>JAEBUN010000004.1:0-1484962 GCA_023014365.1 Lepiota brunneoincarnata
TACGACTAGGAACGACCACTTCCGGGATCCATATCCGATGCCCGTACCCCACCACTTGTTAGCTTCGAAACAGAGTTCAAAGATTAGAAGGGGGTAATGTTACCATTTTCCTCTTAGTACGCCCGCCCACCTATTTTTATTTAAACACATGCCACTGCCCATTGTCAGCGCCCAGTTATATTTACTTATCACATGTCACCGTTCATCTATAGTTAGTTACCTTTGACCTGTGATTTCCACCCGTTCACATGTGATTTTCTTCTTTATCACATGTCAGTCATCTCAGAAGTATATATAGACCTACAGTGGCGTCCAAAAGTATCGCACCGTCACATGACCAACGGATCAACTCTCTCTCGTTCTTCAAGATCATTGTTGTTTCATCCATAAATTATATTGACAGAGAGCTAAGCATGTAGGGAATCGATATATAGTAGTAGAGAGATATAATATACAGAATTTAAATCAAAAAATGAGGAGGAGTGTGAAAAGGATGGTGCAATTCTTTTGGACATCACCTATTAAGAGATAAGATTAGAGCATTGTGGGATGAAAACAAAACCATTCACCTCGAAACAAGTTAGTACTTGGTGTTTCCACCCCGGGCCTTAATTACTGCCTCAACACGATGAGGCATACTCTCAAAAAGGGTGTCCAAATTTTCTTGAGATATATTACCCCATTCCTCCTGAAGAGCAGCCCACATCTCATCCCGGTTGCAAGGAAGAGGGTCACGGGCATGCACAAGACAATCCAATTGGTCCCATGCATGCTCTATAATGTTCATATCAGGGCTTGAGGGTGGCCAGTCCAAGCGGCGAATTTTTTTCTTCTTGAAAAATTCCTTGGCAACTTTACTCCTGTGTTTCGGATCGTTATCCTGCTGGAAAATCGGTGCGCTTCGACCTGTGGATCTCAGATTAAGATCCTTGAGAGTCCCTAGATAAGACTTTTCAAGAATCTTGACATAATCCGGACCACACATGATGCCGGATATCTGATGTAACCTCCCTACCCCCCGACTAGTGATGCACCCCCAAACCATAATATTCCCCCCCCCCGTGTTTGATGTTCTTCTTGGTAAATCGAGGGTCCAGGGCCTGTCCGGGCTTCATCCAAGCATATTGACGGCCATCTGACTTGAAAAGGAGGAATTTAGATTCATCGGAGAAAATTACCTCCTTCCAGTCATCAACCGTCCAATCAGAATGCTGGTGTGCCCACGCAAGTCGCTTCTTCTGATTGATTGGAGAAATGTAGGGACGGGGCCTCCTGACTCGGCATATCAATCCTTTCTCCTTTAGGGAGTGTGCTACTGTTTGGCGTGACACACCCGGGAAGGTGGTTTTAGCCAATTCAGTTGCATTGGATACCTCTGTTCGGGCAAGAAGCCGGGCCCCAACTCACACTTGGCACTCATCCAGCTTTCGAGGGCGACCAGATTTGGGCCTGACATAATATGGATCTTCAGTTTTGGAGAATCTGTCGAGTACATGGCCAACAGTAGAGTGATGGATACTGATCCTTGACCCAATCTGTCTATGGGTCATCCCAGAAGACCGGAGTTCAACAATGCGAGCGACTTTAGATGGGGAAGTATAGACCATGGTGTAATGAGGCTGAATGATGCAAAAAACTTGAGGTTTGTTCACTCTGGCTTCGCCTATATAGCTTCAAAGGTGATTGAACTTAGATGTCCAAAAGAAATGCACCATAGGTGTGGCACTAAAACATGAATTTTATTCCTAGAATACATTATACAGCAAAGTTTCATTGCCATGATGATTCCTTGTGTCCTGGAGCACGAAACAGCATACTTTGTTTCACCTCAAGTGTTACATGAAATAGATAAGCGAGATCAAGAGATCAGGTCACATGATGGTGCAATACTTTTGGACACCACTGTAAGTATTACTTGTAATCCTTAGCTTTGTCTTGTTATACATCGTATTTGTTCCTGCTTATTGACATCGTCTTTGACTTGCTTGCATTACTCAACAGTTAACTTGTCGTTGACCGCATTGAGCCTTGCAGATGCCTAACCAGCATAACACTTGCCCACTCCAAGGAGGTATGTGTTGTCTCACGGTCTAAGCCATGGTAGGACGACGAGTGCTCACGCACTTACACAGTGTATTCTCGGTCTTGGGACTGGGAGGATGCTCGCACATTTAAGCAGACCTGGAAGGCTGCCAAGTGCAAGTTCTTCGATGAGTGCATTGAGGAGATTGCTTCCACCAACAAGCGCCCCTGGGACCTGATGGATTGGGTCAGGGCGCACAAGTTGCCTCCCTGTGAGGCGATCCGCTATCACGATTGCCCCTGCAATACTCTCAAGGAACTCTGGGAAGGGCTCCATGGTTCCTACAACACTGCCAACGACTGCCCAGTCGATGTCAGGGTTCTTGATCAGATCGATCCACTCCCTCCACAGGAGTGGCCAGTCTTCTCCGATTTGGAGATGCACGAGGCCTTGCACGCATGCTCCTCTTTGTCTTCACCCGGTCCAGACCACATCACGTGGATGCACCTCAAGTCTGTTCTGGTGGGCCCGACGGTTACCCGTTTGGTCTGTCGGATCGCTGATGCCTGCATGGAATGCGGGCATTGGCCTCGTCACTTTAAGGAGAGCATATCGGTTATCATACCAAAGCCTGGCAAGCCCTCCTATGCTACTCCGAAGGCGTTCAGACCAATCATCCTTCTTAACACTCTCAGTAAACTTATCGAGAAAATGATCTTGCACCGCTTGCAGTTTGAGGCTGTCAAGTTTGGTGTGTTCCATCCAAACCAGTTCAGCGGTGTGATCCAGCGGTCCACCGAAGATGCTGGTGCCTACCTTGTGCACCTTGTCCATGCTGGGTGGGCCCGTGGGTTGAAGATGAGTGTTCTTGCCTTCAACATCACACAATTTTTCCCATCCCTGAACCATGGGATGCTTCTCACAGTTCTGGCTCGGCAGGGGTTTTCCCCTTATGTGGGCCAGTTCTTTGCTTCTTATCTCATGGGGAGGTTTACCAGCTATGCCTGGAATTCCTTCCTGTCTGAACCGTTCTGGGTGGAGGTGGGGGTGGGCCAGGGGTCTGCCCTCTCACCCGTCCTGTCCGGCCTCTACCTGGCTCCCGCCATGTACATTATCGAGCGGAGGCTCCCTCAGCCAGGCCTCTCGCTCCTGTCCTATGTTGACGATGGGACCATCGTAGCGCAGGCCTGGGACCTGGACGCTAACTGCGTCCTGCTCTGCAGATCTTACGAGGTCATCCATGACACCTTTACTTGGTTTGCACTTGTTGTGAAGCATGATAAGTCCAAGCTCTTCCATTTCTCACGGGATCGTTCCGGTGAGAATCCCCCAGTGGACTTGGGGTTTCCCCTGTTCACTGGCACTACCCCTCTTCGGCCCAAGACCTATTGGAGGTACCTGGGTTTCTATTTCGATCGTGCCCTTACATTTAAGGAGCATGTTCATTTCTATTCTACTAAGGCTATTTCCATGGTCAAGGCCATGGGGATGCTTGGTAACTCCGTCCAAGGGCTTCTGCCAGACCAGACACGCCTCCTGTATTGGTCGTGCGTGGTTCCTATTGCTACATATGGCTTCCGCTTGTGGTACTACCACCGGTACTACCAGGGCGCCAGGTGTAAGGGCACTTTGGACCACCTTCGCCGGATGCAGCATCGGGCTGCACTCTGGATTACCGGCACTTTTAGGACGTCGCCCAATGGGGGGGTTGGGGCCATTGCGAGCCTGATCCCCATTCATCTTCATCTCTGGAAGCTTCATGACCATGCGGAATTGTGGTATGCCATGCTTGCTCTAGGCCATCCCGTTTGTGCCCTCCTTGGTTGGGGCTACAGTGGTAACCTCCGGTCTCATGTCCGGTCCATAGCCAAGCTCCCTCCCCATGAGTTGGTCAAGGTGAGGGGGCCTGTTGTCGACGCTAACCAGCATCTTTCTGCCCTCACTGGGCCCTTTGACACCATTGCACCGGAGGCTTGGCCGGGGCGTCATCTCTTGGATGTGTACCCGGGCCAGGTCCACTTCCACTTGTACGACTGGGGGGCGGAGGACACCCTTGCGGCCCATGTCGCAGCTCTCAACTGGGTTCTTGCCCAGGTGCAGGCCGATCCGGGAGTTCTAGTGGCAGTGACGGATGCGAGTCTGCTGCCCTGCCGGGTCCACCAGGTGGTTTCGGCTGCCCAAGTATTCCAGGGGCTGGACTGCATCCATGTGGTCCGGCTTCCAGGGGGGAAGGTTATGGTGCCCAAGGCCGAGCTTTTCGCCATTCAGCTGGCGGTGTCCAAGGCAGTTACTGTCGAGGGCGCTGCTGGCCTTGTCCTGTTCACCAACTTGATGGCTTTGGCCAGGCGGGCGGTGGACCCGTCGGTGCACTCTGCCCAGGGTCATTCCTTGGTGGTCTGCCGCCTTCTCACTGAGTGGTTTGCCAGGGGTCCGGCCCGCTCAGTTCATTTCTGGGAGGTCCCTTCACACGCGCGGTGGCCTTTCCATACTCAGGTGCATGACTTCGCTCGGTCATTGCCTCCCGTTGGGGTAGGGGCTTGTCCCCGGGCCTCGCTTGACTACCTCCGCAAGGAGGAAGTACGTTCGTGTCAGGACCACTGGATTGATTTGTTCCAGGATCCTGACCATTGCAGGCATGGTTTCCTCCAGCTCGCCAGGGACGACAACCATCCCCTGCAGCCCATGTACCTCCACGGTGGGGCCTGGATCCCACGCACTCATTCGGTGTCTCTGATGGCCTGGATAATGCATGCTATTCTTAACCACACGCCGATAGGGAGCTATCAGAGGCGCTTTTTCCCATAGGAAGGCTACTCCTGTTGCTGCAGGTTTCGGGAGGAGACCTGTAAGCATGTGTTCCGGAGCTGCCCTAGGCACTCCATGGCGGGGGTCCCGGCTATGGTCGAGGCTCTCATTACTTTCCTCAAGGTGTCCCCAACGGCATTCACTTGGGGCAGCATGTAGGGATTTATGTGGGAATTGACCCCTAACCCCCATTAGGGGGGGGCCCTCACTCCGGTCTGGTTCCCACACCATGCGCTGGGCGGCAGCCGTCTTCCCGCCTCCATTTGTTTGGGGCAGCTTTGTCCTGGGCATAGGGAAATGCATGCCTGCGTCTGCGGTCACGCGTTGTATGTACAGATACCCTGTAGCTTACGGCTCAGGTTGTACTGTAGTTAGTGGCTGTGCGCGGCCTCCCTGCACGGCCTGCGTTATAAATTGGAGATTTAAAAAAAAAAAAAAAAAAAAAAGAGATGAAGATGAATGGGGATCAGGCCCGCAATGGCCCCAACCCCCCCATCGGGTGATGTCCTAAAGGCGCCAGTAATCCAGAGTGCAGCCCAATGCTGCATCCAGCGGAGGTGATCCAGAGCACCCTTACACCTGGTGCCCTGGTAGTACCACAAGCGAAAGCTGTACGTGGCAATGGGGACCATGCAAGACCAATAGAGAAGGTGCTTCTGATCAGGCAGAAGCCCCCAGATGGAGTTACCAAGCATTCCCATAGCCTTGACCATAGAAATAGCCTTGGTAGAATAGAACCAAATGTGCTCCTTAAACGTAAGGGCACGATCAAAGTAGAAGCCCAAGTACCTCCAATAGGTCTTGGGCCAAAGGGGGGTGGCGCCAGTGAACGGGGGAAACCCTAAGTCCACTGGGGGATTCTCACCAGAACAATCCCGTGAGAAATGAAAGAGTTTGGACTTATTGTGCTCCACAACAAGTGCAAACCAAGTAAAGGTGTCATGGACAACTTCGTAGGATCTGCAGAACAGGACACAGTTAGCATCCAGGTCCCAGGCCTGCACCACAATGGTACCATTGTCGACATATGACAAGAGTGAGAGGCCCAGCTGAGGGAGCCTCTGCTCGATAATGTACATGGCAGGAGCCAGGTAAAGGCCAGACAAGACAGGTGAGAGAGCTGATGTTGCGCCGCAAAATCATTTCATTTGTGAAATCACTAGCTAATAAAGTAACTAACTCTCCGTTACTGAATAATATCAGTATATGGCCATGGTCAGACACTGGGTGCAAGAGATTTAGAATACTATCTAAAATATGTGAAGGCGGACATCTCAGAAACAGAACCAGAACACCCAGACAAGTAAAAGTGATGTTAACTAACTTATGGGTGACAAGGCTATGGAAGAATGACTCTGGTATGAATGTACCCAAGCATTGTATCCGATACTGTGTTAACTAAGATATTAGTTAAGATACTCATGACTGCACAAAAAGACCCATTTCTTTGCCTCTGCCCTAGAAAGCAGATGAGTTGCAACACCTATGTCATCCAGATGGTACCTAGTCATAATAACAGGTCTGGGAGTGAATCTTGACAAAAGAATGTAGGGATTAGCTGAATGCCCTGACAAGAATGTCCCCTTGAAACGGTTCTGATGATATTGAAACCTAAGGGATCAAATGGGGGTATCCCTAAGGGTACTCAGGGAAGGATGCCCCCTCATAGAAACAAAAAGAGATCAGAAATGATGAACTAGAAAATGAAGATTGATAAGAATAGAATAAGCTAATTAATTCTAGTGTTAGTCTACTACCTGAAGACTATGGAAGTGGACTTTAGAACATTAGGGTTGAAAAGCTCAGGTGTGGAGAGTCCGAGAATAAAATAAAAACCAATAGATAAACGTTAGCGAGGAAACTTGCTAACCAGGCTGGCTGTGATATAAATAGCCAGGCACCTAGGGAGCAAGTCCCTGAGAGCAAATTGATGTCGCTGATATCGGAACTCCTAGAATGATGCTCCTAAATGATGAGGAGACAATAAAATGATGAAGCTGAAGGCTTGTTTCAGGTATACCCATAAGTTAATTGTATATTGTTATAAAAACTCGTCTGTAAATTACATGGGAGGCAAGAAACCGCTTGCCTATTTCCCCCCCTGATTGTATGGTTGATTAGGATAAGTATATAAAGCAATTTTACATGATTTTCTTCGGTCATAAGACCACCAGAGACTTAAAGAGTTATACTCTTTAAAACCAGACCCTTTGAAACGATTGAGATATTGACAGACCCTTCTGCTTGACTCGAGAACTGAATACGAGTTGCTACGCCTCTTCAGTTCTTAAGTAGAAAAGTTCACTAACTTCCGTTTCTTTGGGTTCCTCTTAGAGGCCTTGCCTCAGAAGTATACCATTGAATTGTAGAGCTGTTTAATTGAGAAGCGAACATAGTACGCTAGGGCCCGTTGAAAACGCTGTCCACTAGGTCTATCTAGTTTAAAGATACTTACTGCAGGAGCTCGCTAGAAGCCTGTCTCGCTGAGTGGTATAAAAGTTTTATTGCCTTGTTCAGAAGCTGTAGTGCGCTAGGGCCCGTTAGATAACGCCGTCCGCTAGGCCTACTAGCTTAAAGACACTTACTGCAGGAGCTTGTCAAAAGCCTGTCTCGCTGGGTAGTGTAAATTTACAGTATTGTCAAGAGAAAAGGACATAGTACGCTAGGGCCCGTTAGAACACGTTGTCTGCTAGGTCTACGGAGGTTCACTGATTGTGAAAGCTTGCATTTTGCCTGACTTATCGAATCGTGCAGATATTAGTTAACATATTATATAGCAACGACCGTCAAAAGTTCCCATTGTATTCAGATAGAACAACTGTCTGTCTAGTTGGAGACTAAGAGAATAACGTACCAAAACCCTAAAAACACTAGAATTGAATATATTTCTGGAGATCTGTGACAACCTCTCCCCCACAAACTTATAAAGTCGGAATTAGCGAACCTGTTAACAAACTTTGTTTTCAATCTCGTAAAGTAATCCGCATTTCATCTGGAGCCCACCGCAAGGGGGAGTTCAGAGATTCAGAAACCTTGATTCTATTTTTAAATTATCAAAAATAACAAAAACGTCTTTTGGTCAAGGACCAGAAATATCTACGTTGCGCTTGTCTGCCCAGGACACAAGCCAAGAAAGTCCTGAACCTAGTAGCGCCAGTACAGTTTGAAGTACTAGAAATTCTAGAAGGACTCCTATTATTCCCATAACAGCAGCTTACAAACGAATAGGAAGGAGTTCGGGCAAACAGAAAGAAGCTCAGAATCTAGAAAGTGAAATCCTCGAGACAGCTGTGACCATACCAAGGAGTTCTGCACTCTATAAGGTACAGAGTCACCCCTCCTTGCCAACAGTTAGCCCGTGGATTACCACTTACCTAGATTGGGACATTCCGGAAGATAGTTCTACACTGGATCAATTACCAGGTGGTAACAACCCTACCGGAGGTTCTTCATCGGGCAATGCTTTGGTAGGAAATTCAGGAGGAAGTTCGCTACAGCAACCCAATCCTTTACAACCTCCAGCACAGCCCCAAAACCAGCTGTTGCAACCTCAGGCACCGTTACAGCAGCCACAACCACTGAACTCAACCAGCCTACCCCAGCCAGCAGTCAACAGAATGCTGGACTATAAAATGCCCCACCCTGGGGATTCTAAAGCTCCACATTGGTCTGGCTTATACCTGGAAGAATTAGAAGAATTCTTCTATAATATAGAGACTCTATTTGATTTGGCCAATGTCCGAGATAGCGCCCAGAAAGTCAAATGGTTGCTCAGTTATGTATCCCCAGAAATCAGATATGAGTGGGAAACCTTTGAAGAAGTAAGGTTAAACAATTGGGCTACCCTGCGAGAAAGGTTAAATAAAGAATACCCAGAACTAGTCGAAAGAAAGACAGGGTCATTTAGGAACTTAATGAAAGTATGCAGAAAATACAGAGACATAGCTATGGATGAGGAAGGAGAACTACTAGCTTTCAAGTGAAAATTCCTGCTTGAAGCGAATAAGTGCCTCCTTCCGCTGGCCGTAGTTACAAATAGAGAACTGGTAGAATTGTTCACGAAATTGTTAGATGAACGTTTTCAAGAGAGCTTGAATAATTTGTTAACTATTAAAGGTACTCTACAGAACAACCAGTCACCAAGGGGTGAAGATCCTTACAAAATTATGGAAGTAATCAATAAAGCGGTGGACTTAGTCAGCGGTAAAACGTTAACTAGGTCGTTAGCGAAAAGAGAAGAAGCCCCTGCTGTTACTAAGGAATTAATGGCGAGGGTAAAGAAAGAGGTCTCTACTCAAAATACAAGTGAAGACTATACCAGGCTTAAATCAGAACTGGCTAATGTCAAGGACTCCCTGAATAACCAAGAAAAGTTGCTAAAAGCTTACCTAGAAAAGATGCAAACCTTCAACCAGCAAGGCGCTCCAGTTATTGAACGGCCTCAGCCGTTCAATAGTAATCCTGCCCCAAATGTATGGGATAAAGGGTGTTTCTTTTGTGGTATCTTTGGGCACGCCTGGGGTTCTTGCTTGAAAGCCCAAGACTATATAGCCCGGGGTCTAATTAAGTTAGAAAATAGAGAAATCAAAATGGCTGATGGGGCACCTATTCCCACTGGGAGAGGTCCCATGATCGAGCAGATTGACCGCCACTTACAGACAATGGTGCAGAATATGTATAGCGAACAACCAATGATAGGATACGATCCCATAGAATTTAACAAGTTAGCAATGGCAGTAGCTAATAAAACTCGGGAGTGCCAAGGAGAAAGGCATACCTTCTCCATTATGACAGAAGATCCCCAAGTAAAGGGGCTCCAAGACCGAATTATAAAACTAGAGCAGGTTCTGACAACTCAGCTGTCCCAGCAGAACTCCGTCAAGCCACTGATACCTACTGAAGCTCCTAAAGACTGACTGATTGCTGAGCTTACAGCACAGTTGGGGAGGTTGGAGACCCAAGTACAGAGATGGGGAGATGAAACCCCGGAACAACAGTTCTTGGAGACCTGGACTAGCTCTGCAAAGACCGGGGGACCTTTGGGTTTTTAGACAGTTCAAGGAAGGCACAACGGGCGCGAAAGATAATTACGCCACGTCAGACCCTGGAGCCTGAGGACGTTTCTGAAAGTGACGAAGACTCTCTACCAAGTGAAGACGAACTAATAAAGAAAGTTAGGAAGTTACCCACCAAGTTAACTAATGAAAAACCAACAGAGTTGCCCTATAGAAAGGTGGTACCACTACCCCCGGTAGTGGAAGTCCCTCCTATACCTATGCGCTACCTAAAAGAAAAGGTAGAGAAAAGCTATAAACACCAAGCACCGGTAGAAGCTGGCTTGGACTTAGACAACTTGTTAACTAGAGTATTGAAAGGAGGAGCTCCCATTACTCAGGAAGAATTGCTAGCTCTCTCTCCAAAATATAGGAATGCCTTTAAAGGGCAAATACAACAACGTCGAGTACCCGTAGAAATCACTCCTGGCAAGAAAACCAATATGGTCCGTTTTAGTGGCGAAGTTCATGAAGAACCTAGGGAAGAACCAGGACTCATCTCCGTTAATCTAGATGCACTACCGAACCATCCTAGACTAATTAAAACGGTGTTTCAGACCAATGGTGAATGGGGTGAAGCCTGGACCACACAAGATCCTGTTATACAGTATTTAGACACTCTAGTACCCGAAGAAAGAAGCAAACAAGTCTTCATGGGCAGGGAGTCGGAATCACTGTGTGTAATCCCTACACTAATTAACGGGGTCAGAGAAGAAGAAGCCCTACTAGACAATGGGTCGCAAATCATATCTATGAGTAAGGAAGCGGCAGTAGCTTGCAACATAGCTTGGGATCCAGACATTACCATAAATATGCAAAGTGCGAATGGTCAGATAGAAAAGACTTGTGGGTTAGCCAAGGATGTGCCTTTTAAAATGGATAAAATAACAGTCTATCTACAAGTACATGTGATGCAGAAACCTGCTTACAGGGTTTTACTAGGGAGGCCTTTCGATGTTCTTACAGAAAGCGAGGTCAAGAATATGGCAAATGGAGGTCAGCTTCTGGTAATTAGAGATCCTAATACTAAAGCACGGATTACCTTGCCTACTTACGCTCGAGGAGAGTTACCTAAGATATTAAAGAATGAACTAGAAGGAAATTTTTAGGTAACCTTGATGAATTGGTGGATGACCAAGGAGAGGTAGCCTGTATTGTAGAATTAGACAAGAATGATGAACCATATATATGTGAACTGCTGCCTCTTCAAATGGATTCGTTCACTGAAGACGAGGTAAACATGATATATTTGCAGAAAAGTTTTGAAACCGACCGGAGGACTTGTCAGGACAAGGAGGTATTCAAAACTTTCGCAAAACAAAGTATGGGTTATGCTGCAAATTATGGACAAATTGTAGCATTAGGAGAAACTGAAATAGAAGATGAATATGAAAGGCTGCTAAGCTTAGCAGGAAAAAAGTACAAACCAGTACATTTAAAAGTAAGACCGGTATTGGGAGAAGTCCCCCGCAAATATCATATCAAAAGAGAAATCAAAGGGGACCCTTTGGAAGACTTGCCAATCTTACCTAAGATACTGCCGAACTTTGAACCTATAGGCAGGTACACAGAGGAAAGAAAAGAACAGATGGATAAACAACATAGAGAATATTTCCTCTTACCAGAAGAGAGGAAACTAATGCATTATTTAATAATGCATTATTTAATAGGAGTACAGAATGAGGCATTTGCCTGGGATGACACAGAAAGGGGAAGTTTCAAAACGGAATATTTTCCGCCAATTGAAATTCCTACTGTACCTCACGTCCCCTGGGTCAAAAGACATATGAGAATTCCCCCAGCTAGCTATGACGAAGTCTGTAAAATTATTAAAAGAAAAATAGGTGCAGGGGTCTATGAACCTTCTAATGCCTCATATAGGTCTCGTTGGTTCTGCATAGCCAAGAAAGACGGTAAAAGCTGGCGATTAGTGCACAGTCTTGAGCTGTTAAACAGAGTAACTATAGCCCACTCGGGGTTACCACCAGCTACGGAAGAACTTGCGATGCATTTTGCCGGCCGAGCTTGCAATGGTGTATTAGATTTGTACGTGGGATATGACGAAAGGCCCCTGGCAGAGACCTCAAGAGACATGACGACGTTTCAAACACCATTCGGTGCGCTAAGACTGACAACCTTACCCATGGGATGGACGAATGCTGTACTGATTTTTCACGACAATGTTACCTACACCTTGGCCGAAGAAATTCCGGAATACACGATGCCTTATATCGACGATGTACCTATTAGGGGACCATCGACAAGGTACATACATATGTATGACTTACTCAAGAAAGATGTACCTTTTGAATGGGGCCCATTACAACAATTGGCTCAAGACAACTTAAAGAAGGTCATCGGGGATTGCTTTCCCACCAGAAACCCCAAATTCCCTAGCACCCAACCTATTGTGCTAGCCGTAGATTCATCTTGGCGAGCCACCGGGTATTATATCTATCAAAGGGATGAAATTGAGCCGGCAATAATACATTACACAAGGTTCAACTCAATTCTGATGGATGAAAGACAGCAGCGGTACTCACAACCCAAAAGAGAACTCTGTGGATTAAGAATGGTGCTAGAAGAAGAACGGTTTACTGTATGTTAGCCGGAAGTCGAAATCTGATGGTAGAAATGGATGCGAAATATTTAGCAGGAATGCTAAATAATCCCGGAAAACTACCTAATGCGACAGTTAATAGGTGGGTGGACTATATTAGAACCAATTTCCAATTCACGTTGATCCATAAACCTGGAAAGAATTTCGGACCGGATGGCTTATCCAGGCGAAGATGGTATCCAGGAGATCCAACAACAAGAGCCTATGATGATGGTTCGGAAGATGAAGGAGAAGACTTCATAGTAATAAAAGAAGATCCTAGGGCAGAAGAACCCCTAAAATTAGAAGAATTCTATGATGAAATAGATAAGAGAACAGGGTATAACCAGGGCATCGCCTTGGCTATTGACGAGTTTCAATTGGAAATTAGCAAGGCTGCTCAGTTAACCCAATGGGAGGAGCGGGTCAAAGAACAATTGGCCTGTTCACCAGGGATTAGTGAGCCGACAAGGAAATTCTTAACTACTTTCAGTAGCGAAAAATTATTACCAGACTGGAACGAATTAAACCCAGATAAAGAAGCTGACATTTATGATGAGCTTCGAAGAACGGAAAAGGCCAAACTACAGGATAAGAGCCTACCAAAAATCAAGGACTGGCTGGCGTCTTCAGGAAAGAGAAAGTTATCTAATATATTAGATAAAGAACAAGCGAAATTTGTGAGGAATGCCTCTCATTTCTATTTAGATGATGACGGAAGGCTGTACCGGAGAACTGGTGGAAATACAGTGTTATTAGTAGTCGGAAAGGAACGCCGCATGTACATGATGAGGGCAGCACATGACTCTCTTGGACACAGAGGGATTTATGCAACTCAGAAAATGATATCCCAGCGATTCTGGTGGCCTGAACTTGAAAATGACGTCGCCTGGTTTGTAAGGACCTGTCATGTATGCCAAGTCAGACAAAAGATGATATTAGAAACACCCCCAGTAGTAACACATACTCCATCAATATTCCAAGTCCTTCATGCAGATACCTTACATATGAGCCCCGGTTCAAATGGGTGTGCTTATATTGTACATGGAAGATGTGCCCTGTCATCCTGGATGGAGGCTAAGGCCTTAAAGAAAGAAAGTGCCCGCACTATAGGACAATGGATATTTGAGGAGATAATTTGTAGATGGGGTGGGCTGGTAAAAATCATAACCGACAATGGAGCACCCTTCAAGAAAGCTGTCAGATGGCTAGAGGAAAAATACGGAATTAAAGGAGTGGCTATATCCCCTTACAATTCCCAGGCTAATGGGATTATTGAACGTGCACATTGGGATGTTAGACAGATGCTATACAAAGCAACTGGTGAGGATGTCCGAAAATGGTACTGGCATCTGCACCATGTCATGTGGGCAGACAGAATCACCATCAGAAGGGGTACTGGGTGTTCTCCATACTTCCTTGTCACTGGTGCACATCCCACATTGCCTCTAGATATCCAAGAGGCCACATGGTTAGTAAAATATCCAAACAAGTTCTTGAGTACTGCTGACTTGATTGGTTTGCGGGCAAGAGCTTTAGCCAAACATACTAAGCATGTGGAAGAGATGAGGCAAAAGATCACAGAAGAAAAACAGCAAAGAGCAGCTCAAATAGAAGCAGACCAGGTCAACAAAATCAAAGATTATAATTTTGAACCTGGGGATTTGGTCTTAGTGAAAAATACTGCAGTAGAAATGTCTGCTAACAGAAAGATGAAACCTAGATACCTTGGGCCTATGGTAGTAATCTCCTGTAACCCAGGAGGAACTTATATCCTGGCTGAGTTGGATGGTTCGGTTTGGCAAAACAAAGTAGCCAAGTTTAGGGTAATACCTTATCTGGCTAGGAAAAGGATAACCCTGCCAACTGAATTGAATGAAGTCTTAGATGTTTCCCAGGATACCATAAATAATCTAAGGAAGGAAGCTGAGGTAGCTCCCACTACAGACTCTGATCAAGAGTCTAATTAAATCAGAAAAAGAAGGACAAGAAAAGGTCGCTTAGTTGTAAAGCTTACTAAGCCCTAAAGTGAACTTTTTGGGCTTGCAAAATGAACAAGCATACCTTAAACTGTTATGGTCGATTCTTCCATCGCCATAGTCTTTGTTGCAGCTGCTTTGTTTTCGGGCCTGGCAGGCTTGCTTTGCCTTCAACATAGGAGTCTAATAAGAGAAGAAGAAGAACAGGAGGATTGGATGGAGATGGAAATAGTGTGCAGAATAAAGTCCCCTCCTGTAACAGAGACCTTACAGTTGAGGCGACCTGAGCTGGCACATTTAGAAGGGTAGCAGACAGTAAAGAGTTGAGTAAGCAATTGAGACTGAGATAACTGAAGCAATGAGCTAACTAACAGGGACAAGTAGAGTCCTCTACTGGAAAGACAGTCCATACAGAAGAAATAGGGAATGCCCTACATGCCTATATCACAGAAAAATGATTGATTTGTAATAAAAATAAATTAGCAAATTGATCGCTTAAGAAAGTGACGTGGCAAGAAGGGTTACCTAAAAAAAAAAAAAAAAAAAAAAAACACCCTCTCTTTATCCCACCACAAGCGTCTGCCCCCCCCCCTAACTCCCATGCAACTTGGGATAGCAGTGTTTCTGATAGTAGGAGGGATACTAGTCCTGGTCTGGGTAGTAGGAGAGGTGGTGAAATGGCGTATAAGGCCAACCAGAAGTAGAGAGGCATGGGAGATGGGTGAAGTCTCAGAAGTGGTGTTCCGACAACCTAGGATACCACCAGCAGCCTACCTTAGGCCAGATATGAGGTGGATACCCCAGACAACGAGTTCTCCAGAGATTGGTGAGAATCCACTTGCTTTATTAAGAAGATTGAAAACTAGAAGAAGTTATAGGGTCAGTAAGCACCTACAGTAGTATACAAGAAGAGAGAAGGGACTAAAATAGATGGGAAAATGGTGTTAGACAGAGAGAGAACCACAATGAAGAGAAACAGAGTTTGATGTCTGGATAAAGAAGCATGAAAATCGTTACGTATGAGTAAGGCAAAGCCGACAACAAAGAATGCTTTCTCAACCTTGCCACATCACACCCACGTTTTCCCACTACAATGTCATCTCCCCTTCCTCCCACTACTGATTATAAAGGAGGGCCATCCACTATAGCAGTATTGGTCTCCTGCACTGTCTTCCTGATATTAGTAGTCTGTGGGGCTGCTTGGAGGATGGCTGGAAAAATACTGGCGGTCAGAAGACAGAGACCCACTCTGCCCCCACTGGAAAGCATACCACTAAGCGTGCAAAGGCCAGACCCAGCCCAGCTGGAAGCCTGAGGAGAGCTTAGAAAACAGTGAGCGAGGATAACCACCTTGGGAATGAAATAGGGCTAAAAACAAATACCAGTTAAAATGGCTCATAAAGAAGGACTTGGATATTGTTATAAAAAAACACTTACCCATTAGCTATAGCAAGTGTATGGGCAACTAAATAAGATAGAACACCTAATGACTGAGATAGGACTGGCATGGATAGGACCTGGACAAAGGAAGAAACTAAGAGGGAAGCTAATTAATATGTTCAATAGGATCCCACGATGGGAGCTGGAGACTTAAATAAGACAAGGGGACTCTCACACGGTGTCAGAACCCTGAAGAGACAGACATATTGGGCATGAGGGCAAGATAGAAGGACCCCAAGGGCTAAAAATCCCATGTTATAAATACTACGTGAACAAGTTAACTAGTATAGTATCTACAGAAGCGATGGGAGAAAACTACCCCGGCATCAGTTAGAAGGATAATCTATTTAGAAAGATTACGTAGCATGAGAAAGAGACGTTCCTGCTCCAATGCAAGGGCCTTATGACGATGCCAGGCGGACTCTAAGTGAAGAGCAGCCTCCCCGAGATCAAAACCAACCTTGAGGAACTGCATCTGAAGGGCCAGGGGTGCACAAGATTGACTGTGGTTACGATAAAACTTGAATGCATTGGCAGCAAGCCCTTGTAACTCGCTGGCAACGTCCACTAAAGACGAAATAGTTAGCTATCAAATTAGTCCATTAGTATGCAAAAGAAGATACGGACTAGGAGCTGGGATCTCGGCATCATGACTTTTGCTGAGGACCTGAATAGTGCGAATATATGAGCGACTCTTCAAGTCCATCCCAGGGACTTGTGAGTAGCGAAGACGTATGGTAGAAGAACGACCAGCCTCCGGAACAGAAGCCTGCTGGGTGTCGAATAAATAAGCCAAAGAATAGAGGAAGAACGTGCAGACTCACGGAGTTGGCACGCAAAGGGACCTGGGCAGCAGAACCTTTGGTAGAACCATCGGCCCCGGGGCTTGAAGACGCTGCGACCGCAACAAGTGGGGTAACCTTCAGGGAGGCGTCAGAGGAGGAAGAACCCTCCTCATCGATGACCATAGCCTTAGACAATATTAGAGACAAACGATTAATGAAGATCCTAGCAAAAGAACATACCTCAATAACGGCCTTAGCTACGGGAGCCTCAGAGGGGCCAGCCTCTTCCTCGGAGTCGACCACGACAGGAGGAGAAGATACCTGTTTGACTCTACGGCGCTGTTAGGACCGGTAGTTAGTCAAATACAGAGCCAGAAAGGGGTGAAGACTTGCCTTTCGAACAGGCGTCGCTTCAGCCGGAACCGGAGAATCAGACTTGACCCGGGAACTGTTAAGGGCCCTAGAACGATGAACCTTGACGCAGAACTCATTTAACTGTTTATAACAGGAGGGGAAAGTATATTCCCTGAAGTGCTGATTTTGAAAGACTTCAAAACACTTCCTAGCACGAAAGACCAGGTCCTGGTGTTCAGGTGTAGCCGTTTCAACCCTATCAGGCAAAGCTTGAATAAAGAGCAACTATAATGAGAGAAAGATGGCGTTAGCTAAGATATAAGTCAAGAAGATGGAGAACCCACGGCTGGACTAGCGATGGCATCGATGGCCTTCTGAGCCGTGGCCTTGGTAATGGCCTTCGACCCGAGACGTTCCATGCGATGGTTCGCTATGGTCATAGCATCGTCAAGGCTGGTAGCAAGTTCTGCGAGAGAAGACATGATGAAATGAGTACCGAATAAATGCGAAGATTTTACGATAGAAATTAAAAGACGACGCATCTCAGGAACATTTATAGGGACCATAGGACCCACAAGTGATTAATGGAACCCACTGAAACAAAAGGGAATCCGAAACTCAAACCCCCACTAAAAACGGAAGCTATGAGTAAAAGAAGCAGGAACTGAGTAAAGAAGTTAGCGAAGAAACTTGTTCCATCTAGAAATTTTTATTACGAGATGTTGGGTGAGGGCACCCAGAGCAGCTAAAGAAAGGGGGAGGAGAAGCCCAGCCTTTGAAACCCCAAGCTTCAACCCTGCAAAAGACTCGCAGTCACCGAACTCAATTTCTTTTTGTGTGTTTCTTGGATTGTTTTTCTTTTTTTCGGTATTTCTCTCAGATATTACATAAAACAAGACACAAAAGCATGGCATTCAGACAAACAATAGTTTACTAGTAAACAGCCCAACAACGACTAGTAAACAAAGACAAAAGACAGACAGCAAAGTAAGGTGAAGCAAAGACAGCAGCAAAAGACAACAACAAAAAGACTCCTAGACGGGAGTAGAGGGACGACGAGCTGAGGAGGGCAACACTTCAACCCCATCAGCGAAAAGTGCTGCTGCCCCCTCACGACTTTCCACCGAATCGACATCTTCTGTAAACGTGACACGAACAGGGGGGACAACGACCTCGGCGATCTCCAGGGGCCTTCTGATAGAAACAGATGTGGGTGGGGAAGTAACGACGTCCATGGGAGCGTCAACAGGAACAGGCAACAGTGGGGACGAAGCACGAGGAGTGGCGACAGCAGGAGGGTCAAGGACAGGGGGTCCACCTGAACCCTCACCCATAAGATGCCCAAGAAATTTGTGAAGGACTTGATGAATGTGCGCGGCGTTGGCGGCAAAGCAACCACACTCGTCTACCAAAGGAAGGTTGGACCTGAGGACATCAAAAAAGTTGACAGCATCGGCAGTCGCAGCCATACCCGCGTCCACCCAGACATCAGGATTGTTACCACCCTGAACGGTGTGTAAATTAAGAAGATCGCGCCCGAGTTCGTAAACTTGCTGAACATACTGAGCATGAAGATACCGCGCTTGGGTCTGTTGGGCCACGTTCAAAAGATGTAACGCTTGAAGGTTACGGAAACGTGAAACAAGATCTAAGCAGAAAAGAAAAGCAATAGTTAGCCAAATGAAAGACAAAAAAAAAACACGGAATTACTCACAGTCAGGGCTACCGAGCACAAAGGGAAATATCCTCTCGGAAAAGTACTGTTGAAGAGGTGGGGGCTTGCTAAAAGTGCAGTTACTCCTACTACCCTTGGAGCATTGTTTGCAACGGCGACCGAGGCCAAACGAGGTACAGGTTACCGAGCCGACCGAAATACAATTACTACAGAATAAGGGCGCGACGGGTTCCTAAGGGATTGATAAGGAACTATTAGTCGAGGAATTAAGGCAGAAATAAAACAGAGAACATACCAGTGCCATGCCCCGTTGAAAATACGCTGCGGTATCTGGAGTAAGAATGGGTTCGTCCCAGGTACGGCCAAACTGGGAAACCAATTGCGCCATAGTACGAGACCCTAAGAAAACAGACCCATCTAGGCTCAGGGGAGAACTTACAGGAAAAAAAGGGACTTACGGCCTTCACCCGGAGTTCGTTGAACCGCTGGAGTCTTCCCTTTGGCCTTCTGAGAATGTTTAATCGAGGAATGAGTGGTCAAACAAGAAGAATGCTGGGGAGGAGATAAATGAGAGTCTTCAGAAGACTCAAGTTCATCTTCTCCCTCTTCTGAGGAATCTTGTTGCTTGCTTTCACCAGAACTACCGGAATCCTTGGATTCGACAACTTTAGAACGACGAAGGCGACTGTGAGCGGACTTCTTGTGCGCAGTAACGGCGGTTCTAGCGGCTTTGGCCTTTTTACCTGAATAGAACAAGGCAGGAAAGTCAGTAGAGAGCGAACCACAAAAAGAAATCAAAGAAAACAAAACACTTACCCGACCGTTGCTTGCGATTGCGGGAGGGGGCTTTTGTTAGAGATGAAGTTCGCGAGCGCTTGGGCATGATGAAAGAGGGCAGGAAAGAAAGAAATAGAGGGAGTTAACAAAGTCGGTAAACAAATAAGCGAATGGCAATCGATCGTGCACGGACCCAGATGTGTGAAATTCGAATCCCACCTACCTAAGACAGACTCCTGGGAATTGGAAATACCTGGAAAATCAGAGATCGAAGTTTAAAAATCATTCAGTAGGGAGGGAATCGCCAAATTCGTGACTTGTGGCCTTTGCCGAAATACAGTGACCCACAAAACCGTTCCAATGTTTTGTACTTTTGACTTAAAGTAGTAATAGCTCAGTAAATAAAATAGCTAAATTTGTGAATATATTTATAAACATAGCCAAATATGTCATATCTGACCCTGCAAAGTCGCGTTATGTAATACTTCTAAATGAGGCAATTATGAATTTTGTAATCATTTTAAGTCATTGGAACGGTTTTGTCAATAGTAATTTTTAATACTAATCCAAGCAATCACATGACTCCATTGATTGTGAATCAACAAGATCATGTGACCACGTGTCTTTGACATATAAATAGATGTGCTGACAGCCATGTCCCATCATTCTCAACCCCCCTACCTACCATGAAGCCATTATCTTCTACTCTAAAGCAAACCATCCTCTCTTTGCTAAATTCTCATCATTCCTATACTAAAATTGAGGCAATTACTGGTGTTGGGCGCAGTACCATATCCAGGCTAGCCTCTAAAAATTGTTCCAGCCTTACTAAATCACTTGGAGAACGTCCTTCAAAACTCTCTACCACTAATATTCGGCATGCTATCCATCTTATCTCTGCTGGCAAGGCTGAAACTGCTGTAGATATAGCCAAATCTCTTGCTCCCATCATTGGGACATCAGTCTCTTCACAGACTGTAGCAAGGCATCTCAAACAGGCAGGAATGAAGGCTGTAGTCAAGCAAAAAAAGCCTTTACTCTCTGACAAGCATAGGAGGGCTAGGCTGGATTTTGCTCTGACACACCAGCATTGGACTATGGAGGACTGGAAGCTGGTTGTATGGTCTGATGAGACCAAAATTAATCGTTTGGGGTCAGATGGGAGGAAGTGGGGATGGAAAAAGAAGGGAGAGGGGCTTAGTGAAAGATTGGTCAAGGGAACTCTGAAGTATGGAGGAGGATCAGTGATGGTTTGGGGCTGTATGCTGTGGGATGGCCCAGGCTATGCAGTGAGGATTGATGGAAGGATGGATGCAGAGTTGTTTGTGCAAATTTTGGAGGAAGATTTGAAGAAGAGTCTCTGGTGGTACAAGCTTAAACCCTGAGATATTATCTTTCAGCAAGATAATGACCCCAAACACAAGAGTACACTGGCCAAAGAATGGTTTCAAAAAAATCATTTTAGGCTCCTAACCTGGCCAGCACAGTCACCTGACCTCAATCCCATTGAACACTTATGGGAATATGTGAAGAGAAAGTTGGGAGAGTATGAATCTCCTCCCAAGGGTATGGAGGAGTTGTGGCAGAGGGTAGAAAAGGAGTGGGATGCTATTCCAGCTTCTGAGTGTCAGAAGTTAATTGAAAGTATGCCTAGAAGAGTAGCAGCTGTACTCAAAGCCAGGGGGGGCTACTCTAAGTACTAGAAATAATAGGATAGCCTAGTATAATATGTCATTGACAAAACCGTTCCAATGACTTAAAATGATTACAAAATTCATAATTGCCTAATTTGGAAGTATTACATGACGCAACTTTGCAGAGTCAGATATGACATATTTGGCTATGTTTATAAATATATTCACAAATATGGCTATTTTATTTACTGAGCTATTACTACTTTAAGTCAAAAGTACAAAACATTGGAACGGTTTTGTGGGTCACTGTATGTGATTATCAAATGAGATTTGATAAGCCAGCCCGACCTACCATACCATTTCCAAGGGCAAGGCGCAAATGAGGACGGACAACCTAGAGTTCTATATCCTAGGCTAATATTAGACCTAATCGCATAAATGGGCTTGGCATTACAAGGCCGGATCAACGGGAATGGTGCTAGTGCCAGTTCCGAGACGAGTGGCTGTGAAATCAATAATTCCCTATAAAGGATAATAAATCTAAAAACTGGTCATGGTGACTGATAACCGCTGAGAAGACAGGCGTGATAAAACTCTGATGAAAATGACGAAAATGGAGGCTTTTGGAGACTGAGGACAGTCATTTAAAAAAAAAAGGGGGAGATGTTGTGCTGCAAAATCATTTCATTTGTGAAATCACTAGCTAATAAAGTAACTAACTCTCCGTTACTGAATAATATCAGTATATGGCCATGGTCAGACACTGGGTGCAAGAGATTTAGAATACTATCTAAAATATGTGAAGGCGGACATCTCAGAAACAGAACCAGAACACCCAGACAAGTAAAAGTGATGTTAACTAACTTATGGGTGACAAGGCTATGGAAGAATGACTCTGGTATGAATGTACCCGAGCATTGTATCCGATACTGTGTTAACTAAGATATTAGTTAAGATACTCATGACTGCACAAAAAGACCCATTTCTTCGCCTCTGCCCTAGAAAGCAGACGAGTCGCAACACCTATGTCATCCGGATGGTACCTAGTCATAATAACAGGTCTGGGAGTGAATCTTGACAAAAGAATGTAGGGATTAGCTGAATGCCCTGACAAGAATGTCCCCTTGAAACGGTTCTGATGATATTGAAACCTAAGGGATTGAATGGGGGTATCCCCGAGGGTACTCAGGGAAGGATGCCCCCTCATAGAAACAAAAGAGATCAGAAATGATGAACTAGAAAATGAAGATTGATAAGAATAGAATAAGCTAATTAATTCTAGTGTTAGTCTACTACCTGAAGACTATGGAAGTGGACTTTAGAACATTAGGGTTGAAAAGCTCAGGTGTGGAGAGTCTGAGAATAAAATAAAAACCAATAGATAAACGTTAGCGAGGAAACTCGCTAACCCAGCTGGCTGTGATATAAATAGCCAGGCACCTAGGGAGCAAGTCCCTGAGAGCAAATTGATGTCGCTGATATCGGAACTCCTAGAATGATGCTCCTAAATGATGAGGAGACAATAAAATGATGAAGCTGAAGGCTTGTTTCAGGTATACCCATAAGTTAATTGTATATTGTTATAAAAACTCGTCTGTAAATTACATGGGAGGCAAGAAACCGCTTGCCTATTTCCCCCCCTGATTGTATGGTTGATTAGGATAAGTATATAAAGCAATTTTACGCGATTTTCTTCGGTCATAAGACCACCAGAGACTTAAAGAGTTATACTCTTTAAAACCAGACCCTTTGAAACGATTGAGATATTGACAGACCCTTCTGCTTGACTCGAGAACTGAATACGAGTTGCTACGCCTCTTCAGTTCTTAAGTAGAAAAGTTCACTAACTTCCGTTTCTTTGGGTTCCTCTTAGAGGCCTTGCCTCAGAAGTATACCATTGAATTGTAGAGCTGTTTAATTGAGAAGCGAACATAGTACGCTAGGGCCCGTTGAAAACGCTGTCCACTAGGTCTATCTAGTTTAAAGATACTTACTGCAGGAGCTCGCTAGAAGCCTGTCTCGCTGAGTGGTATAAAAGTTTTATTGCCTTGTTCAGAAGCTGTAGTGTGCTAGGGCCCGTTAGATAACGCTGTCCGCTAGGCCTACTAGCTTAAAGACACTTACTGCAGGAGCTTGTCAAAAGCCTGTCTCGCTGGGTAGTGTAAATTTACAGTATTGTCAAGAGAAAAGGACGTAGTACGCTAGGGCCCATTAGAACACGTTGTCTGCTAGGTCTTCAGAGGTTCACTGATTGCGAAAGCTTGCGTTTTGCCTGACTTATCGAATCGTGAAGATATTAGTTAACATATTATATAGCAACGACCGTCAAAAGTTCCCATTGTATTCAGATAGAACAACTGTCTGTCTAGTTGGAGACTAAGAGAATAACATACCAAAACCCTAAAAACACTAGAATTGAATATATTTCTGGAGATCTGTGACAACCTCTCCCCCACGAACTTATAAAGTCGGAATTAGCAAACCTGTTAACGAACTTCGTTTTCAATCTCATAAAGTAATCCGCATTTCACTGACCCCTGGCCCACCCCCACCTCCACCTGGAATGGTTCAGACAGGAAGGAGTTCCAGGTGTAGCTGGTAAACCTCCCCGTGAGATAAGAAGCAAAGAACCAGCCCACACAAGGGAAGAACCCCTGCCAAGCCAGAACTGCAAGAAGCATCCCATGATTAAGGGACGGGAAGAACTGTGCGATGTTGAAGGTGAGAACACTCATCTTCAACCCGCGGGCCCACCCGGCACGGACAAGGTGCATGAGGTAGGCACCAGCATCTTTGGTGGACCACTGGATCACACCACCAAACTGGTTTGGATGGAACACGCCAAACTTGACAGCCTCAAACTGCAAGCGGTGTGAGATCATCTTCTCAATAAGCTTACCGAGGGTATTAAGAAGGATGATCGGTCTGAACACCTTCAGAGTGGCATAGGAGAGCTTGCCAGGCTTCGGTATGATAACCGACACACTCTCCTTAAAGTGACGAGGCCAATGCCCGCACTCCATGCAGGCATCAGCAATCCAACAGACCAAACAGGTAACTGTCAGGCCCGCCAGAACAGACTTGAGGTGTGTCCATGTGACGTGGTCCAGACTGGGCGATGACAGGGAAGAGCACATGCGCAAGGCCTCATGCATCTCCAAGTCGGAGAAGACTGGCCACTCCTGCGGTGGGAGCAGATCAATCTGATCAAGAACCCCAACATCAACCGGGCGGTTGTTGGCGGCGTTGTAGGAACCATGGAGGCCTTCCCAGAGCTCCTCAAGAGTATTGCAGGGGCGATCACGATAGCGGATCACCTCGCAGGGAGGCAACTTATGCGCCCTGACTCAATCCATCAGGTCCCAGGGGCACTTGTTGGTAGAAGCAATCTCCTCAATGCACTCATCGAAGAACTTGCGTTTGGCGGCCTTCCAGGTCCGCTTGAACATGCGAGCGTCCTCTTGGTCCTGAGACCGAGAATACACCGTGTAAGTGCAGGCACACTCATCGTCCCACCACGGTTTAGACCGCAAGATGATGCAGACCTCCTTGGAGTGGGCAAGTCATGCCACAGAGAAGACCACAGAGATAGCCAGGGCTACCTCGTCGATCCTGCCGGATGAGCCCAGGTCCGGAAAGTCCAGACCCATGAGCCCCATCGAGACTTCAGCTAGGAACTCAGCCTCCTCATCTGAGCCCTGCTTCAGTGAGTGCCTGGGCACAGCCTCCTCAAAGGCCTCCAGGGGGGCAGTGATCCGAAGGGGGCAATGGTCAGATTGACCCCACAGATCAGAACACTGCGTGGGAAGTGGCAGGTGGCCCGCAGCTGCCCTCACAAACACAAGGTCGATCACAGTAGAAGCAAGCCCCTCCTCAAAGGGGAAGTGTGTGGGGCCCGGGTTCCCAGGAAGCGAGAGGTCCAGGCCCAACAAGTCCGCCGTTTCTAGTAGGGAGGTGGCAGCAGCAGGGTTGTGAGGAGCCCATGGGTCCCACTGTGGCGAGCAGCAGTTGAAGTCCCCCAACATGAGGGCACACTGCGGGAGAGAGTCGACGGCATCCGCCAGATAGCAAATGCCTGACTGTCTGTCGTCCGAATAGACATTGAGGAAGTACACAGCCTCCCCATGCAGGAACATGGAGACAGCCATGACATCACAGTGATCAACGACATCACATCGAAGCGAGGGCCAGAGCCACATCATCTGGTTATGCTCACCTGTCTTGTCCGGCCTCTACTTGGCCCCCACCATGTATGTTATCAAGCAAAGGCTCCCTCAGCCAGGCCTCTCACTCTTGTCATATGTTGATGATGGTACCATCGTAGTGCAAGCCTGGAACCTGGACGCTAATTGCGTCCTGCTCCGCAGATCCTACAAGGTTGTCCATGACACCTTTACTTGGTTCGCGCTCATTGTGGAACACGATAAGTCCAAACTCTTTCATTTCTCACAGGATCATTCTGGTGAGAATCCCCCGGTGGACTTAGGGTTTCCCCCATTCACTGGTGCCACCCCCCTTTGGCCCAAGACCTACTGGAGGTACTTGGGCTTCTACTTCGATCGTGCCCTTACGTTTAAGGAGCATGTCCACTTTTACTCTACCAAGGCTATTTCCACAGTCAAGGCTATGGGAATGCTTGGTAACTCCGTCCGGGGGCTTCTGCCTGACCAGAAGCGCCTTCTCTATTGGTCTTGCATGGTTCCTATCGCCACGTACGGCTTCCACTTGTAGTACTACCGGGGCGCTAGGTGTAAAGGCACTTTGGACCACCTTCGCCAGATGCAGTGTAAGGCTGCACTCTGGATTACTGGCGCCTTTAGGACGTCGCCCAATGGGGGGGTTGGGGCCGTTGCGGGCCTGATCCCCATTCATCTTCATCTCTGGAAGCTTCGTGATCATGCTGAGTTGCGGTACACCATGCTTGCACCAGGCCATCCTGTTCGCGCCCTCCTTGGTTGGGGCTACAGCGGAGATCTCCAGTCTCATGCCTGGTCCATAGCCAGGCTCCCTCCCTGTGAGTTGATCAAGGTGAAAGGGCCTGTTGTTGATGCTAACCAGCATCTTGCCGCCCTCATTGGGCCTTTTGACGCTGTTGCACCAGAAGCCTGGCCAGGGCGTCATCTCTTGGATGTATATCCACAGAGGGTCCACTTCCATTTGTATAACTGGGGGGCAGAGGACGCCCTTATGGCCCATATTGCAGCTCTTGACTAGGTTCTTGCCCAGGTGCAGGCCGATCTGGGGGTTCTGGTGGCAGTGATGGATGTGAGTCTGCTGCCCTGTTGGGTCCACCAGGTGGTTTTGGCTGCCCAGATTTTCCAGGGGCTGGACTGTGTCCATGCAGTCCAGCTTCTGGGGGGGAGGGTTACAGCTCCTGAGGCCGAGCTTTTCGCCATCTGGCTGGTGGTGTCCAAGGCAGTTACTGTTGAGGGTGCCGCTTGTCTCGTCCTGTTCACCGACTTGGTGGCTTTGGCCAGGCGGGTGGTGGACCTGTCAGTGCACTCTGCCCAAGGTCATTCCTTGGTGGTTTGTCACCTTCTCACTGAATGGTTTGCCAGAGGTCCGGCCTGCTTGGTCCATTTCTGGGAGGTCCCTTCATGTGTGAAGTGGCCTAACCATACTCAGGTGCATGACTTCACTAGGTCACTGCCTCCCATTGGGGTAGGGGCTTGTCCCTGGGCCTTGCTCAACTACCTCCGCAAGGAGGAAGTATGCTTGTGTCAGGACCACTGGATTGATCTGTTCCAGGATCCTAACCACTGTGGGCATGGTTTCCTCCAGCTTGCCAGGGACGACGATCGTCCCCTGTGGCCCATGTATCTCCATGGTGGGGCCTGGATCCTGCACGCTCACTCAGTGTCTGTAATGGCCCAGATGATGCATGCTATTCTTAATCATGCACCAATAGGGGACTATTGGAGGCATTTTTTCCCACAGAAAGACTATTCCTGTCGCTGCAGGTTTTGGGAGGAGACTTGTGAGCATGTGTTCCGGAGCTGCCCCAGGCACTCCATGGCAGGAGTCCCGACTATGGTCAAGGCCCTCATTGCTTTCCTCAAGGCGTCACCAACTACATTCACATTCGCTGAGAGGGCTGGGCCCCCTCCGGGGGGTATCAGCTAGTAGCTCTGCCTGGCACCTGGTTGGGTCTTTTTTTTTTTTTTTTTTTTTTAATCTCCAATTTATTATGCAGGCCATGTAGGGAGGCCGCATGCAGCAACATACTACAGTACAAATGACCGAGCCATACACTACAGGGTATCTGTACATACAACACATGACTGCAGATCCGGGCATGCATTTCCCCATGCCCAGGGCAAAGCCACCCTGAATGAACAGAGGTGGGAGGATGGCTGCCGCCCAGCGTGCAGCACAGAAACCAAACTGGGGCGAGGTCCCCCCCCTGTGGGGGTTAGGGGTCAATTCCCACGTAAATCCCTACACACTGTCTGAAGACAGCAGGGGAATAACCAATGCCCTGGCCCAGACCCCACCAGGCGCCAGGCAGAGCTACTAGCTGATACCCCCTGGGGGGGGCCCAGCCCTCTCAGCAAACGTGAACGCGGTTGGGGATGCTTCAAGGAAAGCAATGAGAGCCTTGACCATAGCCGGGACCCCTGCCATGGAGTGCCTAGGGCAGCTCCGAAACATGTGCTCACAAGTCTCCTCCCAAAACCCGCAGTGACAGGAATAGTCCTCCTGTGGGAAAAAGCGCCTCTGATAGCCCCCTATCGGTGCATGGTTAAGTATAGCGCGCATCATCCAGGCCATTACTGACACCGAGTGAGCATGCAGGATCCAGGCCCCACCGTGGAGATATGTGGGCCACAGGGGGCAATTGTCATCCCTGGTGAGCTGGAGGAAACCATGTCCATGATGGTCAGGATCCTGGAACAAATTGATCCAGCAGTCCTGACACGAGCATACTTCCTCCTTGCGGAGGTAGTCGAGCAAGGCCCAGGGATGAGCCCCTACCCCAACAGGAGGTAGTGACCTAGTGAAGTTGTACACCTGAGTATGGAAAGGCCACCTCGCACATGAAGGGACCTCCCAGAAATGAACTGAGCAGGCCAGATCCCCGGCAAACCACTCAGCAAGAAGGCGGCAGAGCACCAAGGAATGACCCTGGGCGGAGTGTACTGATGGGTCCACTGCCTGCCTGGCCGAAGCCATTGAGTCGGTGAACAGGACAAGGCCAGCAGCGCCCTTGACAGAAACTGCCTTGGACACCGCCAGCCGAATGGCAAAAAGCTCAGCCTTGGGAGCTGTAACCTTCCCCCCTGGAAGCCAAACCGCATGAATGCAGCCCAGCCCTTGGAAAATCTGGGCAGCCAAAACCGCCTGGTGAACCCGGCGGGGCAGCAGACTTGTGTCTGTCACTGCCACCAGAACCCCCGGCTCAGCCTGCACCTGGGCAAGAACCTGGTCGAGGGCCGCAACATGGGCCACAAGGGCATCCTCCACCCCCCAGTCGTACGAGTGGAAGTGGACCCTGTCTGGGTACACATCCAAGAGACAACACCCTGGCCAAGCCTCTGGCGCAACAACATCGAAAGGCCTGGCGAGGGCAGAGAGATGCTGGTTAACGTCAACAACAGGCCCCTTCACCTTGACCAACTCATGGGGAGGGAGCCTGGCTATGGACCGGGCATGAGACCAGAGATCGCCGCTGTAGCCCCAACCAAGGAGGGCACAAACAGGATGGCCCAGAGCGAGCATGGCGTACCGCAACTTGGTGCGGTCGTGAAGCTTCCGGAGATGAAGATGAATGGGGATCAGGCCTGCAATGGCCCCAACCCCCCCATTGGGCGACATCCTAAAGGCACCAGTAATCCAGAGTGCAGCCCGACGCTGCATCTGGCGAAGGTGGTCCAAAGCGCCTTTACACCTGGTGCCCTGGTAGAACCACAAGTGAAAGCTGTACATGGCTATAGGAACCATGCAAGACCAATAGAGAAGGCGCTTCTGGTCAGGCAGAAGCCCCCGGACAGAATTACCAAGCATCCCCATGGCCTTGACCGTGGAAATAGCCTTGGTAGAGTAAAAACAAACATGCTCCTTAAACGTAAGGGCACGATCGAAATAGAAGCCCAGATACCTCCAATAGGTCTTGGGCTGAAGAGGGGTAGTGCCAGTGAACAGGGGAAACCCCAAGTCCACCAGGGGATTCTCACCGGAATGATCCCACGAGAAATGGAAGAGTTCGGACTTGTCGTGCTCCATGACTAGTGCAAACCAGGTAAAGGTGTCGTGGACCACCTTGCAGGATCTGCGGAGAAGGATGCAATTAGTGTCCAGGTCCCAGGCCTGCGCCACGATGGTACCATCATTAACATAAGACAGGAGTGAGAGGCCTGGCTGAGGGAGCCTCCATTTGATAACGTACATGGCGGGAGCCAGGTAGAGACCAGACAGGACAGGTGAGAGGGCTGACCCTTGGCCCACCCCCACCTCCGCCCAGAATGGTGCAGACAGGAAGGAGTTCCAGGCATAACTGGTAAACCTCCCCATGAGATAAGAAGCAAAGAACCGGCCCACACAAGGGGAGAACCCCTGCCAAGCCAGAACTGCAAGAAGCATCCCATGGTTAAGGGATGGGAAAAACTGTGCAATGTCGAAGGCAAGAACACTTGTCTTCAACCCACGAGCCCACCTGGCACAGATCAGGTGCACAAGGTAGGCACCAGCATCTTCAGTGGACCGCTGGATCACACCACCAAACTGGTTTGGATGGAACATGCCAAACTTGACAGCCTCAAACTGCAAGTGGCGCGAGATCATTTTCTTGATAAGCTTACCAAGAGTATTGAGAAGGACAATCGGTCTGAACGCCTTCGGAGTAGCATAGGAGGGCTTGCCAGGCTTCGGTATGATAACCAACATGCTCTCCTTAAAGTGACGAGGCCAATGCCCACATTCCATGCAGGCATCAGCAATCCAACAGACCAAACAGGTAACCATCGGGCCCACCAGAACGGACTTGAGGTATGTCCACATGACGTGGTCCAGACCAGGCAACAACAGGGAAGAGCACATGCGCAAGGCCTCGTGCATCTCCAAGTTGGAAAAGACTGGCCACTCCCATGGTGGGAGCGGATCGATCTGATCAAGAACCCCAACATCGACCAGGCGGTCGTTGGCAGCATTGTAGGAACTGTGGAGCCCTTCCCAGAGCTCCTCGAGAGTGTTGCAGGGGCGATCGCGATAGTGGATTGCCTTGCAGGGAGGCAACTTACATGCCCTGACCCAATCCATCAGGTCCCAGGGGCGCTTGTTGGTAGAAGCAATCTCCTCAATGCACTCATCGAAGAACTTGCATTTGGCAGCCTTCCAGGTCCACTTGAATGTGCAAGCGTTCTCCCGGTCCCGAGACTGAGAATACACTGTGTAAGTGTGCAAGCACTTGTCGTCCCACCATGGCTTAGACCGCGAGACAATGCAGATCACCCTGGAGTAGGCAAGCCACACCTGGGAGAAGACTGCAGAGATAGCCAGGGCCACCTTGTCGATCCTGCTGGATGAGCCCAGGTCTGGATAATCCAGGCCCATAAGCCCTGTCGAGACCTCAGCTAGGAACTTGGCCTCCTCGTCCAAGTCCCGCTTCAGCGAGCACCTAGGTACAGCCTCCTTGAAGGCTTCCAGAGGGATGGTGATCCGAAGGGGGCAATGGTCAGATTGACCCTGCAGATTGGGACACCACATGGGAAGCAGTAGATGGCCCACAGCTGCCCTCGCAAACACAAGGTCAATCATGGTAGAAGTAAGCCCCTCCTCAAAGGGGAAATGTGTGGGGCCCGGGTTCTCAGGGAGTGAGAGATCCAGGCCCAACGAATCCGCCGTTTCCAGCAGAGAGGTGGCAGCAGTGGGATTGTGGGGAGCCCATGGGTCCCACTGTGGCGAGCAGCAGTTAAAGTCCCCAGACATGAGGGCACACTGCGGGAGAGAGTCGATGGTATCTGCCAGATAGTGAATGTCTGACTGCCTGTCGTCCGAGTAGACATTGAGAAAGTACACAGCCTCCCCATGCAGGAACATGGAGATTTTTTGCCATGATGTCACTGTGGTCAACAACATCATGCCGAAGCGAGGGCCAGAACAGCATCATCTGGCTATATACATATGCTATAACCCGAGGAGGCTGATCCAGGGAAGAGGGAGGGCAGAACAAGCACAGCCACTCCAGATACTTGGGTGCCCCGACAACCTCATCCCCGTCAGGGTCAGAGGAGGACGGAACACGGCAGATGGAGTGCCAGGGTGGCTCCTGCAGTAAGAACATATCAACCTCGTCTTTGAATTGTTCTAGCAAAGAATCCACAAGAAGGTAACTACAAAATACATTCTGTGACCATATATGACACGCTCTCCTCAATCTCCTAGGTTCCTGACGGTCCCTATTCATTGGGGTAAGTGGGGTTGACGCAGTTGGGAATGGACCCTTACCAGAGAATCGTACTGGCACTCAATCCACTCCCGATCAAAGTGGTGAGCCCAGAATGGGCAGGCTGAAGCCGACGCAGCGTGAGTGCTGCTGCAGTTCATGCACACAGGTGCGTGAGGGCAGGGACAGTCAGCAGGGGTGGGGACAATGGGCAGCCTGTGGTTGGGCTGTCCCTTGCAGCATGCAGCAAATGCCCAATGGTTAGTCAGGGAATGCGGACCACTGCAATGAGAGCAGCGGATAGCCTCGCGTTGGCAGGCTAAGGAGGGGTGACCCCACTTCCAGCAGCACTGGCAAAGGGGAACACCGGGGTTGGTCTTGGCAGGGATAATCCTGCATAGGGTGCCATTGATAGTGATGATGTGTCGGGAGACCGTCTTCACGTTGGAGCCCTGTTGAGAGTCCCAGATTTCGAAGAACACGGTGGCCATGTCGGCGGCCCTCAAGTTCTTGACAATGCGCGGCCTGGTGGCCAGCACAAAGTATTCAGACCACACAGAGCACTGCATGGCCTCGACAACCCTGTCGGGCATGAGCCAGGGCTGACTGCCCCAGAACATAGGCACGTCGAGGAGCTTAAGGTAGCTCTTTGACCGAGGGAGGTTCGCGTCCACCACGGCCTGAGGCCAGTTCACGCAGACCATGTTCCTGATAGTGCTAATGTCCAGTTCACTGGGCATGGTGGTGGTGTAGCAAGCTACATGTGCGTCCATTTGCTGGACCCGCTCGATGCGAACAAGTGAGCCCACAGAAGCCAGAGCGGCAGCCACCACCCAATGAATCTCTGCACAGACAACGGGGCCCAGATTAACTGGGAGACCGCCCCCTGCAAGGGTGAGCATGACCTGCTTGTGCGAAGGTCCAAACATAGTCATCCTGGGCTTGGGGGCCCTGGGTGGCTGCTGGGTGGCTGCTGCCTGCTGATGAAACGAGACCACCTTATGGGAAGGCAGCCCCAGGAGAGCACGCACCAAGTCAACCAGACCCGATAGGGATGAGACAGCTGCAGCCACCTAGGAGCAGGGTGGGGAATGAGGCTTGGTAGCCAAGTTGACGCGTGGAGGGGGGGGACCGGGGGGCAGCCTCACAGCCAACCACGCCCTATCTGCCACTGCCAGCGGAGGAACGAGGGCGGCACATGCCATCCTGATACAGGATGGCCGCTGCCCCACACCAGGGTTACGAGCCACTGGCACAGGATTGCCCAACCCCATACAGGCCAGGTTCCTGAAGAATTGCTGAGTGGGCACAGGACACGCATACCCAGCAGGAAAATGCCCCAAATCCTCCAGCAGGGGGGGAGGCAGGGGGAGGTTACCCTCCACAGGGGGGCAGCGAGAGCCACCAGCCCACGAAGCGCCATCCACCTCCATAGAAGCCACAGAGGCCCTAGGAGAGGGGGCCTGCATACTGCCCGCCACCCCGACAGGGGCAGCCACCGCAGCAGAGTCCGGCCATTTGCCCTTCCCTTGTGCAGGGGTAGGGGTGCTCAGCCTGGACGGACCATACACCTCAGAGGCCCACTCATGGAGCCTGTGGGTGCGCTCACCCTCTGTAAAGGGGACATTGTCCCAGTCATACTCCTCCACCTCATGGAAGAGCCTGGCCAGGGAGCAGGCAACCTCCGACCTGCCGCTGTCAGAGAAAGGGGCCTCCTGACTCTCTCCAGCCAGAGGGCAACCGTGTCGAGCGCGTCCACCACAATCCCAGCCTCACCCTCCACATTCACAATACCGCGAGAGAGGGCGAGAAAGGTGGGGATGAAGTCAGGATCCTCCTCCTCATCCGCAGCAAAAGCGGGGCCAGGGGACAGCTCAGGGCCAGGGGTATTGACCGCCATCCTGGCCAAACTGGAAACCAATTTGAGGTTGAGGTCCTGCCTGAAGGAGATGGATGGCTCGGGCGTGCAGGTGCACTTGGGATGGGGGGTCACCGGAGCATCATCCGGGTAAACGGTGGACTTGCAAGGCCTTTTGGGGGCCTCAGCAGCCAGAGCGAGGACCACAGCCTGCAATGCAGAACTGTAGCCAGGTCAAGAGGAGCTGGGGGGGGGCATCCTGAGTGCAGGAGATAGCCATAGCGAGGGGGTCCAGTGACGAAGGATCCACTGGCGGAGGAGCCTCCACTCCCTGAGAGGAACAAGTAGACCTAGGAGGCATGCGTGTAGGAAGTTAAGATCGAGGATCAGACCACTAGAGCTCGCTGTGTAGAACGATGGAGGGGTTGGCTTGTGGCTGTGCAAGCAAGTTGGTGGCAGTTGACTTCCAAGAAGGGATGCACCTGGTTGGGTCCAGGCCGGGGTGTTGGTTATTCCCCCGCTGCCTTTGGGTGGCATATAGGGATTTATGTGGGAATTAACCCCTAACCCCTGATAAGGGGGGGGACCTTGCCCCAGTTTTGTTCTCACACCACATGCTGGGTGGCAGCTGTCCTCCCACCTCTGTTTGTTTGGGGCGGCTTCATCCTGGGCATGGGGAAATGCATACCTGCATCTGCAGTCATGTGTTGTATGTACAGATACCCTGTAGCTTACAGCTTGGGTTGTACCATAGTTAGTAGCTGCACACAGCCTCCCTACACGGCCTGCGTTATAAATTGGAGATTTAAAAAAAAAAAAAAAGACTGCATTTGGGCACTGCATTATAAATTGTTGATTTCAAAAAAAAAAAAAAAAAAAAACCAAGATCTCAGGCCCCTGATCGATCTCGAGAAGTGCAGCCCTTTGGACCATGCTCCTCTAACCCTAGTTCTCCTGGTCACTTGTTTTATGACTGGTGTGATCCGTCAAGTTCTGAAGCCCAATAGTGACGAGGAATTGAAGTTTGTGGCATAGATATGTGAGGGACTAGCCACTCTGTGGCTGCCCCTGAACACCCCTGCAGAGGTGGAGCTTGCAGCCCTGGCTGTGGCTCGCATTATCTCCCAGACCTGGGACACCTTCTCTGAGGAGGTGTTCATTGTTGGGTAGTCTAATCCCTGGTGGAACGACAACTGCACCACTGCCATCTGGGTACATATATTGGGTGTCCCCCTCAGGGGACGTGTGGTTTGAGTTCTGACAAGTTGTTAAGGCCATCAAATGCAAGTTCTTTGATGATAAGATCAAGGAGATTGCCTCCACAAACAAGTGCCCCTGGGACCTTATGGCCTGGGTTAAACAGTGCAAACTTCCAGTGTGCAACACAATCCAGCACAATGGTGTGCTATGTCATGATATGGACTCCCTTTGGGATGCCCTTCATGGGACCTACAATGTGGCCTCTGGCCATGCTGTGGATCTCTCTGTGCTGGATGCTCTCTCTGTGCCAGCAGAGAGGGCGTGGTACCCATTCTCAACCTTGGAGCTTGAGGACGCTCTGCATTCTTGTGCGAAGAGGTCTGCTCCCAGGATTCTGCTGTATGTTTGTTAGTCTCACCAATGCTTGCCTGACAGCAGGACATTGGCCTGACTACTTCAAGGAGTCTAACTTGGTGGTCATACCTAAACTGGGAAAACCCTCATACTCTACGCCCAAGGCCTTCAGGCCGATCGTGTTGTTGAACATATTGGGTAAGCTTGTGGAGAAAATAATCTCCAACTGCCTCCAGTTTGACTGTGTCAAGTGGGGAGTGTTTCATCCCAACCAGGTTGGTGGCATACACCAGAAGTCTACTGAAGATACCAGGTTAATCCTCACTCATCTTGTTCATGTGGGGTGGGCTCAGGGACTGCGTACGAGTGTTATCACCTTTGACATTGCTCAGTTCTTTCCGTTGCTGAATCACAACATGATTCTGACAGTTCTTTTACAATCAGGATTCATGCCTGAGCTGGTGCAGTTCTTTGGTTCCTATCTGGTCGGAAGGTCTACCACTTACTTGTGGAACTCCTTCTGGTCTGACCCCAGGCAGGTGGATGTGGGTGTGGAGCAGGCTCTGCTCTGTCTCCAGTCCTCTCCACTCTGTACTTTGCACCTCTGGTATATCTGTACTGCCAGAGGACCCCTGGCCTCGGTGTTGACATGCTTTCATATGTTGATGATGGGACTCTCATAGTCCAGTCCAGAACTTGGGAGGACAATGTCTCTGCCCTGCAGGCAGCTTACCACTGCATGCATGGGCTCTTTGACTTGTTTGGCCTCACACTTGAACATACCAAGTCCAAGGTCTTCCACTTCTCTTGCAACCCAAGAGATGCCAACCTGCCCATTGACCTGGGCTTCCATCCATATACAGGGGTTACCCCCTTGAGGCCCAAGCCATTCTGGCAGTACTTGGGTTTCTATTTCGACTGTGCTCTCACTTTTTGTGAGCATGTGTGCTACTATTCTACCAAGGCCTTCTCTACAGTTGGTGTGATGGAGATGCTTGGTAATTCTACCCAGGGCCTGCTTTCTGACCAGAAGCACCTCCTTTACTGGCCCTGCATGGTTTCTATAGCTACATATGGGTTCCACATGTCGTATCACAAGGGCTTCTATAATAAGGGGATCCTCAAGATGTTTAACTTCATACAGTGGTGTGCCGCTAACTGGATTATCAGTGCATTTTGCACATCTCCCTCCAGAGGGGCAGAGGCCCTTGCAGGCCTTCTGCCCTTCCAGTTGCATCTCAAGAAACTGGCTTCCTGAACGATATTCTGGGTTGCCACTCTTGCAGCAAATCATCCGCTTTGGCCCTTGCTGGGCCACAAGCTCAGGGGGAGCTCCCTGGAGCACCCTTGGTCTATTTCATCCCTTACCCTGCCACTTCAGCCCAAAGTGAAGAGTGTTCTTAGGGAGCTGGACTGCATTTATGCAGTCTGGCTTCCAGGGGGGAAGGTTACGGCTCCCAAGGCCGAGCTTTTTGCCATCCAGCTGGTGGTGTCCAAGGCAGTTACTGTCAAGGGCATGGTTGGCCTTGTCCTGTTCACTGACTCAATGGCTTCGGCCAGATGGGTGGTGGACCTGTTGGTGCATTCTGCCCAGGGTCAGTCCCTGACGGTTTGCTACTTTCTTGCTAAATAGTTTGCCAGGGGTCCAGCCCACTCGGTCCATTTCTGGGAGGTCCCTTTATGTGCGAGGTGGCCTTTCCATACTCAGGTGCACAACTTCATGTGGTCATTGCCTCCCATTGGGGTAGGGGCTCATCCCTGGGCCTTGCTTGACTACCTCCATAAGGAGGAAGTATGTTTGTGTCAGGACTACTGGATTGATTCATTTCAGGATCCTGACTATCGTGGGCATGGTTTCCTCCAGCTCACCAGCAATGACAATTGTCCCCTGCAGCCCATGTATCTCCATGGTGGGGCCTGGATCCTGCATGCTCATTTGGTGTCAGTGATGGCCTGGATGATGTGTGCTATTCTTAACCACGTGCTGATAGGGAGCTATCAGAGGCACTTCTTCCCACAGGAGGATTACTCCTGTCACTGTGGGTTTTGGAAGGAGACCTGCAAGCACATGTTCCAGAGCTGCCCCAGGCACTCCATGGTGGGGATCCTGGCCACAGTCAAGGCCCTCATTGCTTTCCTTGAAGCATTGCTGACTGCGTTCACATTTGCTGAGAGGGCTAGGCCCCCCCTGGGGGGTATTAGCTAGTAGCTCTGTCTGGCACCCGGTTGGGTCCGAGCCAGGGTGCTGGTTATTCCCCCACCGCCTTCAGGTGGCATGTAGGGATTTATGTGGGAATTGACCCCTAACCCCTGATAAGAGGGGGGACCTTGCCCCAGTTTGGCTCTCGTGCCATGTGCTGGGTGGCAGCTGTCCTCCCGCCTCCGTTCGTTTGGGGCAGCTTTGTCCTGGGCATGGGGAAACACATGCCCGCATCCACGGTCATGCGTTGTATGTACAGATACCCTGTAGCTTATGGCTCAGGTTGTACCATAGTTAGTAGCTGCATGTGGCCTCCCTACGTGGCCCACATTATAAATTGGAGATTTTTTAAAAAAAAAAAAAAAAAAGAGTGCTCTTAGGGAGGTACAGAACATGCTTCCGCAGCTTACTGAGCCATTCAGCCCATTCACAGATGAGAACAGGCCAGGCCTCCATCTTTTGGACCACTTTTCAGAGTGGATCAAATTTATGCTTTACACCATTAATCTGGAAGGGGATTTGAAGCAACGGCATCTTGACAGACTGCATGCCTCCATTCAGAGGGCACAGGCCGATCCCTCGTCTACCTGCATAGCAGCTGGTGCCCACTGGCTGCTATGTGGGAGACTGCAGGCCATCTCAGCAGCTTGCATATTTGCGGGTGGGTGCTTGGTCAGGCAGGCTGTGGGGAGGGTTCTGCTTACTAATGTGGAGCTCCACTTCATTCAGTTGGGAGTAGGCATGGTCTTGGAGTGTGTCGAAACTGACTACATCTTCATCTACACCAGCTCCATGGGCTCCACCCGCAGAGCTGTGGATTCCTCTGTTTACGCTGGTCAGGCTCACTCCCTGGAGATGTGCTAGTCTTTGGATCGCTGGTTGTCTGCTAAGGTACAACAGACCATTACCTTCTGGCAGATATCCTCAGGCGCTGTTGCAGAACTTCACTCTGATGCCATCACAATGGTGAAGGAGCTACGTATCTCACTGGGTGCTTGCCCAGCAACTACCATTGACTCCCTCAGGGCTGAGGTTACGAGGGGGTGCATTGACAAGTGGATGAATATGTTTTGCTCACCCTTGTATTGGGGTAGGAATTTCCTCCCCCTGTTGGACTCCCTCGGGAAGCCTTTACAACCCTCATACCTCTCCAGAGGTACCTGGCTCCGAGAAATCAGCCCTTGGATGTCTGTCGCTGGCACAGCATGGGCAGTCCGCACTATCCTCGGTCATGCCCCTATAGGGGAGTACCATGCTAAGTTCCACCCCCAGGAGGATCACTCCTGTTCCTGTGGGTTGTGGCTTGAGACCTGCACTCACATACTCACTTCCTGTCCAAAGTATACACAGCATGGCAGCTTACCCTATGACCTCAATGCCCTTCTGGGCTTTCTGGAGCAAAATTCCTCTGTGTTTTTGTTCCAATCCCACCCTCCTGAAGGAGTGGGATAACTGGGGAGGGCCCTTAGGTTATTCCCCCCTCGTAGGCTTAGGTTTCAAGGGACTGGTGATTATTTGCCCCTCACCTCTAGATAGGGTGTAGCAATTTATGGGGAATTGACTCCTAACACCTGATAAGGGCGGAGACCTGAAGTTCTTAGAGCCTCTATCTGCAAGGTGTAGGGATTTACAGAGAATTAACTCCTAACCCCCTTCGGAGAGGGACCTGCTAGCCCTATTCACCCCTCATTTGTTGTACCCTGGTTTTCATTGGGGCAGCAAGCTCTTCACCCACGTGCACTTCTTTACAGAGTGTAGCCTTTTGAGTCAGCGGGACTCTCTTCCCTACCTTTAGTGGTAGTTATACCCTGTATTAGTTGCCTTGTATGTAGCTAGTGCATGCGGACTGCATTTGAGCACCACATTATAAATCGTTGATTTCAAAAAAAGAAAAAAAAAAAAAGACATGGCCATGACATCATGATGATTGATGACATCACATTGAAGTGAGGGCCAGAGATGCATCATCCAGTTATGAACATATGCCATAACCTGAGGAGGCCAATCTGGGAAAGAAGGTGTCAGGTTTTGTCCAGCTATACCTTATTTTATCTTATCCCCCCCCCATCATCTCTTATCTTATCTTATCCACTTCCTTGATTAGATTATCTCCCTTTGTTCCTTTTTTGGTAATCTCTTTGTTCCCATTTTAGTAATACCTTTGTTCTTCTTTTGGTAACTCCTTTATCCCTCTTTTGGTAGTTGTCTTGTATCCTGTACATATATAAGGAGGCTTCCTCCTCTGCAATCTAAAAGGACATTCCCTCCTTTTGTGTCAATGTCAGTGTCTGAGTCTCCTTCTTCTAATACTCCCTCCTCTATATCCTTTTATCATCCTCTATTCTCTTACTCTTTTTGTATTCCCCACATTCCTTTATTCTCCTCCTGTTAGAGCCGGTGCGGGTCGGGACCGAGGCGGAGGGTCGGGGTGGTAACCTTGATATAAGGTAACCGGGGGACAGGGCGAAGTCAGTATGTAGACTTCGGGACCGAGGCGGAGTACGTCGGGCGGGGGGTTGGACTTGCAGCCTCAGCGTATGTGCTGTGCCCTCCTACTGTCCTAGTCCGTATTTCAGGAAGTTGGGGCCGAAGCGGAGCGAGGCAGAAGAGAGGAGAGGATAGAGAACAGGGAGCTGGTCCGCTGCTCGAATCGATTATCAGACTGAGGAGTACAAGCCAAGTACCTACAGTATATATACTACTGGCCTTACGAACTATGACTTGTACTGATTACGTGCGGAGCGAAGCGGAGGCCGATATAGTTACAATGGATTACGAACAGATTACGAATGGAATGGAAACCGGTACAGGTATGGAGACTGATAACGTATCGTGACTACGGACGGGAAATGGAGACTGGAACTAGAGACACCGAGGGTCAGGTGACCATGGCACGTGTGGAGGTGGTCGCGTGATCGGGGCAGTGGGTTGCGGTCGGAGCAAGTCGGGGCCGAGTCGGAGGGCAGAGGGTTGTTGTGTGGAGCACACATGGAATCAAGAAGCCGAAGTTTAAGTGATTAGACTCTGAGTTGGCATGGATATGACACCTCCCTCAACAAAAGGAGGGTGGAACAAACACAGCCACTCTGGATGCTTGGGTGCCCTGACAAACTCATTCCCATCAGGGTCAGAAAATGATGGAATGCAATGAATAGAGTGCCAAGGCAGCTCCTGTAGTAGAAACATATTAACATTGTCTTTGAATTGTTCTAGTAATAAGTCCACAAGAATGTAACTACAAAATCCATTCTGTAACCATATACAACATGCCCGCCTCAATCTCCTAGGTTCCTGATGGTCCCTATTCATTGGGGTAAGCGAGGCTAATGCGGTGGGGAATGAACCTTTACCAGAGCATTGTACTGGCACTCAATCTACTCCCAATTGAAGTAGTGAGCCCAGAATGGGCAGGCTGAAGCCAACACAGCATGAGCACCGCCACAGTTCATGCACATAGGAGTGTGAGGGCAGGAACGGTTAGCGAAGGTAGGGGCAATGGGCAGCCTATAGTTGGGCTGGCCCTTGCAGCATGCAGCAAACACCCGATGGTTAGTCAGGGAATGTGAACCACTGCAGTGGGAGCAGCGGATAGCCCCCCTGCAGCAGGCAAGAGATGGGTGCCCCCACTTCCAGCAGCACTGGCAGAGGGGGATGCCAGGATTGGCCTTAGCAGGGATGATCCTGCACAGGGTGCTATTGATAGTGATGACCTGTTGGGAGATGGTCTTCGTGTTGGACCCCTGTTGAGAGTCCCAGATCTCAAAGAACATGATGGCCATGTTAGCGACCCTCAAGTTCTTGATGATATGTGGCCTGGTGGCCAGCACAAAATACTCAGACCACACAGAATGCTGCATGGCCTCAACAACTCTATCAGGTGTAAGCCAGGGCTGTCCACCCTAGAACATAGGCACATCTAGGAGCTTGAGATAGCTCTTCAAGCGAGGGAGGTTCACATTGACAACAGCCTGAGGCCACCTGCTGCAGACTGCGTTCCTGATAGTGCTGATGTCATGATCTCCAACTGCCTTCAGTTTGACTATGTCAGATAGGGGGTGTTTCATCCCAACCAGGCAGGCAGTATTCACCAAAAGTCCACCAAGGACGCCGGGTTGATTCTCACTCATCTTGTTTGCATGGGGTGGGCCCAAGGGTTACAAATGAGCATTGTTGCTTTTGACATTGCTCAGTTTTTCCCTTTTTTTTTTTTTTTTAAATCTCCAATTTATAATGTGGGCCATGTAGGAAGGCCGCATGCAGCTAGTAACTATGGTACAACCCAAGCTGTAAGCTACAGGGTATCTGTACATACAATGCATGACTGCGGATGTGGGCATGTGTTTCCCCATGCCCAGGACGAAGCCGTCCTGAACAAACAGAGGCGGGAGGACAACTGCTGCCCAGCACATGGCGCAAGAACCAAACCGGGGTGAGGTCCCCCCCCCATATTGGGGGTTAGGGGTTAATTCCCATGTAAATCCCTATACGCCACCCGAAGGTGGCAGGGGAATAACCAACACTCCAGCCTAGACCCAACCGGGTGCCAGGCAGAGCTACTAGCTGATACCCCCCGGAGGGGGCCCGGCCCTCTCAGCGAATGCGAATGTGGTTGGTGATGCCTTGAGGAAAGCAATGAGGGCCTTGACCATAGCTGGGACTCCTGCTATGGAGTGCCTGGGGCAGCTCCAGAACACATGCTCACAAGTCTCCTCCCAAAACCTGCAGCGACAGGAATAGTCTTTCTGTGGGAAAAAATGCCTCCAATAGCCCCCTATTGGCGCGTGATTAAGAATAGCATGCATCATCTGGGCCATTACAGACACCGAGTGAGCATGCAGGATCTAGGCCCCACTGTGGAGATACATGGGCCGTAGGGGATGGTCGTCATCCCTGGCGAGCTGGAGGAAACCATGCCTGTGGTGGTCAGGATCCTGGAACAGATCAATCCAGCAGTCCTGACATGAGTGTACTTCCTCCTTGTGGAGGTGGTTGAGTGAGGCCCAGGGATGAGCCCCTACCCCAATGGGAGGCAGTGACCTAGTGAAGTTGTGCACCTGAGTATGGAATGGCCACTTTGCACATGAAGGGACCTCCCAGAAATGGACCAAGCAGGCCAGACCCCTGGCAAACCATTCAGCGAGAAGGTAACAAACTGCCAAGGAATGACCCTGGGTGGAGTGTACCGACAGGTCCACCGCCCGCCTGGCCAAAGCCACCGAGTTGGTGAACAGGATGAGCCAAGTGGCACCCTCAACAGTAACTGTCTTGGATACCGCCAGCCAGATGGCAAAAAGCTTAGCCTCAGGAGCCGTAACCCTCCCTCCTGGAAGCTGGACTGCATAGACACAGTCCAGTCCCTGGAAAATCTGGGCAGCTAAAACTGCCTGGTGGACCCGGCGGGGTGGCAGACTCATGTCTGTTGCTGCCACCAGAACCCCCAGATCAGCCTGCACCTGGGCAAGAACCCAGTCAAGAGCTGCAATGTGGGCCATAAGGGCGTCCTCTGCCCCCTGGTTGTACAAATGGAAGTGGACCCTCTGTGGATATACATCCAAGAGATGACGCCCTGGCCAGGCTTCCGGTGCAACAGTGTCAAAAGGCCTGATGAGGGCGGCAAGATGCTGATTAGCATCAACAACAGGCCCTTTCACCTTAATCAACTTGCAGGGAGGAAGCCTGGCTATGGACCAGATGTGAGGCTGGAGATTACTGCTGTAGCCCCAGCCAAGGAGGGCATGAATGGGATGGCCCAGAGCAAGTGTGGCATACTACAACTTGGCATAGTCATGAAGCTTCCGGAGATGAAGATGAATGGGGATCAGGCCTGCAATGGCCCCAACCCCCCCATTGGGTGATGTCCTAAAGGCACCAGTGATCCAGAGTGCAGCCTGGCACTGCATCCGGCGAAGGTGGTCCAAAGTGCCCTTACACTTGGTGTCTTGGTAATACCACAAGCGAAAGCTGCACATAGCTATAGGAACCATGCACAACTGATAAAGAAGGTGCTTCTGATCAGGCAGAAGCCCCCAGATGGAGTTACCAAGCATCCCCATGGCTTTGACCATGGAAATAGCCTTGGTAGAGTAGAAGTGAACATGCTCCTTAAATGTAAGGGCACAATCAAAATAGAAACCCAAGCATCCCTTCTTGGAAGTCAACCACCACCAACTTGCTTGCACAGCCACAAGCCAACCCCTTCATCGTTCTATACAATGAGCTCTAGTGGTCTGATCCTCAATCTTAACTTCCTACATGCATGCCTCCTAGGTCTACTCGCTCTACTCAGGGAGTGGGGGCCCCTCCGCCAGCAGATCCTTCATTGCCAGACCCCCTTGCTATGGCTATCTCCCACACTCAGGATGCCCCCCCCCCCCCAGCTCCTCTTGACCCAGCTACAGCTCTGCATTGCAGGCTGCTGCCCCTGCTCTGGCTGCCAAGGCCCCCAAAAGGTCTTGCAAGTCCGTCATCTACCCAGATGATGCTCCAGTGATCCCTTGTCCCAAGTGCACCCATACACCTAAGCCCTCTGCCTCTTTCAGGCAGGATCTCAACCTCAAATTGGTCTCCGGTTCTGCCAGGATGGCAGTCAACACACCTAGCCCTGAGCTGTCCCCTGGCCCTACCTTCACCACGGATGAGGAGGAGGATCCCAACTTTGTCCCCACCTTTCTTGCTCTTTCCCACAGTCTTGCGGATGTAGAGGGTGAGACTGGGATCATGGCAAACGCACTCGACATGGTCGCCCTTTGGCTGGAGAGAGCCAAGAGGACATGTCTTTCTGAGGGTGGCAGTGTGGAGGTCGCCCACTCTCTGGCCAGGCTCTTCCACAAGGTGGAGGAGCATGACTGGGATGATATCCCCTTTACGGAGGGCAAGCGCACCCATAGGCTCCATGAGTGGGCCTCTGAGGTGTATGGTCTGTCCAGGCCGAGCACCCCTACCCCTGCACAAGGGAAGGGCAAACAGCCAGACTCTGCTGCAGCTGCTGCCCCTGTTGGGGTGGTGGGCAGTATGCAGGCCCCCTCTCCTAGGACCTCTGTGGCTCCTATGGAGGTGGATGGTGCTTCATGGGCTGGTGGCTCTCCCCGCCCCCCCATGGAGGGCAACTTCCCCCTACCTCCCCCCCCAGCGGAGGATTTGGGGCATTTCCCTGTGGGGTATGCACATCCTGCACCTACCCAGCAATTCTTCAGGAACCTGGCCTGCATGGGGTTGGGCAATCCTGTCCCAGTGGCTTGCAACCCCAGTGCGGGGCAGTGTCCATCTTGCATCAGGGCGGTGCATGCTGCCCCTGTTCCCCCACTATCAGCAGTGGACAGGGCTTGGTTGGCTGCTAGGCCACCCCTTGGTCCCCCCCCCACGCGTCAACTTGGCTACCAAGCCTCATTCCCTGCCCTGTTCTTACGCGGCTACAGCTGTCTCCTCCCCATCAGGTCTTGTTGACCTGGTGTGTGCTCTCCCAGGGCTGCCTTCTCATAAGGTGGTCTTGTTTCATTGGCAGGCAGCGGCCACCCAGCAGCCACCCAAGGCTCCCAAGCCTAGGATGACCATATTCAGACCTTCGCGCAAGCAGGTCATGCTCACCCTCGCAGGGGGCAGTCTCCCAGTTAATCTGGGCCCCGTCATCTGCGCAGAGATTCATCAGGTGGCTGCCACCACTCTGGCTTCTGCAGGCTCACTTGTTTGCATTGAGCGGGTCCAGCAGATGGATGCACATGTAGCATGCTACACCACCACTGTGCCCAGTGAACTGGACATTGGCACTATCAGGAATGCGGTCCTGCATGAACTGGCCTCAGGCTGTCATGGACACGAACCTTCCTCATCCCTTCTTGGACTTCAACCACCACAAACTTGGTGCACAGCCACAGCCTACCCCTACTCAACATCCTCTGCAATGAGCTCTTGTAGTCTGATCGCCGATCTTAAAGTCTAACGCGCATGCCTCCTAGGTCCACTTGCTCTACTCAGAGGGTGGGAGCCCCCCCACCAGCGGTTCCTTCGTCGCCGGACCCTCTCGCCATGGCTATCATCCACACTCAGGATGCCCCCCCCGGCTCCTCTTGCCCTGGCTACAGCTCTGCGTCACAGGCTGTGGCCCCTGCTCTGGCTGCCAAAGCCCCCAAAAGGCCTTGTGAGTCCGCTGTCTACCTGGATGACACTCTGGTGACTCCCCGTCCCAAGTGCACCCACATGCCCAAGCCATCTGCCTCCTTCAGGCAGGACCTTGACCTCAAATTGGTCTCCAGTTCAGCCAGGATGGCGATCAACACCCCTGGCCCTGAGCCGTCCCCCGGCCCCACTTTTGACATGGATGAGGAGGAGGATCCTGACTTTGTCCCTACCTTTCTCACCCTCTCTTGCAGTCTTGCAAATGTGGAAGGTGAGGCTGGGATCGTGGCGGACACACTCAATATGGTTGCCCTCTGGCTGGAGAGAGCCAGCAGGGCCCCTTTCTCTGAGGGCAGCAGGCCGGAGGTCACCCGCTCCCTGGCCAGGCTCTTCCACGAGGTGGAGGAGCACAACTGGGATGATGTCCCCTTCACGGAGGGCGAGCGCACCCATAGGCTCCATGAGTGGGCCTCTGAGGTGTATGGTCTGTCCAGGCCAAGCACCCCTACCCCTGCGCAAGGGAAGGGCAAACGGCCAGACTCTGCTGCGGCGGCTGCCCCTGTTGGGGTGGTAGGCAGTATGCACACCCCCTCTCTTTTTATTTTTATTTTTTTTTTAAATCTCCAATTTATTATGTGGGCCGCGAAGGGAGGCTGTGTGCAGCAACGGGGGTTAGGAGTCAGTTCCCACGTAAATCCCTACACACCATCCAAAGATGGCGGGGGAATAACCAACGCCCCAGCCTGGTAATATGCCAATTTCACGCCTATACATGAATTCCATACTCCGGAACAATTCTCTACATAGAATCATTGGCTATATCATTAAAGAACTCTATAGAGGATTGGTACTATATCCCGTAGTAGCCAGTTCGACCAAATTGAGGATACTCGAGCCTCGGACGTGTTCAACCCAGTTCATTATCACTAAGCTTAGTGAACCAAGCTATCAGAACGCTCTCCAGAGGGATTCAGGACTCTACATAGCCTATCGAGTATACCCCGGTCACATCAAGGGACCTTACGAGCAGTTTTCTGATGAACCTGAATGCGTTTGAACATAAAAGAATGTACCTAGTGGCTGTCGCAGGCATATTATGTCTATAGCAAGTTCAATAATGATGACCGGACCATGGAACGGAATGTCCAACATTTGGGAGGCAATACCCAATGCCCAAAACCCTAGAAATATCAAAGACTCCTAATTAACAAGTGCTTTGTGGTCCCGGCACTTCGGTATACTGCTTAACTGAGATTAATTACAACAGATCAAGGGATTGTCCATCCACTATATATTCCGATCATAATTGATCCAGAAACTTAACGTGCTCGCGTGGACGCAGAATAATGCAGACGAGCACGGAACACATCTGGCTGGATTTCCATTCATTAATCAGAGAAAAACCCATAACCCAGGGTGAGGTAGAAATGCTGCCGAACCTTCCAAAATGTTCTACAGTGCCTGTAACAATTAAGCTTATTGTTTTCTATTTCATATTTACTATCTCTCATATGTATCTAAACAATATAAATACGGTCGCACTTGTTCATGGAGAAGAGAGAGGTCTCACCCCCGCTTCCACATGCAAGTCTGTGAGCCGTGATCAAGAATGGTTTCAGAGGGCTATTTAGTGTGCGTCGTTAAGTGTGATTTCTTTGGTCATTGACCAACCCAGAGACAGAGACAGAGACCAGAGTTCAGAGTTTAGAGTTCCAGAGTGCTAGAGACAGAGACAGAGACAGAGACCAGAGTTCAGAGACCAGAGACCAGAGACCAGAGACCCAGCGCTTTGAATTGACAGGGCTTGTCCTTTCATTGTTGCACTGTATGGCTAAGATAACTTCAACGGCTGTTCGTTAACCTCTAAAAACACTACTCTCTTGAATTTTGCTGTTAGAATGCACCCCCAGAACACCCTAAAAGATGAAACTGTTCTTTATCTATCTCATTCCACTTGTATTAGCTTAAGCTTATCGAATTGTGGCTAAGCTTAGTGAAAACAAGCCCACTATCTATATTAAAACCTACAAAAGTTTCTACCTTTTCATCTGGAGCCCACCGCGAGGGGGGGTTTTTCAGTTGAATTTCATGAGACAAACACCAAAAGACTTGGACACTGGCCCGCCTTTCACCTGCGAAGCAGAAAAAGGTTCAAGCAAAGACTGTAAAGTCACCCAAAACGTCCTTCGAGAACAGTCTCAGGAAGGTCGACCCCCCAAAACAGAGAACTACTTGGAATTCCAATCGTCCAGAAGGTTCTGAAGGCCTTATCACTGCTAGTACCTCTCGAAAGCGAAAAGATCCTGTTAACTCTTTAGCTGCGAACACAGCAAGTGGTTCAGCAGTTGCAGTATCGAGAGAAGTTGCACCACCGACCTCTACTGCTCCCAGAATTACTATAAGGCTTCCAGCATCAGCTCACAACATAGCACATATTCTGCACACCGAAAGCCAGGACAGTCAGACCGTTCCTACGCTAAGCTTAGCGTTTACAAACCAAAACTTGTTTCATATGAACCCTCCTGGTGCCTCTACGGTACCACAGATATCACAGTTAACTCCGACTGTACAGACAAACCAAACTACGCCGTCTACGACGACTACAGCTAGTAAAATGGGACATGAGCATATGCCAATACTGCACACTGAAAATCAGGACAGTCAGACTGTTCCTACGCTAAGCTTAGCATTACCAAATCAAAACTCGTTTCATACGAACCCTCCTGGTGCCTCTACAGTACCAGAAATATCACAGTCAACTCCGACTGTACAGACAAACCAAAATACGCTGTCAACAACAACTACAGCTAGAAAAATGGGACACGAGCGTATGCCAATTCCCTTTAGCAATAATGCTCCCAGATGGGATGCATCAGAACCACAGACATTGAGAAATTATCTCTGGACACTGGAATGTCTCTTCACGATAACGAAAACAACAGATGAGGCAGAAAGAATAAATTGGGCAGTGTCGTATGTGGACCAGGATATCTGTGAAGAGTGGATGAGTTTTGCGGAGTTCCTAGCAGGAAGCTGGATAGGCTTCATAGAGAGATTAAAGAAAGAGTACCCCAAGACTGTGGCAGCCAAGCAGGGTTCAGTGCAACGCTTGAGGGAACTCTGTGTAGAGAGTAGAGGCATTGCAATGAATGAGGAGCATAAAGTCTTGGACTTTAAAAGGCAATTCATTCTCGAAGCAGAGAAGTGTCTGAAGTTGCCAGTGGTAGTCTCGAACCAAGAACTAGTCAAGTTATTTACGAGCGCACTGGACTCAGTGTTCCAGGATGTACTCAATGCAAGATTAGTGATCACCGGGGCGCATAGAACTGCAAGCGATGGGTCGGCACTAACTGCGAAGGATTTACGTGAAGAGGACCCCTATGATTGGAGGATCGTCATGGATAAAGCCGTCAAAATTTCGATTGGCAAAACACTTATGCGATCCCTTCATCAGGATTTGAGGCCAGTAAACTTGGCATCGATGAGCTATCCACCCACAACGTCCAGAACAGGGACTTATGACCTGGTAGTAAAGCAAGAGCTGCAAAGCTTAAAGCAGAAATTTCAGGATGAAGTCTTGCAGATGGCAGGTGGCCTTGCTGAGCTTAAGGACCTCATGAATATCCAGGGGCATACCTTAAAATCATACTTAGAGAGCTTGGCAAAAGACAGACATAATCATGCCAGTTATAATCACACTCAGAGGAATACCGGAAGTGGGTCAGCAGGGTCGCTTTCCAACCACAAGTGTTTCTACTGCTGGTTATTAGGGCATAGTTGGTTATTCTGCCCACACATGGAGGCAGATAAACAAGCTGGCTGAATTAGAGTTGAAGGGAACAAAATATATATGGGAGATGGCTCAAGTATCCCTTGAGGAGAAGGGCCTATTAAAGAGAAAGTGGCAAAGTACTATGTGACAAAGGGACAACTCTTTGTTCAGATACCAGAACTGCCGGAGGTTAAGCCTGAGTTACTGCAAGTGCCAACGTCAGCGGTGTTTGCACAGAGAGCATTCCCGGGGTCAGAAAACCAAAGGTCACCAGCAGAAGAAGAAGTCCACTGTCTGAAGCAGTGCATGGAAATGTTGGAGACAGCTGCCATCCATGCTGGGAGTGCCCCAAAGGTTAAGCTTATGACCAGGAAGGAGGATAACGTCGAAATACAGTCTTTGGCCGAGCAATTGGCCCAGATACAGGCTAAGCTTAGCAGTTTGACGGATGGTACGCCCTCGGCAAGCCAGTATTTGGACACCAGAAGTGGCACGAAGACTTGGAACTCGGAGTCGGGTTTCTAAAGAGTTCGAGGAAGGAGCCGACTCTGAAGAAGAAGGTCGCCTTTGCCAGAGGACAGACTCCTGAGGACACGTCGGATTCTGAGCAATCAGAAGAATCAGAAAATGAGGAAATAGGGCAGACAACGGAGAAACCAATGCATGCTGCAGCAGGAGAATTACCATATAGAAATGTGAAACCACTGTGCCTGGTCATTGAGGTACTACCACTGCCTGTCAGAAGAATGGAACCATCCAAGAAGGAGCCTGCGTATAAGCACCAGGCCCCTATAGAGAGGAATGTCAATGTTGAGGAAGTACTCAGCAGGGTATTGAAGCAAGAAGCCTCAGTATCGCATGGAGAACTCTTGGCATTGTCACCGATATACAGGAATGCTTATAGAGAGCGCATTATGAGAAAATGGGTACCCACAAGTCAAAGCTTAATAGCAGGAGTAGGGCCTGAGGACAATGATACAGAAGATATAGAGATTAATAGTGGGCCAGTACAAGTCATGATAACGGAGCTAGCAGATGGTCCTCGGAAGTATGATATGGTGCTCCAAGAAGGCTTGGCAACCCAAGCCTGGGTAGCTCAGGATCCAATCATGCAGTACTTGGAGTCACTGCCCCAAAGAAACAAGGGACGGCAAGTGTTTATTGCGAAAGAATGCGAGCCATTGAGAGTAGTGCCAACTCTGATAAATGGGATTTGGCAGGAAGAGGCCTTGCTAGATAGCAGGTCACAGATTGTCTCCATGAGTCAGGAAGCGGCAATTGCATGTCAAGTTTCTTGGGACTCAGATACTACAATAAATTTGCAGAGTGCAAATGGGCAGGTTGAAAAGACTTGTGGATTGGCAAAGAACATAGGCTTTACCTGTGGGGGAGTCACAATCTATTTGCAAGTTCACATTGTTCATAACCCCACGTATCAAGTACTCCTGGGACAACCCTTTGATGTAATGACGGCTAGCGAAGTCAGGAATAGCGCCAGTGGCAAGCAAACCTTGGTTATTACGGACCCAAATACTAGAGAAAGGGCTGTGTTACCAACTTATGCTTGAGGAGAGTGTAATCCTCTTAAGCTTAGGGAAAACAGTCAAAATTTTCAAGAAACCTTGATGAGTTGACTGAGGGACAAAGAGAGGTGGCTTGTATAATAGACTATGATGATGAGAAGGGCCCTGTCGTTGCACAAACACTAAGCTTAGCAAAAGGAAGCTTCTCAGAGGCCAAGCTACAGCTAATGTTCATTGACCAAGTCATACGCAATGAGGACTGCCCACAGGAAGATAAAGCAACGGCGTTTATTGTGCCTAGAGCGCATCGCCAACGCACAGGATATGGAGGGTCAGGGAATAACTGTCTTTGAAACTGAAGGGGATGACGAAGATACTGTACAATGCCTGGCTGGGAAGAAATATAAACCAGTTGCTTTAAAAGTGAGGCCAGTGTTAGGTGATTTACTGGAGAAATTCAGGATAAAACAAGAAATAAAAGGGGATCCACTGGCAGGAATGCCTAAGCTTAGCATGCATCCACCAGAGTTTGCCCCAACAGGCAGATATATGGAGGAGTGTAAGCTTAAGCTGGATGAAGCCCATGCAGGGGATTTCTTGAGAGAAAGCTGATGCACCAGGTCATGATGCTTCAAGAAAGGGCATTCACATGGACAGATGAGGAGAGGGGATGTTTTAGGGAAGACTTCTTCCCGCCGATTGAGATACCGATGGTAGAACATACTCTGTGGGTTGAGAAGCCCATTCTGATTCCACCAGCGATCTATGATGAAGTTTGTGCCATTATAAAGAGAAAGATTAGTGCTGGTGTATATGAGCCGTCGAACTCATCCTATAGATCCAGATGGTTCTGTGTGGTAAAGAAAGATGGGAAAAGTTTGAGACTGGTACACAGCTTGGAACCGCTGAACAGAGTGACAATAGCGCATTCAGGACTGCCACCAGCAACGGAAGATTTGGCAATGCACTTCACAGGCAGAGCTTGCAGAGGCATTCTGGACTTATATGTTGGCTATGACAAGCGACTGTTAGCTGAGTCATCTCAGGACTTAACAACATTCCAGACGCTTTTTGGAGCGCTATGCTTAGTGACATTACCCATGGGATGGACCAATTCAGTGCCTATATTTCATGAGGATGTAACAGCGATCCTAGCCAGTGAGATACCAGAATACATGATGCCGTACATAGATGATGTACCTATCAGAGGACCCAAAACTAGATATGAGTTGCCAGATGGCATGGAAGAGACGCTGAAAGAAAGCCCAGGGATCTGACAATTTGTATGGGAACACATGCAGATGGTCAATAGGATTCTACAGAGGATGAAATACGTAGGAGGAACCTTCTCTGGGCCCAAGACGACTATCTGTGCTGATGAAATCACCGTAGTGGGTTTTGAATGCTCTTATAAAGGACGGTTGCCTGCCACAGACACCATTGGGAAGATATTAAGATGGGGGGATTGTGAGAATGTCTCCGAGCTAAGGGGTTTTCTAGGAACAGCTATGTGCTGCAGGAATCATATCCCGAAGTTCATAGCCATTGCTGCACCTCTATATGAAAAGCTTAAGAAAGGGCAAGAGTTTGAATGGGGAGAAAATGAACGGAAAGCACAGCAGGAGCTGAAAGATGCAATTCAATGCTGTTTCCCAACCAGGAACCCCGGATTCCCAAGTAAACAACCCATAGTAGTAGCCATGGATACCTCATGGAGGGCGGTAGGATACTACATATATCAGCGAGATGGAGAAGACGCTAAGCTTATACATTATGTGAAGTTTGGGTCAATATTATTGGATGAAAGACAGCAGAGATACTCTCAGCCCAAGCGAGAGCTATGCGGCTTAAGAATGGTGCTGAAACAAGAGAAATATTTACTGTGGGGATCAAGAAACTTAGTGGTGGAAACAGATGCGAAGTTTCTCTTTGGGATGTTAAACAACCCAGGAAAGCTCCCAAACGCTACAGTAAACCACTGGGTGGACTTCATTAGGTCATTTCACTTCACGCTAGTACACAAAGAAGGGAAGATCTTTGGACCGGATGGACTGTCCAGGTGATGCTACTATCCTGGTGATGAGACAGCCCATCGCTTCGACGATGGATCCAAGGATGAGGGAGAGGAGTTTGAACTGATCAAAGAAGATCCAGGGGCCACAGATCCTTTACCCTTGGAAGCCTTCTGCGATGAGATCAACAGTTGCTCTGGCTTCAACCAGGGTCTGGTGCATGATGTGTATGATTTTGAGTATGAGCTGGATCAAGCTTGGGAAGAGTACTTGGATGAACAACAGGCTAAGCTTAGGGTTATAGAAGACCCAGCCTGTCCAGAAAACCATCGACAAGTACTAAGCTTAATGATGGATGTCAGGTTAGTGCCAGATTTCGAAGAAGAAAAGTTGACTCAGATAGAGGAAGCATATGATGAGTCATCCCTTCTTGGACTTCAACTGCCACCATCTCGCTGCACAGCCACCGCCTACCCCTACTCACTCTACTCTGCAATGAGCTCTGCTAGCCCAATCATTGATCTTAAAGTCCTACGCACATGCCTCCAAGGTCTACTTGCTTCACTCAGGGGGCGGGAGCTCCTCAGCCGGTGGATCCTTTGTTGCCGGACCCTCTCGCCATGGCTCCATCTCGCACTCAGGCTGCCCCCCCCAGCGCCTCCCAACCTCACTACAGCTCTGCATCACAGGCTGCAGTCCCTGCTCCAGCTGCTGAGGCCCCCAAAAGGCCTCACAAGTCTGCCGTTTACCCGGATGACGCCCCGGTGACCCCTTGTCCCAAGCGTACCCGCACGCCCGAGCCCTCTGCCCCTTTGAGGCAGGAGCTTGACCTTGAATTGGTCTCCAGTTCCTCCAGGATGGCCATTGACCCTGGAGCCAAGCCGTCTCCCAGCCCCACCTTCATGGAGCAGGAGGACCCCAACTTCATCCCCACCTTCCTCGCCCTTTCCCACAATCCTGCGGATGTAGAGGGTGAGGCTGGAATCATGGCAGACGCTCTCGATGTGGTAGCGCTGTGGCTGGAGAGAGCCAAGCGCGCCAAACTCTCTGATGGTGGCAGCGCGGAGGTTACCCGCTCCCTGGCCAGGCTCTTTCACAAGGTGGAAGAGCATGACTGGGACGACATCCCCTTCTTGGAGGGTGAGTGCACCCAGAGGCTCCACGAGTGGGCCTCTGAGGTGTATGGTCCATCCAGGCTGAGCACCCCTACCCCTGCGCAAGGGAAGGGCAAACGGCTGGACTCTACTGCACCTGCTGCCCCTGTTGGGGTGGCGGGCAGTATGCACGCCCCCTCTCCTAGGGCCTCGGTGGCTCCTATGGAGGTGGATGGCGCTCCTCGGGCAGGTGGCTCACGCCGCACCCCCTGAGAGGGTAACCTCCCCCTGCCTCCTGCTCCGGCAGAGGATTTGGGATGTTTTCCTGCTGGGTATGTGCGTCCTGCACCTACCCAGCAATTCTTCAGGAACCTGGCCCACATGGGGTCGGGCAATCCTGTCCCAGTGGCTCGTAACCCCGGTTTGGGGCAGTGGCCATCTCACATCAGGGCAGCGCAGGCTGCCCTCGTTCCTCCGCTGTCGGCGGCAGACAAGGCTCGGTTGGCTGCAAGGCCGCCCCCCGGTCCCCCCCCCCTGCACGTCAACTTGGCTACCAAGCCTCGTTCCCCGCCCCACTCTTATGTGGCTGGGGCTGTCTCGTCCCCATCGGGTCTCGTCGACCTGGCACGTGCTCTCCCAGGGCTGCCTTCTCACAAGGTGGTCTTGTTCCATCGGCAGGCGGCGGCCGCCCAACAGCCACCCAAGGCTCCCAAGCCTAGGATGACTACATCTGGACCTTCGCGCAAGCAGGTCATGCTCACCCTTGCAGGGGGCGGTCTCCCAGCTAATCTGGGCCCCATCATCTGCGTGGAGATTCATCGGGTGGCAGCCGCCGCCCTGGTGTCTGCGGGCTTGCTTGTTTGCATCGAGCGGGTCCAGCAGATGGACTCACATGTAGCTTGCTACACCACCGCCGTGCCCAGCAAACTGGACATCAGCACCATCAGGAACACGGTCCGCATGAACTGGCCCCAGGCCGTCATGGACGCGAACCTCCCTCAGTCGAAGAGCTACCTCAAGCTCCTCAACACGCCTATGTTCCAGGGCGGGCAGCCCTGGCTCACGCCCAACAGGGTGGCGAGGCCATGCAGCGCTCTGTGTGGTCTGAGTATTTCGTGCTGGCTACCAGGCCTCGCATTGTCAAGAACTCGTGCGCCGCTGACACAGCGACCGTGTTCTTCGAGATCTGGGACTTTCAACAGGGTTCCAACGCGAAGACCATCTCTCGACGGGTCATCACTATTGATGGCACTCCATGCAGGATTATTCCTGCAAAGGCCAACCCCAGTGTCCCCCTCTGCCAGTGTTGCTGAAAGTGGGGGCACCCTTCTCTAGCCTGCCGACATGAGGCTATCTGCTGCTCTCATTGCAGCGGTCTGCATTCCCCGGCTAACCACCGGGTGTTTGCGGCATGTTGCAGGGGGCAGCCTAACCATAGGCCACCCATTGCCCCCACCCCCGCTGACTGCCCCTGCCCTCACGCCCCTGTTTGCGTGAACTGCGGTGGCGCTCATGCTGCTTCAGCCTCAGCCTGCCCGTTCTGGGCTCACCGCTTTGATAGGGAGTGGATTGAGCGCTGGTACAATTCTCCAGTAAGGGTCCATTCCCCACCGCGTCAACCTCGCTTACCCCAATGAATAGGGACTGTCAGGGACCTAGGAGATTGCGGAGAGCATGTCGTGTCTGGTCACAGAATGTATTTTGTAGTTACATTCTTGTTGACTCTATACTAGAACAATTCAAAGACGATGTGGATATGTTCTTACTGCAGGAGCCGCCTTGGCGCTCCATCCGTCGCGTTCCGTCTTCCTCTGACCCTGACAGGGATGAGGTGGTCGGGGCACCCAAGCATCCAGAGTGGCTGTGCCTATTCTGCCCTCCTTCTTCCCCAGATCAGCCTCCTCGGGTTATGGCGTATGTGCATAACCAGATGATGCGGCTCCGGCCCTTGCTTTGATGTGACATTGTCGATCACCGTGACATCATGGCCATCTCCATGTTCCTGCATGGGGAGGCTGTGTACTTTTTCAATGTCTACTCGGATGACAGGCAGTCAGGCATTTGCTATCTTGCAGATGCCGTCGACTCCCTCCTGCAGTGCACCCTCATGTCGGGGGACTTTAACTGCTGCTCGCCGCAGTGGAACCCATGGGCTCCCCACAATCCCGCTGCTGCCACCTCCCTGCTGGAAACGGCAGACTCGTTGGGCCTGGACCTCTTGCTCCCTGAGAACCCTGGCCCCACACATTTCCCCTTTGAGGAGGGGCTAGCTTCTACCATGATTGACCTCATGTTTGTGAGGGCGGCTGCAGGCCATCTGCTGCTTCCCACACGGTGTCCCGATCTGCGGGGTCAATCTGATCATTGCCCCCTTCGGATCATTATCCCTCTGGAAGCCTTTGAGGAGGCTGTACCCAGGCACTCGCTGAAGCAGGGTTCGGACGAGAAGGCCGAGTTCCTAGCTGAGGTCTCGACAGGGCTTATGGGCCTGGACCATCCAGACCTGGGCTCATCTGACAGGATCAACGAGGTGGCCCTGGCTATCTCTGCGGTCTTCTCCGAGGCGTGGCTTGCCCACTCCAAGGAGATTTGCATCGTCTCACAGTCTAAACCATGGTGGGATGATGAGTGCTTGTGCACTTACGCAGTGTACTCCCGGTCTTGGGACCGGATGCTCGCACATTCAAGCAGACCTGGAAGGCCGCCAAGCGCAAGTTCTTCGATGAGCGCATCGAGGAGATTGCCTCTACCAACAAGCACCCCTGGGACCTGATGGACTGGGTTAGGGCGCGCAAGTTGCCCCCCTGCGAGGCGATCCGCTATCAGGATCGCCCCTGCAACACTCTCGAGGAGCTCTGGGAAGGGCTTCATGGTTCTTACAATACCGCTAACGACCGCCCGGTCAACATTGGGGTTCTTGATCAGATTGATCCGCTCCCACCGCGGGAGTGGCCAGTCTTCTCCGACATGGAGATGCACGAGGCCTTGCGTATGTGCTCCTCTTTGTCTTCACCCGGTCCAGACCACATTACGTGGATGCACCTCAAGTCCATTCTGGCAGGCCCGACAATCACCCATCTGGTCTGTCAGATTGCTGATGCCTGCATGGCGTGTGGGCATTGGCCTTGTCACTTTAAGGAGAGTGTGTCGGTTATCATACCGAAGCCGGGCAAGCCCTCCTACTCCACTCTAAAGGCGTTCAGACCGATCGTCCTTCTTAACACTCTTGGTAAGCTTATCGAGAAAATGATCGCGTGCCACTTGCAGTTTGAGGCTGTCAAGTTTGGTGTGTTCCATCCGAACCAGTTCAGTGGTGTGATCCAACGGTCCACCGAGGATGCTGGTGCCTACCTTGTGCACCTTGTCTGTGCTGGGTGGGCTCGCGGGTTGAAGACGAGTGTTCTCACCTTTGACATCGCACAGTTCTTCCCATCCCTGAACCATGGGATGCTTCTCGCAGTTCTGGCTCAGCAGGGGTTCTCCCCTTGTGTGGGCCGGTTCTTCGCTTCTTATCTCACGGGGAGGTTTACCAGCTACACCTGGAACTCCTTCCTGTCTGAACCGTTCCGGGCAGAGGTGGGGGTGGGCCAGGGGTCTGCCCTCTCACCCGTCCTGTCCAGCCTCTACCTGGCTCCTGCCATGTATATTATCGAGTGGAGACTCCCTCAACCAGGCCTCTCACTCCTGTCTTACATCGATGATGGTACCATCATGGCGCAGGCCTGGGACCTGGACGCTAACTGCGTCCTGCTCCGCAGATCTTACGAGGTTGTCCATGACACCTTTACCCAGTTTGCACTAGTTGTGGAGCACGACAAGTCCAAGCTCTTCCACTTCTCATGGGATCGTTCCGGTGAGAACCCCCCGGTGGACTTGGGGTTTCCCCCATTCACTGGCGCCACTCCTCTCCGGCCCAAGACCTATTGGAGGTACTTGGGCTTCTACTTCGATCGCGCCCTTACGTTTAAGGAGCATGTTCACTTCTACTCTACCAAGGCTATTTCCACAGTCAAGACCATGGGGATGCTTGGTAATTCTATCCGGGGGCTTCTGCCAGACCAGAAGCGCCTTCTTTATCGGTCGTGTGTGGTTCCTATAGCCACGTATGGCTTCCGCTTGTGGTACTACCGGGGCGCCAGGTGTAAGGGCGCTTTGGACCACCTTCGCCGGATGCAGCATCAGGCTGCACTCTGGATCACTGGCGCCTTTAGGACGTCGCCCGATGGGGGGGTTGGGGCCATTGTGGACCTGATCCCCATTCATCTTCATCTCCGGAAGCTTCGTGACCATGCCGAGTTGTGGTACACCACACTTGCTCCAGGTCACCCCGTTCATGCCCTCCTTGGCTGGGGCTACAGCGGTGATCTCCAGTCTCACACCCAGTCTATAGCCAGGCTCCCTCCCCACAAGTTGATCAAGGTGAAGGAGCCTGTTGTTGACACTAACCAGCGTCTTGCCGCCCTCGCCGGGCCTTTCGACGCGGTTGCGCTGGAGGCTTGGCCGGGGCGCCATCTCTTGGACGTGTACCCGGGGCAGGTCCACTTCCATTCCTACGACTGGGGGGCGGAGGATGCCCTTGCGGCCCATGTTGCGGCTCTTGACCAGGTTCTCACCCAGGTGCAGGCCAATCCGGAGGTTCTGGTGGCAGCAACGGATGCAAGTCTGCTGCCCCGCCGGGTCCACCAGGCGGTTTCGGCTGCCCAGATTTTCCGGGGGCTGGACTGCATTCATGCGGTCCGGCTGCCGGGGGGGAAGGTTATGGCTCCTGAGGCCGAGCTTTTCGCCATCTGACTGGCAGTGTCCAAGGCAGTTTCTGTCAAGGGCACTGCTGGCCTGGTCCTATTCACCGACTCGATAGCTTCAGCCAGGTGGGTGGTGGACCCTTCGGTGCATTCCACCCAGGGTCACTCCTTGGCAGTCTGTTGCCTTCTCGCTGGGTGGTTTGCCGGGGGGCTGGCCTGCTCCGTCCATTTCTGGGAGGTCCCTTCGTGTGCGAAGTGGCCTTTCCACACTCAGGTACATGACTTTGTGAAGTTGTTGCCTCCCGTTGGGGTAGGGGCTCGTCCCCGGGCCTCACTTGACTACCTCCGCAAAGAGGAAGTACGGTCGTGTCAGGACCGCTGGATCAATTTGTTCCAGGATCCTAACCATCGCAGGTATAGTTTCCTCCAGCTCGCCAGGGACGATGACCGTCCCCTACAGCCCACGTATCTCCACGGTGGGGCCTGGATCCCGCACACTCATTTGGTGTCTCTGATGGCCCGGATGACGCACGCTATACTCAATCACACACCAATAGGGGGCTATCGGAGGTGCTTCTTCCCACAGGAGGATTATTCCTGCCGCTGCGGGTTTCAGGAGGAGACCTGTGAGCATGTGTTCCAGAGCTGCCCCAGGCACTCCATGGTGGGGGTCCCAGCTACAGTCGAGGCCCTCATTGCTTTCCTCGAGGCATCCCTGATGGTGTTCATGTTTGCTGAGAGGGCCGGGCCCCCCCCGGGGGGTATTGGCTAGTAGCTCTGCCTGGCGCCCAGTCAGGTCCAGGCCGGGGTGTTGGTTATTCCCCCGCCGCCTTCGGGCGGCGTGTAGGGATTTACATGGGAATTGACCCCTAACCCCTATTAGGGGGGGGGACCTTGCTCCGGTCTGGTTCCTGCGCTGCACGCTGGGCGGCGGCTGTCTTCCCACCTCCATTCGTTTGGGGTGGCTTCATCCTGGGCATGGGGAAATGCATGCCTGCATCCACGGTCATGCGTTGTATGCACAGATACCCTGTAGTGTATGGCTTGGTCGGTTGTACTGTAGTACATTGCTGCACATGGCCTCCCTGCACGGCCCGTGTAATAAATTGGAGATTTAAAAAAAAAAAAGAAAAAAAAAAAAAAAGCATATGATGAGTTGCGCAGGACAGATACAGTGCAAATACAAGTCAAAAGAATACCCAAAGTCAGGGAATACCTGAAAACAGGGGGCAGTAGCGCAGCTGAAGGCTTGGATGAGCCAGATCTGCGTAAGCTTAAGCATATGGTGAAGCATTTCTTCTTGGACGAAGAGGGGAGACTGTATAGGATGAGCCCTAGCAGTCAGCATCAGGTAGTAGTGGATAAGGAGCAACATATGTATATGTTGCGAGCCAGCCACGACTTCCTAGGACACAGGGGAATATACACAACCACTAAGCTTATAACGCAGAGGTTCTGGTGGCCAGAAGTTGAAGGGGATGTAGCTTGGTATGTGCAATCGTGCCATCTATGCCAGCAATGGCAAAAGGTGATCATTGAGACACCGCCAATAGTAACGCCCACGCCATCAATATTCCAAGTGCTACATGTGGACACACTACATATGACGCCAAGTTCTAATGGGTGTAGTTATATTGTGCATGGAAGGTGTGGACTATCATCCTGGATGGAGGCAAAAGCATTGAGAAAAGAGAATGCCAGTTCGATCGTGCAGTGGTTATTTGAAGATATCATTTGCCAATGGGGCTGTATAGTGAAGATTGTCATGGACAATGGTTCTCCATTTAAGAAAGCTGTTCAGTGGCTGGATGAAAAATATGGGATAAAGGGAGTAACGATATCTCCTTACAATTCCAAGGTAAACAGGATTATTGAGCAACCCCACTGGGATGTGCGACAAATGTTGTACAAAGCTACAGATGGAGATGTCAAAAAGTAGTATTGGCACCTACCGCACATTATGTGGGCAGATTGGATCACCATTAGAAAGGGAATGGGGTGTTCCCCGTACTTTTTGGTAACCAGAGCGCACCCGACACTACCTTTGGATGTCAAAGAGGCCACTTGGCTAGTGCAGCTACCGAATAAGTACTTGACCATGGCCAAGTTGATAGGATATCGAGCTCAGGCTTTAGCAAAACATGTTTAGCATGTTGAGGAGATGCGTCAGCATGTTTCAGACACTAAGCTTAACAAGGCTTGGGAGATGGAACAACAAGCAGCACATAAGATAAAAGATTATTGCTTCAGCCCAGGAGATTTAGTATTAGTGCAAAATACAGCAATAGAGAGCTCAGCAGACAGGAAGATGAAACCCAGGTATCTAGGACCCATGGTGGTCATATCTAGATCAAAGGGAGGATCTTATATCCTGGCAGAGTTGGACAGTTCTGTATAGCAAAATAAAGTGGCGGCGTTCAGAGTAATTCCCTACTTAGCCAGAAAACATATGCTGTTGCTGCTGGAGTTACAAGAGTTGATAGATCTGTCGCCAGAGGGACTGAAGACCCTGGAAGAGACTACTGAGGATGAGCCTAGTGACAGATGGGAGCCAGAAGAGTTGGGAGGATAGAAAAAACCTGATATTGTGGACAGAACTATCTACTTATCGAAGGAAAACTATCCTAGGGACTGTAAAAGTGTTAAGCTTAAGCGGGGGAGGGCTTGTTCAAGTCAGAAAGGTTGCGCAAAAGACTTTTGAGATGGATGCGCTCTTGAATAAGGAATTGGAACCTCTTTAAGTTAGCTTTGAGCAAGGGAATAGCCTCGATGAAGTCCCAGCTGAGTGAATTGAGGTTGCATTTGACAGACCGAGCATTGTCACTGCAAGATTCGGACTTGTACTCATCGCGAGAGTGAGACAGGAGGTTTTGGAGTTCCTGGAGCAAACGAGCTGCCCGGGACAAGTGTCAGAACCACTAAGCTTAGTGAACAGAAGTGAGAAATTGCCCACCGGATAAGCCTGCAAAGGTGCACTCATTGGAAGCAGACTCAGTATGGGCACGCTTGGCAGTATTGGCGCTGGCTTTGGCTAGAACCTGTTCAGCCTGGACATAACAGCAGTGTTTAGTGTTCATATTGGGAACTTGACAATAGGGAAGAAGACGGACGGTGCCTTTAGACAATGAGGACTTTTTGACGGTCTCCTAAAGAGGGAGGAAGTCAGAATCAGTGGTTGGGGGGAGTGGAGCTGGTGCACCACATCGGAAGTAGACAAATGATGCTTGCGATAAGGCAGAACTACACGAACCTCTTCGACGATAGCTTGAGAGACCTCCTCATCAACCATCATGTCCTGAAGGCAAGCAATGATCTCAGCCAATGTAATAGGTTGAGAAACAGCTAGATTACCATGTCAGCACCAGTTGCTTGGGAGTTGGAGGCACTGTTCATACTCTCCGCAGGCTCAGTATCAGTGTCTACCACAACAGTAGCAGAGACAGGGGCCTTGCGACCCTTGCGAGGCTAAGCTTATACATGAGAAGATGTTTAGAGCCAAAAGAATGCTAAGCTTACGCGTTTGGGGACAGCAGAGCCTTCAGCAACATTAGAGGAAGGAGAGCCAGTCATGGATGATGGGTTCTGAGCCTCTTCGGTCTGGGTTTTGTGGGATTCTTCAGAGCGAACGCGATTAATGTGGCTACAGCACTCAGAGAGCGCCTTATAGATTGCGGGCATCTCATAAGATGAATGGTAGTTGTTTTGGTAAATTTTGTAGAGCTTACGAATACAGAAGACGTAGTCCTGGTTGACATAAAGCTTGATAGCCTCGTTATCCTCTGATAACGCTTCAATATAAGCAGACTAGAAATGATTGAGGAATGGTGAGAGAAGCATGGAAAGAATAGACATACCCCAGGGGCATTGAACGCAAGGAGAGCCTTCTCAACGAGGGGACGAGCAACTTGACCATTTTGCAGGCGCTGAAGACGACCTTTGGTGTTGCTGATGAGATCATCGAACTCAACTTGAAGGTTGGGGATAGACGAAGCTATTTTCTTACAAAGAATGTCTGCTAGAATGAGGTGTCGCTCCCTTACTTTTATAAGAAAAGGCTGGGGGCAGTAATGATGAATCATGACGAGGGGATGAAAAGCACCCTCCACCCTAAGCTTATGACCTAAGAGGCCTAGGAAACCTGTAATCTTGAGTAGCCAGCCTTTGACAGACTAGCTGAACCATGGTTGCCTTATTAGGTAACATGTTGCCAGGGTCTCACGGTTATCAGTGTGCACAGGGATTCTGATGGAACAGTGAGGGCACCGATTTCAATTTGGCTAAGGGGAGATGGGCCCCAAGTGGCGCTTCAGTTTTGTTTGACATGACCTTTTTCGCAGCAAACACCGTGTACAGGCTGGTTCGGGTCCGGGCTTGTAAGAAAACTAGAATGGATGACCGGGTCACTACGCGTTGCAGGTCATGGCGCACTGAGATGTCAATAAACATCACTGATAGATCAGAGAGGCATATAATGAGTATATAAGTGACTGGCAACCTAAACTAGCTTAGGAGTCTCCCAGGAGGTCTTTAGCTTAGCTTTAGGAGATGACAAGAAAGTCAGAAGCAGTTTAGCTTAACTCAGTAGGAGACAAGGAACAAAAAGATGACTATTGGGATATATATACATGACAAGATTATATACTACATCCAAGAAGTAAACTAGGCACAGAGATCACTCAAGGTCTTCTAGAACAGACTCTGGATCCTGACTTATCGGGAAAGCGAGGAAGAGAAGCAATTTGAGCTCCTCAAATTCCTCATATGTCGGGACCCCCAGAAAGTTGTTGGTGAACTCAAAGAACGCCCGGACATCTTCAAGGGAGTCAGCCATACCCATCTCTACAAAGGCCATGTCGTTACCGTCCAAGGCAGTCCTGGTAGCTTGCATCTCCTGGATGAATTGGTAAACTACACAGCGGTGGTGAAACACCGAAGCCTTGTAAGCGACGTGGTTTGCCTCCAGGCTGACCAAGCTAGAGGACACAACATGCGTGAATGCAGCCAGATCTAGAAAAATAAAGAGAATAAGAAAAGGGAAAAATAGTGAACAGAGAAACTTACGGTATTCACTGGTCAGTGAGGATGTGACCAGGGCATTTGCAACACTGGCCGAAACCTAGGGATGGTCTGTGAAGGTATAAGGGTAGTTGTACAAGTCACAGCTGTGATACTTCTTACCCTTGCCCAGAGGCTCGCACTCCAACTTACAAGCAGCACAAGAAGGACACCGAGACCGAGGTGGCACATATTGGAGCAGATGTCAAAGCCGTCAGTAAGGAACCACGAGAAAACTTGGAGAACGTACCGAAAGCTAGCTAGCTGCCAGCAGCCTAGGAAAGTCCTCACAAAAGAGTGGGACTGGGTGCCGGTATCCATGGTCCTGAATAATTTTGGCCTCAGAGCACCGAACGCGAGCCCGGGGAACGTATTTCTTTGTCCACGTGTTGGAACTCTTCTTGGACAAAAGGATGCGCTTTTGACGCGACGGGCCAGCATGAGGAGACTCTTGAGGGATCTCTGGAACCACCGGGCTAAGAGAACGAGAAGGAACAGGAGACGGTGAAGCCAAAAGCAAGTCTTGAAAAACAAACGCCGGCTCCTGAGGAATGGGAGATGGCTCCAGGAGAAGTTCCAAATCTGGAGAAGGAGAAATCTCCACGTGCTCCTTTCCCTCTTACCACCATCATCCCCCTCTTATATTATTTTCTACTCCTAATCTACAGGCAGCCATCCCATTTTTAGTGGGTTGTCTACACTATTCTGCCTCTCTTCACCCTTCTGGAGCGTCCCGGGGCTATCTGGGGTTGTTGGGGAGTTGGGTGTGCCCTTGGCAAAGGTGCTTAATGGCTGGGTATGCGGGCCGCCTGATGAGCTGGCGATTCTGGGCGGTCTCTGCTGGGGTCAGTGGATCCCTGGCTGGGCAAAATGGGTTAGGAGTCCCCCTGGGCACATCCTGGGTGGGTTCGCAGTGGGACAACCGCGCTCCTCACCAAGCTCTTGCGAAACCTGTAGCGAGTGCACTTCCCCCAAATACCCCCTCGCAAGTAGGGAGTCTCCCGCTTGAAAACAAGGGCATGCCTGCAAGGGACCGAGAGGATAGGGGACAGTAAGAGGGGGCATAGCCGTGAAAACAAGCTGACCGAGAGGACAGGCCACCCCCCTCCTGCATTCCAAGCGAGTAAAGCTCAGCCGGGTGCAGGATGTTAGTAGGGATCACCCAAACTCCGGGGCAGCTCTCACGCTACGACTTCCATCCCGGTAGTGGCCCCTGCAAGACAGTAAGCCTGGACAGTTATACGGGGATCCGTGCTTATCATGGATCTGGGCAACCGGATCTCGATCATGAACTGGCTGCTGGGTAATGGGAAGGTAGTCCAGGGGTCACGCCCTGGGTAGCCACTAGGCCGTAGCGGTTTGTTCAGAGAATGGCGAACTAGCTCGAGAGATCAAGATCTGCTGTCGATCGATCCTGGGTAAGATCCGGGTTTATCGGTTTGAGTTGTTACCACGTCAGTGGTTCTAGCATGAGCCTGTGAGTTGAGTGGCGGAGTTTAGCCTACCTTGTACACCCTTTAGGAAGGCCTTCTGTACCGACCCGCTACCCTGGGGATTACCTAGTTGGGAGGGCAACGGGTTTGGGGTGTTCCGTATTTTTGCACCACCTCATATAAGTCCAGCCTGTTGGCTTTAGTGCCGCACCAATTAGGGAGGTTGTGAGTGTGCCAACCCATGCCCCTGGGTGCACCACCTATAGGGGAGGCCCCCACTTGTGTCTATGGCAAGTAAAGCTCAGTCTGGCATGGGAGTAACGGGCGCCGTAGTACTCATCTTACGCCAAGCAGGCCATGTTGGGATCACGCGGAGTTTGCCTGCAAGGGGCTCCTTGGATGGGACCGGGGCGTTGGTTATTCCCCCGCTGCCTTCGGGCAGCGTGTAGGGATTTACGTGGGAATTGACCCCTAACCCCCACTAGGGGGGGGACCTCGCTCCGGTCTGGTTCCCGCGCTGTGCGCTGGGTGGTAGCTGTCTTCCCGCCTCTGTTCGTTTGGGGCGGCTTCATCCTGGGCATGGGAAAACGCATGCCTACATCCACGGTCACGCGTTGTATGTACAGATACCTTGTAGTGTATGGCTCGGTTGTTTGTACTGTAGTACGTTGCTGCACACAGCCTCCCTACGTGGCCTGCGTAATAAATTGGAGAAAAAAAAAAAAAAAAAAAAAAAAAGGAGAAATCTCCATGGCCCTTGAGGGAAGCTTGACTGGAATGCCAGCCAAGTGAGGTGGTGATGGTGTTGGGCACCTAGGCGAAGCCAGCACATGTTACCCATCTAGAGACGAGGACCAGCTAAAGATTTTAAAGAGGTCGGCTTGAGAGACCTCAGGGACTGGAGAATACGATGGCAAGTTTGAATTCGCCAAGAACAGAAGCGTAGGGGGTGGCGTTGATGGTTTCGCCTTCTGTTTGCCTTTAAGGGCAGCTGGGATACGCGCTAAAGCAGAAGTTAGCAGAAAGGACAAATATACCTTGTAAAAGACTAAGCTTATGCGTTGAAACAGTCGAAGAGGCTACAGGAGAGGAGGGGTGGTTTGTTGAAGGGCCCGGCACCTCTGAACCTGATGCAATACCCAGGGAAGGGAGCACCAGCAAGCCTTCACTGTCAAGGGAGCGCAGAGAGATGGCAAGAGGGGGCAGCAACATTAAACTTGACGAGGCCTCTGTGGACAATCCACCAGAGGGCCCACCAACAGGGATACCTGACGAAGGTTCTGCGGAAAATCCGGCAGAGCACTCATTGGTTGGATTGCACAATGACACAATGGAAATCACGCATCTTGGCACTGGAGCAGACAAGGGAGAGGCCGGTGGAGGAGTTGGTGTGCGAGGTGGAGAGTACGGTGGAGGAGAGGTCCTTGCCACACCCACCTGACAATTTCCACAAGCTCCTCGAGCTCCTTGCCCTCCTCTAGCTCTCCTAGTATGCAGTGCTGGTGGTTCCCGTTGAGGTAGGAGGTTGCAACGTGCTGGGAAGCGAATAGTGAGACCTAAAAGTAGAGAAAACATAAGTAAAAACAACAAGAACAGGGGAAAACGCGACTTATGTTGCGCAATCGATGATGAAGGTATGCCTTGGGAAGCCGTTGAGGTGTTACTTGGCCCAGGGTAGCCTGAAAACAGTGTTAAGAAAACAGAGAAAACTGTAACTCAAACTCTACTTACTGGAAGAAGAGTCTGAGTCCTCCTCGTAACGAGCACATTTGCTGCTGTGCATGTTTCTGTCCATTGTTGATAAAAGTGGGTGTTGAAAAGTGAATTGAGAGCAGGATAGGCAAGTGAGAAGTGAGAGGAAGAACAAAGGAGATGAAACGAGACCTTGGGACATTTAAAAGACCCAATAATGAGATAAAAATTTAAGCTATAGCAACAAGAAGTTGATCTATACATTTAAACACTTGTGGTACTACCAGGGCACCAGGTGTAAGGGCGCTTTGGACCACCTTCACCAGATGCAGCGTCGGGCTGCACTCTAGATCACCGGCGCCTTTAGGACATCACCCGATGGGGGGGTTGGGGCTATTGCAGGCCTGATCCCCATTCATCTTTATCTCCGGAAGCTTCATGACCGTGTTGAGTTGCAGTATACCACGCTTGCTCCGGATCACCCCATTTGTGCCCTCCTTGGCTGAGGCTATAGCGGCAATCTCCAGTCTCACGTCCAGTCCATAGCCAGGCTCCCTCCCCACAAGTTGATCAAGGTGAAGGAGCCTATTGTCGATGCTAACCAGCATCTTGCCACCCTTGCTGGGCCTTTCGACGCTATTGCACCGGAGGTCTGGCCAGGGTGCTGTCTCTTGGATGTGTACCCAAGGAGGGTCTACTTCCACTCATACGACTGAGGGGCGGAGGATACCCTTATGGCCTACGTTGCAGCTCTTGACTGGGTTCTTGCCCAGGTGCAAGCCGATCCAGGAGTTCTGGTAGCAGCAACAGATGCAAGTCTGCCGCCCCACTGGGTCCACCAAGCAGTTTTGGCCACCCAGGTTTTCCAGGGACTGGACTGCATCCATGCAGTCCGGCTTCTAGGGGGGAAGGTTACAGCTCCAGAGGCCGAACTTTTCGCCATCCAGCTGGTGGTGTCCAAGGCAGTTACTGTCAAGGGTGCTGCTGGTCTTGTTTTGTTCACCAACTCAATGGCTTTGGCCAGGCGGGCGGTGGACCCATTGGTGCACTCCACCCAGGGTCATTCCTTGGTAGTCTGTTGCCTTCTCGCTGGGTGGTTCGCTGGAGGTCTGGCCCACTCGGTTCATTTTTGGGAAGTCCCTTCACATGCGAAGTGGCCTTTCCACACTTAGGTGTATGACTCCGTTAGGTCATTGCCTCCTATTGGGGTAGGGGCTTGCCCCTAGGCCTCACTTGATTACCTCCATAAGGAGGAAGTACGTTTGTGTCAGGACCACTGGATCGATTCATTCTAGGATCCTGACCATTGTGGGCATGGTTTCCTCCAGCTTGCCAGGGACAATGATTGTTCCCTGCGGCCCATGTATCTCCACAGTGGAGCCTGGATCCCGCACGCTCACTCGGTGTCAGTAATGGCCTAGATGACGCATGCTATTCTTAATCATGCGCCAATAGGGAGCTATCGGAGGTACTTTTTCTCACAGGAAGATTATTCCTGCTGCTGCGGGTTTCAGGAGGAGACCTGTGAGTATATGTTCTGGAGCTGCCCTAAGCACTTCATGGCAGGGGTCCTGGCTACGGTCAAGGCCCTCATTGCTTTCCTTGAGGCATCGCCAACCACATTTGTGTTCACTGAGAGGGCTGGGCCCCCTCTGAGGGGTATTGGCTAATGACTTTGCCTAGTGCCCAGTTGGGTCCAGCTGGAGCTTTGGTTATTCCCCTGCTACCTTCAGGTGGCGTGTAGGGATTTACGTGGGAATTGACCCCTAACCCCCAATAAGGGGGGGGACCTTGCTTCGGTCTGGTTCTCGCGCCATGCACTGGGCGGTAGCCATCTTCTGGCCTCTATTCATTTGGGGCAGCTTTGTCCTGAGCATGGGGAAACGCATGCCCACATCCATGGTCACATATTGTATGTACAGATACCCTGTAGTTATGGCTCGGTCGTTTGTACTGTAGTATATTGCTGCACATGGCCTCCCTATGTGGCTCACATAATAACTTGGAGATTTAAAAAAAAAAAAAAAAAAAGCAGCTGAGCCACAAGGCCAATCCCTGCACTCCATGCAGGCATCGGCAATCCAACAAACCAAACAGGTAACCATCAGGCCTGCCAGAACAGACTTGAGGTGTGTCTATGTGATGTGGTCCAGACTGGGTGAAGATAAGGAGGAGCACACACGCAAGGCCTTGTTGTTGAAGCAGGAGCGTTGGGGGACTGGTGAGGAGTCCTAACAGCGAAGGAATGAGTGTATTACATGAAGGGAATGACTAGAAACGAAAGGAACAAGCTGTGGACAGCTATGAGAGACTGGAGTGGAGATAGCACTAACTACTCACCTGTGGACAGCTGTGAGAGACTGGAAGTCCCAAAAGCATCCACAGGTGCAAGTCCATGTCTAGATCACATGACTAGCTACCAAAAGCATCCAGGCCTATCTACAAGTCCACAAACACAACAACAAACAAGTAGGACTGTTCAGAGCACAATGAGACAAGTGCATACTGCTCACCACAGGAGTGCACATAGCACATCCTGGCATGTCACAGGGCACTCCTAACAGCTGGGGGAGGCTAGAGGAGGTGAGACATGCCTGGGCATGCTCAAAGTGTCAGTGGAGGTGCCATAGCCTGGCACAACTACTGGAAATGGTGTGTGAACACCCTGATAGTGCTTGCCTTCAACCTAGACCTCAGACCAGCAATTTGGAACCCTGCAGAGCCTCCAATCCTTCCCTACAGCATTTCCTACAAAAAGGGCAAATTGTTGGTGACCCCCTCAATGGATTGACTCAAAATTTGGTCCATGGGAGGGCACACAGGGCCACTACTACCATGCTGGATTAGAAGAAAAACGGACAAGAGGAAGGCCATGAATGGGCCTCCCAACTTGAGAGGAGGTACAACCTGATCAAATATGGTAATGATTGCTGATAAGATGTAGCGGCTTACCCTGCGACCTCGACGCCCTTCTAGGCTTTCTGGAACGCAATCCTTCATCCCTTCTTGGAAGTCAACCACCACCAACTCACTTGCACAGCCACAAGCCAACCCCTTCATCATTCTATACAATAAGCTCTAGTGGTCTGATTACAATCTTAGCTTCCTATGCGCATGTTTTTTAGGTCTACTTGTTCCTCTCAGGGAGTGGGGGCTCCTCTGCTGGCGGATCCTTTGTCGCTGGACCCCTCGCTATGGCTATCTCCCGCACTCAGGATGCCCCCCCCAGCTCCTCGTGACCTGGCTACAGTTCTGTGTCGCAGGCTGTGGTCCCTGCTCTGGCTGCTGAGGCCCCCAAAAGGTCTCACAAGTCTGTCATTTACCCGGATAATGCTCCAGTGACCCCTCGCCCCAAGCACACCCGCACGCCCGAGCCATCTGCCTCCTTCAGGCAGGACCTCAACCTCAAATCAGTTTCCGGTTTAGCCAGGATGGCAGTCGACACTCCTGGCCCTGAGCCGTCCCCCAGCCCCGCTTTTGTGGAGGAGGAGGAGGATCCCAAGTTCGTCCCCACCTTTCTCACTCTCTCTTGCAGTATTGCGAATGTGGAGGGTGGGGTTAGGATTGTGGCGGACGTGCTCGACACAGTTGCCCTCTGGCTGGAGAGAGCTAGGAGGGCCCCTTTTTCTGAGGGCAGCAGGTCGGAGGTCGCCTGCTCCTTGGCCAGACTCTTCCACGAGGTGGAGGAGTATGACTGGGATGATGTCCCCTTCACGGAGGTTTTTTTTTTTTTTTTTTTTTTTTGAAATTAACAATTTATAATGCGGTGCTCGAACGCAGTCCGCGTGCACTAGCTGCGTACAAGGCAACTAATACATGGTATAACTACCAGTGAAGGTAGGGAAGAGAGTCCTACTGACTCAAAAGGCTACACTCCGTAAAGAAGTGCACGTGGGCGAGGAGTCCACTACCCCGACGAAAACCAGGGCGCGGCAGACGAGAGGTGGATAGGGCCAACAGGTCCTCCCCCCAAAGGGGGTTGGGAGTCAATTCTCCATAAATCCCTACACCCCGTGGACCAAGGCTCTAAGAACTTCGGGTCTCCGCCCCTAAGGGTGTTAGGAGTCAATTCTCCATAAATCGCTACACTCCGCCCGAGGGCGGAGGGCGAATAACCGTCGGTTCCTCAAGACCAAAGCCACGAAGGGGGAACAACCCGAAGGCCCTCCCCAGTTATCCCACCCCTTGAGGCTGGGATAGGAATGCAAATGCGGAAGGGTTGCATTCCAGAAAGCCCAGAAGGGCATCGAGGTCATGGGGTAAGCCGCCACATTGCGTGTACTTCGGACAGGAAGTGAGTATGTGAGTGTGGGTTTCAAGCCACAGCCCACAGGGACAGGAGTGATCCTCCTGGGGATGGAATCTAGCGCGGTACTCCCCAATAGGGGCATGACCGAGTATGGTGCGGGCGGCCCTCACTGTACCAGCGACGGACATCCTGGGGCCGATTTCTCAGAGCCACGCACCTTCGGAGAGGTACAAGGGTTGGATTGGCTTCCCTAAGGAGTCCAACAGGGGGAGGAAATTCCTCCCCCTATAAAGGGGCGAGCGAAACATATTCACCTACTCATTGATACACCCCCTTGTGACCTCAGCCCGGAGGGAGTCGATAGTAGTCGCCGGGTGGATGCCCAACGATACATGGAGCTCCTTTGCCATTGCGATGGCATCGGAGTGAAGCTTTGTAACAGAACCCGCAGGTACCTGCCAGAAGGTAACGGTCTGCTGGGCCTTGGAAGACAGCCAGCGGTCCAGGGACCAACACACCTCCAGGGAATGCACTTGGCCGGCGTGTACAGAGGGGTCCACAGCTCTGCGGGCGGAACTCACGGAGCTGGAGTAGATGAAGATGTGGTTGGTTTCCGCACGATCGAGGACCATGCTTACTCCCAACCGGATGGAGTGGAGCTCCACGTCAGCGAGCAGAACCCTCCCCGCGGCCTGTCTGGCCTGCTTGACCAGATGCCCACCTGCAAACACGCAAGCTGCCAAGACAGCCTGCAGCCTCCCATATGGCAGCTGGTGGGCACCAGCCGCTATGCAGACAGATGACGGATCAGACGGCGCTTCTGGTCAGGAAGCAACCCCCGGGTTGAATTACCAAGCATCCCCATCGCACCAACCGTGGAGAAAGCCTTGGTAGAATAGTAACGGACATGCTCGCAAAAGGTGAGAGCACGATCAAAATAGAAGCCCAAGTACCGCCAAAACGGCTTGGGTTTCAAGGGGGTGGCCCCCATGTACGGATGGAAGCTCAGGTCAATGGGCGGGTTGGCATCCCTCGGGTTGCGAGAGAAATGAAAGACCTCAGACTTGGTATGCTCAAGTGTGAGGCCAAAAGAGTCAAAGAGCCCATGCACGCAGCAGTAAGCCGCCTGTAGGGCAGTGATGTTGTCCTCCCAGTTCCTGGTCTGGACTATAAGGGTCCCGTCGTCGACATACGAAAGCATGTCGACGCCAAGGCCAGGGGTCCGCTGGTAGTATAAGTACACCAGGGGGGCAAGATACAGGGCGGACAAGACGGGGGACAAAGCAGAGCCCTGCCCTACGCCCATATCCGCCTGCCTAGGGTCAGACCGAAAGGAATTCCACAAATATGTGGTAGACCTCCTGACCAGGTAGGAGCCGAAGAACTGCACCAACTCAGGCGCGAAACCCGACCACGACAGCACCGCCAGAATCATATCATGATTTAGCGAAGGGAAGAACTGAGCGATGTCAAAGGCTACAACACTAGTTCGCAGTCCCCGGGCCCACCCCGCACGAACGAGATGGGTGAGGATCAATCCGGCGTCCTTAGTGGACTTCTGGCAGATACCGCCAACCTGGTTGGGATGAAACACCCCCCATCTAACATAGTCAAACTGGAGGCGGTTGGCGATCATCTTCTCTACAAGCTTCCCCAACGTGTTAAGCAGTACGATCGGCCGGAAGGCCTTGGGGGTAGAGTAAGAGGGCTTCCCTGGCTAAGGTATAACCACCAAGTTAGACTCCTTAAAATAATCAGGCCAATGTCCTGCCGCCAGGCAGGCATTGGTGAGATCAACGAACACGTGGCAGGACGCACGATCCGCCATGATGTCCTTCAGGTACGACCATGTAACATGGTCAGGCCCGGGAGCAGACTTCTTCGCACAAGAACGCAGCGCGTCCTCAAGCTCCAAAGTAGAGAACGGGTACCACGCCCTCTCCACCTGCGCAGGGAGAGCGTCCAACACTGAGGGATCTACAGCGTGGCCAGAGGCCGTGTTGTAGGTACTGTGTAGGGCATCCCAGAGGGACCCCATATCGTGACATGGCACACCGTCGTGCTGTATTGTGTCACAAGCAGGTAACTTGCGCTGTTTGACCCAGGCCATCAAATCCCAGGGGCGCTTGTTAGCAGAGGCAATCTCTTCGATCTTCTTGTCAAAGAACTTGCGCTTGATGGCCTTAGCGGCACGTCAGAACTTGTACCACGCCTCCCCCGAGGGGGAGGCCCAATATGCCCTAATGGCAGCGGCGCAGTTGTCATTCCACCAGGGATTAGACCGCCCTACAATGAACACCTCCTCAGAGAAGGCATCCCAAGCCTGGGAGATGATCCGAGCCACAGCCAGGGCCGCGGACTCCACCTCCACAGGGGTGACCAAGGGCAGCTGCAGAGCGGCAAGCCCCTCGCATATCTGAGCCACGAACTTTGACTCCTTGTTGCTATCGGGCTTCAGAACTCGGCAGATCACACCGGTCATAAAACAAGTGACTGGAAGAACCAGAGTGAGAGGCACGTGGTCCGAAGGGCCACGCATCTCAAGATTGATCAGGGGCCTGAGATCGGGATCTCTAGCCATTGGGAGGAAGACGAGATCGATCACCGATGGTGACAGATTCAAATCGTGCGGGAAGTGAGTCAGGCCCGGAACCACCAGGAGCACCAAATCGAGCCCCAGATCCATCCCAACCTCAAGCAGAGATTGGGCGATCCCCGGATGCGAGACCCGATTAGGATCCCACCACTCCGAGTGGCAATTGAAGTTGCCCGCCATGTATATCATGGCAGGCAGGGAGTCCACCAGCCCCCGAAGGGCCAGAATGGCAGTGTGGCAGTCATCCAAATAGACGTTCATAAGATTATAGGTGTGCCCCCCTTGCCACAGGGACACAACCATAATGTCACGATGGTCGACCAAGTCCCTACAGAGGGATGGTTGTAGCAACTTCAGCCTTGAGTGGACATACGCCAACACCCGCGGGGACAAATCACCCGGCTGAGGATTCCAGATGCACACCTACTCCGGATGGAGTGGGGCGCCAACAACATCCTCACCGTCCCTAGAGACAGTAGAGGGAGCCTTACGGAGGTTCCGCCAAGGGGGTTCTTGCATGAACAGGACGTCAAAGTCATTTTTATACAACTTGAGATAAGAGTCCAGCAGAATGTAATTACGGTTTACATTCTGAGAGCATATACATAACTTGTTCAGGTACCTAGGCATTACTCCTAGGCTGAGTTAGCAAGACCTTGGGGGCGGTAGGGGAACCGCATACCTCCTGATAACGTTTCTTGGCCCAACCATCTTCAAAACGCTTGCACCAGAAAGGGCATTTCTTGTCATGGGTGGCATGGGGGCCGCCACAGTTCCTACAACGGGGCTGATGAGGGCATGGAGTGCCCTCAGCAGTGCCGGCGACCGGTGGGTTTGCATTGGGGCGGGCCTTGCAGCACCCCGCTATCGACCTATGATTGTCCTCACTGTGGGGCTCGGAACAGATGGGGCAGGTCGGGAATCTCGCTCTGCAGACATTAGTTGGGTGCCCCCACCGCCAGCAATGGCAGCAGAGGGACGTCCCAACCTGCTGGGAGGCCATACTTATAGGACAAGCGCGGGGCCCAATGGCCAACGACCTTCCGATCATCGACTTGGAGGTGGACCCGGTCCCCTTCACAGAGGGTGAGCGCACCCATAGGCTCCATGAGTGGGCCTCTGAGGTGTATGGTCCGTCCAGGCTGAGCACCCCTACCCCTGCGCAAGGGAAAGGCAAACGGCCAGACTCTGCTGCAGCAGCTGCCCCTGTCGGGGTAGTGGGCAGTATGCACGCCCCCTCTCCTAGGGCCTCTGTGGCTTCTATGGAGGTGGATGGTGCTCCACAGGCTGGTGGCTCTCGCTGCCCTCCTGTGGAGGGTAACCTCCCCCTGCCTCCCCCCCCGCCAGAGGATCTGGGGCGTTTTCCCACTGGGTACGCACGTCTGATGCCCACTCAGCAGTTCTTCAGGAACCTGGCCCATACGGGGTTGGGCAACCCTGTTCCAGTAGCTCGCAACCCCGGTGCGGGGCAGCGGCCGTCTCGCATCAGGGCAGCATGAGCCGCCCTTGTTTCCCCACTGTCGGCGGCGGATAGGGCTCGGTTGGCTTCAAGGCCGCCCCCCAGTCCCCCCCCTCTGTGTGTCAACTTGGCCACCAAGCCTTGTTCCCCACCCCGCTCTTATGCAGCCATGGCTGTCTCTTCCCCATCAGGTCTTGTCAACCTGGTACGTGCTCTCCCGGGGCTACCTTCTCACAAGATGGTCTCATTTCATCGGCAGGCGGTGGCCGCCCAGCAGCCACCCAAGGCTCCCAAGCCTAGGATGACTACATCTGGACCTTTGCGCAAGCAGGTCATGCTCACCCTCGCAGGGGGCGGTCTTCCGGTTAATCTGGGCCCCATTGTCTGCATGGAGATTCATTGGGTGGCTGCCGCTGCTCTGGCTTCTGCGGGCTTGCTCGTTCGCATCAAGTGGGTCCAGCAGATAGATGCGCATGTAGCTTGCTACACCACCACCATGCCCAGTGAGCTGGACATTGGCACTATCAGGAACGCGGTCCACGCGAACTGGCCTCAGGCCGTCGTGGACGCAAACCTTCCTCGGTCAAAGAGCTACCTCAAGCTCCTCGACACGCCTATGTTCCAGGGTGGGCAGCCCTGGCTCACACCCAACAGGGTGGTCGAGGCCATGCAGCACTCTGTATGGTCTGAATATTTTGTGCTGGCCACCAGGCCTCACATTGTCAAGAACTCGTGCGCCGCTGACACAGCAACCGTGTTCTTTGAGATCTGGGACTCTCAACAGGGTTCCAACGTGAAGATGATCTCCTGACGTGTCATCACCATCGATGGCACCCCATGCAGGATTATCCCTGCGAAGGCCAACCCCGGTGTCCCCCTTTGCCAGCGCTACTGGAAGTGGGGTCACCCCTCTCTAGCCTGCCGACGCGAGGCTATCCACTGCTCTCACTGCGGCGGCCCACATTCTCCAACTAACCATCGGGCATTTGCATCGTATTGCAAGGGCCAGCCCAACCATAGGCTGCCTATTGCTCCCACCCCTGCTGACCACCCCTGCCCTCATGCCCCCGTTTGCGTGAACTGTGGTGGTGCTCACGCTGCTTTAGTCTCGGCCTGCCCGTTCTGGGCTCACCACTTCAATAGGGAGTGGATTGAGTGCTGGTACGATTCTCCGGTAAGGGTTCGTTCCCTAACGTATCAACCCCACTTACCCCAATGAATAGGGACCATCCAAAACCTAGGAGATTGAGGCAGGCATGTTGCATCTGGTCTCAGAATGTATTCCATAGTTACATTCTTGTAGACTCTTTACTTGAACAATTCAAAGACAAGGTTGATATGTTCCTATTGCAAGAGCCGCCCTGGCGCTCTATCCATCGCATTCTGTCCTCCTCTGACCCTGACAGGGATGAGGTTGTTAGGGCACCCAAACATCCAGAGTGGCTGTGTTTGTTCCACCCTCCTTTTTCCCCAGATCAGGCCCTCACTTCGACATGACATTGTTGATCACCGTGACGTCATGGCCATCTCCATGTTTCTGCATGGGGAGGCTGTGTACTTTCTCAATGTCTACTCAGATGACAAGCAGTTGGGCATTCGCTATCTTGCGGATGCTGTTGACTCTCTCCCGCAGTGCGCTCTCATGTCGGAGGACTTTAACTGCCGTTCGCTGCAGTGGGATCTGTGGGCTCCCCACAACCCCGCTGCTGCCGCCTCCCTGCTGGAAATAGCAGATTCACTGGGCCTGGATCTCTCACTCCCTGAGAACCCAGACCCCACACACTTCCCCTTTGAGGAGGGGCTTGCTTCTACTGTGATTGACCTTGTGTTTGCGAGGGTGGCTGTGGGCCACCTGCTGCTTTCCATGCAGTGTCCCGATCTGCGGGGTCAATCTGACTATTGCCCCCTTTGGATCACTGTTCCCCTGGAAGCCTTTGAGGAGGCTGTGCCCAGGCGCTCGCTGAAGCGGGATTTGGATGAGGAGGCCAAGTTCCTAGCTGGGGTCTCGACGGGGCTTATGGGCCTGGACTATCCAGACCTGGGCTCACCTGACAGGATCAACAAGGTAGCCCTGGCTATCTCTGTGGTCTTCTCCAAGGCGTGGCTTGCCCACTCCAAGGAGATCTGCGTTGTCTCACAGTCTAAGCCGTGGTGGGATGACAAGTGCTCATGCACTTACACAGTGTATTCTCAGTCTCGGGACTGGGAGGACGCTCACACGTTTAAGCAGACCTGAAAGGCTGCCAAGTGCAAGTTCTTCGATGAGCGCATCAAGGAGATTGCTTCGACCAACAAGCGTCCCTGGGACCTGATGGACTGGGTCAGGGCGTGCAGGTTACCCCCCTGCGAGGCAATCCGCTATCACAATTGCCCCTGCAATACTCTCGAGGAGCTCTGGGAGGGGCTCCATGGTTCTTACAACACCGCCAACGACCGCCCGGTCGATATTGGGGTTCTTGATCAGATCAACCTGCTCCTACCGTGGGAGTGGCCAGTCTTCTCTTTTTTTTTTTTTTTTTTTTTTTTAAATCTCCAATTTATTACACGGGCCGCGTAGGGAGGCCGTGCGCAGCAACGTACTACAGTACAAACAACCGAGCCGTACACTACGGGGTATATGTACATACAACGCGTGACCGCGGACGCGGGCATGCGTTTCCCCATGCCCAGGACGAAGCCGCCCCGAACGAACGGAGGCGGGAAGACGGCTGCCGCCCAGCGCGCGGCGCGGGAGCCAAACCGGAGCGAGGTCCCCCCCCTTATCGGGGGTTAGGGGTTAATTCCCACGTAAATCCCTGCACGCCGCCCGAAGACGGCGGGGGAATAACCAACGCCCCGGCCCGGACCCAACCAGGCGCCAGGCAGAGCCACTAGCCGATACCCCCTGGGGGGGGCCCGGCCCTCTCAGCGAACGCGAACGTGGTCGGGGATGCCTCGAGGAAAGCTATGAGAGCCTCGACCGTAGCCGGGACCCCCGCCATGGAGTGCCTAGGGCAGCTCCGGAACACGTGCTCACGAGTCTCCTCCCGAAACCCGCAGCGACAGGAATAGTCTTCCTGTGGGAAGTGGCCAGTCTTCTCCGACCTGGAGATGCACAAGGCCTTGCGCGCGTGCTCCTCTTTGTCTTCGCCCAGTCTGGACCACGTCATGTGGACGCACCTCAAATCCATTCTGGCAGGCCCAACAGTTACCCGGTTAGTCTGTTGGATTGCTGATGCCTGCATGGGGTGTGGGCATTGGCCTTATCACTTTAAGGAGAGTGTGTCGGTTATCATACTGAAGCCTGGCAAGCCCTCCTATGCCACTCCGAAGGCGTTCAGACTGATTGTCCTTCTTAATACTCTCGGTAAGCTTATCGAGAAAATGATCGTGCACCGCTTGCAGTTTGAGGCTGTCAAGTTTGGCATGTTCCATCCAAACCAGTTTGGTAGTGTGATCCAGCGGTCCACCAAAGATGCTGGTGCCTACCTTGTGCACCTTGTCCGTGCCGGGTGGGCCTGCAGGTTGAAGACAAATGTTCTCGCCTTTGACATCGCACAGTTTTTCCCATCCCTGAACCATGGGATGCTTCTTGCAGTTCTGGCCTGGCAGGGGTTTTCTCCTTGTGTGGGCTGGTTCTTTGCTTCTTATCTCACGGGGAGGTTTACCAGCTATGCCTGGAACTCCTTCCTATCTGAACCGTTCCGGGTGGAGGTGGGGGTGGGCCAGGGGTCTGCCCTCTCACCCGTCCTGTCCAGCCTCTACTTCACCCCAGCCATGTACATTATCGAGCAGAGGCTCTCTCAGCCGGGCCTTTCACTTTTGTCTTATGTTGATGATGGCACCATTGTGGCGCAGGCCTGGGGCCTGGACGCTAATTGCATCCTACTCCGCAGGTCTTACGAGGTGGTCCATGACACCTTTACTCAGTTCACACTGGTCATGGAGCATGACAAGTCCGAGCTCTTCCATTTCTCATGGGATCGCTCTGGTGAGAATCCTCTGGTGGACTTGGGGTTTCCCCCGTTCACTGGCACTACCCCCCTTTGGCCCAAGACCTATTGGAGGTACTTGGGCTTCTATTTCGACTGTGCCCTTACGTTTAGGGAGCATGTTCACTTCTACTCTACTAAGGCTATCTCCACAGTCAAGGCCATAGGGATGCTTTCTAATTCTGTCCAGGGGCTTCTACCAGATCAGAAGTACCTTCTATATCAGTCATGTATGGTTCCTATAGCCACGTATGGCTTTCGCTTGTGGTACTACCGGGGCGCCAGGTATAAGGGCACTTTGGACCACCTTTACCAGCTGCAGCGTCAGGCTGCACTCTGGATCACCGGCGCCTTTAGGACGTCACCCGATGGGGGGGTTGGGGCCATTGCGGGCCTGATTCCCATTCATCTTCATCTCCAGAAGCTTCATGACTGTGCCAAGTTGCGGTACGCCACGCTTGCTCCAGGTCACCCCGTTCGTGCCCTCCTCAGTTGGGGCTACAGTCATGATCTCCGGTCTCACATCCGGTCTATAGCCAGGCTCCCTCCCCACAAGTTGATCAAGGTGAAGGGGCCTGTTGTCGATGCTAACCAGCGTCTTACCGCCCTCGCAGGGCCTTTCGATGCTGTTGTGCCAGAGGCCTGGCTGGGGCACCGTCTCTTAGACATGTACCCCGAGAGGGTCCACTTCCATTTGTATGACTGGGGGGTGGATGACGCCCTTGCAGCCCATATCATGGCTCTTGACTGGGTTCTGGCCTGGGTGCAGGCTGATCCGGGGGTTCTGGTGGTGGTGACAGATGCAAGTCTGCTGTCCTGCCAGGTCCACCAGGCAGTTTTGGCCGCCCAGGTTTTCCAGGGGCTGGGCTGCATCCATGCAGTCCGGCTCCCGGGGGGGAAGGTTACAGCTCCCGAGGCCGAGCTTTTTGCCATCCGGCTGGTGGTGTCCAAGGCAGTTTCTGTCACAGGCGCTACTGGCCTTGTCCTGTTCACCGACTCGATGGCTTCAGCCAGGCAGGCGGTGGACCCTTCGGTGCATTCCACCCAGGGTCATTCCTTAGCAGTCTGTCGCCTTCTTGCTGGGTGGTTTGCCGGGGACCCGGCCTGCTTGGTCCACTTCTGGGAGGTCCCTTTGCATGCAAAGTGGCCTTTCCACACTCAGGTGCACGACTTCACTTGGTCGTTGCCTCCCATTGGGGTAGGGGCTCGTCCCCAGGCCTCGCTTGACTACCTCCGTGAGGAGAAAGTACGGTCGTGTCAGGATTGCTGGATCAATTTGTTCCAGGATCCTGACCATCGTGGGCATGGTTTCCTCCAGCTTGCCAGGGATGACAACCATCCCCTGCAGCCCACGTATCTCCACAGTGGGGCCTGGATCCTGCATGCTCACTTGGTGTCAGTGATGGCCTGGATGACACGTGTTATTCTTAACCACGTACTGATAGGGAGCTATCGGAGGCATTTTTTCCCACAGGAAGACTATTCCTGTTGCTGTGGGTTTTGGGAGGAGACCCACAAGCACGTATTCCGGAGTTGCCCTAGGCACTCCATGGCGGGGGTCCTGGCCATGGTCGAGGCTCTCATTGCTTTCCTCAAAGCATCCCCGACGGCGTTCGCATTCGCTGAGAGGGCCAGGCCCCCCCCGGGGGGTATTGGCTAGTAGCTCTGCCTGGCGCCCAGTTGGATCCGGGCCGGAGCGTTGGTTATTCCCCCACTGTCTTCGGATGGCGTGTAGGGATTTACGTGGGAACTGACCCCTGTCCCCCATTAGGGGGAGGACCTCGCCCCAGTTTGGTCTCTGTGCTGCATGCTGGGCAGTAGCCATCTTCCCGCCTCCGTTTGATCGGGGCGGCTTTGTCCTGGGCATGGGGAAACGCATGCCCGCATCTGCGGTCACGTGTTGTATGTACAGATACCCTGTAGCTTACGGCTCGGGTTGTACTGTAGTTAGTAGCTGCATGCGGCCTCCCTACACGGCCTGCGTTATAAATTGGAGATTTAAAAAAAAAAAAAAAAAAAGACCCGGTCATGGTACACATCCAAGAGACGACACCCCAGCCAAGCCTCCGGCGCAACAGTGTCGAAAGGCCCAATGAGGGCAGAAAGATGCTGGTTAGCGTTGACAATAGGCCCTTTCACCTTGATCAACTTGCAGGGAGGGAGCCTGGCTATGGACTGGACATGAGGCCAGAGATCCTCGCTGTAGCCCCAGCCAAGGAGGGCACAGATGGGATGGCCCGGAGCAAGTGTGGCATACTGCAACTCGGTGTGGTCACGAAGCTTCTGGAGATGAAGATGAATGGGGATCAGGCCCACAATAGCCCCAACCCCCCCATCGGGCGACGTCCTAAAGGCACCAGTAATCCAGAGTGCAGCCCAAGGCTGCATCCGGCAAAGGTGGTCCAAAGCGCCCTTACACCTGGCACCCCAGTAGAACCACAAGCGAAAGCCATACGTGGCTATAGGAACCACACACGACTAATAAAGAAGGCGATTCTGGTCTGGCAGAAGCCCCCAGACAAAATTACCAAGCATCCCCATTGCCTTGACCGTGGAAATAGCCTTGGTAGAGTAGAAGCAAATGTGCTCCTTAAACGTGAGGGCACAATTGAAATAAAAGCCCAGATACCTCCAATAGGTCTTGGGCCGAAGAGGGAAAGCGCCAGTGAATGGGGGAAACCCCAAGTCCTCCAGGAGATTCTCACCAAAACAATCCTGTGAGAAATGGAAGAGTTTGGACTTGTCATGCTCCACAACTAGTGCAAACCGGGTAAAGGTGTCATGGACAACCTTGTAAGATCTGCAGAAAAGGACACAATTAGCATCCAGGTCCCATGCCTGCACCACGATGGTGCCATCGTCAACGTAAGACAGGAGCGAGAGGCCCAGCTGAGGGAGCTGCTGCTCGATGATATACATGGCAGGAGCCAAGTAGAGGCCGGACAGGATAGGTGAGCATCCCCTCTTGGACTTCAACTACCACAAACTCGGTGCACAGCCACAGCCCTCCCCTACTCACTATCCTCTGCAACGAGCTCTTGTTGTCGTCTGATCATCGATCTTAAAGTCCTACGCACATGCCTCCAAGGTCTACTCGCTCCACTCAGGGGGTGGAGAAGATGATCTCCAACCACCTCCAATTTGATTGTGTCAAGTGGGGGGTGTTTCATCCCAACCAGGTTGGCAGTATCCGCCAGAAGTCCACTGAGGACGCCGGGTTGATCCTCACTCATCTCGTTCGTGCGGGGTGGGCTTGGGGACTGCGAACTAGTGTTGTAGCCTTTGACATCGCTCAGTTCTTCCCTTCGCTGAATCATGACATGATTCTGGCGGTGCTGTTACAGTCGGGTTTTGTGCCTGAGTTGGTGCAATTCTTCGGCTCCTACCTGGTTGGGAGGTCTACCATGTATTTGTGGAATTCCTTTCAGTCTGATCCCAGGCAGGCGGATGTGGGTGTTGGGCAGGGCTCGGCTCTGTCCCCCGTCTTGTCCGCCCTGTATCTCGCCCCCCTGGTGTACTTGTATTACCAGCAGACCCCCGGCCTTGGCATCGACATGCTTTTGTATGTCGACAATGGAACCCTTATAGTCCAAACCAAGAACTGGGAGGACAATGTTACTGCCCTGCAGGTGGCTTATTGCTGCGTGCATGGGCTCTTTGACTCCTTTGGCCTCACGCTTGAGCATACCAAGTCGGAGGTCTTCCACTTCTCTTGCAACCCGAGGGATACCAACCCGCCCATTGACCTGGGCTTCCATCCGTACACGGGGGACACCCCTTTGAAACCCAAGCCGTTTTGGCAGTACTTGGGCTTCTATTTTGATCGTGCTCTCACCTTTTGCAAGCACGTCCATTACTATTCTACCAAGGCTTTCTCCACGGTTGGTGCGATGGGGATGCTTGGTAATTCAACCCGGGGGTTGCTTCCTGATCAGAAGCATCTCCTATACCGATCCTGCGTGGTTCCTATTGCCACGTATGGATTTCGTATGTGGTATCACGAGGGTTTCCGTAACAAGGGAATCCTCAAGATGTTTAACTCCATGCAGCGGCTGTTAGGAGTGCCCTGTGACATGCCAGGATGTGCTATATGCACTCCTGTGGTGAGCAGTGTGCACTTGTCTTATTGTGCTCTGAACAGTCCCACTTGTTTGTTGTTGTGTTTGTGGACTTGTAGATAGGCCTGGACGCTTTTGGTAGCTAGTCATGTGATCTAGACATGGACTTGCTGTTGAAGCAGGAGCGTTGGGGGACTGGTAAGGAGTCCTAACAGCGAAGGAACAAGTGTATTACGCGAAGGGAATGACTAGAAACGAAAGGAACAAGCTGTGGACAGCTGTGAGAGACTGGAGTGGAGATAGAACTAACTACTCACCTGTGGACAGCTGTGAGAGACTGGAAGTCCCAAAAGCGTCCACAGGTGCAAGTCCATGTCTAGATCACATGACTAGCTACCAAAAGCGTCCAGGCCTATCTACAAGTCCACAAACACAACAACAAACAAGTGGGACTGTTCAGAGCACAATAAGACAAGTGCACACTGCTCACCACAGGAGTGCATATAGCACATTCTGGCATGTCACAGGGCACTCCTAACACACCCCCTTGATCTGACAAGTCCTACTGCATCAGACATACCGTCGCAGACCTAAAAGAGGTACTGTGGACTCCACAATCGACACAGGAACAGGCTTGGTGAGGATGTCGGCCAACTGCTCAGTGGTTGGTACATGCACTGGATCAATCATTCTAGCCTCCACTGCATCACGGAGCCAGTAGAGTCGAAGGTCTAGGTGCTTCATTCGTCCATGGTGTTCTGGATTCTTTGCAACCTGTATTCCTGACTTGTTGTCAACATAGAGTGTCGAAGGGAAGGAAATGATGTGTCCAATCTCTGAGAGAATGTTGCGCATCCACATGATCTCCTTGCCTGCTTCAACTGCTGCAACATACTCAGCTTCAGTAGTAGACAGTGTTACCAATCCCTGACGCTTTGAGGACCATTCTACAGCGCCACCACACACCAGAGTTACATATCCACCTGTTGCTCGTCCTGTCTCCTTGCAATCACCATGAGAGGCATCTGAGTAGGTTATAAACAACTCGTCATCATTGTTCCCTCTGTAGACTAGCTTGTAGTCAGCAGTGCCTTTGAGGTAACGGAAGAGGTGTTTGACAGCTGCCCAGTGCTGGGGGCCAGGATTGTGATTAAACCGCCCCAGATAAGCAACAGCAAATGCAATGTCGGGACGAGTCATGGTGGCCAAGTACTGGAGTGCACCCACAGCACTGAGATAGGGAATAGAGCGCATCTGGTCTTGTTCTGCAGGGGAGATTGTGATGTTGTGTCATATCCACACCAAACCTAGAGCTTAACCATTAGGCTTCGGCTTCTCGACTCCACGTGTGCGCCACACGACAACCCTATGCCCTCCGACTCGGCCCCGACTGGCTCCGACCGCAACCCTTCGCCCCGATCACACGACCACCTGACCCTCGGTGCTCCCATTGTCCAGTTCTCCATTCTCCGTCCGTAATCAGAATACGTTACCAGTCTCCATACCCGTACCGGTCTCCATTCCATTCGAAATTATTCGTAATCCGCTTGTAACCATATGGGTCTCCGCTTCGCTCCGCACGTAGTCAGTACGAGTCATCATTCGTCGAGCTAGTAGTATATATACCGTAGGCACTTGGCTTGTACTCCTCAGTCTGATAATCGAATCGAGCAGCGGACCAGCTCCCTGTTCCATATCCTCTCCTCTCTTCTGCCTCGCTCCGCTTCGGCCCCGACTTCCTGAAATACGGACTAGGACAGTAGGAGGGCACAGCACATAAGCTGAGGCCGCAAGTCCAACCCCCCGCCCGACGTACTCCGCCTCGGTCCCGAAGTCTACGTACTGACTTCGCCCTGTCCCCCGGTTACCTTATACCAAGGATACCACCCCGACCCTCCGCTTCGGTCCCGACCCGCACCGGCTCTAACATGTTGGCTAAGTCAATTCCTGGACTCATAGGAGTCTTCACAGGATTGCAGTCATCCATACCAAACTGTTTGAGCATAGAATCAATATAGTGCGATTGGGAAAGGGAGATGGTGCGGTTGGGGATATCCTGAGTGATCTGGATGTTGAGAAGAAAGGAGGTGAGACCAAGATCACGGAGTTTGAAGTGTTTTGACAGCTCAGCTACTGTTCTGTCCATGGCTTGATTGTTCTTGGACACAAGTGTGATGTCGTCAATGAAGATGGGAACAATAACACGAACGTCACCCTTGCTGTAAACATACACAGAGTTGTCTGACTTGAGCTTGGTGTAGTCCAAAGAGCTAAAGACGTCATGTAGCTTCTTGTTCCACTGTCTAGCAGCCTGTTTGAGGCCATAGAGCGACTTGGTGAGCTTGCAAACATGGTTAGGACCTCCCTCGTGGTAGCCTTCAGGTTGGCGCATGTAGATTTCTTCATCCAAGTCCCCATAAGTGAAGGCAGATGAAATGTCGACAGAACGAAGTGAATAGCCTTCTTTGGCTGCCAAGGCCAGAATGAGGCGTAGGGATGCAGGGCGATATGTGGGAGCAAAGACTTCAGTGTAGTCAAATCCAGGGCGTTGAGAGTACCCTTTTGCGACCAACCTAGCCTTGTAGCGCACCACAGAGCCATCAGCCTTGAGCTTGACTCGGAACACCCAACCTGAGTTGATAGCTGTCTTGCCAGGAGGGAGCTCAACAATTTGCCAAGTGTTGTTACCCATTAAAGACATCATCTCGTCATTGCAAGCACCTCGCCATTGAGTCCCATTTTTTTTTTTTTTTTTTTTTTTTTTTAAATCTCCAATTTATTACACGGGCCGCGTAGGGAGGCCGTGCGCAGCAACGTACTACAGTACAAACGACCGAGCCGTACACTACGGGGTATATGTACATACAACGCGTGACCGCGGACGCAGGCATGCGTTTCCCCATGCCCAGGACGAAGCCGCCCCGAACGAACGGAGGCGGGAAGACGGCTGCCGCCCAGCGCGCGGCGCGGGAGCCAAACTGGAGCGAGGTCCCCCCCCTTATCGGGGGTTAGGGGTTAATTCCCACGTAAATCCCTGCACGCCGCCCGAAGACGGCGGGGGAATAACCAACGCCCCGGCCCGGACCCAACCGGGCGCCGGGCAGAGCCACTAGCCGATACCCCCTGGGGGGGGCCCGGCCCTCTCAGCGAACGCGAACGCGGTCGGGGACGCCTCGAGGAAAGCTATGAGAGCCTCGACCGTAGCCGGGACCCCCGCCATGGAGTGCCTAGGGCAGCTCCGGAACACGTGCTCACGAGTCTCCTCCCGAAACCCGCAGCGACAGGAATAGTCTTCCTGTGGGAAAAAGCGCCTCCGATAGCCCCCTATCGGCGCGTGGTTAAGAATAGCACGCGTCATCCGGGCCATTACTGACACCGAGTGAGCGTGCAGGATCCAGGCACCACTGTGGATCGTCCTCTTGCTTCCTGATGCTGAATAAGTTGTCATACGCGTTAAAACGCGTCCCAGCACGCTTTTGGAGGTGTATTTGCTCTAGGGCCTTCCACATCTTCACAGGATCGTCCTGAATCAAGTTGAAATGGATCCTTTGGTCAGGTTCCACCATTAGAAACAGCCAGCCAGCTGCCTTGTCCGCTTTAGCCTCCCAAGCTTCCTTAGCCTGATATTCTTCTTTGGTGGGGGGAGATGAGAGTGAGGGACTTAGCATAGAACCAGATACCACTCTCCACAGCCCAGAAGCTCGAAACCACGCCTCCATCTCTCAAGACCATGTGGGGTAGTTGGAAGCGTTCAATTTGTCGAAATGGGGAGTGCTGGAAGCCATTGGGAGAGGCAGAAATGAGTGAAAGGGTAAAAACGCGTTTTGAAGCTGTTATAGCCCGGGGCCCATAACCTGTTGAAGCAGGAGCGTTGGGGGACTGGTAAGAAGTCCTAACAGCGAAGGAACGAGTGTATTACGCGAAGGGAACGACTAGAAACGAAAGGAACAAGCTGTGGACAGCTGTGAGAGACTCGAGTGGAGATAGAACTAACTACTCACCTGTGGACAGCTGTGAGAGACTGGAAGTCCCAAAAGCGTCCACAGGTGCAAGTCCATGTCTAGATCACATGACTAGCTACCAAAAGCGTCCAGGCCTATCTACAAGTCCACAAACACAACAACAAACAAGTGGGACTGTTCAGAGCACAATAAGACAAGTGCACACTGCTCACCACAGGAGTGCATATAGCACATCCTGGCATGTCACAGGGCACTCCTAACAGAGTCTACCGCCCCGGTGGACCCGGCGGTTTCGGCCACCCAGGTTTTCTGGGGACTGGACTGTGTCCACGCGGTTCGGCTCCCGGGGGGGAAGGTCACAGCTCCCAAGGCTGAGCTTTTCACCATCCGGCTGGCAGTGTCCAAGGCAGTTTCTGTCAAGGACACTACTGGCCTGGTCCTGTTCACCGACTCACTAGCCTCGGCCAGGCAGGCGGTGGACCCATCGGTGCATTCCGCCCAGGGTCACTCCTTGGCAGTCTGTCACCTTCTTGCCGTGTGGTTCGCCGGAGATCCGGCCCACTCGGTCTACTTCTGGGAGGTCCCTTCATGTGCGAAGTAGCCTTTTCACACTCAGGTGCACAACTTCATGAAGTTGTTGCCTCCCGTTGGGATAGGGGCTTGTCCCTGGGCCTCGCTTGACTACCTCCGCAAGGAGGAAGTACGGTCATGTCAGGACCGCTGGATTGATTTATTCCAGGATCCTAACCATTGCGGGCATGGTTTCCTCCAGCTCGCCAGGGACGATAACTGTCCCCTACAGCCCACGTATCTCCACGGTGGAGCCTGGATCCCGCACACTCATTCGGTGTCTCTGATGGCCCAGATGATGTGCGCTGTACTCAACCACACGCCGATAGGGGGCTATCGGAGGTGTTTTTTCCCACAGGAAGACTATATTGCTTTCCTCGAGGCGTCCCCGACGGCGTTCGCGTTCGCTGAGAGGGCCAGGCCCCTCCCGGGGGGTATCAGCTAGTAGCTCTGCCTGGTGCCCAGTTGGGTCCGAGCCAGGGGGTTGGTTATTCCCCCACCGTCTTTAGGTGGCATGTAGGGATTTGCGTGGGAATTGACCCCTAACCCCCATTTGGGGGGGGACCTTACTCCGGTCTGGCTCCTGTGCCGTACGCTGGGCGGTAGCTGTCTTCCCGCCTCCATTCATTCAGGGTGGCTTTGTTCTGGGCATAGGGTAACGCATGCCCGCATCCGTGGTCACGCGTTGTATGTACAGATACCCTGTAGCTTACGGCTTGGGTTGTACCGTAGTTAGTAGCTGCACGCGGCCTCCCTACACGGCCTGCGTTATAAATTGGAGATTTAAAAAAAAAAAAAAAAAAAAAAGACAGGATGGGTGAGAGAGCAGACCCCTGGCCCACCCCCACCTTCGCCCAGAACGGTTCAGACAAGAAGGAGTTCCAGGTGTAGCTGGTAAACCTCCCTGTGAGATAAGAAGCAAAGAACTGGCCTACACAAGGGGAGAACCCCTACCAAGCCAGAACCGCAAGAAGCATCCCATGATTCAGGGATGGGAAGAACTGTGCGATGTTGAAGGCGAAAACACTTGTCTTCAATCCATGGGCCCACCTAGTGCAAACAAGGTGCACGAGGTAGGCACCAGCATCTTTGGTAGACCACTGGACCACACCACCGGCACACCCTTGTTCTATCTCGTCTCTCACCCCAGGGCTTTGGCTCAAGGTGAAGAGTGCTCTTATGGAGGTACAGAATGTACTCCCACAGCTTACTGAGCCATTCAGCCCATTTGCGGACAAGAACAGGCCAGATCTCTGACTATTGGACTGCTTCTCAGAGTGGTTCAAATTCATGATATACATCGTTGATCCAGAGGGGGATTCAAAACAACGGCATCTCGACAGACTGCATGCCTCTATTTGGAGGGTGCAGGCTGACCCATTGTCTGCTTGCATAGTGGCTGGTGCGCACCAGCTACCATGTGGGAGACTGCAGGCTGTCTCAGCAGCTTGCGTGTTTGCAGGCGGGCGCTTGGTCAAACAGGCCAGGCAGGCCGCGGGGAGAGTTCTACTTGCTGATGCAGAGCTCCACTCCATTCAGTGGGAGTAGGCATGGTCTTGGGTCGTGCCAAAACCAACCACATCTTCATATACACCAGCTCCACAGGCTCTGCCCACAGAGCTGGTGAATCCATCTGTGCACGCCAGCCAGGCTCATTCCCTGGAGGTGTGTCAGTCTTTGAATCACTGGTTGTCTACCAAGGCCCAGCAGACTGTCACTTTCTGGCAGGTACCCATAGGCTCTGTTGCAGAGCTTCACTCTGATGCTGTTGCAATGGCAAAAGAGCTCCATGTATTGATAGGTGTTTGCCCAATGACTATTATTGACTCCCTCAGGGCTGAGGTCACGAGGGGATGCATTGCCAAGTAGGTGAACATGTTTTGCTCACCTCTGTATAGGGGTAGGAGCTTCCTCCCCCTATTGGACTCCCTCAGGAAGCCTCTCCAACCCTTATATCTCTCTGGAGGTACTTGGATCTGAGAAATTGGTCCCCGGATGTCTGTCGCTGGCACAGCATGGGCAGCCTATACTATACTTGGTTATGTTTTTATAAGGGAGTACCCCACTAGATTCCATCCCCAGGAGGACCACTCCTGTCCCTATGGGTTGTGGCTTGAAACCTACACTCACATACTCACTTCTTGTCCAAAGTACATGCGACGTGGTGGTTTACCCCGTAACCTTGACACCCTTCTGGGCTTTCTGGAATGCAATCCCTCCGCATTTGCATTCCTATTCTGACCCCAAGGGGTGGGATAACTGGGGAGGGCCTTCAGGTTATTCCCTTCTCACAGGCTTCAGCCTTGAGGAACCAGTGGTTATTTGCCCCCCACTCTCTAGGTGGAGTGTAGGAATTTATAGAGAATGGAGTCTATGGTTATTCACCAGCTGCTCTTGGGCAGTCTGAAGTGATTTACTGCAAATTGATGCATTACCCTGATAAGGGGGGGACCTGATGCTCTTAGAGCCTCTGTTTGTGAGGTGTAGGGATTTTCAGGGAATTAACCCCTACCCCCTTCAGGAGGGGGACCTGTTGGCCTTATCCACCCCTTGTTTTTTTTTTTTTTTTTTTTTTTTTTTAAATCTCCAATTTATAACGCGGGCCACATAGGGAGGCTGCGTGCAGCTACTAACTACGGTACAACCCGAGCCGTAAGCTACAGGGTATCTGTACATACAACACGTGACCGCGGATGTGGGCATGTGTTTCCCTATGCCCAGGACGAAGCTGCTCCGAACGAACGGAGGCGGGAAGACGGCTGCCGCCCAGCACGCGGCACGGGAACCAAACCGGAGCGAGGTCCCCCCCCTTATCGGGTATTAGGGGTCAATTCCCACGTAAATCCCTACACGCCGCCCGAAGACAGCGGGGGAATAACCAACGCCCCGGCCCAGACCCCACCGGGCGCCAGGCAGAGCTACTAGCCGATACCCCCTGGGGGGGGCCCGGCCCTCTCAGCGAACGTGAACGCAGTCGGGGACGCCTCGAGGAAAGCAATGAGAGCCTTGACCGTAGCCGGAACCCCCGCCATGGAGTGCCTGGGGCAGCTCCGGAACACGTGCTCACGAGTTTCCTCCCGAAACCCGCAGCGACAGGAATAATCTTCCTGTGGGAAGAAGTGCATCCGATAGCCCCCTATCGGCACGTGGTTAAGAATAGCATACGTCATCCGGGCCATCACTGACACCGAGTGGGCGTGCGGGATTCAGGCACCACCGTGGAGATACGTGGGCCGCAGGGGACAGTCATTGTCCCTGGCGAGCTGGAGGAAACCATGCCTGCGATGGTCAGGATCCTGGAACAAATTGATCCAGCGGTCCTGACACGACCGTACTTCCTCCTTGTGGAGGTAGTCAAGCAAGGCCCAGGGACGCGCCCCTACCCCAACGGGAGGTAATGACCGAGCGAAGTCGTGCACCTGAGTGTGGAAAGGCCACCTCGCGCGCGAGGAGACCTCCCAGAAATGGACCGAGCAGGCCAGACCCCCGGTGAACCACTTGGCGAGAAGGCAGCAGACCGCCAAGGAATGACCCTGGGCGGAGTGTACCGACGGATCCACTGCCCGCCTAGCCGAAGCCATTGAGTCGGTGAACAAGACGAGACTAGCGGCGCCCTCGACAGAAACTGCCTTGGACACCGCCAGCCGAACGGCGAAAAGCTTGGCCTCGGGAGCCGTAACCTTCCCCCCTGGAAGCCGGACCGCATGGATGCAGTCCCACCCCTGGAAAACCTGGGCGGCCGAAACTGCCTGGTGGACCCGGCGGGGCGGCAGACTCGCATCTGTCGCCACCACCAGAACCCCCGGATCAGCCTGCGCCCAGGCCAGCACCCAGTCGAGAGCCGCAACATGGGCCGTAAGGGCGTCCTCCGCCCCATGGTCGTAAGGATGGAAGCGGACCCGCTCGGGGTACACATCCAAAAGACGGCGCCCCGGCCAGGCCTCTGGTGCCACCGCGTCGAAGGGCCCAGTGAGGGCGGCAAGACGCTGGTTAGCGTCGACAAGAGGCCCCTTCACCTTGATCAGCTCGCGGGGAGGGAGCCTGGCTATGGACCGGACGTGAGATCGGAGATCACCACTGTAGCCCCAGCCAAGGAGGGCACGAACGGGGTGGCCTGGGGCAAGCGTGGCGTACCGCAACTCGGCACGGTCACGGAGCTTCCGGAGATGAAGATGAATGGGGATCAGGCCCGCAATGGCCCCAACCCCCCCATCGGGCGATGTCCTAAAGGCGCCGGTGATCCAGAGTGCAGCCTGACGCTACATCCGGCGGAGGTGGTCCAAAGCACCCTTACACCTGGCGCCCTGGTAGTACCACAAGCGAAAGCCATATGTGGCTATAGGAACCACGCACGACCGATATAGAAGGCGCTTCTGGTCAGGCAGAAGCCCCCGGATGGAATTACCAAGCATTCCCATGGCCTTGACCGTGGAAATAGCCTTGGTAGAGTAGAAGCGAACATGCTCCTTAAACGTAAGGGCATGATCAAAATAGAAACCCAAATACCTCCAATAGGTCTTGGGCCGAAGAGGGGTAGCACCAGTGAACGGGGGAAACCCCAAGTCCACTGGGGGATTCTCACCGGAACGATCCCGTGAGAAATGGAAGAGCTCGGACTTGTCGTGCTCCACGACCAGCACGAACCGAGTGAAGGTGTCATGGACAACCTCGTAGGATCTGCAGAGCAGGACGCAGTTAGCGTCCAGGTCCCAGGCCTGCGCCACGATGGTACCATCGTCGACGTAAGACAAGAGCGAAAGGCCCGGTTGAGGGAGCCGCCACTCGATAATATACATGGCCGGGGCCAGGTAGAGGCCGGACAGGACGGGTGAGAGGGCAGACCCCTGGCCCACCCCCACCTCCACCCAGAACGGCTCAGACAGGAAGGAGTTCCACGCATAGCTGGTGAACCTCCCCGTGAGATAGGAAGCAAAGAACCGGCCCACGCAAGGGGAAAACCCCTGCCGAGCCAGAACCGCGAGAAGCATCCCATGATTCAGGGATGGGAAAAACTGTGCGATATCGAAGGCGAGAACACTCGTCTTCAACCCGCAGGCCCACCCGGCACGAACAAGGTGCACGAGGTAGGCACCAGCATCTTCGGTGGACTGCTGGATCACACCGCCGAACTGGTTCGGATGGAACACGCCGAACTTGACAGCCTTAAACTGCAAGCGGCGCGCGATCATCTTCTCGATAAGTTTACCGAGAGTGTTGAGAAGGACGATCGGTCTGAACGCCTTCGGAGTGGCATAGGAGGGCTTGCCAGGCTTCGGTATAATAACCGACACGCTCTCCTTAAAGTGATGAGGCCAATGCCCGCACTCCATGCAGGCATCGGCGATCCGACAGACCAAACGGGTGACCATCGGGCCCGCCAGAATGGACTTGAGGTGCGTCCACGTAATGTGGTCCGGACCGGGCAAGGACAAAGAAGAGCACGTGCGCAGAGCCTCGTGCATCTCCAAGTCAGAAAAGACCGGCCACTCCCGCGGTGGGAGTGGATCGATCTGATCAAGAACCCCGACATCAACCGGACGGTCGTTGGCGGCGTTGTAAGACCCGTGGAGCCCCTCCTAGAGTTCCCCGAGAGTGTTGCAGGGGCGATCACAGTAGCGGATCGCCTCGCAGGGAGGTAACTTGCATGCCCTGACCCAATCCATCAGGTCCCAGGGGCGCTTGTTGGAAGAAGCAATCTCCTCGATACGCTCATCGAAGAACTTGCGCTTGGCGGCCTTCCAGGTCCGCTTAAACGTGCGAGCGTCCTCCCGGTCCCGAGACCGAGAATACACTGTGTAAGTGCGCGAGCACTTGTCGTCCCACCACGGTTTAGACCGCGAAACGACACAGATCTCCTTGGAGTGGGCGAGCCACGCCTCGGAGAAGACCGCAGAGATAGCCAGGGCCACCTCGTCGATCCTGTCAGATGAGCCCAGGTCTGGAAAATCCAGGCCCATAAGCCCCGTCGAAACCTCAGCCAGGAACTCGGCCTCCTCGTCTGAGTCCCACTTCAGCGAACGCCTGGGCACAGCCTCCTCGAAGGTCTCCAGAGGGACAGTGATCCAAAGGGGGCAGTGGTCAGACTGACCCTGCAGATCGGGACACCGCGTGGGAAGCGGCAGATGGCCCGCAGTTGCTCTCATAAACACGAGGTTGATCACGGTAGAAGCAAGCCCCTCCTCAAAGGGGAAGTGCGTGGGGCCCGGGTTCTCAGGGAGCGAGAGACCCAGGCCCAGCGAGTCCGCCATTTCCAGCAGGGAGGCGGCAGCAGCGGGGTTGTGGGGGGCCCACAGATCCCACTGCGGTGAACAGCAGTTGAAGTCCCCCGACATGAGGGCGCACTGTGGGAGAGAGTCAGCCGCATCCGCAAGATAGCGAATGCCCGACTGCCGGTCGTCTGAGTAGACGTTGAGAAAGTACACGGCCTCCCCATACAAAAACATGGAGATGGCCATGATGTCATGGTGATCGACGACATCACGTCGAAGCGAGGGGCAGAGCCGCATCATCCAGTTATGTACATACGCCATAACCCGAGGAGGCTGATCCAGGGAAGAAGGAGGGCGGAACAAACACAGCCATTCCGGATGCTTGGGCGCCCCGACGACCTCATCCCCGTCAGGGTCAGAGGAAGACAGAACGCGACGGATGGAGCGCCAGGGCAACTCCTGTAGTAAGAACATATCAACATCATCTTTGAATTGTTCCAGTAAAGAGTCCACAAGAATGTAACTACGAAATACATTCTGTGACCATATATGACATGCTCTCCTCAATCTCCTAGGTTCCTGATGGTCCCTATTCATTGGGGTAAGCGGGGTTGACGCGGTGGAGAATGGACCCTTACCAGAGAATTGTACCGGCGCTCAATCCACTCCCGATCGAAGCGGTGAGCCCAGAACGGGCAGGCCGAAGCCGACGCAGTGTGAGCGCCGCTGCAATTCACGCACACAGGTGCGTGAGGGCAGGGGCGGTCAGCGGGGGTGGGGGCAATGGGCGGCCTATGATTGGGCTGCCCCTTGCAACACGATGCAAACGCCCGATGGTTAGTCGGGGAATGCAGACCGCCGCAGTGAGAGCAGCGGATAGCCTCGCGTTGGCAGGCTAGGGAAGGGTGCCCCCACTTCCAGCACCGCTGGCAGAGGGGGACGCCGGGGTTGGCTTTCGCAGGGATGATCCTGCACAGAGTGCCGTCGATAGTGATGACGCGTCGTGAGACCGTCTTCGCGTTGGACCCCTGCTGGGAGTCCCAGATCTCAAAGAACATGGTAGCCGTGTCGGCGGCCCTCGAGTTCTTGACGATGCATAGCCTGGTGGCCAGCACAAAATACTCAGACCACACAGAGCGCTGCATGGCCTCGACCACCCTGTCGGGTGTGAGCCAGGGCTGCCCGCCCCGGAACATAGGCACATCGAGGAGCTTGAGGTAGCTCTTCGACCGAGGAAGGTTCGCGTCCACGACGGCCTGAGGCCAGTTCGCGCGGACCGCGTTCCTGATAGTGCCAATGTCCAGTTCGCTGGGCACGGCGGTGGTGTAGCAAGCTACATGTGAGTCCATCTGCTGGACACGCTCGATACGAACAAGCGAGCCCGCGGACGCCAGGGTGGCAGCTGCCACCCGATGAATCTCCGCGCAGACGACGGGGCCCAGATTAACCGGGAGACCGCCCCCCGCGAGGGTGAGCATGACCTGCTTGCGCAAAGGCCTGGATGTGGTCATCCTAGGCTTGGGAGCCTTGGGTGGCTGCTGGGCGGCTGCCGCCTGCCGATGAAAAGAGACCACCTTGTGTGAAGGCAGTTCCGGAAGGGCGCACGCCAGGTCAACGAGACCCGACGGGAACGAGACAGCCGCAGCTGCATAGGAGCGGGGCGGGGAACGAGGCTTGGTAGCCAAGTTGACACGCAGAGGGGGGGGACCGGGGGGAGGCCTCGCAGCCAACCGAGCCCTGTCCGCCACCGACAGTGGAGGAACATTGGCGGCTCACGCCGCCCTGATGCGAGATGGCCGCTGCCCCGTGCCGGGGTTGCGAGCCACTGGGACAGGATTGCCCAACCCCGTGCGGGCCAGGTTCCTGAAGAATTGCTGAGTAGGCGCAGGACGCGCATACCCAGCAGGAAAACGCCCCAAATCCTCCGCTGGAGCAGGAGGCAGGGGGAGGTTACCCTCCCAAGGGGTGCGGCGTGAGCCACCCGCCTGAGGAGCACCATCCACCTCCATAGGAGCCACAGAGGCCCTAGGAGAGGGGGCGTGCATACTGCCCGCCACCCCAACAGGAGCGGGGAGTGCAGCAGAGTCCGGCCGTTTGCCCTTCCCTTGCGCAGGGGTAGGGGTGCTCGGCCTGGACGGACCATACACCTCAGAGGCCCACTCGTGGAGCCTCAGGGTGCACTTGCCCTCCGTGAAGGGGATGTCGTCCCAGTCATGCTCCTCCACCTCGCGGAAGAGCCTGGCCAGGGAGCGGGCGACCTCCACGCTGCCGCCTTCAGAAAGGTTGCCACGCTTGGCTCTCTCCAGCCACAGCGCAACTACGTCGAGAGCGTCCGCCACGACCCCAGCCTCACCCTCTGCATCTGTGGGATTGCGGAAAAGGGCGAGGAAGGTGGGGACGAACTCGGGATCCTCCTCCTCCTCCACAAAAGCGGGGCCGGGGGACGGCTCGGCTCCAGGATCGACAGCCATCCTGGAGGAACCGGAGACCGATTCGAGGTCGAGCTCCTGCCTCAGAGGGGCGGAGGGCTTGGGCGTGCAGGTGCACTTGGGGCGAGGGGTCACCGGAGCGTCATCCGGGTAGACGGCGGACTCGTGAGGCCTCTTGGGGGCCTTGGCAGCCGGAGCAGGGACCACAGCTTGCGAAGCAGAGCTGTAGCCAGGTCGAGAGGAGCTGGGGGGGGGCGTCCTGAGTGCGAGAGGTAGCCAAAGCGAGGGGGTCCGGCGACGAAGGATCCGCCGGCGGAAGAGCCCCTGCTCCCTGAGAAGAGCGAGTAGACCTAGGAGGTATGCACGTTAGACTTTAAGATCAAAGATCAGACCACTAGAGCTCGTTGTAGAAGACGATGAGTAGGGGTAGGCTGTGGCTGTGCAGCGAGTTTGTGGTGGTTGAAGTCCAAGAAGGGATGTATCCACCCCTTGTTTGTCATGCCCTGGTCTCTGTTGGGGTAGCAAACTCTTCACCTATGTGCACTTCTTTATGGAGTGTAGCCTTTTGAGTTAGTGGGACTCTCTTCCCTACCTTTACTGGTAGTTATACCATGTATTAGTTGCTTTGTATGTAGCTAGTGCATGCGGACTGCATTCGAGTACCGTGTTATAAATTGTTGATTTCAAAAAAAAAAAAAAAAAAAAAAAAAAGAGAAGGCCTTGGGCATAGAGTAAGAGGGCTTCCCCAGCTTAGATATGACCACTGAGTTAGATTTCTTGAAATAATCTGGCCAATGCCCTGCTGCCAGGCAGGCATTGGCAAGACTGACAAACATGTAGCAGGATGCTGAGTCCACCACAATATCCTTTGGGTATGACCACATAACATGATTGGGCCCAGGAGCAGACCTTTTTACACAAGAACGCAGGGCATCCTCAAGCTCCAGGGTTGAGAAAAAATACCACGCCCTCTCTGCCTACGTAGGAAGAGCATCCAATACTAAGGGATCCACAGCGCAGCCAGAGGCCGCATTGTAGGTCCTGTAAAGAGCATCCCAAAAGGAGTCCATATCGTGACACAGCACTCCATTGTGCTGGATTGCATCACACGTAGGGAGCTTGTGCTGTTTAACCCAGGCCATGAGATCCCAGGAGCGCTTGTTTACAGAAGCAATCTCCTTGATCTTCCCATCAAAGAATTTGTGCTTGACGGCCTTCATGACACGTCAGAACTTGAACCACACGTTCCCCAAAGGAGCTGCCTAGTACACCCAAATGGCAGCGGTGTACTTGTCATTCCACCACAGATTAGAGCGCCCCACAATAAACACCTTCTTGGAAAAGGCATCCCAAGTCTGGGAGATGATACGAGCCACAGCTGAAGCTGCAGCCTCCACCTCCACAGGGGTGTCCAAGGGTATCCGCAATGCAGCTAACCCCTCACATATCTGCACCACAAACTTCGAATTCTCGTCGCTATTGGGCTTCAGAACTTGACAGATCACACCAGTCATAAAACGAGTGACTGGCAGAACCAGAGTTAGAGAAGCGTGGTCTGAAAAACCATGCTTCTTGAGCTTAATCAGGGGCCTGAGATCGGGATCTCGAGCCATCAGGAGGAAAACAAGATCGATCACTGACAGTAATAGATTCGCATCATATGGAAAGTGAGTTGGGCCCAGTACCACCAGTAATACCAAATCCAGTCCCAGATCCATCCCAACCTCCAGAAGAGACTGGGCAATTCCCGGATGTGAGATCCGATTAGGATTCCACCACTCTGAGTGGCAATTGAAGTTGCCTACCATGTAGGTCATGGTAAGCAAGGAATCCACCAGCCCCTGAAGGGCCAGAATGGCAGTGTGTCGGTTGTCGGAATAGACATTCATAAGGTTATAGGTGTACCCCCCTTGCCACATGGACACAACCATAACATCCCAATGGTTGACCAGATCCCTGCGAAGGGACGGTCTCAAAAACTTCAGCCTCAAGTAGACATAAGCCAACACCCGCGGGAACGAATCACCTGGCTGAGGATTCCAGATACAAGTCCACTCCAGATGGAGTGGAGCACCTACAACACCCTCACTGTCCTTATAAACAGTGGATGGAGCCTTACGGCTCGGGTTGTACCATAGTTAGTAGCTGCACATGGCCTCCCTACGCGGCCTGCATTATAAATTGGAGATTTAAAAAAAAAAGAAAAAAAAAAAAAAGAGCCTTACGGAGGTTTCACCAAGGGGGTTCTTGCATAAAAAAGACGTCAAAGTCATTTTTATACAACTTGAGATAATTGTCCAACAAAATGTAATTATGATTTACATTCTGAGACCATATGCATAACTCATTCTGGAACCTAGGCATTACTCCTGGGTTGAGTTAGCGGGACCTTGGGGACGGCAGACAAGCCATGTACCTCCTGATATCTCTTCTTGGCCCAACCATCCCCAAAATGCTTGTGCCAGAAAGGGCATTTCTTGCTGTAGGTGGCATGGGGGCTGCCACAGTTCCTCCAACAGGGCTGATGAGGGCACGGAGTGCCTTCAGCAGTGCTGGCAACCAGTAGGTTCATGTTGGGGCGGGCCTTGCAGCACTTCGCCATTGACTGATGATTGTCCTCACTGTGGGGCTTGGAGCAGATGGGGCAGGTCGGGAATCTCACCCTGCAGACATTAGTCAGGTGTCTCCACTGCCAGCAACAGCAGCAGAGAGTCATCCCGACCCGCTTGGGAGGCTGCACTTATAGGGCAAGTGCAGGGCCCAACGGCTAACAACCTTCCGATCATCATCTTGGAGGAGGACCCAGTTTGCAAGTCCCAGATTTCAAACCAGATAGTTGCGGTGTCTGATTTGTTGGAGTTCCTCCTGACCCGGGGCAGGCCCTGGAGGTTTTGGAAGCCTCGATGCGACAACTGTCACATGATGTTTTCTATCCACTGACTGGTGATTCAAGACCCATCAGGGGCAAAGAAGGGGATGTCCATCACTTTTATGAAGGACTTGGAGGAGGGGACTGTCACCATAGGCTTCGAACCTGCTGAGAAGAACTGGGAGGCCCAGTCCTGGATCACTTTTTTTTTTTTTTTTTTTGAAATCAACAATTTATAATGTGGTGCTCGAACGCAGTCCACATGCACTAGCTACGTACAAGGCAACTAATACATAGTATAACTACCAATAAAGATAGGAAAGAGAGTCCCGCTGACTCGAAAGGCTACACTCCATACAGAAGTGCACATGGGTGAAGAGCTTGCTACCCTGATGAAAGCCGGGGCACAACAGACGAGGGGTGGATAGGGCCAACAGGTCCCCCCCCAAAGGGGGTTAGGAGTTAATTCCCCATAAATCCCTACACCTCGCAGGCTAAGGCTTTAAGAGCTTTGGGTCTCCACCCTTATTGGGCGTTAGGAGTCAATTCTCCATAAATCGCTACACCCCACCCAAGGGCGGGGAGCAAATAACCACCGGCTCTTCAAGACCAAAGCCTATGAGGGGGGAACAACCTGAAGGCCCTCCCTAGTTATCCCACCCCTTGGGGCAGGGATAGGAATGCAAACACAGAAGGATTACATTCCAGAAAGCCTAGAAGGGCGTCGAGGTCATGGGGTAAGCTGCCACACTGTGTATACTCCAGACAGGAGGTGAGAATGTGAGTGCAGGTTTCAAGCTGCAACCTACAAGGACAGGAGTGATCCTCCTGGGGATGGAATTTAGTGCGGTACTCCCCTATAGGGGTATAACCGAGTATAGTGTGGACTGCCTGTACTGTGCCAGCGATGGACATCTGAGGGCTGATTTCTTGGAGCCAGGTACCTCCAGAGAGGTATGAGGGTTGGAGAGGCTTCCTGAGGGAGTCCAATAGGGGAAGGAAGTTCCTACAGACAACCAGCGGTCCAGAGACTGATTTTTTTTTTTTTTTTTTTTTTTAAATCTCCAATTTATAATGTGGGCTGCGTAGGGAGGCCGCATGCAGCTACTATCTATGGTACAACCCAAGCCATAAGCTACAGGGTATCTGTACATACAACACGTGACCATAGATGCAGGCATGCGTTTCCCCATGCCCAGGACAAAGCCGCCCCGAATGAACTGAGGCAGGAGGACAGCTGCCACCTGGCGCATGGCGCGAGAACTGAGCCGAGGCAAGGTCCCCCCCCCTTACCAGGGGTTAGGAGTCAATTCCCACGTAAATCCCTACACACTGCCCAAAGACAGCAGGGGAATAATAGTGCCCCAGCCTGGACCCAGCTGGGCACCAGGCAGTGCTACTAGCCAATACCCCCCGGGGGGGGCCTGGCCCTCTCAGCGAATGTGAACGCGGTTGGGGACGCCTTGAGGAAAGCAATGAGGGCCTCGACTGTACTTCCTCCTTGCGGAGGTAGTCAAGCGAGGCCCGGGGACATACCCCTACTCCAATGGGAGGCAACGACCTTGCAAAGTTGTGCACCTGAGTGTGGAAAGGCCACTTCGCGTGCGAAGGGACCTCCCAGAAATGGACTAAGCGGGCCGGACCCCCGGCAAACCACTTGGCAAGGAGGCGACAGACTGCCAAGGAGTGACCTTGGGTGGAATGTACCAACGGGTCCACCACTTGCCTGGCCAAAGCCATCGAGTCGGTGAACAAGACAAGGCCAGCAGCGCCCTTGACAGAAACTGCCTTGGACACTGCCAGCCAGATGGCGAAAAGCTCGGCCTTGGAAGCCGCAACCTTCCCCCCCGGAAGCTGGACCATATGGATGCAGTCCAGCCCCTGGAAAACCTGGGCGGCCAAAACCGCCTGGTGGACCCAGCGGGGCGGCAGACTTGCATCTGTCGCTGCCACCAGAACCCCCAAATCAGCCTGCACCCAGGCCAGAACCCAGTCGAGAGCCGCGACATGGGCTACAAGGGCATCCTCCGCCCCCCGGTTGTACAAGTGGAAGTGGACCCTGTCCGGGTACACATCCAAGAGATGGCGTCTCAGCCAAGCCTCTGGCACAACAGCGTCAAAGGGCCTGGTAAGGGCGGCAAGACACTGGTTAGCGTCAACAACAGGCCCCTTCACCTTGATCAACTTGCAGGGGAGAGCCTGGCTATGGACCGGACATGAGACTGGAGATTGCCGCTGTAGCCCCAACCAAGGAGGGCACAAATGGGGTGACCCAGAGCAAGTGTGGCGTACTGCAACTCAGCACAATCACGGAGCTTCCAGAGATGAAGATGGATGGGGATCAGGCCTGCAATGGCCCCGACCCCCCCATCGGGTGACGTCCTGAAGGCGCTAGTAATCCAGAGTGCAGCCTAACACTGCATCCGGCAAAGGTGGTCCAAAGCACCCTTACACCTGGCGCCCCGGTAGTACCACAAGTGAAAGCCATATGTGGCAATAGGAACCACGCACGACCGATATAGAAGGCGCTTCTGGTCTGGCAGAAGCCCCTGGACAGAGTTACCAAGCATCCCCATGGCCTTGACCATGGAGATAGCCTTAGTAGAGTAGAACCAAACATGCTCCTTAAACGTAAGGGCACGATCAAAATAGAAGCCCAAGTACCTCCAAAAGGTTTTGGGCTGAAGAGGAGTAGCGCCAGTGAATGGGGGAAACCCCAAGTCCACTAGGGGATTCTCACCGGAACGATCTCATGAGAAATGGAAGAGCTCAGACTTGTCATACTCCACAACCAGTGTAAACCGAGTGAAGGTGTCATGGACAACCTCGTAAGATCTGCGGAGCAGGATGCAGTTAGCATCCAGGTCCCAGGCCTATGCCACGATAGTACTATCATCGACATAAGACAGGAGCGAGAGGCCTGGCTGAGAGAGTCTCTGCTTGATAATATACATGGTGGGAGCCAGGTAGAGGCCAGACAGGACGGGTGAGAGGGCAGATCCCTGGCCCACCCTCACCTCTGCCTGGAACGGTTCAGACAGGAAGGAGTTCCAGGCATAGCTGGTAGGTAAACCTTCCCATGAGATAAGAAGCGAAGAACCGGCCCACGCAAGGGGAAAACCCCTGCCAAGCCAGAACCACGAGAAGCATCCCATGATTCAGGGACAGGAAGAACTGTGCGATGTCAAAGGCAAGAACACTTGTCTTCAACTCGCAGGCCCACCCGGCACAGACAAGGTGCATGAGGTAGGCACCAGCATCTTCGGTGGACCATTGGATCACACTGCCAAACTGGTTCGGATGGAACATGCCAAACTTGACAGCCTCAAACTGCAAGCAGCGCAAGATCATTTTCTCGATAAGTTTACTGAGAGTATTGAGAAGGACAATTGGTCTGAACGCCTTCAAAGTAGCATAGGAGGGCTTGCCAGGCTTTGGTATGATAACCGACACACTCTCCTTAAAGTGACGAGGCCAGTGCCTGCACTCCATGCAGGCATCAGCAATCCAACAGACCAGATGGGTAACTGTTGGGCCCACCAGAACGGACTTGAGGTGCATCCATGTGACGTGGTCCAGACCAGGTGATGACAGAGAGGAGCATGCACGCAGAGCCTCATGCATCTCCAGGTCGGAGAAGACTGGCCACTCCCGTGGTGGGAGCGGATCAATCTGATCAAGAACCCCAACATTGACCAGGCAGTCGTTGGCGGCGTTGTAAGAGCCGTGAAGCCCTTCCTAGACCCCACAACCCCGCTGCTGCTGCCTCTCTGCTGGAAATGGTGGACTTGTTGGGCCTGGATCTCTCACTCCCTGAGAACCCAGGCCCCACGCACTTCCCCTTTGAGGAGGGGCTTGCTTCTACCGTGATCAACCTCGTGTTTGCGAGGGTGGCTGCGGGCTATCTGCTGCTTCCCATGCAATGTCCCGATCTGCGGGGTCAATCTGACCATTGCCCCCTTCGGATCATTGTCCCCCTGAAGGCCTTCGAGGAAGCTGTGCCCAAGTGCTTGCTGAAGTAAAACTTGGACAAGGAGGCCAAGTTCCTAGCTGAGGTCTCAACGGGGCTCATGGGTCTGGATTTTCCAGACCTTGGCTCATCCACCAGGATCGACGAGGTGGCCCTGGCCATCTCTGTGGTCTTCTCCAGGGTATGGCTTGCCCACTCCAAGGAGATCTGCGTCGTCTCACGGTCTAAACCATGGTGGGACAACAAGTGCTCACGTACTTATGTGGTGTATTCTCGGTCTCGGGACCAGGAGGATGCTTGCACGTTTAAGTGGACCTGGAAGGCTGCCAAGCGCAAGTTCTTTGATAAGCACATCAAGGAGATTGCTTCCACCAACAAGCGCCCCTGGGATCTGATGGACTGGGTCAGGGCACGCAAGTTGCCTCCCTGCAACACTCTCGAGGAGCTCTGGGAAGGGCTCCTTGGCTCTTACAACGCCGCCAACGACTGCCTGGTCAATGTTGGGGTTCTTGATCAGATTGATCCGCTCCCACCGCGGGAGTGGCCAGTCTTCTCCGACCTGGAGATGCATGAGGCTCTGCGTGCATGCTCCTCTCTGTCATCACCTGGTCTGGACCACGTCACATGGATGCACCTCAAGTCCGTTCTGGTGGGCCCAACAGTTACCCATCTGGTCTGTTGGATTGCTGATGCCTGCATGGAGTGCAGGCACTGGCCTCGTCACTTTAAGGAGAGTGTGTCGGTTATCATACCAAAGCCTGGCAAGCCCTCCTATGCTACTTTGAAGGCGTTCAGACCAATTGTCCTTCTCAATACTCTCAGTAAACTTATCGAGAAAATGATCTTGCGCTGCTTGCAGTTTGAGGCTGTCAAGTTTGGCATGTTCCATCCGAACCAGTTTGGCAGTGTGATCCAATGGTCCACCGAAGATGCTGGTGCCTACCTCATGCACCTTGTCTGTGCCGGGTGGGCCTGCGAGTTGAAGACAAGTGTTCTTGCCTTTGACATCGCACAGTTCTTCCTGTCCCTGAATCATGGGATGCTTCTCGTGGTTCTGGCTTGGCAGGGGTTTTCCCCTTGCGTGGGCCGGTTCTTCGCTTCTTATCTCATGGGAAGGTTTACCTACCAGCTATGCCTGGAACTCCTTCCTGTCTGAACCGTTCCAGGCAGAGGTGAGGGTGGGCCAGGGATCTGCCCTCTCACCCGTCCTGTCTGGCCTCTACCTGGCTCCCACCATGTATATTATCAAGCAGAGACTCTCTCAGCCAGGCCTCTCGCTCCTGTCTTATGTCGATGATAGTACCATCGTGGCATAGGCCTGGGACCTGGATGCTAACTGCATCCTGCTCCGCAGATCTTACGAGGTTGTCCATGACACCTTCACTCGGTTTACACTGGTTGTGGAGTATGACAAGTCTGAGCTCTTCCATTTCTCATGAGATCGTTCCGGTGAGAATCCCCTGGTGGACTTGGGGTTTCCCCCATTCACTGGCGCTACTCCTCTTCAGCCCAAAACCTTTTGGAGGTACTTGGGCTTCTATTTTGATCGTGCCCTTACGTTTAAGGAGCATGTTTGGTTCTACTCTACTAAGGCTATCTCCATGGTCAAGGCCATGGGGATGCTTGGTAACTCTGTCCAGGGGCTTCTGCCAGACCAGAAGCTGTTGAAGCAGGAGCGTTGGGGGACTGGTAAGGAGTCCTAACAGCGAAGGAATGAGTGTATTACGCGAAGGGAACGACTGTGGACAGCTGTGAGACACTAGAGTGGAGATAGAACTAACTACTCACCTGTGGACAGCTGTGAGAGACTGGAAGTCCCAAAAGTGTCCACAGGTGCAAGTCCATGTCTAGATCACATGACTAGCTACCAAAAGCGTCCAGGCCTATCTACAAGTCCACAAACACAACAACAAACAAGTGGGACTGTTCAGAGCACAATAAGACAAGTGCACACTGCTCACCACAGGAGTGCATATAGCACATCCTGGCATGTCACAGGGCACTCCTAACATCCCCTACCACCCCCAAGGTCTTGCTAACTCAATCTAGGAGTATTGCCTAGGTTCCTTAACAAGTTACATATATGCTCTCAGAATGTGAACTGTAATTACATTCTGCTGGACTCTTATCTTGAGTTGTATAAAAATGACTTTGACATCCTGTTCATGCAAGAGCCCCCTTGGTGACACCTCCGTAAGGCTCCTTCGGCTGTTAGTAGGGATGGCAAAGACATTGTTGGCACTCCACTCCACCTGGAGTAGACCTGTATCTGGAACCCTCAGCCAGGTGATTCGTCCCCATGAGTGGTGGCTTATGTCCACTCGAGGCTGAAGCTTCTGCAACCATCCCTCTGTAGGGATTTGGTTGACCATCATGACATTATGATTGTGTCCATGTGGCAGGGGGGACACACCTATAATCTTATGAACATCTACTCGGATGACTGTCACACCACTATCCTGGCCCTTCGGGGGCTGGTGGATTCCCTGCCTGCCATGACCTACATGGCAGGCGACTTCAATTGTCACTTGGAGTGGTGGGATCCTAATTGGGTCTCACATCTGGGAATTGCCCAGTCTCTTTTGGAGGTTGGGATGGATCTGGGACTTGACTTAGTGTTACCGGTGGTTCCAGGCCCGACTCACTTCCTGCACGATTTGAATCTTTCACCATCAGTGATCGATCTCGTCTTCCTCCCGATGGCTTGAGATCCTGATCTCAGGCCCTTGATTGATCTTGAGAAGCGTGGCCCTTCGGACCACGCTCCTCTAACTCTGGTTTTTTTTTTTTTTTTTTTTTTTAAATCTCCAATTTATAACACAGGCCGTGTAGGGAGGCTGTGTGCAGCTACTAACTACGGTACAACCTGAGCCGTAAGCTACAGGGTATCTGTACATACAATGTGTGACTGTGGATGCGGGCATGCATTTCCCTATGCCCAGGACAAAGCTGCCCTAAGCAAACGGAGGCAGGAAGATGGCTGCCGCCCAGTGCGTGGCGCAAGAGCCAAACCGAGGTGAGGTCCCCCCCCTTATTGGGGGTTAGGGGTCAATTCCCACGCAAATCCCTACATGCCGCCCGAAGACAGTGGGGGAATAACTAGCACCTCGGCCCTGTCCAAGGAGCCCCTTGTAGGCAAACTCTGTGTGATCCCAACATGGCCTGCTTGGTGTAAGATGAGTGCTACGGCACCCATTACTCCCATGCCAGACTGAGCTTTACTCGCCTTAGACACAGGCAGGGGCCTCCCCTATAGGTGGTGCGCCCGGGGGCATGGGTCAGCACACTAACAGCCTCCCTAATTGGTGCAGCACTAAAGCCAACGGGCTGGACTTACATGAGGTGGCACAAAAACGCAGAACACCCCAAACCCGTTGCCCTCCCAACTAGGTAATCCCCAGGGTAACGGGTCGGCACAGAAGGCCTTCCTAAAGGGTGTACAAGGCGGGCTAAACTCCGCCACTCAACTCACAGGCTCACGCTAGAACCACTGACGTGGTAACAACTCAAACCGATAAACCTGGATCTTACCTAGGATCAATTGACAGCAGATCTTGATCTCTTGAGCCGGTTTGCCATTCTCTGAATGAACTGCTACGGCCCAGTGGCTACCTGGGGCACAACCCCTGGACCACCTTCCCGTTACCCAGCAGCCGGTTTGTGATCGAGATCCGGTTGCCCAAATCTACGATAAGCATGGATCCCTGTATAACTGTCCAGGCTTACTGTCTTGCAAGGGCTGCTACTGGGATGGAAGTCGCAGCGTGAGAGCTGCCCCGGAGTTTGGGTGATCCCTACTAATGTCCTACACCTGGCTGAGCTTTACTCACTTGGAATGCAGGAGGGGGGTAGCCTGTCTTCTCGGTTGGCTTGTTTTCATGGCTATGCCCCCTCTTACCGTCCCCTATCCTCTCGATCCCTTGCAGGCGTGCCCTTGTTTTCAAGCGGGAGACTCCCTACTCGCGAGGGGGTATTTGGGGGAAGCGCACTTGCTACAGGTTTTGCGAGAGCTTGGCGAGGAGCCTGGCTGTCCCACTGCAAACCTGCCCAGGACATGCCCAGGGGGACTCCTAACCCATTTCGCCCAGCCAGGGATCCATTGACCCCAGCAGAGACCACCCAGAATCGCCAGCTCATCAGGCGGCCAGCATACCCAGCCATTAAGCACCTTTGCCAAGGGCGCACCCAACTCCCCAACAACCCCAGGCAGCCCTGGGACGCTCCAGAAGGGTGAAGAGAGGTGGAATAGTGTAGACAACCCACTAAGAACGGGACGGCTGCCTGTAGATTAAGAGTAGAAAATAATATAAAAGGGGGATGATGGTGGTAAGAGGGAAAGGAGATGCTCTAACTCTGGTTCTTCCGGTCACTCGATTTATGACTGGTGTGATCCATCGTGTTCTGAAGCCTGATAGTGACAAGAAGTCAAAGTTCGTGGCGCAGATATGTGAGGGGTTGGTGTTAGAGCCGGTGCGGGTCGGGACCGAAGCGGAGGGTCGGGGTGGTATCCTTGGTATAAGGTAACCGGGGGACAGGGCGAAGTCAGTACGTAGACTTCGGGACCGAGGCGGAGTACGTCGGGCGGGGGGTTGGACTTGCGGCCTCAGCTTATGTGCTGTGCCCTCCTACTGTCCTAGTCCGTATTTCAGGAAGTCGGAGCCGAAGCGGAGCGAGGCAGAAGAGAGGAGAGGATATGGAACAGGGAGCTGGTCCGCTGCTCGATTCGATTATCAGACTGAGGAGTACAAGCCAAGTACCTACGGTATATATACTACTGGCCTTACGAACTATGACTCGTACTGACTACGTGCGGAGTGAAGCGGAGACCCATATGGTTACAAACGGATTACAAACGAAATGGAGACCGGTACGGGTATGGAGACTGGTAACGTATCTTGACTACGGATGGGAAATGGAGATGGGGAAATAGAGACAGCGAGGTTCAGGTGACCACGGCACGTGTGGAGGTGGTCGCGTGATCGGGGCAGTGGGTTGCGGTCAGAGTGAGTCGGGGCCGAGTCGGAGGGCAGAGGGTTGTTGTGTGGAACACACGTGGAGTCGAGAAGCCGAAGTTTAAGTGATTAGACTTATAGTTGGCATGGATATGACAGTTGGCCGCCTTGCAGCTTCCCTTGGACTCCCCTGGGGAGGTGGAGGCTATGGCTTTGGCTGTGGCTCTCATCATTTCCCAGGCCTGGGATGCCTTCTCTGAGGAGGCGTTCATTATAGGGCGCTCTAACCTGTGGTGAAATGATGAGTGCTCTGCTGCCATTCAGGTGTACTGGGTAGCCCCCTTGGGGGACATGTGGTTCAAGTTCTGGTACATCGCCAAGGCCGTCAAATGCAAGTTCTTCGATGAGAAGATTGAGGAGATTGTTTCTGCGAACAAGCGCCCCTAGGACCTTATGGCCTGGGTTAAACAGCACAGGCTCCCTACGTGTGATGTGATCCAGCACAATGGTGTGCCGTGTCACGATATGGGCTCCCTCTGGGATGCCCTTCATGGGACGTACAATGCAACCTCTGGCCGTGTTGTAAATCCCTCAGTGTTGGATGCTCTCCCCACACAAGCGGAAAGGGCGTGGTACCTGCAGGCGGTGGACCCATCGGTGCACTCTGCCCAGGGTCATTCCTTGGCAGTCTGTCGCCTTCTTGCCGCGTGGTTTGCCGGGGGTCCGGCCTGCTCGGTCCACTTCTGGGAGGTCCCTTTGTGTGTGAAGTGGCCTTTTCACACTCAGGTGCACGACTTCGCGAAGTTGTTGCCTCCAGTTGGGGTAGGGGCGCGTCCCCGGGCCTCGCTCGACTACCTCTGCAAGGAGGAAGTGCGGTTGTGTCAGGACCGCTGGATCGATTTGTTCCAGGATCCTGACCATCATGGGCATGGTTTCCTCCAGCTCGCCAGGGACGATGACCGTCCCCTGCGGCCCACGTATCTCCACGGTGGTGCCTGGATCCTGCATGCTCATTCGGTGTCACTTATGGCCTGGATGACATGTGCTATACTTAACCACGTGCCGATAGGGGGCTATTGGAGGCGCTTTTTCCCACAGGAGGATTACTCCTGTCGCTGTGGGTTTTGGGAGGAGACTCGTGAGCACATGTTTCGGAGCTGCCCTAGGCACTCCATGGCAGGGGTCCTGGCTACGGTCGAGGCTCTTATTGCTTTCCTCGAAGCGTCCCCGACCGCGTTCGCGTTCACTGAGAGGGCCGGGCCCCCCCTGGGGGGTATCGGCTAGTAGCTTTATGTGGCGCCCGGTTGGGTCCGGGCCGGAGCGCTGGTTATTCCCCCGCTGTCTTCGGGCGGCGTGTAGGGATTTATGTGGGAATTGACCCCTAGCCCCCGATAAGGGGGGGGACCTTGTTTTGGCTTCGCTCCCATGCCGCGCGCTGGGCGGTAGCCGTCTTCCCGGCTCCATTCACTCGGGGCGGCTTTGTCCTGGGCATGGGGAAACGCATGCCCGCGTCCGTGGTCACGCATTGTATGTACAGATACTCTGTAGCTTACGGCTTGGGTTGTACCGTAGTTAGTAGCTGCACGCAGCCTCCCTACGTGGCCCGCGTTATAAATTGGAGATTTTTAAAAAAAAAAAAAAAAAAAAAAAAAAAAGAAAGGGTGTGGTACCCATTCTTGACCTTGGAACTTGAGGATGCTTTGCATTCTTGTGCAAAGAGGTCTGCCCCTGGGCCTGACCATGTTATGTGGTCGTACCTGAAGGACATCATGGCGGACCAAGCGTTCTGCCACGTGTTTGTCAATCTTGCCAATGCCTGCCTGACGGCAGGGCACTGGCTGGATTACTTCAAGGAGTCTAACTCAGTGGTTATACCTAAACCGGGGAAGCCCTCTTACTCTACACCCAAGGCCTTTAGGCTGATCGTGTTGTTGAACACGCTGGGTAAGCTTGTGGAGAAGATGATCTCCAACCGCCTCCAATTTGACTATGTCAAGTGGGGAGTGTTTCATTTCAACCAGGTTGGTGGCATTCGCCAGAAGTCCACTGAGGATGCTGGGTTGATCCTCACCCATCTTGTTTGTGTGGGGTAGGCTTGGGGGCTGCGGACAACATTGTCGCCTTCGATATTGCTCAGTTCTTTCCTTCGCTGAATCATGATATGATTCTGGCAGTTCTATCATGGTCAGAGTTTGTGCCGGAGTTGGTGCAGTTCTTTGGCTCTTACCTGGTTGGGAGGTCTACCACTTACTTGTGGAACTCCTTCCAGTCAGATCCCAGGCAAGCAGACGTGGGCATGGGGCAGGGCTCGGCTCTGTCTCCGGTCTTGTCAGCCTTGTATCTTGCCCCTCTGGTTTATCTCTATTACCAGAGGACCCCCAGTCTCGGTGCTGACATGCTCTTGTATGTCAATGATGGGACCCTTATAGTTCAGACCAAGACTTGGGAGGACAACGTATCTGCCCTACAGGCGGCCTATCGCTGCGTGCATGGGCTCTTTGACTCTTTCGGCCTCACACTTGAGCATACCAAGTCAGAGGTCTTCCACTTCTCTCGGAATCCAAGGGATGCCAACCCACCCATTGACTTGGGCTTCCATCTGTACACAGGGGATACTGCTCCTTTCCCTCTTACCACTATCATCCCCCTCTTACATTATTTTCTCCTCCTAATCTACAGGCAGCCGTCCCGTTTTTAGTGGGTTGTCTATACTATTCCACCTCTCTTCACCCCTCTGGAGCGTCCCAGGGTTGTCTGGAGTTGTTGGGGAGTTGGGTGCGCCCTTGGCAAAGGTGCTTAATGGCTGGGTATGCTGGCCGCCTGATGAGCTGGCGATTCTGGGTGGTCTCTGCTGGGGTCAGTGGATCCCTGGCTGGGCGAAATGGGTTAGGAGTCCCCCTGGGCACGTCCTGTTAGGAGTGCCCTGTGACATGCCAGGATGTGCTATATGCACTCCTGTGGTGAGCAGTGTGCACTTGTCTTATTGTGCTCTGAACAGTCCCACTTGTTTGTTGTTGTGTTTGTGGACTTGTAGATAGGCCTGGACGCTTTTGGTAGCTAGTCATGTGATCTAGACATGGACTTGCACCTGTGGACGCTTTTGGGACTTCCAGTCTCTCACAGCTGTCCACAGGTGAGTAGTTAGTTCTATCTCCACTCCAGTCTCTCACAGCTGTCCACAGCTTGTTCCTTTCGTTTCTAGTCGTTCCCTTCGCGTAATACACTCGTTCCTTCGCTGTTAGGACTCCTTACCAGTCCCCCAACGCTCCTGCTTCAACAGGTTATGGGCCCCGGGCTATAACAGCTTCAAAACGCGTTTTTACCCTTTCACTTATTTCTGCCTCTCCCAATGGCTTCCAGCACTCCCCATTTCGACAAATTGAACGCTTCCAACTACCCCACATGGTCTGGAGAGATGGAGGCGTGGTTTCGAGCTTCTGGGCTGTGGAGAGTGGTATCTGGTTCTATGCTAAGTCCCTCACTCTCATCTCCCCCCACCAAAGAAGAATATCAGGCTAAGGAAGCTTGGGAGGCTAAAGCGGACAAGGCAGCTGGCTGGCTGTTTCTAATGGTGGAACCTGACCAAAGGATCCATTTCAACTCGATTCAGGACGATCCTGTGAAGATGTGGAAGGCCCTGGAGCAAATACACCTCCAAAAGCGTGCTGGGACGCGTTTTAACGCGTATGACGACTTATTCAGCATCAGGAAGCAAGAGGACGAGTCCCTGCAGGCTCTGATGAACAGGGTGGACGAAAATACTCGAAAAATCGCGAATCTCCGCCCCTCTGGATTCACACTAGCCCAGCTGGATGAAGAACTGGCCTCCATGGCTCTCATTAGAGCCCTCCCTGCTGAGGAATTCTCCTCATTCACCTCTTCCCTCCTGCTCATGGACAAACTTGACAAGGCTTCTGTGCACCAGGCTTTTGTCACAGAGGATATTCAACGTCGTAGACGTGCTGGGGACACTGCAGGCTCCTCCCAGGCACTGGCAACACGCTCTGCACCCACTCCTTCATCCGGGAAATGCGAATTTTGTGACAAGCCTGGCCACACACTGCTCAAGTGCTACTCCTTTTTGGATGCCCAGAAGGATGCACGCGAAAACACGTCAAAATCGCGCTCTAGACGGCCCAGGAACCGTGCCAACAAGGCCCAGGACGCGTCACAAGACTCCCTGCCCTCTCCTGCATCCGAAAACGCGCTCAGCACCACAGAATTCGCTGGAAACGCGAGTATAACCTCCCCCACACCTTCCCAGCTCTCCTCTGACGTTGATTGGCTCGCAGACTCAGGGGCTACTTCTCATATGACCCCACATCGTCACTGGATGCATTCCTATGCTCCCCTTCGCATTCCTGTCCGGTTAGCTGATGATTCAGTCATTTACTCAGCTGGGGTGGGCTCTGTGGTGTTTCAGCCAGTTGTAAGGGGAAAAGCGACGAGTGCAGTGCAGTTTTCACGAGTTCTCCATGTTCCTCAGCTTCAGAGCAATCTCCTGTCTTGCCTCTACCTTACTAGGCATAAAGGCCTTAATATACACATCTCTGCTTCGTCTATGGACTTCCAGAGGGATAGGAAGACTCTGTTCTGTGCTAGGATCCGTTCTAACAACACTGCTGTGCTTGAGGGAGTCACCATTGCTTCCCAGCTCGCTTCTGCAGCCTCTATCTCTCTCCCTCTTGACTTGTCGCTCTGGCACAGAAGGCTCATCCACCAGAACTATGCTGATGTGAAGAAGATGATCTCCCAGCAATTGGTGACTGGTCTCACTCTCACCTCTCAGACACCTCCTGATCCTGTTTGTGAACCTTGCTTGGCTGGCAAGATGCATGCTCCCTCATTTCCTCCCTCGACCAATCATACACGCGCACCACTTGACCTTGTGCACTCAGATCTTCATGGACCACTCCCTGTACCTACCAATCGAGGTTACAAGTACTGGATCACGTTCATTGACGACTCAACACGATTCCGAGCAGCTTACTTCCTAAAGAAGAAATCAGAGGCATTTGATGCATTTCGTACTTTCAAGTCTTGGGCAGAGAACCAGCTCTCCCGCAAGATTCGTGCACTTCAGGATGATAAAGGGGGTGAATACATGTCTAATGCCTTCATCAAATTCACCACTGACTGTGGGATTGAGCGGAGACACTCTGCACGCAACCGGCCCCAACAGAATGGTTTGGCTGAACGCGCTAATCGGACAATGGGTGAGCGTATCACTGCGATGCTTGCTGAAGCCCATCTCCCTCCTTCATTTTGGGGCGAGTGCCTCACTGCAATGATTCATGTCTGGAATCGCCTCCCTACTGCTCCCCTTCCCAACACCACTCCTTATGAGGCCTTTTACAAACGTAAGCCTGATGTTGCTCACCTACGAGTCTGGGGGTGCACTGCATATGTTCATGTGCAGAGAGACAAGCGGACGTCACTTGGACCACACATGCAACGGTGTATATTCATTGGCTATCCTATTGGCTACAAGGCATGGAGGTTTTACGATCCTGTGACTAAACAAGTTGTGATCTCAGAGAGAGCCGACTTTGACGAACGGCACTTCCCTGGACTGTCTAGTGTGCAGATGACTGCACCACGTCCACTGGCTGTCCCATCTGCTCCGTCTAACTTTCCCTCACATTCCAACTCCAATCCAGGATTTACTCCTCCACCCACTGCACCAACTCCATTACCACCCTCCTCTCCACATTCTAAGGGAGTACCACCTCTTGACGATGAGGGGGTGTCTCCAGTCATTCCATCCATTCCTATTCATCCTCCTCAAGATGTACCACTCCCTGCTCCACCTCCTATCATTCCTCCTGTTCCTGCGCCTCCTCTTGATGTTGCGCCGCCTCCTGTACCACCATTGCTCCCAACTGCTCCACGACGCTCTGCACGTGTGAGACGGTCACCTGGTGAGTGGTGGAAGGTCAGAGATCCTCCACCTCCTGTCCCTGACAGTGATGATGAGGAGGAAGCTGATCTAGCTGTTGAGGATGGCTTTCAAGATGTTGAGTTTGCTGGCAACACAGAGGACCCAGGCTTCCGTACCTTCAAGGCTGCAATGTCTGCACCTGATGGGACTCAATGGCGAGGTGCTTGCAATGACGAGATGATGTCTTTAATGGGTAACAACACTTGGCAAATTGTTGAGCTCCCTCCTGGCAAGACAGCTATCAACTCAGGTTGGGTGTTCCGAGTCAAGCTCAAGGCTGATGGCTCTGTGGAGCGCTACAAGGCTAGGTTGGTCGCAAAAGGGTACTCTCAACGCCCTGGATTTGACTATACTGAAGTCTTTGCTCCCACATATCGCCCTGCATCCCTACGCCTTATTCTGGCCTTGGCAGCCAAAGAAGGCTATTCACTTCGTTCTGTCGACATTTCATCTGCCTTCACTTATGGGGACTTGGATGAAGAAATCTACATGCGCCAACCTGAAGGCTACCACGAGGGAGGTCCTAACCATGTTTGCAAGCTCACCAAGTCGCTCTATGGTCTCAAACAGGCTGCTAGACAGTGGAACAAGAAGCTACATGACGTCTTTAGCTCTTTGGACTACACCAAGCTCAAGTCAGACAACTCTGTGTATGTTTACAGCAAGGGTGACGTTCGTGTTATTGTTCCCATCTTCATTGATGACATCACACTTGTGTCCAAGAACAATCAAGCCATGGACAGAACAGTAGCTGAGCTGTCAAAACACTTCAAACTCCGTGATCTTGGTCTCACCTCCTTTCTTCTCAACATCCAGATCACTCAGGACATCCCCAACCGCACCATCTCTCTTTCGCAATCGCACTATATTGATTCTATGCTCAAACAGTTTGGTATGGATGACTGCAATCCTGTGAAGACTCCTATGAGTCCAGGAATTGACTTAGCCAACATCACAATCTCCCCTGCAGAACAAGACCAGATGCGCTCTATTCCCTATCTCAGTGCTGTGGGTGCACTCCAGTACTTGGCCACCATGACTCGTCCCGACATTGCATTTGCTGTTGCTTATCTGGGGCGGTTTAATCACAATCCTGGCCCCCAGCACTGGGCAGCTGTCAAACACCTCTTCCGTTACCTCAAAGGCACTGCTGACTACAAGCTAGTCTACAGAGGGAACAATGATGACGAGTTGTTTATAACCTACTCAGATGCCTCTCATGGTGATTGCAAGGAGACAGGACGAGCAACAGGTGGATATGTAACTCTGGTGTGTGGTGGCGCTGTAGGATGGTCCTCAAAGCGTCAGGGATTGGTAACACTGTCTACTACTGAAGCTGAGTATGTTGCAGCAGTTGAAGCAGGCAAGGAGATCATGTGGATGCGCAACATTCTCTCGGAGATTGGACACATCATTTCCTTCCCTTCGACACTCTATGTTGACAACAAGTCAGGAATACAGGTTGCAAAGAATCCAGAACACCACGGACGAATGAAGCACCTAGACCTTCGACTCTACTGGCTCCGTGATGCAGTGGAGGCTAGAATGATTGATCCAGTGCATGTACCAACCACTGAGCAGTTGGCCGACATCCTCACCAAGCCTGTTCCTGTGTCGATTGTGGAGTCCACAGTACCTCTTTTGGGTCTGCGACGGTATGTCTGATGCAGTAGGACTTGTCACATCAAGGGGGTGTGTTAGGAGTGCCCTGTGACATGCCAGGATGTGCTATATGCACTCCTGTGGTGAGCAGTGTGCACTTGTCTTATTGTGCTCTGAACAGTCCCACTTGTTTGTTGTTGTGTTTGTGGACTTGTAGATAGGCCTGGACGCTTTTGGTAGCTAGTCATGTGATCTAGACATGGACTTGCACCTGTGGACGCTTTTGGGACTTCCAGTCTCTCACAGCTGTCCACAGGTGAGTAGTTAGTTCTATCTCCACTCCAGTCTCTCACAGCTGTCCACAGCTTGTTCCTTTCGTTTCTAGTCGTTCCCTTTGCGTAATACACTCGTTCCTTCGCTGTTAGGACTCCTTACCAGTCCCCCAACGCTCCTGCTTCAACAGTCCTGGGCGGGTTCGCAGTGGGACAACTACACTCCTCACCAAGCTCTCACGAAACCTGTAGCGAGTGCACTTCCCCCAAATACCCCCTCACGAGTAGGGAGTCTCCCGCTTGAAAATGAGGGCACGCCCGCAAGGGACTGAGAGGATAGGGGATGGTAAGAGGGGGCATAGCCATGAAAACAAGCCGACCGAGAGGACAGGCCACCCCCCGCCTGCATTCCAAGCGAGTAAAGCTCAGCCGGGTGCAGGACATTAGTAAGGATCACCCAAACTCCGGGGCAGCTCTCATGCTGCGACTTCCATCCCGGTAGCAGCCCCTGCAAGACAGTAAGCCTGGACAGTTATACAGGGATCCGTGCTTATCGTGGATCTGGGCAACCGGATCTCGATCACGAACCGGCTGCTGGGTAACGGGAAGGTGGTCCGGGGGTCGCGCCCTGGGTAGCCACTGGGCTGTAGCGGTTCGTTCAGAGAATGGCAAACTGGCTCGAGAGTTCAAAATCTGCTGTCGATCGATCCCGGGTAAGATCCAGGTTTATCGGTTTGAGTTGTTACCACGTCAGTGGTTCTAGCGTGAGCCTGTGAGTTGAGTGGCGGAGTTTAGCCTGCCTTGTACACCCTTCAGGAAGGCCTTCTGTGCCGACATGCTACCCCGGGGATTACCTAGTTGGGAGGGCAACGGGTTTGGGGTGTTCCGCGATTTTGCGCCGCCTCATATAAGTTTGGCCCGTTGGCTTTAGTGCCACACCAATTAGGGAGGCTGTTAGTGTGCCGACCCATGCCCCTGGGCATACCACCTATAGGGGAGGCCCCCGCCTGTGTCTATGGTGAGTAAAGCTCAGTCTGGTATGGGAGTAACAGGCACCGTAGCACTCATCTTACGCCAAGCAGGCCATGTTGGGATCACACGGAGTTTGCCTGCAAGGGGCTCCTTGGACAGGACTGCATGCCTCCATTTGGAGGGTGCAGTCTGATCCGTCGTCTGTCTGCATAGCGGCTGGTGCCCACTGGCTGCCGTGCGGGAGACTGCAGGCCATTTCGGCAGCTTGCGTGTTTGCAGGCAGGCGTCTGGTCAGGCAGGCCACAGGGAGGGTTCTGCTCACTGATGTGGAGCTCCACTCCATTCGGTTGAGAGTAGGCATGGTCTTGGACCGTGCGGAAACCGACCATATCTGTATCTACACCAGCTCTGCAGGCGGAGCCTGCAGAGCTGTGGATCCCTCTGTGCATGCTGGCCAGGTTCATTCCCTGGAGGTGTGCCAGTCCCTGGACCACTGGTTGTCTTCCAAGGCCCAGCGGACTGTTACCTTCTGGCAGGTGCTTTCGGGCTCTGTTGCAGAGCTTCACTCCGACGCCGTTGAGATGGCGAAGGAGCTCCGTGTATCGCTGGGTGTCCGCCCGGCAACTACTATCGACTCTCTCCAGGCTGAGGTCACGAGAGGGTATATCGACAAATGGGTGAATATGTTTCACTTGCCCCTTTATAGAGGGAGGAATTTTCTCCCTCTGCTGGACTCCCTCAGGAAGCCAATCCAACCCTTGTACCTCTCCGGTGGTGCATGGCTCCAAGAAATCGGTCCCTGGATGTCCGTCGCTGGTATAGCAAGGGCCGCCCGCACTATACTCGGTCACGCCCCTATCGGGGAGTACCGTGCTAGATTCCATCCCCAGGAGGATTACTCCTGTCCTTGTGGGCTGTGGCTTGAAACCCGTACTCACATACTCACTTCTTGTCCGAAGTATACGCGGCGTGGCGGCTTACCCCGCGACCTCGACGCCCTCCTGGGCTTTCTGGAACACAACCCTTCCGCGTTTGCATTCCTATCCTGACCCCAAGGGGTGGGATAACTGGGGAGGGCCTTTGGGTTATTCCCCCCTCGTGGCTTCGGTCTCAAGGAACCGACGGTTATTCGCCCCCCGCCCTCGGACAGGGTGTAGTGATTTATGGAGAATTGACTCCTAACACCCGTCAGGGTGGAGACCTGAAGTTCTTAGAGCCTTAGTCCGCAGGGTGTAGGGATTTACGGAGAACTGACTTCTAACCCCCTTCAGGGGGGGGACCTGTTGGCCTTATCCACCTCTCGTCTGCCGCGCCCTGGTTTCCATCAGGGTAGCAGGCTCCTCACCCATGCGCACTTCTTTATGGAGTGTAGCCTTTCGAGTCAGCAGGACTCTCTTCCCTACCTTCATTGGTAGTTATACCATGTATTAGTTGCCTTGTACGTAGCTAGTACATGCGGACTGCGTTCGAGCACTGCGTTATAAATTGTTGATTTCAAAAAAAAAAAAAAAAAAAAAAAAAAAAACACAGGGGATACCCCTCTGAAACCCAAACCATTCTGGCGATACTTGGGTTTCTATTTTGACTGTGCTCTCACTTTCCGCAAGCATGTACGCTACTATTCTACCAAGGTGTTCTCCACAGTTGGTGCAATGGGGATGCTTGGTAATTCAACCCAGGGGTTGCTTCCTGACCAGAAGCGCCTCCTCTACTGGTCCTGTGTGGTTCCTATAACCACATACGGATTTTGTATGTGGTATCACGAGGGTTTCCGTAATAAGGGAATCCTCAAGATGTTCAACTCCATGCAGCGGCACACTGCCAACTGGATCATTGGTGCATTCTGCACATCCCCCTCCAGGGGGACAGAGGCCCTTGCAGGCCTTCTGCCCTTCCGGTTGCATCTCAAGAAGTTGGCTTCCCGAATGATATTCTGGGTTGCCATGCTTGCGGCGAACTACCCGCTTCAGCCCTTGCTGGGCCACGAGTTCAGGGGAAGCACTGCAGCGCACCCTCATTCTATTTCATCTCTCACCTTGGTGCTTCGGCCCAAGGTGAAGAGCACTCTCATGTTCTTTGATGAGCGTATCGAGGAGATTGCTTCTTCCAACAAGCGCCCCTGGGACCTGATGGATTGGGTCAGGGCACGCAAGTTACCTCCCTGCGAGGCGATCCGCTACCGCGATCACCCCTGCAACACTCTCGGGGAACTCTGGGAGGGGCTCCACGGGTCTTACAACGCTGCCAACGACCGTCCAGTCGATGTTGGGGTTCTTGATCAGATCGATCCACTCCCACCGCAGGAGTGGCCGGTCTTTTCCGACTTGGAGATGCACGAGGCTCTGCGCGCATGCTCTTCTTTGTCCTTGCCCGGTCTGGACCACATTATGTGGACGCACCTCAAATCCATTCTGGCGGGCCCGACGGTCACCCATTTGGTCTGTTGGATCGCCGATGCCTGCATGGAGTGCGGGCATTGGCCTCGTCACTTTAAGGAGAGCGTGTCGGTTATCATACCGAAGCCTGGCAAGCCCTCCTATGCCACTCCGAAGGCGTTCAGACCGATCGTCCTTCTCAACACTCTCGGTAAACTTATCGAGAAGATGATCACGCGCCGCTTGCAGTTTGAGGCTGTCAAGTTCGGCGGTGTGATCCAGCGGTCCACCAAAGATGCTGGTGCCTATCTCGTGCACCTTGTCCATGCCGGGTGGGCCTGCGGGTTGAAGACAAGTGTTCTCGCCTTCGATATCGCACAGTTTTTCCCATCCCTGAATCATGGGATGCTTCTCGCGGTTCTGGCTCGGCAGGGGTTTTCCTCTTGTGTGGGCTGGTTCTTTGCTTCCTATCTCACGGGGAGGTTCACCAGCTATGTGTGGAACTCCTTCCTGTCTGAGCCGTTCCGGGTGGAGGTGGGGGTGGGCCAGGGGTCTGCCCTCTCACCCATCCTGTCCGGCCTCTACCTGGCCCCGGCCATGTATATTATCGAGCGGCGGCTCCCTCAACCGGGCCTTTCGCTCTTGTCTTACGTCGACGATGGTACCATCGTGGCGCAGGCCTGGGACCTGGACGCTAACTGCGTCCTGCCCCGCAGATCCTACGAGGTTGTCCATGACACCTTCACTTGGTTCACGCTGGTCGTGGAGCACGACAAGTCCGAGCTCTTCCATTTCTCACAGGATCGTTCCGGTGAAAATCCCCCGGTGGACTTGGGGTTTCCCCCGTTCACTGGTGCTACCCCTCTTCGGCCCAAGACCTATTGGAGGTATTTGGGTTTCTATTTCAATCGTGCCCTTACGTTTAAGGAGCATGTTCGCTTCTACTCTACCAAGGCTATTTCCACAGTCAAGGCCATGGGAATGCTTGGTAATTCCATCCGGGGGCTTCTGCCTGACCAGAAGCGCCTTCTATATCAGTCGTGCATGGTTCCTATAGCCACGTACGGCTTTTGCTTGTGGTACTACCGGGGCGCCAGGTGTAAGGGCGCTTTGGACCACCTCCGCCGGATGTAGCGTTGGGCTGCACTCTGGATCACCGGTGCCTTTAGAACGTCGCCCGATGGGGGGGTTGGGGCCATTGCGGGCCTGATCCCCATTCATCTTCATCTCCGGAAGCTCCGTGACCATGCCGAGTTGCGGTACACCACGCTTGCCCCGGGCCACCCCGTTCGTGCCCTCCTTGGCTGGGGCTACAGCGGTGATCTCCGATCTCACGTCCAGTCCATAGCCAGGCTCCCTCCCTGCAAGCTGATCAAGGTGAAGAGGCCTGTTGTCGACGCTAACCAGCGTCTTGCCGCCCTCGCTGGGCCCTTCAACATGGTGGCGCCGGAGGCCTGGCCAGGGCGCCGTCTTTTGGATGTGTACCCCGAGCGGGTCCGCTTCCATCCTTACGACCGTGGGGCGGAGGACGCCCTTACGGCCCATGTTGCGGCTCTCGACCGGGTGCTGGCCTGGGTGCAGGCTGATCCGGGGGTTCTGGTGGTGGCGACGGACGTGAGTCTGCCGCCCCGCCAGGTCCACCAGGCAGTTTCGGCCACCCAGGTTTTCCAGGGGCGGGACTGCATCCATGCGGTCCGGCTTCCGGGGGGGAAGGTTACGGCTCCCGAGGCCGAGCTTTTCGCCGTTTGGCTGGTGGTGTCCAAGGCAGTTTCTGTCGAGGGTGCCGCTAGTCTCATCTTGTTCACCGACTCGATGGCTTCGGCCAGGCGGGCGGTGGATCCGTCGGTGCACTCCGCCCAGGGTCATTCCTTGGCGGTCTGCCGCCTTCTCGCCGAGTGGTTTGCCGGGGGTCCGGCCCACTCGGTCCATTTCTGGGAGGTCCCCTCGTGCGTGAGGTGGCCTTTCCACACTCAGGTGCACGACTTCGCTCAGTCATTACCTCCCGTTGGGGTAGGGGCGCGTCCCCGGGCCTCACTTGACTACCTCCGCAAGGAGGAAGTACGGTCATGTCAGGACCGCTGGATCAATTTGTTCCAGGATCCTGACCATTGCGGGCATGGTTTCCTCCAGCTCGCCAGGGACGATGACTGTCCCCTGCGGCCCATGTATCTCCACGGTGGTGCCTGGATCCCGCACGCCCACTCAGTGTCAGTGATGGCCCGGATGACGTGTGCTATTCTTAACCACGTGCCGATAGGGGGCTATCGGAGGCGCTTCTTCCCACAGGAAGATTATTCCTGTCGCTGCGGGTTTCGGGAGGAAACTTGTGAGCACGTGTTCCGGAGCTGCCCCAGGCACTCCATGGCGGGGGTCCCGGCTACAGTCGAGGCTCTCATTGCTTTCCTCGAGGTGTCCCCGACCGCGTTCACGTTCGCTGAGAGGGCCGGGCCTCCCCCGGGGGGTATCAGCTAGTAGCTCTGCCTGGCGCCCGGTGGGGTCTGGGCCAGGGCGTTGGTTATTCCCCCGCTGTCTTCGGGCGGCGTGTAGGGATTTATGTGGGAATTGACCCCTAACCCCTGATAAGGGGGGGGACCTCGCTCCGGTTTGGTTCCCATGCCGCACACTGGGCGGCAGCCGTCTTCCCGCCTCCGTTCGTTCGGGGCGGCTTCGTCCTGGGCATGGGGAAACGCATGCCCGCATCCGCGGTCACGCGTTGTATGTGCAGATACCCTGTAGCTTACGGCTCGGGTTGTACCGTAGTTAGTAGCTGCATGCAGCCTCCCTACGTGGCCTGCGTTATAAATTGGAGATTTAAAAAAAAAAAAAAAAAAAAAAAAAAAAGAGCACTCTCATGGAGGTACAGGACATACTTCCACAGCTTACTGAGTCATTCAGCCCGTTCACGGACGAGAACAGGCCAGGTCTCCAACTTTTGGACCGCTTTTCAGAGCAGATCAAGTTTATGCTTTACACCGTTGATCTGGAGGGGGATTTGAAGCAACGGCACCTCAACAGACTGCACGCCTCCATCTGGAGAGCGCAGGCCAACCCATCGTCTGCTTGCATAGCAGCTGGTGCCCACCAGCTACTGTGCGCTCACAGATGCGGAACTCCACTCCATTTGGTTGGGAATAGGCATGGTCTTAGATCATGCAGAAACTGACCACATTCTCATATACACCACTCCACTCCATTCGGTTTGGAATAGGCATGGTCTTAGATCATGCGGAAACCGACCACATTCTCATATACACCAGCTCTACAGGCTCCACCTGCAGAGCTGTTGATTCTTCTGTGCATGCTGGCCAGGCTCATTCCCTGGAGGTGTGCCAATCTCTGGATCACTGGTTGTCTGCCAAGGCCCAGCAGACCGTCACTTTCTGGCAGGTGCCCTCAGGCTCTGTTGCAGAGCTTCACTCCAACGCTGTTGTGATGGCGAAGGAGCTCCGCGTATCGTTGGGTGCTCGTCCGGTGACTACCATCAACTCCCTCCAAACTGAGGCCACGAGGGGGTGTATTGACAAGTGGGTGAATATGTTTTGCTCACCCTTGTATAGGGGTAGGAATTTCCTTCCCCTATTGGATTCCTTCAGGAAGCCTCTCCAACCCTCATACCTCTCTGGGGGTACTTGGCTCCAGGAAATCGGCCCTCGGATGTCTGTCGCTGGCACAGCATGTGCAGTCCGCACCATACTCGGTCACGCCCCCATAGGGGAGTACCGCACTAGATTCCACCCCCAGGAGGATTACTCCTATCCCTGTGGGTTGCGGCTTCAAACCCGCACTCACATTCTCACCTCCTGTCTGGAGTACATATGGTGTGGTGGCTTACCCCACGACCTCAATGCCCTTCTGGGCTTTCTGGAACGCAACCCCTCAGCGTTTGCATTCCTATCCCGGCCCCAAGGGGTGGGATAACTGGGGAGGGTCTTCAGGTTATTCCCCCCTCATGGGCTTCGGCCTCGAGGGGCCAATGGTTATTCACCCCCCACCCTTGGGCGGGGTGTAGCGATTTATGGAGAATTGACTCCTAATGCCCTTAGGGGTAGAGACCTGAAGCTCTTAGAGCCTTCACCTGCGGGGTGTAGGGATTTGCGGAGAATTGACTCCTAACGCCCCTAGGGGCGGGGACCTGTCAGCCCTATCCACCCCTCATCTGTCGCACCCCAGTTTCTGTCAGGGTAGCAAGCTCTTCACCCATGCGCACTTCTTTATGGAGTGTAGCCTTTCAAGTTAGCGGGACTCTCTTCCCTACCTTCATTGGTAGTTATACCATGTATTAGTTGCTTTGTACTTAGCTAGTGCACACGGACTGCGTTCGAGCACCACGTTATAAATTGTTGATTTAAAAAAAAAAAAAAAAAAACAGAAGGATCCACAGCTCTGCAGGCTCTGCCCACAGAGCTGGTGTAGATAAAGACGATCAGTTTCAGCACAGTCCAGGACCATGCCCACTCCCAATTGGATAGAGTGGAGTTCCACATCAGTGAGCAGAATCCTCTCCACAGCCTGCCTGACCAAGCGCCCACCTGCAAACATACAAGCTGCTGAGATGGCCTGCAGCCTCCCACATGGTAGCTGGTGAGCACCAGCTGCTATACAAGCAAATGATGGGTCAGGCTGCATCCTCCAAATAGAGGCATGCAGTCCATCAAGATGCCATTGCTTTGAATCCCCCTCTGGATCAATGGTGTAAAGCATAAACTTGATCTGCTCCGAGAAGTGGTCCAATAGACAGAGACCTGGCCTGTTCTTGTCTGCAAACAGACTGAATGGCTCAGTAAGCTGCAGAGCACATTTTGTACCTCCATAAGAGCACTCTTCACCTTAGGCCAAAGTACAGGAGTGAGAGAGAAAACAGACCAAGGATACTCTGGGGAGCTCCCTCTGAACTCATGGCCTAGCAAGGGCTAAAGCAGATGATTTGCTGCAAGAGTGGTGACCCGGAATATTGTTCGGGAGGCCAGTTTCTTGAGATGCAACTGGAAGGGTAGAAGGCCCACAAGGGCCTCTGCCCCCCTGGAGGGAGGTATGTGAAAAGCACTGATAATCCAGTTAGTGGCACACTGCTGTATGGAGTTAAACATCTTAAGGATCCCCTTGTTGCAGAAACCCTCATGATATCACATGCAGAACCCATATGTGGCTATAGGAACCACACAGGACTGGTGGAGAAGGTGCTTCTGGTCAGGAAGCAGCCCCTGGGTTGAATTACCAAGCATCCCCATTGTACCAACAGTGGAGAAAGCCTTGGTAGAATAGTAGTGGATATGCTTGTGGAAAGTGAGAGCATGGTCAAAATAAAAACCCAAGTACTGCTAGAACGGCTTGGGTCTCAAAGGGGTATCCCCCATATATGGATGGAAGCCTAGGTCAATGGACAGGTTGGCATCCCTTAGATTGCAAGAGAAGTGGAAGACCTTGGACTTGGTATACTCACCAGGTCTACTTTCACTTGTATGACTGGGGGGTGGAGGATGCCCTTGCGGCCCATGTCGCAGCTCTCGATCAGGTTCTTGCCTGGTTGCAGGCTGATCTGGGGGTTCTGGTGGCAGCGATGGATGCGAGTCTGCTGCCCTACCAGATCTATCAGGCAGTTTTGGCTGCTCAGGTTTTCCAGGGGCTGGGCTGCATTCATGCAGTCCAGCTTCTGGGGCAGAAGGTTACAGCTCCTGAGGCTGAGCTTTTCACCATCTGGCTGGTGGTGTTTGGGGCAGTTTCTGTTGAGGGTGCCGCTAGTCTCATCTTGTTCACTGACTTGATTGGCATGGCCAGGCAAGTGGTGGACCCTTTGGTGCACTCTGCCCAGGGTTATTCCTTGGTGGTTTGTTGCCTTCTCACCAAGTGGTTTGCCAGGGGCCCAGCCCACTCAGTTCATTTCTGGGAGGTCCCTTCACATGTGAAGTGGCCTTTCCACACTTAGGTGCATGACTTTGCTTGGTCGTTGCCTTCTGTTGGGGTAGGGGCTTGTCCCTAGGCCTTACTCAACTACCTCTGCAAGGAGGAAGTATGTTCCTATCAGGACCACTGGATCGATTTGTTCCAGGATCCTGACCATCATGGGCACAGTTTCCTCTAGCTCACCAGAGACGATGACCATCCCCTACAGCCCATGTATCTCCACGGTGGGGCCTGGATCCTGCACACTCACTCGGTGTCAGTAATGGCCTGGATGACATATGCTATTCTTAATCATGCACCAATAGGGAGCTATTGGCAGTGTTTTTTCCCACAGGAGGATTATTCCTGTCGCTGCAGGTTTCAGGAGGAGACTCATGAGCACATGTTCCAGAGATGCCCCAGGCATTCTATGGCGGGGGTTCTGGCTACAGTTGAGGCCCTCATTGCTTTCCTTGAGGTGTCACTGATGGCATTCGCGTTTGCTGAGAGGGCTAGGCCCCCTCCAGGGGGTATCGGCTAGTGGCTCTGCCTGGCGCCTGGTTGGGTCCAGGTCAGGGCATTGGTTATTCCCCCACTGCCTTCAGGTAGCATGTAGGGATTTACATGGGAATTGACCCCTAACCCCCAATAAGGGGGGGGACCTCGCCCCAGTTTGGTTCCCGTACTGTGCGCTGGGCAGCAACTGTCCTCCCACTTCTGTTTGTTTGGGGCAGCTTTGTCCTGGGCATGGGGAAACACATGCCCGCATCTGCAGTCATGCATTGTATGTACAGATACCCTGTAGTGTATGGCTTGGTTGTTTGTACTGTAGTACATTGCTGTACATGGCCTCCCTACGTGGCCTGCGTAATAAATTGGAGATTTAAAAAAAAAAAAAAAGACCATGGGGAGGGTTCTGCTTGCTGATGCAGAGCTCCACTCCATTTGATTGGGAGTAGGCATGGTCTTGGACCATGTCAAAACTGATCACATCTTCATCTACATTAGCTCCATGGACTCCACCCACAGAGCTGTGGACCCATCCATTTACACTGGCCAGACTCACTCCCTGGAGGTGTGCCAGTCTTTGGATCACTGGCTGTCTGCTAAGGCCCAGCAGACCATTACCTTCTGGCAGGTGCCCTCGGGCTCTGTTGTGGAACTTCACTCTGATGCCATTGTAATGGCGAAGGAGTTGCGTATCTTGCTGGGTGTTTGCCCAGTGACCACCATTGACTCCCTCTGGGCTAAGATCATGAGGGGGTGCATTGATGAGTGGGTGAACATGTTTCACTTGCCCTTGTATCGGGGGAGGAACTTCCTCCCCCTGTTAGACTTCCTCAGGAAGCCTCTCCAACCCTCATACCTCTCCAGAAGTACCTGGCTCCAAGAAATCAGCCCTTGGATGTCTGTCACTGGCATGGCACAGGCAGTCTGCACTATACTTGGTCATGCCCCTATAGGGGAGTACTGTGCTAGATTCCACCCCCAGGAGAATTACTCCTGTCCCTGTGGGTTGTGGTTTGAAACCCGCACTCACATTCTCACTTCCTGTCTGAAGTATATGTGATGTGGTGGCTTGCCCTACAACCTCAATGCCCTTCTAGGCTTTCTGGAGCAAAATCCCTTTGCATTTTTGTTCCAATCCCACCCTTCTGAGGGAGTGGGATACAGTGACCCACAAAACCGTTCCAATGTTTTGTACTTTTGACTTAAAGTAGTAATAGCTCAGTAAATAAAATAGCTAAATTTGTGAATATATTTATAAACATAGCCAGATATGTCATATCTGACCCTGCAAAGTCGCGTTATGTAATACTTCTAAATGAGGCAATTATGAATTTTGTAATCATTTTAAGTCATTGGAACGGTTTTGTCAATAGTAATTTTTAATACTAATCCAAGCAATCACATGACTCCGTTGATTGTGAATCAACAAGATCATGTGACCACGTGTCTTTGACATATAAATAGATGTGCTGACAGCCATGTCCCATCATTCTCAACCCCCCTACCTACCATGAAGCCATTATCTTCTACTCTAAAGCAAACCATCCTCTCTTTGCTAAATTCTCATCATTCCTATACTAAAATTGAGGCAATTACTGGTGTTGGGCACAGTACCATATCCAGGCTAGCCTCTAAAAATTGTTCCAGCCTTACTAAATCACTTGGAGGACGTCCTTCAAAACTCTCTATCATTAATATTCGGCATGCTATCCATCTTATCTCTGCTGGCAAGGCTGAAACTGCTGTAGATATAGCCAAATCTCTTGCTCCCATCATTGGGACATCAGTCTCTTCACAGACTGTAGCAAGGCATCTCAAACAGGCAGGAATGAAGGCTGTAGTCAAGCAAAAAAAGCCTTTACTCTCTGACAAGCATAGGAGGGCTAGGCTGGATTTTGCTCTGACACACCAGCATTGGACTATGGAGGACTGGAAGCTGGTTGTATGGTCTGATGAGACCAAAATTAATCGTTTGGGGTCAGATGGGAGGAAGTGGGGATGGAAAAAGAAGGGAGAGGGGCTTAGTGAAAGATTGGTCAAGGGAACTCTGAAGTATGGAGGAGGATCAGTGATGGTTTGGGGCTGTATGCTGTGGGATGGCCCAGGCTATGCAGTGAAGATTGATGGAAGGATGGATGCAGAGTTGTTTGTGCAAATTTTGGAGGAAGATTTGAAGAAGAGTCTCCGGTGGTACAAGCTTAAACCCCGAGATATTATCTTTCAGCAAGATAATGACCCCAAACACAAGAGTACACTGGCCAAAGAATGGTTTCAAAAAAATCATTTTAGGCTCCTAACCTGGCCAGCACAGTCACCTGACCTCAATCCCATTGAACACTTATGGGAATATGTGAAGAGAAAGTTGGGAGAGTATGAATCTCCTCCCAAGGGTATGGAGGAGTTGTAGCAGAGGGTAGAAAAGGAGTGGGATGCTATTCCAGCTTCTGAGTGTCAGAAGTTAATTGAAAGTATGCCTAGAAGAGTAGCAGCTGTACTCAAAGCCAGGGGGGGCTACTCTAAGTACTAGAAATAATAGGATAGCCTAGTATAATATGTCATTGACAAAACCATTCCAATGACTTAAAATGATTACAAAATTCATAATTGCCTAATTTGGAAGTATTACATGACGCAACTTTGCAGAGTCAGATATGACATATTTGGCTATGTTTATAAATATATTCACAAATATGGCTATTTTATTTACTGAGCTATTACTACTTTAAGTCAAAAGTACAAAACATTGGAACGGTTTTGTGGGTCACTGTAACTGGGAAGGGCTTTCAGATTGTTCCCCCCTCATGGGCCTTGGTCTCGAGGGACCGGTGGTTATTTGCCCCCTGCCCTAGGGTGGGATATAGCAATTTATGGAGAATTGACTCCTAATGCCCAATAAGGGCGGAGACCTGAAGTTTTTAGAGCCTCTGTCTGCAGGGTGTAGGGATTTATGGAGAATTGACTCCTAACCCCCTTTGGGGGGAGGACCTGTTGGCCCTATCCACCCCTTGTCTACCATGCCCTGGTTTTTGTTGGGGTAGTGGGCTCTTCACCCATGCACACTTCTTTATGGTGTGTAGCCTTTCAAGTCAGCAGGACTCTCGTCCCTACCTTTAGTGGTAGTTATATCCTGTATTAGTTGCCTTGTATGTAGCTAGTGCAAGCAGACTGTGTTCAAGCACTGCATTATAAATTGTTGATTTCAAAAAAAAAAAAAGAAAAAGGTAGACCTCCTGACCAAGTAAGAGCCAAAGAATTGCATCAGCTCCAGCGTAAATCCTGACCATGAAAGAACTGCCAGAATCATATCACAATTCAGTGAAGGGAAGAACTGAGCAATGTCAAAGGCTACAACACTCATCTGAAGTCCCCAAGTCCACCCCACATGGACAAGATGAGTGAGGATCAACCTGGCATCCTCAGTGGATTTTTGGTGAATGCCACCTACCTGGTTAGGATGAAACACCCCCCATTTGACACAATCAAACTGGATGCGGTTGGAGATCATCTTCTCCACAAGCTTACCCAATGTGTTTAGCAACATAATTGGCCTGAAGGCCTTGGGTATGGAGTACGAGGGCTTACCCAGCTTTGGTATGATCACCAAGTTAGACTTCTTGAAATAGTCAGGCCAGTGCCCCACCAAAAGGCAGGCATTTGCAAGACCGACAAACACGCAGCAAAATGCTCATCTGCCAGGATGTCCTTTAGGTATGACTATGTAACATGGTTGGGCCCAAGAGCAGACCTCTTTATGCAAGAATGCAGGACATCCTTGAGCTCCAAAGTTAAGAAGGGGTACCACACTCTCTCCACCTGTGCAGGCAGAGCATCTAAGACAGAGGGATCTACAGCACAGCCAGAGGCCATGTTGTAAATCCTGTGAAGGGCATCCCACAGGGAGCCCATATCATGACACAGCACACCATTGTGCTGAATCATGTTACATGCTGGAAGCTTGCACTGCTTAACCCAGGCCATAAGGTCCCAGGGGTGCTTGTTCATGGAGGCAATCTCCTCGATCTTTTCATCAAAGAATTTGCACTTGATGGCCTTAACAACATGTCGGAACTTGAACCATGCGCCCCCTGAGGGGGATGCCTGATATGCCTGAATGGCAGTGGTGCAGTTGTTATTCTACCAAGGATTAGACTACCCAACAATGAACACCTCAGAGAAGGCATCCCAGGCCTGGGAGATAATGTGAACCACAGCTGAAGCTGTAAGCTCCACCTCTGTAGGGGTGTCCAAGGGCAGCCACAATGCGGCCAGCCCCTCACATATCTGTACCACAAACTTCAACTCCTCATCACTATTAGGCTTTTTTTTTGTTTTTTTTTTTTTACCTCAACAATTTATAATGGGGTGCTCAAACACAGTCCATGTGCACTAGCTACAACAAAGCAACTAATACATGGTATAACTACCAACTAAGGTAGGGGAGAAAGCCCCACTGGCTTGAAAGGCTACACTCCATAAAGAAGTGTGTGTGGGTGAAAAGCTTGCTACCCCAACAGGAACCAGGGCATGACAGATGAGGGGTGGATAGGGCCAACAGGTCCTCCCCCCCGAAGGGGGCTAGGAGTTATTTCTCTGTAAATCCCTACACTCTACAGACAGAGGCTTTAAGAACTTTGGATCTCCACCCTTATCAGGCATTAGGAGTCAATTCTCCATAAATCGCTACACCTTGCCCTTGAGTGGGAGGTGAATAACCACCAGTCTCTCAAGGCCTGAGCCTATGAGGGGGGAATAACCCAAAAGCCCTCCCAAGTTATCCCACTCCCTCAGGAAGGTGGTGTTGCACTACAAAATCATTTCATTTGTGAAATCACTAGCTAATAAAGTAACTAACTCTCCATTACTGAATAATATCAGTATATGGCCATGGTCAGACACTGGGTGCAAGAGATTTAGAATATTATCTAAAATATATGAAGGCGGACATCTCAGAAACAGAACCAGAACGCCCAGACAAGTAAAAGTGATGTTAACTAACTTATTGGTGACAAGGCTATGGAAGAATGACTCTGGTATGAATGTACCCAAGCATTGTATCTGATACCATGTTAACTAAGATATTAGTTAAGATACTCATGACTGCACAAAAGACCCATTTCTTCACCTCTGCCCTAGAAAGCAGGTGAGTTGCAACACCTATGTCATCCGGATGGTACCTAGTCATAATAACAAGTCCAGGAGTGAATCTTGACAAAAGAATGTAGGGATTAGCTAATGCCCTGACAAGAATGTCCCCTTGGAATGGTTCTGATGATATTGAAACCTAAGGGATTGAATGAGGGTATCCCAGAGGGTACTCAGGGAAGGATGTCCCCTCATAGGAACAAAAAGAGATCAGAAAATAAGAATAGAATAAGTTAATTAATTCTAGTGTTAGTCTACTACCTGAAGACTATGGAAGTGGACTTTAGAACATTAGGGTTGAAAACTCAGGTGTGGAGAGTCAAAGAATAAAATAAAAACCAATAGATAAATGTTAGCGAGGAAACTTGCTAACCCAGCTGGCTGTGATATAAATAGCTAGGCACCTAGGGAGCAAGCCCCTGAGAGCAAATTGATGTCACTGATATTGGAACTCCTAGAATGATGCTCCCAAATGATGAGGAGACAATAAAATGATGAAGCTGAAGGCTTGTTTCAGGTATATTTATAAGTTAATTGTATATTGTTATAAAAACTTGTCTGTAAATTACATAAGAGGCAAGAAACTGCTTGCCTATTTCCCCCCCCCCTGATTGTATGGTTGATTAGGATAGGAATATAAAGCAATTTTATGTGATTTTCTTCAGTCATAGACTACCAGAGACTTAAAGAGTTATACTCTTTAAAACCAGACCCTTTGAAGTGATTGAGATATTGACAGACCCTTCTGCTTGACTCGAGAACTGAATACAAGTTGTTACAACTCTTCTGTTCTTAAGTAGAAAGTTCACTAACTTCCGTTTCTTTGGGTTCCTCTTAGAGGCCTTGCTTCAGAAGTATACCATTGAATTGTAGAGCTGTTTAATTGAGAAGCGAACATAGTATGCTAGGGCCTGTTGAAAACACTGTCCACTAGGTCCATCTAGTTTAAAGATACTTACTGCAGGAGCTTGCAAGAAGCCTGTCTTGCTGAGTAGGATAAAGTTTTATAGCATCATTCAGAAGCTGTAGTGTGCTAGAGCCCGTTAGATAACACTGTCTGCTAGGCCTACTAGCTTAAAGACACTTACTGCAGGAGCTTGTCAAAAAGCCTGTCTTGCTGGGTAGTGCAAATTTATAGTATTGTCAAGAGAAAAGGACATAGTATGCTAGGGCACATTAGAACACATTGTCTGCTAGGTCTATGGAGGTTCACTGATTGCAAAAGCTTGCATTTTGCCTGACTTATCAAATTGTGAAGATATTAGTTAACATATTATATAGGAACAACTGTCAAAGTTCCCATTATATTCAGATAGGACAACTGTCTGTCTAGTTGGAGACTAAGAGAATAACTTACCAAGACCCTAAAAACATTAGAATTGAATATGTTTCTGGAGATCTGCAACAACCTCTCCCCCATAAACTTATAAAGTTGGAATAAGCGAACTTGTTAACAAACTTTGTTTTCAATCTTGTAAAGTAATCTGCATTTCAGCAGGATTGGAACAAAAATGCAGAAGGATTTCATTCCAGAAAGCCCAGGAGGGCATCAAGGTCGTGGGGTAAGCTGCCACACCACATGTACTTTGGGCAGGAAGTGAGAATGTGAGTATGGGTTTCAAGCTGCAACCCACAAGGGCAGGAGTGATCTTCCTGAGGATAGAATCTAGTGCAGTACTCCCCTATTGGGGCGTGACTGAGTATAGTACAGACTGCCTATGCTGTGCCAGCGACAGACATCTGAGGACCAATTTCTCAGAGCCAGGTACCTCTGGAGAGATATGAGGGTTGGAGAGGCTTTCTGAGAGAGTCCAATAGGGGGAGGAAGTTCCTACCCCAATACAAGGGCAAGTGAAACATGTTCACCTACTCGTCAATACACCCCCTTGTGACCTCAGCCTAGAGGGAGTCAATGGTGGTTGCCGGGTGAGCACCTAGCAAGACGCATAACTCCTTTGCCATCGCAACAGCGTCAGAGTGAATTTCTGCAACAGAGCCCAATGGCACCTGCCAGAAGGTAATGGTCTGCTGGGCCTTAGCAGACAGCCAGTGTTCCAGAGATCGGCACACCTCTAGGGAATGAACCTGGCCGGCGTGAACAGAAGGATCCACAGCTCTGCAGGCAGCACCCATGGAGCTAGTGTAGATAAAAATGTGATTGGTTTTGACATGGTTTAGGACCATGCCTACTTGTAATCAGATGGAGTGGAGCTCTGCATTAGCAAGCAGAACCCTTCCTGCAGCCTGCCTGGCCTACTTGACCAAGTGCCTGCCTGCAAACACGTAAGCCGCTGAAATGGCCTGCAGTCTCCCACATGGCAGCCGGTAGGCACCAGCTGCTATGCAAGCAGACAATGGGTTGGCCTGTACCCTCCGAATAGAGGCGTGCAGCCCATCAAGATGCCGTTGCTTTGAATCCCCCTCTGGATCAATGGTGTAAAGCCTAAACTTGATCCACTCCGAAAAGTGGTCCAAAAGCTGGAGACCTGGCCTGTTCTCATCTGTGAATGGGCTGAACAGCTCAGTAAGCTGTGGAAGTACACTCTGTACTTCTATAAGGGCACTCTTCACCTTGGGCCGAAGTGCCGGGGTGAGAGATAAAATAGAATGAGGGTGTGCTGGGGAGCTCCCCCTGAACTTGCAGCCTAGCAAGGGCTGAAGTGGATGATTCACTGCAAGGGTGGTGACCTGGAATACCATTTGGGAAGCCAACTTCTTGAGATGCAACCGGAAGGGCAGAAGGCCTGCACGGGCCTCTGCCCCCCTGGAGTGTTAGGTTTTGTCCAGCTACACTTTATCTTATCTTATCTCCTCCCATCATCTCTTATCTTATCTTATCCACTCCCTTGATTAGATTATCTCCCTTTGTTCCCTTTTTGGTAATCTCTTTGTTCCTATTTTAGTAATACCTTTGTTCTTCTTTTGGTAACTCCTTTATCCCTCTTTTGGTAGTTGTCTTGTGTCCTGTACATATGTATATAAGGAGGCTTCCTCCTCTCCAATCTAAAAGGACATTCCCTCCTTTTGTGTCAGTATCAGTGTCTGAGTCTCCTTCTTTTAATACTCCCTCCTCTATATCCTTTTATCATCCTCTATTCTCTCACTCTTTTTGTGTTTCCCACACTCCTTTATTCTCCTCCCTCAACATGGAGGGGGATGTGCAAAATGCACCAATGATCCAATTGGCAGTGCACCACTGCATGGAGTTGAACATCTTGGGGATTCCCTTGTTATGGAAACCCTCATGATACCACATACAGAATCCATACGTGGCAATAGGAACCACGCAGGACTGGTAGAGGAGGCACTTTTGGTCAGGAAGCAATCCCCAGGTTGAATTACCAAGCATCTCCATCACTCCAACTGTGGAGAAAGCCTTGGTAAAATATATAGTAGCGCATGTGCTTGCAGAAAGTGAGAGCACGATCGAAATAGAAACCCAAGTATCACCAAAATGGCTTGGGCCTCAAAGGGGTGTCCCCCATGTACGGATGGAAGCCCAGGTCAATGGGTGGGTTGGCATCCCTTGGGTTACAAGAGAAATGGAAGACCTCAGACTTGGTGTGCTCAAGTGTGAGGCCAAAAGAATTGAAGAGCCCATGCATGCAGCGGTAGGCCACTTGCAGGGCAGAAACATTGTCCTCCCAAGTTTTGGACTGGACTATGAGGATCCTGTTGTTGACATATGACAGCATGTCTACATTGAGGCCGGGGGTCCGCTGGTAATACAGGTAAACCAGTGGGGTGAGATAGAGAGCAGACAAAACTGGGGACAGAGCAGAGCCCTGCCCCATGCCCACATCCGCCTGCCTGGGGTCCGACCAGAAAGAGTTCCACAGATATGTGGTAGACCTCCTGACCAAGTACAAGCCAAAGAATCACACCAACTCAGGTGTGAACCCCGACTGCAAAAGAACTGCTAGAATCATATCATGATTTAGCGAAGGGAAGAACTGAGCAATGTCAAAGGCTACAACACTCGTTTGCAGGCCCCAAGCCCACCCTGTATGAATGAGGTGGGTGAGGATCAACCCAGCATCCTCCGTGGACTTCTGGCAAATGCCGCCATCACTATTGGGCTTCAGGATATAACGGATCATACCAGTCATAAATTGAGTGACTGGAAGAACCAAAGTTAGAAGAGCATGGTCCTTCGGACCACACTTCTCAAGATCAATTAGGGGCCTGAGATTGGGATCTCAAGCCATCAGGAGGAAAATGAGATCGATCACTGATGGTGACAAATTCGAATCGTGCAGGAAGTGAGTGGGGCCGGAACCACTGGTAATGCCAGATCAAGTCCCAGATCCATCCCAACCTCCAAAAGAGATTGGGCAATCCCCAGATGTGAGACCCAATTAGGATCCCACCGCTCCAAGTGACAATTAAAGTCACCCACTATGTACATCATGGCAGGCAGAGAATCTACCAGGAAGATGAAACCCAGGTATCTAGGACCCATGGTGGTCATATCTAGATCAAAAGGAGGATCTTATATCTTGGCAAAGTTGGATGGCTCTGTATGGCAGAATAAAGTAGTGGTATTTAGAGTAATTCCCTACTTAGCCAGAAAACATATGCCATTACTGCTGGAGTTACAAGAATTGATAGACCTGTCACTAGAGGGACTGAAGACCCTAGAGGAGACTACTGAGGATGAGCCTAGTGACAGATGGGAGCCAGAAGAGTTGGGAGGATAGAAAAACCTGATACTGTGGACAGAACTATCTACTTATCAAAGGAAAACTATCCTAGAAACCATCAAAGTGTTAAGCTGGGGAAAACTTGTCCAAGTCAGAGAGGTTGCACAGAAGGTTTTTGAGATGGATGCACTCTTGAATGAGGAATTGGAACCTCTTTAAGTTGGGGGCCCCTCTAGCCCAGTGGTTTCAATCACTAAAGATGGGGAAAGGTGGCTGTGCACAGCTACTGGAAAGGTTGGGGGTTTGATTCCCTCTCATCCTCCATACCTGTGAAGTGGGGAAAGGTTGCACAGTTGTCATTAGATACTACTGTGTGCTCAGTTCTTCGGGTGGGTAAACTATCTCTGAGGAAGTTCGATGGTCTCCTTGATCTCAGTTCTCAATTTGGCAACTGGCAATCACCAATCTGGGGTAAATCTGGGGGAGAGATTATTGGAGCCCAAAGTGGCGGATCTGGATTGATCTCAATCGGACCAGATCGGCTGTGCCTGATAAGGGAGCAAAAGCACAGGGCACAGTAAGCAGGGGGATTCTAACAAAAACAGATCAAACATCCTGATAAGGGGCTAGGTAACCCCCCACATGGGAATGCTTGGTCCGGGTGTTGCCAGCTTAAGCCAAGTAAGTACTGGTCATTAGTCCATGGTAATAGGTATCTGGTTGGGTGGCAAAGGGTGGGGTACTGGGGCTTTGGGGTTACCCACAGCTTCTCCCATAGGGGTTGCTGATTGGGAAGGTCCACTGCCTGGACCTTGGAGCTCTGAGTGAGTCCGCATCTGGGCATGCTCTGGGGTTAGATCCCCCATGGGTGTTCCATCCAAAGTGGGCGGTGCAGGCTTGGGGTGCTGGAACAACTCCATGCCACTGGTCCACGGACCTTTGGGAGTGCAATGTGGTTGGCTGTGGGTGAGGCAGAGACCTGGGACAGGTGGGGATCTGCACTGGTTGGCATCAGTGAACCATCTGCCCAGGAACAGGAAGCCCAGTAACCAGGGCTCTATACTAACTCCCTGGTGAAGTATGAGCTGTAGTGGGCTGGGACAGTCTCCCATGACCTGGCTCAAGTGCACTAAATCCTCTGTCAGTTCTCCTGACTGACTAAGCCAGGTTAGAGTCTAAGTTGATTCTGGGGCCTGGTGCATCCGGTGCTTGCCTTGCAAGAGCACATAGCAATAGGGTCCTCCCTCATGAGAGGGCCCTATACCTTGTAAATTGTTGATTTCAAAAAAAAAAAAAAAGAACCTCTTTAAGTTGGCTTCAAGTGAGGAAATAGCCTCAATGAAGTCCCAGCTGAGCGAATTAAGGTTGCATTTGACCGACTGAGTGTCATCACTGCAAGATTTGGACTCATACTCATTGCAAGAGTGAGACAGGAGATTTTGGAGTTCCTGGAGCAAATGAGCTGGCTGGGATAAGTGTCAGAATTGTTAAGCTTAGCGAATAGAAGTGAGAAAATGCCCACCAGATAAGCCTGCAAAGGTGCACTCATTGGAAGCAGACTCAGTATGGGCATGCTTGGCAGTATTGGTGTTGGCTTTGGCTAGAACCTGTTCAGCCTGGGTATAACAGCAGTGTGTAGTGTTCATATTGGGAACTTGACAATAGGGAAGAAGACGGACAGTGCCTTTAGACAAGAGGACTTTTTGACAGTCTCCTAAAGAGGGAGGAAGTCAGAATCAGTGGTTAGGGGGAGTGGAGCTGGTGCACCACATCAGAGGTAGACAAACAACACTTGCAATAAGGCAGAACTACACAAACCTCTTCAATGATAGCTTGAGAGACCTCCTCGTTAACCATCATGTCCTGAAGGCAAGTGATGATCTCAGCCAATGTAATAGGTTGAGAGACAGCTAGATTACCGTGTCAGCACTGGTTGCTTGGGAGTTGGAAGTGCTGGTCATACTCTCAGCAGGCTCAGTATTGGTGTCTACCACAATAGCAGCAGAGATAGGGGCCTTGCAACCCTTGTGAGGCTAAGCTTATACATGAGAAGACAATTGGAGCCAAAAGAACACTAAGCTTATGTGTTTGGGGACAGCAGAGCCTTTGGCAGTGTTAGAGAAAGTAGAGCCAGTCATGAATGATGGGTGCTGAGCCTCTTTGGTCCTGGTTTTGTGGGATTCCTCAGAGCAGACGTGATTAATGTGGCTATAGCATTCAGAGAGCACCTTATAGATTGTGGGCATCTCATAAGATGAATGGTAGTTGTTTTGGTAAATTCTGTAAAGCTTGTGAATATGGAAGACATAGTCCTGGTTGACATGAAGCTTGATAGCCTCGGTGTCCTCCAATAACACTTTAATATAAGCAGACTAGAAGATAATTGAACAGTGAAGAAAGGGACATGGGGACAAATAAACATATTCCAGAAGCATTGAACACAAGGAGGGCCTTCTTGACAAGGGAACAAGCAACTTGACTGTTTTGCAGGCACTGGAGATGACCTTTGGCATTACTAATGAGATTGTTGAGCTTGACCTGGAGATGGGGGATAGAAGAAGCTATTTTCTTGTGAAGAGTGTCTGCTAGAATGAGATGTTGCTCCCTCACATTTATATGGAAAGGCTGTTAGCAGTGATAACAAATCATAGCAAGTGGATAAAACACACCCTCCACCTTAAGCTTATAACCTGAGATGCCTAGGAAACTGGTAATCTTGAGTAGCCAGCCTTCGACAGACTTGCTGAACCACAGTTGCTTTATTAGGTAACATGTTGCCAGGGTCTCGTGTTGTGCACAGGGATTCTGATGGAATAGTGAGGGCACCGATTTCAATTTGGCTAGGGGGAGATGGGTCCCAAGGGGCACTTCAGTTTGACATTCAGTTTGATGCGAGCTTTTTTGTGAAGAGCTTTTTTGAACATTATGGACAAGCTGGTTCAGGCTTGTAAGTAAACTGGAGCAGATGAGCTGGGTTGCTATATGTTGTAGATCATGGTATGTTAAGGTGTCAATAGACATTGCAGAAGTATCAGAGAAATATCTGATGAGTGTATAAGTGGCTGGAAGCCTTAGCTTAGCTCAGGGTCTTCAGAAGGCCTTAAGCTTAACTCAAAAAGATACCAAGAGACAAGAATCTTTAAGCAGAATGTAGCTATATACAGGAAAAGAGGATATATTACATTCAAGAGAGAAAAGGGAGGCAGGCACTAGTCCAAGTCTTTCAGGATGGCCTTGGGATCCTGAGTCATTGGGAAAGCAAGAAAGTGAAGTGACTTGAGCTCCTCAAACTCTTTGTATGTCAGGACCCCCGGAAGGTTGTTAGCAAACTCAAAGAACACCTGGATGTCTTCAAGAGAGTCAGTCATTCCCATTTCAATGAATATTGCATCATTACCTTCCATTGCCATCCGAGTGGCCTGCATCTCCTGGACAAATTGATAAATGACCCATTGATGATGAAATGTTGACGCCTCATAGGCAACATGATTGGCCTCCAGACTGACCAAGCTGGAGGACACAACATGTGCAAAGGCAGCAAGATCTGTGAAACAAAAAGTGAATAAAAGAGAAAATAGTGAACAGAGAAACTTACAGTATTCACTAGTCAGTGGGGATGTGACCAGGGCATTTGCAATGCCAGCTGAGACCTGTGGATGGTCCACAAAGGTACAAGGGTAATTATATAAGTTGCAGCTGCAACACTTTTTACCCTTGCCCAGAGGCTTGCACTCCAACTTACAAGTGGCACAAGAAGGGCACTGAGACTAAGGGGGCATGTACTAGGGTGGGTGCAAAACCATCAGTAAGAAAACATGAGAGAACTTGGAGAACATACCAAAAGCTGGCTAGCTGCCAGCAGCCTAGAAAAGTCTTCACAAAAGAGTGGGACTGGGTGCCAGTATCTATGGTCCCAAATAATTTTGGCCTCAGAGCACTGAATGCAAGCCTGGGAAACATATTTCTTTGGATGAGTGTTCAAGCTTTTCTTGGCCAAAATAACACATTTTGGACACGATGGGCCAGCTTGAGGAGACTCCTCAGGAATCTCCAGAACTACCAGGCTAGGCAAGCGGGAGGGAATTGGAGTTGGAGAGGCCAGGAACCTATCTTGGAAGACAAAGGCCAGCTCTTGAGGAGAAGGCAAGGGTTCAAGAAGGAGTTCCAAGTCCAGCAAAGGTGAGATCGCCACAGCGCTTGCAGGGGCTTCAACAGGGGCACAGGGAAGAGGAGGTGGAGAAGATGTTGGGCACCTAATCTTAGGTGCCCAATGCATGTTGCCATCTAGAGTAGAGGACCAATTAAAGATTTTGAGGAGGTCTTCTTGGGAGACCTCAAGACCCAATGAATGCAAGGGTGAGTTTGAATTTGCCAAGAACAGAGGCATAGGGGGCAGCATCAATGATTTTGCCTTCTGTTTGCCTTTAAGGGCAGCTGGGATATGCGCTTAAGCAGAGGTCAGTAGAAAGGCCAAATATACCTTGAAAAAGACTAAGCTTACATGTTGAAGTAGCCGAAGAGAGTATGGGGGAGGAGGGGTGGGTTGTTGAAGGGCCCGGCACCTCTGAACCTGATGCAATACCTAGGGGAGGGAGCACCAGCAAGTCTTCCCCATCCAGGGTGCACAGAGAGATGGTAAGAGGGGGTAGCAATATTGAACTGGACAAAGCCTCTGTGGATAATCCACCAGAGAGCCTGCTAATAGGGATACCTGACAAAAGGTCTGTGGAAAATCCAGCAGAACTCTTGTCAGTTGCATTGCACAGTGACGTGATTGAGATGATGCATCTTGAAGCTGGTGCAGGCATTGGGGTTGAAGGCTGAGGGATTGGGCTTCATGGTGGCAAATAAGGTAGCGGAGGTGTTCTTGGCACACCTACCTGATGATTTCTGCAAGCTCCTTGGCCTACTTACCCTCCTCTAGCCCTCCTAACATGTGGTGCTGGTACTGGCAGTGAGGGTAGGTGGTTGCAATGCACTGACAGGTGAATGGTTAAACCTAAGCCAGCAAAAAACATGAGTCAGGACAAAGCGACACAAGAAAACACAACTTACATTGTGCGATTGAGGGAGATGATGTGTTTTGAAGGACCTGTGAGGCGTTGCTCAGCCCAGCATAGTCTGAAAACAGCATTAGAAAAACAAAGATAACTGTAATACAAGCTCTACTCACCAGAGGAGGAGTCTGTGTCTGCTTTGTATCAGGCACGTTTGCTGCTGCAGGTGTTTCTGTCCATTGCTGATAAAAGAGGGTGTTGAAGAGTGATATGCAAGCAAGATAGGTGAGGTAGACAGGGAGAGAGTGAGTGAAAAAGTGAAAACAAGACCTTGGGACTTTTAAAAGACCCAATAATGAGATAAAAATTTAAGCTATAGCAACAAGTTGATCTATACATTTAAACTCAGTGACATGACATCATTTTGGAATAAGCTTAGCAAAAGTACACTACCCTCAAAGCTGGTGAATGTTCTAGAACATAGAGTGTATCAGAGAGACTCAGATACTGCGAATTTGAAGGAGATAATGACTGAGGACAGTCAGCAATTGGTTAGGGGGAGATAATATGCCAATTTTACGCCTATACCTGAATTCTGTACTCCAGAACGATTCTCTACATAGAATCATTAGCTATATCATTAAAGAACTCTATAGAGGATTGGTACTATGTCCCATAGTAGCCAGTTTGACCAAACTAAGGATATTCAAGCCTCGGAAGTGTTCAAACCAGCTCATTATCACTAAGCTTAGTGAACTAAGCTATCAGAATGCTCTCTGGAGGGATTCAGGACTCTACATAGCCTATCGAGTATACTCCAGTCACATTAAGGGACCTTATGAGCAGTTTTCTGATGAACTCAGATTTGTTGGAACCTAAAGAATGTACATAGCAGCTGTTGCAGGTGTATTACGCCCATAGTGAGCCCAATAATGATGACTGGACCACAGAATGGAATGTCCAACATTTGGGAGGTGACACCCAATGCCAAAAACCCTAGAAATATCAAAGACTCATAATTAACAAGTGCTTTGTGGGTCCTGGCACCTTGGCATATTGCCTGACTGAGATTAATTACAATGGATCAAGGGATTGTCCATACACCATACATTCCAATCATAATTGATCCAGAGGCTTAATGCGCTTGCGTGGATGCAGAATAATGCAGATGAGCACAGAACACATCTGGCTGGATTGCCATTTGTCAATCAGAGAAAAACCCATAACCCAGGGTGAGGTAGAAATGCTGCCAAACCTTCCAAAATATTTTGCAGTACCTGTAACAATTAAGGTTATTGTTTTCTATTTCATATTTACTATCTCTTGTATGTATCTAAACAATATAAATACAGTTGCACTTGTTCATGGAGAAGCAAGAGGTCTTACCACCGCTTCCACACACAAGTCTGCAAGCTGTGATCAAGAACAGTTTCAGAGGACTACTTAGTGTGCGTCGTTAAGTGTGATTTCTTCAGTCATCAACCAACCCAGAGATAGAGACAGAGAACAGAGTCCAGAGTATAGAGTTCCAGAGTGCTAGAGACAGAGACAGAGACAGAGAACAGAGTTCAGAGACCAGAGACCAGAGACTAGAGACCCTGCACTTTGAATTGACAGGGATTGTCCTTTCACTGTTGTACCATATGGCTAAGATAACTTTAGTGGCTGTTCATTAACCTCTAAAAACACTATTCTCTTAAATTTTGCTGTCAGAATGCAGCCCCAGAACACCCTAAAAGATAAAACTGTTCATTATCTATCTCATACTACTTGTATTAACTTAAGCTTATCAAATTTTGACTAAGCTTAGTGAGAACAAGCCCTTTATCTATATTAAAAATCCACAAATGTTTCCACCTTTTCAGCACTATTGAATCACCCTAGACTAATTAAAACAGTGTTTCAGACTAATGGCAAATGGGGTAAAGCCTGGACTACACAAGATCCTGTTATACAGTATTTAGACACTCTAGTACCCAAAGAAAGAAGTAAACAAGTCTTTGTGGGCAGGGAGTCTGAATTGCTACATGTAATTCCTACATTAATCAATGGGGTCAGAGAAGAAGCTCTACTAGATAATGGGTCACAAATCATATCTATGTATGTATGAGTAAGGAAGCAGCAGTAGCTTGCAACATAGCTTGGGATCTGGACAATACCATAAATATGCAAAGTGCTAATGGTCAGATAGAAAAGGTTTGTGGGTTAGCTAAGGATGTGCCTTTCAAAATGGATAAGATAACAGTCTATCTACAGGTCCATGTGATGCAGAAACCAGCTTACAGGGTTTTCCTAGAGAGACCTTTCAATGTTCTCACAGAAAGCAAGGTCAAGAATATGGCAAATGGAGGTCAGCTTCTGGTGATTAGAGATCCTAATACTAAGGCACAGATTACCTTGCCTACCCATGCGTGAGGAGAGTTACCTAAGATATTAAAAAACAAGCTAGAAGGAAATTTTTAGGTAACCTCAATGAATTGGTGGATGACCAAGAAGAGGTAGCCAGTATTGTAGAATTAGACAAGAATGATGAACCATATACAGTAGCCACCAAAACCTTTCCAATGTTCTCCAGATCTCAAATACTCCTTGAATAGTTCCAGATATACTAAAGCTAGGGATTTCATATTTTAATTTGTTTAATTTGTTGACTTCCAAATATAGAATATTATGTAATTATTACTAAATCGATTAGTAGATAAGATATAGGGGTATATATATTTAAAATATGAGGTCTCTAGCTTTAGTATATCTAGAGCTATTCAAGGAATAGTTGAGACCTGGAGAACATTGGAAAGGTTTTGGTAGCTACTATATATGTGAACTGCTGCCTCTTCAAACAGATTCATTCACTGAAGACAAGGTAAACATGATATATCTGCAGAAAAGTTTTGAAACTGACTGGAGGCCTTGTCAGGACAAGGAGGTATTCAAAACTTTTGCAAAACAAAGTATGGGTTATGTTGCAAATTACAGACAAATTGTAGCATTAGGAGAAACTGAAATAGAAGATGAATATGAATGGCTGTTAAGCTTAGCAGGAAAAAAGTACAAACTGGTATATTTAAAAGTAAGACCAGTATTAGGAGAAGTTTCCTGAGAATATCATATAAAAAGGGAAATAAAAGGGGACCCTTTGAAAGACTTGCCAATCTTACCTGAGATATTGCTGAACTTTGAACCTGTATGCAGGTACACAGAGGAAAGAAAAGAACAAATGGATACACAACATAAAGAAGATTTCCTCTTACCAGAAGAGAGGAAACTAATGCATTATTTGGTAGGAGTACAGAACAAGGCATTTGCCTGGGATGACACAGAAGGGGGAAGTTTCAAAACAGAATATTTTCCACCAATTGAAATTCCTACTGTATCTCATGTCCCCTGGGTCGAAAGACATATGAGAATTCCACCAGCTAGCTATGACAAAGTCTGTTAAATTATTAGACAAAAAATAGCTGCAGGGGTCTACAAACCTTCTAATGCCTCATATAAGTCATGCTGGTTCTGTGTAGCCAAGAAAGATGGTAAAAGCTGGCAATTAGTGCACAGTCTTGAGCTGTTAAACAGAGTAACTATAGCTTACTCAGGACTACCACCAGGTACAGAAGAACTTGCAATGCATTTTGCCAGCTGAGCTTGCAATGGTGTACTAGATTTGTATGTAGGATATGATGAAAGGCCCCTGGCAGAAACCTCAAGAGATATGACAATGTTTCAGACATCTTTTGGTGCTCTCAGACTGACCACTCTGCCAATGGAATGGATGAATGCTGTACCAATTTTTCACAATGATGTTACTTACACTTTGGCTGAAGAAATTCTGGAATACATGATGCCTTATATTGATGATGTGCCTATTAGGGGACTGTCAACAAGGTATGAATTATGAGACAGAACTTGTGAAGTACTTCCCAAAAATCCTGGCATAAGGAAATTCATATGGGAACACATGAATAATGTAAATAGAATCTTATAGAGGATGAAGTATGTAGGTGGTACTTTCTCAGGGCCTAAAACTACCTTATGTGTGGACAAGATTACTATAGTGGGTTTCATCTGTTCATATAAAGAAAGGTTACCTACTAAAAATGTGATAGGGACAATATTGAGGTGGGGATCATGTGAAGACACTACAGATGTAAGAGTGTTCTTAGGAACCTCTGTGTAGTGTAGAAATCACATACCTAACTTTGTGATTATAGCCAGACCTATGTATGACTTACTCAAGAAAGATGTACTTTTTGAATGGGGCCCATTACAACAATTGGCTCAAGACAACTTAAAGAAAGTCATTTGGGATTGCTTTCCCACCAGAAACCCCAAGTTCCCTAGCACCCAACCTATTGTGCTAGCTGTAGATTCATCTTGGCAAGCCACAGGATATTATATCTATCAGGGGGATGAAATTGAACCTGCAATAATACATTATGCAAGGTTTAACTCAATTCTGATAGATGAAAGACAGCAGCAGTACTCACAATCCAAAAGAGAATTCTGTGGATTAAGAATGGTGCTAGAAGAAGAATGGTTTATGTTAGCCAGAAGTCAAAATCTGATGGTAGAAACAGACATGAAATATTTAGCAGGAATGCTAAATAACCCTGGAAAACTACCTAATGCGACAGTTAATAGATGGGTGGACTATATTAGAACCAATTTCCAATTCACATTGATCCATAAACCCGGAAAGAATTTTGGACTGGATGGTTTGTCCAGGCAAAGATGGTATCCAGGAGATCCAACAACAAAAGCCTATGAAGATGGTTCAGAAGATAAAGGAGAAGACTTCATAGTAATAAAAGAAGATCCTAGGGCAGCAGAACCCCTGAAATTAGAAGAATTCTATGATGAAATAGATAAGAGAACAGAGTATAACCAGGGCATTGCCTTGGCTATTGATGATTTTCAATTGGAAATTAGCAAGGCTGCTCAGTTAACTCAATGGGAGGAGTGGGTCAAAGAACAATTGGTCTGTTCATCAGGGATTAGTGAACCAACAAGGAAGTTCTTAACTACTTTCAGTAGTGAAAAATTATTACCAGACTGGAAAGAATTAAACCCAGATAATGAAGCTGACATTTATGAGAAGCTCTGAAGAACAGAAAAAGCTAAACTACAGGATGAGAGCCTACCAAAAATCAAGGACTGGCTGGCATCTTCAGGAAAGAGAAAGTTATATAATATATTAGATAAAGAACAAGCAAAATTTCTGAGGAATGCCTCTCATTTCTATTTAGATGATGATGGAAGGCTATACTGGAGAACTGGTGGAGATACAGTGTTATTAGTAGTTGAAAAGGAATGCCACATGTACATGATGAGGGCAGCACATAACTCTCTTGGACACAGAGGGATTTACAGTGACCCACAAAACCGTTCCAATGTTTTGTACTTTTGACTTAAAGTAGTAATAGCTCAGTAAATAAAATAGCTAAATTTGTGAATATATTTATAAACATAGCCAAATATGTCATATCTGACCCTGCAAAGTCGCGTTATGTAATACTTCTAAATGAGGCAATTATGAATTTTGTAAGCATTTTAAGTCATTAGAACGGTTTTGTCAATGGTAATTTTTAATACTAATCCAAGCAATCACATGACTCCATTGATTGTCAATCAACAAGATCATGTCACCACGTGTCTTTGACATATAAATAGATGTGCTGACAGCCATGTCCCATCATTCTCAACCCCTCTACCTACCATGAAGCCATTATCTTCTACTCTAAAGCAAACCATCCTCTCTTTGCTAAATTCTCATCATTCCTATACTAAAATTGAGGCAATTACTGGTGTTGAGTGCAGTACCATATCCAGGCTAGCCTCTAAAAATTGTTCCAGCCTTACTAAATCACTTGGAGAACATCCTTCAAAACTCTCTACCACTAATATTCGGCATGCTATCCATCTTATCTCTGCTGGCAAGGCTGAAACTGCTGTAGATATAGCCAAATCTCTTGCTCCCATCATTGGGACATCAGTCTCTTCACAGACTGTAGCAAGGCATCTCAAACAGGCAGGAATGAAGGCTGTACTCAAGCAAAAAAAGCCTTTACTCTCTGACAAGCATAGGAGAGCTAGGCTGGATTTTGTTCTGACACACCAGCATTAGACTGTGGAGGACTGGAAGCTGGTTGTATGGTCTGATGAGACCAAAATTAATCATTTGGGGTCAGATGGAAGGAAGTGGGGATGGAAAAAGAAGGGAGAGGGGCTTAGTGAAAGATTGGTCAAGGGAACTCTGAAGTATGGAGGAGGATCAGTGATGGTTTGGGGCTGTATGCTGTGGGATGGCCCAGGCTATGCAGTGAGGATTGATGGAAGGATGGATGCAGAGTTGTTTGTGCAAATTTTGGAGGAAGATTTGAAGAAGAGTCTCCAGTGGTACAAGCTTAAACCCTGAGATATTATCTTCCAGCAAGATAATGACCCCAAACACAAGAGTACACTGGCCAAAGAATGGTTTCAAAAAAATCATTTTAGGCTCCTAACCTGGCCAGCACAGTCACCTGACCTCAATTCCATTGAACACTTATGGGAATATGTGAAGAGAAAGTTGGGAGAGTATGAATCTCCTCCCAAGGGTATGGAGGAGTTGTGGCAGAGGGTAGAAAAGGAGTGGGATGCTATTCCAGCTTCTGAGTGTCAGAAGTTAATTGAAAGTATGCCTAGAAGAGTAGCAGCTGTACTCAAAGCCAGGGGGGGCTACTCTAAGTACTAGAAATAATAGGATAGCCTAGTATAATATGTCATTGACAAAACTGTTCCAATGACTTAAAATGATTACAAAATTCATAATTGCCTAATTTGGAAGTATTACATGACGCAACTTTGCAGAGTCAGATATGACATATTTGGCTATGTTTATAAATATATTCACAAATATGGCTATTTTATTTACTGAGCTATTACTACTTTAAGTTAAAAGTACAAAACATTGGAACGGTTTTGTGGGTCACTGTATGCAACTCAGGAAATAATATCCCAGTGATTCTGGTGGCCTGAACTTGAGAATGACATTGCCTGGTTTGTAAGGACCTATCACATATGCCAAGTCAGACAAAAGATGATATTAGAAACACCCCCAGTAGTAACACATACTCCATCAATATTCCAAGTCCTTGTTAGAGCCAGTGCAGATCAGGACTGAAGTGGGGGGTTGTGGTAGTGTCCTTGATATAAGGTAGCCAGGGGACAGAGTGAAATCAGTACATAGACTTCAGAACTGAGGTGGAGTACTTCAGGCAGGGGGTTGGACTTGCAGCCTCAGCTTATGTGCTGTGCCCTCCTACTGTCCAAGTCTGTATTTCAGAAGATTGGGGCTGAAGCAGAGTGAGACAGAAGAGAGGAGAGGATATGGAACAGGGAGCTAGTCTGCTGCTCAATTCAATTATCAGACTGCAGAGTACAAGCCAAGGACCTATGGTATATATACTACTGGCCTTACAAACTATGACTCATACTGACTATGTGTGGAGTGAAGCAGAGACTGATATAGTTACAAATGGATTACAAATGGATTATAAATGGAATGGAAACCAGTACAGGTATGGAGACTGATAATGTATCTTGACTACGGACAGGAAATAGAGACTGGGAAATAGAGACACTGAGGGTCAGGTGACCATGGCACATGTGGAAGCAGTCATGTGATTGGAGCAGTGGGTTGTGGTCAGAGCAAGTCAGGGCCAAGTTGGAGGGCAGAGGATTGTTGTGTGGAGCACATGTGGAGTTGAGAAGCTGAAGTTTAAATGATTAGACTCTGAGTTGGCATGGATATGACAGTCCTTCATGCAGATACCTTACATATGAGCCCCAGTTCAAATGGGTATGCTTATATTGTACATGGAAGATATGCCCTGTCATCCTGGATGGAGGCTAAGGCCTTAAAGAAAGAAAGTGCCCATGCTATAGGACAATGGATATTTGAGGAGATAATTTGTAGATGGGGTGGACTTGTAAAAATAGTAACCGACAATGGAGCTCCCTTCAAGAAAGCTGTCAGATGGCTAGGGGAAAAATACAGAATTAAGGGAGTGGCTATATCCCTTTACAATTCCCAGGCTAATGGGATTATTGAATGTGTACATTGGGATGTTAGACAGATGCTATACAAAGCAACTGGTGGAGATGTCCAAAAATGGTACTGGCATCTGTACCATGTCATGTGGGCAGACAGAATCACCATCAGAAGGGGTACTGGGTGTTCTCCATACTTCCTTGTCACTGGTGCACATCCCACATTGCCTCTTGATATCCAAGAGGCCACATGGTTAGTAAAATATCCAAACAAGTTCTTGAGTACTGCTGACTTGATTGGTTTGCATGCAAGAGCTTTAGCTAAACATACTAAACATGTGGAAGAGATGAGGCAAAAGATCACAGAAGTAAACAGCAAAGAGCAGCTCAAATAGAAGCAGACCAGGTGAACAAAATCAAAGATTATAATTTTGAACCTGGGTATTTGGTCTTAGTGAAAAATACTGCAGTGGAAATGTCTGCTAACGGAAAGATGAAATCTAGATATCTTGGGTCTATGGTAGTAATCTCCTGTAACCCAGGAGGAACTTATATCCTGGCTGAGTTGGATAGTTCAGTTTGGCAAAACAGAGTAGCCAAGTTTAGGGTAATACCTTATCTGGCTAGGAAAAGGATAACCCTGCCAACTGAATTGAAGGAAGTCTTAGATGTTTCCCAAGATACCATAAATAATCTAAGGAAGGAAGCTGAAGTAGCTCCCACTACAGACTCTGATCAAGAGTCTAATTAAATCAGAAAAAGAAGGACAAGAAAAGGTTGCTTAGTTGTAAGCTTACTAAGCCCTAAGGTGAACTTTTTGGGCTTGCAAAATGGACATGAAACAAAAGCATACCTTAAACTGTTATGGTTGATTCTTCCATTGCCATAGTCTTTGTGGTAGCTGCTTTGTTTTCAGGCCTGGCAGGCTTGCTTTGCCTTCAATATAGGAGTCTAATAAGAGAAGAAGAAGAACAGGAGGATTGGATGGAGATGGAAATAGTGTGCAGGATAAGGTCCCCTCCTGTAACAGAGACCTTACAGTTGAGGTGACCTGAGCTGGCACATTTAGAAGGGTAGCAGACAGCAAAGAGTTGAGTAAGCAATCAAGACCAAGATGACTGAAGCAATGAGCTAACTAACATGGACAAGTAGAGTCCTCTACTGGAAAGACAGTCATTACTGAAGAAATAGGGAATGCCCTACATGCATATATCACAGAAAAGTGATCAATTTGTAATAAAGATAGATTAGCAAATTGATTGCTTAAGAAAGTGACATGGCAAGAAGTGTTACCTAAAAACACCCTCTCTTTATCCTACCACAAGTGTCCACTCCTCTAAAAATCCATGCAACTTGGAATAGCAGTGTTTCTTATTGTAGGAGGGATACTATTCCTGGTCTGGATAGTAGGAGAGGTGGTGAAATGGTGTATGAGGCCAACCAGAAGTAGAGAGGTATAGGAAATGGGTGAAGTCTTGGAAGTGGTGTTCCAACAACCTAGGATACCACCAGCAGCCTACCTTAGGCCAGACATGAGGTGGATACCCCAGACAACAAGTTCTCCAGAGATTGGTGAGAATCCACTTGCTTTGTCAAAGAAAATTAAAGCTAGAAGAAGAGAGAAGGGACTAAAATAGACAGGAAAATGGTGTTAGACAGAGGAAGAGCTACCATAAAGAGAACCAGAATTTGATGTCCAAATAAGAAGTGCAAAAATTGTGATGTACAATTAAAAAGGAAGTGGACAACAAAGAATGCTTTCTCAACCTTGCCCCATCACACCCACATTTACCCACTGTGATGTCTTCTCCTCTTCTTCTCACTACTGATTATGAAGGAGGGCCATCCACTATAGCTGTGTTGGTCTCCTGCACTGTCTTCCTGGTATTGGTAGTCTGTGGGACTGCTTGGAGGATGGCTGGAAAAATACCAGCTGCTGGAAGGCAGAGACCTACTCTGCCCCCACTAGACAGCATACCACTAAGAATGCAAAGACCAGACCCAGCCCAGCTGGAAGCCTGAAAAGAACCTAGGAGACAGTAAGCAAGGATAACCACCTTGGAAATGAAATAGGGCTAAAATTAATACCAGTCAAAATAGCTTATAAAGAAGGACTTGGATATGATTATAAAAAACCTTTACCCATTGGCTATGACAAGTGTATGGGTGACTGGATAAGATAGAACACATAATGACTGGGATAGGACTGGTATGGATAAGACCTGGTCAAAGGAAGAAACTAAGAAGAAAGTTAATTAATATGTTCAATAGGATCCCATGGTGGGAGCTGGATGCTTAAATAAGATAAGGGAACTCTCACATGGTGTCAGAACCCTGAAGAGACAGACATATTGGACATAAGGGCAAGATAAAAGGACTCTAAGGGCTAAAAATCCCATGTTATAAATACTACACAAACAAGTTAACTAGTATAGTATCTACAGAAGCAATGGGAGAAAACTACCCTGGGAATCAGGGAGAAGGGTAATCTATTTAGAAAGGTTACATAGTATGAGAAAGAGACATTCCTGCTCCAAAGCAAGGGCCTTATGATGATGCCAGGCAGACTCTAAGTGAAGAGCAGCCTCTCCAAGATCAAAACCAACCTTGAGGAACTGCATCTGAAGGGCCAGGGGCACACAAAATTGACTATGGTTATGATAGAACTTGAATGCATTGGCAGCAAGCCCTTGTAACTTGCTGGCAACATCCACTAAAAATGAAATAGTTAGCTATCAAATTAGTCAATTAATACACAGAAAAAGACACAGACTAGGAGCTGGGGTCTCAGCATCATGACTTTTGCTGAGGACCTGAATAGCATGAATATATGAGCAACTCTTCAAGTCCATCCCAGGGACTTGTGAGTAGTGAAGACATATGGTAGAAGGATGACCAGGCTCTGGAACAGAAGCCTGCCAGGTGTCAGATAAATAAGCCAAAGAATAGAAAAAGAATGTACAGACTCATGGAGTTGGCAAGCAAAGGGACCTGGGCAGCAGAACCTTTGGTAGAACCATCTGCCTTGGGGCTTGAAGACACCATGACCGCAACAAGAGAGGTAACCTTCAGGGAGGCATCAGAGGAGGAACACTGTGAGACCCAGGGGGTCATGAAAAACAACCTCTGATTCCAGCATAAGGTGTGGTCAATTCCTACTATAAATAGGGATATTGGTGTTGTGGATATTCACTGATAATGTAGTAATTACGCACCTTAGTGTACTTGATTACCACACTTAATGGAGGAATATCACTATATTTAAGATCATGAGGGGCTGTGATTCACATCAAGTTTTTAAAGGATTACAACATTTGTTCAGAAGGAAACTGACGAAAATCACAACCTTTTCTGGGAAGGAAACTGAAGGGAATCACAACCCCTGTTCTGGAGGAAATCATGCTAGTTAGTCAGTGGAAGAGACGATGGTCTTAGTTGTCATTCTTGACTACAAAAGATGCTTAAGTCAAATGTTCAGGTGGTCAGCCCCCTCAGATGTGAGCGTGAAAAGTGTGTAATTATTGCCTATTACTAGATCAATAGGCAACAATATATCTGTACTACTTCCTCCTCAACCTCTTCATCTTTCCACCACTTTCCATTGCTTTTCTCTTCATCCCCACCAAAACCCCAGTATCCTCACCATCGACACTGCCCTCTTCCTCATCATCAGCACCATTCTCTTCATTGTCATTGGCGCCACTCCCTTCCTCATCATTGGCACTGTTCTCCTCATCATCGTCAGCACCACTCTCTCCCTCGTCATGGGCACCGTTCTCTTCCTCGTCATTGGTATCCCTCTCTTCCCCAGTATCGCCACCTGCCTCTCCCCCATCACTGCTTGCTCCTTCTTCACCTGCACCCTTACCACTGCTCATCCCCAGCTCTTCAAGCTCGGGAGCATTTCTGGTCCTGTTTTGATCCTTGTTAGTACCCTCATGGTCCTCACCTTCCTGAACTTGGGTGCTGTCCAGAGCGCAGAGGCTTCTGTTTCTGTTGGACCTTTTGTTTTTGAGCACTGTCCTCATGATCTCCAGAGTAGCCCAGTTTCCTTCATAATGTCGAAGTTGTGGATGCTTAGCATGTACCTGTGTGGTGTACATAGTTCACAGTCAGGATTTAGAGGTGGTTGAGAATAAACATACAATATTTACGACCCGGGCTAAGGGAAGTGGGTCTTGATGCCTCCAATCAACTTTGTGTGGTATACATGCATTGTCTAGGATATCACCAATATATGTCTGCGACGAAAATTAGCATTGAAAGTAAAATGAGGGAAGGACTTACTTGATAGTAGTTGTAGAGCAGCTTGTTGTTCTCCAAACCCATTTTGTCTTGAAGCCTTGTAAGGCTGCCATGGGGGTGAGGGATCTGTTTCATATTTTGATCCTTGGCCTTTGAGGCACTACTTTTCTTCAACTTATCAATCTCCGCTAAACAATGTCAGTCGTATAGATAGTACAAAGAAAATAATGGACTTACCTTCTTGTTTTGCAACCTTGGCAAGCAGGGTGGCCAGGACAGCATCATTTGGGGTTTGGGTCTGTGCTTGAGGTGGTGCGGGCATCCTGTTCTCTTTTGGTGGGGCAGGTGCCTTCCTTGTAGGTTTTTTCGTAGCTTTTGCAGTGGCAGTGGTGGGTGTCTGTGACGATGTCAGCTGGGAGCTGGGTTTCCCACCTGTGGTGCTGATCGTCTGCCTAGTGGGCTTCTTGGTGGCACTGGTGGTTTTCTTGGTGCTGGTCATGTTCATACGCACTATGAATAAAGTGTGAGCGACTGCAGGAAGCAGTGTTTGACCACGAAATCCTTAAATACCTATCTGAACTTGTAATTGAATACCTCTTGAAGGTACGTTGGCAGTGTACATGGAGGGGGCACTCGGGTGAAGGAACTTGTCATTGTCCGGCAGTGAGCTGGGGAGTATTGGAACCAGGCAGGAACATGAGCTGTGCTTGGTAAAAATGGGTCAGACGTACCGGAATGAGTCTATTATCTATTACGTCTAATTCGCGTGTGTGGTGCCCTGGTGCAGTGCATCAGTGACAACATCCATGGATAACCAATGCCTACAGGCCACACATTGTACTCCCATTTGTAGTGCCCTGGTGCAATGAATCATTGGTGGATCAAAGTCCTAAGGGATAGCAGGGTGGGAGAGAATCCGAGGTGAACAAGAGCATGTGTTTTGGCTAATATAAAATAAGGACGTAAGGAATTAGGAGGCAATAACTCACCAATATAGAATCCATTAGCTTGACTGCAGTGCTGGATCCTGCTACCACCAATGTTTGTCACTCAGGGTGTATCCAGCTATAGGTACCACCGGTCTCACAAGTCGGCAAGCCGGGTAGCCCTTTGTTGAGCCTTTGTGCATATATAAATGAGCAGTACAATGTGTCAGTGAATCCAGTTATCACTGACAATGGTCCTTTCACCCAATACACATAGCCGTGGAGCTAGTCCTTGTCAAGGAGCTTCAATATTGTCACCTGGGTTGACAACCGAAACTGAATCATCAACCGAATCGTGTGGACCATTGCCTGGGCCTTCAATCGAGACTCAACCATTGACTGAATCGTGTGAGTGGATGCCTGGGGTATGCGACTGCTCTAACCAACTTGCACATTGGGACATGGCAGGAGTTCTGCATCCCAACCTACTGGAGCTATGCCAGCAGGCTGTGAAGAATTATGTCAACACTATCGCCCAGGCCAGTGGAAATGGTAGGAGTACCAAATGTACTTACCATGGCAATAGCTGACAATTGGGACAAGTTTCCATGCTTGCAAGGAAAGAAGACAACTGCTCTGAAAACGCGTCAGCCAAGGTGGAAGGTGAGACAGCTTGACCTACAATGCCCCACTTCGCTGAGAAGCTCCATAGTTATCAGGCAGGTGCCAGACCATTCTGTCGCAAGCGTGAATGGGGGGCACGCTGGTATCAGCACACACGGGAATGCAGTCATCACTGAATCAAGAGGTGCCAATACGACCAAGACTGCAGCAGCTACAGACGGAAGCAATAGTACCATTGCTGGTAGCGTAGCATCCACAAATGGTCGTAAGCGTGGGTTGGGGGAAAGTGGTGGAAGGAAATCTTGCAAGAAAAGAAAAGTGAGAAGATTGTCATAGCAGGGTTTTGTGAGAGCTAACCTTCAGAAAGATTAAAATAACCATCCGCATCAAGATTCATGAGGCAACACAGTTGCCCACAAAGGTCTCCAAGAAGTTGAGCGGGAAAGATCATGACCAGTAGAAGCGGGAGGGATATGCGTATGTAGTTACAGATGTGTCCAATTGTGCCCAGTAGTCCGCAATGAGAGTTGGCACTTTCAGATAAGGTCTCGATCAATCGGCAATGTCTGCTTTGCTAGTCATCACATATCCACTACATAAGCATTTCATCCCTTTGAGGAGAGGGGAAGGTGGTCAGGATGCAAGTGTGACCGTGTCCATCAATCGCTGGGCTTTAATCCTCAAGGCAAGATAGAGAGAGAAGAGGGGCGAGAAAAGGTGGAGTAAATAATTCACTGAGTATTCGCATGACACGATCTGTCCTACTTTTATTCTACTGGTCCAAGGTATGTTTGGAGATGTAGGGCAGAAGAAAATGAGGCACAGAGAAGGTTTTTATCAACCACAATTAGACCGAAACTGGAAGGGCACGGAATAAACTACAAGGAGGGGGGAAGACAAAAAGAGATGGGAAAAATGAAGAAATTTGTGTTGGATGCATGCCTTGGTACTTGTATATGTAGTTCAGCCGCGTACGTGTAAGTCGTGTTGAGCGTGAATCGAGCCAGGCTAGTGTAGTGGTGCAGGCATCATGGTACCAGTCCAAGTATGTTGAGGTGTGTTTGTGTAAGCCTGCAGATCTGGCTTACAAGAGAGTTATGTTGCCATGTAGTTTCCATCTTCCTCCAGCGTTCCTTCTTGCTACACTTAATCCTCCCGGTCAAGGCAACTTAAGACATCAGGGGTATAAGGTGCCTGTGGTCGTCTCCACTTGGCATTCTCTCAATCTCTCCCAGATTATACTATAGATCTGAAGCCACATCCTTGTGTATGATAGGCAGACGTGCCTTGCCCAAGAAGACAGTTTCTCTGTGTGGAAATATAGTAGGCATTTCTACACCAAATAGGTAAATGTAAGAATGATACAAGCGTACTGAGAGTCAGGCCAGAATGGTGTATGGGGGTACAAAAATCCAAGATCTGTTTCCTTGGGATACTGTTGCATCATACTCTTCACGTATACAGATCATCGTCACAAAGCCATGCCAGGGGAGTAGAAAGATCTTTGGAGATCCAAAGACCGTCATCCCAAGGCCATAATGAGGAGCAGAGGTCTTCAGAGATCCAAAGACCGCTACAACTCTAAAGACAAGTGTAGGTTGTTGGGTTGTTCCAACGATTGAGTTGAAGTTACAGCGATGAGGTGTTGGCGTACTCACTGTTAGCATCACACGACGAGAAATTTGTTGGAGGTCAGGTGATGTACCTGATCCGTCGATGCTGTGATCCGTTAGAGTCCCAAGCAACCACCACCACAGCTTCCCCCCAAGTCGGCAACTGTGGGCACACATTAGCGTAAGTCAAGAAACCACTCCTCATTTTATTTGACTAATTTCTTAATAGGTATCACCACTTCACCTGACACCCTAAGCTTGGAACCCTTGTCTGAGGATCTCCTTGGACATGCAGTTCAAGTCAACACCAGAGCTTTCATCTGAGGATCTCCCTGGACGGAGAGTTTGAAATATTTCTACCAGTGTTTGTCTGAGGATCTCCTTGGACATTGTCTGGCAGGATATCCATCATGTCAGGATGAGTCACCATCGTGAATGGTGACACCTTCTATTCACCCAACAGCCAGTGCAACCTCACACTGCTGGAGGATAATACATATGAGGGCTTTCGTACATTTGTGCTAGGTACCTCGACAGCCGACAATTTCCAGCAACCACGATGGTGGACTGCACAAACAGAGTGGTTGAGCTGCATCCCCACCATGCCCGTGGCTTACAGCGGTGTATTGGTAGAGTCGCTGGCTCATATCCCACAGAAATTTACCCACACAAACCCAGATGGATTCAGCTTGCCAGAACGGGTTGTTTCGCAGTGGCTAGTGATCAAGAAGAGTCTGGATGAGGTCATAGGAATTCTGAAGGCTGAGAACAGCCTGAGTTTTGTTTGTCCATTTGCCCCTTCTAGTTTCGGGTATCACGAAAAACATGGCACGGAATCGCGTGCATGGCATCTCGCTACCAAAGCACGCGACTGGTTTAGTATTTGGCTAGGCTTACTTCACTGGCAAATCCACAAGATCGTTGACCCTGGCTATCATGAGGGAATCACACCCATGAAATGGGTTGTTCAGGTCGCAATGGCACGCAAGTTCAATCAGGTGCTGCTCAATAGCCTCCGGACGGCACCTCTGTTGCAGAGATACTGGGATATAAACCGAGCAGGCGTGATTCTCCATCTCCCGCCCCAGCCATTGCAGCCAAGTCCTGCATATTTTGTGAATATCGGTGTCCCTGTATGGTACCATTGGAGTCTTACAACAGATCCCTCATATCCTGCACCAAGTGCCCATGAACTTCAGCTGGCAACCACTTGGATTGCAAGACCACCTCACTTCCCTGCTACTGACCACCAGCTGCTCATCGCATTTTCTGATGTACCCCGTGAATGGCCACTCCCATCTTCTGACATTGACACCGGTGATGAGTTTATGCCATGGGAATCAGACTCTTTCCAACCACAACCACCAGATGACGATTACAATATGGAAATCGATGAGCCCACAGATGGAAGCTTACCGGATGCTCGTGTGTACCTCTCCAAGGGAGGAATGGTGAGAATGGAGCGTACCAAGTCCGGGAGAAATATTTGGGAACCATTCTTCCAAGAACGTGCAGCTGCTGTTGCTAAGCATAAAGAAAGAGGAACTCCACTAGATCGTCAAAAATGGGAGAACCGAGAGAGGAACCCACCCACTACTAGTGCACCTGTCTTTGTCTTGGATTGGGATTTTGATGATCCCACCAAGTTTACACGACAACTTGTAAGGAGAGATGAACGAGAGAGTATGCTTGCGGAATACAGCCCAGAGCAGAAATGATATGACGCTGTTTTCAATGAGTGGCACTGTTGCACAGAGTGGGGGAAGGATAAGGAGGATAGTGATGACGAAGACATGCATGAAATCCAGGAGATTGCTGTGAGCCCAGTTGAGATGCTTCGGAGGGGGGGAGACCAAAGTCAGGCTCCTGTGAGCACAGCCGAAATTCCTTGGGGGGAGGTGCTGGAAGTTGAGCAGTCTATGCAACTCGCTCCTGTATCAACACATCTGGCAGACAGTGACCAATTTGTAGCCGACAATTTGCAGTGTGCGACTTTGGAGATCCTTTATACCCAGTTCGGCTTCACAGTCCCTGCAGACCTGAGTGAGAACAATGCTGTGGTTGGACCTGTGAATGGGAGGAGCTTGATTCACACTTTGGGGATTACATGGACACCTTTGGAGAGTCTGTTTTTCCCCACACCATTGGGTCAAAGATGTTTAAAGTTTCTTGCCTGTTTTTCTGAGAAGCTTCCCCCACAGCCATGTATCCAAGAGTGGGACTTAGCTGACCCCAATCCTCACACCTTGATAAACTCATGCCGGTTGAAATTCATTCAAGTTGTAGCCAACTCAACTGATCAGATGTACATGTTTGATTTCGGATCGGAGTCCACTGTGCCCTGGAAACTTGCTGTGTATACTGCAACAGCTGCTCTTTCCATTTGCAGGATGGCGAGCGACATTAAGGAGAAAGACATGGTGCTGGAGTTGGTAATGGCTGGGACATGTTTCCACACGCTTCAATCTGCCACTTCCCTTAGGGCCCTTCCCACAGGGGTGCTGCCTCGACCAGTATCAGTCCCGCTTCGTCTGCTAGACCACAAGTTCACTAAGACGGACTATGAATTCTACCGTCAGCAGTGTCAGATCATTCTGAAGCAGTATTGTGGTCGAGCAGCATTGTTGCGTGGGGGCTTTGTTCGTCACATCGCCCTTGACACCATTGGTATACAGGATACCCTATCTGGCCCATCAGGCAAATATCATGATGGTTCGCCCATGTATTCTGTTATGGATGCGGCAGGAAATGAGTTTTTGGATGACAAATTAAGCCAGGATGAGTTAGACGTAATCTGTGGGTTATATGGCTCATACACAGGTCTGAGTTCTTATTCCATTCATATTTAATGTGCTACTGACTGTGATCTTCAGGTCGAGGCGAGGACAAAAGAAAAGTGTCATGGTTTCCCTTGACACACCTTTACAAGGGATCAGGTGAAGATTTGGGACGTTGGTCTGACCGGATGGACAATCTCTACAATAGACAAGTGGCCTGTGTGACGGGAGCCTGCGAGGATGAGAAGATGGGATTTCCTTGGACCCCATCAATTTGGCACCAGCGGCTGAGAGGTGCCCCTGAAGGACAAAGAGCAATGAAAGTCCTCGAAGAACGATCCAGGGAATTTATCAACAAGTTTGGTCCCCCTAGTGCCCATCGGTAGATTTGTCTTTTTTTTTTTGCTGGAATAGTGTCATGTAAATACTGAAGTAGCTGGAATCACGAGTCAATATATATGTTTAATCTCCACCAGGCAAGTTGAATGAGTGTCTCAAATAGTCGGTGATGTTACACACACGCCGAAGCCAATGGCCTGACCTATACACCTGTAAAGCTGTTCCTCCTAGTTCTATGGTCACCCCCTGTCCCATCATCTATGGATCAGGGACATCGCATCTCTTGTTCCGTTCACTCAGGACGAGGATGGTTAGAGGGCATGGGAAAAAAGGGTCAGGTGACCATAATCAATCAGCCCGTTTCCTTCATGCGTTGCTTTCCACCGTCATCTCTGTCGTGCTTAACCACCTGGAACCTGTTTAATGGACAAGGTGAGTATTACGAAGGTCAAACTCTCATATACTGACACTCAGCACAGATGTTACTCCGTCATAGAAGCTAGACGCCAATCTGTGACTACCATCTGAGGATCTCCTCAGATGTAAGCACAGAGGCTCATTACTGCGACACCTCTTGGGTACCGTCTGAGGATCTCCTCGGACGCTAACTGAGAGCTCTCAAACTTACTGTGTGCAATCATTGTGTACAGTGACGCGTACTACTCTCTGGATTGGTGGATGTTAGGCCAGACATCCTACCTTCACATACCAATTCCTTATCCACACCCTCCCATTCTGTAGAAGTGCTCCTTGCAATGAGTAATATATGCTTGTTAAAATGTCTCACGCATCCCTGTATGAGTTATTCCACATCGGCAGAGAAAGTCCACTGGGCTGTGCTATCGTGCTTTTTGTCTCTCTACTCTGACCATGTCTGTCCTCTGCACCTGCGGTTGCAGCCTGCTTGTAACACATGCTACGAAATGAAACCATTTGAATGGCCGTGGAAAGACATCACTCAGAGCGAGTGTCCTGGCAGAGCAAGAATGGCTGGGACACACTTCCTTCCCCCCCAATCTCCGACATTCCCAAATTCTGCCTCAGGACCACTGGAAGAGAGACTCCAAAAAGCGGTTGCAATCCATTTCTGACCAGGATGGCAGCCGCAAGCAGATTAAGGCAGCCCAACCCGAGGTGTACCAACCTCCTGAGAAATTTCCTACCTCTCAAGCTGATATGGACCTCACAGAACCCCTCCCTGCACTAGAACAAAATCATGACGATAACTTCCCTGATATATTGCCATCTACGTGCCGGTCAGACAGGTTTGTGGATAGAATCAGGCATGTGATGGAGCAGCGATGGGGAAATGGCCACCTGCGAGATGATGGTTCTGGGCCTGCCTATAGGAATGATACCAACAGTAAAGACGAGGGATTTGGTGGTGCTGCTGGAGCTGAGCCTGAAGCTTCCCAGCCTGAGGCCTGCAAGAGTGATGAAGCCTGCGAGAGCAATGAAGCCTGCGAGAGTGATGAAACCTGTGAGAACGATGAAGACAGCAAGGTTGATGAAGATGACGGTTTGTTCATGGGGTCTGAGGTAGCTGGCATTTCCTCTTGGGACATGCTTGGTGAAAAATTTGAGCATGAAGCGGTGTCCGCATCCACAGGTTTGTCCTCGCTTCATGAATCACCTGCCTCGCTAACAATACTTCAGATGCAAATGCTTTGGGGGATTTGGACCTTAATCTGCTTCGTAGCTATACGCTCAAGGTGGAGGACCACATAACTGAGCACACCTTTAGTCGACTCCGTAAAGCTTTTCCAGGCAGCAATCAGGTCAGCCTGAAAATGACCAAGAAGTGCATTCAATCCCTGTCTGGATTTCAGCCCATACGATACAGCTGTTGTATAAACAGCTGTGTTTGCTTTGTCAGGCCATATGAAGACCTCACTGAATGCCCCAACTGCAAGGAATTGCAATACACAACTAATGGAAAGCCACGCAAGACATTCGGGTACCTTCCCCTCATCCCTTGCCTACGAGCTATGTCAGCAAACCCCACACACACGAAAAAGATGCGTTATCGGGGTGAACACATTCACAAGTCCGGCATCATTAAGGACATATTCGATGGTTCCCATTATTAGTCCTTGCTCAATACTCTCATCCCTGACACAAGTCATCCCATATTCTTTTTCTCCAATGAGTGCGACATCGCCCTCAGTCTTTCAACAGACAGCTTTGCTCCATTCAAACAGCGTGATAAGACATGCTGGCCCATCCTCCTCGTCAATTACAATCTATCCCCTGAAATACGTTTTCAGAAACATTACCACATTCACATTGGTACAGTCCCAGGTCCGAAAAAGCCTTGGGATTGGGATTCGTTCTGCTGGCCACTTGCTCAAGAACTCATTCAGCTCGAAATAGGCATCAAAGCTTTCAACACCATCAGTCAATCGTTATTCTCGCTTCATGCCTATCTCATCATAGCATTTGGTGACATTCCGGCTATGGCTCTGATCACACGCATGAAAGGGCAGAATGGTATTAGTCCATGCCATATCTGCAACATCAAAGGGATACGCTCACACTCTTGCACTTACTACATCCCTCTTCAACGAGATAAGCTTCCCAAAGCAAATCCCCTTCAATACAACCCGTCCGACCTCCCCATTCGCACTCACAAGGAGTTTTTAGAGCAAGCCCGTGCTGTGGAAATGGCCCCCAGTAACACCGTACATGAGGAACTTGCCAAACGATATGGCATCAAAGGGATACCAATCCTCAGTACCATATCCTTGCTCTCATTCCCATCTTCATTCCCATTCAACTTCATGCACCTCATTTGGGAAAATTTGATCCCTAACCTCATTCTGTTCTGGACTTGTGAGTTCAAGGACCTAGATCACCAGGGCAAAGGCTATGCTATTGCAATGCAAATCTGGAATGAAATTGGCGCAGCTACGGCAGCATGTGGCGCAACAATTCCAGCAGCTTTTGGAGCTTCAGTACCCAACATTGCAACTAAACGGTCACAAATGACTGCCGAGATGTATGCCATTTGGACACTTTATATTGCTCCAGTTGTGCTTCGTGGCAGGTTCACAAACGTGAAGTACTATGACCACTTCATGCAGCTTGTCGAACTTTTGAAGCTCTGCTTGTTGTTTGAGCTCATGGAAGAGAACTTGAAACAGATTGATGAGGGTTTCAAGTCTTGGGTTCAGATGTATGAAAAGTGAGTATCTGCCTTCTACATTGTGCTCTTATACTTAAATCAATGTAGGCTATACTACAGTGACCCACAAAACTGTTCCAATGTTTTGTACTTTTGACTTAAAGTAGTAATAGCTCAGTAAATAAAATAGCCATATTTGTGAATATATTTATAAACATAGCCAAATATGTCATATCTGACTCTGCAAAGTTGCGTCATGTAATACTTCCAAATTAGGCAATTATGAATTTTGTAATCATTTTAAGTCATTGGAACAGTTTTGTCAATGACATATTATACTAGGCTATCCTATTATTTCTAGTACTTAGAGTAGCCCCCCCTGGCTTTGAGTACAGCTGCTACTCTTCTAGGCATACTTTCAATTAACTTCTGACACTCAGAAGCTGGAATAGCATCCCACTCCTTTTCTACCCTCTGCCACAACTCCTCCATACCCTTGGGAGGAGATTCATACTCTCCCAACTTTCTCTTCACATATTCCCATAAGTGTTCAATGGGATTGAGGTCAGGTGACTGTGCTGGCCAGGTTAGGAGCCTAAAATGATTTTTTTGAAACCATTCTTTGGCCAGTGTACTCTTGTGTTTGGGGTCATTATCTTGCTGAAAGATAATATCTCAGGGTTTAAGCTTGTACCACTGGAGACTCTTCTTCAAATCTTCCTCCAACATTTGCACAAACAACTCTGCATCCATCCTTCCATCAATCCTCACTGCATAGCCTGGGCCATCCCACAGCATACAGCCCCAAACCATCACTGATCCTCCTCCATACTTCAGAGTTCCCTTGACCAATCTTTCACTAAGCCCCTCTCCCTTCTTTTTCCATCCCCACTTCCTCCCATCTGACCCCAAACGATTAATTTTGGTCTCATCAGACCATACAACCAGCTTCCAGTCCTCCATAGTCCAATGCTGGTGTGTCAGAGCAAAATCCAGCCTAGCCCTCCTATGCTTGTCAGAGAGTAAAGGCTTTTTTTGCTTGACTACAGCCTTCATTCCTGCCTGTTTGAGATGCCTTGCTACAGTCTGTGAAGAGACTGATGTCCCAATGATGGGAGCAAGAGATTTGGCTATATCTACAGCAGTTTCAGCCTTGCCAGCAGAGATAAGATGGATAGCATGCCGAATATTAGTGGTACAGAGTTTTGAAGGACGTCCTCCAAGTGATTTAGTAAGGCTGGAACAATTTTTAGAGGCTAGCCTGGATATGGTACTGCGCCCAACACCAGTAATTGCCTCAATTTTAGTATAGGAATGATGAGAATTTAGCAAAGAGAGGATGGTTTGCTTTAGAGTAGAAGATAATGGCTTCATGGTAGGTAGGGGGGTTGAGAATGATGGGACATGGCTGTCAGCACATCTATTTATATGTCAAAGACACGTGGTCACATGATCTTGTTGATTCACAATCAACGGAGTCATGTGATTGCTTGGATTAGTATTAAAAATTACTATTGACAAAACTGTTCCAATGACTTAAAATGATTACAAAATTCATAATTGCCTCATTTAGAAGTATTACATAACGCGACTTTGCAGGGTCAGATATGACATATTTGGCTATGTTTATAAATATATTCACAAATTTAGCTATTTTATTTACTGAGCTATTACTACTTTAAGTCAAAAGTACAAAACATTGGAACGGTTTTGTGGGTCACTGTATCAAAATGACCCTGTTTGACTCTCCACTTGTCCTCTGACCCTCCATGCCATTCTTCATATTGCATGGGGTATCCAGGTGGCGGGTCCTGTCTGGATGTATTGGGCATTTCCTATGGAGCGTCATTGTAACACTCTGCTTCCATTGATCAGAAGTAGATGCTACCCTTACGAATCCATCAACACCTTTGTTGCGGCGACTGCACAACTAGATCAAATACGATTATTATATGATCTTTACGAAGTGCTATCTTTGGATCCTGACAAGAAGAAAGCGAACCAAATTGTTCATGATTTATGTATGTTCAACCTGTCATCTTGTCATTGTCGCTTAATCACTTGCTTGCAAACAGACCCCCTCTACATGTTTTCCGCCCCACGACAGTGTGAGGCCCTACCCCCACCCATATATAACAAAGTTCTAGCTTCTTTAGTGACATGCTTTGATGTCACAAAGCAAGCTATTCAATCCGTCATAAAACAAGATCAGCCCGTCGTCCAGTATGGCAGAGTAACTCGTCTTGAAGGAGGTGATCTCATGATTGCCCGTGACTTAGTTGGGAAGAGAGAGGACAGTCAGGATGCATCCTTTGTGCAAGTTGAGTGCTATGCCCCTTCCTGCATATGGTATCTGAATGTTCTTCATTCCAGTATACTCAACTTGTGGATCAGCATGCTCACCGAAAGAGAAGAACACCAGAATTCAGGCCATGTGATTTCTTTGGCCAACTAAAGTGTATCCTAGTTCTGGAACTCCCGTCTGCACCACAACTTGACTTAGCCATGCCAACGACCATTATTCTGGCACTTATTCGTGGTGTCAAGGCAACACAGAAGAGTGGCATTTATTATTACAGTAATAAGGATTGTGGTGTTGATGAAGTTGTTGATCTAAGTACAGTGCAGTGTGTTGTTGGAAGGATATTAGACAGGGGTGTGTGGGCCATTGTAGATCGAAGCCCTGATATGGAGATCCAGGTGGATTAAGGCTCCGATCGTGTTGATTTGCAAACCATTCAAGTCCGCCATTACAGGCCAGTAGCTACGTACTTGGTGTCTCTCAGATATCTTGGATGAGTAATTCGAGTGGACGATTTGTGCAGCCGCCACCTTGGCCTTGATCTCATCCGAGGTGATGAAGGTGATAGGAGAGAGGAAACCGAGTGCATTAGCAGTGTCGTCAGTCCTGTGAAGGTGCTTCTTCCACAGTCCTCTCCAAGTTACAGGAACAGCTCACTTCCGTCGAATCTGCAAGGGCAGTTGATGCCGCCCATCTGGCCATGGATATGGAGGCAGAGCGGGCCAAAGCTGCAGAGCTGCAGGCCAACCATGTCGCCCTTTCTCACTGTTGCGCCGCAAAATCATTTCATTTGTGAAATCACTAGCTAATAAAGTAACTAACTTTCCGTTACTGAATAATATCAGTATATGGCCATGGTCAGACACTGGGTGCGAGAGATTTAGAATACTATCTAAAATATGTGAAGGTGGACATCTCAGAAACAGAACCAGAACACCCAGACAAGTAAAAGTGATGTTAACTAACTTATGGGTGACAAGGCTATGGAAGAATGACTCTGGTATGAATGTACCCGAGCATTGTATCCGATACCGTGTTAACTAAGATATTAGTTAAGATACTCATGACTGCACAAAAGACCCATTTCTTCGCCTCTGCCCTAGAAAGCAGACGAGTCGCAACACTTATGTCATCCGGATGGTACCTAGTCATAATAACAGGTCTGGGAGTGAATCTTGACAAAAGAATGTAGGGATTAGCTGAATGCCCTGACAAGAATGTCCCCTTGAAACGGTTCTGATGATATTGAAACCTAAGGGATCGAATGGGGGTATCCCCGAGGGTACTCAGGGAAGGATGCCCCCTCATAGAAACAAAAAGAGATCAGAAATGATGAACTAGAAAATGAAGATTGATAAGAATAGAATAAGCTAATTAATTCTAGTGTTAGTCTACTACCTGAAGACTATGGAAGTGGACTTTAGAACATTAGGGTTGAAAAGCTCAGGTGTGGAGAGTCCGAGAATAAAATAAAAACCAATAGATAAACGTTAGCGAGGAAACTCGCTAACCCGGCTGGCTGTGATATAAATAGCCAGGCACCTAGGGAGCAAGTCCCTGAGAGCAAATTGATGTCGCTGATATCGGAACTCCTAGAATGATGCTCCTAAATGATGAGGAGACAATAAAATGATGAAGCTGAAGGCTTGTTTCAGGTATACCCATAAGTTAATTGTATATTGTTATAAAAACTCGTCTGTAAATTACATGGGAGGCAAGAAACCGCTTGCCTATTTCCCCCCCTGATTGTATGGTTGATTAGGATAAGAATATAAAGCAATTTTACGCGATTTTCTTCGGTCATAAGACCACCAGAGACTTAAAGAGTTATACTCTTTAAAACCAGACCCTTTGAAACGATTGAGATATTGACAGACCCTTCTGCTTGACTCGAGAACTGAATACGAGTTGCTACGCCTCTTCGGTTCTTAAGTAGAAAAGTTCACTAACTTCCGTTTCTTTGGGTTCCTCTTAGAGGCCTTGCCTCAGAAGTATACCATTGAATTGTAGAGCTGTTTAATTGAGAAGCGAACATAGTACGCTAGGGCCCGTTGAAAACGCTGTCCACTAGGTCTATCTAGTTTAAAGATACTTACTGCAGGAGCTCGCTAGAAGCCTGTCTCGCTGAGTGGTATAAAAGTTTTATTGCCTTGTTCAGAAGCTGTAGTGCGCTAGGGCCCGTTAGATAACGCCGTCCGCTAGGCCTACTAGCTTAAAGACACTTACTGCAGGAGCTTGTCAAAAGCCTATCTCGCTGGGTAGTGTAAATTTACAGTATTGTCAAGAGAAAAGGACGTAGTACGCTAGGGCCCGTTAGAATACGTTGTCTGCTAGGTCTACGGAGGTTCACTGATTGTGAAAGCTTGCATTTTGCCTGACTTATCGAATCGTGAAGATATTAGTTAACATATTATATAGAAACGACCGTCAAAAGTTCCCATTGTATTCAGATAGAACAACTGTCTGTCTAGTTGGAGACTAAGAGAATAATGTACCAAAACCCTAAAAACACTAGAATTGAATATATTTCTGGAGATCTGTGACAACCTCTCCCCCACGAACTTATAAAGTCGGAATTAGCGAACCTGTTAACAAACTTCGTTTTCAATCTCGTAAAGTAATCCGCATTTCATTGCAACCTTGCTACTGCATGATCGCAAGAACTTAATCAACGCCGAGAGCGTGTTAATGCCTCTGACAAGATTGAGAACCTCAAAAAGCGGCATGCTCGTGAAATTATGGACATCGAAATGGACCTCAAGAAGCGAGAACAAGAACTATGTGATGCCAACGAAGATCTACAATTATGCAAAAGTGACCTTGAACGTGAACGCAGAAATGTCTCCACCCTTAAAGCCATCCTATCGCAACAGTCAACCGCTCATATTACCCTCACTACACAAGTCCAGGCACTACAAACCAAAAACATTCTGTGATGAGGTGAGTGCGTTATGACCAGCATACAGCGAAAGTCACTATTTGCAGAGAAACAGGCAACAAAGGCGCCTATACGGTGAAGACCCAGTTGATGAGTTGTTCGATTCAACTGAAATTGCTCATAGATTGTCCAAAAAATGCCAAAAAATACATCAAGATATAATAATACAATTTTATAGATCGCCCCAACAGTTCACCAGTCATAACATGCCACCTTGTCCAGACTCTTTCCCCCGACCCTCCATCTTCCTCCATTCGCAAAAAGCTGTGCCCCTGGCAACGCGCCATTGTGTCCATAAAGATGGAATGTTGCGACAGCGTGCTCGTTGTCGAACGCCCGCACTGTCCAGTGGCGGCGGCTATTGGTATCTGAGCTATGTTTTTCACCCCTAAACCTCCCTCTTTCGTCAGCTATCTAATTTATTTCATCGAATACTCACATCAGGACCCAATCCACATTCCTATCTCCAAGAACTTGTGAAGGTTTGTCCCTGAAGTCCACCGCTGCCCTTTCCAGCGCCCATCTCGCTTGTTTCCTCTCCCCTCCACTCGGGTTTGCCTTTGTGCATGGATTGCGTGAATAAATATAATAATACATGTTGTTGGGAGCTGTGATAGCGACTGAGGGCGGGTGTAATGATGGCAATTGAGGGCAGGTGTGATGATGGCGGCTGAGGGCAGGTGTGATGATGGCAGTTGGGGGCAGGTGTGGTGATGGATGCAACGTTGATGCAAACACACGTGACAGTGACGAGGTCACGCTTTATTTTTCCTCACTCCATCCTAACTTGAAGCTTGAGAATGATTATAATTTGGATATAAAGGTACAGCTCCAGTTTTTTTTTTACAACACATCCACACCTCGTTCATCAAACGCTCCACTCCATTGTCAGGGTTGGTATTCATTGACAAATAACGACAACGATGACTATGGGCTGTGGCCAAACAGATGCCCGAATACTGCTAATATTTCATCTAACCCACCAGCTTGCCAAACAGGATGAGTGCTATAAGTAGATCCTTCTCTCCTGCTGACGACATAAAACCTCCAGTATCATATTCCAATACTTAATATCCATGTTTACCAATGAAAAGTGATCTTACTAAAACTGTTGCGCTTTCCTAAGGCCTGAAAAACAATAATATGTATGGTATACCCTATTCCCCCCCTTTGAGGTGTTTTTACCACTCCTCTGGACCACCATATATTACATCGTTATACCCATGACATTATCTGGCGTAAATATTGAGACTTACCATTGAAAATGACCTTACCAAAAACGTCATTTTTTCCTACATCTTGAGAAACAACACTATCTGTAACTATTTACACACTTCACTCTTTAATGTTGTATTTTACAACCCCTAGGGTCTCACAGTGGAAGGACCCTCCTCATCGATGATCATAGCCTTAGACAATATTAGAAACAAACAATTAATAAAGATCCTAGTGAAAGAACATACCTCAGTAATGGCCTTGGCTACAGGAGCGTCAGAAGGGCCAGTCTCTTCCTTGGAGTCGACCATAACAGGAGGAGAAGATACCTGTTTGACTCTATGGTGCCGTTAGGACTGGTAGTTAGTGTTAGAGCCGGTGCGGGTCGGGACCGAAGCGGAGGGTCGGGGTGGTATCCTTGGTATAAGGTAACCGGGGGACAGGGCGAAGTCAGTACGTAGACTTCGGGACCGAGGCGGAGTACGTCGGGCGGGGGGTTGGACTTGCGGCCTCAGCTTATGTGCTGTGCCCTCCTACTGTCCTAGTCCGTATTTCAGGAAGTCGGAGCCGAAGCGGAGCGAGGCAGAAGAGAGGAGAGGATATGGAACAGGGAGCTGGTCCGCTGCTCGATTCGATTATCAGACTGAGGAGTACAAGCCAAGTACCTACGGTATATATACTACTGGCCTTACGAACTATGACTCGTACTGACTACGTGCGGAGTGAAGCGGAGACCCATATGGTTACAAACGGATTACAAACGAAATGGAGACCGGTACGGGTATGGAGACTGGTAACGTATCTTGACTACGGACGGGAAATGGAGATGGGGAAATAGAGACAGCGAGGTTCAGGTGACCACGGCACGTGTGGAGGTGGTCGCGTGATCGGGGCAGTGGGTTGCGGTCGGAGTGAGTCGGGGCCGAGTCGGAGGGCAGAGGGTTGTTGTGTGGAACACACGTGGAGTCGAGAAGCCGAAGTTTAAGTGATTAGACTTATAGTTGGCATGGATATGACAGTTAGTCAAATACAGAACTAGAAAAGAGTAAAGACTTGCCTTTTGAATGGGCATTGCTTCAGCCAGAGCTGGAGAGTCAGACTTGACCTGGGAACCATTAAGGGCCCTAGAACAATGAACCTTGACACAAAACTTGTTTAACTGTTTATGACAGGAGGGGAAAGTGTATTCCTTGAAGTGCTGATTTTGAAAGACTTCAAAACACTTCCTAGCATGGAAGACAGGTCTTGGTGTTCAGGCATAGCCATTTCAACCCTATCAGGCAAGGCTTGAATGAAGAGCAACTATAATAAGGGAATATGGCATTAACTAAGATATTAGTCAAGGAAATAGATAACCCACAGCTGGACTAGTGATGGCATTGATGGCCTTTTGAGCCATGACCTTGGTAATAGCCTTAGACCTGAGACATTCCATGTGATGGTTCATGATGGTCATAGCATCATCAAGGCTGGTAGCAAGTTCTGCAAGAGAAGACATGATAAAAAAGAGTACTGAATAAATGCAAAGATTTTATGATAGAAATTAAAAATGATGCATCTCAGGAACCTTTATAGGAACCATAGGACCCACAAGTGATTAATAGAACCCCTGAAACAAGAAGGAATTTGAAATTCAAGCCTCCACTAAAAACAGAAACTACAAGTAAAAAGAAGCAGGAACTGAGTAAAGAAGTTAGCAAGGAAACTCATTACATTTAAATTTTTCATTATGACCCATGGGGTGAGGGCACCCAGAGCAGCTAAAGAAAGGGGGAGGAGAAGCCCAGCCTTTGGGACCCCACACTTTGGCCCTGCAAAAAAGACTTATGCTTGAAGCATGAATTTTTTCAGATATCACACTGAGAGACATGGCAGAACATGACAATTAAATTGACAAAAGTGACATTTTACTAGTAACACATCACAACTAGTAAAATAAGACAAGGACAATAGCAGACCACATGAGATGAACAAGACAGAGACAAGGGAAAGACAGCAGCAAAGACAACAAAAAGACTCCTAGATGGGAGTAGAGGGACAACAAGCTGAGGAGGACACCACTTCAACCCTGTCAGTGAAAAGCACCACCACCTCCTCACAACTTTCCACTGAATCAACATCTTCTGTAACTGTAACACAAACAGGGGGGACAATGACCTTGGCAATCTCCAGGGGCCTTCTGATGGAAACAGATGTGGGTAGGGAAGTATTGACGTCCATAGGAGTGTCAACAGGAGTAGGCAACAGTGGGGATGAAGCACGAGGAGTGGTGACAGCAGGAAGATTGAGGACAGGGGGCATACCTGAAACCTCACCAGTAAGATGCCCAAGGAACTCATGAAGAACTTGATGAATATGAGCAGCATTGGCAGCAAATTGACCACGTTTGTCCACCAAAGGAAGGTGGGATTTGAGAACATCAAAGAAATGGATGGCATCCTTGGTGGTCTCAGCCATGCCAGTGCCCACCCAGATATCAGAATCATTGCCACCCCAAATGGTGTGCAGATTAAGGAGATCATGCCCAAGCTCATAAACCTGTTGAACATATTGGGCATGGAGATACTGTGCTTGAGATTGCAGGTTACAGAAGCATGAAATGAGATCTACACAGAAAGAAAAAGAGGCATTAGCAAGAAAAAGGACCAGAAATAGGGATAAAAACTCACAGTTGAGGCTACCAAGTGCAAAGGGAAATATTCCCTTGGAGAAATACTGTTGAAGCAGAGGGGGCTTGCTAAAAGTACAATTACTCTTGCTACCCTTAGAGCACTGCTTATGGTGGCAACCCATGCTGATTGAGGTACAGGTTACCAAGCAAGCTGAGATACAATTGCTACAGAACAAGGATGCAACAGGTTCCTGAAAAGAACAGTTAGTTGAAACATCACAACAGAAATGACCAAACAACTTACCAGTGCCATGCCTCATTTAGAATAGGCTGTGGTATCTGAAGTAAGAATGGGATCATCCCAGGTACAGCCAAACTGTAAGACCAGCTGTGTGGTAGTATGAGACCCTAAGGCACATCTAGAATCAATTTAACTTAGAAAATATAGAGGGAACTTACAACCTTTGCCCAGAGCATGTTGCTCCACCAAGACCTTCTCTTTGTCCTTTCAGGAAATTTTAGCTGAAGAGCAAGCAGTAGAATGAGAGGAGCAATGTGGAGGAGAGGAACCAGAATCCTCTGAAGACTCAAGTTTGTCTTCCTCCTCATCTGAAGAATCTCCCCCCCCACTCTCACCAGAATTATCAGAGCTGTCAGTTTTCACAACCTGTGAGTGATGATGGCAGTTTCAAGTAGATTTGGCATGTGCTGTAACAGCAACCTTGGCAACTTTGGCCTTGTTGCCTAAATCATTGTCACAGGAAAATAAGTAGACGTTGAGCTAGATAAAGAAATATAAAGGAGCATAAAGATGTACCAGACTGTTTCTTGCAGTCATGCAAGGATGTCTTGGCCTTGGATGAAGTTTGTGAGTGCTTTGGCATGATGGAAGAGGACAGGAAAGAAAGAAATAGAGGGAGTTAACAAAGTTGATAAACAAATAACAAAGGGAAATTGATCATGCATGGACCCATCTGTGTGAAATTCAAATTCCATCTACTTAAGACAGACTCCTGGGAATTGGAAATACCTGGAAAATCAGAGATTGAAGTTTAAAATCATTCAGTAGGGAGGGAATTGCTGAATTCTTGACTCATGGCCTCTGCCAAAATATGTGATTATCAAATGAGATTTGATAAGCCAGCCTGACCTACCATACCATTTCCAAGAACAAGGTGCAAATGAGGACAGACAAAAACTGTTAAAGACAGCCTAGAGTTCTATATCCTAGGCTAATATTAGACCTAATTGCATACATGGGCTTGGCATTACAAGGCCAGATCAACAGGAACCATGCTAGTGCCAGTTCTGAGATGAGTGGCTGTGAAATCAATAAATCCCTATAAAGAAAAATAAATCTAAAGCCGGTCATGGTGACTAATAACCACTAAAGAGACAAGCATGATAAAACTCCAATGAAAATAACAAAAATGGAGGCTTTTGGAGACTGAGGGCAGTCATTTAAAGAAAGGGGGAGATATTGCACTGCAAAATCATTTCATTTGTGAAATCACTAGCTAATAAAGTAACTAACTCTCCGTTACCAAATAATATCAGTATATGGCCATGGTCAGACACTGGGTGCAAGAGATTAGAATACTATCTAAAATATGTGAAGGCAGACATCTCAGAAACAGAACCAGAACACCCAGACAAAGTAAAAGTGATGTTAACTAACTTATTAGTGATAAGGCTATGGAAGAATGACTAACTAGAAAATGAAGATTGATAAGAATGGAATAAGCTAATTAATTCTAGTATTAGTCTACTGCCCTCTGCTTTATCCTCTGACTGGGTGTCACATTCCATTTTCCACCTTGACAGTAGCAAAACCTCTAGTATATTACTCTATTGTATACTAGCAATTAATATTCATGTTTGCTATTGAAAAACATTCTACTAAAATTGTTGCACTTTCCTAAGTCACGAAAAATAATGGTATGTGTGGCTATACCCCATTCCCCTCCTTCAAGTTGCCTTATACCACCCTCCAAATATTATGCCATTACACTGATGACATTTTCTGGTGTAAATGTCTAGATTTACCATTGAAACTCATCCTACAGAAAACACTATTTTTTCCTACATCCCAAGATACAACACTACCTGGCATAATTTACACAACTTACTCTTTAAGGTTGTATTTTACCACCCCTAGGGGTTCACAGTGCAAGGTTAGGTGGCAGGGCTGTGTTGTACTCCCCATGTGTGTCATTCTATTCTGCAGGCATTAGGAGGCTTGCATGAAACTTGTTGTGAATCTTCCATTTGATGGGTAATTTTAGCTCATAGGTGACAGGTCTGAGTTTCCTTGTTATGGTGAAGGGACCTTCTTGGTGTTGGGCCAGTTTCATTGAGGCATACTGAATTGGGAGGTTGTGGTTGTTTTGTCCAACTTTTAGATTGATATCTGGCCAGTTATGTCTTGCAGCCATTTTTAGTCTGGCCTGCTCATACACTTCTTGGCATATCTTGGCAAGGTATTTAAACTTCTCTCCTATTGCTGGAATGTTTGTTGGCTCCTTGGAGGTCAGAAATCCTTTGGGGCTTGATCCATAGAGCAGTTCAAATGGGGTATACTGGTGTTCAGCATGTGTCTTTGAGTTGTGGGCATATTCCAGAAGTGGAAGTACTTTTACCCATTTGTTTGGGTTTGATGAGCAATACATGCCAAGGTATATGTAATTCAATTTCTTGGTTGAATTGCTCTGTTTGTCTGTCTGTCTGTGGGTGGTAGGCAGTAGAGAGTGCTTGTTCAATTCCAAGTTGTTTATAGAATTCTTTCATGGATTTGGCAACAAATCTGGGGTTGCAATCACTGAGAACCTTTTCAGGGAGGCCAAATCTAGAGAACAGCCATTTGATAAGAATTTCAGCAATCTTGTCCACATTAGCAGTTTTCACAGTAGGTTCTAGAATTATCCCCTTCATAAGCTGGTTGACCATGACCAGTATAGAATCATGGGGTCCATCCAGGGGTAGGTCTGTGATGAGATCCATCAAGATATTCAAGAATGGATGGGTAGAATGGGGTCCAGGGATAGGTTGAAGTGGTGGCTTTAGGGGGTGGCAATTAATCTTGTATTGTTGGCGATCAGGTTGTCTTGAAAGAGCAACTGCTGGTCTGTTTTTCTTTCCAGGGATGTGTTGGATTTCAATGTCAAATTGTTGCATGTAGGCAATCCATCAAGCTTGTCTTCTGCTAAGGTCTTCAGGTTTTCTCTAGCAGCAGAGGTTGTTGTGATCTGACCATACAATGGTTTTGTGGGATGATTCTTCTATATAGTGGTGCCATTCTTTGAGTACTCAGATTATGGTGAAGAGTTCTTGTTCTGAACAACAATAGTTGTGTTCTGCTGGTGAGAATCCTTTTGAGAAGTAGGTGATCAGGTGTTTAACTCCATTATTGTCATGTTGAAGTAGGACTGCTCCTGATGCAAATAGTGATGCATCACATTCAATTTTGAAGGGTTTGTCTCAGTCTGGAACCATTAGTACTGGTTCACTTTGGTGTATCCTGCTTGTATGTTGAGCTTGGTGAAGTATCTTGATCCTTGGAGTTTGTCAAGAATGTGTGAGATGAGGAGAAGATTGTACACATTGTTGACTGTGTGCTCATGGAGGTACCTGTAATCTGTAAGGGTGACCTGGTCACCATGTTGTGTCAGCTGAGCAGAGAGAAACCTTAGTGTCATTTCCAGACTTCTACCAAGTACATACCTGAGCAGGGAGAAACCTTAGAGAATTGAGTAAGGTTTCTCCAAGCTCACCTACACTACTTATACTACCTGCTGTAAGGTCCAAGTTGAGTAATCTACTCTACATAAATGGCCATGAGGTGTCAGGGATGCCTAAAGTAAGTATAGTTGGAAATGGGCTTGGGATAGGGTCATGCATGCCAGTGAGGGTTCGCGTCTGCATCGGAGGGGTGTAGGAGGGAATTCCGAGTACTGGGGTGTTGGGGGACAGATTTCTGGGCCCAGGGGGGCTGGAAATCGGATTTCCAAGCATTGGGAGGCTGGGGATCGGATTTCCAAGTGCAAGAGGGTTGGGGATTAGATTTCTGAGTGCAGGAAGGCTGGAGATTGGATTTCTGGGTGCAGGGAGTCTGGGAATCAGAATTCCAAATCTGCAGTTGTGAGCAATGACCTGGAGTTCCCCTTACATAATCTTGACAAGGGCATAGCTTTCCATCTTTCTTTCCTATGAAGAAGAAAGGGGAGGCCATTGGTGATTTGGATGGCCAGATGTATCCTTTTTGAAGGTTTTCTTCTAGGAATGTATCAAGTTCCTTTTCTTCATTGAGGGATAGTTGGTAAGACTTCATGGTGATTGGCTTGAATGATACCTTGAGTTTGATTTTGTGATCCCATAGTTGTTGTAGGAGGAATCATTTGGCTTGTGTCTTGCTGAATACTGGAAGGTATTCATGGAATTCTGCAGGTATGACCTTTCTTGGGTCATTGTTTTTCTTTTCTCCATGTTGTACAGCAAGGAATTATGATGCTGAGGCTTTGAAGTTGATTTCTTCAAAACTCGTAGGCTTGAGGGTGGAGATGTGGTTGAGTTGATCATTGTAGATCTAGTTGGGTTCCATAGATTGGATGAGTTCTCAAAAGATAGTGTTATCCCAATGTTCATTTCTCCAGCATAGTTGTTTGGCATCCCAGTCAATGTCTGGGTTGTGTTCTGTGAGCCAGGGAAATCCAAGGATAAGTCTTGGGCTTCTAAGGGAGACTACTTTCAGTTTGATCTCCATGTGGTTGAGGGTTGTATAATGGGTAGCTATCCCATTTTCATTAATTGATCCATCAGCATTTTGTACTTTAATGGGTCAATCGAGGGGTGTTGTTTTAAATGAATGTTGTCTGACCATTTCAGGGTAAATGAAGTTTCCTGCTACTCCTGAGTTGAGTAGAGTGAGTAGTTCATGCTTTCAAGTCCTTTCTTAGTAATCTTGTGTTTTCGGATTTGATAGGGTAGATGTGTTATGCATGCTGATGATTTCTGTAATTTTATGACATTAATAGCATTTTGTGAATAAGGAAAGGAAGGGGTTCTTTGTGGAGGGCTAGATGTGGTGGCTAGTCTCCTTAGGCAAAATCCTTAACCAGGGAGGTGTCTGGGTGGTTGGATTCATTTGTGAAATGTTTGTAAATGTCCTCAACTTCTTTGTCAGTTGTATGTAGGGCTATTCTACTTGTTCTGCACAGCCTTGACCATGATCCACATCCTAGCTGATGGCATCCTACTGCTATATATACAGTAAGGGACAAAACCCTTCCAATGATTTTTATACTTCAACAAATATGTTAATAACTGCCCACCTACTAAAGGTGAAACCTTCATATTTTAATTGGGAATACCTATATGGCTCATATATCATCCTGCCAAACATCATTATGTCATGTGCCATTTTGGGAAGTTGGTGAATTAAACAATCATTTAAGATCATTGGAAGGGTTTTGTCCATCTCTACTCTAATCACATGATTTTGTTTATTACAGCCAAATAAGTGCAAATAAATGTCATGTGACTGGTTGGAATAATGTATAAATATAGCTGCTCACTCCCCTAGCTCACACCACCCCCCCAACCTCATTTTGCTAACATGCAATCTCTCTCTATGACTCAATGCAACCATATTCTTTCCCTTTTGGATAAAGGCCACTCTGCTAGCCATATTGCTTTTACCACTGGTCTTGGCCTCAGTACTATATCTTGTCTTTGCTCCAAACATCATTCAACACTTTCAAAGTCACTTGGTAGCTGCCCAACCAAGCTTTCTGTTGGCAATATCAAATATGCCACTCATCTTATCACATCCCACAAGGCTGAAAATGCCTCCCAAATCACCAAAACCCTTTGTACTGTCATTGACCAACCTCTATCCTCTAAAACAGTTTGCAGAGCACTCAAAAAAGCTGGAATGAAGGCTGTAGTCAAGCAGAAAAGGCCTAAACTCTCTGTTATACACAAGAGGAAAAAATTGGAGTGGGCAGAAGCATGTGCAGACTGGACCCTAGAAGACTGGAAGAGGGTGGTTTGGTCAGATGAGACCAAAATCAATTGCTTAGGGTCAGATGGCAGGGTTTGGGTCTGTAAAAGAGCAGGGGAGAGGTTTAGTGATAGGCTGGTGCAGGAAACCACAAAGTTTAGAGGAGATTCTATCATGGTATGGGGCTGTATGCTGTGGGAGGGTCCAGGATTGGCAGCCAAGATTAATGGTAAGATGGATGGTGATCTATTTGTCACATTTTGGAGGATGAACTCAAGGGGAGCCTGGAGTGGTATGACAAAGAGGTGGAGGATATTGTCTTTCAACAAGATAATGATCCCAAACATAGGTGCATCAAGGCTCAAAAATGGTTCAAAGCAGCTGAAATGGAGGTTATGGTGTGGCCCCCACAATCTCCAGACCTTAATCCAATTGAACATCTGTGAACTCACCTTAAAATCAAGTTAGGGGAGTATAACACTCCACCTCAGGGGATGGAAGAATTATGGGATAGGACACAAAAGGAATGGGATCAGATTCCAGCAGAAGTGTGTCAGAATCTGATAGAGAGTATGCCTGATAGGGTTCAGGCTGTCTTGGATGCCAGGGGAGGGTATACAAAGTACTAAAAGTGTAATTATTGGTAATTTCTTAGAGATGGACAAAACCCTTCCAATGACCTTAAATGATTGTTTAATTCACTGACTTCCAAAAATGGCATATGATGTAATGACATTTGGCAGGATGATATATGAGTCATATAGGTATTCCCAATTAAAATATGAAGGTTTCATCCTTAGTAGGTGGGCAGTTATTAACATATTTGTTGAAGTATAAAAATCATTGGAAGGGTTTTGTCCCTTACTGTATCTTACAATGAGTCACTGTCCTTGCTCTCCATTCCACTGCTGTGCAATGTTCCATCACTTTCCTCTGACTCATAATTCTCTTCTCCCAATCCTATCTCCATGGATTCTTCTCCATTCTCACTCTCCACTCTTTCAGTGCTTCCATCTGTGCTGGAGATTGGATCAGTTGATTCATAGCTGTTTCCTTCCTCCTTGGGGTATTCTAAAATATCCTTCAAGGTGATCTCCATTCCTGCATCTCTCATCAAGTCCTGCATGGCATTATAGTACTCCTCCTCTTCATCTTCATACTCCTGGGCCCATAACTGGTCTGTGGTCTCCTGTACCCATCTTGTGAAGTCAAATACTTGTTCCAGCTCCTCTCTGTCTGAACTGTTTATAACAGCAGGTGCTGTTAAGTACCAATCCTTATCAGTATGATAAATTAAAAAAAGTGTAGGAAAGAGAATCATCCTCCAAGACAATTGTAAGGGCAAGGTGTGGTTGATGAAACAACCACAGGCTTGTCTTCTTGACCTCATGAAACTGGGTACAAGTACAACTCCATCAAGTGAGAGACTTGAAAAAGAGAGAGTGAGTGAGAGAGAGTGAAACTGAGGGGAAGAAACTTCAAGCTAATTACACTGTAGCCTGTCAGAGGTCTTATGGCAGTGGAGACATCCTCATTGTTGGGAGCTGAGGTATCTAAGTACAAATGTGCTACTTAAATACCTAAATGAAAATATGATGCAGGGACGGATTCTGCACATAGGTGAGTTTCCTCCCTCACAAAAGACCATGCCATACTGTTACTTACCTAGAGAAGGGGGGATGAAAGAGGTACTTGCTCTTGAAAGGGAATCTGGAGAAGTGTAATGAAGCAATCAAAGGTGGAATGAAAACAGGAGCATACCATCTAAAATGCTAGTGTTAGCTGGAATGGGGGTTGAGTTACATCAAGGGCAACAACAAAAAAAAAAGAAACCAACACTCATGTCTCCATTGACAAGGAAGTATCACTGAGAAAAAGAAAAGAAAAAAAAGGCAGACCAATAAGATGCACCCATGTAGTATATAAAGCTGTAGGGCAGTTAGACTCACAAACTTGGGGCTTGCCTCCAAGAGGGAGAGCAAAAGTCAACACCATGATGATACTGCCACCTGCTCCATGCACTGGATGAGTGCATGTACTGCCCACCTGCATCCTTTCCTGACCTATCCAATGTGTTGCACTCCTTCAATTTTGGGATATGGGTGGAACATGGGACATATGCCATGCCTCTCAACTAGGGTGAGATAGTGTCAGCTGAGAGGAGGTAGGGAAAGAGGATTGGATTGGCTGCCACAGCAGTGGAAGGTATGTAAGACATTGGGGGGTTTTCTGTGTATTGCCTTGCAAATTGGTTGATGTCAAGAATCAAGGGAGGGGTTGGTCAAAGAGGACAGAAGGATTGCACAAGTCAATTGTGTGCAGGGTGACAATTGCAGTCTGAGTCAACCAGTGTGGACCACCTGTAGAGCATTGTAGGAGGTGAGGGGAGAGGGTTCCATCAAGGAGAGAGGAGTAGGTTGAGAGGGAATTTTAAAAGCCAATGGTAATTAGCTTGTACAATCACCCATCTAAGTTCATTGTCCAATAAGATTATGTAATGTTTCCCATCATTCTCGTCACACTTTATTGAGTGCTGCTTTGAGCCTTTGACCCCATGGGCCATGTGACCATTGAAATGGAACCCACCTCTCCCATCTGCTTTGCACCCATCCTTGCCTCATCATCATGCCCACATATCATCATATGAAGAAATTGAATCAATCTCCTGACAATTCCGGGGGTCAGTCACCCACTGAAGCATCTGTATCAATCACAATCAGCCAAACCAACTTGTATCACATGTCCACATGGTTTTAACCACTAGATGACTCCCCCAGAACACAAAATCTGCCCTCTCAATCCAAAGAAAAGGTCAAGTGTCAATATTGCCCCAACTGGTACACTATCCATGGCATCAAGAGCCATGAGCATGCATGCCCTAATGTCATATCCACACCAAACCTAGAGCTTAACCATTAGGCTTCGGCTTCTCGACTCCACGTGTGCTCCACACGACAACCCTATGCCCTCCGACTCGGCCCCGACTGGCTCCGACCGCAACCCTTCGCCCCGATCACGCGACCTACCTCTACACGTGCCACGACCACCTGACCCTCGTTGCTCCCATTGTCCAGTTCTCCATTCTCCGTCCGTAATCAGAATACGTTACCAGTCTCCATACCCGTACCGGTCTCCATTCCATTCGAAATTATTCGTAATCCGCTTGTAACCATATGGGTCTCTGCTTCGCTCCGCACGTAGTCAGTACGAGTCATCATTCGTCGAGCTAGTAGTATATATACCGTAGGCACTTGGCTTGTACTCCTCAGTCTGATAATCGAATCGAGCAGCGGACCAGCTCCCTGTTCCATATCCTCTCCTCTCTTCTGCCTCGCTCCGCTTCGGCTCCGACTTCCTGAAATACGGACTAGGACAGTAGGAGGGCACAGCACATAAGCTGAGGCCGCAAGTCCAACCCCCCGCCCGACGTACTCCGCCTCGGTCCCGAAGTCTACGTACTGACTTTGCCCTGTCCCCCGGTTACCTTATACCAAGGATACCACCCCGACCCTCCGCTTCGGTCCCGACCCGCACCGGCTCTAACAGTATTATCAGACTCACACTCCTCCTGTCCACCACACTCTGAATTTTTCTAACCATGGTCTCTCGAACAGTTACCCGTACTCGCACTCTGGTAACTCCAGCCGCTCGCCGTAGCAAACGCATCACTCGACAACCTCCTTCCGAGGAACTGCAACCCGACTCCCCGAGGGCTTCTCGCTCTCACCAACAATCGATCGCACCCTCGACCCCAGACCGGTTCTCTGAAGATATACAACCTTCAGTATTCCGGACTCCCGACGGCCCCGACGACGGCCCCGACCCCAATCCTGATCCCAGCGACCCTGGTGATCCCGACGACTACCCTGACAATGGGGACGGGCCCCCGGGCGACGACGAACCATCAGACAACGGCGACAACAACAACAACATCCCACCTGGCAACACCCGAGACGACCATGATAGACTCATACTCCGAGTTTTCCAACGCATAGCCGACCAAATGGACGGCCGTGGGAACTCTCAAGCCCCACAGCCTCCTCGAACTCCCCGTACCAAAGCTCGCGAACCTGACATCTTTACAGGTTCCGACCCCGCCAAACTCAAACCCTTCCTCTTCCAATGCCGACTCTATTTCCGTACCAACCCAGCCCAGTTTGCTATCCCCGCCACCAAGGTCAACTTCGCGTTGACATACCTCACAGGCGTGGCACAGCAACACTTCGAAATCGGCCTCGACGAGGCCGACAACCACGGAATAATGCACAACTGGATCGAGGACTGGGACCAGTTCACCCTGGAACTGCAGACCAATTTCGGTCCCGCGGATCCGACCGGAGAAGCTGCTGAGCAGCTCGACTCCCTCCGAATGCGCTACGACGAGAAGATCGCCGTCTACAACGTCGACTTTCTTCGCCTAGCTGGCCAACTCCGCTGGGGTGACGAAGTATTCTGTCACCGCTACTACAAAGGCCTCCCCAACCGCATCCAGGACATTCTGTCCAATCGGCCCGACGGCAAGCCCGACACCTTCATCGAAATGCGAGCAGCAGCGATGAAGATCGACGCTCGCTACTGGGAACGCCAACGCGAGAAGGCCCGCGCCAAAGCCGCTTCGGACCCGACCGCCTCTAGGAAACCTGGAGGCAACCCATCCCCTTCCACCGCGACAAACCATCAACCTGCCGCCAAGCCTGCCAACAGTAACAACAAAGGCAGCACCCCCAGTAATAACATCTTCAAGGGCAATCCGCCCAACCCGTCCGCCGGTCAGAAATCGGCCCCGCCAAAGTCCGACCTTACTAGTAAACTTGGTAAGGACGGTAAATTAACCCCCGAGGAACGTCAACGACGTTTCGACAATAACCTCTGCCTTGTCTGCGCAGATCCCAATCACAGGGCTGCCAACTGCGACAAGAAGAAATTCCCTGACGCCAAGGCTAAAGGCCGACAGGCTCAGATTTCCGAGACAGACGCGCCGGCTCTCCCGAGCTCGGAAAAATAGTCGGCGGTCCTCAGGCCTCTGCACAGACTGAGGATCGCATTGAACTCTGCTGTGCTCCAGAGAGTTTCCGTCTCAATGCGTCCGCTCTTTCCGATCCAAACTCTCTTCATATTACATTAACTTCTCCTTTAGTTACTTTGTTACCCTCTGTTTCCGCTCCTGTACTCTCCGCTTCGGACCCGCTTTCTACAACGGACAATGTAGTTAGTTCTGACTTTTCTTCTTCTTTTTCTCCTTTCAAAGCTCTTGTTGATAGTGGTTCTACTCACTGTTTTGTGGACTCTTCTTTCGTTCGTTCTCATAGTATTCCAACCTCGTCCATCCCGGCTATTGAACTTCGGTTATTTGATGGGACCTCAAACGCCTACATTACGGAACTTGCACAACTGCCTGTATCCTTCCCCTCCGGTGAATCTATCATTTTGGACACTTATGTCACCCAGCTCGACTCTTCCTGTTCTGTGGTCTTAGGACACAACTGGCTCACCCGCTACAATCCGTTGATTGACTGGGCTTTGGGCAGTATTACTTTCCGGCCATCCCTACTCGAGAATCCTGCTTCCGTCTCTACCTGCGTCGCACCCGCATCGGCTCCGCCTATGGCCGCCCCTGACTCTCCTGACCTAGGTTCACCACCCCTGTCCGGGACCTCGTCCCAATCTGTCCCCCTTGCGAAACCGCACATCTCCTTGATAAACGCTCCTGCCTTTATCCGCGCTGCCAAGCTCCCTGGCTCCCAACAATTCCGAATCAATCTTTCCGCCACCTCCGCATCGGCCGCGTCCTCTTCTGTCTCCGAGGAACCGCCTGACCTCTCGTCTATCCCCGAGGAATACCACGAGTTCGCTGACGTTTTCAGTAAATCGCGTGCTGACACACTTGCTCCACACCGCCCTTACGACCTCCAGATTAACCTAGAGGATGGCGGTCAGCCTCCGGTCGGTACCATTTACTCCCTTTCACAATCGGAGCTTGGAGCTCTACGTGATTTTATTGACGAACATTTATCTATTGGTTTCATCCGCCCCTCCACTTCCCCTCATGGAGCCCCGGTCCTCTTCGTCAAGAAAAAGGACGGCTCCCTCCGCTTATGCGTTGATTTTAGAGGTCTCAACCGTATCACCAAGAAGGACCGCTATCCCCTTCCGCTCATCTCCGACCTCTTAGACTCCCCTCGCAAAGCTCGCGTATATACCAAGATCGACCTCCGCCATGCCTACCATCTTGTCCGCGTTGCTGACGGCGACGAATGGAAGACCGCCTTTCGGACCCGCTACGGCTCCTTCGAATGGATGGTTATGCCTTTCAGCCTCACCAATGCCCCCGCCACCTTCCAGCGGTTCATGAACGATATATTCAAGGACATGCTCGACGTCTGCGTTACTATCTACCTTGACGACATTCTGATATACTCCGACAACCATAGTATCCATCGTGACCAAGTCAAGGAGGTCCTCAAGCGGCTCCGCCAACACGGTCTATACGCCCACCCTGACAAATGCCAGTTCCACTCTGACACAGTGGAATATCTCGGCTACATTCTCTCCCCCGACGGCCTCCGAATGGACCAGTCTAAAGTCAAGACCATCCAGGAGTGGCCTGAGCCTAAGAAAGTCAAGGACATCCAGTCCTTCTTAGGCTTCGCCAATTTCTACCGTCGCTTCATTCACGGATACTCCGACATCGTCGTTCCGCTCACTCGCCTCACCCGCAAAGACGTGAAGTGGAATTTTACTGATGATTGTCGCGAGGCCTTTAACTCCCTGAAGGAAGCATTTATCTCCGCCCCCGTCCTCACTCCTTGGGTCCCCGACGCTCAGATCATTGTCGAGACCGACGCCTCCGACTATGCCCTTGCGGCAATCCTCTCTATCGTCACCGACGATGGGGAGGTCCATCCCGTTGCATTCCATTCCCGCACCTTTAACACGGCCGAACTCAACTATGACACTCACGACAAGGAACTCCTGGCGATATTCGAAGCCTTTCGCATCTGGCGGCACTATCTCGAAGGTGCCCCCCTTGCTATTGATGTGGTCACTGACCACAAGAACCTCGAATACTTCTGCACCACCAAGATCCTGACTCGCCGCCAAGCTCGTTGGTCCGAGTTCCTATCCCAATTCCACCTCGTCATCCGTTTCCGACCCGGCCGCCTCGGCACCAAGCCTGACGCCCTAACTAGACGATGGGACGTCTACCCTAAAGGGGGGAATAGCGACTATGCATCAGTCAACCCGCACAACTTCCGGCCTGTGTTCACTCATGAACAACTCGCGGCCTCCGTCCGTGCCACCACTCTTTACGCCCCTTCCCTTCGCGCAGCTGTAGTCATGGATCTCGACCAGCTACACCGCGATATCCTCGCCGCCCTACCAGCGGATCCGACTGCTTCCGCCAACCTTGCTAGCCCAGAAGGCCGTTGGTCAGTTAATGATAAAGGTTTCCTTCTACTAGACGACAGAATCTACGTCCCTGACGCCGACAATCTCCGACTTCGGGTCCTCCAGTACAAGCATGATCATGTCCTAGCCGGACACTTCGGTCAGAACAAAACGCTAGAACTCATCCGGCGCGAATACACCTGGCCTAGTATCCACACCTTCGTCAAGGATTTCTGTAAGTCTTGTGTCACCTGTATGAGGTCTAAACCCCAGCGCCACCGTCCCTACGGTCTCCTTAAGCAACTCCCCATCCCCGAACGCCCTTGGAATTCAATCTCCATGGACTTCATCGAAAAACTTCCCGCCTCCTCCGGCTATGACGCCATCCTGGTAATCGTTGACAGACTCACCAAGCAATCCCTCTTCATCCCGACTTATGATACCGTCACCTCCTCCGACCTCGCCCGCCTATTCGTCCTCCACGTCTTCTCCAAGCACGGCGTACCCGAACATGTTACCTCCGACCGCGGCTCCGAATTCGTCTCCCACTTCTTCCGCTCATTAGGACAAGCCCTTGACATGAAGCTACATTTCACCTCGGGCTACCATCCAGAAGGCGACGGACAAACGGAACGCACCAACCAGACCCTCGAACAATACCTTCGGGTCTATTGTAACTACCAACAGGACAATTGGTCCGAATTACTACCCCTAGCTGAGTTTGCTTACAACAACGCTCCTAGTGCCACCACCGGTATCTCCCCATTCTTCGCTAATAAAGGATACCATCCGAACATCACAGTTCATCCTGAACGCGATCTTGCCTCCGCCCGGGCCCGCCATTTTGCTGTTGATCTCGACGACCTACATACCACCCTGAAGTCCAAAATAGCGCTAGCCCAGCAACGTTATCAGACCTCCGCCGACGCCCGCCGACTCCCCGCCCCGGACTTCAAGGTTGGACAAAAGGTATTCGTGAAAGCCCAATTCTTCCGCACCACCCGTCCCTCCAAAAAACTCTCCGAAAAGTACCTTGGGCCTTATGAGATCATTGCACAAGCAGGTACTCACTCCCTTACACTCCGACTTCCCGATTCCATGCGTGGAGTACACCCAGTCTTCCATGTTTCCATGCTCGAACCAGCCACACCTAACACCATACCCGCCCGATCGGATCCGCCGCCCGCGCCGGTTTCCATTGACGGTGAACCAGAATACGAGATTGCCCGCATCGTCGACTCTAAGATCGATCGGCGCCGCGCGTGCAAGCTCCTCTATAAAGTCATCTGGTTAGGTTACGAAGACACTGAAGAAGAGTCCTCATGGTTGCCAGCCACCGAGCTTGAACATGCTATAGATCTCGTAGAGGCTTTTCATTCCTCTTACCCTGCAAAGCCTGGTCCTCTTCACTCACTTTGAGTTACTGACCACACATCGCACCAAGAAACAACCATGCATTAAACAAACCAAAAAAAACAACCCCGTACAACTACCTATCGGTGTCATCTCCAGAGAGCCTGGGCGACCCATTCACTTCTTCCATCAAATCCTGCACCTCCTCCTCCGAAGCGGGCCCGACACTCCCCTCCGAACCCTCCGTCTCCGAAAAATTTCCACTCGACCAATTTCCGTCCACCTGAGCCTCCCAACGCCGTAGTTGCTCGTAGCGGCCAGCAAGCGACCCCATCTTGTTGACCTTTTCCCCCAACCGAGCGATGGACCGCTCAATTCGCACCTCCAGGGTGTAGATTTTCTTGACGGTCTCCTGGTGCCTTTCTTCGATGAGCCGTTTCAACTCTACAAGGTCCATCAATTGGCATCCATCATAATACAGGATTCCTTACTCACCTTCGAATTGCTGGCCCGACAAACCACCGGCCCCGCTCGGCTCCGTCTCCTCTTGACCCCCGCACCGTTTTTTTCATTTTGCTGCACCGACGGCAACTCCTGGTGTTACTAAGAAACTATCAGTATGTAGTCCGGAAATCCTCCAAAATGACTTACCCGCCGGCCACCTCACATGGGGCCCTGTCTCGCTGGCACCTCCAGCAGGGATTCTCGCCCCCGAATACGTGCGCATGGCCCCGTCGCGGGGCCGCCCTCGCCTTTGCCTTCCCCTTACCCTTACCCCCTGAATCCCCGGAGTCCTCCTCCCCCTCTTCCTCCTCGTCCCTCGCCTCATCCCTATCCGTATATTCGGAATCCGACTCCTCCGTATCTACTTGCATCGGGTCTTCCGACAGACGGCTCGACGAGGCCCCTGTGGTCGTCGCAACGAGTCGGGCCCGAATTGCCCGACGCTCTGCCTCGGCGGTTTCCTCTTGCTGCCTCCTGATCTCCTCCGCATATCGCTCTTCCGCTTGTCGCTGGCGCAGCTCTATGAGCCGCCGTCGCTCCTCCTCTTGGCGCTCTATTGCCAGCCGCCGCTCCTCCTCCTCTCGCCGTTCCTCTTCTTCTAGCCTCTCGATTTCAAGCCGCTCTCGTTCCTCTCGCTCCGCCTTCTCTCTCAGTAATCGCGCCTTGCGCTCCGTAGCGGTCGGTTGACGGGATGGTTGTCTGCTCATGGGGGTAGGAGGTTAAGTTGTGTCCTCTCAAATTCGAATCAGTTCACCTTTTTTTTTTTATACCCTCGTGGAATTTTCCGGTGGGCCCCGGTCTAGACCGCCTTGGGCCTCGAGGCTCGGCCCTAAAGGGGGGGCACTGTCATATCCACACCAAACCTAGAGCTTAACCATTAGGCTTCGGCTTCTCGACTCCACGTGTGCTCCACACGACAACCCTATGCCCTCCGACTCGGCCCCGACTGGCTCCGACCGCAACCCTTCGCCCCGATCACGCGACCTACCTCTACACGTGCCACGACCACCTGACCCTCGTTGCTCCCATTGTCCAGTTCTCCATTCTCCGTCCGTAATCAGAATACGTTACCAGTCTCCATACCCGTACCGGTCTCCATTCCATTCGAAATTATTCGTAATCCGCTTGTAACCATATGGGTCTCCGCTTCGCTCCGCACGTAGTCAGTACGAGTCATCATTCGTCGAGCTAGTAGTATATATACCGTAGGCACTTGGCTTGTACTCCTCAGTCTGATAATCGAATCGAGCAGCGGACCAGCTCCCTGTTCCATATCCTCTCCTCTCTTCTGCCTCGCTCCGCTTCGGCTCCGACTTCCTGAAATACGGACTAGGACAGTAGGAGGGCACAGCACATAAGCTGAGGCCGCAAGTCCAACCCCCCGCCCGACGTACTCCGCCTCGGTCCCGAAGTCTACGTACTGACTTTGCCCTGTCCCCCGGTTACCTTATACCAAGGATACCACCCCGACCCTCCGCTTCGGTCCCGACCCGCACCGGCTCTAACACCTAATTGATATGGCCAGGTGAATGCAACTCAAGCTTATTATGTCCAGAAAGCAAGAAAGAAGGCCATAGAGGATGGTGAGTAACATATCAACTCTATGATCAATGTCTGATCTCTTATTATACCTCCTCAGCCAAAAATGCACAACAGATCCCCATCTTTGAAAAAGAACCTTGGGAGAGAATATGGAGATACCCAAAGCCAGTCATTGTTACCTGGGTTAGGGGTTCACTCTTGAGTAGCATGGTATTTGAGGCAAGATGTCTATACAGACTTGGTCTTGTCCTACTAGGCATGACTTGGAGACAATGGAGCACTATAAGTCCAGCCAGTTTAAGGGCAAAGAGGTATAGGAGGCAAGAACTGTATAACACTAAGATAAGGATACAAGGTACAGTATGGTATTCTTATATACTACTATGTGTGGCTGTGCTCCTACTATATACATATATCTGGACCCAGGTAAAGTGAGTCATACTGAGTCAAGGTCTTATCTATCTAATTATAGATCATTCTGATGTGCACTTCTAATTGTTTCAGAGTGACAGTTCTTCTATCTATTTATATACTTGGTGCTTCTGATAAGAGTTCCTTCCAGACAGGTTTCTGATTAGGGAATTCTGATAACATTACCCCATTTTTAAGGTTATATTCCACTATAACCATTATATCTTTTTCCTTCTATTATGTTCAAGTGGAGTGTTTAGAAATCTCCTACTGGTTCTCCACATATGTATGTTGGACATGGCAATGTTGTCATATCCATTGTCAAAGTCATCTTCTTCAGGGTATTCAAGTCCTGAGTATTGGTAATGGAGAGATGAGGTGGTTTGAGGTCAAGCTGCCATAGGTCTGTTGTAAGGTGTATACCTTGTTCCTTTTGAGGGGCATTCAGTTTGTTTGTGGTGAGGTTGGAATACTCCACAGTGTGGGCATCTATATTTGATGCAGTTGTATGAATAGTGGCCTGGAGTGTATTGTTTGCAACCAAGGCAGGTGAATTGGGGACAGTCCATGGCCCAGTGTCCGATTTGTTTGCATTGGATGCATCAGGATCTGTCATTGGGTTTGGGGTTTGGAACTTGTTGGATGGGAGTGAAGGAGTTCCATAATGAAGTTGGTTTAGCGGTGTTTTTATGGAAGGGGTTGTTAGTTCCGACAGGGTTCTTTCTTCCTGATGTGGGAGTTGGAGTGATTTTGTTGGTGGGGGGTGTTACATTGGGTTGTTTCTTTCTTGGCATTTGGGATATGAGTTCTTGGCATATGAGGAGGAATGCTTCATAATTTTTGGTCCACTTTTATTGGGCATGGAAGGTGTTGTGGAGGAGTTTTGTTTGTTTAACATGATGGGTATAGTTTGCCCATACTTCTCTGTTGTAGTTGCTGATGGGAGCATTGTTGACTTTGTCGGTGAGGAATTGGGTGGAGGCAATTGTGCATAAGTCTTCTACACTAGTTGTGATTGGTTCTAAGTTCTTTACTCCAGCTGTGTGGAAGTTGATGGGTAAAGTGGCTATTGGTTCTGGTTTGGGTGTAGCATTGGGATCAGAAGTTTCATCTCTGATGTTGGTGAAGGCATTGGAGGGTGTGAATGGGCATGGTCTTGGGATTGGAGTTGGGGAATTTCTTTTGACAATGAGGTTGAGGTTGTTCATGGACATTTTTGAGTACATTTAGTGGTAGAGCAAAGTTGCTTCTGGTAGGTTCTGGGTAGTTCCTGGTCATTGCTGTTGAGTTGGTGTTCTTCTTTATACTCTTCCAAGTATTCATCAGTGTTATTGCAAAGTTCTTCTTCAGATATCCATTAGTTTTCTGTGTGGGAATATCCTTTTCAGTGTACATAGTATTGGAGTGTTCTGTGGTATTGGTGGTGGTTAAGAATAGCTTCTATTTCATATTCTTCTTCTTCATTGATGGTGTCTGGTGGTGGTGGTGTTGGATGAGATCTGTATGCTTCTGTTTCAGTACATATATGGGGTTAGGAGGTTTCAGTGGAACACTGGATGTATCTTCCATTTGATCAGAAGTTTTAGTTTGTATGTGAGTGGCAATAAGACTTCTGAGATAAGGAAGGGTCCTAGTCATTTTGGGGATATTTTGTTGGAAATGAAGGGGAGTTTGAGGTTCTTGGCTTCTAGCCATACTTTTTGATGTGTTTCAAGAGGTTTGACAGTTCTTCTGGTTCTTTGTTTCATAATATCAGTAGAGAGTTGGTGTGCTGCATGTGCTTCTTTTCTGGCATCATCAAGGAGTTTGATGCATTCATTTACTGATGGAAAGTTCGGAGTTTCCATGACCATAGGTATCAGTGGAGGGTTGTATCCCATGATTAGTTTGAATAGGGATTTCTGCCTTGGGGCATGTATTTTGGAGTTGTGTGTGAACTTGGCAATAGGGAGGGTTTCTGACCAGTCAAGGGGATTTCTGGTGCAGTATATGGCAAGGTGTTAGAGCCGGTGCGGGTCGGGACCGAAGCGGAGGGTCAGGGTGGTACCCTTGGTATAAGGTAACCGGGGGACAGGGCGAAGTCAGTACGTAGACTTCGGGACCGAGGCGGAGTATGTCAGGCGGGGGTTTGGACTTGCGGCCTCAGCTTATGTGCTGTGCCCTCCTACTGTCCTAGTCTGTATTTCAGGAAGTCGGAGCTGAAGCGGAGCGAGGCAGAAGAGAGGAGAGGATAGGGAACAGGGAGCTGGTCCGCTGCTCGATTCAATTATCAGACTGAGGAGTACAAGCCAAGTACCTACGGTATATATACTTCTGGTCCTACAAACTATGACTCGTACTGACTATAGACAGAGTGAAGCGGAGACCCATATGGTTACAAACGGATTACAAATGAAATGGAGACTGGTACGGGTATGGAGACTGGTAACGTATCTTGACTATGGACGGGAAATGGAGACTGGGAAATAGAGACAGCGAGGGTCAGGTGACCACGGCACGTGTGGAGGTAGTTGCGTGATCAGGGCAGTGGGTTGCGGTCGGAGTGAGTCGGGGCCGAGTCGGAGGGCAGAGGGTTGTTGCGTGGAACACATGTGGAGTTGAGAAGCCAAAGTTTAAGTGATTAGACTCTGAGTTGGCATGGATATGACACAAGGTAGGTCTTGATTTCTTGGTTGTATCATTCAGTGGAGCCATCTGTCTGGGGATGGTATGTGATCAAGAATGCTTATTGGATATTTAGGCATTTGGCTAGTTCTTGGAGGGAGTTGGCAGCGAATCTGGGGTCTCAATCTGATATGATTTTGTTGGGTAGTCCAAACCTAGTGAAGACTTTTTCTATTAATAGTTGTCCAATGTTGTTGGTGTTTGATTGATTTGAGGTTGGGATGAAAATTACCCCCTTTGTAAGGCCATGGTCCACCATGGACAATATCACATTATGGCTGGTGCTAGGTGGTAGACCAGTGATAAGATCCCATGAGATTTGAGCAAATGGGTGTTTGGAAGATGATGGTGGAATCAGTTGAGTTGGTGTGCGATCTGGTCTGCATATGATTTTGTGTTGATGACACTTGCGACAGCCTTTGATGTAGTTCTTTATGAATATCAACATTCCTGGCCAATATACTTCTTTCTTGGTGAGGCAGTATGTTTCCTGTTCTCCAGGGTGGCCATGTGTAGGGTGGTTGTGGTATCTTGCAATGACATCACATCTGAGTTGGAGGTCTTCTGGAATGATGACATGTTCTTGGAATGTGAGAAGTGGACCATTTGGGGTCAGGGTTGTTCCAAAGTCTTTATTGGCAGTGTTAGGATGGGATTCTTTGAGGAGTTTGAACACTTTAGTGGTTCTACCATCATATTTGGGTGATTCCATGATTCTTTCTTGGAGTTCCATATTGATGGTGGTGATAAAGAGGTGTTCTGGGAGTACTGTGATCATGTTTTGATCTTCTAAGTTGGCTGCAGTGACAAAGAGGTTGTCTGGAAGCATGGTAACATCTTTGTTATTGTTATCCTCATCAGGGATATGGTCTGGACATCTTGATAGAACATCTGGTGCAGGAATTTTGGATCCTGGGACATGTTCTAGTTTGAAGTTGTAGTTGGTGAGGGTCTGGACCCATTGTGCTTGTTAGCAGTTGATTTTCTGGGGTTTGTGCCAGTATGTGAGGTTTTGATGATCTGTTCTGATACAGACAATGTGGGGGCTGCCAAGGAGGTAGTGGCGCCATTCTTCAAGGGCTTGGATAATAGTGAGGAGTTCCCTATCATAGATGTTGTAGTTGTGTCCCGCTGGTCTGAATGTCTTTGAATAGAATGATATGGGTTACCATATTCCATTGATGTCATATTGGTATAGGACAGCTCCTGATATGATTTTAGAAGCATCAGCTTCTATTTTGAAGGGTTTTGTGGAGTTGGGTATGAGGAGTACTAGTTCCTTTAAGAATTCATTCTTGAGTGTTTCAAATGCTTTTTGTTGTTCTTCTTTCCATTCAAATTTGGTTGATTTGGATAGGAGTTGGTTAAGGGGTTTGGTATGGTGGGAGTAACTGTGGATGAACTTCTGATAGAAGTTACAGAATCTGATGAATTTCTGAATGTGTTGGACCATTTTTGGCACTGGCCAGTCTTCTATTCCCTTGAGTTTTCCAGGGTCCATTTTGATTTTGTCTGGCATGATGATCATGCCAAGGTATTCAAGTCATTGTTTATTGAACTTGCATTTCTCTGTTTTGAGGTAAAGGTCATTTTCCTGCAGGATTTGCAGTAATTTTTCTGTAAGTTGGTCAGTTTCTTCCTGGGTTTTATCATAAATTAGGATATCATCCATATAGATGATGATTCCTCCTTTCTCCATTATTTTGGAGAATAATGTGTCCATATGTTGGAACATTGCGGGACTGTTGCAAAGTCTGAAAAACATTACAGTTGGTTTGAAAAGACCTATAGGAGTCTTGAACATTGCTTTCCATTGGTCACCATCTTTGATTCTGATGTTATTGTATCCTAGGCAGACATTGAGCTTAGTGAAGTACTTAGCTCCTTTGAGTTTATCCATGATAGAGGAGATCATGGGGATTGGGTATGCATTCTTGACAGTGTGATTGTTTAGATAACAATGAAATGCAGATTACTTTACAAGATGGAAAACAAAGTTTGTTAACAGGTTCGCTAATTCCAACTTTATAAGTTTGTGGGGGAGAGGTTGTCACAGATCTCCAGAAATATATTCAATTCTAGTGTTTTTAGGGTCTTGGTAAGTTATTCTCTTAGTCTCCAACTAGACAGACAGTTGACCTATCTGAATACAATGGGAACTTTGATGGTCATTACTATATAATATGTTAACTAATATCTTCACAATTCAATAAGTCAGGCAAAACACAAGCTTTCACAATCAGTGAACCTCCATAGACCTAGCAGACAATGTGTTCTAATGGGCCCTAGCATACTACATCCTTTTCTCTTGACAATACTGTAAATTTACACTACCCAGCGAGACAGGTTTTTGACAAGCTCCTGCAGTAAGTGTCTTTAAGCTAGTAGACCTAGTGGATGGCATTTTCTAATGGGCCCTAGTGCACTACAGCTTCTAAACAAGGCAATAAAACTTTATACTACTCAGCAAGACAAGCTTCTAGCAAGCTCCTGCAGTAAGTGTCTTTAAACTAAATAGACCTAGTGGACAGCATTTTCAACAGGCCCTAGTGTACTATGTTCACTTCTCAATTAAACAGCTCTACAATTCAATGGTATACTTCTGAGGCAAGGCCTCTAAGAGGAACCCAAAGAAACAGAAGTTAGTGAACTTTCTACTTAAGAACAGAAGAGTTGTAGCAACTTGTATTTAGTTCTCAAGTCAAGCAGAAGGGTCTGTCAATGTCTCAATCATTTCAAAGGGTCTGGTTTTAAAGAGTATAACTCTTTAAGTCTCTGGTGGTCTATGACCAAAGAAAATCATGTAAAATTGCTTTATATTCCTATCCTAATCAACCATACAATCAGGGGGGGGAAATAGGCAAGTGGTTTCTTTTCTCCCATGTAATTTACAGACAAGTTTTTATAACAATATACAATTAACTTATGGGTATACCTGAAACAAGCCTTCAGCTTCATCATTTTATTGTCTCCTCATCATTTAGGAGCATCATTCTAGGAGTTCCAATATCAGTGATATCAATTTGGTCTCAGGGACTTGCTCCCTAGGTGCCTGGCTATTTATATCACAGCCAGCTGGCTTAGCAAGTTTCCTCACTAACGTTTATCTATTAGTTTTTATTTTATTCTCAGACTCTCCACACCTGAGTTTTTCAACCCTAATGTTCTAAAGTCCACTTCCATAGTCTTCAGGTAGTAGACTAACACTAGAATTAATTAACTTATTCTATTTTTATCAATCTTCATTTTCTAGTTCATCATTTCTGATCTCTTTTTGTTTCTATGAGGGGGCATCCTTCCCTGAGTACCCTCTGGGATACCCCCATTCAATCCCTTAGGTTTTAATATCATCAGAATTGTTCCAAGGGGACATTCTTGTCAGGGCATTAGCTAATTCCTACATTCTTTTGTCAAGATTCACTCCCAGACCTGTTATTATGACTAGGTACCATCCGGATGACATAGGTGTTGTGACTCATCCACTTTCTAGGGCAGAGGCAAAGAAATGGGTCTTTTGTGCAGTCATGAGTATCTTAACTAATATCTTAGTTAACATGGTATCAGATACAATGCTTGGGTACATTCATACCAGAGTCATTCTTCCATAGCCTTGTCACCAATAAGTGAGTTAACATCACTTTTACTTGTCTGGGTGTTCTGGTTCTGTTTCTGAGATGTCCACCTTCACATATTTTAGATAGTATTCTAAATCTCTCACACCCAGTGTCTGACCATGGCCATATACTGATATTATTTGGTAATGGAGAGTTAGTTACTTTATTAGCTAGTGATTTCACAAATGAAATAATTTTGTGGCACAACAACAATAGTCTTGGCAGGGTCGGCAGTCTCCTCCTTTCTTGGCAACAAAGAAGAAGGGTGATGCCATAGGGGATTTTGAGGGGCAGATGTACCCTTTTCAGAGGTTTTTGTCTATAAATTCTTTTAGTGCTTTTTCTTCAGCAGGTGCCACTTCATAAGGTTTCATTGATTTTGCTTCAAATGTCAGTTTTAGTTTGATTTTGTGATCAAACATTCTTAATGGTGAGAATTGTTCAGAGGCTTTCTTGTTGAATATTTTGGCCCATCAGGTGAATCTCCAAGGGATCTTGGGTGGTTCCTTGTTCAATTCCAGTTGTTTTCCTTTTTGGTTTGCTGATTTTGTTGGGTTGTGTTGCTCATTGTGGAGCATTGGGGCATGTGTAGCTTTGGCATTTACTTCTAATGGGGTTAGAAGCATCAGGTTCATTTCTCTTTCTAAAGAGAAGGTGTTGAGGTCAATGTTTGAAAGGTTGATGTATTCTTCTGGCTTGTCCTCAGGTTGGGAGGTTTTTCCAGCCATTATGTCCATGGCAATGGAATTGAGTTTGACAGGTCATCATAGGGTTCTGAGAAGTTTAGAGAAATCCTGGTGATTGATTTGGGGTTTCCAAGAGAATGTCTTGGTCTTCCGGTTGATGTTGGGGTTGTATTGTTCCAACCAGGGAAATCTGATGATGAGGTCCTTCTCACCAGTGTTTGTGACATACACTTCTAGCATGCAATCTCTTCCATCAATGATGGTCTTGATTTTGATATATTCATGGATCTTGCCATGTTGATTGTCAGTTCCATCAACATTGCTGAGAGGGATTGGTTGGTCCAGCCATTTGGTTTGATAACCATGTTGTTCAACAACTTTGTGGGAGATAAAGTTCCCTTGGGCTCCTGAGTCTATTAGGGCAGTGATGGCCATGGGTTTTGATGTCTGTTCACTCCAAATCTTGATGGGTAGGTAGAGGGATCATTTATTCAGGAAGAGTCATAGTTGTACAGAATTATTGAGAAAGTGTCCTTCTGAGAGTGAGAATATATAGAGTCCTTCTGGGAATGAGCAGGGGCACATTGGTCTGTGTTCCATTTCAAAAATCCTGGAAGGGATGCATCTCTGGGTCTTTGGCTAGCACAGAGTGGAGTTCTTGTTGGAGTTTAGGGTTGAGGTCATCAACCATTTGGCACATCTGAGATGCAACTTCTGTGACTGCAAGGGAGTACTTGCATTGGGGTGATTGTTGGGTATTCCAGTTTGGGAATCTGGGACAAGTGTTTTGTTGTCTAGGGAAGGGACAATTGGGGTTTCTCACAGGGTGAGGGGGATTTGTATAGGAGTCATCTGAAATGGGGGCTTTCAATTCTATCTTCTGTGGGGGTGATTTGGTTTTCTTCAGAAGGAACCACATGGTTCTCCTGTGATATTGGACTTGGCGACCTTGTTGTAACATTTCTCATAGTAGTTGTTGTTAGTAAGGTTGATGTATTGGTTGTGAGTGGAGGGAGTTGTCATGGGATGGGCTGCTGAAGTTTGGGAGTAGGGGGTGTATTGAGTCTTTCAAGCAGGGCATTTGGTCCATTTATGGTGCGGTTGGAAGACAGCACAATGGGGGCATCTATACTTGATGCAGTCATAAGAGTAGTGCCCTGGGGCATATTGCTTGCACCCAAGACAGGCAAATTGGGGGCAATCCATGGCCCAGTGTCTGGTATGTCTGCATTGGATGCAGACTGATCTGTCAGTGGTTCGGGGGTTGGTTTGTGTGTGAATGGGATTGGGGGAGTTCCAAATCAGGATGTGGTTATTGGTGATGCCATTGTATGGGTGGTGTTCCTAGTGGGGGTGAGATGTCTGAAAGGGTTTCTGAGATTGGTGGGCTTCTTTCCCTTATTGGGAGTGGGGGTGGTGATAGTGGTAGGGGTTGTCACAGCAACAGTGGTGATGGTTGTGGTGGAGGGCTGCAAGATATGTATCTCATCTTGCTTGGGTAAGTTCTTCGACATCTCTGACATGAGGCTTGATCTTGAGCAGAGAAGTCACTCGAGTGATTCTGCCTAGGTGTATTGTGTATTGTATGCAGTAGTGAGAGCTTTAGTCTGTTGTACATGGCAGGTGTAGTCCAACCAGAGTTGTCAGTCATATTCTGAAATTGGAGAGTGTTCCAATTTATCCATAATGGTTTGGCTGGTTGCAGCCTCACGCAAATCTCCATCAGAAGGGTGATTTGGTTCATGTGGTCATACTCCAGCTGTATGGAATCTAAGGGAGGTGGCTGGAGCAACTGTTGGTTCTGGGGTGGCATTGGGGTCAGGGGTCTCATCTCTATTGGTGGTGTAGGCTGTGGCAAAGGTGTGAGAGGGGGTGTAGGGAGATGGGGCCAGTATGGGAGTTGTCTGAAGTGTTGTATGTTCGACCTTCTGGTCATTGATGATGATTATGGAGGAGGATGAGGAAGATGGAGAGGGTGTAGTAGAGTAAGGGGGAGTGGTTTGGGGACAAGTGAGGTTGAGGTTCATGGGCATCTTTAAGTACGTTTGGTGTGAGGGCAAAGTTGTCTTTGGTAGGTTCTGGTGGGTTCCTGATCTTTCTGGGGAATTCCATGAGTTTCTTTATACTCAGTTAGGTATTCTTTGGCATTTGTGCAGAGTGTTTTGTTGGTGATCCATTCATTCTCCATGTGGGAGTATCCTTTCCATTTGACATAGTATTGGAGTTTTTCGCAATATTGGTGGTGATTGAGAATAGCTTCTATTTTGTATTCTTCTTCTTCATTGATGATGTCTGGTGGTGGTGGAGTCAGATGAGATCCATATGCTTCTGTTTCAGTATATGGGGTTAGAAGATTTTGGTGGAATACCAGGTGTATCTTCCATTTGATCGGAAGTTTTAATTTGTATGTCAGTGGCGATAAGACTTCTGAGATAAGGAAAGGTCCTAGTTGTGTTGGGGATATTTTGTTAGAGATGAAGGGGAGTTTGAGGTTCTTGGCTTCTAGCCATACTTTTTGATGTGATTCAAGGGGTTTGACAGTTCTTCTGGTTCTTTGTCTCATAATATCGGCAGAGAGTTGGTGTGCCATGTGTGCTTCTTTTCTGGTGTCATCAAGGAATCTGATGCATTCATCTACTGATGGAAAGTTTGATGTTTCCATTACCATGGGTATCGGTGGAGGGTTGTATCCCATGATTAGTTTGAATGGGGATTTCTGCCTTGAGGCATGTATTTTGGAGTTGTGTGCAAACTCGGTGATAGGGAGGGTTTCTGACCAGTCAAGGGGGTTCCTGGTGCAGTATATGGCAAGGTAGGTTTCAATTTCCTGGTTGTATCATTTGGTGGAACCATCTGTCTGGGGGTGGTATGCAGTTGAGAATGCTTGTTGGATGTTTAGGCATTTGGCTAGCTCTCAGAGGGAGTTGGTGGTGAATCTGGGGTCTCAATCTGATATGATTTTGTTGGGTAGTCCAAACCTAGTGAAGACTTTTTCTATTAATAGTTGTCCGATGTTGTCAGCATTTGATCAGTCTGAGGTTGGGATTAAAATTACCCCCTTTGTAAGGCCATGGTCCACCATGGACAATATTGCATTATGGCTGGCACTAGGTGGTAGACTGGTGATAAGATCCCATGATATTTGAGCAAATGGGCATTTGGAAGATGATGGTGGAATCAGTTGAGTCAGTGCGTGATCTGGTCTGCATATGATTTTGTGTTGCTGACACTCAGGACAGCCTTTGACATAGTTCTTTATGAACGTCAACATTCCTGGCCAATATACTTCTTTCTTGGTGAGGCGGTATGTTTCTTGTTCTCCAGGGTGGCCATGTGTAGGGTGGTCATGGTATCTTGCAATGACATCGCATCTGAGTTGGAGGTCTTCTGGAATGATGACACGTTCCTGGAATGTGAGGAGTGGACCATTCAAGGTTGGAACTGTTCTGAAGTCTTTATTAGTGGCATTAGGGTGTGATTCTTTTAGGAGTTTGAATGCTTTGGTGGTTCTAGCATCGTATTTGGGTGATTCCATGATTCTTTCTTGGAGTTTCATATTGACGGTGGCAATAAAGAGGTGTTCTGGGAGTACCATGATTAGGTTTTGGTCTTCTAGGTCAGTTGCGGTGACAAAGAGGTTGTCTGGAAGCATGGTGACATCTTCGTTATCATTGTCCTTGTCGGGGATGTGATCTAGACATCTTGATAGAGCATCTGGTGCAGGGATCTTTGATCCTGGGATGTGTTCTAATTTGAAGTTGTAGTCGGTGAGGGTCTGGACCCATCATGCTTGTTGGTGGTTGATTTTCTGGGGTTTACGCCAATATGTGAGGTTCTGGTGGTCCATTCTGATGCAGACAGTATGGGGGCTGCCAAGGAGGTAGTGGCGCCATTCTTCAAGGGCTCAGATTATTGTGAGGAGTTCCCTATTGTAGATATCATAACTGCATTCCACTGGTCCGAACATTTTTGAATAGAATGATATGGGTTTCTGTATTCCGTTGATATTGTGTTGATATAAGACAGCTCCTGATGCAAATTTGGAAGCATCAGCTTCTATTTTGAAGGGTTTTGTGGAGTTGGGCATGAGGAGCACTGGTTCTTTTAAGAATTTGTTCTTGAGCATTTCAAATGCTTTCTGTTGTTCTTCTTTCCATTCAAATTTGTTTGATTTGGATAGTAGTTGGTTAAGGGGTTTGGTGTGGTGGGAGTAACTGTGGATGAACTTCCAGTAGAAGTTACAGAATCCAATGAATTTCTGAATGTGTCAGACCATTTTCAGCACTGGCCAGTCTTCTATTCCCTTGAGTTTCCTGGGGTCCATTTTGATTTCATCAGGCATGATGATCATGCCGAGATATTTGAGTCATTGTTTGTTGAACTCACATTTCTCAGTTTTGAGGTATAGGTCATTTTCCTGCAGGATTTGCAGTACTTTTTCTGTAAGTCGGTTGGTTTCTTCTTGGGTTTTACCATAGATTAGGATATCATCCATATAGATGATAATTCCTCCTTTCTCCATTATTTCAGAGAATAGCATGTCCATCATATGTTGGAACATAGTGGGACTGTTGCAAAGTCTGAAAAACATCACAGTTGGTTTGAAAAGACCCATAGGAGTCTTGAACACTGCTTTCCATTGATCACCATCTTTGATTCTGATGATATTGTATCCTAGGTGGATGTCAAGCTTAGTGAAGTACTTAGCTCCTTTGATTTTATCCATGATAGAGGAAATCATGGGAATTGGGTAGGCATTTTTGACTGTGTGATCATTTAGATAATGATAGTATTGGCAGGGTCAGAGGTCTCCTCCTTTCTTGGCAACAAAGAAGAATGGTGATGCCATAGGGGATTTTGAGGGGCAGATGTACCCTTTTTGGAGGTTTTCGTCTATAAATTCTTTTAGTGCTTTTTCTTCAGCAGGTGCCACTTCGTAAGGTTTCATTGATTTCACTTCAAATGTTGGTTTTAGTTTGATTTTGTGATCAAATGTTCTTGATGGTGGGAATCGTTTGGAGGCTTTCTTGTTGAATATTTTAGCCTATCGGGCAAATCTCTGAGGGATCTTGGGTGGTTCCTTGTTTGATTCTGGTTGTTTTCCTTTTTGGTTTGCCAATTTTGTCAGATTGTGTTGCTCATTGTGGAGCATTGTGGCATGTGTTGCTTTGGCATTTACTTCTAATGGGGTTAGAAGCATTGGATTCATTTCTCTTTCTAAAGAGAAGGTATTGAGGTCAACATTTGACAAGTTGACATATTCTTCTGGGTTGTCCTTGGGTTGAGAAGTTTTTCCAGCCATTATGTCCATGGCAATGGAGTTGAGTTCAACAGGTTGTCATAGGGTTCTGAGGAGTTTGGAAAAATCTTGGTGATTGATTTAGGGTTTCCAAGAGAATGTCTTGGTCTTCCAGTTGATGTCAGGGTTGTATTGTTCCAACCAGGGAAATCCGATGATGAGATCCTTCTCACTGGTATTTGTGACATATGCTTCTAGCATGCAGTCTCTTCCATCAATGATGGTTCTGATTTTGATATATTCATGGATCTTGCCATGTTGATTGTCAGTTCTGTCAATGTTGCTGAGAGGGATTGGTTGGTCCAGCTGTTTGGTTTGATAACCATGTCATTCAACGACTTTATGGGAGATGAAGTTCCCTTGAGCTCCTGAGTCTATCAGGGTGGTGATGGCCACAGGTTTTGATGTCCATTCACTCCAAATCTTGATAGGTAGGGAAAAGGATCATTTATTTGGGGATAGTTGTAGTTGTACAGAGTTTATCAAGAAAATGTCCTTCTGAGTTCTGGAATGTGCAGGGGCACATTGATCGACAGTGTTCCTTTTTAAAAATCCTGGAATGGACACATCTCTGGATCCTTGGCTAGCGTAGAATGGAGTTCTTGTTGTAATTCAGGGTCAAGTTCATCAACCATTTGGCACATCTGAGATGCAACTTCTGCAACAGCAAGGGAGTATTTGCGTTGGGGTGATGGCTGGTTGTTCTGATTCAGGAATCTGGGACAAGTGTTTTGTTGTCCAGAAAAAGGATGGTTGGGGTTTCTCACAGGGCAAGGGCGATTGGTGCGCATTCCTGGGAAGCATCTGGCTGGTAGTGGTTGTGGGCATTTACTGACCCAATGGTCTTTAGCTCTGCATCAGAAGCATTCTTGGTTCTGATATCATTTCATTTGTTGTCCAGTGACAATGGTATCTAACTCCAATGGTTCTTGTGCAGAGTCTTCTTCAGTATATTCCAGTTGTGGAATTTTGGGATAAGGATCTTTGAATCCTTCTTCTATTGCAGCATGGTCTATTTCCATGGCATGTGGGTCTCATGGGGTGAAATGTGGAGTGTTACTCCTTTGGTAGAATTGTGCATAGGGTACATTGTTGTTTGGATGGCTTGGTTTGCGGTTGGGTTGGTATTGGTTCCTCTGAGGGAATGTGTTCCTGGGGGTACCATAGAGAGCGTTGATTCTATGGAAGTTATCATTGAGTTTGTTGGCTCGGGTATACCAAGTGGTGATGGTTGTTGGAGGGTTCTCTGATTTGTTGATCTTCATTGCAATACAGCAATTGATTGCTTTATGGTAGAGATCGATCAGTGTGCAATCTTCATTATGTCCGGATTGATGGACAAGTTCCTTAAACTGAGTGTTGAACTTGGTCATTGGTTTGCCTGCTTGGTGCAGGGTTTGAAGTCTGGTGTGTGCATATGCATGTTCATCTGCCAGAGTGAAGTCGGCTCTAAGTCAGGCAGTGAAGTTGTCCCATGACTCCATGGCTATGGGTTGTCCTGCTTGGGTTTGGGCATTCCTCTCATGGAGGTATTGTCTGGCCCAGGCTCAGGCATCTCCTGATTGCATTGTTGAAAGAACGAATAAGGTTCTGGCAAGGTTGGTATTGTAAGTGGTTGTGTTAGCAAGCACATAGACTTCACATTGGAAGATCCAGTCTTTGAACAATCTTCTGGTTCCATTGAAGGTGATGGGTTTGAGGAGTCCTAACTCCTTTGGGGTTTGTGTGGTGGCTATTGTTTGTAGTTGTCTGGGTGGCGGTGGCAGTGGTGTTGGTGGTTGCAGTGGTTGTACAGGTGGTGCTGGTAGGGCTAAGGGTTGTACTGGTGCAGGTAATGCAGGTGGTTGAGGGTCAGGCTCTGATTGGTTGTCATCAGTGATGTAGACATCTGAGTTGTTGTCTACTGGGGGAGGTTTTCCTTGATCTACTGTGTATTTGTGACATGTAAGTAGGTTTTCTTCTGATTGGGAAAGTTCTCTCGGTTGTTTGAGAGTGTATTTGAGCTTTTGAAGTTCAAAATCATTTAGTGGATTTACTTGGGCATGATATCCTTCAGCTTTTTTGCATTTCTTTTCTTCTTGTTCATAATGTTCTTTTAATTCTTTTTCATGTTGTAATCTTTGTTGTTCTGCTAGTTCTTCAGCAAAACTTGTTCGAGTGCGTGTGGATGTAGATGCATGTGGAGTGGGTGAGTCAAATGGAGATGGGGGATAAAATGGTGATGGTGTTTGAGTGGGTATAGGGTTTCTTCTGGGATCCAGATTTTGGGTTCCTGATCCGGAGATTCTACTTCTCGCTTTAGGAGGAGGAGGTGATGGAGTTTCTCAGGCCAAGAACTTCTTTGGAGGCATGGTGGCAGTTGTCTAGTGATCAATTATTGCTAGAAGGATGAAAAATTGGGTTGTGATGATGGAGATTCCTGAGTACAGGTTCCACGATCTGATGACACAGCAGTGGCAGGGGCATGTGATGCGTTCAAGCTCTAATGTGTTTATTCAGTATGGGATGAGGGTGGTGGTGGAGGTAAAGACAAATATGAGTAGGTAAGCCAGATCTTCTGGCAGGGAGAGGTTGAGAGATGTAGCAATGGCTACACAGAGGGGTGGTTTTCTTTCATATGTCATTTTGAACGACCAGAGTACCTCAATGTGTTCAGTATGTTGGCAGAGCAGAGTAGAGCAGAGGGCGAGCAAGAGATAAGCAGCAGAGTATCTTAGTGTTTTGTTACCCAGGTTAGGGGTTTGCTCTTGAGTAGCATGGTGTTCAAGGCAAGATGTCTATACAGACTTGGTCTTGCCCTACTAGGCATGACTTAGAGACAACGGAGCACTATAGTCCAGCTGGTTTAAGGGCAAAGAGGTATAGGAGGCAAGAACTGTATAACACTAAGATAAGGATACAAGGTAATGTACTGTATCCTTATATACTTCTAAGTGTGGCTGTACTCCTACTGTAATAGTCCAAACCAGAGTAACTATGAGTCAGAGATAAGGGACATGAGGCATAAACTAAGAATAGTCCTTCTGATATACACTACTGATAGTTTCATAGTGACATGGGAATGTAAACTAAAAATAACTATCCTTCTGATAAGACTTCTGATAACACCAAGACTCATTTGATGCTCTGAAACTTCAATTTTCAAAGCAACCCATGCTTACAATGCCTGACCAGTTAATACTGTTCAAAATCGAATGTGATGCTTTGAAATATGCTACTGGAGCCATACTTTATCAAACCAACATTAATAATCAACACCACCCTGTGGCTTTCCTATCAAAAACCCTTACACCCGCTGAACAAAACTATGATATTCATGACTGCAAACTACTTGCCATAATCTACGCTCTAGGCAAATGGCATCATTATCTGGAAGGAGGACCCTTCCCTGTTAAAGTTCGTACTGACCACCAGAATCTTACTTACTGGAAAAAGCTGCAGGATATAAACCAACACCAGGCCTGCTGGCATCAATTCCTTTCCTGCTTTAATCTCCAAATTGAGCATGTACCTGGTATGAAAATACCCACTGCTGATGCCCTCTTCCGCCATCCCAACCATATGTATTCCCAATGAAGATGAAGACAATAAATCCATAATGATGTTACCTGAATCCATGTTTGTCAACACCATCAACCAGGAAACCTGTGACAATATACTTCACCATGATAACTACAATCCACATACTACCGAACAGATCAATGCCCTTATGACCCCTCCATATATCCCAATGGATTCCCACTACTCCATAACATGAACCCCAAAAGGTTTAATTGTCACCTACAATGGCAGAACCATTCCACCAGAGGACCTCAAACTCTGCTGCTGTATCATATGGAAGTACCACAATTCTCCCACCACAGGTCACCCTGGTATTGACACGACCCTTCACACATTGGAGCGTGATTTCTACTGGCCCAGTATGGCCAGTTTCACACATGATTATGTCAAAGGATGCGCTGACTGTCAATAATTTAAGATTAACCAACATCCTGCCAAGCCTGCCTTTACCCCTATCCTGGCACCCAAATCAAACTGCCCATTTGCTCAAATCTCAATGGATCTCATCACCGACCTCCCTCCCTCCACTGGTTTTGACTTGATTCTGTCCATTGTGTACCATGGACTCTCAAAGGGGGTAATTCTCACTGCTACCAACAAAACCATGACCACCAATGACATTGCCAACATTATTCTCAACAAAGTTTACCTGCACTATGGCCTACCCAAATGTATCATATCCGACCATGATCCACACTTTACTGCCCATTCGTTCCAGAAACTGTTAGAATGACTTGAAATTACACCCATGATGACCATGGCTTACTACCCCAAAGCAGATGGAGCAACTGAACATTCTCATCAGGAGACCCAAGCATACCTCTCCATTTTCTGCTCACACCATCCCAAAAATTGGTCACAGGCTCTCCCTCTCCTTGAATTTGCCTACAATAGCCAACCACATGCCCTATGAAAGCAAACACCATTTGAAATTATTATGGGAATACAACTGAAAGCACTTCCCACCATTCTCCTTGAAACCAAATCTCCCACCATCAACAACCATATTGAACTCATAGATCTATATCATCAAAATGCTAAAACCACACACGAGATTGCCATGAAACACATGGAAAACTGATGCCAATCAAAGTTTACCCCATTCCATGAGAATCAAATGGTTTGGCTCAACACCCACAACTTAAATACTCCATATGTCACACATAAAATGGCCCCCAAATGTCTCAGGCCATTCCATATCCTCAACATTCTATCCCCTGTTTCATATCAACTTGAACTCCCCAAATACTGGAAGATCCACCCCATATTCCACACCCAACTCCTCATGCCATACACTGAAACTGAAACATATGGTCCCAACTACATCTGACCCCCACCTCAAATTGTCGAAGGTGAAGAAGTATATGAAATCAAAGCAATACTAAACCACTGAAAATGATGAAATCACCTCAAATACCTAGTCAAATGGCTTGGATGGCCCAAATCTGAAAATACCTGGGAACCCAAGTCCCATTTTAAATCAGTACCTGATGAAATCAGACCTGAAACTATAGATGGAACTATCATCCCTGAAATGCATGATGAAGGAGATGCAGTAGCATTCCTATTGGAGTACAAGTGGCTCAAAGGACTCGACCAAGACAATGAAAACATGCCTGTCATTTGTTTCCTTAAAGCCACAAAGAAACCATGTCATTCTTGTCACCACCCTTACTGAAAATGAACTGTATCACCTCATTTAACAGCACAATGCCTTCCTCCATCCACTCGCTCCCCTCTGAATCTGTTCTTATTTCTACCCTGCCTACTTTAGATGGAACTACCAGATCCTCGTCCACTCAACCTGACTCCAACTGCATCCTCTATCAATTCCTTGTTGAAAGCGCTCTTAATACCACTGAAGACATGCCACTCCAAAGTCACATACCATGACAGACCACTCCCCCCAGTCCTGTTCCACCCATTGCTGAAATGCCAACCACCATCCCCACTCCCCCACTCATCGCAACCATTAGCGACTAGCTTAATGAAGTCAACAGTGCCTCTACCCTCATCTTTTCGCTTTTTATTGCACCAACACCAGCAGTATCAACAGAAGTTTGTGATGGCTTCTTCCAACTCCACAAAAACCTCCTCTGCCTATATGGCCTTGAACAAAGCATTGAAAGGGTCAAGGAAGCAAACCAAAACATGTTCAACCACCTGTAGTCCAACCCCACCTTCCGTTGAATATTCACCAAGCATTGTAGTTCCACAACTGGTATATGGATTGCACCCACAATCCCTAGTCCGATTCAACCCATGCTGTCCAACCAACCATCCCCACAAGTACCCATTCACTCCTCTCACTGACAAGTTTGACCTGAACAACCTCCAAGCCCTGTTACCCTGCCTGTTGTTGTGCCCCCCACCTCCACATCACCACCCCAAACTTGACAACAAACCATGGATGAATTTACCCAACAAATGGAAGCCCGTCAACAGCAGGAAGCCCACCCCCTACCCCAAAGACCTCCTCAACATTGTACCACCCCTGCTGTCACACCCCAAACTGCTACAACCTGCTCATATGATGTTGGAAGAAATTGCTGCTTTGAGTGCCATCAGATTGGCCACTGGGCACACAGTTGCCCCCGATACACCTGCCATCACTGTAACTGCTCTGCACCAGGTCATTACATGTGAACCTGCCCTGTCTACCACCAGAACCACCACAATGCTGCACTCAAAGGACAGTGCAACACTATCCCACTACCTTTGGATGAACATACAATATCATTGGCGATGGCCAATACAACAACTATGATTATGCCTACAATGGTTACAGCTACAACTAGAACTGACTACTTTCATGACCTGCACCCCACACCTGTACCCCGCCGCCTATTGACTTCGAAACAGAGTTTGAAGATTAGAAGGGGGTAATGTTACCATTTGTTACCATTTTCCTGTTATGCCCACCCATCTATTTTTGCTTATCACATGTCAACACCCATTGTCAGCACCCAGTTATATTTAGCTATCACATGCTACCACCTGTCTATAGTTTGGCTTGTGATTCTTGTCTGTTTGCATGTGATTCTTTTGTTTATCACATGTCAGTCATCCTAGCAGTATATAGAGACTTAGGTATTACTTGTAATCCCTAGCTTTGTCTTGTTATACATCATATTTGTTCCTGTTCTTTGGCATTGCCTTAGACTTGCTTGCATTAGCCAACAGTGTTATATCCATGCCAACTCAGAGTCTAATCACTTAAACTTTGGCTTCTCAATTCCATGTGTGCTCCACACAACAACCCTCTGCCCTCCGACTCGGCCCCGACTTTCTCCGACTGCAACCCACTGCCCCAATCACGCGACCACCTCCACATGTGCCATGGTCACCTGACCCTTGGTGTCTCTAGTTCCAGTCTCCATTTCCTGTCCGTAGTCAAGATACGTTATTGGTCTCCATACCTGTACCGGTTTCCATTCCATTCGTAATCTGTTCGTAATCCATTTGTAACTATATCGGCCTCCACTTTGCTCTGCACGTAATCAGTACGAGTCATAGTTTGTAAGGCCAGTAGTATATATACTGTAGGTACTTGGCTTGTACTCCTCAGTCTGATAATCGAATTGAGCAGCAGACCAGCTCCCTGTTCTCTATCCTCTCCTCTCTTCTGCCTCGCTCTGCTTCGGCCCCAACTTCCTGAAATATGGACTAAGACAGTAGGAGGGCACAGCACATATGCTGAGGCCACAAGTCCAACCCCCTGCCTGACATACTCTGCCTCAGTCCCAAAGTCTACGTACTGACTTCACCCTGTCCCCCAGTTACCTTATATCAAGGATACCACCCTGACCCTCCGCTTTGGTCCTGACCCACACTGGCTCTAACAGTATTATCAGACTGACACTCCTCCTGTCCATCACATTTTCTGATCCCTTCTAACCATGGTCTCTCAAACAGTCACCCGTACCCGCACTCTCATGTCCCCGGCTGTTCACTGTAGTAGATGTGTTGCTCGACAACCCCTTTCTGAAGAACTGCAATCCGACTCCCCAAGGGCTCCTTGCTCTCGTCTACAATTGGTCGCACCATCGACTCCTGACTGCTTCTCTGAAGATATCCAACCTTCATTATTTCAGACTCCCGACGGTCCCAACAAGGGCCCCAACCCCAATCCTGATCCCAGTGACCCTGGTGATCCCGATGACAATCCTGACAATGGGGACAGGCCCCTGGATAACGACGAACCATCAGACAATGCCGACAACAACAACAACATCCCACCTGGCAACACCCAAAACAACCATGATAGACTCATACTCCAAGTTTTCCAACGCATAGCCGATCAAATGGATGGCCATGGGAACTCTCAAGCCCCACAGCCTCCTCGAACTCCCCATACCAAAGCTCGCAAACCTGACATCTTTACAGGTTCCGACCCTGCCAAACTCAAACCCTTCCTCTTCCAATGTCAGCTCTACTTCCGTACTAACCCAGCCCAGTTTGCTATCCCCACCACCAAGGTCAACTTCGCGTTGACGTACCTTATGGGCATGGCCCAGCAACACTTCGAAATCGGCCTCGTCAACCACGGAATAATGCACAACTGGATCAAGGACTGGGACCAGTTCACCCTGGAACTGCAGACCAATTTTGGTCCTGCGGATCCGACCGGAGAAGCTGCTGAGCAGCTCAACTCCCTCCGAATGCGCTACAACGAAAAGATCACCGTCTACAACGTCGATTTTCTCTGCCTAGCTGGCCAACTCCGCTGGGGTGACAAAGTATTTTGTCACTGCTACTATAAGGGCTGTTAGGGGAAGTAAGAGCACTGGAACCAATTTGATATTTGGGTGGCAAATACAATCGGCACCCACACTACTTATATACATAGTAGTCTGCACACAGACTGGGTAGCCAAACACTACGTAGCTACTAGAATATAACATATGCAGACAATATACAAACAATGTCAGTTGTACGCAGATTGGACTCAGGGATGGGGGTGGCCGAAGGCTGAGGCCAGGCTTAGGCATCAGGCATAGGCTAGAGAGGCTGAGCCCAGACACCCAACTGCAGACCCCTAGACATACCTTGTGTAAGGGGGTGCACAACGCTAGTCCCCTTACAAGGGCCTCCCCAACCACATCCAGGACATCTTGTCCAATCGGCTCAACGGCAAGCCTGACACCTTTGTCAAAATGCAGGCAGCAGCGATGAAGATTGATGCCCGCTATTGGGAACACCAACGCAAGAAGGCCCGTGCCAAAGCTGCTTCGGACCCAACCACCTCTAGGAAACCTGGAGGTAACCCATCCCCTTCCACCTCGACCAACCCCCAACCTGCTGCCAAGCCTGCCAATAGTAACAACAAAGGCAGCACCCCCAACTCCAGCTTCAAGGGCAATCTGCCCAACCTGTCCGCTGGTCAGAAATTGGCCCCGCCCAAATCTGACCTTACTAGTAAACTGGGTAAGGATGGTAAATTAACCCCCAAGGAACGTCAACGACGTTTCAACAATAACCTCTGCCTTGTCTGCGTAGATCCCAATCACAGGGCCGCCAACTGTGACAAGAAGAAATTCCCTGATGCCAAGGCTAAAGGCTGACAGGCTCAGCTCCCCGAGACAAACGCACCGGCTCTCCCAAGCTCGGAAAAATAGTTGGCGGTCCTCAGGCCTCTGCACAGCCTGAGGATCACATTGAACTCTGCTGTGCTCCAGAGAGTTTCCGTCTCAATGTGTCCACTCTTTCCAACCCAAACTCTTTTCACATTACATTAACTTCTCCTTTAGTTACTTCTTTATCTTCTGTTTCTGCTTCCGTACTCTCCACTTCAGACCCGCTTTCTGCAATGGACAATGTAGTTAGTTCTGATTCCTCTTCTCTTTCTCCTTTCAAAGCTCTTGTTGATAGTGGTTCTACTCACTGGTTTGTGGACTCATCTTTTGTTCATTCTCATAGTATTCCAACCTTGTCCATCCCAGCTATTGAACTTCGGTTATTTGATGGGACCTCAAATGCCTACATTATGGAGCTTGCACAACTGCCTGTATCTTTCCCCTCTGGTGAATCTATCATTTTGGACACTTATGTCACCCAGCTTGACTCTTCCTGTTCTGTGGTCTTAGGACACAACTGGCTCACCTGCTACAATCTGTTGATTGACTGGGCTTTGGGCAGTATTACTTTCCGGCCATCCCTACTCGAGAATCCTGCTTCTGCCTCTACCTGCATCGCACCCACATCGGCCCCGCTTATGGCCACCCCTGACACTCCTGACCTAGGTTCACCACCCCTGTCCGGGACCTCGTCCCAACCTGCCCCCATTGTGAAACCACATGTCTCCCTGATAAACACTCCTGCCTTTATCTGCGCTGCCAAGCTCCCTGGCTCCCAACAATTCTGAATCAACCTCTCCACCACCTCCACATTGGCTGCGTCTTCTTCCATCTCCGAAGACCTGGCTGACCTCTCATCCATCCCCGAGGAATACCATGAGTTTGCAGATGTTTTCAGTAAATCACATACTGACACACTCACTCCACACCACCCTTACAACCTCCAGATTAACCTAGAGGATGGCGGTCAGCCTCCAGTCGGTACTATTTATTCCCTTTCACAATCAGAGCTTGGAGCTCTATGTGATTTTATTGACAAACATTTGTCCATTGGTTTCATTTGCCCTTCCACTTCTCCTCATGGAGCCCCAGTCCTCTTCATCAAGAAAAAGGACAGCTCCCTCCGCTTATGTGTTGATTTTAGAGGTCTCAACCGTATTACCAAGAAGGACCGCTACCCCCTTCCACTCATCTCCGACCTCTTAGACTCTCCTCGCAAAGCCTGCATATATACCAAAATTGACCTCCATCACACTTACCATCTTGTCCACGTTGCTGACGGCAACGAATGGAAGACTGCCTTTCGGACCTGCTATGGCTCCTTTGAATGGATGGTTATGCCTTTTGGCCTCACCAACGCCCCTGCCACTTTCCAGCGGTTCATGAACGATATATTCAAGGACATGCTCAACGTCTGTGTTACCATCTATCTTGACAACATCCTGATATACTCCGACAATCATAGTATCCATCATGACCAAGTCAAGGAGGTCCTCAAACGGCTCTGACAACACAGTCTATATGCCCGCCCCAACAAATGCCAGTTCCACTCTGACACAGTGGAATATCTCAGCTACATTCTTTTCCCCGACGGTCTCCAAATGGACCAATCTAAGGTCAAGACCATCCAGGAGTGGCCTGAACCCAAGAAAGTCAAGGACACCCAGTCCTTCTTAGGTTTTGCCAATTTCTATCGTCGCTTCATTCACAGTTACTCCGACATTGTCGTTCTGCTCACTTGCCTCACCCGCAAAGACATGAAATGGAATTTGACTGACAAATGTTGCAAAGCCTTCAGTTCCCTGAAAGAAGCATTCATATCCGCCCCCATCCTCACTCCTTGGGCCCCCGATGCTCAGATCATTGTCGAGACCGACGCCTCCAACTACGCCCTTGCGGCCATCCTCTCTATCATTGCCGATGATGGTGAGGTTCACCCCGTTGCATTCCATTCCTGCACCTTTAACACAGCCGAACTTAATTATGACACCCACGACAAGGAACTCCTGGTGATATTTGAGGCTTTCCGTATCTGGTGGCACTATCTTGAGGGTGCCCCTCTTACTATTGATGTAGTCACCGACCACAAAAACCTCAAGTACTTCTGCACCACCAAGATCCTTACTCGCCGCCAAGCTTGTTGGTCCAAGTTCCTATCCCAATTCCACCTCATCATCCGGTTCCGACCCAGCTGCCTTGGCACCAAGCCTGATGCCCTAACTAGACGATGGGATGTCTACCCTAAAGGGGGGAATAGCAACTATGCATCAGTCAACCTGCACAATTTCTGGCCCATATTCACCCATGAGCAGCTCGCGGCCTCCATCCGTGCCACCACTCTTTACGCCCCTTCCCTTCGCACCACTGTAGTCATGGATCTCAACCAGCTACACCGCGATATCCTCGCCACTCTACCAGCAGATCCGACCACCTCCGCCCATCTTGCTAGCCCAGAAGGCCGTTGGTCAGTTAATGATAAAGGTTTCCTCCTCTTAGATGACAGAATCTACATCCCTGACACCAACAATCTCCGACTTCAGGTCCTCCAGTACAAGCACAATCATGTCCTAGCTGGCCACTTTGGTCAGAATAAAATGCTGGAACTCATCCGGCATGAATACACCTGGCCTAGTGTCCGCACCTTCATCAAAGATTTCTGTAAGTCTTGTGTCACCTGTATAAGGTCTAAACCCCAGCGCCACCGCCCCTACGGTCTCCTCAAGCAACTCCCCATCCCTGAATGCCCTTGGAATTCAATCTCCATGGACTTCATCAAAAAACTCCCTGCCTCCTCCGGCTACGATGCCATCCTAGTAATAGTCGACAGACTCACCAAGCAATCCTTATTCATCCCCACCTATGATACCGTCACTTCCTCCGACCTTGCCCGCCTATTTGTCCTTCATGTCTTCTCCAAGCATGGCGTACCTGAACATGTTACCTCCAACCGTGGCTCCAAATTCATCTCCCACTTCTTCCGCTCCCTAGGACAAGCCCTCGACATGAAACTACACTTCACTTCGGGCTATCATCCAGAAGGCAACGGACAGATGGAACGCACCAACCAGACCCTGGAACAATATCTCTGGGTCTATTGTAACTACCAACAGGACAATTGGTCCGAATTACTACCACTAGCTGAGTTTGCATACAATAACACCCCTAGTGCTACTACCGGTATCTCCCCGTTCTTCGCTAATAAAGGATACCATCCAAACATCACAGTTCATCCTGAACATGATCTCACCTCCACTCAGGCCTGCCATTTTGCTGTTGACCTCGATGACCTACACACCACCTTGAAGTCTGAAATAGCGCTAGCCCAGCAACGCTACCAGACCTCTGCCGACACCCGCCGACTCCCCGCCCCAGACTTCAAGGTTGGACAAAAGGTATTCATAAAAGCCCAATTCTTCCGCACCACCCGTCCTTCCAAAAAACTCTCCAAAAAGTTCCTTGGGCCTTATGAGATCATTGCACAAGCAGGTACCCATTCCTTTACACTCCAACTTCCTGATTCCATGCGTGGGGCACACCCCATCTTCCATGTTTCCATGCTCAAACCGGCTACACCTAACACCATACCCGCCTGATCGGACCTGCCACCTGTGCCAGTTTCTATTGACAGTGAACCAGAATATGAGATTGCCCACATCGTCGATTCAAAGATCGATCGGTGCCGTGCATGCAAGCTCCTCTATAAAGTCATCTGGTTAGGTTATGAAGATACTGAAGAAGAATCCTCGTGGTTACCGGCAACCAAGCTTGAACATGCTACCGATCTAGTAGAGGCTTTCCATTCCTCTTACCCCTCTAAGCCTGGTCCCCTCCATTCACTCTGAATTTTCCACTGACCACCCACCACACCAAGAAACAAAAAATTTTATTGGACAAGTACAAACTACCTGTCCGTATCATTCCCAGAGGTACAGGGTGGTGCCACTGCATCCTCCATCATACCTCACACCTCCTCTTCCGAAATGCCCCCAATGCTCTCCAACTCTGACTCCTCCATCTCTGTAATACCCCTACTCAGCCAGTCACCATCCACCTGCACTTCCCAATGCCGCAGCTGTTCATAGCAGCCAGCCATCAATTCAAACTTATCCACCCTCTCCCCCAACTGAGCAATGGCCCGTTCGAGCCACACCTCCATGATATTCACCTGCTTGAGGGTCTTCTGGTGCCCCTTCTTGATGAGTCGCTTCAGCTCTATGTGATCTTTTGGTCAGCAAACCTTGCAGCCAGAAACCCTACTCACCTTCAAATTGGTAATCCGGCATACCTCCAGCCCCACTCGGCTCCGTCTCTTCTTGACCCCTGCATCATTTCTTCATTTTACTACACCGTTGGCAACTCCTAGTGTTGCTGGGACCTTTGTCAGCATTTATCATTGTTGGAATTCTTGTAATTACTTACCCGCTGGCAATCTCACACCGGACCCCATCCCGCTGACATCTCCAGCACAGGTTATCGCCCCCAAATACGTGTTTGTTGCCCCGCTGTGGGGCCGCCCTCGCCTTTCCCTTTCCCTTTCCCCTTCCCTTCGCATCTGAATCTTTGGACTCCTCCTCCTCCTCCTCTTCATCCCTCGCTGCATCTTTGCCCATGTAATTCAGGTTGGACTCTTCCTGGTCAATTTCCATGGGCTGCTCTGGTAGGCGGCTAGACGAAGCTGTCATGGTCATCACAACGAGTTGGGCCCAGATTGCCCGATGTTTGTCCTCAGCAGCTTCCTCTTGCTGCCACCTGATCTCTTCTGCCCATTGCTCCCTAGCCTGCTCCTCTGCTTGCCGCTGACGCAGTTTGATCATATGTCACCGATCTTCTTCTTGACACTCTACTGCCAACTGCCATTCCTCCTCTCGCCGTTCCTCCTCTTCCAACCTCTCGATCTCCTTCCACATCCGCTCCTCCTGCTCCACCTTTTCCCTCAGTAACTGCGCCTTGCACTCCACTGCAGTTGGTTGTCAAGACGATTGACTACTCATGGTGGTAGGAAGCCAAGTTGTGTATTTTCGGACCGAGCCAGTTCACCGTTTTTTATACCCTGCTGGAATTTTCTGATGGGCCCCGGCCTAGGCCACCTTGGGCCTTGAGGCTCAGCCCTAAAGGGGGGGCACTGTCATATCCATGCCAACTCAGAGTCTAATCACTTAAACTTTGGCTTCTCAATTCCACATGTGCTCCACACAACAACCCTCTGCCCTCTGACTTGGCCCCGACTTTCTCCAACTGCAACCCACTGCCCCAATCACGCGACCACCTCCACACATGCCATGGTCACCTGACCCTCAGTGTCTCTAGTTCCAGTCTCCATTTCCCATCCGTAGTCAAGATATGTTATCGGTCTCTATACCTGTACCGGTTTCCATTCCATTCGTAATCTGTTCGTAATCTGTTTGTAACTATATCGGCCTCCGCTTTGCTCCACACATAATCAGTATGAGTCATAGTTTGTAAGGCCAGTAGTATACATATATACTGTAGGTACTTGGCTTGTACTCCTCAGTCTGATAATCAAATCAAGCAGCGGACCAGCTCCCTGTTCTCTATCCTCTCCTCTCTTCTGCCTCGCTCTGCTTCGGCCCCGACTTCCTGAAATACGGACTAAGACAGTAGGAGGGCACAGCACATATGCTGAGGCCACAAGTCCAACCCCCTGCCCAATGTACTCCACCTTGGTCCCGAAGTCTACATACTGACTTTGCCCTGTCCCCCGGTTACCTTATATCAAGGATACCACCCCGACCCTCCACTTCGGTCCTGACCCACACTGGCTCTAACAAACAGTCTACTTGTCATAGATTGCATTGGTCCTTGCAGATGCCTAACCAGCATAACACTTATGGCTCATCACTTAGTTCTAATGAGTATATTATCTTTGATGTACTTGACACTGACATCTTTCTTCATGTGCAACAAGCAATAGGACTGAGCTAGTATAGCAATAATACATATTCATGCTATCCTACAACCACAGTTCCTGCCCCCTTAATGTCTCACTTTTGCTTCTCTCATTGTATTAGCTTTGAATTTACTTTCACTTTGCATGGCCAACTGTAGCTGTAGCTATTCTCTTCCAATGAAATTCTTTATTTCTTCCTTACAGTCATGTTCTGTGATGTCATGCATCTTCACATATATAGGAGAATTGTGAATCACCTCATCAGCTTGTCATGACCAAAGTTGCTGTTCCTTTTACCCCATCTTGATATTCAAAACAGTTCCAATCACTTGCAACACCCTCTGGAATGCCTATGACACAGCTTGACTGCTTTTGGGGTAGGTAGCTGGTCCACAGGAGACCCATCAACCCTGACCTTGACCTCCCCCAGGATGAGTGTGATATGCTGTCAGAAAGCAACACTACCACCCTCAAAACAGTGTTTCACCATGGAATATCTATGAAAATGCAAAATACAAAGATATATAATGGTGGAAAGCAACATTCAAAAACAGAAAGGTTGAAGAAACATGCTGGGCCCACCATGCCAGTGATCCTGTCCTCATTGAGACTGACATGCTCTATCAGGTGAGGCAACCTCCTAGTGTTGCTGTTATTGTAGCAATGTGGGAATGCAGGAGCAAGGATGCACTCCCAGGATGATCAGACTCCTGCAATATGAGAGTGCAGGTTCACTGGTTCCTGTGGCCTACTGAACTTGCCTCAATTCATGCAAAACATGAGCATGTAGAGGTATAATGCTTCCAAGTGCAGGAATTCCCTATCAAACTCATCTTTTCCAGAATGAACTCTGCTATAGTCTTGAGTTGAATGAGATTATTTTTCCCAAGGTAGTTGTTACCCCTTGTTCTGTGATTGGGAAAGGTGCACTACATAGGAGGTCAATGTGGAAAGCAGAACAAAAACAGAAGGACCCTGCACACTGCAGTGATGACAGGGGCAGTAAGGGGGGGGGGGGGGGGGGGGGGAGGGGATCCTGATGAAGTTTTCTCTTGCAACTTGGCTGTTGATTCTTACTATGGGCTCTTCTATGGCTTCCATTGGGATGCACATTGGAGATCTGTGTCTTCCCTCCCAGTACCTAATGATGAGGATATATCATGGGGTAGTGGGATCTCATGGAATGTGGCAATATGGGAACTCCAGTGGGCAAAGAAACAGAAATTAGGCAAGGATGACAGTGATGTGGAGTCAAAGGATGAATATAAGTTGCCTGAAGAAGAAGAGGAGGGAGAGGAGGATGAAATAGTGGATGTTGAAGAGGAGGAGGAAGGTCATGTTGAAGCTGGTGAAGAAAGCTTGGTTATGGAGCCTTGGACACCAAGTAAGAAATGGGTCTGTCACAAGACATCCCTACAAAAACCAACTACAACTCTGCAAAAACAGATTAAGATGTTCACTCACCCCACACCACACTCCAAAGCTGCTGCTTGAAGGCTGTCAGCCTCACTGTCCAAGAAGAAACAAAGGTTCACCATCCAGCCACATGTACTCCCTTCAGCAATGTTGGGATGGAGTCTGAATAAATTGCTGAAGGATCTGTGGTTATGGGTGATGTATATACTACATGTTGGAAATTGACTGGATTCACTACCTTGTAGAGATTCCGAATTTGAGAATGTGTTGAGGTGCATGGGTGAGTTATCCAAAGAAGAAAGTGGGGGATGTGTTTGTGAGTGCACATTTTGGTTTTTTTCCTGCCAAGCTCTCAATGTTTTTTCAGATATTTCAGGTGTGCCTGGGATAGGCAAGACTGTGATGGTACATTCTATTGTACAGTTTTTCCACCTCTTACACAGACTACTCCCCACACCAGGGACATCTTCCCACACCCTTCTTGCATACATAAAACTACTCTGGACATCTCATTCAAGCCATCCTGCAGCTTTGCAGTAGGCAGGAAGGTTAAGACAGTGTTAGAACTAAATCATTAAGTTATAATGCAGTAATAACTCCTGTCTGTTTGTTGTTATGCTATCATGCATGTTGTTACTATGTTACCACTGGTATTCTGGCAATCTAATGGAGTTATAATAATTTTCAGCATTATAACACTTTTTGGCTTTTTCTGACAAAGGTATTCCACTTTGTCAGAGTGGAACTTGCATTTGTTGGGGGGTGGGCATATACTGTAGACCATGTTGGCAGAGCTGCTTGAGGACCTCCTTGACTTGGTCATGATGGATACTATGATTGTTGGAGTATATCAGAATGTTGTCAAGATAGATAATAACACAAACATCAAGCAAGTCCTTGAATATATTGTTCATGAACCACTGGAAGGTAGCTGGGGTATTGGTGAGGCCAAAAGGCATGACCATCCATTTGAAGGAGCCATAGCAGGTCTGAAAGGCAGTCTTCCATTTGTCTCCTTCAAGCAATGCAAACTAAATGGTAAGTGTGATGGAAGTCAATCTTGGTATATATGCAGGCTTTGCAAGGGGAGTCTAAAAGGTTGGAGATGGGCAGAAGAGGGTAGTGGTCCTTTTTGGTAATATGTTTGAGACCTCTAAAATCAACACATAAATGGAGGGAGCTATCCTTTTTCTTGATGAAGAGGACTGGGACTCTATGAGTAGAAGTGGAAGGGCAAATGAACCTAATAGATAAATGTTTGTCAATGAAATCACATAGAGCTCCAAGCTCTGATTGTAAAAGAGAGTAAATGGTACTGACCAGAGGCTGACCACCATCCTCTAGGTTAATATGGAGGTTGTAAAGGTGGTGTGGAGCAAGTGTATCAGCATGTGATTTACTGAAGACATCAGCAAACTCACAGTGTTCCTTGGGGATGGATGAGAGATCAGCTGGGTCTTCAGAGACAGAAGAGGATGTGGCCAATGTGGAGGCAGCAGAGAGGTTAATTTGGAATTGTTGGGAGCCAGGGAGCTTAACAGTGCAGATAAAGGCAGGAGCATTTATCAGAGAGATATGCAGTTTTGCAATGGGGACAGAGTGGGACGAGGTCCTGGACAGGGGTGGTGAATCTAGGTCAGAAGTGTCAGGGGTGGCTATAGGCAGGGCTGATGCAGGTGCAATGCAGGTAGAGATGAAAGCAGGATTCTCAAGTAGGGATGGCTGGAAAGTAATACTGCCCAAAGCCCAGTCAATCAACAGATTGTAGTGGGTGAGCCAGTTGCATCCTAAGACCACAGAACAGAAAGAGTTGAGCTGAGTGACATAAGTGTCCAAAAGAATAGATTCATCAGAGGGGAAAGATACAGGCAGTTGTGCAAGCTCCATAATGTAGGCATTTGAGGTCCCATCAAATAACCCAAGTTCAATCACCAGGATGGATGAGATTGGAATACTACGAGAATGAATGAAAGATGAGTTCATGAAGCAGTGAGTAAAACCACTATCAACAAGAGCTTTGAAAGGAGAAAAAGAGGAAAAATCAGAACTAACTACATTGTCCATTGTAGAAAGTGGGTCCAAAGTGGAAAGAACAGGAGCAGAAGTAGGAGATACAAAAGTAACTAGGGGAGAAGTTAATGTAATATGAAAAGAGTTTGGGTTGGAAAGAGTGGATGCATTGAGATGGAAACTCTCTGGAGCACAGCAGAGTTCAATGTGATTCTCAGTCTGTGCAGAGACCTGAGGACTGCTGACTATTTTTCCAAGCTTGGGAGAGCTGGCATATCTGTCTCAGGAAGCTGAACCTTTTAGCCTTTAGCTTTGGCATCAGCAGATTTCTTCTTGTTGCAGTTGGCAGCCCTGTGATTGGGATCTGTGCAGACAAGGCAGAGGTTATTGTCAAAACATTGTTGATGTTCCTTGGGGGTTAATTTACTGTTCTTACTGAGTTTACTAGTAAGATCAGATTTGGGTGGGGCCAATTTCTGACCAGTGAATGGGTTGGGTGGATTGCCCTTGAAGTTGCTATTGGGGGTGCTGCCTTTGTTGTTACTGTTGGTAGGCTTGGCAGCAGGTTGGGAGTTTGTTGAGGTGGAAAGGGATGGGTTGCCTCCAGATTTCCTGGAGGCAGTTGGATCCAAAACAGCTTTGGCACAGGCCTTCTTGCATTGGCACTCCCAGTAGTGAGCATTGATCTTCATTTCAATGAAGGTGTTGGGCTTGCTGTTGGGCCAATTGGACAGGATGTCCTGGATATGGTTGGGGAGGCCTTTGTAGTAATGGTAACAGAATACCTCATCACCCCAGCAGAGTTGGCCAGCTAGACAGAGGAAGTTGATGTTGTAGATGGTGATCTTCTTGTTGTAGTGCATTTGGAGGGAGTTGAGCTGCTCAGCAGCTTTTCTAGCCAGATCCATGGGACCAAAATTGGTCTGCAGTTCCAGGGTGAATTGATTCCAGTCCTCAATCCAGTCATGCATTATTCCATGGTTGTTGGCCTTGTTGAGGCTGATTTTGAAGTGTTGCTGGGCCACACCAGAAAGGTATGTCAATGTGAAGTTGACCTTGGTGGTGGTGGAGATAGCAAACTGAGCCAGGTTAGTATGGAAGTGGAGTCAGCATTGGAAGAGGAAGGGTTTGAGTTTGGTAGGATCAGAACCTATAAAGATGTCAGGTTTGCAAGCTTTGGCACAGGGAGTTCAGAGAGACTATGGGACTTGAGAGTTCCCATGGCTGTCTATTTGATTGGGTATGTATTCAAATACTTGGATCAGGAGTCTGTCATAGTTATCTCAGTTGTTACCAGATAGGATGTTGTTATTGTTATTGTCATTGTCTGATAGTTTGTTGTCATCTGGGGGCCTGTCCCCATTATCAGGATAGTCATCAGGATCACCAGAATCACTGGAGTCAGGATTGGGACTGGGGCCCTCATTGGGACTGTCAGAAGTCTGGAATAACAAAGGTTGTATATCTTCAGAGAAATGGTTGTGAGTTGATGGTGCAACTGATTGTTGGTGAGAGCAAGAAGCCCTCAGGGAGTTGGGTTGCATTCCCTTGGAAGGAGATTGTTGAGTGAGACATTTACTATGGTGAACAGCTAGAGACATGAAGGTGCAGATATGGGTGACTGTTCAAGAAACCATGGTTAGAGGGAATCAGAAGTGTGATGGACAGAAGAAGTTTGAGTCTGATAATACTGTTAGAGCCAGTGTGGATTGGGACCAAAGTGGGGGGTTGAGTGGTATCCTTAATATAAGATAACTGGGGACAGAGCAAAGTCAGTATGTAGACTTCAGGGCTGAGGTGGAATACTTTGGGCAGGGGAGTGGACTTGCAGCCTCAGCTTATGTGCTGTACCTTCCTATTGTCCAAGTCTGTATTTCAGGAGGTCAGGGCTGAAGTGGAGTGAGGTGAAAGAGAGAGGAGGATATGGAACAGGGAGCTAGTCTGCTACTCAATTTGATTATCAGACTGAGGAGTACAAGCCAAGTATCTACAGTATATACTACTGGTTTTATGAATTATGACTTGTACTGACTACATGTGGAGCAAAGCAGAGACTGATATGGTTACAAACAGATTATGAATGGATTACAAATAAAATGGAAACTGGTACAGATATGGAGACTGATAACATATTCTGACTACAGATGGGAAACGGAGAACTGGAAAGTAGAAACCCCAAGGGTCAGGTGACCATGGCATGTGTGGAGGTGGTCACATGATTGGGGCAATGGATTGCAGTTGGAGCAAGTTGGGGCTGAGTTGGAGGACATGTTATCAGAAGCTTTATCAGAAGGACGGTTATTTTTAAGCTACATTCCCATGTCACTATGAAACCATCAGTAGTGTACAGTACAGTAACAAAAGTTTTGCAAAAACAACAAAGACAAATAATGCATTAATCGTTAAAAATATTCACTACACTACCACAACTGCATCTAAAATTATGTTAATATTTTGTATGGTGGCCCTTGGCCTCATAGACTGCCTGAGCACAATCAGGCATGCTCTTGACCAGGTCATTAATATAATTTATATCAATCATCCTCCACTCCTCCTGAATTGCCTCCCAAAGTTTGTCAAGGTTTTGGGAGATTTCTGCTCGGTCATTTATTCTGACTTTGAGGTATCTCCATACATGTTTGATGGGATTGAGGTCTGGTGACTGAGCTGGGTGTGGAAGCTCATTGATGAGATGGGATTTGCGGAATTGTCGGGTGATCTTTGCCTGGTGGACTGGAGCTCCATCTTCCATCACCGCTACCTGCTCCCTCTCCTCTGATAAATTCCCATAAAAATCCCATAATGGTCCACTAAGGATGAGGCTAATATAATCTGCAGCTGTCCTTGCACCCTTGGATATACGAACCAGTGGACCGAGTTTTCCATGTGCTATGCACCCCCATATCATACAGTGACCCACAAAACTGTTCCAATGTTTTGTACTTTTGACTTAAAGTAGTAATAGCCCAATGAATAAAATGGCTAAATTTGTGAAACTATTTACAAACATAGCAAAATATGTTGTATCTGACCCTGCAAAGTCGCGTTATGTAATACTTCCAACTTAGGTAATTATGAATTTTGTAAGCATTTTATGTCATTGGAACAGTTTTGTCAATAACATATTATACCAGGCCATCCTATTATTCTAGTACTTAGAGTAGTCCCCCTTGGCTTTGAGGACAGCTGCTACTCTTTTAGGCATACTTTCAACTAACTTCTGACACTCAGAAGCTGGAATAGCATCCCACTCCTTCTCTACCCTCTGCCACAACTCCTTTATACCCTTGGGAGGAGATTTATACTCTCCCAGCTTTCTCTTCACATATGCCTATAAGTATTCAATGGGATTGAGGTCAGGTGACTGTGCTGGCCAGGTTAGGAGCCTAAAATGATTTTTTTGAACCATTCTTTGGCCAATATACTCTTGTATCTGGGATCATTATCTTGCTGAAAGATGATATCTCAGGGTTTAAGCTTGTACCACCAGAGACTCTTCTTCGAATCCTCCTCCAAAATTTGCACAGATAACTCTGCATCCATCCCTTCATCAATCCTCACTGCATAGTCTGGGCCATCCTACAGCATACAGCCCCAAACCATCACTAATCCTCCTCCATACTTCAGAGTTTCCTTAACTAATCTTTCACTGAGCCCCTCTCCCTTCTTTTTCCATACCCACTTCCTCCCATCTGACCCCAAATGATTGATTTTGGTCTCATCAGACTATACAACCATCTTCCAGTCCTCCACAGTCCAATGCTGGTGTGTCAGAGCAAAATCCAGCCTAGCCCTCCTATGCTTGTCAGAGAGTAAAGGCTTTTCTTGCTTGACTACAGCCTTCATTCCTGCCTGTTTGAGATGCCTTGCCACAGGCTGTGAAGAGACTGATGTCCCAATGATGGGAGTAAGAGATTTGGCTATATCTACAGCAGTTTCAGCCTTGCCAGCAGAGATAAGATGGATAACATACCAGATATTGGTGGTAGAGAGTTTTGAAGGATGTCCTCCAAGTGATTTGGTAAGGCTGGAACAATTTTTAGAGGCTAGTCTGGATATGGTACTGCATCCAACACCAGTAATTGCCTGAATTTTAGTATAGGAATGATGAGAATTTAGCATAGAGAGGATAGTTTTCTTTAGAGTAGAAGATAATAGCTTCATGACAAGTGGGGGGATTGAGAGTGATGGGACATGGCTGTCAGCACATCTATTTATATGTCAAAGACACATGGTCACATAACCTTGTTGATTCACAATCAATGAAATTATGTGATTGCTTGGATTAGTATCAAAAATCACCATTGACAAAACCGTTCCAATGACTTAAAATGCTTACAAAATTCATGATTACCTCATTTGGAAGTATTACATAACGCGCCTTTGCAGGGTCAGATATAACATATTTGGCTATGTTTGTAAATACTTTCACAAATTTAGCCATTTTATTCATTGAGTGATTACTACTTTAAGTCAAAAGTACAAAATATTGGAACAGTTTTGTGGGTCACTGTAAGACTCTGTCTTCCAGACTTGAAAGTAGGGGTTAAACACCTTTCTGTGTACCTCTCACCAGGTCTCCTCCATACCCAAACCACCTTTGAACTCTTTCCAATCTCCACAGAAGCCTCATCTGTCCAAATCACATGTCTCCAGTCCTCCTCCATCCACCTCCGATATTCTCTTGCCCATTCCATCCTGGCTTTGACATGGGAGGGCTTAAGAAATGGTTTCTTTGCAGAAATGTGTTGGCTAAGACCCAATTGATACCTAATGGCATGCCGGATAGTGTGGGGATGAGCAGGGGAGTCGAGAAAAGTGTTTATTGTGTGGGTAATCTTGCGGAGAGTTTGGCGTCTATTTCTCTCCAGCACAATTTTGATGTGTCGCATTGCCCTGTCATCCAATAAGGAAGGTCTCCCAGACCTGGGAGCATCCTCATGATGACCCTGCTCTTTGTGCCTATGGATAACCCGATAGACAGTGGAAATGTGGACTCCAAAGAAATTGGCAATTTTGCAAGCAGGAATACCCTCCTGATGCCTTGCATGTATCAGGGAGCATAGTTCAGGGACAGTATTCTTTTGTCCAGCTATTTTTGGCATGTAGGGTGGAGTTGTTGATCAGTGGGAATATTTTTTGTTTATTGTTAAATGAGGTCATGTGACAGATTTTTGCAAAACTTTTGCTACCCTACTATACATCAGAAGGACTATTCTTAGTATACACCTCATGTTTCTTATCTCTGACTCATAGTTACTCTGGTCTGGACTATTATAGTAGGAGTACAGCCACACTTAGAAGTATATAAGGATACAGTACAATACCTTGTATCCTTATCTTAGTGTTATACAGTTCTTGCCTCCTATAACTCTTTGCCTCTAAACTGGCTGGACTATAGTGCTTTGTTGTCTCCAAGTCACGCTTAGTAGGACAGGACCAAGTCTGTATAGACATCCTGTGTTGAACCCTGTGCTACTCAAGAGCAAACCCCTAACCCAGGTAACAGGACAGAGGGTTGTTGTGTGGAGCATATGTGGAGTTGAGAAGCCAAAGTATAATGATTAGGCTCTGGGTTGGCATGGATATGACAGTGTGCTGAATCTTGGCACATCTAGAATAGGTAGTATTCCTCAAAGGATCAGCCAATAGACTATTGACAATTATAGAACTTGGCTACACCTTGTGAAATATATACAAGGAGAGTAGTTACTCAGAGAAACAATGAAAATGATACTATGTATTGACAATGTGTATCATTACATTCCAATAAAACATGTTTTACAGGTAGATAACCTTGGTGGACTTCAGGGACTTCTAAATAGAAAAGAGCCACACCTGATTAATATCAAGTCAGAAAGGAACAGTCTCTCAACCTCTAGATAGAGATTTGGCTGAGGACAGTCATTCATGGTAAAGGGGAGATTACAGGGTATATTTTTTTGTAACTATGTATGCTTGTCAGAGAGTAAAGGCTTTTTTTGCTTGACTACAGCCTTCATTCCTGCCTGTTTGAGATGCCTTGCTACAGTCTGTGAAGAGACTGATGTCCCAATGATGGGAGCAAGAGATTTGGCTATATCTACAGCAGTTTCAGCCTTGCCAGCAGAGATAAGATGGATAGCATGCCGAATATTAGTGGTAGAGAGTTTTGAAGGACGTCCTCCAAGTGATTTAGTAAGGCTGGAACAATTTTTAGAGGCTAGCCTGGATATGGTACTGCGCCCAACACCAGTAATTGCCTCAATTTTAGTATAGGAATGATGAGAATTTAGCAAAGAGAGGATGGTTTGCTTTAGAGTAGAAGATAATGGCTTCATGGTACATAGGTAGGAGGGTTGAGAATGATGGGACATGGCTGTCAGCACATCTATTTATATGTCAAAGACATGTGGTCACATGATCTTGTTGATTCACAATCAACGGAGTCATGTGATTGCTTGGATTAGTATTAAAAATTACTATTGACAAAACCGTTCCAATGACTTAAAATGATTACAAAATTCATAATTGCCTCATTTAGAAGTATTACATAACGCGACTTTGCAGGGTCAGATATGACATATTTGGCTATGTTTATAAATATATTCACAAATTTAGCTATTTTATTTACTGAGCTATTACTACTTTAAGTCAAAAGTACAAAACATTGGAACGGTTTTGTGGGTCACTGTATGTACTTGATGTCCCATCAAGTGGGAGTATCAAGGATTGATGTTGGGACACCTTGTCCATGATGTTCTGCTTGTCATACAAGGAGTGTGTGAGGAGCACCTGAGTACAGTGGCTTCTCAGTTAAGGAGTAATAAGTTTTATCACTTTTTATATGTTTTTACTTTCTCCTAATTGTGTATTATAAGTACATCATGTATGTTCACCTGGAGTCTGGGTTTCATCCCCCGGACTCCAGGTGTGTTCTAGTATTCTTACTTGCAGTGTAGCTTACTTAGGTTTCATCCCTTGGACTCCAGACTCCAGTAATAAATCTTCACTTGATCATCTACACTCTGCACAAATGTCTCATCAACAACTTCTCCTTCATCTCCAAAGTTTCAAAGCTATTCACCATCCCATACTCCAAAATCTCACAGTACTGCTCTACAACTATGATACTCTCAACCTCCACTAGCATTCCTACTCCTTTCCACCCCATAGCCTGCCATACCATAATGTTACCACCATTTTCATACTTAACAGTAGGAATAATAGTCTTGTCTGAGAGTGCTTCCCCCCTTATACATCTTCCTATATGACCCAAGCTTGTTGATTTTTGTTTCATCTGTCCATAATATCCATTTCCAATCTTCCACTGTCCAATCCTTGTGCTTGTGGGCAATTTGAAGCAAGCAGTTCAGTGGTGCTTCTTAAGAAGAGGATATTTGTTTTTAACAACAGACCAGAAATTGTTCTTCCTGAGCATATTTCAGATTGTTTGAAGTGTGACAGGAGTAGGGGGGATAAAGTGGATGAATTGGGTAGCTTGAATAGCATTGTCCAGCTTCCCAGCAGTGATTTAGTAAATTATTGATTGTTTATCCTAAGAAGACAGCATGGAGGGTTGTCCTCCTTTATTGTTTTCCTCACCTTGATCAACTTCTTTCATGATCTATTCAATAATACTCTTGTTTAGACCAGTTTGGACTGAGTTTGTTGCAGGGAATGGCTATTCTGAAGAAGAAAAATGACTTGAGAGTACTTGGTAGAAGATATAGCTTTTATAATGTAATGGTAAGAAGAAAAGATTGTTGAAGTGATTTCAATATGATCATGTAATATAGAAGAGGTCACATAACAATCTTTGTTATCCCCACACTTTATTTGGTATTGATTTGGCCTGTCCAAAACCAGATGTTAGGAAAATGACAGAAGGTCAAAAAACTGTTGCAATGAGTTAATATTTTAAATGATTAATTGATCCATTACTTCTCAGACCAATCATGTAATTTAAATGGATTCAGGATCTCAATATGCTATATTATCATTGGCTACTTTCCTATCTCAAGTATTTACATAATCAACCTGGCCCACTATTAGCTGATCTTTCCAAATGGTGAAAACATTGGGACAGTTTTTTGACCCACTGTAGTTAATTTCATATAGCCTCTTGCTCTTCTTCTTTCTCTCCTCATGTATTTAGTTAGCCCCAACCACAGACCACTAATGTGCCCCACATAATAAATTGTTGAATTAAAAAAAAAAAAGTATACTATTAGGGTAGTTAGACTCAGAGTATATTTATTGGACTGTGTATCTGAGACACAACCATGTGTTTGCTGAACTATTTTCTTTTTGGTATAACCCTACTACAGTTTAGCAGGGGTATGGATTCATCAACTCTGACCCACCCATGTGAAATACTAAGTAAAACAAGGAATAATATGGTAGATAAAAGCATTTGACTGCATTATACACATCAATGAATATACTGGCAGAGATGCAGTAATGAGATGTATGTGAATAGAGGACTCTCCCCCCTTTAGGAACCCCCCTTCCTCTTCAGGATTCCTAACAGCCCACAAGGCCTCTCCATTCCTGGGTTCTTGGGGTATAGGGCCACGCCACAAAAAAGCATAGTGGCTGAATGTGATTATGAAGCCAGGAATTGTTTTGGAAAAGGGACGCAGTCGGATCGATGTATGTTTAATTATGATATGGTGCTTTGAGACGATATGAAAAAGGGCCACCTATACGGGTCTACGAATATGGTTGGTGTGTAGTCGGATTCAAATCCTCTGGAAGCTGGAGGGCGGTTGTCACAGGTAGGGGGTTAATGTATGTATGTACACACCAGGACAAGGTCATATTTCGGACAAGGAGGACGAGCACACCCAGCTTATATTATACCGTATTCCAGATCTGCGGGGCTCCAGTCTTCATTGTTTCTTCGTCGCGAGCGATTCAATGATGCTATGCATCTCCTCTCGTTCGAGTACGACCTTTGTACCATCGCATTTAGCTTTGGAGGTGAATTCTGCACATAAGTCATTGATATCGATCTTGGCATCCTACAAGGAAATGCATGAGCCAATGGTTATGATACCGGAGAAAGAGAAAGGCAGACCTTGAAAACTGGATTGGATGTGATACTTCTCCAAGCACTCAACACCTCAACATTATTGTCACTCTTTGGTGTTCTCGGGAAATTGGACCCGGCACATGAAATCACCACTCCAAGGGTTCGATCTGTGCTCTTCTCCAACGCCGGCGGTGCGAACGGCGATGAACCCGCCTCCGCGATTCGTTGTACCAGCTCCGACTTAGTCTTCGGACACTGCGACCTGGCATGATGAGCTATCGCGTTACTCGTTGGCGATCCATCATTTCCGGTCGTGATAGCGCGCATGTGGTGGTCAGTTTCAGGCGTCCCAGAGACAGGAGCAGAATGGCTGTCCTTTGGAGTGTTAAGCGAAGGCTCTGAACTCGCAGTGCTTTGTGACGATGGCGATGACACGGACGATATGTTTTTGCCCGGTGATGATTTCTGTAAGAATGTGTTAATGTCGTTGAGATTGGCAAAATTTGCACTATTGGCTGTCACGTGATGAGTGACAGGGCTTATCGACGATGTCGCAATGGCGAACTGTGATGTGAGATCTGCAGTTTGATTCGGGTTCAGGTAACCTGCGAATAAATCATCCAACGATGTAGTATCTTGAATGGGTGCTGTGGGCGTAGGCCATGCGGGCATTGAATTCGAGTCGAAATCGAATGCCCGTGAGCCAGACCCGTTGCCATTACCGTGTATGATGCCTGAGTTATCTGGCGGAGACATAGAGTCGAAACTCGAGGCGAAGGACATGAACATGGGGTTGCTTGCGATTGTCGTGAATGGCGAATTCGGAGCCACCCCAGTGTTGTGTCCAAAGAGGTCTAAACTCATGGCACTGGCAGTAGCGGTTGGTTGTGGACTCTCGTCCAAGAGATTCAGCATATTCGGGTCAAAGCTCGTTAATGAAGTCCAGTCCACCAAATTAGTGGGTCTCGGAGAGGTGTGTGAGGATGCTGGCAGAATCAGTGACGATGGTGAGGGGGGAGAACCGAAATGAGAGTTCTCTGGTGAGAAGTGTCTCGGAGCAGAAGTGACAGAATCCGTTTGAGTCTTGGCTGGCATGCTGAATGTAAAGCCGGCCTGCTTAAGCATGACGTTCTCGGATTGCAGACGGGATAACAGGTCACGAAGATTCTCATTCTCATGCTGGGCTGCGTCGTTTTTGGCTTCCAGTTCTGTAACCTTATCCTCCAGCTGCAAGCCAAGTCAAGATCAATAAGGGTGATAAATGATATCTGACCCACATCCTTGACGTGTTTTTCTTTTCGTTCTCGAAAGGCTCGCTGGGCAGCGCGATTCTGTTCCTTGCGCTTCAATAGTCGATTTTCATCTTTCTGTGGGCGATTGCATGAACGCTGGGAAGAGGGTAATCTCATTTTCTGAACTCACAGGAACATTTCCCGTCGACTTTCGCCTTGGAGTGGCTCCTTTCTTATCGTTTAACACTATACCGCTTGTTACTGCCTCACTCCCTAGTCCGAGGATGACGGCTTACGGGTATGCTGACTCTTTTGCGACGGCCCATCTTCCTGAATACTTACGCCGCTCGCCTTGCGTTTCAGTGCAGGCTCCATTGCTGTTGCTGTGGAAATAGTGTTGTTACCGCCGCTGCCGCCATCTTCTGTATTCGAGTCGTGGTTAGACCCAGCGTTGTGAGGAGGACTGGGACTACTATCTTCAGATGGCGGCGTCAAGCTTGAAAGTGAATATCTCGATATGTTCTGCGGATTAACACCCTCGGAAAGGCCACCAGTGGCGAGGGAGTGGGCATTTTGTGTGGGGTCTGAGGGAGCGGCAGTGAGGGGGAACGGTTTCTGAAGGATGGTCATAAAGTCATCTTCGGACACCTGGGGCAAGTCGGCGGGATGAGTCAAATCCCAGAGAGATACGTCTGGATATGTTGAGTCCATTGTCGGGTATTAACAATGCGGTTGAGGAAATGAATAATCAGAGTTGTTGGCTGGGATGCGATACGATGGTCGTCGTCATGAAACACTATCTAATGACAAAGCCAGATAACTATTATTATTATCATTATTTTTCTCGCCAACCCCTTACAACATTGATTACTCCTGGCCGCGTCATTGCTGCCGTCCGCAGCTTACAAAATCCCGTGTTTCCCCGTTCTCATGGTACCCCCGTACCAGTGCTTGCTCCATTGACCGGCCAGGGATCGCAAGGGCGTGCGGTGCAGCTCCCATGCATAGTTATGTCATCCTCCAATCGACTATTGGCGTTTATTATGCCTCCAGGAGACCATGGGGCTCCAATACCGATCATGTGCATGAAAGTTCACTAGCACTGCCGGCTCAAGCGCTGGGACCTTCTATATGGGTCTCACTGCCTCGAAGCCTTCTTCCGCCCTCGTCGCTTTGAACAACCTCGCACGTGTATTGGCAGCACTTGGCTTGGCCTAACCTTTCTCCGATGAATCTCCCATGACTCATCTGGCAAACCCGAAACAGACGCCTGATTCTCGCTTCATCACCGCCGCTGCCATTAGCATACTGAAACTACCGAACCGTCCCTATCCCCAACTTCGATCCGCCTGTCTTAACCCGATCAAGTCGATTGGGTGAGTATCATTGAAAATTACCAATTAATATCCTACACTTCCATCAAACAAGAATAAACGATGAACAGACGATTAAAATATAACTAGGGTCACCAGACAAGATGGGGCCTTCTCGTCTGACCGAAATCGGTACGGATGCCCGCTTGTGAGCGGTAGGACCATCCCCTTCGAGGTGTACTTCGTCACTCGGCTCTCACTGCGTAAACCATGACTGCATCAATAATCCCGAACTCAAACATAGCAAAAACCTACTGACGTAGTACTCGATCTCGAGCTATCAATTTTCCCCACATTCAAGTTCATGGGCGACCAACACGAGCCAGGCAGAAGTAATACAACGGGTAAGAGATATCGATCACATCCATCAGTCAATAGACTTGATGTTGGCAGAAAAGGAACTCACAAACAAGAATGCTACATTCCGTGGCCAAAGGATATTCAATCCGACAGGGTTATACAGGGTTTCATTTAGTTCTCTGATCTTTTCTTCCAATCGCTCCATCTCCTTCAGCTTGGTCAGAAATCATGGCACCACGGAAGAACGAAGCGCAAGGTGCGGAAACAAGGAGAGGGGTGAATCCACAAATCCACAAAACTCACTTTCTCATAGTGGGTTCTGAGGAACAGCCTCGAAATCTGCAAACTGAGTGTAGCTAGCGTGTTATCCATGAATGCATGGCGTAGACTATTCGCCGATATGAGAATCTCGTTGATCGAGTTTATCGATTCGAGGAATTGCGTCGGACTTATCTAGAACCCATATAACCCCAAGTTCCATATAGAATTTTACGGCGAGAAATCAAGAACCAAGATTCCATAGCCCGTGTCGACACAGAACCCCAAGTTATTTTCGATCCAACTAAGTTAGCGCGCGATTGGCAGAATACAAGAAAAGCTTCACTCACCCTTCCCTCAAACTCCAGTGGGTATATGGCGGCGAATTGCGGAAGCTCACCACCAGAGTAATCCCGCTCTATCCGTACCATCTCCCTGGGATGGTGCACCCCAATCTGCCCTACAGGTGGAGTGCCGAATGCAGAACCTGGAGGTGGTGGCCCGAAGTAGTATGATGACTTCGGCTTCAGCGGCCTCGAGTGCCTGCCAATAAACGTGAGACTCCGTCCTGCAATCGGAACACCACACCAGATGAAGGGGTGCAAATATAAAACGCACGCCGGAAACTTGGGTTGCACCACGGACACCGATTCATGACATTCCATTTTTCCTGTGCGAGTACTGATCAGCTTGTCCGTATTCCAGGGTTGAGGAGAAGATGAGGCAGCCTGACGATCCAAATAGTGAGGTGGAGACCGCGAAAGTTGAACTCCGACTGATGGCCAGGTTCGGCTTACCACGTGTCCTATCCTTTTTTTTTTAAAAAAAACTCTACATTTATATACCACAACAAACAAACAGATAGGCACCTTCAAACAGCTAGACATCTACACAGATAAGGACAGAAAGTACTGTGGAGGTTTCTGATAGAGTAAGAGTGGTCATCATATAAGTATGGTACTTACAATCATATGTACTAACAATGCCAAGGATATAGATAGACAAAGACTCTTGTAATCTAATCTCTCTCTCTTTTCCTTACAACCATCATCCTTTCATACCACTTTACTGTATTGATATGTGTATCTCTCTCCTCTTACAAACAAGATGATGAAAATCATTCAATTGATATGGGCTCATGAGTTTTGTTACTTGTTTCTTTTGTAAGTCTGTACTATAGTATAGGCTTTCACTTTTTTTTGAATCATTTCTTTAGTCATGCAGATCTACAGCAAATGCCTAGTATGCAAAAATCATCTGCATTCCTTGCTGTGTATGTGATGATTGGTGTACAACATATGCAACAAATGCACATATACATAGTTCCTTTTTATTATTATTATCTCTTTATCCCCCACCTAGTATACAGTACAAGTGCTACACATACAGATGCATACAGACACCTACTTGGAGACCCTTCATTGCATATATTCATGTCACTGGTGGTTGATGATCTGGGACTGTTTTTAGGTATTGATCTGGCATCAAGACATAGTCAGAAAATACAGGCTCAGCTGCCACAACCACCACCATTTCCTTGCATAACTGGTGATTATACAACTGACTCCTCCCTTAGCAAACAGGACTTGCTAGTATAATCTCCAGAACCACACTCCTTTATTGAACAGAAGCCATCAATACAATCTCCAGGACTACCCACACCTTCCCTAGAACCACTTTCTGCATCCCAAATATCCTGCCTCTCCCATATTCCTTCCACACCTTTCCTAGAACCACTTTCTGCATCAACCTCCACATCCAACTCTACATCCCATAGAAGCAATTCCAACAAAGATCAACTCTCTGAGAATTCCTGCAGTTACCATGAGTGATCTTCCTTTGTCTCTAATATTGCAACAGGTGGACACAGATACTACATGTATCCTGCTCTCCAACTCTGAATCCAACTCAAGCTCCAACACAGATCATACAGACATTGCACATACATATGGCTTCCATCATGCTCTCCTCAGGTGTCACCTTTCCTCCAGGAGGACCTCTACTTCTTCCAAATATTACTGCATATAAAATAACACCCATGCTACTTATGGATTTTAAGTGAGGAGTTCATGGACATTTTGCAGGAAAAAAGAAAAATAATAATGATGAGACATGTTGGGTGCCTCCTATAATCAGCTACTGTGCTGGATGTCTACCAGTACATAACTGGATCAATAACCAGGGTACAGTGTTCCTTACAAAATCTTTCACTGAGTTTATGATGCTTTTCTGTGGGAGATTTTTACATAAAGATTGGCGTGAAGAACTATACATGGAAATGATCTGCCACACCATAAAGGAGGATGAGCAACTTGTTCTTTGGTGCAAGTAATTAATTGGGTGTTATCAGAATTCCATATCAGAAGAATGGTTATATTTAGCACAGTTTCCCATGTCATTGTCTCTCTAAAACAATCAGTAGTGTACATCAGAAGGACTATATTTAGATTACAACTCATTAACTCCACTGTGACTCATAGTTACTCTGGTTCAGATATTTATAGTAGGAACATAGCCACATCAAGCAGTATATAAGGGTACAGTACATTATCATGTATCCTTATCTTAGTGTTATACAGTTCTTGCCTCCTATACTTCTTTGCCTCTAAACTGGCTGGACTTATAGTGCTTTGTCATCTCCAAGTCACAATTAGTAGGATAGGACCAAGTCTGTATAGACATCCTGTGTTGAACCTTATGCTACTCAAGAGTGAACCCCTAACCCAGGTAACAAAACACTAAGATACCTTGCTGCTTATCTTTTGCTTGCCCTCTACTCTGCTCTGCCGACATACTGAACACATTGAGGTACTTTGGTTGTCCAAAATGACATGCAAAAAGAAACTACCCCTCTGTGTAGCCATCACTACATCTCTGAACCTCTCCCTGCCAAAAGATCTGGCTTACCTACTCATTTTTATCTTCACCTCCACTGCCACCCTCATCACCTACCACATCATTACTCTAAAACTCCAATGCATCACATGCCTCTGCCACTGCTGTATCATCAGAGCATGGACCCTATATACTAGGACAATCATCATCACCACCCAATTCTTCATTCTTCTAGCAATAATTGATCATTAGACAACTATCACCACACCTCCCAAGAAGATCTCAGCCCAAGAAACTCCATCACCCCCTCCTTCCAAATTGAGAAATAGAATCTCAGATCTGGAAATACAAAACCCTGATCCAAGAAGAAATCCTACTCTGCAACCTACTCAAACTCCATCCCTATTTTACCCCCTATCTCCATTTGACTCACTCACTCTACAAGCATCCACATCCTCTCAAATTGTCTCATGAACACCATCAATTTTGCTACCAAATTAGCCAAAAGATAAAGATGACAAGAAGAACAATGTTACCCAGGTTAGGGGTTTACTCTTGAGTAGCACAAGGTTTAACACAGAATGTCTATACAGACTTGATCCTGTCCTACTAATTGTGACTTGGAGACAATGGAGCACTATAAGTCCAGTTGGTTTAGAGGCAAAGAAGTACAGGAGGCAAGAACTGTATAACACTAAGATAAGAATACATGGTAATGTACTGTATCCTTATATACTACTTGATATGGCTATATCTTTCCTATAAATATTTGAACCTGGGTAACTATGAGTCATGGTGGAGTAAGTGAGTCATAAACTAAATATAGTCCTTCTGATGTATACTACTGATCATTTCAGAGCAACATTTGATATGGGAATCTGTACTAAGTATAACTGTCCTTCTGATATAGAATTCTGATAACAAACAAGAACTAAAAGAATTTGAAGAACAAGAATGCCTAGAAGCTCTAGAATATTAAGCTAGAAGCAATCCACTCAACCAATACAAACTTGAAAGACTCAAATACACTCTCAAACAACCAAGAAAGCTTACTAAATCAGAAGATGATCTACTCACACACCATAAATACAAAGTGTTATCAGAAGTCTTATCAGAAGGACGTTTACTTTTAAGTTCATATTCCCATGTTACTATGAAACCATCAGTAGTGTACATCAGAAGGACTATTCTTAGTATATGCCTCATGTCTCCTTATCTCTGACTCATAGTTACTCTGGTCCGAACTAGTATAGTAGGAGTACAGCCACACTTAGAAGTATATAAGGATACATTACAATACCTTGTATCCTTATCTTAGTGTTATACAGTTCTTGCCTCCTATACCTCTTTGCCCTTAAACCGGCTGGACTATAGTGCTCCATCATCTCCAAGTCATGCCTAGTAGGACAGGACCAAGTCTTTATAGACATCCTGTGTTGAACACCATGCTACTCAAGAGCAAACCCCTAAACCGGGTAACACAAAGTAGATCAAGGAAAACCCCCACCAGTAGACAATGGATCAGGACCTGATCCACAACCACCTACATTATCCACACCTATGCAACCCTTAACCCTACTGGCACCACCTATACAACCACTGCAACCTCCAGCACCAGCACCATCCCCTGGACAAATATAAATAGCTACTCAAAACCTGAAAGAACTTGGCCTCCTTAAGCCCATCACCTTTGATGGAAACAGAAGACTATTTGAAGACTGGATCTTCCAATACAAGGTCTATATACTTGCCAATTCCACCATCTACAATACCAATCTTGCCAGAACTCTATTTGTCCTCTCAACAATGCAATCAGGAGATGCCTGAGCCTGGACTAGACAATACCTCCATGAAAGAAATACCACAACCCCAGCAGGCCAAACTACCATAAAGGAAGCCTAGGACATATTCACAAATCATCTCAGAACCAATTTTACTCCTGTAGATGAACATGCATATGCACATACACAACTCCAAACCCTGCATCAAGTGGGTAAACCCATGACTGAGTTCAATGCCCAGTTCAAAGAACTCATCTGTCAATCTGGACTTACAGAAGATTGTGCCCTAATTGATTTATACCATAAAGTAATTGATCACTGAATTGCTATGAAATTTGACAAATCAGGAAACCCCTCTACCACTATTGCTACTTGTTATACCTGAGCCAATAAATTTGACAATAATTTCCACTAAATCAATGTTTTATACAGCACACCCAGGAACACATTCCCACAGAGAAATCAATACCAAACCAACCATGGACCAACTTATCCCAACAACAATGTCCCCTATGCCCAATTTTATCAAGGGAGCAATGCTCCCAGGTTTACACCATGCAACCCACACACCATGGAAATAAATCATGCCACAATGGAAGAAGGATATATAGATCCTTACTCTGAAATACTCCAATTGGAATATGCTGAAGACACCATTCAAGAACCATTGGAACTAGATGCTATGGTCACCAGACAACAGATGAAGGCATACCAGAAACAGGAATACTTCCAATGTAGAGCTAATGATCATTGGGTCAGCAAATGCCCACATCCACCACCAGCCAGATGCTTTCCAGGAATGCATACCAATCCACCACAACCAGCCAGAAACCCAAACCATCCATCTTATCAAGGAAATAGGCCTAACCCTGGCTTCAAACCCCAACAATGCAAATACTCTCTTGCTGTTGCAGAAGTAGCATCTCAGATGCACCAAATAGTTGATGAACTTGATCCTGAATTACAGCAGGAACTCCAGTCTGCACTAGCTGAAGATCTGGAGATGTATCCATTCCAGGATTTTTAAAATAGAATGCTGTCAATCAATGTGCCCCTGTGCATTCCAGAACTCAGAAGAACTTTACATACTCTCACTCCCAGAAGGACAATTTCTTGATAAACTCTGTACAATTATGACTCTCCCCAAATAAAAGATCTCTTTTCCTGCCCATCAAGATTTGGAGTGAACAGACATCAAAACCCACAGCCATCACCACCCCAATAGACTCAGGAGCCCAAGGGAATTTCATCTCCTACAAAGTTGTTGAACAACATGGTTATCAAACCAAACAGTTGGACCAACCACTTCTGCTCAGTGTTAGAAGAGTAAGAAGGCCAGAACCAATTTGATATTGGAGTGCTGATCACAATCAGCATGCACACTACTCAAATACAGCAACAGTCTGTGCACAGACTGGGTAGCCAAACACTGCATAGACTACCAGACATAATGTACACAAACAATATACAACAATAATAGATAAATGATTATATGCAGGGTTGAACTTGGAGATGGGAGTGGTTGAAGGCTGAGGCCAGGCTTGGGCATCAGGCATCAGCTAGGGTGGCCAAGCCTGGATACCTTACCACAGACCCCTAGACATGCCTTGCATAAGGGGGAGCACATAACACCAGTCCCCTTACACTCAGCAACATTGATGGAATGGACAATCAACATGGCAAGATCCATGAATACATCAAAATCAAGACCATCATTGATGGAAGAGACTGCACACTAGAAGTGTATGTCACCAACACTGGTGAAAAGGATCTCATCATTGGATTTCCCTCACTGGAACAATACAATCCCAAAATCAACTGGAAGACCAAGACATTCTCTTGGAAACCCCAAATCAACCACCAAGACTTTTCCAAACTCCTCAGAACTCTTTGACAACCTGTCAAACTCAACTTGATTGCCATGGACATAATAGCTGGAAAAACTTCTCAACCCAAAGACAACCCAGAAGAATATGTCAACCTTTCAAATGTTGATCATGACACCTTCTCTCTAAAAAGAGAAATGAACCCAATGCTTCTAACCCCATTAGAAGTAAATACCAAAGCTCCACATGCTACAATGCTCTACAATAAGCAATACAACCCAACCAGATTGGCAAACCAAAAAGGAAAACAACTGGAATCAAACAAGAAACTACCCAAAATTCCTCAAAGATTTGCCCAATGGGCTAAAATATTCAATAAAAAAGCCTCCAAATGATTCCCACCATCAAGAACATTCAATCACAAAATTGAACTAAAACTGATATTCAAAGCAAAATCAATGAAACCCTATCAAGTGGCACCTGCCAAAGACAAAGCACTAAAAGAATTCATAGACAAAACTTCCAAGAAGGGTACATCCACCACTCAAAATCCCCTATTGTTATCAGAAGTCTTATCAGAAGGACAGTTATTTTTAGTTTACATTCCCATGTCATTATGAAACCATCAGTAGTGCACATCAGAAGGACTATTCTTAGTTTATGCCTCATGTCCCTTATCTCTGACTCATAGTTATTCCAGTCCAGACTATTATAGTAGGAGTACAGCCACACTTAGAAGTATATAAGGATACAGTACATTACCTTGTATCCTTATCTTAGTGTTATACAGTTCTTGCCTCCTATAATTCTTTGCCTCTAAACTGGCTGGACTATAGTGCTCTGTCATCTCCAAGTCACACTTAGTAGGACAGGACCAAGTCTGTATAGACATCCTGTGTTGAACTCTGTGCTACTCATGAGCGAACCCCTAACCCAGGTAACAAAACACTAAGATACTCTGCTGCTTATCTCTTGCTTGCCCTCTACTCTGCTCTGCTCTACTCTGCCAACATACTGAATGTGTTGAAGAACTCTGGTTGTTCAAAATGATGTGCAAAAGAAAACCACCCCTCTGTGTAGCCATTGCTATGTCCCTCAATCTCTCCTTGCCAGAAGACCTGGCTTACCTACTCATCTTCATCTTCACCTCCACCACTACCCTTATCACATACTGAATAATCACCATAGAACTTGAATGCATCATGTGCCCTTGCCACTGCTGTATCATCAGATTGAGGAACCTGTACTCAGGAATCTCCATCATTGCAACCCAATTTTTCATCCTTCTAGCAATAATTGATTGCTAGACAACTGCCACCATGCCTCCAAAAAAGTTCTTGGCCCAAGAAACTCCTCCTAAATCGAGAAGTAGAATCTCTGAATCAGGAACCCAAAATCTGGATCCCAGAAGAAATCCTATACCCACTCAAACACTGTCACTGTTTTATCCCCCATCCCCATTTGACTCACCCACTCCAAGTGCATCAACACCCACATGCACTCAAACAAGTTTTGCTGAAGAACTAGCAGAACAACAAAGATTACAACACGAAAGAGAATTAAAGGAACACTATGAAGGAGAAGAAAGAAAATGCAAACAAGCCAAAGAATATCATGCTAAAGTAAACCCACTAAATGATTTTGAACTTCAAAAACTCAAATACACCCTCAAAACAACCAAGGGAACTTTCCCAATCAGAGGAAAACTTACTTACACATCACAAATATGCAGTAAATCAAGGAAGAACCCCTCCAGTAGACAACAACTCAGACATCTACATCACTGATGACAACCAATCAGAACCTGACCCTCAACCACCTGCATTACCCACACCAATACAACCCTTAGCCCTACCAGCACCACCAACACCACCACCACCGCCACCCAGACAATTACAAATGGCTGCTACACAAACCCCAAAGGAGTTAGGACTCCTCAAACCCATTGCCTTTGATGGAACCAGAAGATTGTTTGAAGACTGGATCTTCCAATGTGAAGTCTATGTGCTTGCTAATGCAACCACTTACAACACCGACCTTGCCAGAACCCTATTTGTTCTTTTGACAATGTAATCAGGAGATGCCCAAGCCTGGGCCAGACAATACCTCCATGAGAGGAATGCCCAAACCCAAGCAGGACAACCCATAGCCATGGAGTCATGGGACAACTTCACTGCCCAGCTTAGAGCCGACTTCACCCTGGCAGATGAACATGCATATGCACACACCAGACTTCAAACCCTGCACCAAGCAGGCAAACCGATGACTGAGTTCAATGCTCAATTTAAGGAACTTGTCTGTCAATCTGGACTTAATGAAGATTGCACACTGATTGATCTCTATTGTAAAGCAATCAATTGCCATATTGCAATGAAGATCAATGAATCGGAGAACCCTCCGACAACCATCACCGCTTGGTATACCTGAGCCAACAAACTCGATGACAACTTCTGCAGAATCAACACCCTTTACAGTACCCCTAGGAACACGTTCCCTCAAAGGAACCAATACCAACCCAACTGCGGACTAAACCATCCAAACAACAACATGCCCTATGCACAATTCTACCAAATGAGTAATGCTCCACATTTCACCCCAAGAGACCCACATGCCATGGAAATAGACCATGCCACAATAGAAGAAGGATTCAAAGATCCTTATCCCAAAATTCAGCAACTGGAATATACTGAAGAAGACTCCACACAAGAACCATTGGAGTTAGATGCCGTTGTCACAGGACAACAAATGAAATCATATCAAAACCAAGAATGCTTCTGATGCGGAGCTAAAGACCATTGGGTTAGTAAATGCCCACGACCACCACCAACCAGACGCTTCTCAGGAATGTGTACCAATCCCCCTTGTCCTGCAAGAAACCCCAACCATCCTTTTCATGGACAACAAAACACTTGTCCCAGATTCCCAAATCAGAAAAACCAACCATCACCCCAATGCAAATACTCCCTTGCTGTCACAGAAGTCGCATCTCAGATGCACCAGATGGTTGATGAACTTGATCCTGAGTTACAACAAGAACTCCACTCCATGCTAGCCAAGGATCCAGAGATGCATCCATTCCAGGATTTTTAAAAAGGAATGCTGTTGATTGATGTGCCCCTGCATGTTCCAGAACTCAAAAGGACATTTCTTACTCTCACTCCCAGAAGGACACTTTCTTGATAAACTCTGTACAATTACAACTATCCCCAAATAAACGATCCCTTTTCTTACCCATCAAGATTTGGAGTGAATGGACATCAAAACCCATGGCCATCACTGCCCTGATAGACTCAGGAGCCCAAGGGAATTTCATATCCCACAAAGTCATTGAAAGACATGGTTATCAAACCAAATGGCTGGACCAACCAATTCCCCTCAGTAACATTGATGGAACTGACAATCAACATGGTAAGATCCATGAATACATCAAAATCAAAACCATCATTGATGCAAGAGATTGCACACTAGAAGTGTACATCACAAACACTGGTGAGAAGGATCTCATCATTGGATTTCCCTGGTTGGAACAATACAATCCTGACATTAACTGGAAGACCAAGACATTCTCTTGGAAACCCCAAATCAATCACCAAGACTTCTCAAAGCTCCTCAGAACCCTACGATGACCCATCAAACTCAATTCCATTGCCATGGACATAATGGCTGGAAAAACCTCTCAACTTGAGGAAAACCCTGAAGAATACATCAACCTGTCAAATGTTGACCTTGACACCTTCTCTTTAGAAAGAGAAATGAACCCAATGCTTCTAACCCCATTAGAAGTAAACACCAAAGTGACACATGCCACAAACCTCCACAATGAACAACACAACCTGACAAGATCAGCAAACCAAAAAGGAAAACAACTGGAATCAAATAAAAAACCACCCAAGATCCCTTGGAGACTCACCTGATGGGCCAAAATATTCAACAAGAAAGCCTCCAAATGATTCCCACCATCAAGAACATTTGATCACAAAATTGAACTAAAACCAACATTTGAAGCAAAATCAATGAAACCTTATCAGGTGGCACCTGCTGAAGAAAAAGCACCAAAAGAATTCATAGACGAAAACCTCTGAAAAGGGTACATCCACCCCTCAAAATCGCCTATGGCATCACCTTTCTTCTTTGTTGTCAAGAAAGGAGGAGACCTCCAACCCTGCCAAGACTATTGTTATGTACCTATCCAATCCCCATGATTTCCTCTATCATGGATAAACTCAAAGGAGCTAAGTACTTCACTAAGCTCGATGTCCGCCTAGGATACAATAACGTCAGAATCAAAGATGGCAATCAATGGAAAGCAGCATTCAAGACTCCTATGGGTCTTTTCAAACCAACTGTAATGTTTTTCGGACTTTGCAACAGTCCCACAACATTCCAACACATGATGGACATGCTATTCTCCAAGATAATGGAGAAAGGAGGAATCATCATCTATATGGATGATATACTAATCTATGGTAAAACCCAAGAGGAAACCAACTGACTTACAGAAAAAGTACTGCAAATTCTACAAGAAAACAACCTCTACCTCAAAACGGAAAAATGCAAATTCAACAAACAACAACTTGAATATCTTGGCATGATCATCACACCTGATGAAATCAAGATGGATCCCAGAAAACCCAAGGGAATAGAAGACTGGCCAGTGCCAAAAACAGTCCAACACATTTGGAAATCCATCAGATTCTGTAACTTCTACTGGAAGTTCATCTGCAACTACTCCCACCACACCAAACCCCTTAACCAACTCCTATCCAAATCAAACAAATTTGAATGGAAAGAAGAACAACAAAAAGCATTTGAAATGCTCAAGAACGAATTCTTAAAGGAACCAGTGCTCCTCATGCCTGACTCCACAAAATCCTTTGAAATAGAAGCTGACACTTCCAAATTTGCATCAGGAGCTGTCCTGTACCAACACAATATCAATGGAATATGGAAACCTGTATTGTTCTATTCAAAGATGTTCAGACCAGCAGAATGCAACTACGACATCTATGACAGGAAACTCCTTGCTATTATCCAAGCCCTCAAAGAATGGTGCCATTACCTCCTCGGCAGCCCCCATACCATCCATATCAGAATGGACCACCAAAACCTCACATTCTGGTGTAAACCCCAGAAAATCAACCCCTGACAAGCACGATGGGTCCAGACCCTTACCGACTACAACTTCAAATTAGAACACATCCCAGGATCAAAGATTCCTGCACCAGATGCTCTATCAAGATGCCCAGACCACATCCCTGATGAGGATAACGATAATGAAGATGTCACCATGCTTCCAAACAACCTTTTTATCACCACAGCCAACATAGAAGATCAAAACTTAATCACAGTACTCCCAGAACACCTCTTTATTGCCACTGTCGATATGGAACTCTAAGAAAGAATCACAGAATCACCCAAATACGACACTAGAACCACCGAAGTGTTCAAACTCCTGAAGGAAACCCACCCTAACACTGCTGATAAAGACTTCAGAACAGTCCCGACCTCGAATGGTCCACTCCTCACGTTCCAAGAACATGTCATCATTCCAGAAGACCTCCAACTTAGACGTGATGTCATCGCAAGATATCACAACCACCCTACACATGGTCACCCCAGAAAACAAGAAACATACCACCTTGCCAAGAAAGAGGTATATTGGCCAGGAATGTTGACATTCATAAAGAATTATGTCAAAGGCTGTCCAGAATGCCAGCAACACAAAATCATACACAGACCGGATCATGCACCGACTCAACCAATCCCACCATCATCTTCCAAACACCCATTCACTCAAATCTCATGGGATCTTATCACTGGTCTACTGCCTAGCACTGGCCATAATGTGATATTGTCCATGGTGGACCATGGCCTTACAAAGGGGGTAATTTTCATCCCAACCTCAGATTGATCAAATCCCAATGACATCGGACAACTATTAATAGAAAAAGTCTTCACTAGATTCGGACTACCCAACAAAATCATATCAGATTGAGACCCCAGATTCACCACCAACTCCTTCTGAGAACTAGCCAAATGCCTAAACATCCAACAAGCATTCTCAACCGCATACCACCCCCAGACAGATGGTTCTACCAAATGATACAACCAGGAAATCTAAACCTATCTCACCATATACTGCACCAGGAACCCCCTTGACTGGTCAGAAACCCTCCCTATTGCCAAGTTTGCACACAACTCCAAAATACATGCCTGAAGGCGGAAATCCCCATTCGAACTAATCATGGGATACAACCCTCTGCCAATACCCATGGTAATGGAAACATCAAACTTTCCATCAGTAGACGAACACATCAGGCTCCTTGATGATGCCAGAAAAGAAGCACACATGGCACACCAACTCTCTGCCGATATTATGAAACAAAGAACCAGAAGAACTGTCAAACCCCTTGAAACACATCAAAAAGTATGGCTAGAAGCCAAGAATCTCAAACTCCCCTTCATCTCCAACAAAATATCCCCAAAATGACTAGGACCTTTCCTTATCTCAGAAGTCTTATCACCACTGACATACAAATTAAAACTTCTGATCAAATGGAAGATACACCCAGTATTCCACTGAAACCTTCTAACCCCATATACTGAAACAGAAGCATACAGATCTCATCTGACTCCACCACCACCAGACATTATCAATGAAGAAGAATACAAAATAGAAGCTATTCTTAATCACTGCCGATATTGTGGAAAACTCCAATACTATGTCAAATGGAAAGGATACTCCCACATGGAGAATGAATGGATCACTGATGAAACACTCTGTGCAAACGCCAAAGAATACCTAACTGAGTATAAAGAAACTCATGGAATTTCCCAGAAAGATCAGGAACCTACCAGAACCTACCAAAGACAACTTCACTCTCACACCAAACATACTTAAAAGATGCCCATGAACCTCAACCTCACTTGTCCCCAAACCACTCCCCCTTACTCTACCACACCCTCTCCATCTTCCTCATCATCCTCTATAATCATCATCAATGACCAGAAGGTCGAACATACAACACTTCAGACAACTCCTGTACCAACCCCATCTCCCTACACCCCCTCTCACACCTTTGCCACAGCCTATGCTGCTGATAGAGATGGGACCCCCAACCCCAATGACACCCCAGAACCAACAGTTGCCCCAGCTGCCTCCCTTAGATTCCAGACAGCTGGAGTACGACCACATGGACCAAATTACCCTTCTGATGGAGATTTGCATGAGGCTGCAACCAGCCGAACCATTATGGATATGTAAATTGGAACACTCTCCAATTTCAGAATACGACCAACAACTCTGGTCAGACTACACCCACCATGTACAACAGACTAAGGCTCTCACTACTGTGTACAATACGCAACATGCCTGGGCAGAATCACTTAAGCAACTTCTCCACTCAAGATTGAGCCTCATGTCCAAGGTGTCAAAGAACTTACCCAAGCAAGATGAGATACATACCTTGCAGCCCTCCACCACAACCATTGCCACCACTGCCATGACAACCCCCACCACTATCACCACTCCCACTCCCAATAAGGGAAAGAAGCCCGCCAATCTCAGAAACCCTTTCAGACATCTCACCCCCACTAGGAACACCACCCATGCCATCACCAATAACCATATCCTGATTTGGAACTCCCCCAATCCCATTCATGCATGAACCGACCCCCGAACCACCAACAGATCAGTTTGCATCCAGTGCAGACATACTGGACACTGGGTCATAGATTCCCCCCAATTTGCCTGTCTCAGGTGCAAGCAATATGCCCCAGGGCACTATTCTTACAACTGCATCAAATATAGATGCCCCCATTGCACCATCTTCCAACCATACCATAAATGGACCAAATGTCCTGCTCAAAAGACTTGACACATCCCCTACTCCTGAACTTCAACAGCCTGTCCCATGACAACCCCCTCCACTCACAATCAATACATTGACCTCACCAACAACAACTACTATGAGGAATGTTACAACGAGGTTGCCAAGTCCAACATCACAGGAGAACCATGTGGTTTCTTCCGAAGAAAACCAAATCGCCCCCACAGAAGATAGAATTGAAAGCCCCCACTTCAGACAACTCCTATATGACATATTCTATCCAGGACAACCCCCATCCCCAGAAACTGCTGCAGTACTCAATCTCCACAGAACTCCTACCCCCACCTTTTCTCCTGTCATTCCCTCTTGACCAGACTCCACCGACCAACCTCAAGTTGACTACTATGAACCAAATTACCTAGCTGAATACCTGGAAGAAGGAAACTAATGAGTTGTAATGGAAAACAACTCTAGAAGTGGACCTAATGTTATCAGAAGTCTTATCAGAAGGACAGTTATTTTTAGTTTATATTCCCATGTCACTATGAAACCATCAGTAGTGTACATCAGAAGGACTATTTTTAGTTTATGCCTCATGTCCCTTATCTCTGACTCATAGTTACTCTGGTCTGGACTATTACAGTAGGAGTACAGCCACACTTAGAAGTATATAAGGATACAGTACATTACCTTGTATCCTTATCTTAGTGTTATAAAGTTCTTGCCTCCTATACCTCTTTGCCCCTAAACTGGCTGGACTATAGTGCTCCATCGTCTCCAAGTCATGCCTAGTAGGACAGGACCAAGTCTGTATAGACATCCTGTGTTGAATGCCATGCTACTCAAGAGCGAACCCCTAACCCAGGTAACAACCATGTAGTTAGATTCCACTGAAAAGCTACCAACCACCATAGAAGAATGGTATACCTGAGCCAATCAGCTTGACAACAGTCTCCAACTTCCACCTTATACAAAATGCCAGGATCCTAAAACAACCAATTTGCCCCAAGGTTCATACCATGCTTCCAACAACAAGCATACAATCTATTCCCTTATACTGTAACAACTACTACTGAAATACCAGCATACAACAAAACCACTATGACTCCAATGTAATGGAAATACTGTATATTACCTCTCCTATGACTATCGGGAGCTTTGAAAACTCTGAACATCAAGATCAAGAAAAATCTCTCAAAATAGATGTTACCCAGGTTAGGGGTTCGCTCTTGAGTAGCACAGCGTTTGAGGCAAGATGTCTATACAGACTTGGTCTTGTCCTACTAGGTGTGACTTAGAGACGATGGAGCACTATAGTCCAGCTGGTTTAAGGGCAAAGAGGTATAGGAGGCAAGAACTGTATAACACTAAGATAAGGATGCAAGGTACAGTACGGTATCCTTATATACTACTATGTGTGGCTATGCTCCTACTATATATATCTGGACCCAGGTAAAGTGAGTCATACTGAGTCAAGGTCTTATCTATCTAATTATAGATTGTTCTGATGTGCACTTCTGATTGTTTCAGAGTGACAGTTCTTCTATCTATTTATATATTTGGTGCTTCTGATAAGAGTTCCTTCTGGACAGGTTTCTGATTGGGGAATTCTGATAACAATAGATGCTGTAGTCTCACCCCAGCAATATCAAAACTACCAAGACCAGAAATACATCCAATTCAGCTCTGCCAACCATTTTATGGTCTAATGCCATCTACCTCCACCCTCATGCCAATTCCCTGGTATGAGAATGAATTCTCCACTTCAACCTCTACAAAACCCCACTAATCAAACCAATCTTTGAACAAGAATATCCCTCACAAATATTTGCTTGCAGAGCTGAAGTTTTATCCCAAATGTGCCAAATAGTTCAAGAACTTGAACCAGAATACCAACAAAAACTCCATAATGTCCTAACTGAAGATCCCGAAATGAGACTTTTTGTTATCAGAATACCCATCAGAAGGACATTTATATTTAATACATTTCTCTCATGTCAATATGTATGTCACTCTGAAATGATCAGTAGTGTACATCAGAAGGACTATAAATAGTTATGACTTGCTCTGACTCATTATGACTCATAATTACCTTGGTCTGATTATATATAGTAGGAGCATAGCCACACCAAGTAGTATATAAGGATACCTTACAATATCCTGTATTCTTATCTTAGTGTTATACAGTTCTTGCCTCCTATATCTCTTTACCCTCAAACTGGCTGGACTATAGTGCTCTGTCATCTCTAAGTCATGCCTAGTAGAACAGGACCAAGTCTATATAGACATCCTGTGTCAAACTCCATACTACTCAGGAGCAAACTCCTAACCTGGGTAACAAAACACTAAGATGCTCTGCTGCTTATCCTCTACTCACCCTCTACTCTGCTCTGCTCTACCAATATACTGAATGTGTTAAGGTATTCTGGTTGTCCAATACAACCTATCAAAAGAAACCACCTCTCTGTATAGCCATTGCTACATCTCTGAACCTCTCCCCACCAGAAGACCTGGCTTACTTACTTATCTTTGTCTTTACCACCACTGCTGAAAAGGTCTATTGTTTTGCACTTGCTAAAGTCACAAATGCATTCTACACACAATAGCTAGTAACCACTATATAATATGCACCTCTTGTGAACACTGAGGTCATGGGGCTTGTATACCTATCAAAATGAAGAGATCTGGTCAGATACACTTTACTAAGCCTTGGAATGAAGCTAGCAAAGTTGTCCTGGTGGGAAAGTTGAGTTTTTGTCTACAGTCTCTGGACTATAGTCTGCAAATGACTCTCTGTTGTTTCTGCCAATAAACTTATTGATTCACAGCTAGCTCAAACTACTAATCAAATCTATAAGTAGGATCCTAAAGTATGCCAGCAATGGCCCTCAAACTTGCAAGTCTAGTCAAAGATAAAATGCAAAGTCCACCAGATAGAATCCTAAACATCTCTAAGATGAGTGGTCCCCAAGCTGGCAGGCTAGCTAAGCAGATATGACTACCACTTAGAATCCTAAATGTTGCTTTGACAAGTGGTCCTCAAGCTAGTAATCAGGCTTCGGCATTTGTAAACATCTTAGCTAGGAAGTGGTCTCTCCAAGAATTGGCTAATGTGTTTGGACAGGTCACTCTGAGATGCCAAAATTATTATCAGAATTCCACATCAGAAGGACTTTATTTAGTTTATAATTTACTTACTCCACTCTGACTCATAGCTACTCTGGTCTGGATAATTATAGTAAGGACATAGCCACATCAAGTAGTATATAAAGATACAGTACATTATCATGTATCCTTATTTTACTGTAGTGTTATACAGTTCTTGCCTCCTATACTTCTTTGCCCCTAAACTGGCTGGACTTATAGTGCTCCATCATCTCTAAGTCATACCTAGTAGGACAAGACCAAGTCTGTATAGACATCTTGCCTTGAATGCCATGCTACTCAAGAGCAAACCCCTAACCCAGGTAACAAAACACTAAGATACTCTACTGCTTATCCCTTGCTCACCCTCTACTCTGCTCTACTGACATACTGAACATGTTGAGGTACTCTGGTTATCCAACATGATGTGTGAAAAGAAACTGCCTCTCTGTGTAGCCATCACTACATCTCTGAATCTCTCCCCACCAGAAGATCTGGTTTACCTACTCATTTTTGTCTTTACCTCCACTGCCACCCTCATCACCTACTACATCATTACCCTAGAACTTGAATGTGTCATGTGCTCCTACCACTGCTGTGTCATCAGATTGTGGAACCTATACTCTGGGATATCCATTATTGCAACCCAATTCTTCATTCTCCTAGTGATAATTGATCACTAGACAACTACCACCACACCTCCCAAGAAGTTCTCAGCACAAGAAACTCCATCACCCCCCTCCTACAAAATCAAGAAATAGAATCCCAGGTCCAGGAATACAAAATCCTGACCCCAGAAGAAATCCCAATCCATGACCCACTCAAACCTCACCACCATTTTATCCCCCATCTCCATTCAATTCATCCACTCCACACACATCAACATCCACTCAAATTGTCCCATGTACACTATCAAGTTTTGCTACTGAACTAACCAAAAGACAAAAACAACAACAAGAACATGAACTAAAAGAATTTGAAGAAAGAGAAGAATGAGAATGCCAAGAAGCTCTAGAATATCAAGCTAGAAGCAATCCACTAAATCAATACAAACTTGCAAGACTTGAACATATTCTCAAACAACCAAGAGAACTTACCAAATCAGAAGAAGATCTCCTTACATGTCACAAATACAAAGTAGATCAAGGAAGACCCCCACCAGTAGACAACAACTCAGACATCTACATCACAGATGATAACAAATCAGAACCAGACCCACAACCACCCACACTAACTGCACCAGTGCAACCCTTAGCCCTACCAGTACCTCCCACACAACCTCCACAACCTCCAGCACCACTGCTGCTGCTACCCCCAGGACAAATACAAATGGCCACTGCAATTCCAAAAGAGCTAGGCTTCCTCAAACCCATCACCTTCAATGGAAACAGAAGACTTTTTGAAGATTGGATCTTCCAATGTAAAGTTTATGTGCTTGCCAATTCAACCACATACAATACTGACCTTGCTAGGACTCTATTCATCCTCTTGACAATGCAATCAGGAGATGCCCAAGCCTGGGCCAGACAATACCTCCATGAGAGAAATGCCCAAACACCAGCTGGAACATCCCTGGCTATGGAAACCTGGGCCAACCTTACAAACCACCTCAGAACTGACCCCACCCCAGCAGACAAACATGCATACATGCATACATGACTCCAAACCCTGCACCAAGTAGGTAAAACAATGACTAAGTTCAACTCTCAATTCAAAAAACTCATCTGTCAATCTGGACTTACAGAAGATTGTGCCCTAATTGATCTATACTGTAAAGCAATTGATCATCAAATTGCCATGAAGATTGATGAATCAGAAAACCCTCCTACCACTATTGCCACTTGGTATACCCAAGCCAACAAGCTCAATGATAATTTCCACCAAATCAATGCCTTATATGGCATACCCAGGAGTATGTTCCCTCAGAAGAACCAATACCAACCCAACCATGGACCAAGCCATCCAAACAACAACATGCCTTATGCACAGTTTTACCAAAGGAGCAACACTCCCAGATTCACATCACACAACCTACACACCATGGAAATAGACCATGCCACAATAGAAAAAGGATATGAAGATCCTTACCCTGAGATACCCCAACCAGAATATGCCAAAGAAGACACCACCCAAGTGTCATATCCATGCCAACTCAGAGTCTAATCATTTAAACTTCAGCTTCTCAACTCCACGTGTGCTCCAGACAACAACCCTCTGCCCTCTGACTTGGCCCCAACTTGCTCCGACTGCCTCCCACTGCCCCGATCACACAACTACCTCCACATGTGCCATGGTCACCTGACCCTTGGTGCCTCTAATTCCCAGTCTCCATACCTGTACTGGTTTCCATTCCATTTGTAATCCATTTGTAATCCATTTGTAACTATATTGGTCCCTGCTTCACCCCACACATAGTCAGTATGAGTCATAGTTTGTAAGGCCAGTAGTATATATACCATAGGTACTTGGCTTGTACTCTTCAGTCTGATAATCAAATCGAGCAGTGGACTAGCTCCCTGTTCCATATCCTCTCCTCTCTTCTGCCTTGCTCCGCTTCGGCTCCGACTTCCTGAAATACAGACTAGGACAACAGGAGGGCACAGCACATAAGCTAAGGCTGCAAGTCCAACCCCCCACCCAAAGTACTCTGCCTCAGTTCCAAAGTCTATGTACTGACTTTGCCCCATCCCCTGGTTACCTTATATCAAGGATACCACCCCAACCCTCCACTTCAGTCCTGACCTGCACCGGCTCTAACAGTATTATCAGACTCAAACTCCTCCTGTCCACCACACTCTGAATTTTTCTAACCATGGTCTCTTGAACAGTTACCTGTACTCACACTCTGGTAACTCCAGCCACTCACTGTAGCAAATGCATCATTCGACAACCTCCTTCTGAGGAACTGCAACCTGACTCCCCAAGGGCTTCTCGCTCTCGCTGACAGTCTATCACACCCTTGATTCCAGACCAGTTCTCTGAAGATATATAACCTTCATTATTCTGGACTCCTGACGGCCCTGACAACAACCCTGACCCCAATCCTGATCCCAGCAACCCTGGTGATCCTGACAACTACCCTGACAATGGGGACAGGCCCCTGGGCAACAACAAACCATCAGACAACAGCAACAACAACAACAACATCCTACTTGGCAACAACCAAGATGACCATGATAGACTCCTGCTCCAAGTTTTCCAATGCATAGCTGATCAAATAGATGGCTGTGGGAACTCTCAAGCCCCACAGCCTCCTCAAACTCCCTGTACCAAAGCTTGTGAACCTGACATCTTTACAGGTTCCGACCCCACCAAACTCAAACCCTTCCTCTTCCAATGTCAGCTCTACTTCCGTACTAACCCAGCCCAGTTTGCTATCCCTGCCACCAAGGTCAACTTTGCACTGACATACCTTATGGGCGTGGCCCAGCAACACTTCAAAATCGGCCTCAACGAGGCCGACAACCATGGAATAATGCATGACTGGATTGAGGACTGGGACCAGTTCACCCTGGAACTGCAGACCAATTTTGGTCCTGTGGATCCGACCGGAGAAGCTGCTGAGCAGCTCAACTCCCTCCGAATGCACTATGATGAGAAGATTGCTGTCTACAATGTTGACTTTCTCCGTCTAGCTGGCCAACTCTGCTGGGGTGATGAAGTATTTTGTCACTGCTACTACAAAGGCCTCCCCGACTGCATCCAGGACATCCTGTCCAATCAGCCTGACAGCAAACCCGACACCTTCATTGAAATGCGGGCAGCAGCGATGAAGATCAATGCCTGCTATTGGGAATGCCAGCATGAGAAGGCCTGTGCCAAAGCCGCTTTGGACCCAACCACCTCTAGGAAACCTGGAGGCAATCCATCCCCATCCACCTCGTCCAACACACAACCTGCTGCCAAGCCTGCCAACAGTAACAACAAAGGCAGCACCCCCAACAACAACTTCAAGGGTACTCTGCCCAACCTGTCCACCAGTCAGAAATCAGCCCCACCCAAATCCAACCTTACTAGTAAACTTGGTAAGGATGGTAAATTAACCCCCAAGGAATGTCAATGATGTTTCAACAATAACCTCTGCCTTGTCTGCACAGATCCCAATCACAGGGCTGCCAACTGCAACAAGAAGAAATTCCCTGATGCTAAGGCTAAAGGCTGACAGGCTCAGCTCCCTGAGACAGACACACTGGCTCTCCCAAGCTCAGAAAAATAGTTGGCAGTCCTCAGGCCTCTACACAGACTGAGGATCACATTGAACTCTGCTGTGCTCCAGAGAGTTTCTGTCTCAATGCATCCACTCTTTCTGATCCAAACTCTTTTCATATTACATTAAATTCTCCTTTAGTAACTTCTGTATCTTCTGTTTCTGCTCCTGTACTCTCCACTTCAGACCCACTTTCTACAATGGACAATGTAGTTAGTTCTGATTTCTCTTCTCTTTCTCCTTTCAAAGCTCTTGTTGATAGTGGTTTTACTCACTGTTTTGTGGACTCATCTTTTGTTCATTCTCATAGTATTCCAACCTCATCCATCCCAGCTATTGAACTTTGGTTATTTGATGGAACCTCAAATGCCTACATTACGGAACTTGCGCAACTGCCTGTATCTTTCCCCTCCAGTGAATCTATCATTTTGGACACTTATGTCACCCAGCTCGACTCTTCCTGCTCTGTGGTCTTAGGACACAACTGGCTCACCTGCTACAATCCATTGATTGACTGGGCTTTGGGCAGTATCACTTTCTGGCCATCCCTACTCAAGAATCCTGCTTCCGTCTCTGCCTGTATTACACCCACATCAGCCCTGCCTATGGCCACCCCTGACACTCCTGACCTAGGTTCACCACCCCTGTCCGGGACCTTGTCCCAATTTGTCCCCCTTGTGAAACTGCACATATCCCTGATAAACGCTCCTGCCTTTATCCACACTGCCAAGCTCCCTGGCTCCCAACAATTCTGAATCAATCTCTCTGCCACCTCTGCATCAGCTGCGTCCTCTTCTGTCTCTGAAGACCCAGCTGACCTCTTGTCCATCCCTGAGGAATACCACAAGTTTGCTGATGTTTTCAGTAAATTGCGTGCTGACACACTCACTCCACACCGCCCTTACAATCTCCAGATTAACCTAGCAGATGGCGGTCAGCCTCTGGTCAGTACCATTTATTCCCTTTCACAATCAGAGCTTGGAGCCCTACGTGATTTTATTGACAAACATTTATCCATTGGTTTCATTTGCCCTTCCACTTCTCCTCATGGAGCCCCAGTCCTCTTCATAAAGAAAAAGGATGGCTCCCTCCATTTTTGTGTTGATTTTAGAGGTCTCAACCATATTACCAAGAAGGACCGTTACCCCCTTCTGCTCATCTCCGACCTCTTAGACTCCCCATGCAAAGCCCATGTATATACCAAAATTGACCTCTGTCACACTTATCATCTGGTCCATGTTGCTGATGGTGATGAATGGAAGACCACCTTTCAGACCCACTACGGCTCCTTCGAATGGATGGTTATGCCTTTTGGCCTCACTAACGCCCCTGCCACCTTCCAGCAATTCATGACAATATATTCAGGGACATGCTCGACATCTGCATTACTATTTACCTTGATGACATTCTGATATACTCTGACAATCATAGTATCCATCATGACCAAGTCAAGGAGGTCCTCAAACAGCTCCGACAACATGGTCTATACACCTGCCCCAACAAATGCCAGTTCCACTGACACAGTGGAATACCTCAGCTACATTCTTTCCCCCAACAGTCTCCAAATGGACCAATCTAAGGTCAAGACCATCCAGGAGTGGCTGGAACCCAAGAAAGTCAAGGACATCCAGTCTTTCTTAGGTTTTGCCAACTTCTACTGTCACTTCATTCATGGTTACTCCAACATTGTTGTTCCACTCACTTGCCTCACCCGCAAAGACGTGAAATGGAATTTCACTGATGAATGCCACGAAGCCTTCAGTTTCCTGAAAGAAGCATTCATATCCACCCCTGTCCTCACTCCTTGGGCCCCCAACACTCAGATCGTTGTCGAGATTGATGCCTCCAACTACACCCTTGTGGCTATCCTCTCTATCATCACCAATGATGGTGAGGTCCACCCCATTGCATTCCATTCCTGCACCTTTAACACGGCCAAACTTAATTATGACACCCATGACAAGGAACTCCTGGCAATATTCAAAGCTTTTCGCATCTGGTGACACTACCTAGAAGGTGCCCCCCTTACTATTGATGTAGTCACCAACCACAAAAACCTCAAATACTTCTGCACCACCAAAATCCTCACTTGCCACCAAGCTCATTGGTCTGAGTTCCTGTCCCAATTCCACCTTGTCATCCGTTTCCGACCTGGCTGCCTCAGCACCAAGCCTGATACCCTGACTAGATGATGGGATGTCCACCCTAAAGGGGGGAATAGCAACTATGCATCAGTCAACCTGCACAATTTCCAACCCATATTCACCCATGAACAGCTTGCAGCCTCTGTCTGCACCACCACTCATTACACTCCTTCCCTTCATACAGCTGTAGTCATGGATCTTGACCAGCTACACCATGATATCCTCACTGCTCTACCAGTGGATCCAACCACCTCTGCCCATCTTGCTAGCCCAGAGGGCTGTTGGTCAGTTAATGATAAAGGTTTCCTCCTCTTAGATGACAGAATCTACATCCCTGATGCTAACAATCTCCAACTTCGGGTCCTCCAGTACAAGCACAATTATGTCCTAGCCAGCCACTTCAGTCAGAATGAAATGCTGGAACTCATCCGGCATGAATACACCTGGCCTAGTGTCCACACCTTTGTCAAGGATTTCTGTAAGTCTTGTGTCACCTGTATGAGGTCTAAACCCCAGCACCACCACCCCTACGGTCTCCTCAAGCAACTCCCCATCCCTGAACACCCTTGGAATTCAATCTCCATGGATTTCATTGAGAAACTCCCCACCTCCTCTGGCTACAATGCCATCCTAGTAATAGTTGACAGACTCACCAAGCAATCCTTATTCATCCCCACCTATGATACTGTCACCTCCTCTGACCTCACCCACCTATTCGTCCTCCACATCTTCTCCAAGCACAGCATACCCAAACATGTTACCTCCAACTGCAGCTCTGAATTTGTCTCTCACTTCTTCCGTTCATTGGGACAAGCCCTCAACATGAAACTACACTTCACTTTGGGCTACCACCCAGAAGGCGACAGACAGACAGAATGCACCAACCAGACCCTGGAACAATATCTCTGGGTCTATTGTAACTACCAACAGGACAATTGGTCTGAATTACTACCACTAGCTGAGTTTGCTTACAACAATGCTCCTAGTGCCACCACCGGTATCTCCCCATTCTTCACTAATAAAGGATACCATCCAAACATCACAGTTCATCCTGAACATGACCTCACCTCCACTCAGGCCCACCATTTTGCTGTTGATCTCGACAACCTACACACCACCTTGAAGTCTGAAATAGTGTTAGCCCAGCAATGCTATCAGGCCTCTGCTGATGCCTGCCAACTCCCCACCCTGGACTTCAAGGTTGGACAAAAGGTATTCATGAAAGCCCAATTCTTCTGCACCACCTGTCCTTCCAAAAAACTCTCCAAAAAGTTCCTTGGGCCTTATGAGATCATTGCACAAGCAGGTACCCACTCCTTTACACTCCAACTTTCTGACTCCATGCATGGAGTACACCCCATCTTCCACGTTTCCATGCTTGAACCAGCTACACTTAACACCATACCTGCCCAATCAGACCTGCTGCCTGCACTAGCTTCTATCGATGGCAAACCAGAATACAAAATCACTCACATCATCAACTCAAAGATTGATCAGCACCGCACATGCAAACTCCTCTACAAAGTCATTTGGTTAGGTTATGAAGACACCAAAGAAGAGTCTTCATGGTTACCGGCTACCGAGCTTGAACATGCCATAGATTTAGTAGAGGCTTTCCATTCCTCTTACTCCGCTAAGCCTGGCCCCCTCCATGAACTCTGAATTTCCCACTGATCACCCATCACACCAAGAAACAAAAATTTTATTGGACAAGTACAACTACCTGTCTGTGTTGTTCCCAGAGGTGTGGGGCAGTGCTGCCACATCCTCTAACCCACCTCCTCTTTTGAAATGCCTCCAATGCTCTCCGACTCCTCCGACCCTTCTGTCTCTGTAATACCCCTACTCAACCAGTCACCATCTACCTGCGCTTCCCAATGCTGCAACTGTTCATAGTGGCCAGCCATCAGTTTGACTTTATCTACCTTCTCCCCCAACTGAGCGATGGCCTTTTCAAGCTGCACCTCCATGATGTTGACCTGCTTGAGGGTCTTCTGGTGTCCTTCTTCAACAAGCCTCTTCAACTCTACAAGACTTGGTCAGCAATCCTCACAATCAATGATCACTATTTTACCTTTGAATTACTGGCTCAACACTGCCCTGGCCCCACTTGGCTCCATCTCCTCTTGAACCCTGCACCATTTTTTCATTCTGCTGCACTGACGGCAACTCCTGGTGTTACTAAAAAACTATCAGTATGTAGCCTGGAAACCCTCAAAATGACTTACCTGCTGGCAACCTCACACAGGACCTTGTCTTGCTAGCACCTCCAGCAGGGATTCTCACCCCCAAATATGTTTGCATTTCCCCATCGTGGGGCCACCCTCGCCTTTGCCTTCCCCTTACCCTTATCCCCTGAATCCCCAGAGGCCTCCTCCTCCTCATCTCTCACCTTGTCCCTATCCATGTATTTGGAATCCAACTCCTCTGTATCTACCTGCATTGGTTCTTCCAATGGACAGGTCAACAAGGCCCCCATAGTCATTGTAATGAGGCAGGCTTGAATTGCCTGACACTCTGCCTTGGCAGCCTCATCTTGTTGCCACCTGATTTCTTCCACCATACGCTCCCTGGCTTGCTCCTCCACTTGTCACTGGTGCAGTGCTATCATCTGCTGCCGCTCCTCCTCCTCTCATTGCTCCTCCTCCTCCAGCCTCTCGATTTCCAGCCACTTTCATTCCTCTTGCTCCACCTTCTCCCTCAACAATTGCGCCTTGTACTTCATGGCAGTCAGTTGTTGGAGGGGTTGTCTGCTCATGGGAGTAAGAGGTCAAGTTGTTTTTTTTTGGAATCAAACCAGTTCACCATTTTTATACCCTGCCAGGATTTTCCAATGGGCCCCAGCCTAGACCGCCTTGGGCCTCAAGGCTCAGCCCTAAAGGGGGGGCACTGTCATATCCATGCCCACTCAGAGTCTAATCATTTAAACTTCAGCTTCTCAACTCCACATGTGCTCCAGACAACAACCCTCTGCCCTCCGACTTGGCCCCAACTTGCTCCAACTGCAACCCACTGCCCTGATTACACAACCACCTCCACACATGCCATGGTCACCTGATCCTTGGTGTCTCTAATTCCCAGTCTCCATTTCCTGTCCATAGTCAAGATACATTATCAGTCTCTATACCTGTACCAGTTTCCATTCCATTCATAATCCATTTGTAATCCATTTGTAACTATATCAGTCTCCACTTCGCTCTGCACATAGTCAGTACAAGTCATATTTCGTAAGGCCAGTAGTATATATACCATAGGTACTTGGCTTGTACTCTTCAGTCTGATAATCAAATTGAGCAGTAGACCAGCTCCCTGTTCCATATCCTCTCCTCTCTTCTGCCTTGCTCTGCTTTGGCTCCAACTTCCTGAAATACAGACTAGGATAGCAGGAGGGCACAGCACATAAGCTGAGGCCACAAGTCCAACCCCCCACCTGAAGTACTCCACTTCAGTTCCAAAGTCTACATACTGACTTCGCCCTGTCCCCCAGTTACCTTATATCAAGGATACCACCCTGACCCTCCACTTTGGTCCCAACCTGCACTGGCTCTAACACCAAGAATCATTGGAACTAGATGCTGTTGTCACTGGATAACAGATGAAGGCATACCAAAAATAAGAATGCTTCTGATGTGGAGCAAATGATCATTGGGTTAGCAAATGTCTACACCCACTGCCAGCCAGACACTTCCCAGGAATGCATACAAATCCACCGCACCTAGCTAGAAACCCAAACCATCCACCTTATCAAGGAAATAAGCCTAACCCCAGCTTTAAACCCCAACAATGCAAGTACTCTCTTGCTGTTGCAGAAGTAGCATCTCAGATGTGTCAAATGGTTGATGAACTTAATCTGGAACTGCAACAAGAACTTCATTCTGTGCTAGCCAAAGATCTGGAGATGCATCCATTCCAGGATTTTTAAAAAGGAACACTGTTGATTGATATACCCCTGCACATTCCAGAACTCAGAAGGACTTTATATACTTTCACTCCCAGAAAGACAATTTCTTGATAAACTCTGTACAATTATGACTCTCCCCAAATAAAAGATCCCTTTTCCTACCCATCAAGATTTGGAGTGAACAGACATCAAAACCCATGGCCATCACTGCCCTGATAGACTCAGGTGCCCAAGGGAACTTTATCTCCCACAAAGTTGTTGAACAACATGGTTATCAAACCAAATGGCTGGACCAACCAATCCCCCTCAGTAACACTGATGGAACTGACAATCAACATGGCAAGATCCATGAATACATCAAAATCAAAACTATCATAGATGGAAGAGATTGCACACTGGAAGCATACATCACCAATACTGGTGAAAAAGACCTTACTATCAGATTTCCCTAGTTGGAACAATACAATCCCAACATCAACTGGAAGACTAAGACATTCTCTTGGAAACCCCAAATCAATTACCAGGACTTTTCCAAACTCCTCAGAGCCCTTCAACAACCTGTTGAACTCAACTCTATCACCATGGATATAATGGCTGGAAAAACCTCTCAACCCAAAGACAACCCAGAAGAATATATCAACCTTTCAAATGTTGACCTTAATACCTTCTCTCTAAAAGAGAAATGAACCCAATGCTTCTAACCCCATTAGAAGTAAATGCCAAAGCTATGCATGCCACAATGCTCCATAATGAACAACATAATCTGACAAAATCAGCAAAACAAAAGGAAAACAACCAGAATCAAATAAAGAACCACCTGAGATCCCTTGGAGATTTGCCCAATAGGCTAAAATATTCAACAAGAAAACCTCCAAACAATTCCCACCATCAAGAACATTTGACCATGAAATCAAACTAAAACCAACATTTGAAGTGAAATTGATGAAACCTTATCAAGTAGCACCTGCCAAAGAAAAAGCATTCAAGGAGTTTATGGATGAAAACCTCCAAAAAGGGTACATCTGTCCCTCAAAATCCCCTATGGCATCACCCTTTTTCTTTGTTACCAAGAAAGGAGGAGACTTCTGACCCTGCCAGGACTACTGTTATCTTAATAATCACATGGTCAAAAACACCTACCCAATTCCCATGATCTCCTCTATCATGGATAAACTCAAAGGAGCTAAGTACTTTACCAAACTTGATATCCACCTAGGATACAATAATGTCAGAATCAAAGATGGTGACCAATGGAAAGCAGTGTTCAAGACTCCTATGGGTCTTTTTGAACCAACTGTAATATTTTTTGGACTTTGCAACAGTCCTGCAATGTTCCAACACATGATGGACACACTATTCTCTGGAATATTGGAGAAAGGAGGAATCATCATCTATATGGATGATATATTAATCTATGGAAAAACTCAAGAAGAAACCAACCAACTTACAGAAAAAGTACTGCAAATTCTGCAGGAAAATGACCTATACCTCAAAACAGAGAAATGCAAATTCAACAAACAATGACTCAAATACCTTGGCATGATTATCATGCCAGACAAAATTAAGATGGACCCTGGAAAACTCAAGGGGATAGAAGACTGGCCAGTGCCAAAAACTGTCCAACAAATTCAGAAATTTATTGGATTCTGCAACTTCTACTGGAAGTTCATCCACAGTTACTCCCACCATACAAAACCCCTTAATCAGCTCCTATCCAAATTGACCAAATTCAACTGGAAAGAAGAACAACAGAAAGCATTTGAAATGCTCAAGAACAAACTCTTAAAAGAACTGGTACTCCTCATGCCTGACTTCACAAAGCCCTTCAAAATAGAAGCCAATGCTTCCAAATTCACATCAGAAGCTGTCCTGTACCAGCACAACATCAATGGAATATGGAAACCCATATCATTCTATTCAAAAGTGTTTGGACTAGCTGAACAAAATTATGACATCTATGACAGGGAACTCCTTGCTATTATCTGAGCCCTTGAAGAATGGCACCACTATCTCCTTGGCAGCCCTCACATTGTCCATATCAAAATGGATCATCAAAACCTCACATACTGGCATAAACCCCAGAAAATAAACTGCCAACAAGCATGATGGGTCCAAACTCTCACTGATTATAACTTCAAACTCAAACATGTACCAGGATCAAAGATCCCAGCACCAGATGCCCTTTCAAGACACCCAGACCACATTCCCAATGAGGATAACAATAATGAAGATATCACCATGCTTCCAGAAAACCTCTTCATTGCCACAACTGACTTAGAAGATCAAAAAACAATCATGGTACTCCCAGGTCACCTCTTTATTGCCACAGTCAATATAGAACTTCAAGAAAGAATCATGGAATCACCCAAATATGATGCTAGAACTACCAAAGCATTCAAACCCCTCAAAGAATCACACCCTAACACTGCTGATAAAGATTTCAGAACAGTCCCAACCTCAAATGGTCCACTCCTCACATTTCAAGAATGTGTCATCATTCCAGAAGACCTTCAACTCAGATGTGATGTCATTGCAAGATACCACAACCACCCCACACATGGCCACCCTGGAGAACAGGAAACATATTGCCTTGCCAAGAAAGAAGTGTATTGGCCAGGAATGTCAATGTTCATAAAAAACTACATCAAAGGCTGTCCAGAATGTCAACAGCACAAGATCATCTGACAACTGGACCATGCTCCAATCCAACTAATTCAACTGGCATCCTTCTTATGCCTATTTAGCCAGATCTCATGGGATCTTATCACCAGTCTCCCACCATCTATGGGAAACAACACAATATTGTCCATGGTGGACCATGGCCTTATGAAGGGGGTAGTTTTCATCCCTAATGACATCAGAAGACTCCTTATCAAAAAAGTGTTCACATGATACAGCCTCCCTGACAAAATCATATCAGACAGAGACCCTAAATTTGCTGCCCAATCCCTCAGACAACTAGCAAAACAATTAAACATCAAACAAGCCTTCTCCACAGCCTACCACCCACAAATGGATGGAACAACAGAATGATACAACCAAGAAATAAAAACCTATCTATCTATATACTGCACCAGAAATCCTCATGAATGGTCAGAAACACTCCCAATCCTCAAATTCTCCCACAACTCCAAAACACATGCCAAGAATCAGAAATCCCCATTTGAACTCATCATGGGATACAACCCTCCAGCAATCCCTACTGTTATGGAAACATCAAACTTTCCATCAGTAGATGATCACATCAGACTTCTAGATGATGCCCAAAAAGAAGCACATGCTGCCCGTCAAATATCCACCAATATTATGAAACAAAGAAGCAGAAGAACTGCCAAACCCCTTGAAACATGTCAGAAAGTATGGCTAGAAGCCAAAACCTCAAACTTCCATTCCAATCATGAAAAATATCTCCAAAAAGACTAGGACCATTCACCATTACAGAAGTCTTGTCACCAATGACATACAAACTTCAACTTCCAATCAAATTGTCATATCCATGCCAACTCAGAGTCTAATCACTTAAACTTCAGCTTCTCGATTCCATGTGTGCTCCACACAACAACCCTCTGCCCTCTGACTTGGCCCCAATTTGCTCCAACTGCAACCCACTGCCCCAATCACGCGACCACCTCCACACATGCTGTGGTCACCTAACCCTTGGTGTCTCTAGTTCCAGTCTCCATTTCCCATCTGTAGTCAAGATACATTATTGGTCTCCATACCTGTACTGGTTTCCATTCCATTCATAATCCATTTGTAACTATATCAGTCTCCACTTTGCTCTGCATGTAGTCAGTACAAGTCATAGTTTGTAAGGCTAGTAGTATATATACCATAGGTACTTGGCTTGTACTCTTCAGTCTGATAATCAAATCAAGCAGCAGACCAGCTCCCTGTTCCATATCCTCTCCTCTCTTCTGCCTCGCTCCACTTCAGCTCCAACTTCCTGAAATACAGACTAGGACAGCAGGAGGGCACAGCACATATGCTGAGGCCGCAAGTCCAACTCCCCACCCAACATACTCTGCCTCGGTCCTGAAGTCTACATACTGACTTTGCCCTATCCCCCAGTTACCTTATACCAAGGACACCACCCTGACCCTCCACTTCGGTCCCAATCTGCACTGGCTCTAACACAAATGGAAGATACATACACTCAATATTCCACCAAAACCTTCTTACCCCATTTAATGAAACAGAAGCATACAGATCCTATCTGACACCACCACCACCTGACATCATCAATGATGAAGAGGAATACAAAATCAAAACTATCCTCAATCACCACTGATACTGCAGAAAACTCCAATACTATATCAAATGGAAAGGATACTCCCACATGGAGAATGAATGGATCACTGAAGAAACACTCCACACCAATGCTGATGAATATCTAAACAAGTATAAAGAAGCTCATGGAATCTCCTAGAAAGATCAAGAACCCACCAGAACCCACCAGAAATGACTCCACTCTCACACCAAACACACTTAAAAACATGCCCATAAACCTCAACCTCACTTGCCCCCAGACTACTCCCCCTTTTTCCACAATATCCTATCCAACCTCCTCATCCTCCTTGATCATCATTATCAATGACCAGAATGTCAAACATACAACATTTCAGACAACTCCCATTCCAACTCTGTCTCCCAACACCCCCCCTCTCACACCTTTGCTGCCACATATGCCTCTCTTAGAGACAAGACCCCCAGCCCCAATGCCACCCCAGAACCAACAGTTGCCCCAGCCACTTCCCTTAGATTCCACTCAGCTGGAATACAACCACCAGGATCAGATCACCCTTCTAATGGAGATCTGTGTGAGGTTGCTACCAGCTGAACCTTTATGAATAAATTGGATAACTCTCCAATTTCAGAATACAACTGACAACTCTGGGCCAACTATACCCATCATGTATAACAGACTAAGGCTCTCACTGCTGCATATGATGCACAATGTGCCTGGGCAGAATCACTCAAGGGACTTCTCCAAACATGATCAAGCCTCATGTCTGAGGTATTGAAGAACTTATCCCAGCAACATGCTATACATCCCCAAAAGCCCTCCTCCACAACCATCACCCCCATCATCACTGCCACCACTCCCAACAAAGGAAAGAAACCTGTCAATCCCAGAAACCCATTCAGAAATATCACCCCACCAGAAACACCACCTACACCATCTCCAATAACAATGTCCCAGTTTGGAACTCCCCCAATCCCATTCACCCATGAACCAACTCCCAAACCACTGACAGATCAGTCTGTATTCAGTGCAGACACACCAGACATTGGGCCATGGACTGTCCACAATTCACCTGTCTTGAATGCAAACAATATGCTTCAGGACATTATTCCTATGACTGCATCAAATATTGATGCTCCCATTACATGGTTTTCCAACCCCACCATAAACAGACTGAATGTCCAGCTCAAAAGATTCAACATGCCCCCTACTCCAGAAATTCAGCAGCCTACCCCTCAACTACCCCCACAACTCACAATTGATACATCGACCTTATCAACAATGACTACTACAATGTAAGGGCAACCTGGTCATTATGTCATATTGACTGAGCAGAGGGAAACCTTAGAGAATCAAGTAAGGTTTCTCTGAGCTCACCTACACTACTTATACTACCTGCCATAAGTCCAAGTTAAGTAATCTACTCTATATAAAGGGCTGTGAGGTGTCAGGGATACCTAAAGTGGCTATGGTCAGGAATGGGCTCAGGACAGGGTCATATGTGCCAGTGAGGGTTTGCATCTGCATTGGAGGGGCATAGGACAGAACTCCAAGCACTTGAGTGCTGGAGGACCAAATTCCAGGCCAAAGGGGGCTGGGGATGAGATTTCTGGATGCAGGAAGGCAGGGAATTGGATTTCCAAATTTGAGATTGTGAGCAGTGACCTGAAGTTCCCCTTACATATGAGGAATGTTATGATGAGGTTGCTGAATCTAACATTACAGGAGAACCATGCAGCACCTTCTGAAGAAAACCAACCTATCCCTATGAAGAAAGAATAGAAAGCCCCCACTTCAGATGACTCCTATACAACATCTTCTACCTAGGACAACCCCCATCCCCAGGAACTGCTGCCATGCTTGACCTTTACAGAACTCCCACTCCAACCTTCTCTCCAGTCATTCCCCCTCACCCAGACTCCACTGAGAGCCCTTAAGTCAACTACTATGAACCTTACTACCTAGCCAAATACCCCAAGAAAGGAAACTAATGAGTTGTGATGGAAAATAACTCTAAGAATGGACCTAATATTATCAGAATTCCACATCAGAAGGACAGTTATGTTTAGCTTAGTTTCCCATGTCATATGTCACTCTGAAACAATCAGTAGTGTACATCAGAAGGACTATATTTAGTTTATGACTCACTCTCTTATCTCTGACTCATAATTACTCTGGTCCAGACCTTTATACAGTAAGGGACAAAATCCTTCCAATGATTTTTATACTTCAACAAATATGTTAATAACTGTCCACCTACTAAAGATGAAACCTTCATAATTTAATTAGGAATACCTATATAGCTCATGTATCATCCTGCCAAACATCATTATGTCATATGCCATTTTGGGAAGTCAGTGAATTAAACAATCATTTAAGGTCATTGGAAGGGTTTTGTCTATCTCTAAGAAATTACCAATAATTACACTTTTAGTACTTTGTATACCCTCCCCTGGCATCCAACACACCCTGAACCCTATCAGGCATACTCTCTATCAGATTCTGACACACTTCTGCTGGAATCTGATCCCATTCCTTTTGTGTCTTATCCCATAATTCTTCCATCCCTGAGGTGGAGTGTCATACTCCCCTAACTTGATTTTAAGGTGAGTCCACAAATGCTCAATTGGATTAAGGTCTGGAGATTGTGGGGGCCACACCATAACCTCCATTTCAGCTGCTTTGAACCATTTTTGAACCTTGATGCACCTATGTTTGGGATCATTATCTTATTGAAAGACAATATCCTCCACCTCTTTGTCATACCACTCCAGGCTCCCCTTGAGTGCATCCTCCAAAATGGTGACAAATAGATCACCATCCATCTTACCATTAATCTTGGCTGCTAACCCTGGACCCTCCCACAGCATACAGCCCCATACCATGATAGAATCTCCTCCAAACTTTGTGGTTTCCTGCACCAGCCTATCACTAAGCCTCTCCCCTGCTCTTTTACAGACCCAAACCCTGCCATCTGACCCTAAGCAATTGATTTTGGTCTCATCTGACCAAACCACCCTCTTCCAGTCTTCCAGGGTCCAGTCTGCATGTGCCTCTGCCTACTCCAATCTTTTCCTCTTGTGTATAACAGAGAGTTTAGGCCTTTTCTGCTTGACTACAGCCTTCATTTCAGCTTTTTTGAGTGCTCTGCAAACTGTTTTGGAGGATAGAGGTTTGTCAATGACAGTATGAAGGGTTCTGGTGATTTGGGAGGCATTTTCAGCCTTGTGGGATGTGATAAGATGAGTGGCATATTTGATATTGCCAACAGAAAGCTTGGTGCAGACTGCTAATGGGCCCCATGTAATAAATTGTGGATTTAAAAAAAAAAAAAGAACAGAAAGCTTGGTTGGGTGGCCACCAAGTGACTTTGAAAGTGTTGAATGATGTTTGGAGTGAAGCCAAGATATAGTGCTGAGGCCAAGACCAGTGGTAAAAGCAATATGGGTAGCAGAGTGGCCTTTGTTCAAAAGGGAAAGAATATGGTTGCATTGAGTCATAGAGAGAGATCGCATGTTAGCAAAATGAGGTTGGGGGGGTGGTGTGAGCTAGGGGAGTGAGCAGCTATATTTATACATTATTCCAACCAGTCACATGACATTTATTTGCACTTATTTGGCTGTAATAAACAAAATCATGTGATTAGAGTAGAGACAGACAAAACCCTTCCAATGGCCTTAAATGATTGTTTAATTCACCGACTTCCCAAAATAGCATATGATGTAATGATGTTTGGCAGGATGATACATGAGCCATATAGGTACTTCCAATTAAAATATGAAGGTTTCACCTTTAGTAGGTGGGCAGTTATTAACATATTTGTTGAAGTATAAAAATTATTAGAAGGGTTTTGTCCCTTACTGTATAGTAGGAGCATAGCCACACTCAGTAGTATATAAGGATACAGTACATTACTATGTATCCTTATCTTAGTGTTATAAAGTTCTTGCCTCCTATACCTCTTGGCCTTAAACCAGCTGGACTTATAGTGTTCTGTCATCTCCAAGTCATACCTACATAGTAGGACAAGACCAAGTCTGTATAGACATCTTGCCTCGAACACCATGTTACTCAAGAGCAAACCCCTAACACAGGTAACAATAAGCCCAAGCCCAATAGACAGGCATCTACATACATTACCATGTGGGCTTCATCCATGCCCCAATCATATGCCTTTATTAGGTGAATACCCTCCCCTGCAGCAATATGATCCTATCCCCATTGGAGATCATTAGAGACAGCATGCATCATCTTCAACCACTTGTCCAGGACTGTTTCACCTACCACTCAGGCATACAAATTGCTTAACATTGGACATAGGAAAGGGAAAACATTCAAAGCCCAATTGGCTCATCCTGCCAAAGTGAGCCAGTCACAGAGAGAGAAACAGTTTGGGGATCCATCTTTAGGAATAATGAAGTGGCCCAGCTTGCAGAGGAAGTCTTCCTTCTTCTTAGGAGGTAGTATGATGGTAAGTGCATTTGCATCAACCATGAGACCTATTATCTTCAATCTTGGGCCAAACTCCTGCTTTCATTCCTTATATGAACCCCCAGCTTATCCTAGCATGTTAGAAGATCCACTTGGCTTTGTGGCATGGCTTTTGAATAGGGGTCATACTGGGCCATATTATCCAGGAATTCCCATTCATAGCAGTCATCCACCCAGGCATTCAGTTTTCAAACCCTGGAGACCTTGTCAGTAATCCAGAGGATAAGTGAGTTGAGCCCAATAAAAATATCTCCAGAACAATGCCCTCCAAAAGCTACACAATGGTCAACATATCATTGATCATTGACTGTGTTAACCTGCTTGATCTGCTAGTAGGGATGTGCTGGACAAAGTTGGTATACTTCAGAAATATCACTCTTCCACAGCATGAGCTGCCATTCAGCTGGCTTGTTCCTGTGGGCATGGAGCAATTGGTCCCCAAGGCATATCATATTATCTAAAGTAAAGAATGACCATGTGGAGTTGTCATGGAATTTAGGGAGAACTACCCAAATGACTGATGCATCACCAATCAATATTCCCTAGGTAGTTCCTTGGGAACAGTGAAGATGGGCATACAGTATATACCAGGCAAGAGCAGTCCCTTAAAACCAGCTGAGAAATGATTTTTTGCCAGCTCCTTGTCCTTCTGCTCTCAAATAAATTTCCTCCTCTCGGGTTCCTTCACAATATGCTGGGCAGCATCATTGGTTACTGGGTATCCCTTGAGACTCAGATTAGCCCAATGCCAGAATCCCTGTTCCAGTCCATTGCAAATTGATTCAACAAAATCATCATTAGGGTGAGAGATGAGGAAATAGCACACTGTAACACACCAACTTTGATGGGTGTGATAATCTGGAATAGATCAGCATGAGAAGTCACTGTTTGTTTAACTAGATAGTCATCTGCAATCTTTGGTGCAGTGGGAAACACTTCCACCTCCTCTGACCACTCCACTACACCAGGCACCAGCAGGCCCTCCACATTCCACCTGTTGTAATGAAGATATTAGGATGAGGAACCCCACTGATTCAACTAGGACATTGGGACCATCTATATTCCTGAGATTTGCACCTACTGCATTGGTGTTTGAGTCTGCAATCCAAGGAACAGCAGCCATTTTTTGTATTGAAATGGTAGTACACTACTGTGCCTTTCTTATTCAGCTGATAGTTGGTATGGAATTCAGTTCCTCCTGGGAAGAGAATTGACTCCCAGTATGTTTTATGGATGTCTTTGTTGAGCAGTGAGTTGTTTTCACCTCCTCCAACAGCACCTTAGATGGCTTCATCAAAAAGGAGGACATAGCCATGTTCTCTGATGTTTCTCCTCCTGAATTTGGCAGAGATGTACAATGTATGTATATTGGTTAAGTTCTCCCCAATAGTTGGGGAAAACATAGCTCATCACTTCAGCAGTGGCTCACCAAGCTTGTTGCCACTTGCCTGATGTTTTGATCCTCTTCAAGATGGTGTCCTGAGATATGGTGAACTTGTGCTCTCTGATTCACCCAACTTCCTCTTGCACTGGCTAGACAATGAATTGTTCTTTGAATACTTTGTGGAGATTAACTGCTTTTCCTTGCAGGATGTTGCTCCATTCTGTGTCAGAGAAATTGTAGGGTGCTCCAGGCCCTGATTGAGCCCAACATTTAATAGAGTACACATCTTGGCTAATGTAGGCTAGCATACACCTGGTTTTACACATGCTTTCAGTGAGTCCATCACTTCCTTATGGGCCTTCTCTGAACCATAAGAAGACATCTTCCCAGACCTTTTTACTTCACTGGGTGCCCTGGGGTACCTTTTCCAAGATGTCCCAAGATCCTTCAAAACCAGTGAGATCATGGACAAGTTCCTTCCATCCTTGTTCCTCTCCAAATTCATCATCCTTGGAATCACTTTCCCCAGAGGTAGATCCCCCTCATGAGCCAGAGGTCCTAACCCCAGATGTTTGGCTAAGGATGGTTTGGGGCACCTTTTACCCTGTCTGAGACAAGACGGTGTTGAGTTCATTTGTGAGTTGATCTTTGTAGCCATTGCTGACATTGAGACCCCTGATGTATTGATTCTCCTCATACTGGCCTCAAGCAAAGCTAATCTGTCCTCTAGCAAGATCAAGTGTGAGTTTGAGAAGTTGGGGATGCTTGGATCATATCTCAGCCCCCTTCTCCTTTCCACTTCCTAATGTCCTCTTCTTTCCCTCTGCAATACATCAGAGCTCACCAAGGTCAAATTCCCTGTCCCATTGATTCAATGAAGAAGTAGCTGGGTTGAGGTTGGAGGACTTGGCAGTCTTGGAGACATTGGGGGGTGTATTCAGTTGATGAGAGGGATTCCCCTCTCTGAGTTGACCATGTCTTGGTTGGTCAACAGCAAATCCAGCATATCCTTCACTCATGAATAAACAAGGACCATGAAGCTTGTTCTGGATGAAGTTGGGCACAAGGTTGGATACTAAGGCAATGAGTAGAGAAAAAACACCAGCTTCAAACAGCAGTTATGAAGGTGGTAGTTAGTTAGACAAGGAAAATGCAGGAGTCTGTCTCATAGTAGCCACTACAGAGAAACTAACTCCTTTCCTTGTATGTGTTCACCTGCAGGGCATTTTCAGCTACCAGTGATCTACAACTGGGGCCCTTCTTGTTTGTCATCATTGACCTGGCATAAACAAATCTTTAAGCTCAATTAATGTATTATATCTATTGTTGGGAAGGAAACAATAAACCAATCTTATTTTGGTCATGACAGCAGACCCTAAACCTTCAAAGTTTGTCTGTGCCACATACAGAACCTTTTATTGTTGCAGGCCCTGTTCTAAAATATGTGATGGGTACTGAGTATACAAACAAAACAGATTCTTATAATTATTCTTTTGTACCTCTTGTTCATAGGACCAAATGTGGCAGGTCTCAGGTGAATAGTATCCATAAGTGGCTTCATGTTTGGCACATCCTCAGTGGTTTATCCCCATACATCCCTGAAGATGTGAGTACTATATTCTTTCCCTTGCAACATATTATTCACATAATGCCTCTATAAAGGTATACTGAGAGGCACTCTTATTACACATTGTAAGATTGCATAAATTGGAGGTATCATATATTTAAGCTACATAGTTATTTCTGGCCTCTATTGGTTGAAGTGCTTAGTAGGTAAGAGTCATGGGAAAGAGGGGTATATGCTTAAACCCGGATGCAAGCAGTAGGAAAACAGAACCAATAGTGATATATAAACAAAAGACAAATTCGCGAAAGGTAACAGGGCAGATAAACGGCAATACGAGGGGAGCGTATAACCATCCACAAAGACAAAACCCACATGTTACATTTCTTTCTTTTCCGACGACGGAGACGGTGATTGCTTCACAAGGGGCGGCGACTTCGGGTTCGACGCTGATGAGTGTACAACATCGGATAGCTTTCCGCTGCGCGACGGTGGAGAGGCCGAACGGCTCTCATCCACTTGCATTCTGTCATCTCGCTCCGCGCCGACTCCAGGAGAAGGCACAGTCGAAGGCGGGGTTAATGTGGCAATGGGAGGAAGCGGAAGTGCTGAAGAGGTAGTGCCATGGCCAGCTCCTATAGGTCGTGGATGAGGAGGTAGGACAGCAGGTAACGGAGGGCTCGGTGGATATGTATCATGGGTCTGTCGCGAGTCGGGCGAACGAGAGGTGTTTGGTTGTGTTCTAAATGGGATAGGCGATGGTCGTGAAGAAGGGATAGGGGTTCGGCGCCCATTCGGTGACGAAGCCCGGCGCTTCAAGACATCAATCCGAGTTCGCTTGTTATCTGATTCTTCCGGCCCCGGGCTCAGTGCTCGTTTGAGGGGAGCAGTTTGCATTGGAGGTGAAGCATGGCTACGTGTCGAGGAAACGGAGCCACGGTGAGATGCAGGCGGACGCGGGGAGGGGTCACTATGTCGGCTACCAACAGATACAGTAGGGGAATGACCAGGTCCTTCCGTATGCTGTGACGCTTCAGGTGCACCTCCGCGATATCCTCCAGCCAGGTCCATCAATGCATCCGCGACACCCTCGTCATAGTCCTCATCGACAATGCGCGAGGGTGGACGAGGTGTCGCACTGGTCGGTGAAGGTTGAACTGATCGCAAGGACCCATTTGAACCCACGGGCTCGGGGGAGTTCGGCTCTTTGGAAGGATAGGGCATACCCTTGAAGCGTTCAGTGGGGTGTATCTTCGGAGTTTCCAGGCCGGGCTGATCGTCCTTCCTCTTGTTTGCGCTGCGAGCCTTGCGTTTCTCACGATCCCTCTTGCTGACGTGGTCTTGTGGGAGAGGAGTGGGAGGATGGGTTGGAGGAGGTTGAGAAGCGAGGGTTTCAGTCTCTTTGTCGCGGGGTCTCCGTCGTCCCTTGGAGTCAACTGCGGACATACGAGGACTCTCAGAGCCACGAGAGCTGGAGGAAACGTGAGGGAGGGGATTTCTGGCTTGGGTGCGAGCTCCCTCTGGCGATCCTGCGTAAGGCCGGTCACTGCGTTGATCGGGCTCGAAGTCACGAGCGTCCCGTCCATCATACCTTGGGTCATAGCGGCGGCTCGCGGATGAAGATGGTTCATGATGTACAAGGGGTGGCGAACCAGGGCGCGGGTGTGAAGGCGCCGGGTTAGGATGCTTGGAATCCCAGTAGCGGGTCGGCTGTGACCGGGGAGATGGTTCGGGGGGAGTGTGTGGGCGAGCGGTACTGGTAACGGGGGAACGAGGGGGGTAGAAGGGCCCTGGCTGTGAAGGATGGTCGCCATGCCGGGGACGGCGCTCAGATTGGCGCTCTTGGTCCCAATCACGATGTTCGGAAGGACGTCTGTTGTCCCATAAATCCCTGTCTCCCGGGCGATTAGATTCGTGAGGGGGAGGCTGGTAGTTTCTGGGGGACCGATGGAGTGGGAGACCAGCACTGGGTTGAGCGGGACCCACCGGTTGACGCGGGGGATAGTTCTGGAAACCGGGAGGGGAAGAACGACGAGTAGGGTGAGCGGGTGAAGTTGAAGTTGAACGAGAGGGGGGACGTTGGTTTCGATTGAAATAAATATCTGGATGGTGATGGCCGTGGGTACTACCTCGAAGTTCTTCTGCAGGGGGCTGAGGAATGGGGTGTTGCAGGAGTAGAGTCGGGCCTCCCGACGGGACGCGATTGGCCTCACGAGGGTGGGGATAGTCGCGGTGACTGGGAGGACGATCTACGTCCATTGGTGCCAACGGAGTTTGCGAAGGTGGGTGTCGACTCTCGTCGAGTACGACAGGTGGTGGTGGGCCACCTCGGAAGGGTCCAGGGGGAGGTGTTACACGACCATTACCAACCTGGGACGGAGGTGGGAGAGAGATCTCGTTTGGGCCGCGAGAGTCCGTATTGAACACAGGACGCTGTGAGCTTGACTGCAACATGGGCGGTGGTCCCGACAGTCCTGGAGGAGGCACGACAGCGCTGGCATATGCAGTTGGGTGTACATCTTGTGGACCAGGCGCAGCTGGGAGCTGGCCACCATTTGCCTGAGCATTTTTGAGAAGCTGGAGACGCTGCGTGATGGCGGGGTTGCTGGGATCAAGCTCAGCAGCGCGAGCATAAGCATCAATGGCATCAGTGATCTGATTATTGCAGCTTTCGTACAGGCTTCCAAGGTCAAACCAGACTTCTGAGATGTATGGGTTGATGCGGATGGCTCGTGAGTATGCGTCAAGTGCGTCTCGGAACTGGTTAATCTGAAAATAAAGTACGCCAATCGAACACCAGAATGTTGGGTTACGGCCATCACGATAGACAGCCTGTTGATATGCCTCATAAGCCTTGTTGTATTTTTGACCTGCCATGTAGGCACGACCAAGAAGATACCAGCTCTGTGCGTCAGAAGGATCTGTCCAGCAGTGAGAAAGTCAGGAGAGGTATGCTATGTGAAGGCAACTACTACTCACCGGCTTCGAGGCTTTTGGTCAGGTATTGAATTGCAAGCTCCTGGTTCTGGAAGCTCGAACCGTCTTGATGGTACAGCCACCCAAGCTGTTGCAGGACCTTTGCGTGATTCGGATTATCGGCAACAACACGTTCGTATGCATCCTTGGCTCGAGCATGCTGTGATGATGGCGTTAAAATAAATAAAGAACATGAGCTACAACAAACTCACGTCTTTTTGCTGCTCATATACATGCCCGATTTGGAACCAAATGTCGGCATGGGCAAGGGGGCTAGGGGGGTTGCGAAGGATGCGATCGAAACAAGCGAGGGATTCTTCGTATTTGCCCTGCTGTTTATAAATGATGCCGAGACGGAAAAGGATTTCATTGGCCTTGTCAAAGTCTTCGTTGTGGAAATCAGCGAAACCAAACAGAATAAGGTAAAAGTATAACTTTACTTTTGTCCATGCGAAGGACGGACGAAAAAGCCTCCTCGGCGTGGTCGAGAGAGCCGTATCGATCATAGAGAATGCCAATTCCGTACCATAGCTTCGGGTCCTCCTAAGGTGGCTTGTGAGTTAACAGGTAGCACGGGATAAGTCAGAAGGTGAAAATGTACCTTTGGGTTTGGGAGAAGGTAGAGCGCTTGTTGATAAGCGGAATAGGCTTTCTGCAGGTCATCTTGCATGAGGTAGCAATGACCTTTGAGGAAAGGGATTAGAGGGCTAGACCACTGATCAGATCGGGCAAGGGGATTACCAAGTGCACTCCACACTTCGCCGTTGTCTTCCTGGAGAGAGAGAACACGCTGGAAGTAATCGACCGCCTGGAAATAGAGATTATTACGTCATTCGAGATCTTATCGGGGATAAAAAGGGAATCCGCGGAGACCCGGAAGATGCTCGGCAAGCGACATTGAAGAGGAGCTTGAAGTATCACAGGAAGAAACACCGACCTTGGGATAGTTTTCCTTGATCCGAGCAATACCTGCCACCTGTGTGAGGCCAGACAGGGACATCGGATTATGCCGTAGAGCATGTTCGTAAGCGGAAAGCGCATGCTCTAGGTCACCCATTTGCTCGGCAACACGTCCTGATGAGAACCTCAGCTTCCGGGCGGCAAACATATCGGAAACGCAAATGCTAACCAATCAGAAGCCACGTCTGTTCATTTGCAACTGCGAGCTTATGAACAAGGGTAGGAGTGGCGGCGGGTACACCGTTGGGTGCCACGTTTGCGGCAACGGCGGGAGAGATGGCATTGGGATGGACAGCACCGTTCGGAATTGTGGCAGGAGTGGAAGGTATAGGTGCAGCGCCATTGAGATGAGGGGGCTGCTGCGCATGGGGGTGTGGGTGAGAGATGATGTTGTGGGGATGAGGGTGAACAGATGGAGGGGGAGGATCATGCATGCGGACGTCGCGGTCGGGTTGTCTTGGTGGATGCCGATGAGCCATTGGGGGGCCGACGTAGGGAACGTCGAGGAGGGGCTGAGGTGGGAAAGAGGATGGGAGAGAAGGGGGGCGAAGAGTTGTTGTTGAAGGCGGCGTCTTGATATATATAATGGACAGAATCAGGGCCCAGGAAATGGCGATCAAGGTGGGGAGATGGGATCTGGCGTTTGGAGATGACATCCCTAGCTTTCCACTTTTGGACTGGAAGGGTGATCAGGGTTGGTATGCATCCAGATATCCACCTGTGATACATACGCACAAACTTGCCGAGAGGCTGTTCTTGACACCCTGTGCTTCTGCTTCTCCGCGTGCCCTGCCTTTGCTGTTTTGGGCCTGTTGCCGCGTTCTAATCCGCTTACCCTGTCTATCACCCATCGAGATCTTCTCGCGTGCGTTGCGAATTCATAATTGCAACCCATAAGATTGCCTCCTCGAGTCTAATCAGCATGCAGCGAGCTACTTGCGAACTACGACACGGATCGCGCACAGAACCTGATGTGCAGTGTTACTCCCCCGCTATTAGCTATCAGTAGCTCTCTGGTCGCGCGGTTCTGTCTCAACAACCAATCTGGCAAAAACACACAATGTTGACGGGTTTTTAAAGTTGGTTGGTCTAATATCGCAGCGCAGATTGCCGATTCCGTCTATATTGGGGGACAGAATGACACGCATGACATGGTCTCTTCGGCCTGACCGCTCCCCGATCCACGATCTCGGATGTCGTCTGCCTTCTCTCCGATTCTGGGGAAGAGATGTAGATGCATCTTGCCCGACTCCATTATGTCAGCATCCAGGTCAATCTTGATGTTCTCAGGCACATCGTGATCGAGTCGGGATTACCTAAGCAACCCACTTCGCCTTCCCAACTCGGAACCACTTACATCAAATCGAGATGACAATACGCACACCTCCATATCCAGCTTAACTGCCTGTGACGGCACCGTTATTATCATCAATTCATTCTCCTTACGGTTGCCAAGCATGCCTCCCCCAGCCTAATCCCCTCTTGTCCTCCTTTCCGTCTGCCCCGGTCGATTCTAAATCTTCTTCCTTACTCTTCGCCATGCACCCACCCTCATAGTTCGCTTTTTCCCATAGGAATCTCTTCTCTTGCATTCCTATCGGATTTTCACAATCGTTCCACCGGGAATCAGGAGGATATGGCAACCGCAAGGGTTGGATCTCTCATGGGCAATTGAGGGGTTACCAGATATTGATAATGTGTACTGACTCCCCAATGTTAGTTTGGTCTCCATCACTCCATGTTGTTACACGTATTCCAGAAGACAGCTCCATTCTCCACCGCTGTATTGCCCAGAGAGCGCCTCGGGCAATCATACCAACAATGCCCTTCGTACCTGAGGTAACTGGCATACAGCATTTTTAAAATGTAAGTGTTCCAACAGGGTCGAACGCCCTCAATGCTTCTGTGTCTCCCTCCCTGATTCATCATTGATGGCCAGGTTCCCTGTGCGCCGCAGATATGTAACTTGTCATAATAATGCTGATAACATCCTATAAAGATTGCAATCGGGGGCACATCAACTTAGCCTTTTCTCCTCGTGCTGGTCTATATTTACACACTAGTACACCAATTCGGAGACTACCAAGTCACGTCGCTCTCCCGTAAGCAGGTCGAGACCAGGTTAACCTTTGTAACGATAATTGGTCACTAAGGGCCCCCTCCGTTGAAACATCCCGTCCGTCCGGACCGAGACTGTAATATACCGCCCAGCTGTCAACCCTTGAAGACGCGAGCCTTATCCCACCATGATGTGGCTGGGCTTGAGAACCCCTTGCCAAAATGAGCACTTTCCACCAAGTCTATTCTCCCGTATCGGCACCCTCGTTTGACGCGAATCCGGAATGTATACCAACACACATCCTCCATGCACACCTAGGTGTTTCATACATGAACACAAAGCCCAACCGCTAAGGGTACAAACATATTCAACAAACCCACCTCCCTTTCCTGGAATGCTTCCATTCGCAAGCGCGGTGATACGCTCAACGACTGCCGGTCTTCCTCCAACATGATGCCACTCTCGGAAATAGCTGCGGTCACTGCCACATGTTTCATAATGGGGATCGTGGCGTCTCCATCACCAAAAACAAACTTCCCCTGCCATTGGGCCTTAAGGAGGGAACAACACATCACGATCAGTGATTATGAAATCACACCCCCCCACCCCTCGCTGTTATTGTGCATAAAGAGGATGGATCTTAATTCCCGAATACAGGGGTCCTTCTCGAAACCCACACAAAACAAAGTGAACATTTCGGAAGCGTGGGTTGGTTATAAAGAAAAGAAAAGAGGCCGTTTTACGCAACTGAATCGGGAAGCGGTGGGGTTGCTTCGGAGATCGCGCCGGAATGACGACCCCCATCCCCCAGCAACAACATCAATATCGAATTACCTGTCTCGAGTGCCGGACACCATATCATTTCGTGATGATGGTGTAAGATTGCTGTCAGGCTGCGCACAAGCGGCTGCAGCCACCACCAAAAGGGACCCAGATCGCGGAATGACCAACGCAAACGTATGGGAACAATCGGGGTCTTGGGCCATTTTAGGAATTCCATTGGAAACGGGGAGGAGCTCCTGACAGCAGGAAGGGTTTTTCCAACCTAGCATAAGAAGCACGCGTCCGGCACTGCATCCCTTGCCCTTGGCTCGATCCCATGCCGCAACATGCCATAGCTGTGACAGATTCCCAGAGTCAACTATACACCCCCTTATTCCATTATGGGCTACGGCAGATGGATGATCCCCGGAGATTACGACGGGAACATTGTGTTAACTCCTAGCAACTCCCGAAGATTATCTTTGAATCCCCGTTCATCGCCGCTCGAATTCCTGCCACTCAATCACATCCTCGGCTTCGCGTCCGATCCAAGTTCCACAACATTCTACGCCCGCTTGCCACTACAGACGACGATAACCCCCCCCTTCCCGTCACACAGCGATGACTAGTGAGTCCCGTCCCCCTGTGTGAACAATTGTGAACACGATCGACCAATCCACTCATATCGTGCCTTCCCTCCTTCCATGGATTATTAGGAGGGAACCAAAGAGAGAACGATCGTCTTCGTGCACAGAAAAAGGCGACGACCAAAAAGCCGAAAGTGAGTGCCTCAAACTTGGCGAAACGTAAGGAGCAGTAAGTTGCCGCCGCCTCACCTAGACCTTCTAGGTCCAAGCCTATTCCTCGCTTTTAACTCATATAACTTATTAGGGACGCAGAGATCTTGAGAGCAAAACAGAAAGTATATGTTGTCCTGGAGATTATCTTATTGCGTGATTGCTGATGGGCTTTGTTTGCTGATACCTCCCATCAGAAAGCGGAAGAATCGAAAGCTGGGGCTCCGAAGGCTGGGCCGAAGACTGAGGGGTCAAAAGCTGGACCGAGTACTGAGGCGCTGTCGAAAGCCGAGTCGAATGTTGGAGAGTCAGAAGCTAAGCCAAGAGCTGAGGTGCTACCAGAGGTGCCGACGTTGGCCGAGGAGGTTCCTGTGGAAAGTGGAAATTAGCACAAGCCGGTTCCGTTGTGTGTCCAGCTGCTGTTGGTTCTCAATACCCTGACTTTTCACCTGACAGCGGATATAACGTTTTTTTAACTCATGAGGTCATGGTTGAAATGCTTCGATTAAGGAAAAATGGTTGTTCGCATGTATGATAATTTTCATGATGGTCATCTACAACTCTTCTGATTCAATGAACGAGTCAGACCGTGTGACCAGGGGATAATGGTGTTTGATTAGGAGCAACCAAGCGATCGGGTTGCTTTTCAGCTCCGATCTCAGGCTATTTCAACAGCGGTATTCTCCAGTGAGCCAATGGACTTCATTTAGCTAAAGAGGGAGGGGATTGAGGGGAAAAGAGAGAAAGAGAGAGAGAGAGAGAGAGAGAGAGAAAGGGTAAGTGAGCTGCCTCGGAGACAAACGCCCGCAGTCTTATAGGGTGATGAAATGCCTGCCTAGTCATCGAAGTCAACAGCTTACAGCAGCACCCCAGGACATTGTTTCGACAATCCTACCAGGGTGATGGAATCCTGGACGTGAGCGGACCCTCTGATCGATTTAGATGGTCTGCCAGAGGTGGATTCGTGCCTGTGATGGCGCGCCTGTTGTCTGGGTCAGTGTTCCCATGGAGGCTGGAGGCGTCTGACACCCGATCCATGCAGATGTAATTTTTCGACCTGGTCAATGTGATTTGATGGACGTAAAATTAGAGAGCCAAGTAATTTCTGGCCTCGACTCGCACGTTTGCTTCTACCCGAGGAAGGAAGGGCTGTATGTCTGCTTGGCGGCGTGCGCCGGACGATGAATTGTCCACCCAAAGACCTTGAGGGCATTCATGTATATAAGGTTAGGGCATTCATACAGCACAAGCATCCTAGAAGCCTCATGGGGGTAGGTGAATGGGTTGCCGATTTGGGTATGTTCGAAAACATTGTGCAGAACTCACAGCCACCCCGATGGTTCCGTCCCAACAAAAAAAAACAAAGGCTTCCCGACGCGACTCGGACAAGCATGTGACCAGTCGGCTCCAATCGGCCCTCCCGGATCTCGGTGTCACAGCACCCCTGCGTCACAGCTGTCTGGGCAATTGTCGGCAACCAAGAACGATCCCATCAGAATTGACTATTTATTGCATACACCAAAGCTTATTTCATCCGGGTGCCCCGTGACCACAGATCCAGGTGTGGAGCGCAAGAAGGGTTGCATCGCGCCCGGCTCATATTCGCAGCTGATTTGATAAATAAAATAAAATACTACGACATAGGAGTTGCTAGGTCGTCACGCACACACAGACACACACAACACACACATCCCCCTATACAGTGCGAGACAAGAAGTCCAGCAAGGATGCGCGTCAGCAGCAGCCCGTTGGATGTTCCTTGGGTGGCAACCTTATGTTTGTACCTTGCTTCTTAGCCGCGTTAAGACAAGGAGAATGTTGCAAGAACTTACAGCAACTGGAATCGACCCTGTTATTCCAAAATACACATGTTATTTTGAGATTGGTTCTCCGAAATGCAAATATGGAAGGTGCGCCAATCGCTCGGGTTGACGTATCCATGTTGTTGGACGATCGTCTCTGCGAATTGGCATGATCTTCACCCCTTCGGGTGTCCCCAACCTAGCCCCTGTGGTCCCTAAAGAAGCTGCCTTAAAAGGTCCAATCGTTGGTAGGATATCAAAACATCACAATAGAGGAAGACCCATTGAAGGTTGTCGGCACACACCGGAATTACATGGTGCAGGCGGTGATGAACATCCATACCGTAGAATCTTACAAAATTATTCATATCTTCCCGTAGACTGCGGATAGAATGGACGTAAGCCATTCTCGTAGACCCTCGATTATAGCGTCCACGAGTTCTTAGCGAACGTTCCGGGCCAATCAGTGACATGCCACGCCCATCATATATTGGTTCTAGTGAATACAAACGGTCAAAACAGGCGATGAGAACTTCACCGAAAACGTCAACGAATTTTCTCCGCATTTCCACCTTCTAGCCTGCGCCTCCTGACTGACGTTCCTGAATCTGCGTTGGGTTGCGGACGGAACCAGTTGGAAACAGGAGCGGGTGAGGGATAGGGTGTATGCTGTTGGGGGAAGGGGCCGCCAGGAGCGATGACATACGGTCGGCTGGGGGATGTCGTGTTGATTGGCTGATTCCGCGAACGGTACAAAGACAGAAGTGCATTGACAAAAATGGTCAAGAATGATAATGAACTCAAGCTGAACATCTTCATGATTATGTTAAATCATGAATGGTCTTCGCTTGCTTTGCGACTCACCAGCGTTTTCCAACTGATCGGCTCCACGAACCCGTTGACAACTTCTGCAATCATTTCGGCGCTAACCTTGGCCCGTCCTACCACTGTAGGATCCCGGCTCATGCATGTTTCCCATTTAGCACATTGCTGCACCATGGCCGGAACTGGGTTGATATCGCAGAGATTATTTCGATACTGGAGTGCGCACATCGCAATCTCTTGCACAATATCTGGCAGAGAGGGTGAGTGGCTTCGCTTGACATTAAATCCCCTTGACAGACCTTGTGAGTATTCTGAAACTCTCTGCCCAACATCCCGTTGGATTGTGATGATGAATTGCACCACTAGATACAAGAATAGCAAGACCAGAGACAGGTTGAAGAAGAATTGCAGATAACTAGCGAACAGTTACTCCGGAGCTCATGCAGGATCGCTGATAGCACGTACCCAAGTAGGACATACGGTGTTTCTGATGGCGGAGGAGCAGGAGCAGGCATGTTCAAAGTATAATGATTCGAAGTATTATGGGTCATGGGTGCGATCTCATCACTGCTGGATTCCGATTCGTCATCCGCTACATTAGATCTCTGTCGTACCCGAGGTGACTTGTTGATACGGGACTTCTGTCTCTGATTATACACGCGTCGAAGAGCACCCAGTGCCATAGGTCTTCCTTTACCATTCTCTCTTTCACTCCGGTCTCCTTCGGCCTTGGCGGGACTAGATTCGGTCATGTCCACGTCCTTCAGTTCCTCTAAAGTATGAAGCACCTTCTCCGGCGAGAAGCTCGCAGGGGGAGACCAAGGATAAGAAGAGGAAGCGGTTTGCGGCGAAGCAGGAGACTGAAAGATGAAGGGCACATTTTGATTGTGTCCCGAGCCAAAAACTGGTGTCTGAGATGTGCCAAAGGGAGACTGGGGCGCATTGACCTCATCAATTTGACCTGTACAGGCCTCAACATTGTTCCATGGCATATGGATGTGCTGCTCACGTTTGCGTGCCGTGCCTGCCTCCTCCTGCACACTCGACGACCACGCCGGTTTGACTCCAGGACGGTTGGTCCACTCAAAGTCCATAGGTGCTTCTGTGGACCGGTCTGTCCTCATTTGTCGTCTGTTCATTTTGAGGGGTAATGGGAGTTGGCGTGAGAGATGGCAAGAGCTGCAGGAAGCGACACCTACAGGACCACCAAGTAGCCTTTGTTGACTTGTGTTGACGCGTTCGTCACGACCTGTCCAGGTCACGCTCCTTTGGCTGCCCGTCATCCTTGTCTCTTCATCGATGTTTCGTTTGCTCCTCCCTTCAATACAAAGAACCGTCTTCAAGAGTTCAGCGAGAACATTTTACCCTAAAGCCGGACAGTTTTCACCAGAGCTTCAGGAGAAATGGGCACACCCACCCTCAGCTCATCTCGTTCCCATTGTCATCGAACAAACAGTCAGTTCAGCCTGGGGTCACTGGCTGCTTCAATTATTCATCTAGTATTCCGTGTTCTAGGGAAGAGGGGAAAGGTCATACGACATATTTTCTCGTTTGTTGAGGGAGCGCGTGATAATGCTTCATGGCCTAGTGAGTCTAGACTAGACTTTTGTGTCCGTGCCTACCAGGACTCAACATTTCAGATAAGAGACTCCGACGCAACGCTCGTTGTAGCTCAACTGCTCTTCCTAGAAGCTGAAGACTCATCGAAACCAATACATCTGTACATAAATTCTCCAGGCGGGAGTGTCACGGCTGGACTCGCAATTTATGATACAGTAGGCTCAAACCGGAAATCTTTGTTTGATGCACTTGCTTACGGCCCTATTTCAGATGCAGGTAACTTATTTCCGCTCTTTCATAAGCACCGCCAACAGTGCTAAATACCTGGGAAAATCATAGTATGTATCATCGCCAATTCACACGTACAGCATTGGTCTAGCAGCATCAATGGGTTCGCTTCTTTTGGCCGCCGGCGAAAAGGGCAAGCGTCATTGCCTGCCGAATGCGAGCATCATGATCCATCGTGAGCATATATCTTGTTGCCATATGCATTCGAGCTTACGGAACGTCTGTATAGAACCATCAGGCGGTGCCTCGGGACAGGCTTCTGATATTGCTATCCATGCAAAGGAGATTCTTCGCATCCGACAGGTCTTGACGAGCATCTATCAGCGGCACTGTGCTAAACCGGGTGAGATTGAGGCCGAGGGGTTAGCGCGCTTTGGTCGGTGCCCATACTATCATTGGGGCTCATGCGATTTTCTCATCTATGACATAGAAAAGGCCTTGGAGAGGGATTATTATATGACAGGTGCTTCTTTCTCCCTATTTCCTCGTGAGGATGAGACTGAACGCATGGAGCAGCCCAAGAAGCCATGGACTTTGGCATCGTGGATGGCATCCTCGAACGCAGACCAACATCTTATCCTTCTGGAACATCCCTGTGATCCCACAAAGTTCTTCCATTTGTACAATCGTTCCCAGACAAATGGCTAAACATAGACATTTCTTCTGAAACCCTGCCCTCGTGCCGTCTCCTAAATAGCGTTGATCCCATCATCCCAGGCTGGGCAACAATCCCGGAGAAAAGGACAAAAAGGGACCGGCTGGGTGGGTTTTGATTGCGAACTGAGTTACCAAGTTCTTCGCTTGCGGACATACGGTAGCGCTCATCTAAAGATTCCCAGTACCGTTTTCGGTTCTCACTGCCCATCGAGGGTCATCGACAGTTACCTGATTGCAGGTTTCATATCATCCCACAACCACAATCGCAGGTTCTTGGTGCTGATCTTAAGTCGCCCTTTGAGAAGGCCGCCCCCCCCCCCCCCCCCCCTCTTCTAATGGCGTACTTCGTACGGAAGGTTACCCTGGTTCGCCGAGCGTTCGACACAATGGGAGGCATATGGCTACACGCTGACAGAGACAGTGTGCGAACATGTTGTGCCTTACTGCAGATCATCTTACCATGGATGATAGAAAAACGACTTTGATCTGGTGCCACGTTCGCTCGTCAGGTATTATTGGAGGAATCAACTGCTTAGATGGAACAGGTGGGCACTGCGGCTAGTGATAATTTTCCTGACAATATATCAAGCAATGCACATCGAAGGAGCTCACTTTAACCTCGTTGCTTCAATCTCAAGATCGCATGCGCTGCAAGCTGTCATATGTACCATAGCAAGAGGCCCTGATTCTTCTCAACCTCCAATAGCCTGACACTTGTTTGACACCTAACAGCCCGCTTGCCTCGAGCTGCAGCATAAGCTTCCGGATCCTGCCTTGCTGTTTTAGCGATTAATGATGGCAATGATCCAATCGCCGCTCCATGCTGTAAAACGACACCAAAGAAGCAAGCCTGTGTAACAATGTCCATAGGCTGGACTCCTTGATGCTCCATCCGTCCCATCCGTCCCAATCTAATTGAAGCACAGAAGAAAGCGAGAAGGCTTCTATCTCTTCTCACTTATCTTCGCACTTTCCCAGTGATAGAGATTTGTCAGCTACCCAAGTGAGCGACACGGCCGCTGGGCTTCTCCGGTGATGTCCATCACACTACGAGAACTTGAGGAATGCGCCGCCCCCATTGTACAGGGAGTACCGGTGCTGAAAATATATTACCCCTTGTCGCTTACGGCTTAACCTGTCGGAACGGGACTACCATAGGTTCTCGCATAAGATCCCGTCAAGATCAGCATTCACCATCTGCAATACAACATTAGGATCGATGGAGGAGGATGAAAAGCAACAGGCGGCAAGCAAGAAGCTTCGTTCCGTGCTGGTAGCTGATATTCATAACGGGATGTAACACCTTGGCTGAAGGCCGGGGGCTATATCCAGTGTGGCGAGTATCTGGCGTAACCATCTCTCTGGCGGAAGAAGGGTCCCAGTGGCTTGTGAACGATTCGCCGAATGGGACTTGTATCGCCCGTCCCATGCCATCTCCTATCACTTCTATCACATTATTGATCCTTCTATTTTTACTTAAAAGCGCCTGATTTTTCATTAACCAGTGCATGGTCAGCAGCCAACTATCGACCACCCAACAGTCAAAATCACATCCTCCACCCCGCGCCTGTCGATCTCGGCTATAGATCTCCACGAGTACAGAGTCGCTGTATACAGAACTAGTTTGCACTCAGTGATGCGCTCTCAACGCGTGATGCTGTTCCCGCTCCAAGAGTTAAGACTCCAGACTATCGGACAAGGGTATCACTCCTGTGTATGATAAATATCCAATTACTTGAGCAATTGCATATTTATTATATCCATGGCTGTAGTATCCTTTAGCATATATCGCACATACGGAAATAGTCATCCGCCAGCAGTGATATCCAGAACAACTTCTGCCGCCTGGGTCTCATGAGCCTGACGACGCTTACATAGGAGTTAGCTGAGCGGAATTCTGCGTTCCATAGCCCATCAATCTCACATTAGGCTCCACTCACCCACTTATCCAGAAAACCCCATCAGTATTGACGCTCGCGGCAAGGGACATTGGAAAAATGATTGTGTCAAATTTCACTTCCCCTACTCCCCACTCCCCCCCTCCCCGTCCGCCCGCCGAGCATGCGGCGCCACACTTTTGCTCAGTGTTGGGATCTCGCAGGACCGCAGTGAACGCTCCAAGGCCCGCACCCTTCCCTTGCTCCCTTGCTCATCATCTCATTTCCATTTCATTTCGTCCCGGTCTCCGTTTCACCACTCGGCGGCCGGTTCCTTCCGCTTCACATCACGCGTATGAACACAACCAGACCCCCCCACAAATTGAGGATACAATATACATACACCGTACCCAAACCAACTATAGAATCCGAAATGCGAGCCAACTCCCCTTCAATCACCAACTTCCGAGTCAAGCGATCGTCGTCCCCTTTTGAAGTCGTAAGCTGTCAAATCACAATACGTGAAGGTTGCAACGGAGTACTTTCCGGTCGATCTCCTATAAGTAATTACTCATGCTCCCTCATCCCTGTCAGTCCCCTATATCTCATCCAATCCACAGCTGACACCGGCAAATCAATTAACGAGCGTCACCGACGGGCTATTAAATTCATAGACCTGTTGGACTGAGTACATAAAATTTCATGTACATAGCAACGCGACAAGGGGTGGACACGTGCCAATGGATCTCGTGCATTTTTCGAAATAACAGTTTAATATATAGTGTCAGGCTGGGGGGGGGGCACTGTTAAAGTCCATATTACATGGGGAGTGAGGTCTGAAAGGTAGTAGATACTCGTAGGTAGGTGGAAGCTCCCTTTGAAGAAGTGTACAATCATGACCACCGTTGCGTTGGGGCAGGCGCGGTGGCAAGGATATCTAGGTTCAGCTGTGTCTCGGGCCATTGTACGCCGTCGGGTCTACCCAGTTCATTCTGGGTTGCGCGAACTGTTGAGTAGGTACAGGGCTATACACCACACTCGACCTGCAGCAGGCAACGGGATCAGTCATTTGATTGCTCGACCATCACTTGGAACACACCTGGCGCGGTACGGCGCCGTATGATCATAGCTAGCCAATCTCTCACGATAGTGAGTGTTCGTTGGTGGTACGGTCGCGACGAATGTTGTTGCCGCTCGTCTACGAGATCCACAGCAGCATCTTTTGACCGCTAAACAAAATCATTACAAGAAAAAGTCCGAGTCAGATCCACCCCAGGCAGAAGATAGGACAGTATTGGAGGACCAACCTCTGAATATTGCCCACAAAAGGAGTAACGCCACGAGACCCGCGACGATAGTGACTGGGATAGCAATCTGAAGATTCTGTGTATACCATGCCTAGGAACCGGACGATCTGGTCAGTCTAAATGTTTCCTCCCGTATGCATATGGGTCACCTTCGCTGTGTCTAAAGCTCCAGCGGCTTGACATTTCCCACCAATGCAAGAACCGCCGAAACCTAGACATGAGGCAACGGCAGGGTAAGAGTGATGATCCAAGCGTGTGAGTGGATGCATACCGCAGGGAGAACCGTCGACAAGGAGTGCGGAAAGGATACGACATTGATTCGGCACACTGGGGTCTTTGCATGACACCTGACAGCTATTGTCAGAACGGTTAGGACACCCTTCTTTGAGCCCCATCGACCCGCCGATCATTTGGCATTGTACTAAGTCTTGTTGTCAACAGAAGTTTACACCCGGGTATATATTGGCCACTTACAGGACACTGAGGTGCAAAGTCCACTTGCACATTTGAGATTGCCGCTACCACAACTTTGACCTGGAAAAAAAAAGTTTATTTCGAACAACATCCGTGGTAGTCCGAATGAGACAAACCATTTGGTGCCACGGCATCGGAAGGGCAAGTTGAGGAGTTGCCGGTACACATCTCCACCATATCACATGCAGTATCCTTTGATGGGCGGCAAACCTGAGTAGTTGGTGCGAATGTGCACTGCTCGGTGCAACACAGACTACTATCAGGGTCGCAGACAGCGCCATTCTTGAACTTGCAGGTGGAATCACAGCAATTCGACTGAACACCTTGGCCAGGGTCGCAGTCCTCCCCCTTCTCAACGATTCCATTTCCGCACATGTTCAGGCCAACGAGTTCCAAGTCCGGTCGAGGATCGATCAAACAGGATGTCTCGGTCCGGGCACCTTCTATCCCTCTCATCGCCGTACCTAATCAATTCAGGTAAGTAGGTCACCCCCTTCGTATTTGGATTCACACCCACAGACATTGCCAATACTGCAAGGAGAGAAGTTTTGTTCGCCTGATTGCGCCACGGGGCTCATAAGGAATTGTGCGTTAGAGTCACAGGAAGTTGTGCTTAATGGACAGCAAGGGGGGTCAGATGTACATCCATCAGTTGAGCACTGTGGAGGGAAGGGGAGCATCAACCAGGACTCTTGGTTTTTATGACCAGTAGAATGTAGAACGTACGTCATGCTAAATGAAAGCATTTAACTGTCAGTTGAGTGCGGTTCATTCGAGTTACAAAAAGCGTACGATTGCACCAAAATTATGACCAATTTCATGGGCAACCACTTGCCACTCAAGCCTCCCAGACGTGGAAACTGCGGTACCCGAAACGACTTCCCCCCTCTCGTTTGGGCTTGCGGCTTGGCGACAACTGGATGAGGAAACGCTCAAATCATGGAATGGATATCATGAGACACTGGTGACTTACAGCGTACCAAGCCAAGCAATACCAACCTCAGTGCCAGTTGGGCACCCACTCATCAAGTGCCATAAGCCAGTACTGTCGTTGCCTCTCTTCCCTCTCCAGTCGGAAAAGAGAGACAAGCGAGTTTCTAGTTCGACACTGCCGCAAGGCACATTCCAAGGGATATCGTTATTCGTTTGTGTAGGGCATCTGTCACGATTCCTAAAGTGTCAGAAGTCGGCGTCAGGGGGATCCCGACATAGCTTACCCCCGATTCTGGATCTCGAGCTGGAGGATCCCCAAACTGACATTGAATGTACTCTGAAGCAGTATGAGCCAAAGCCCCGGAAATGACATTTCGGGGCAAACCTTGAACAGAGTACTGGCAGAGTTCCAACTATTGAGGATTTGGCGTGTTGCGTTTTCCTGTGAGCCGAGCTGTTCAACATAAACACAATCGGCGGCTACGCCCATAAGAACCTAAAACATTCATCAACATAATGGTGTGGTGTGCCAAAGGAGAGTTTCACTGACAATCTTTGGAGTGGTCGGACAACCAGCAGTTTGGCCAATGAAGTCTCGGAAGCTGCGGAGTGACAGTGACTTTAGGGCCCCGATACGGAAAGTCAAGAGAGGTTGACATACTTATCCTTCATGCCATTGGAAGGTACATCGTCCCGTGGAATTAACGAATTATTGGCGAAAAGTCCAAATGGGTTGTCATACCACCGAGAAAAAGAGGGTGCGGGTTTCCGCAAAATGGGGTTTTGGAGTGGATCCCTGTTATAATCCAAACGATCGTGGCCACATCCGTGTTCGCCAGTAACCCTCCCAGATGAATGGAACCCAGTCTTTATAAAATGTTCCTCCTCGGGCGTCATCATATCCGACTCACGCCAAATAACAAGGTTAGTATCAATCTCATCGACAAATTCTATGTCTGCTGGGTCCAGTTCGTGCTTCGTCCGCAAGTAACTATGCTTCGTCATAATGTGGTAAATGTCTCCGTGAACCGAAAAAGCGCCTTCAAACTCGGGGGCCACCAGAGCATCAGCATCACCTTGATGGTGTACCATGATACGTGCCCACCCTAGTTCTGCAGGGTGGGGTACAGGTGCAATGCGAGCAGCGTCCTCACGCATCCGCGTAGGCGAATGATGTTCAGCAACAACCTCTCCCCAGTACACTTTGACACTTTCACGTAAGAGTGGCTTCGAGTGTGTGATTACAGAGTGACCATCCGGTCCGATGTCATGATAGGTAATCCTGGCTTTTGGGTGAATCAGTTCGTCATTGGGGCGGAGGTGGAGGAAGAAAGTCTCGTCAAAGGCAGAGAGGATGAGGCGGAAAGAATCATCATGTCGGAGGATGTTGGTGCGGGGTGATGGAAGGCGTCTTGGGTGGGTGGAGGAAGTCAGAGGGATGGGTGTCCTCGGTATTATATCCAAGGACCGAGTTGAAGGATGAGCGACTCTTTTGAGGGGCCGGACTCGTGGACCATGGGCTGGTTAGTGTGATTAGCCTGAGAAGCGGTCGCGATGAGACAGCAGGAATTACCGTGGGTAGTGTGCCAGAGTGATGCAGTCAGTAGAACGACCAGCGTATATAGGGGGTGGAGGGAAAGCATGAAAAGAAAGAAGGACCGCCTGGAAGCAGTGCCGGGGGGAAGGCAGGCAGAGGTGCGTGGTAGAGGCAGGATATAAGAGTGGGTGGTGTGCAGACGGGGTAAGACGAAACCAAAACAGAAGGTCTTGGCGTCAGTCATAAGCTGTGCATGTCAGAGTACAATACGGACCTGCGGCGACTGGAGTAAAGGGTGTAGGGTATCTTATGGAGCGAGGGGGATGCGAGTGTCCTCTAGACCGTCGTCGGCGATGATCAAGAGACACGAGGCCGGAGGCTATGTGGGACTTGGAGGTCTTTCACGATTACAACGGTAACTAGGATGGCAATACTACTTAGATCAGCAATCCGTCCATCAAACATATTCAAATGAGCAGCATTCTGAATGGGCATAGGGTCTTGTATCCGCAGCGAAATAACGAGCTTTCAATCCTGCCTCGGGCCTTAGGTATCTGCGAAAGATGGGCCACCACCGTCCAAAAATTCATGCGCGGCCGCGGCATGGGGCCCTGTGCCCAAAAAAAAAAGGTTTGTAGTCGGCGCTGCACATTCCCTCTCTGAGCTTTCTAAATCTGTGCGTAAATACACCAGGCCCAGTGGGCCGTTATTAAACTGAGCCAGTGAGGGGTGTCCCTACGGATCGAAGCTGCAACCTACTCAAGGGGATGCGCGAGGTGACCAAAATAATCGATTACATGACACAGCCTTTCCTGTTTTGGTGATCGCCATCACCTTTTTTTTTTTTGTTTCTTTCAACTTGGGACACCATCCATACCCTTGTGTAAATATGTCCAAAAAGGCTGATCAAGCTAGCCGAAAGAAGCCCAAAAAGTCAGACTCGAAAGCCAAACTGAAGGACAAGGATATGGTCCCTGCCCCATATACAGACGTTACTCGACCAGTCCAAGGTGCGTTGAGTATTTCAAGGTATTCATGTGTTTGAGATATTGATGGTGTCGTTAGAGATGTCTCTAACAGACAGGGCCGTGAAAAAGGAGAAGAAAAAAAACAGAGAAAAGTGGACTCTAGCATCATTATCAACTCCTGGTGTTAACGACGAATCCACTGAAGTGGACCCCGAACGTGTGTGCTGCCGCTCCTATAGGTTAATAGGCAGACTTCAAGTGTGTGGTTAAATAGTCCAGGAAACACGCAAGGACAAGGGGACTAAAGACACCAACGGGGACGGACATACAGAAGCTTGTAAGTCCCTTTTTTCCATGTGATCACCGTGGTGCAAGATGCTAGGGTTGTTTATTTCAGCCGTTCATGCTGCGGAGCGGGGTAAGAAGGACAAGAAGAGGAAGAGGGGCACAGAACAACCAGAAGGGATTCAGGAAGGTATGTCTAATTGTGGCTCTTAACACACTACTAATGTATTCACCCAGCCTCAGGCACCAACTCTGACAGTACGAAAAAGAAAAGACGCAAGCTTGGACCTACTGGAGACCAATCGCCTGCAAAAGGAGAGAGGGCACATAAGGGAAAAAGCAAACGGAAACTTGAATCTCCAGAGTCCAATGAACCCCATTATTCGGAGTTCCTGGATGATTCTGCTGCTGCAGCTCCGCCATCCGAAGCTGAAGCCAGGTCTTTCCTCACAAAGCACAACATTACGATAACCACACCGAGCGACATGCAGCCCGTCCTTCCTGCCATCACGTTTGACCAACTCAGTATCCCCAACGGACTTCGAGTCGCTTTTGTTGATTTCAAAGAACCTTCACCTATTCAAGCATGTACATGGCCTCCGGCATTAAAAGGGCGGGACGTGATCGGCATCGCAGAAACTGGAAGGCAAGGCTTCCATCCGCATATGCTAGCGTCATCACAACTAATTCTCTCTTCAACAGTGGAAAAACCCTTGCATTTGGCATCCCCGCCCTCTCACACCTCATACGATCTGCAAAAAAAACCCCTCAGAAACCTACAGTCTCCGTCCTCGTTGTTGCACCCACCCGCGAACTCGCTATTCAGACCCACGAAACGCTCTCGGCAATGGGTAAGCCATTCGGTATCGCCAGCGTAGCTGTTTTCGGTGGGGTGCCCAAGGAATCTCAGATTCGGATGCTTAGAAATGCAAGCGAATCTGGGAGTGGCGCAATTACGAGGATTGTCGTCGGTACTCCTGGGCGGATATTGGACTTGGTGCGGGAAGGCGTTTGTGATCTCAGCAGGTATGTAAGTCTACACAACGCTCAGCAAATCTAGTGTCTCATGCGTCGCAAAGAGTTGACTACCTTGTGCTGGACGAAGCAGACCGAATGCTGGACAAAGGGTTTGAGAACGACATTAGGAATATCATTGCTAGCACCAAACCGATAGAGGAGCGCCAGACAATGATGTGTATGTCACGTTCCGATATCAAAAGTGCAGCGGCTAAAGGGCTCCACAGTCAGTGCTACATGGCCAGAGGCTGTTCGCCGACTGGCGAGTACCTTCCAGCGTAGCCCCGTGCGCATTACGGTTGGCAGTGATGACTTGACAGCGAACAGTCGGGTGGAGCAGGTGATAGAGGTGTTCGACGACGCAAGGTCAAAAGAGTGAGTACACAGCTCCCTCCGTGCAACGTCCCTTTGCAGACCCTGAGACCCCTGTCAAGTGAGCGGCTGCTTGCAACACTGCGTTCCTTTTCCCACAAGAAGGTCACAAAAGGCGGCTCAACGGACTCTCGTGTACTAGTATTCGCGCTGTACAAAAAAGAAGCGTCAAGGGTAGAGCAAATGCTCAAGGGACGGGGTTTCTCGGTTTGCGCACTTCATGGGGACATGCCCCAAGGCGCTCGAATGGAGATGTTAGAGAGCTTCAAAAATGGAAGGACCAACTTGATGGTAGCAACAGACGTCGCGGCTCGTGGACTAGATATTCCGGATGTGAGCGCAGTCGTCAACTACACTTTCCCCCTAACCATCGAGGACTACATTCATCGGATTGGCAGAACTGGTGGGTTTCGCTAACCCTGATTATGAAGTGGCAGATACTGATAGTAATTGCAGGGCGAGGGGGTAAGAGCGGTAAGTCGATCACGTTCTTCACAGGGGACGGTCACGAACGATCGCTCGCTGGAGAACTTGCCAAGGTGCTGCGAGAAGGTGGTTTTGACTACGAAGCGCTGAAAAAGTTCCCAATGACGATCAAGAAGAGAGAGCATAGCGTCTACGGGGCGTTCTATAGGGATGATATACCGGTTCCAACGGGACCTACAAAGATTGTGTTCTGAGTCGATTAGAGTGCATATGATAATGTATAGAATGATCACGGGGATGACATCAATTGATTTGCCCACTGCATCTCAGCGCCAACGACCACCTCCTACCTTCTATCATCCTAACAATCACGGCTCGGACGTCCTGCGTCCCACCACTGCTGTTCGCGTGTGGCGCGGCTCATCTGCTCACTTCAGGCTCTACCTGACTCACGAGCATCTATACAAACACATTTATCTCTCTCTCATGATGATGGGTCTCTTCAGCTCGACTGCCTCCTCCTTCTCCCGTGTCGTCAAGCCGCGTAGTTCCGTCAGTGAGCCCCGCGAGGGTGAGGACAAGCCTCCGTCAGACACCGAGCCAGACGATACTTCCATCCTGTCTGTCTCTGCCCTTTCCTCTTCCTTCACCCCCTACCTCTGACTCTGATCTGCCTCGATTTTAGGGATGAGAATGAAGGATCTATCATCAGTTCCTTAATATCCCAACTAAGGCGAGCCTACCCTACTCATATCTGCTTCCCTCTCAATGATGATCCCGACCGCAGAGTTGGAATGGATCTCTCGCGGGTAACATTTCCGACATTCGTCCTCGAGCCGCGGAGTATGCTTGAGCGAATCACAGATTTCATGTCGCATCCAGATCTTCTCTTCGGGTACGCCCCTTTCCTTTTCCACATGGCCTATGCCAGAGCTCGTCGTATTAGAGCAGAAAAGTGTAATGATCCGGAGGAGCGATTCGTCCGCGTCCTCCAGTATTACCTCGCGGGATGGCATATCAAGCCTAAGGGTGTCAAAAAACCGTCAGTGCATCCAACAGCTGATCAATCCCTTACTCCAAAAGTTCATGGAAAATGATGACTATAGATACAACCCAGTGCTTGGCGAATTTTTCCGCTGTCGATACGATTACGCAGATGGGACACAAGGCTTTTACATTGCCGAGCAGGGTGAGCGCATCGTTTGTCATGCATGCACCACCATGCTCAACTATATCCATCCAGTCTCTCATCATCCTCCCATTTCCGCCTTTTTCTACGTTTCCCCTGGAAATCGTGTTAGTATCCTTGGTGAACTGCGGCCCAAATCGAAATTCCTCGGCAACAGCGTGTCCACGACGATGGAAGGCGAGAATCGGGTATCACTACTCGGAAGACCGGAAGATGGCGGTAAGTGCTGTTGCACCTCACACTAACTCTTTCACAATGACGCCGACGCAGAATACACCATTACTATGCCGAATATGTATGCCCGTGGAATTCTCTTCGGAAAGATGGTCCTTGAGTTGGGAGATACCTGCATGGCCAAGAACGAAAAGCACAGCTTGTATTGTGACCTTGATTTCAAGACCAAGGTACGCTCCGTCCGATTTTGCCCATGTCTTCCAATCGGCTCACTAAACTCGCACACCTGCGCTCTTGGTGCTACCTCTCACCTGAAAACAGGGTTTCTTTTCGGGCACATACAATGCGCTCATTGGGCGCGTGCGCCACAACAACTGTGAGATCGGGGAAGTGACAGGGAGATGGAGTCACGTCATGGAAATCAAGAATACAAAGGTGCATCCTCTCCTTCTGATTTTGCTCGAGTGAAGTAGCCACAGCATCTTCTATTAGTCCGGTCAAAAACGCGTGTTGTTCGATGCCGTGAAGGATGGACAGAAAGTATGTCCGAAATGGGTTCCCCCAGAGGAAGAGCAGGAGCCGAATGAGTCCAGGAGGTCAGTCTTCCCTTCATTTTTCTATTCGAAGACAAGCAGCGGACTTGTTCTCCCTAGGCTATGGCTCAATTTGACCCAGGCAATCATTGCAAAAGACATGGAAAAGGCTACTGAGGCCAAGTCGGCCGTGGAAGATGCGCAGCGGGAACAGCGCAGGAGGATGGAAGAGAGGAATCAGAAGCATGTCCAGAGATTCTTCGAGCTTCGCGGTGGGCGATGGATCCCAAAGATCGAGTGCGTCTACTTGTCCCTGTCTCGTTTCCTGCCATCTAAATTTTTACTTTTTCTCAAAGGCTCCCTGCTGATCCAGAACTGGCAGCTAGGACGATCAAAGACTGGCTTTTCCCTTCGAATCACTCTAGCACTATTGCTACTATTACCTAATTGCCCCTCTGCTGGGAGCACCCTGCTTACGGTTGTTTTTTACATCCCAGTTCCTCCCTTTCTACTCACATGTTCTGATTTCTCTTGGTGTAGATCCACATATTACTCTGCAATCTATTCCCAAGTGTACAATGCAATTAAGGGCCATGATATGAGAGGGGTATATATGTACAAAGCTAAAGCGGTGACCAGAAAATAGTTCCTAATACGAGACGAGGCGAAATATGTGAGAACATATACAAAACGGGCTTATATAGAGAGAAAAGCTGAATGTGAGATTGAGTATATGTCAAAGGTGGGAGAGGTTGAGGTATTACGGGTAACATTAACCCATGATATGTTCATATGTTCCACGAGAAGAATGAATTCGTGTCATGAGGAGAAAGACCTGAGAAACAACATTAGGTTCAATGTAAATAATTTCTGCTTTTTTTGGGTGGGGCCAACATCATGACCAGGATACCATTTACTCGTACCAACCGTCTTCACGCAGGGTCGGTGCATTTGAGACGGTACTTGGCGTTGGCGAAGCCGGAGCCGGTCGGTAAACTGAACGACGCACAGCTTTGGGAGTTCCTTGCACAATATTCGAAGGATATCGTCCTGTTGGTGCCTGGATGTGGGTAGAGGTCTGCCCGAGGGATACTCCGCCTGGCGGCGCATGCATCGAATCCCAAACGGAGGGCTGAGGCGGAGTGTCACTCCTAATGCTCGATGCAGTGTAGCTCGACATCCTCCTCGTTGGTGTCGCAGAACGGTCGTTGTAGACTGTGCTCGTACGCGAATCAGGTCGGGGAGGGGGGTGAGAGTAACCATTAATGATGCTGCGGTAGGAGGTGACAGGTTCCGGAACCGTTTTTGATTTCTCGAGCTCAGCTTGCAAGCTCCTGACCTTATTCTCGAGTGCCGAGATGCTTTCGCGCATCTTAGCTTCGCGTTCCTATCACAACGGTGAGCATCATCAACTCATAGTCTGGGCATACTACAAACCTTGGCCGCACGGTCCTCAGCCTCACCCTCCTCAAGCTGCAGTTTAGCAAGTGCGTAATCTGCGTCCAACTGCGAGCGATTCTGCTCTATTTGGTCCAGCTCGGTCCGAACTGCCTCGAGTTGACCCTGGGCCTCCTTTGCAAGACGTTCCCAGTCTGACGCTCTCTGCTGAGCTTGAGTAAGATTCTGCCGGGTGGTAGCGACGTTTCTCTCGCTTGCTATGAACTTGTTGTCGAGGTCCTTGAACCGTTTCTGCAAATTGTGATAATCTGTCTCCAAAACCTTGCTCTGTTCGCGATGACGACGAAGCTCTTGCAACTCATCACTGTCGGCTTGACCAAGAAGATTTGATAAGAGGTGGATTCTCTCAGACGTTTGCCGAAGGGTGTCCCAGTGGCTTTGTTGTGACTGAAGTTCCTGGTGTTGCTGTTGCAGAGCTTCAAGACTGTGTGTGATGGTTTCTTTCTCGCGATTGACAGCTTGCATTTGCATCTCCAGTGAATTAACCTTTGAAACAATTCATCAGCAGCGACCCTTTTGACACACGAGTTCACTATTCACCTTAGACTCTAAACTTCCCTTAGAATTCGCGAGCTCCTGGTTGACTTTCTCGAGCTCGGTCATACGATCCGTACTGGCTTGAGAAGTAACATCAGCCGCCTGTAACCGCGTCAATGCCTTCGATAATGCCTCCTCAAGCTCAGCATTCCTGGTCCTAAGTGCGGTAGTTTCGGAAGTTTTCGTGGTAGATGCGATCTGGAGTTCCTGGACTTGTACGCGCAAGCGCTCACGCTCGGCCTCGACCTCAGCGAGCTTCTCGCTCAAAAGATCCTTTTCAACGCGGACTTGCCCATGAGCGGCACGAGCTTTGGTGAGCTGAACTTGGATTTCAGTGTTGGCCTTGCGAAAATCCTCGGTCTCCCGATTGGCTAAATTACGAGAGTCGATAAGCTCAGTCAAGGCAGCTTGAAGAGCAGTGGTAGCAGTATTAATAGTCTCAGGTAGTGTTTGAACCTTGTTCAAGACATCCTTCTGGAGCTTGAGGACTTCCTCGCTATGAGCAGCAATGGAGTTTTGGCCCTCCTCTAGGCGCTCGACAGAGTTCTTGACGTAAAGAATATCCTCGGCCGGCTCCTTCATCGCGATAATGCTCTCCAATTTGGTAACAATACCCCTTTGGGTGGCCGCAGTATCTTCACAACTACCCTCAAACATAGCCTGCAATTGCTGGACGACCTCCACGATCTGTTTCATAATGGTACCGTGCTCCTCCTGTTGCCCCCTGAGACCTCCTTGGGCTTCGAATAAAGCCTCGAGTTGGCCAGACACCATATGTGAAGGCTGGAGTAATTGAGAAATAGACTCGTTAACTTTGGTTGCGATCGTCTCCACATTGAACACTTTATCCCGTACAGCCAAGCGGGAATCAAGCCGCTCAACCACAAGGTCCGCTACTTGTTCCTTAATCTCGAATGCATCAATGGGGGCGATCGCGCGTCGGACCTCACTAATCAGTTGCAGGGTAATCGCGTCCGTGTCAATGGCGGGTCCCTGCATAGGTGGAAGAAGCGGCAGCAAGCTGTCGACAATGAGACCCGCGGTCTCTCTCTTATCTGAGGCGAGGTCAATTAGCTGGGTGATGTGTGGCTTGACTGATTGCGTAAGCTGAGACGTTAAAAGGTCGTAATCCAAAGGCTCCGAGCGAAGGGAAGCGAGTAGAGGGGTAAGGACCGCAACAAGCCTGTCGATGAGGGCGTCGCGTTCGCGAGTAGAGGCTGCATGGTCGATAACCTTTTGACGGGCAGAGAGATCCGGAATTGTTTCGTGGATGACACCAATGATCCTATCTCCAACATCCTTGACAACCGCCGTAACATCCTGTCCGCGGAGATCCTCCCCCCCACTACCAACGGCCACATCCCGCAATTCACGCTTGACTAATGCCAACAGCTCCTTCTGACCCTCTTTCACAACATCCCGGATTAACTGGAAGTCCATCTCGCCACGAGCATCCATTTGGCTATCCTCCAAACTCCGAGTGGCTGACTCCTGCAACTGAGTGCGGAACAACGAAATGACATCGATAATCTGGGCTTCAGTCGAAGGATCAAGGGCTTGTCCACCCTTGGGGGAATTCTGAGAAAATTCCTGATGTAACTCAGCAAACTTGGTATCAAGTATCCTTCCGATTACGTGCTCAACATGGTGCAGCTCCATCCGGCTCGTGAGATCCATAGGTGGGACTGACACCTGGGAGGCAGAGTCAAGGTCATCATGAAGATTATCGGGCAAGGACGAGCGACGGCGTGCATGACGACTGGCACCAAACACATCATCGTCGGAGATAGACCCAGTTTTTTCTTTCGAGCTCGTAGTCAAATGTCTTTGTGATCGTTTATGGGAGATTTGCGGTACGTCGTTGTCGTCCATTGAAGGCCTACGGAGGTGGTCATGGATCTCGCGAGAACTCAACCGCGAACGAACAGTGCGCCGAGTGCGTTCATCTCCATTGGCCAATGCCTTGAACAATCCAGCTGGAACTGTATTGTTCGATACAGGCTGTTTAAAGTCCAAAGGGATAGGGGCATGCTTCTTCGAACTCGAGGGAACGTTGCATTCCTCAGCAGCTTCTTCAACATTCTCAGCCTTGGCGGTGCTATCGTCCTGTAGCGTGATCTCTTCTGGTGTGACGGCCCGCTGCCCTGAATCTTCAGGTTCTCTGGGAATAACTGGTGGCTGGGCAACAGCGGAGAAGCCAGCAAAAGTGAAGGGTTCCGCAGAAGGATTAAGATGGTGAGATCCAGAATATGACGTAGAACGCCTGATACCACGGGGAGAATCAACATCACGAGGGAACTTGAACGATGCCATACTATCTCCTTCTTCCATTGATGCAGTAGAGCCCCGTCGTTGTCTCTTTTCCCGACCTTGTAGAACAAACGGTGAGCCCTCGTCCCTGATCGGAGGTGGGGGCAGAGATTTGGGGAAATCAGGTAGGGGTACCGGCATCTGCGGGACCCCGGGTGGCGGGCGGAAAGTAAATCCAGAGGGCTTAAACTCTGGAGCCGAGACGTTGAGTGGTTTGCCACCAAACGAGGGTAGATGTGAGTGCGTTGAAACAGAAGCATTGGGCGGCGTTGCGGCAGGTATGGGCGAAGAGGATGCGAGGGGTACGCCAAAAAAGAATGGTTTTGCAAATGGATTAAGATCTCGTTTCCCGAGCGAGAGCTGGTGGTGGTGTTGGGGCTCGGGATAGACAAATTTGTCCGAGGGAGTCCGAGAATGTGCCTGTGCTGGATCATGCACAGAATATTCAGCAGACGCACCGCGTGAATGAGCCAAAACCTGTGATGACCTGGCGGGTGAAAAATAATTTGGCTCGACCGCAAGGTATTGCTCCTGGTGGCTTAACATAAGATTTTCTTCACTCGGATTGGAGATGACGTCGTCCTCTCGTCTAAGGGAGGGGATGATCGTGTTGTTGTCCGGAGGACGAGGGAAGTTAGGGATCCTTCTTGGTTTATCAAGGCTTAATTTTGCAGCGCGGCGGCGAAGCCGGCGTTGGATACGTTCGCGACGGGCCCTCTCTTCGTCAGATGGATTGGACCACTCGCCAATACTCTAGAAATACATAGTCAGAGAGTGAGATCTACTAACGTCACAGCGCCTCGCTCACCTCCTCATCGTCAGAAGTATCGGTGCCTGTCCACTCTCCAACCTCATCGACGTCATCCGCCGCAACACGGCTAGTCTCATGCAAGGCATCATTCAATAGCTCTGGAACGAGATCACCAGCTCCGAACGAGCCCAGAGAGAGGTGCGCCGATATCTTGGATGTATGTCTTGAATGATGCCTGCTCTGGATGGGCGAGGTCTTGTGGCTATAACTGTGATGCGTCCTCTGGTCCCCTTCATCCAGGTCCATATCTTGCGTAACGTCCGTATCGGAATCGTCCCTCTTGTTGTCCTGGTAGTCCTCTTCGTCCTCTTCGTCCTCTTCCGGAATGTCGAGACCGAACCCCCGAATGAAGTCTGGGCGACCGTCTGGTGGCTGGACAGCAGATAAAGGTGGAGGGAGAGTTGGGATGCCCAAACTTGGTCCAGTTTGGATAGATGGCACTTTCTCCAAAAGGAACGGGGAACTGGTCTGAGGTTGATCGTTACCCAAGACTGCATCGTGACCAAACGGATTCGTCGAAGCCGACACCGACTCTTCGTACGGGGAAAAAATGTAGGATGGAGGCTGTGCCAATGACATGGTATGTGCGTGTCTGGGAGGCACAAAACTTTGTGTCGATTGGTGAGGAGAGGGTGAGAATCTGAAGGGTGGTTGGGGTGATGCAGACAGAGAATTGAAGGCGGAGCTCTCTCGGGATTGCTGCAACTGATTGAGTTTGTACAACAGAATATTGGGGTCTGCAGGACTGGAGACCTGTGCAGGAGTCTATCATCGAATGACGTACACGCGCTGAAGGAGTATAATTACCGAGGCTGCTCGAGCGTGAGGCGCGTAGATATGGGGGACGTTACTTCCTGAACCACGCTCTACACCCAACTTCTCCAGTTTTTCTTCCATGACTTGCCGTTTCATTTGATCCCAAGCCAACTGTTCGCGAAATCGAATAAATCCTAGGTCAGGACCAGTAGGAGAACGACAGACCTTTCCAGGTAAGAATACATCGACAACCTCGGGCATCATACGCCTCCATTCGTCTGGGGGATAAAACTCGCGTGTGGTGAGCTCAACAGGTTGAACCTTTTGCTCCGCCTCATGGGGCCATATTTTGAAGGGTGTTCTCGCCCATGCCGGCCGCATTGGCGGCCCATCGCCCCCGCCCGGTATTGTCTCTGTTGGGAGATTAACGGTAATTTTCTTTGCCTTGGGTGGCAAAGCAGGGCTAATAGAAGCACCCGGTGGAATAGGGCTTAGCTTGCGCGCAGGGCCACCCAAAATTGCTTTTGGCGGACCACCAATACTAGGTTGTCTGCGACTCCGATGTGGAAAAGGTTGTAGCTGGTTGGGTCCCAACATGAGGGAGGGTCGGGAGAAATGACCGCCAACAGGGGTCATGGGAAAACCGCTGGGGTGGTGAATACCTGCGGTGGCCAGTTGGGCGACACTTGCTTGGCCCTGGTGATGCATTGGTCTATTTGGAGCAAGAGGGGGCGGGGGGTTGAAGAAAGGCTGCATGGGTGTCTGCATCGCGTTGGGAAGGGGAAAGGGGGGATGAAAACTTTGCTGTAACGCGGTTGGGAGAGCTGGGGAGAACATGCCCCCGACTGGTTGCTGCGCATTGAGCGAAAGGGGTATGTTGAGACGCGGCGGTGGTTCGCGAGGGTGTGCCATTGCTAGAATATTACGAATAGGGTGCTATAGTCTGGCGTTGCTGAGGGCAAGAGGAAGAGTGCACACCCAGTCGTAAGGGCTTCCCTCAGAAAGGATATTATTGTGAGGCCCGATGGGAGGGTTATTCGCAAAGGAGACAGACGCTGGTGTCTGCAGTGACCGGAGAGAGGAAGAGCCTCAGTAGGCGTTGGCCACGGTGAAGGGAGAAGTAGGGACCCCTCGGTAGAAATTGCCACGTGCTCAAGAAAATGATGGACCCTTTTTCAAAGTTCTCACCATCTTGGAAGTAAGTTATCTGGTTCGGAGAGACCCAATGTTATAACCATCCGTTTACTTGTAATTAAGGGTTTTATTCAGAGTCAAGTACTGACTTGGTTCAAGAAGAATCGGAAACCCAGTGTAAATACCATTGGGTTTCTGTGTGTGACTCCACGCGTTTAACAAGTCACACCAATATACGTCACGTTTTTCGTAAAGGATCATCTGTGTGTCGTTCCATCCTTTCCCTTCCGGATCATGTCTCTTGGGCTCTATCGTTTCCTCCGCTCGTCCCCAGGAACATCATCTGCGTCCCGGAGCACACTTTTCAGGTCGTCTTTGGGAGCATGTTCCCTTCGTTCCAAGAGCTCATTGCTCGACATATCCGTCGAGAGCGACCATGCAGGATTAACGGGCATTGATGTACGTTTAACACACCAAGCCAGCACAAAATTCTAATCCTTTCACACCCAAGCCTTCACGGCTTGAAATCGTTCGGAACGAAAACCCGAAGACACCGCCGCCTCCCTCTACCCTCATATTTGGCCACACCTTTGTTAGCTGTCTTCTTCTCTGGTGCTCGTAAAATCCCCTCAAACGTCCCTCACAGACAGATCATATGCTAACAATCCCATGGGCCGCGACAGATGGCTGGGGTACGCCACGCATCCAACCTTGTAAGTGCCCCTGTCATTCTCTCAGGTCGCCTATATTTTCGGGATCTTGATCTGTAAACTGTCCAATTGCAGATGGTCCTCTATCATTAGATCCTAGCTCAACTGTACTGCACTATGGCCAGACTATCTTTGAAGGCATGAAGGCATATCGACAGGAATGTGGCAAGGTTACCCTGTTCAGACCCGACATGAATATGAAGCGGATGAATACCAGCGCTTACCGTATCGCACTTCCTGTAGGTGTTCACGTTCCGTAGGCTTTATAGATGGACCCACTCCCTCTCAGACTTTCAATGGAAACGCCCTCTTGGAGTTGATCAAGCAATTGGTCCGGCTCGATAAACACTGGATACCCACTGCACAGGGACATAGCCTCTACGTCCGACCCACTATGAGTAAGTTTTGTGTTTTGTGTCTCCACTACATATTTATCACCCCCCGCAGTTGGAACACAAAAGGCTATCGGAGTTGGCCCGCCCAACGAAGCCCTTCTTTTCGTGATATGCAGCCCTGTGGGACCTTATTACCCCAAGGGTTTCAAGCCTGTGTCACTACACGGCACATTCGAGTACGTTCGTGCCTCTCCCGGCGGTGAGTCCAAGTTGTGTCCACTCTCGGCATGATACCCATACCGTGGTAGGTACTGGTGCATTCAAACTCGGAGTTAACTACGCTCCTGGCGTACTCCCCCAAAAAGCCGCTGCTACGCTCGGTTACGCACAAAACCTGTGGCTTCATGGTCCGGAGCACTACCTGACCGAGGTGAATCCATTTATTTTGTTTTTCAATCTCATCTTCTAAGATCCGTGCCAGGTCGGAACTATGAACCTGTTCGTCGTCTTCAAGGGCGAAGATGGAAGTAAGCTGGCGCGCTTAATGATCACTTAATATACTGATAAATCCCATTGATCCAGCCTACGAACTTGTGACCCCTCCACTTGATGGCATGATCTTACCTGGCGTGACTCGCGATTCTGTGCTTTCGCTTGCCCGTCGCCACGCTTCAGGCACCCAGCGGTTAGACCTTCCCGAGAAATTTGTCGTGTCAGAAAGACCGGTATCCATGAAGGAAATACAGGCGGCAGCCAAGAAAGGATCGCTTGTAGAACTCTTTGGAGCAGGTATGAATAGCTTGACATTCCAACGTAATGTATCTTTCCAGCTCAATTTTACTACCTGCTTAGGCACGGCCGCTGTAATTAGCCCTGTAGACAAGATCGGATATCTCGGTGAAGACGTTATTGTTCCAACCGAGAAAGACGGCATGGGACCTGTGTCCAGAACCATCTGGAAGGAGTTAGTCGGAAGGCAGACTGGTGCTATTCCTAGCGAGTGGAGTGTCGTTGTGGATTGAGCGATCTGATTGGTTATTCTTTGACGCCTTTGGCTTACTGACATCTGAACTGTACTGTCATCAACATGACGAGTTGACTAGTAAGAACTCATAGACTTGCAGCTCTCCTCCTCCCGGCTACGACGAAACACGCTTTTTATCCAATGCCACAAAGATAGTGTGCTAGCGTGTCCATGTCCCGATCTCGACGCCGGCACCACCACACTAACAGGCCAAGATTTGTGTTGCAACAGTATCCAGAGCCCATAAATTTCCCCGACATCGAACATGCACGACAAGTTTCGTGCCGAAACCTTCTTAACGCCCCCATCGCATTCAAAACCACAATCCGACTTACCTAACCGAAAAAGATACCAGATGCCCAAGGCTTGCACCAATGGAATCCACTCCACACATGCTCCTCATCTCATTCGGACTACGTTAAAGCAGACAATGATCCTCCTCCGTACACGGTTCGTCAGGAACGTACTTGGCCAGTCGTTGGTTGACCTATTCCCCCCTTATCATGTCTTTGCACTCTGGCTGGTTCCTAGTTTGCTATGCTTAAAGCATTAACTTCCCAAGTCACCAAGACAAAACTCGGCCGTTAGAAAACGGACTTGGGATGAGGGCAACTTCTTTCAACTGAGCTAAACCCCGAACTATGAGTGCCTATGCCTTCGACAAGGCACACACATAGTGCTTTCCCCCTGAGACAGGAACGTTCCATCCCACGCAACCGCCATCTGCAAGGAAGCCCCAAGCGCCAGCATCGTTTCAACCGATGGTGTCTACCAGCGTCGAAGGGTATCATTCTCCGTCGGCGCGACGGCGGTATTCAACGCTCAGTCCGTCGATCCCCGATACGGACTCGCAGAGTGCACTTTCGGAAATTTCCCCACAGGGCATCATACCATGATCCCTACAAACTCTCGCGTCACCTAGAACTTAGTCCAGACGATCTCTAGGAATGGCTTCACACGGGAACACGTCCCGCCACCGTCCACATTTTCAAGACAGTTCACAGACGCCACTCAGGGACTCCGATGACCTGCTTTGGCGGAGTCGTTGATCATTGTTGCCACGGCACTAGTAATTTATTGCACCCACCCTTACCGAGGGGAATCAAAGTTTTCTCCTGGCCTTGTTATGTCCGTAGCGCCGAGAAGTTCTCCTGACCCTCACCTCCAAGCGACCTGGATCATTAAATGCGTTTTCGCACTCGGGACGCTGACGGTCAACCTATGTGTCAATCAAGATGAGGCCTTGTATGAACATGGTAACCGTGCTGAGTCTCCTGTATCACGTTGAGTAATCCCGTCATTTTATGTATGTGAAATCCCGGTCTAAGTGGCGAAACTCTTTGAATCAACGAACCTGGCTCTCTCTGGTGATGCATACTCCCTGTCCCTTACGAAACCCGGCACTGACATTTGAACCATTCAGGTCTCGCGAAACAATTTAAAGTATATCGCCCAGAACAAGATATCAGAACTCGCAGGGCAGGCAATTTACCAACGTCCTTCCAATGAACCAACGTTGGCGTCGTTTCTATGATAAGTGACAGCGCAAATGCCATTCGCCTGGTAACGTCGTGCTGAGGAACAAGTCTTTTACGCTTCTCTTCTCCGAGTATTCTTCTCTGACTAGTGCTGAATGTGCAGCATCATTGACCGCATAATCTTGTTGGACTTCCTTCCAGTCCGTCGAACCCTCAGCCACCCCATAATAGCCCTCGGTTGCCTTTCTTCATAGTGCTTGTCCTCCCTGATCCAGGGTCATCTCACCGTCCAGAAATCAGAGCATCGGTAAATCTCTATTGGCTGTTGGACGAGATGAAAGGAAAGTCTCTCTGTCGTCCTTAAAAGCAGGGAGGGGGTCTCTGAAGTGAACAGAAGTATGATTCAACTGCTACCACGCGCCACCAGCTGGTTTGACAAGACTCTGCTTGTTATCTTCCTCTACATCGCCCACAAGTTTTGGAAACACAACCACCCGCCTCTGCCTCCTGGTCCATCCCCTTTACCTATAATCGGGAATGCTCATCAAGTTCCTCAAGTGCATAACCATTTGACCTTCGCAGAATGGGGAAAGCGCTATGGTTCGACCTCGGTACATACTTATTTCTTCGTACTAATTACTCCCAGGACCCATTTTCCATCTCTCCATCTTGGGGAAGCCCCTGATAGTGTTAACTACATCTCGAGCAGCTCTCGACCTCCTGGAGAAGCGAGGCGCTATATACGCCAACCGTCCTCGTCTGGTTATGGCAGGAGAGATGTGGGTTAAGACGCAGACCCGTTGACCTCGTGAGCACTCAATCACCTTGCAGTGTCGGATACGAGAATGCCACAACGCTTGCACCATACGACAATCGCCATCGCGAGCACCGTAGGCTCATATACGAATCTTTCTCCTCTCGCAAAGTAACCCGGTATCATGAATTTGGAGAGCGAAGGGCAAGAAAACTCATGACCCACTTGTTGGACGACCCCTCAGGTTTCCAGCGCCATATCGCAGGGTGGGTCAAACTCTCTTCGTTCGTGATGAGCCTTGATTCTATTTGATGTATAGTTATGTTGCCGCTACAGTCTTTAATGCTTCCCATGGACATGAAGTGACTGGGCACGAAGACCCTTTCGTAGCCCTTGCCGAGCAGTGCGGTGTCGAGTTTTGCGAAATGGTGCAACCGGGCGCCTTCCTGGTTGATGTGTTTCCTTTCTGTATGGATCAACCTCCTTGCGGTGAACAAGGACCAGTACTGATATTTGTCTACCTCATAGTGCGGCATATTCCAGAGTGGTTCCCTTTCGCTGGATTTAAGCACAAGGCGAAACTTTACCGTGCTACCGCTGACAGGATGCGGGATGTCCCCTATGACTTTGTGAGGGAACAAATGGTATGAAACGACCGCCGTGGACATCCTGTGTTGCTACCAACAGAATTCTAGGCCGAGGGTATCGCAAAACCATCTCTAACCACAGACGTTTTGGAGGCGAAGCCTGACAGGACTCCTGAAGAAGATTTGTCCTATCGGTGGATGACGGCGACAATCTATGCCGGTGAGTTTTCTACCGAACTCAGGGATACAGAAATCTAATTCACCTCCTCAGCTGGCGCTGACACAGTAAGTTGCTGGTTGCTGCTGTATATCTAGAGCATACGTTGAGGTTATCACAGAGCAGCAGCACACTGAACAGCTTTTTCCTCGCAATGGCTCTGAATCCCAAGGTCCAGAAAAAGGCTCAGGAGGAGCTGGATCGCGCCCTCGGAGCAAACCGTTTACCAAACTTCGCTGATCGGGATTTCCTACCATACACTAAGGCGGTCTGCATCGAACTTCTCCGTTTATATTACCCCGCACCTACAGGCGAGCCAACTGGCCACCAACAAACACAGGATATCTTACTTACACTTCCCTAATATTAGGTCTTCCCCATCTGGCCACGGAAGATGACGAATACATGGGCTATCGCATCCCCGCCGGCGCGACGGTCATCGCAAATAACTGGTAAGAACAAACCGCTTTGATCATCATAGAAGCCGCCAACACACCCTCCCCCTCCCTTTTTTCCAAGGGGCATCCTCCACGACCCCGACAACTACACCGAGCCGGAGAAATTCATCCCCGAGCGTTACCTAACCCCCTGTGAAAATACACAAACTTGCGAAGTTTTGGACCCCCGCATTTTTGCTTTCGGTTACGGCCGCAGGTCAGTGTCACGCTTCATCAGTGAAAAACGTGTTGTTCACTTTCCTGCGTTCTGGGACCTTTCAGAGTTTGTCCGGGACGCCAGTTTGCCGAAGACATGATATTCATTGCGGTAGCAACAATTCTTTCGCTTTTTGACGTCCAACCGGCTGCCAGCGGATTACCGAGTGGCGAATTCACTTCAAATCTCGTCATGTAAGTCCTTGTCTCCTTATCCCTTCTTGAACCACGGTGTCAGACTGGTAATTGAATAGCCACCCCAAACCGTTCGAATGTTCCATCAAGACACGTTCATCGGCCACCGAGCAGCTCATCAGGGAATTGGGCAGTATATAAATATGAGATCAGGGAATTCAAGTAACTTTCTGTAACTAAGATGTTTGTATTTAATGAGACTATATCTCGTCACAAGTTATCGAGGACATTCCATAATGCCACGGACGGTGTTTTACAAGCGGCCCTTCCACTGCGGGAGAGCAAGTATGAAGAGAGGCGGTTGAACTTCATGGCTGATCATTACAACCCATCGGAAAACACTTGCGGTCAGGGTGGTATAAAAGCCCGACTTTTTGGATATGAAAATCCACAAACTACGACGAACACGTCCAGGGATCATGCAAATAAGACACGAATAAGAGCAGAGGAAAAATATGCGTGTAGTTTACATGAGGAGCGAAATGCCAAAGATTGAGCGATCATAACATACCCATCCCATCCCCTTCGTCATCACCTCCCCATCCTCTTGCTACCGTCTCCTCTTCTGGCTCTGGCTCGGGGGTTCGCACACGCAATTCATCCCGTCCTGAGCCTTGTTCTGCATTAGAACCTCCACCAGCCAATTTACTACGAGATGTTGAATCAGATGGGGCAGCAGCTGGCTTGTCAGCCTGCCATGAGACCTGAACTTGCCCAACTGTCGGAATCTTGAGACCCTTTGCGAAACCCTATAAGGAAGTTTAGCGTTGCCACAGAGGGAGACAACGGGTTGTTAGACCTGTTCCGCGGCTGCACGCGTCTTGAACGTAACAACAACACCCCCGTTCTCTAACATATCGACTGAATCTAGCTGGCCAGTGGTCTTGTCACACGGGTGAGTTACAATATTTGTCACGAGCCACTGATGCAACATACCTCGTACCAGTCCTTCACCGCTTGCAAATTCTCGCTCCTCGCTCCTTTCAAAAGAAGCTTCTTAGGCCTGTTATCGAGGGTCATATTGAACCTCGAAGGCCCACCGCGTGGTGCACCACGAAAAAAACCGCGGCTGCCCCTTGCACGACCGCGATAACCACCGCGATAAGGTGGGGCGCCGTTTTGCCAATCGCTCGATCCCATGTCAGTGTTCAAACCCAGACTCACAGCCTGGACGATACCAAATCCTCACCCAACGGAACTAGAGCAGAAAAGACAAAAAACGCACCTCGGCTTTGAGTTTCTCCAGTTTCGCCTTTAGATCTTCTGCAGTTTCTTTTTTATCGGTTGATTTCAATGGCGACGTCGAAACGGCGGTGGCACTGTGCAGGTCTAGCTCCTTGTCTAACCTCTCCCGTTCCTTTATTTCATGGTCGTCAGCGGTCGGAGTGGACTTCTTTGGGTTCGATGCAGGCGTGGTGGATATAGAAGTAGAATTGGCCGTCATCTCTTCTCCCAACTTCCTTAGTCTGGTCATGATATTCTTTTTTTCTTCCGGCGAGGCACTCTCTAGCGAAGCCATTAATGTCTTCTGTTCCCCGATCTGCTGCTCGAGAAGTTGCTGCTTGGCAGCTAATGCCGAGGATGTGGCGCCAGCGGAGGTGGTGGGCGCCTTTCGAGCGGCTGTTGTCGTTGTCGATGCTGCTGGTGTAGGTGTTGTGGCACGGGCACCGCCGCCGCCCGATTTAGTGGCCATATTCGCCACTGCAGGAGCAGACGCCGCCAACATTCTTGCGCCAATCCGTCCTTGCCCCTCCATTGGCCGATGCCAAAACACTTTGACGAAGCGGTTACTGAAGACTGCATCCTCTGATTTCCATGCAGCGTGGGCTTCCTCATGTGTTGAGAAGCTGACAAGAGCCTTTCCACTCATTTGGTCGATGGCGACGTTGGTAACCGCTCCAAAGCGCTTGAACCAGTCGTTGACGTTTGCCAAGGATAGCTTGTCCTCCGGAATTTTTTCAACGACCAAGGTCTTGTCATTTCTTCGCTCCGGCCGGAAGTTGTGCACATCTCCGCCAAAAGTGCCCCTTCCGCGCCCACGACCTCGGTAACCACCCCGATGAGTAGCAGCGCGTGTATCCATGTCCACCTGCGACTGCATCGTCATGTAAGGCGCGGGTTGCATTCCCGGAAAGGCTTGTTGGCCATAAAGAACATCCATGCTTTGCGGCAAAGGTGGTGGGGGCTGGACCTGCGGGTTGTCGCCCATTGTTGTATCTTGCCCTGGAGCTTGGTTGTTTTCGGAGGACCCCTTAGAAGCAGCGGATTCCTGGGGTATTTGCGGCGTCAAATCTTGGATGACAGGCAGCTCTCCAGTGGCATGAACCACACCTCCATCTTCTTGTTGCGTCCGAGAAAGTATAGGGGGACGTTGGTGGTGTCTCGGACGCATGTCTATTCGAGCGTCATGTGGATCATAGCCGGGACTTGGCCCAAAGTGCATCGCTCCAGGGAACATTGACATAAAAGGCATACCAGGGGCAATGGGGTACAACTGTCCAGGCAGCATAGCATCATCCCCATGTGAATACTTGCACATCGCGCCGCGAGCACAGTAACCACTATCTACAGACAAGTCAGTAAGCTCTCCGTTGCTCAAACACACCTTGGCTTACTATAATAATCCCTGCAAATCCCTCGTTTCTGGTCAGGTGGCTGGTAGGATTGTGGTCGTCTCCCGCCGTTCATATGCCCCATTCCGCCCGTTCCTCCATTATGTGGAGCAGCATACACATCCATTCCGCCATTCGAATAACCACGTCCTCGCCCATCATCATCGCTTCCCTCCCAGTGCCCTGTGGATTGCCCGCCCCCATTCCCATACCTCGAAAATTGACCTTCAACGTTCACCCGGGGCCCTTTAGCTGAAGGACGTCCGCCCCTATCATCTGCCTCCATACTCCGTTTCCTGTCAGCATTTGAATCCACGGGCGAGGGTGTGATTAGATCGAGGGGTATTGGAATGCCATTGTCGACGGGTTTTGGGGAAGGTGGTGAGGCGGTGTAAGGTAGATATGATTTTGTGCGGAGAATAGTGAATAATGTGTCAATAAAAGATGAACATTCTGCATATTTATGCGTTCAAGACGTCAATGAAACTCGTTTTCCCCCTCGTGAATTATATTCCGAAAACAGACCTTTTTCCAGGAATTCATCAAGCTGGACCGACAGTTCTTTCCGCATCTCCTGTTCTGGGACATTGTGTTTCAGAAGCGCAAGAACATAGTCCGCCAGCGCCCCCGGCTCGGCATCACATCTAATGAGAAACACGGTAGGAACCAACAAACCTAGTCGGTCTATGAAGAGAAACAAAACAAGCGTTTGGAGACGTACATTGGCTCAAGGGTACGGACTAGCCATGGTTTCAGGTGGGGTGCCGTCGCGGGGTCATATATCATATCCAAAAGGTAGTAAGGGCGGTCGTGGTTGCAGGGAGAAATGCACAAACACTAAAAGTTCCATGACTTGGTCACATCGGCAACTCCCGAACCTCCGGTCATCGATTATAGTCTTTCCAACCCATACCAGCTTTCTCGTACATCGCTGCCGCCGATAAATTGGTACGCAGTCAATCTATGGGTTTATACCCATGGTCATATTGCGGTAGTACGTTGAAGAGACGTGGATAGGGGGCTATGAGGGGCATAGATATAGGTTCTGATTTATATATGCACCAAAAAGCACCGCGCGAAAGGGAGAGCGGCGAGGGTTTATCTCGGAGCCGCTTCGAAGGCCACTAGGGTTTCGGGGCTTATTTCATTCCTTAATCTCCCCTCTCGTTTTCGCTCTGCCCGTGTTTTTGCCCCAGCTATGGGGCGTTTTCAGTGCCAGCATTATTGTCCCCGTATATGGATTTTTACTTATTTATTTTCCCGTGCCTTCTGTGAGTGGGAGAGGAGAGTAAAGTACTACAGATAAGTTGATGTACATGACATGCACTAGTACCTGAGCAACATACGCATGGGTACGCAATAACCATCGTGCTCGTCTCGACTTGCAGGCTTTTTTTAACCCTCCTTAGATCTATGTATTTGCATGGCGCTATTTTCCAGCTCTACGGAGCGAGATGAAGGCTCTGTCATGTTAACTTTCGCCTGCCCTCTGCCAAAGTGTGTGCAGGCTGGGGGCTTCTGTGCGAGGTCCTGGACACCCGCAGTCTGTAGATATGGTACCTGTGTGAATGACAGGTGCAAACCATGCCACTTGAAGTTCTGGTATGCCGCATTTGATAGACTGCTAGAGAAACCATTCAGAATGGGCGGTGATGCAGGCTCAGTGAAGATGGACTTGAGGCGTAGACTATCACGCAGAAAAGGGGGAATTGAGAGGAGTGCTAAGATACAGACGAATATTCATCGATTCCATTTCCGATTCTGAGGTTAGGAGCAGATGGCTGAGCTGCTGTAATGTCTTCACAGGAACCATACGCTCGGCCCTACTGGCACGCACCAGTTGCACATGGAGCCAAGTATCCCCGCCACCCCTTTCACTATCTCCACCCTATTTTATTCGCTGCGAGCCGCAAAACTGCTGGGATTTCTGCTCCGGACTTGTATCCAAAACAAGGAATATTATCAGCATTCTCGCCCTAAGGTAGAGGGCTACTTTGAAATGATCAATGATTCCCAACGGGAGATGACCAAAACAACGCGTCTCGAGTGAGCAAGGAATCTCTCGTCCGTCCTCTGAAGGCAATGGTAGTATAGTCAAATGTCCCGTTAGGTTTGTCCCAGATTCTGAGTTTCATAATATTCCGAACTAAAGCGCTGAGCTTATGCATCCGAACAATTTTCTAGAGTGACCCGGACAAAAGCGCGAAAGAGCAGCGAAATTAAACGAATAAGTGAAAATAATTACCTGGCTGTGAAATATTCCAACGAAATTCTACGGATTTTGCTCTCGATGCAGCTTGGAACCTCGAGGCGTTCCCGAGTCAACTCCTAGAGTCCCGAGTCATCCACATGACTTAAACTGACTCGGGAACCTTCACACAGCACGTCGAAATCAGCAGTGGTTGAATAATCCTTGAAGGGGAACATGCTCTGTGGGGAACGACGGACTCGGCCACACGGTCCGAATCACATGCACTGGCTCGGGGAATGACTCGGGGAATGACTCGGGAACTACTGGTGGTCAACGGAGGTATGCGATGGGTGACGGAGGTTGTGGTAGGTGAGAGCTCAATCCTGTTAGGGGCTGCGGTTGACAGTACGTCTTGAGTAAGGCAATGTCATTCGACAGCTGGGAGGTACGCCGGCATACGGTGTCGTTGAGTGGCATAGCATAATTCAGATGTGTGTTGACGACGAGTATGACAAGGAGCTGCTTTACTCCCGTGGGCATATGACCTGGGTGTGGTCAGGGGAACTAAGAGATTGCCAGCATATAGTATGGATGGGAATTAGAGAAGGAGCAGGGGAGGTAACAGACCATTTTCGTCCTTGGCCCAAGATAAAGCGGGGACATATCCAATGGTGATCAAGCTCAACCTCTTAGTAGAGGGAAGACGTCAGAGAAAGCGTTGTAGCGTCACAGTGAAGAGATACAAAGCGAGCTCGAGCCGATCCAGAGAGTGTTCTTAGGGCCAGAACACTGATGGATAAGATAACCCAAGCGAGTCTGAATGAGGGGAAGGAGGGAGAGGGGGCAGGTTAGTTTGAATGGTAGAGGCAGGTTTATATAGATTTACGAGTCAGAGCCAAAAGAGGCAGGAGCCTGAGGCCTTTGAGCGCAACGGATTTATGCGATTGGCTGGAGGTGGGCCAGGGACCCAGGACACCGTGCGGCATTTATTTCGCCCGTGAGGCATTTCTCCCTAATCGTGCCCACAACTCGCGACAAATAATTTATTTCTCCTCTCCCGCCACAAGAATTTTAATTCAAGAGCGTGCTCAACTAGAGCTTATTTTTTGCCTTCTAATCCCGGCAGAGCGAACATCTAACAAGATATTTTAGTTAGATACTTGCAATTCGAAGATCCATTTCAAATACTTCGTAGATCATTTCAGACGGAACACCCCAACCTCTGGTCCCTTCCACACGATCATTCATCCTCGAGCCTAGCACCACACCAACCACAGCACCGCTTTCTTCCTCGATTATCGGGCCACCACTTGACCCTGGAGTTGGAAGCGGCGAGAAAAGCAGATGGGCAAGTGCGTCGTAAGTACCAGGCTATAATAGAATCAGACTTGTGTTGGTTCGTGTAAAACGAAAAAGCTCACTTGTGCATCTCTTCCGGCGAAATCCCGATATCCCAACACCGAGCTACGGACCCAATTATTCCACGTCCCTCCTACCCAGGGCTTCCATCCATCCTGCATAGGAGGCTCCACTAAAGCAACAAAATGCGCACGTATGACGGCACCTGCCCGTGCTGGATACGGTGAAACGGGTAGTGTCTCCAGTTTGTGCTTAGACCCATTAATCTTGCATGAGAGTAGCAACAGGTCCGACCTGGGGAGGGCCGAAACAACACTCGTGACAGGGTGCAAGGAGGTTTCGTTGTTTCCGTCACCACGAGTGACACAACGATCCATTTACTGTCCCAGGCAAACCTGAAGATGCGGATGGACCAGGTACTAGGAAAGGTGACTGTCGTATCTGTAGCAGATTCTATCAACAGGACTATTTTTACAGGCCAGAATAAGGCTTCTTCAAGTGTATGTGCACAAGTTAGAACCAGTATCTCGCCCTTGGAAGGAAACGGGGCTTCCAAGGCGAAGCCAGAGGACAACGTTACCTTGGCTTCTGTGCCATTGCGGGCACAATGGGCAATCAGAACGATACCGGAGTGGGATTGAGCGGGATTGAAGCAGCGAGATTTTGGTGGTTGAGGCTCATATGAGAGCGAGATGCCTAGGGTGTTTCCAGTACGTGCGATGTATTGGTTAATGATGTTTTCCAGCGGTGCATAGTGTTTAGATGTATCTAGGGCGGATAAGAGTCGGCCATCAAGCAGAGATGGGGCCTGGGGCCGGGGGCGGGAACTTATGGTAAGGTGTAATAGACGATAGTGTAGCGAATGTTCTCCGGCGACATAGACAGTAGCGATACTCGGAGAACCATAGACGAGTTTTCATTCTTTCTAGATGAAGGAAGGAAACAGATTGCAGTAAGCATTAACGATCACATGACGTCATTTATCCCCTGCCAACATATCGCTGTTTTTCGTACTCCTTCCAAATCAACTTGAGCGCAGCTTTTCCACCTGCATCTAGCCAGCAGACCATTGCATCCCTTGCGTGTTCTCCCATCAAACTACAAAGGGCAAAAAGCCCAGGTTCCAATTCACGTCGCAACTCCGTGCTGGGTACACACAGCGGGTCGTTGAGTGCTTCAATGTATGCGCCCAACACATAGGCCGCGTGTTTCGAGAACGGCTTCGCGAGTGATTCTGCCTTTTGTACCTCACTTGCTGTGTGGCTCCTTATTATCGATTTTGTATTCAGAGTTTCGAAGAGTCGGGAGAGCATGCGGGCTTCTTCCCATCCCAGCGATTGTTTTGCACTGATCCAACGTGGCTGCGTTCGCATAACCAAGGCAGTCTGTTTCGTGCCCAGCTGTGGCCGGCAACTGCGTACTGATGATAGCAGACGCCGTAGAATCAAACCAAGGTGTGGCAGCACTGGAGTCAACAGGTCTCTTCGAAGCCGGACAAGAGCATTGGTGCTGGCCACAATTTTGTGGAAAATCTCTGGTGTGGTAGAATCATCATGCTCTTCCGATTGCTCCAGGAATTTAAAGAGTATTGACAAGATGCTTTCCAAGTCAGATGATCGCAGGGCTGCAGGCTTTGGTAGGATGAGACATGATACTCAGAACCTGGACACAAGCAGGCGTACCCTTTCAGAGCAATGCTGCACGACAAATTCTAGAGTTAATAGACGCAGTGACACCTTACCATCGGTGAAAGTTCGGCGGCTAGAAAATACATTCAAGCAATAGCTGAAGAATATTTGCACATGTTTTAGTGTGCCTAGTGTAACACCAAGATGAGCTTCGTCATGTCTATTTGCCCGTGCCGTACTCACGTTGGGGATGATCTCGCAACAGCAAGATAGAGAGATGCATCATAATCTCAACCTTGTCCGGAAACGTGGAATCCGTTGACAAGGACTCGGACAGAAGGCCAAGAATATGCGAGTAATCCTCCGGTGGCAATGTTCCGGAGATCAGTGACATTTGTTCATCCAGTTGTAGACGGGCTAGCAAGTATAAGCCTTCTCAACTTGCACTGGAACCAACAAACCCCACCAATGTTCTGAGAGGCATCATAGAAGACGAGATACGTCGTAATTATCAGGTCCAGCTGCTTTCGTCTGTCTGCCAACTCCAGTAGCAACGACAGCTCTGCTCGTAGGATAGCAAAGATGGAAACACGGATCTTGTCCAGCCGCTCATCGCCTTCTGGTGTTCGAACAGCAAGGGAGACCAAATACCGGCCAGCTCCGTGGTTCCTCTGTTCTGATCTAGGGTGAGCCATCCAAATAAAATCGGAACGAGAAGCACTCACCTGTACCCTCATTCAACCACTTGGATAGCTTAAGAATACAGGACCATCCAGACAGAGCCCCCGAATACCGACTCAACTTAGAAAGGGGTATACCACTTAGTCTGTCGTGGATTGTTCTACTTGTCTGCTTGCAGAAGTGGCGCAAGGCGATCGCACTATCTGTCGGAAGACTGATCCAGCATATTGTTAGATGCTCGTACCGACGCGAGATAATGTTACCTCCCGATATCGCTGGTTCTAGTGACAAGATCCAGCAGTTTTATTATGGCTTTCGAATGCAAACCACCCGGATCATCTCCCATATCCATGAACACCAAGTACTGGCTAAAGGATTTGATTATCTTGAGTAACGCACTAGAATTCGCGGATGGCGTTTTCAGGAGTTCACTGAGGGGGAACGAGAGGTCAAACCATCAGGAAGGCAAAGTGGACAAAAAATGAATGTATACCTGAAGCACAGCTCAATCAATTCTAATGTGGATTGAACGAATAAATCATGCTCCGAGCCCTGGGCTTAGAGAATCGAAAGAAATCAAGTGGATTATAAAATCTCCCAAGTCCACCTCCTGTTCGCAGAGGCACTCAGCCATAGTCGTCAGGTGGATAAAAACCACTTACGGGGATACGTTCGTACCCTACAAGTCCTATTACTCTTCGCAAGAACCCTCTCAAATATACCAAGGTTCGCAATGCAGTGCTACGGTGTCCCGTCGCCTGCTTCTCCTTTTCCCTCTCACACAAGCTCCTGATGAGCTGCATATCAGCCGTATAAGCTCTCCTGATAAGATATCCTCGGGCAGTTTTGGTAAGGTATTCTGCGGGGGTGTAAAGCAGAAGACGATAGACTGCTATTTCGGACTCTCGAAGCGATGATTCTGGGTTATTAGTAATCTGTACCAGGTGCGATAGAAATGCGGCTTCGCAAGCAATGTTAACGCTCGAAACAGTAGACTCACGGGTGACTGGGCTTACTTCGAAGCCTCTGCATCTCCCAGAATTCAGCCGAATGCAAAAGGCGAAGTAGGAGATGGTTGGGATGGAGGGAAGAGCTCGAGTTCGTTGCTTGTGGAACGTGATCGAGGTTGATACTGATGATCAGTTGAACTACATTAGTTAGTTGAGCGGGAGAGGCAATGCGGCTTTGTGAAAGGACACGTAAATATTTTGAAATATCTCGACAAGGCAAGCTTACTCGAAGAGTGAAAGCCATCGTTCCAAAACCAGGTGGAGGAGGGCGAGCGCACCCGCGTCTGCATTCTTTAATAGACAAGGAAGACCTGACCAAGCGCTGCCAGACGATTTGGGTGTCAGGTTCAGGTTCAGGTAGGAAAGGATACTTTCCAATATCTGGCTAGCTTCGTTTTGCTTGGTGTCTTGCGTCGATATATGGAATAGCAGAGCTCGAAACTATCAAAAAAGGAGCCATTAGCGCTCGTGCCAAGTTCATACAAATCCAAAAGCCTACTATTTCCAACTGCAGCTCCGCACTTAAACTCCCGCCCTGATTTCCCTTCTCCATAACTTCCGTTGCTCGACAGACCATATTACCCGCATCCAGGCTACTGCCCGGGCCCAAGCTTTCAGCAACGGACAGCGCGTAATGAAATCTTAACATTGCAGCAGCGACAATTTGCATCTCCCATCCATCCGACTTCACCGAAGTCCGTTTCCTCTTTTTCGTCCCAGCCCCTGGTGATAGGCGTTTTGTTTTCAATAGCTTCACCAAGGACTTTCGAATGAAGGTATCTTGGAAAGCAGAAACCGCGCCCCTGATAGCATTCGCAGTTTCCTCAGTCAGCGATTCCATGGGCAAATTTGAGACGACGGCGATGGAAAGGTAGGCTTGGAGTCCAAAGGTCATCGCTAGCGATGCGATGCGAATGTGGGACCCAAGCCCCGGTCCAACATCGATCTCGCTCTCGTCTTCGACCGACTTCTTTTCTCTCTTCCTCTTTTTCTTTGGGCTCTCGTGGTCGTCATGCCTCATCTCGGAAGTACTAAAGAACGTATCCCAACTTTTCTTGAGCACCCCCAGCAGACCTTGAACCGATTTGAGAGCCTGTCCTGGAGTCAAGAATTTCTGAAGCGCGTTTCCTAGACGTTCCAAGTGCCTCGCAGAAAGAACATGTCCCATGAAACACTTCTCATAGACCCAGTGCACTTCAGTGGCTGTGGCGGAAGCGAGGGAAGAGAGCGCGAATGAGGTAAGAAGGTTTCTTATGTGAGTATCGAGACTGCGGGTCTTAGTGTGGTAATCGAGGATGAGATCGAGGAAAAGTGAAGATGCCGAGTCTGTCATTGGGATCTTTGGTAGATTGTGTTGAGCACAATGCTGAGTATTGGGTGAAGGGACTTACAGGTAAGATTAAGGGAAGTATTTGAGGAATCGCGGGGATGAGGAGGTCACAGTCGATCTGGCCTATCTTGTGCAGGCACAAAACAGCGGCGGACATCGCACTATTTTGTTCAACTATAGTCTGGTTAGTATCCCCTGCCGGGATCCTTGAACAAATCACTTGACCTTTCCACGAGTTTTCAAGAACGCGAATCGCATCTTCAATGATCCTGTTCAACACCACGGCCGGGTCTTGTTGTCGGGCGCCGAATAACCTCTCATCCAACACCACTTGCAATAAGTCTAGCCTAGCCTTCCAAGCCTCAACATCTTCTCTCACGACACCATCTTCCCCCTGAGCTACGATGGCCTCACAAGTCCTGAAGAACCTCATCGCCGCAGCATTAATTTCATCATTGAGCGCGGCGGTATTGCCGATATTTGAACTCTGTGTGAATGCTATTCCACGGTGCTTCTTCACCGTCTGTACAAAGGACAAGAACAATCGCGGGACAATTTGAAGCGCATTACCTGCCTGAGTCGTCCGAGCGGTACGCAAGTGGTCAAAGAGGGAGATTGATTGCTCCGCAACTCGAGCGTCGCTAAGTTGGCGGAGGACGTCGAGGTTAAGGAGTGTGTCTATACCGGCGTTATAAACGAATTGGGAAAAGCATTTGTATTCGGGTGTTTCTTGGTGCCCGGAACCGGCGAGGGTGCGAAGCCAGGGTTCGAGGAATGATCGGAGAAAAAGGTGGTAAAACTTTTCGAGGCAACATAAACGCGAATTTCATGAGAAAGAGGGGCTGAAAAAGAATACCTTTTTTTTATTCACAGAGTTGCTCAATGAGCTACGGTAAGACGAGGTGACGAGTATTCCGATGTTGATGATGCCGAGACTCAACACCCCATCGCTTGTCTTTTGCAGCAGAACTCCAAATAAATCTACAAGATCCTCTAGAGACATCTTTTGCACAGATATTGGCCACATGAGAGCAAAACAGGAGGACACATTCGCGGCCAACTCGTCGTGGATTTGGAAGTCCGCTTCTTGGTGACCCGTCAGGAAAGCAAAGAGAATAGGCTGCAGGGAAATTCGACGCAGTAATGGAGTGAGCCATATTTTGTGCGGTCGAATGTTTGAGGACTCTTTGTCAGTGAGTATTCCCAGAAGCAGCTTCCAGTATTTGATTTTAAAGATAGGGTTGGTTGACCTGAACGAATGGCTAAGCCGCTTCCGGACAAGAAAAAGAGCAAATTCCGGGACGCACCTATGTTGGGACTTTTCCTTGAGCAGAGTCGACAAAATCCATTCCACGATTACTTCTGCTTTACTTGGAAGGTAGAAATTGCTGGTGTCCCAAGCCTGGCGGGCTATTTCAATTTTGCTAGGTCCTCCAACTATTGGAGGGTCTAGGGGTGCCTTGAGAGCTCGGATGAATTCCCGGGAAGTTTGAACTAGAGACATCCTATTTCAGATGGGTTGCGAGCCAGGTAGCTACGGATGGAAGCAAAAAAAGAAAGTTGACCCCTAACCCTAGACTAGGTCCTGTTGATTTATAGTCACGGGTCAACCCAATACCCCAGTACTCTGCCTGTTTGATATGACTTGCGATACAGTAGATCTTCAAGCATGTCGTGATATGCAGCAAGAGGAATGCGATGTGTTAGTGGTATTTATTGTTCCTTACATGTCGCCAGTTTGGCCGCTGCTGACTTGAGCCTAGGCTATCTACCCCGAATGCGTTTCAAACCAGACTAACGGGGGCTTGCTCGAACTGGAGGTACCGGTTGAATTTGGTAACACTCGGCTGGCGAAGGTCGAGTCGCAGGATCCAGCTAAGAACGAGGGCCTACTGATGTTGTCAACACTCCCACCACTATTATTGCAAATATCCTTACCCCCGGAATACCCCATTGCCAGTCCTCCCGAAATATTATCTCTTCTGGCTGCACACCTCTGGCTGTCTAAGCTATCTTGTTTGCAGACTAAGCTACTTGAACTCTGGCAGCCTGGGGAAGGGGTGCTTTACAACTGGATTGAATATATTCGCTCGGGTGACTTTCTTTCCGATATGGGCATGTTGTCGCAAGGGGGCGACGCATTAATACAGTTCGTCCTAGTTGCTCAATTCACTACAAAAATATTAACCTAGTAGCAGTATCTGCCATCCAGCACCGCATGTTCTTGTCCCCCTGCTGCAGGCACATGAGATATCATCGAAATCGCTCGAGTTTGCCAAGAACTCATACCCATGCTCGATATGCTTGACGTCCCTGAAGGGGTCCAAGTGTTTGCGCTTATCCTGTGACCATATATTCTGCCGATCCTGCCTTGAGGATTTCTGGAAGCTTTGTATTGAAGAAGGTGACGTAGGTCGGGTCGGATGCGCTGACCCAGATTGTGTCAAAGCCGGACGAGAGGCACAGGAGGAGGAAGTGGCGCGGGTGGTGTCAGAGAGCGAGCTGCAGCGTTGGAAATGGCTTCGGGAGAAGAGAAATTTGGAAAGGGGCAAGTCGCGCTTACTGCGCTGTAATTCGACGTCTGAGCGTCTGTTCCAACAGATCCAACAATGGCCCATTGTCCGATGGAATTTTGTCAGACACCTGTTCCCAAGCCGCCGGACTTGGAAGATGGAACTGGATGGGAGCGGTTCCGACAGTGTCCGAAGTGCAGTTTTTCGTTCTGCGGGTTCTGCCGACGCACCTGGTGAGTCGTTTCATTGAATTGACACTAGATGCTGAAGAGCTAGACAGGCATGGACCCATAACTGAATGCCCGATTGCGCATTCGGAAAAAGTCGTGCTAGAGTACCTCGCTGCCGAGGAGGGTTCTGTGGAGCGCGAGTGTATAGAAAGGAAGTTTGGCAGGATTAATGTGCTACGGTTGGTCAAATTATATGAGGAGGAGCAGGCGAACAAGCAGTGGCTTGAGGCATCGACGATGGCCTGCCCGGGCTGCGAGATACACGTGGAAAAGAATCTGGGCTGTAATCATGTAGGTTACTTGGTTGAACAGGCCAGTTTTTGTATTCTGTATAACTAACGGTGCCTGCAGATGACGTGCTGGAAGTGTGGACAGCACTTTTGCTACCGATGTGGGACAAAGCTCCAGGCGTCGAATCCATACCAACATTTTTCGACGCCAGGGCGATGCTATTACAAACTGTTTGACTTCCAAGCGGAAGATGCGGAATGGGAGCCATTTGATTAGATCGGTGGTGTTATGGTCGATCGAGGGATGAGTAGGATTAGTAAAATTTTATAAAAGTAGTGTGTCGGTATGTTTTTCGCAGCCGCGAACGGCGACCTGAGACAGATATACTCTCTCTCCTTTTCCACATTTTCAAGCCGACCAGTTGATACCGCTTTGTGTCAATACCCCTCCCATCTCATACCCTTACCACTACCATGGATGTTTACACTACCTCCTTTGTCTACCCACGCCGGTCGCGACATATCCTATCCTCCGCCTCATCCCTCGACTTCCACCCCCATCCTCACCACAATGACTCCTACCAGCCCCACCAGCCCCCACCCCTACCAGACACCGTCGCATCCGACGCAGAAGCAATCCAGAAGCTCGCCTTCATGGCTATGCAGCTGCACGGGTGTCATGTCTCCTACTTCGTTGTTGACCATGGCAAGGGTTACAATTTCCATATTACTGGCACATATCAGCAGGTCATGTTAGCCCGCGGTCTCATCCTCAAGGAGTGCCCCATCCAGGTCAGTCGCATGTTAGCTCCTGTCCTGCTCTGTCCGCTTACATCGCCTGCCCTTCCAGCATCGGTCAGCAATAAAAGTTACTCGCTCAGAGATTCTCGACTCCCCCTTTTCCAAGCCAACGCTCAAACCAGAAGTCCGTCGTCGGCTTGACGATATTGCCTCTGAGACCCTTGCCCATATCGCTGTTGTCAATAGCCCCCTTTCTCTCTCAAATCGCACCCCGCCCGATGGCATCAGCAGCAGCGCCGGCTGGTCTGGCCTCGAGACGGAACGTGTCTGTGAATTGGTTGTTACGGGCACAGAGGACTCGGTGGATCTCGCCCGTGTCCGTCTACTGGTCATGTTGGATGAGCTTGTGCGTGTCTCCTGTCTCTGGCCACTCTCCCCCCCTAAACCTCGATCAGAGCGGCCTTCATGCAGAGGTTTGCGAAATAGACCATAAAATGCACCCTATCGTTGCTGGCAAGAAGCGACATGTTATTCAGACTATTCAAGAAGAAACTGCTACGAATATCTACTTTCCTTCTCCCCTACAGGGCGTTTTTGGAAGTGATGCTACAGGCACAACACCAGGAGGACGTAACAACAGTACTGTCTGGATCACTGGAGAGTTTTTCGGTGTACAGCGTGCACGGGATATGTTATACCAGGTCTCTTTGAACAAAGTGCGTGATATTGCTCCCAACATTCACACTTAATCTTAACCCCACACGTAGCGTAGCAACCTCGTTTCGAAAGACACCGCAATTCTTCCCCGCAAGTTGGATTGGATGGTTACCGATCGCGCTGACGATCTTAGGGGTATCATGAGCGACAACTCGACATTCATCCAATTCCCTGCCCTCGGAAGCTCCACCAGTCTAATTACTGTCTTTGGTGACTCGAAAGTCAACGTTCAGCGCACCATTAGGTCTATTATGCAGCTTGTATGTCGTCCTCTTGTCCTTTAGGGCCACTATCACTGATCTCTTTGTTAGGCATGTCAGCACTATGTCGGATCCTTCTGGCTGCTGCCCGTGCAATTCAACGCACTCCTTCCTCCTGCTACCCTCAATCCATCTACCGTCACTACTCTCCTTAATCAGATATCTGTCGCGACTGGTGCGGAAGTTGTATTCAAAAGCATGTGTTTCGAGTTGCACGGGTTAGAGCACGAAGTGCGTGCAGCTGTTAACATGATATTAGACTTAGAGATCGTCAAGGTACATTTATTTCTCATATGAAAGCAATCTCTGAATTTGCGCCCAGGCTTTTCACCACGAGATTCGCTTCCAGATTGAACTGGCCAACGAGCACCGGGAGTTTATCAGCGGAAAGAAGAACGGAAAGATTAACAAAATTATGCAGACCACCAACGTCAAGATCAAATTTGAAACCTTCAACGACCACAATTTCTTGATCGATATATCTGGCCCCGACAACTCCGTCCTCCAGGGACTATCTCTCCTTCAGGAGGAACTGCCTGCTGAAATATCATTCCATGTTCCGGAAGCATACCATAAGCGTATCATCGGTGTTGGTGGCCGGAGCATTCAGCGAATCATGAAGAAATACGGAGTCTACGTCAAATTTTCAAATGCGGAAGAATTTGCAGCCTTGGGTGGGTATAACGACAATGACGACAACGTCGTGGCCCGGACGCCCGCCAAAAACGCGATTAACCTCGAAAATCTGAAGCAGTCGGTGATGGAGCTAGTTAACCCTAAGGTTCGTGGTATTGCACCTAGGCAAACTGCCCATTTAACTCCGGAGCTAGGACAAAGACTTCGTCAACGAAACTGTGTCTATCCCTCGAAGATATCACCGTACCTTGTTGGGAGAGAAAAGTATCTTTATACATGATATTGAGACAAAGACCAACTCCCGCGTACGATTCCCTGACAAAGAAACGGCCTCAGACGTGGTCACTATTTACGGTCCGGAGAGTCAAGTGCAAATTGCAGCAGCTATGTTGTTGGTAAGTGCCCACCTGATCAACATGTTGGACAAGATGGTTGATGGTCTAAAATAGGACCATGTGCCCTTCGAGGCAGATATGGCTGTACCTCCGAATACCGATCTCCCCCGACTGTGCACTACTCCAGAGTTCATCAACCTTGTTGAGCGTATAAAACGCGAGCTCCAAGTGACCGTCTCTCCCAACTTCAAGCAGCCTCTACCATCCAACGGTACATCTGGCACGGAGATTCCCACTGATTATTCGTTCAAATTCAGGTGCCAACGTAGCAACAGTGATTTCCTCATCACCGCGCGGGAAATGCTGGAACAATTTCTGATGGGCCACAATATTCACGTTTACCCATCACCGACATCTCAGGTCCACAAACGCGGCGACTCCTTCGCAGAGGCATTCCCCCATTTTGACAGCAAAGTTCTCTCGACGGCCAGGACTCGTGGTCATGGTAGGTGCATTATTTCTCAATTGAAACTCAGCATAACGTGTATATTCTACAGTTTATGCAGAATCCATGGACATTGCTAGCAGATCCGAGTTGATTGGTGATAGGAGGCTAAGGCTTGCGAATTCGTCCCCTGACGTCAAGGCTTTGTTCAATTCCCCTGCTTATATCTACAACCTGGAGGAACATGACTCTCCAGAAACGAACTATCTCCCTTCAGGACCTAGTGGCGCTTCTATGGATTATTGGACACCCTTGGCACCCATCGTGAGCAAACTCTGCCTGTGCGGCCCTAAGGCTTACCTGATCACACTCTTCTCGACAGGGTTCTGGAATACCCAACCGCACAAGGCATACTTCTGAGGATGCCCTTAAACGTGGTTCTGATTCCCTTCTCGAGGCCAAGCTCAAAGACCAGCTCATCAAACCGCGCTCCCTCCAAAATCGTGCACAATCACTCGACCTCACCTATTCACTCTCAAGAATTACCGAATCAAGTCCGAATATGATGCCACCAGATTCACCTACCACTTCTACAACAGGCTGTGATACAGGAGGCAACTCGAGTCCCATCTCTGTGACTGCACCGTCATTCCCGAGCGTTTACGGCCCTCCCATAACGGCTGGTTCCTCTGCACCGACCGCCCCCGGCGGAGTTGGTGCTCCTGCTGGTACTGCCGCCAGTCGAATGTCCACTGTTGGAACATCGATCGGGTCGTCCGGTCCCTCCGCTCCGGGGGGTCATCAGAGGTCTGGTCGAACGCCAGACAATGAGGATGTCACGAAGATGTTGTCTAACTTGGGATTGTAAATTAGTGTCATCACTCTTATTGCTGCTTATTATCTCAGACTGCTGTTAATGTTGGTATTGCCTGCCGCGGGTCGCTCACATGGACGTTTTTAGCTATCTACTTTCTGCTCTTCCACTGCCTGATGATTGCCTGTGTTTCTCATAGGGTTCTTAATCGAATGGGCCATATATATTTTTCCCCCTCTCCTTAAATTTATCCCATCCCTAATTATCAGGTTGCGATTGACTAGCTCCTTTTCCCTTGTCATTTGCGTATATCTTGCTCTTCTAATGATCTCCAAAGATGTACACATCTGCTTTCCCTCCTTCGTGCCAATATCCATATCCCCTTTTTTTCATGCTATCGTCATTCATATTTTCCTGGTACCCCTCAATCTCTCCTGTATACTATCCTCTACCCTTGGCCCTTATGGTAGCTCCTCGCAGGTCGATTCCCTGGTGTATTTATCATTAATACAATGTGTCGTTCTCATTCCCGGGTGTACCCGATATTAGCGAAATGGAACAGCCAGGTGGTGTCGCGGGTTTTACTCCAAACCACGAAGGCTATCGGATACCGCATTACAAAATCCAAGGAATCTCAAACACTACAAAGTCGAAGAATTCCTGGTCCATAAGGGCAGAATATTCCCCAATGTACTCCTCGTTGGCTCCTTGCTTCTTCTTGTTTTGGTTCGGATTGGAACGCGGCCGAAGATATGTGAATTGGGTCTGGAGGAGATTGAAGGTCTTCTTTGCGGATTTGGGTTCAGGCTAATTTCGGACGTTATTCGATTCAGAATCCTATGCGGAAAGGGCAGCAGTACCTTGATGATGAGACCTATATAACTTGCTGGAAGGCCGTAACGAAGGACACTCTCGATGAACAGGCGAATGACTTTAAGGTGTACCAGGATTTGGAACGCTTCAGAAAAGTTAGTTCGCGAGATACGGAGGAGTTCCGTCTGAAACTATATCAGGAATATGGTACTCGGAGGCTGGTATATGTATTTACCCAAAGTTCTTTCTCCGTCGTGTTCGCAGTCTCTAGTTCCTCTCGTTGCTTTCGGACTTCTTCTTCGGAATAGACGAAGTCCCGAACGACGAACCTTCAAACTCTAGATTAGAACAAGGAAGCTTGACAACGAACCATGTGCCCCAACTTGTTATCCCGACAATTCTGGACGAAGTCGTCATGGACGCGTTTAAAGATGACAACACTGAAAAGGAAGAACTCGTCGTCGGAGGTAATCTGTCTGGGATGTATAAGTAAGGATAGTGAATCACGGACGACAAGGTACGTTACGTTGATGATCTAGGAACAACCATCTGTGCCAATCGTTCATATTTCGTGTTCCAATGCTTGACCAGAGTTCTTGCGATATTGAGTAAATTGCGGGGAACCGAGAATGTCATACTCACTTCGGAACAGCGACCAGTAGCGTTTCCAGATATTCTGAGTCTTGAACAAAGTTGTCTGCTGACACAAGATCGGCTAGCGCGCGTACTGAAAGATTGCCACTGATTATCGGTTGAATGGAATACCATAGGCAGGCAGGCAAAGATACGGATTACATACGTCTGTTTCCGCTGCATCTGTGCCAATGAGCCTTTTACAAGATTGTAGTTGTTCAATTTGGTTTTCATCGTATTGTCGATGGAGGTTGTTTCCTAGGTCATCTCCAGATATGAGTATCGAAGCTCCAAGGCCGCATATATGATAACATACCCTGTTGAGCATATCGACTAGATCACGTAAATTCTTCTGCACACTGTAACGACCCTCGTTCCACCTCCAGCTACTCAACAAATATCCGTCCACACTCTGCTCGTCTACCAATATATGCTGTGACAATTTCACTGGATCGTTGTTGAGCAAGTTTCGAAGGGTGTCAACGGTCTTTGCGACGGTCGCCGTAAAGTATGCTTCTTGCTTCGGGAGATCCTCAGACAGGTCTATCAGAGAGTCAAGTGTCCCTGTCTACCGAGTTCCGAGTGAGTCGCATGCCCCGGATGATAACTCGATCCCCCTGACCTTGAATGACGGAATACCGAGTTGCGCAATATTCTTTGGGGGAAGTTTGGTCTGGGATATCAGTTTCGGAGAAAGCTCCTGCAGAAGACCCTCAGAATCACCATCCTGTGGAACAGATATGAGCCAAGTGCACTGCTCTGAAGGCATTGCGTTTAGGTGTATGAAAGGCGGAGAATCCAAATGAGGCAAGCGTGATTTGTCTTTATTTGCCCTCGAGTGTCCTACTTTCATGCTTGGAAACAACAGTAACATAGCCCGGATGTTTCGCAGCAGGACATCCCTGAGCTTATTATCAAATATCCCTCGCAGATGGTCGTCTGCGTCCAGCACAGAAGTCCCTTTGCTGCTGTCACCAAAAGAGGTTCACGAACTTTCCAAGTCCTCTCATGTAGCACTGTTGGACGCGTCCTGGTTCATGCCCAACTCTCCGCGCAACGCAAAGGCTGAATTTCTCAGCAAGAGGATTCCCGGCGCGCAGTTTCTGGACCTCGATCAAGTCGCAAGTCCGCACGAACTGGGTCTTAAGCACATGATGCCCCCGCCACCCATTTTTGCTGAGGCTTGTGGTAAGCAGCTTGCTCACTGTCAGGATGCACCTTCAACCGAAATTTACATTGCTGCTCCCCAGAAAAATTGGGCATTCACCCTTCGTCTCACGTTGTGGTCTATGATACTCATGGAGTCTTTTCCTCCCCACGGGCTCTCTTCATGTTCCGGGCCTTTGGACACCAGAAATCGAGTATCATCAATGGCGGTCTCCCACACTGGTTAAGCGAGGGCTATCCGCAAGAAACGTCCCGCCCACGGAATCCCGGCGTCACAACGTACGCCGAACCCAAACTCGACCAGGCTGTAATTCGAAGTCAGTTCGAGTTGTCCCAGATACGAGCGAGTTCTCACTGCTTGACGAACAGCTTATGAACAAATGGTCTCTAACTCTTCACTTCACCCGATGAGAGAATCTCTTGCAGAAATTGTATTAGATGCTCGATCAAAGGGGAGGTAAGAATTTCATTTAGCACAATTCTCGCATTCATGATCTTTTTTTTAACACTACGGACTTTCCCTAGGTACACTGGCGCCGACCCCGAACCTCGCCCAGGTCTTCCTTCAGGCCATATACCCAACTCCTTTTCTCTTCCCTTCAACACCTTCCTCCAGAAATGCTCCAGCAGTGTTGATGGCTCGGAATATACCATGTTCTTGCCTCGCGACGGCCTCAGAGAAGCACTTGAGGCGGCCGTCGGCCAGGAACAGACACAGCTTATCATCCACGGCAAGAAACCTATCATTACCACTTGCGGCAGTGGAATGACAGCCGGGGTCCTCTGGTTGGGCCTGAGACTTCTAGGCGTCAAGAATATTGCCCTTTACGACGAGGTACGCGAAATCCATTTAATTAGTTACATGCAATCGTATTGAATACATACTTCCAAGTCCTGGACAGGATATGCTATGCGACCATCTAGCAAAATTACCAAGACATAAATGCTATATTACTGGATGATGTGCACCAATTTAGACAGGATGCCTCGATTGTGGTATATTACACTGCTGAACCCATCTGTTTCCAGACATAACTTTCCTCCTTACAAGCCAGGTGCACCTATCAAAGGTTACCTCCTCGCCAGCACCGTCATAAGTCCGTCGATCCCTTGAGCATCTTCAATCCTGGCAACTCTCTGAGGGTCTGTTCCCGAAGCCTCTGCGATTATAGCAGAGTACAATATCTACACGCCATCGTCAGAAAGCTAGAGAGGAGCTTGCAGGCCCTGAGAGGCGCACCCGTACTCTGAACCCCTCGCGGTATCGAATTTTGGGCTTGGCTATGGTATAATGCCACCTACAACAACACGTCAGTCCCATAAAACCGACGGATATTTAGCACAAGGAAGCTACCTCTCGTCCAGCAATACATTACCGCCACTGTGGTTAGCCAGCTCGAGCAGCGACTTGCGGGACAGCTGAAGCAGTCTCGCAGCATTGACCCCTCCCCTGCAATAGAACGTATCTTGACGAGATGCCCGAGGACCGTAGCGGCGGATCCGCATGTTTGGAGAACATTCCCAATAAGGAGGGGGGACGTCCGGATTTGACTTGCAGTGCACTAGAGGCTTGTGGATGTAGGCGGGTTTCGTCGAGACACCAAGCCAGTGTTGGGCCGTGTCGTTTATTTGCTTTCTGAGAGCAGACATAATAAGAAATGTAAAGTCTGGTGAGATGCATTTGGTGTATCCTGAGGAATCTTTTATAAGTCTCGGTGAACCTGAGGGCGTTAAGAGGAAGGACCCTGCTCATCACAACTTCTGTCGGAGGTCAAACTTGTTTGAAATGCTGAGCCCTCGCAAGTCCCGACCCCTGGTTGGGAAGAGTTCCCCTCGCCAAAGGATATCGTTCTCACAGCGCCTTTGGCTCATGACGGCTCTTCACACACAACAGCGTCTAGAAGCAATAAAGTAACGAGTTGGGGGATTACAAAATATACCTACAAGTACATATTATTTTGTAGAATAATCCCGTCTGGACCGGAGCAACACGAAAGCAATCGACTATATAGCCCTGGTTATGCCTAATGCGGCGCATGTAGCACACCTATGAACGGTGGTGGCCGACGATGTTTGCACGGCTTTCCTGCAGTTCTCGCGGCTACATACAGAGATATATGCATGAGTCACTCTGATTACGGCACGGCCGCACCAACTCACCTCGCCCTCTATATTGCACTTCTACGCGGCTATGCATCCCCTTCCGTAGTAGGGTGAGCTTCCACCTGGGAAATATCAGAACCCGCATTATTAGAGCGTTCCGTACAGAGTATGCAGGATAGGAGGCGATATACCCTTCTATGAGGAGGATGTTGTAGCCTCTCTTCTCGACTTCGCGGAGCAGCTGTTGCTGTGCAAAGGTCACTGCTCTCCGCAGAGAATGACCATGATGGTGGTGGGACTTGACATCGAACACGTATGTCCCCCGAGTGTCTGCTTCGCTTATGGATAGCACATCCAGATCTTATGTGGTTCGTTAGGATAAGGACTTGAACGTTTAAACCACGAGGCGGTAGAGGGCACCCACCTTCATCTTCATAATACATGGGGACCGGCTCCACTGCTTTGCAGTCCACGACCTCCCAAGGCTGTTCCTTTCTCCGGAAACTGAGAAACATGAGGGGGGAATAGCAAGTACTGGTAGATGGAAATTGGAAGGGAGGGGCGGGTTACATCGAGTCTGCATATTTACCCGTTCCATATATCTATTATAGGGATGGGGAGAGTAAACCCTTAGCTTTGAAACACCGCCGAGTTCAAGGGGCGCTATCGCAGCAGGAATGTATTCCCCGCAGGCCGTGCAGCCGTCAGTGCTGCGGCTGAAGCGAAATCTGACTAACTCATACTCACGTTCGAGTGATAAGATATCCAAAATTGTGTATATTTGGCTGAGGGGCACCGAGTGTTTTGTCCCGCTCCGGTTTGATGGATTTAGTCGGTGACGAATAGTTTCGGCTTGCCAGTTGATTCTCTCAGGGCGTTGGTTTAGACTACTTAACGCCATGCTATGCTTCACGCGACGGTCCATCTTCCATGATTGATGGTTTCGCGTGACTCAGCTGCAGAGATTGCGATGACCATGACATCTGTCGGCCGCCGGAAATGTAATGAAAGAAAAAACTTTGTTTGCGCTAGCTCGGCCCTGCGTAGCTACGCCTTGCCCAAGTTGTCTACCAAAACCAGACAAACAAGTGCCTCTAGAGCATCAAGGGTATCAAAACGGCAACACCAGTCAGCCCGAGCAACCCCATATCCAAGGACACCGCCGTTGCCAGAGACGCCGACTGCGTCGAGTTGGAGCATGGCACGGAACTAGTGCTAGCATCACTGGACAGCGTTAGATCGGCGCACTGGAATCGAGGGTAAATGGGCGAATCGTGTGCTCCATAGGGACTGGGTACAATACCTGATATAGGGGTCCATCCCCTCCATCGAACAAGATCTGTTTTGTTTTATTTTCTCAGTTAAATGATCGGCGACAAGATGCCCCGGCTAGAAGTTCAGCACCTGGATAGAAACATTTTGTCCACTGGTCAGTCCCGTGGCGTTGGGAGCAGACGCTAGGTCCAATGGAATGCAGAAATTGCCCTCTCCGTTCAGTCTGAAGGGTGGCTTTACTTGAGTGAAGTTATCAAAGTTGTCCGGGTTCCGGACGGTGGACAACAAAACGGTAGCTGCAACCAGCCGTGCGATGTTAGCGGCACGGGTGGTATAATTTCAGCTGAGAAATGCAAAATGCATACCGGACCATGTCTCATGCTCCGACACCAGGGAGAAAACGCCTCCGCTTAAAGGGAACGCGGTGCGATTGGTCGTAACATTCGTAAATCCATCTGTCGTCACCGGTGAGTGAACGCGTTCCCCATTCCAGAATAATTGTCAGCAACCGACCGCAGAAAGTTGGCTCATCGTCCTCCACAAATGGGCCACGGGGTGCCGGGAATTGTAGTCGGAAGTGCGCGTTTGCCACAGCGGCAGAAAAGAGGACGACGAATGCTGAGAGGATGACTTTCATTGTAAATTGGTAGGGATTCAACAGTACTACTGGCGAGACTGCAACTAGTGCATGTTCTTATATGGCCAGCTGCTTTGTGCTGTGTAATAAGAGAAAAAGTTTTTCTAGGCCATAGGTAAAGTCTATTCTGGTTTTGATGACACATGTGAGACCGTAACCAAAGCGAAGCGAGTAGCCGAGGCCTAGAAGACTTTCCCCACAGAGCCGATGACCTTCCAAGGCCCACGAACACCATTGCGTGCGAAAACGAAGATATGGTATACAACACAAGGCAAGCATCTTGCCAGGGTCCTGTAACATTATCCCTAAATATCATCATTGCCAAAGTGGATATTATTTTTACCTCCGCTCAGAGCAAGGCCAAAGCCGGTCCGCCGAGAGCAAAGAGGAGAGCGATGTATCCAGGGGTTTGTTGAAAGAGGGCCATGCCTGCACTGGTAGCCAAAGGCGAGGCAGCAGAAGAGCTGGAATTGACATTGGCTTCTAAAGTACTGTTCGCGCAAGTAGAATTGATGTTTTCTGGGATGGTGTAGTTGCTTGACAAGGTTAGGTCGGCGCACTGGAATAGCTGAAAGTGGTAAATTCGTTTTCGTGGCAGATCAACGTGAAAGAGGTATCTTGCCTGGTAGAGCGAGCCATCGCCTCCCGAAATAACAACCTGGATGGTGACGTTTACCCCATCACGAACGTCAGTGATGTTTAGATTGTTGAGGCTCAAAGGAATGCAAAAGTTTCCGGGGTTGTCGCCTTTCGCCCAGTAGCGGGCGAATTGTTCGCCGCTACTGCTGTTGAATGCATCAAAGGTGTTTGGATTTTGTCTGGTGGAGATAAGGACCGCCGCTGGAGGTTCGTTCGAGTGAATGAAGGTCTGTAATGGAGCTGAATGGCTGACCTCTCCAATCGGGGTGGCCTTGTCTGATGGTGAAGAACCCACCCGACAGGGGGAAAGTAGATCGGTTGCTCGCTTACTTCAGTATATCCACCTAGGGTTCAAGTATCGGTGTTATTTTCCATCTTATCAATACCCGATGCCTTACCGCAGAAAGTGACTTCTTCAGGACCTTTGAACGGGCCCCGTGGTTCCGGATAGAAGAGGCGGAAGTGGGCTTGAGCTGCACCGATCAAGGGGGCAAGGACGACAAAGACAGTGAGGCGCATTGTATGCAAGGGTGACTGAGAAGAAAGGATGGTCCCCTGGCGGTTTACCCAGTTCGCTCTGCTCTGGCCTTTATAACCATGCTGGATCGAGTCGGACACTGCTGGTATTCAGGCAAAGTAACCAAAAAAAACAAAAACTTTTTCTTTACTCAGGCCGCATAGGTGCCTTCTTGCCCTCGCAATCGTAAACGGTACTCCAGGGTTGAATAAACTGACATTTGCCAAGACCATCCATGTTAAATGATGAACCAGAATGAATTGGCACGCTGATGGAATACAACTTCAGTGGTGGTCCTTCCCACCGCCCGTGTAAATCCTTCCGAAGAAGACTTCTCCAAGTACTAAACCAGTAAGGATCGATATAATGTAACTGGCCTGATAAGTCCTAGAAAGATGTCAAGTAGAGAGCCGCGACGGGGCACACACACATACATGATCGCCAGCATGAGGATATAGCCCAGTAGCCTTTGGATGGCGTAAATAACGCCACGAGGGATATCGATTCTGGCTGTGAATGGCGGGATACTGCGTGAGGGCAACGTTCTTCGCGGCCTGGATGGCTTGTGCCCAGCCTGTGATCCAGAAGCGGAAGGTGCAGGAGAATCCTCTAACACAGATTGGGCAGAGGTTTGGAAAAGACTGGTGGGGTATCCAGATATGCTCGATCGTTAATAGTGATGGAAATACTCATTAAAAGAGTACCTTTTTCTCCAGTGCGCCTCGAGTGCAAATCCTGCTGCGCTGAACCATCGTTCAAATAGGGCAAATGCGAACAGTCCGATGCTTGCCCCGGCTATAGCACCTCGGGAAGCGGGTTGCCAGGCTTTAAAGAAGAGGTAATCTCCCCCAAAGAAGTGGAAATAAGGGGTCATCATAGCATTATTGTTATGATCCATGCCGAAGATAAGAGTATGTGAGAGTCAGAGGAGACGGCCTCGCGCGTTCTTGAGAGCAGTATCGGGAAGCGTTGGAATCTTTTTCGTTTCCAGGTGAACTCGTGTGGGCCGCAGACCTATGATCGGCCAATTCGGATAGGCCAATTAAACGTTAGAGCATTTGATCATTTTCCCAAAGACAAAAAGTTTTTTTCGTCTGTTGGTGATCGCTCAGTCACAAGTCAAACAGGTTGAGGTTTGTGTAAGCCTCTGGTCATAGATGATTCTGTCAGGACATGGCGTGGGGGGTGGCGATGTCATGTTTATTTCTCGCGTCCAGGTTGGGTCCGTCAACTCGACAGCATTTTGCCGACCACTACAGCGATTCGATTCTTGATTTGCGGTGGGATGGGCCGCACTGTGCTATGTCGGGATTAGATGGACCGTTGATAGTCTAGCCGGGAAGTGGAAACCCGGTAAGCAGATGTTTTCGTGAGATCTGAGGTGTTTGCACTTGGAGAGCGGGGCAGCCTTCCAGGTCTCGTGATCTTCGGTGTGATCTTCTGCGGTCGTTCATGCTGGCTTTGTCTGAATAATCTTAGTTCCTTGCTTCGTACATCTACTATGGCCAGCATTGTCCGCAATAGCATTCCACGGAACATCCGCGTCGTCGTAGGGCGTAATGTCCGCCTTGGAGTCGCGGCCAGACCCGCATGTGTCCGCTTCGCTCGTTCCAATTCTACTCAAACACCTCCAGGGAGCAAACCCCCATTGACGGAGGAGCAGATTAAGCGCAAACGAGCTTTGGAGGCACAGGATGACTTGCAGAGGGACTGGGATGCCAAGGTCCTGAGCTATGAGGAACTTCTTCCGTTCACTGAGGCTCCAACCCCTGTGAGTTTCTCCCCTCACTCCTCTACTTGAAGCCGTCAGCTGAGCATGGTTCGGGTCTCTGTAGGACACCTACCTCGTTGATGTTAGAGAACCGGATGAAGTGATCCAAGGAATGATCCCGTCGGCTGTCAACCTCCCGCTAACGGTATTAGCGGATTCTCTGCATCTGTCCCCAGAGGCATTCAAGGAAAGGCATGGCTATGACAAACCAAGGAAGAGCCAGCGAATCATCTTCTACTGCCGCAGCGGTATGAGGAGTACAACGGCCAGTGATGTTGCCAAACGCAACGGATTTACAAAGTAGGTGTTGAGTATGGTTATGAATCATTCTTTGCACTAAAATTCTGCGCTCTAAGCATTCTGAACTACAAGGGTTCATGGCTAGAATGGGTAGAGAAGCAGAATATCAAGACACCATCGACGTAAAAGCACAAGATATGTTGTAGCATTTAGGTAGACCCTAACCCTAAATTGACATTAGACGCATTCCCCCCATATTTGTACTTGGACACATCATGCTCTCCTCTACTATCCGACAAGCTGCTCGTCGTTCGCTCCCGTTCTCTGGGATCACGCTTTCCAGGAGATGTTTGCACTCTATCAAGAATTCGCGCGTCTCTGTCCCTGTTGCGATGCAGAGACATCAACGGTCTTTTGCTACCCCACCCACCCAGGTCAATGCAAGGTCAAGGATTACTTTGGGTCTATTTTCAGCTCGGCTGAACATGTCTTTGTGCTTGTTTAGTGACTTGCATATCGAACGGTATCACGAACTGTCCGAAATAACGATGGATTCACTTTTGGAGTCACTCGAGAACTTGCTAGACGACATCGGGGACCCAACTTACGAGGTAGAGTACCATGTGCGTCCCCCCAATCCAACTCGTCTATTCACGTACTCATTGTTATTGGCAGAGTGGTGTGCTCACACTCAGATTGGGTGAAATGGGGACGTACGTGATCAACAAGCAACCGCCTAACAAGCAAATTTGGCTCTCGTCGCCGTTTAGGTGGGTGCATGTTTGTTGTCAGTCGGTTACGTGTCTTAGCAGCGTTCAGTGGTCCTAAGCGGTACGACTATTCCGAGTCTGTGGACGATTGGTTATACTCTCGAGACGGTCGTGCCATGGGCGACCTTCTGAACGACGAGCTGTCCAAAGCGCTTGGCCGGGAAATTGATGTCGGGCTTGCACAGGTATCCAAGCTCTTGTAGAGTCAAGCAAGTGTGCTGTTTGTGGTCATGAGCGGGTCTAATATGCTTTGCGGTACATCATATTTAGGGGTCTAAATTAGGAGGAGTAAATGCTGCACATCTAAAAGTACAAGATTGCGTCGAATAGATAGCCAATGGAAAGAAAGGAGAAATGCGGACGGCAAGAGAATTAGGACTACTGTGATCTGGGGAGGGTAGTTGGTCATGATTTGTCGCTGCCCTGTCTGCGCGACAAAAAGGCTAGGGCCAAAAATCTGGTGAAATATCGTCAGGAGGGGATGTCATAGAGCAAACAATAGAGCCCAACCTGTTCTTTCCCTCATAGTGTTCGTAAATGCGAGCAGACTCTTCCCAGGACGTTGGCTCTTCCGGGGTGTGGATGCATTGAACTTTTGGTGAGTGGGTCGTGGGAGGTAGCGTAGCATGTGGCAGCAACAGTAGTGAGGGGAAGATGCGCTGAGGGGGTAAAATCTTGACGATGCTTATGGAGAATATGGATCTCTTTCAGCACGCTGTTGACCGACTCGTATTCGGCGTTTGATGGCGGCTGCGCAGTCTTGGCCTCGCTTCTTTCATCCTGCGCATCAACTTCAGAACACTCCTCCTCATTATCTTCGTCTACGTGGCTCTGGTTGGAAGTGTCCCATCCCCTCGTCTGGCCATCGAGTGATGGAGGCAAGACGCGTCTGCGCTTCAGATCGCGAATGCTGATGACGTCTTCAGCGGGTATGCCTTGAGGGATGCTGGGGGAAGCGGGTTGCGGGGAAGGTGCTCGCTGTCTTTTGAGCATAATGGCTACCGTAGGCCCGCCACTTGGGGGAGAGAGAAGGGTGGAAGAGAGAGAGTCTGTTAATTAATGACTCTTGCATTACATAATGGGTAGCACACTTGGACTCTCCCCTTCAGAGCATTTCGTTCCTTGGCCTACAGAAAAGTCCAAAGATGTCGGACACGGATATGCTCGCAGTGGTGGGTATTTCTGGCTTTGGGAAAGCCCTCAAGAAGAGGCAGTTGGACCCACATCGGTTTGACAGGAACAGACGGGACGAGGTGCGTGCTGAGTCGGCTGGTGCACTCAAATGCTTGCTCACACGTAGAAATAGGCAAACCCTTCGAAGGAACGGTCTCCCGCTCCACAAAATACTGCAGCAGGACCGTCACGCCCACACGGCCCAACTCAGCTTCCGACCCCCACAGAAGAGGAGGACTCGGGAGATGAAATAGGGCCACTGCCACAGAACCAGCCCTCTACGGATACTCAGAGGGAGCCAGAGTATAACCCCTCGGACTTAGAAGAAGAAGATCTTCCCGAATTTCCTATTACACACGAGGTTGTCCTCAAGGACCACACCAAAGTTGTCTCGGCGCTCGCTTTGGATCCTTCTGGCGCACGGATTGTATCGGGCTCGCATGACTATGATTGTAAACTTTGGGATTTCGGTGGTATGGATATGCGGTGCAAGCCGTTCAAGAGCTGGGAACCGGCGGGTACATATCATGTATGTATTTTTTTGCGGTCTTTGGTCTTAGGAATGGTACTCATCAGTGTGCGGATTGCAGATACACGACTTGAAGTTTTCAAATGATGGACAGCAGTTCTTGTGTATTTCTGGAACGATACAGGCAAAATTGTTTGATAGAGACGGAGAGGAGAAGTAAGTGTCACTGGCTCTGTCTCCAAGGTGTGCCATGTTCATTCTAACGTCAGGGCGACCTACATCAAAGGGGATCCCTACATCCGGGATATGAAGAATACCTCGTGTGTATCGTTCATTTGGTCTACGCGACTTTAGGCCAAGTATCAATTTCTTTCACAGTGGGCATGTCAGCGAGCTTACATCCTGCGCATGGCATCCAAAAGATGGCCAGACTTTCATTACCTCGTCTGCTGATTCAACAATACGGTAGGTGCTCTTCTGGGAACTCCTGACTAGTATTAATGCATGACAGGATATGGGATATCGAGAATAAGCGCAAACAGAAGACAGTGATCGTGGTCAAGTCCAAGGAGCGTGGAGCACGGACAAAGGTGTTGACTTGTGGGTATTCTCCTGATGGCAGTATTATTGGTGGAGGTACGTTACTAGTATGCTCAGAATTAGAGGTCCGTATATTCTGACTCACCTCCATCACTTCAAAGCTTGTTTCGATGGAGCCCTGCACATGTGGCAGTCCAACTCCAATTTCGCGCGACCGAATATGTCGATAGAAGGAGCACACACGAAGAATTCGGAGACGGGCTCATTGGTCTTCTCTGTTGATGGGAGAACGGTGCTTACAAGAGGAGGCGATGATACTGTAAAAAGTATGTAAAGTTGTGGTGTCAGACGGGGTTTCCTGGTGCTGACGGTCTCTTCGGACAGTCTGGGATCTGCGGGCGTTCAAAAAGCCGCTTGCGGTGCGCAGCGATACGCCCACGCTGTATCCCAATACAAACGCAGTCTTCAGTCCAAATGATAGGTACATCATCACAGGTGCGGGTGCTACGGTTAAAGGAGGACACGGACAACTGTTGTTCTTGCAAAAAGACAACCTGGAGATTGTCAAGTCTCTTGAGGTCGGCGCAACGCCTGTCAGAATATTCTGGCACTCCAAGATCAATCAGGTGCGGCACGTGAAATGACTTTCTGTCTCCTCTGACTCGTGGCTTGCAGATTGTCACAGGCCTCTCTAACGGCGAGATATACGTGTTGTATTCACCAGAGACATCGCTCAATGGCGCCAAGCTGCTGCTGAACAAGGGACCGCCAAGAAAGGTGACGGTTGAGGACATGTCGGATGCGGTGACCGCCCCACACATAATCACGCCACATGCGTTACCCATGTTTCGCGACATGGATCCAGGGCGGGGGACGAAGCGCAAGCGCGAGAAAGATAGGATGGATCCCAGGAAGAGCAGGAGACCAGAGCTTCCTGTCAGTGGACCCGGAAAGGGAGGACGGGTGGGTGCGAGTGCTACCCAGCATGTCGTGCAGAATTTGGTCAGGGACACGAAGCGAGATGAAGATGTGAGTGTTTGCTGCCATAGTGATTCACCTCCTCCCGTCTTTGTCGTCTCGCTCCTCTTTTGTTGTCTTGATTGCGACAATTTTGAGACATCTGGCTTCGCGAGCTATGCCTGGATAGTTTGCATTGCCAAATCATGGACATCATCCTGCCCTAGAGCGGCCCCTCTTGTGTTGTCATAAGCGCGGAGGTGCCGAGACTAGGTTGGATATCTCCTGATGGGGGACTTGACGCGGTTGCACTCTCACACCGTCTGGCCTGATGCTGATGGGGCGTCTTTCAGCCCCGCGAAGCGTTGCTCAAGTACGCGGACAAGGCAGATACGGATCCCTTATGGACAAAAGGTGAGCATTGGCGTGTCTCATTTCTGCGCCCGGCAAGTCTCTGCAGCAGTGACGCCCACAAACTCGGCAAACCGATCTGCCTGCACGTGCCGAGACAGATTTATTTGCACATATTTACGTGATGCTGACTGACGTGGCGGTTCTTTCCGAAACCTTGTTGCAGCCTGGAAGTCGAACCAGCCCAAGCCCGTGTTTGCAGACGAGCCTGCAGAGGAGGAGAAGGAGGGATAGTAGGCGGCATGGAAGATCTATAGTAGTAGGACGGCGCAGGGGGTGGGCAGGGCTCAATGGGGACGCAGGACGGGGCGTTGTTGAAGGAGGGTGGCCCCTGCGCGGGAGATTTGAACCTTAAATTTTGAGGACTATAAAGACCTAGCCACCTCCGATCCCCCTAACTCCCCAAAAATCTTCCCTTGCTCTCCTCTGTCACGCCGTGACTGTAACGCACCAATTATGAACCAAGTTTCTGGTCACACTGACCCGCTCACTGTCACCGACCCCGTCACCGTCCCCGCCCCCACCGACCCCCGCCCCTCCGCCACCCCTCCACCCCCCAACGGCATCGCAAAGCTCAATGGCGACCTTAAGTGTGATCCCAGCTCTCCCGCAGTTGACTCTCCTGCAACCCCTGTCTCCAATGCTGCTGCCCCTGACGTTAAAATCGATATCGACTACCAAGAGCAGGAGAGCGATGTCCGCCACGAACCCATCCCCATCAAATCCATTTCCCCCATCGACACTAAGCCTGTTGATGACGCGTCCACCGTCGCGCAGATTAGCACACCGGCAGATCCAGGTTTGTCCTTTTTCTTCTTTCTTCTTTCTATACCCGCTTTGTCTCACCAAATTTTACATATATACACATAGACGCCATATCCATCCACGCACCAAACGGAACACCACCACCACCCACTGGCCAACTGCTCGATGACGTGAAGATGGCAGAACAGACACCCGTTCCCAATGGAGTTCACTCCGTTGACACCGATGTCCTCATGGATGAGGGTGATCAGCCCCCGCCTACCTCACCCGCCATCGCCGAAGCTTCGACAGACAGCATCGAGCCTAATGGCACTTCTACCCCTCGCCCACTTGCTACAGATGACGATGACGAGAATCAGCCACCCCCCGCGAAACGGGCTAGGATGCATTCGGATGCGGATAAAGCGTCGTTCACCCATGTAAGTAATACCCTTGCAGCTTCTCCCTGTGCGCCATAATGGGCGTGCTGATTTTCTGTCCTTCTGAAGTCCGCAACTCCACCTCCAGCCTCTGCTGCCCCCAGTCCCGTTCCTCTCCAAAGCGCCCCAGGAGCTGCCCCTCCACCATCATCTATCCTATCCTCTGTACCACATTCGTCCGCTTTACCGACTGGTACTTCTACATTTACAACAGCGCAGCTGCGTTTCGCCCAGTCCACTGTCCGGAGCCTCAAGAAACTCAAAGATGCTGCTCCATTCCTACGACCAGTCGACCCTGTCGCGCTCAACATTCCTCACTACCCTTCCATCATCAAACATCCGATCGACTTTTCTACCATTGAACGCAAACTGAATAGCTCCAACGCGACGAAACCCGACCCCAATCCTGAAAACCCTCGCTATCTCAGCGCGGATGAATTTATCGCAGATGTTCGTTTGATCTTCCAGAACTGCGTCACCTTCAATGGTCCAGACCATGCAGTAACTGCTATGGGAAAGCGCGTAGAGGAGATCTTCGATAAACAGATTAAGCACCTTCCGCCTGTGGTGCCGCCACCAGAGGTGGGTTGAGCCACTGTTCTTGTGAGCCGCTAACTTATCTATGTTAGACAAAGCCACCCCCTGCCCCCAAAAAGGCCTCTCCTCCACCTCCCCCCCCATTAACTGTATCGGCGCCGCCACCCAAACCAAAGGTTCCCCAAGCGCGTCGACCCTCCACCTCAGTACCGGTCATCCGTCGAAATGACAATGAAGCGGTCGGCCGCCCGAAGCGCGAGATCCATCCACCCCCTCCCAAGGACCTTCCTTATTCTGATCTTCCGAAGAAGAGCAGAAAAGGAAAACGAGTGAAGGATGATGGTACCGCCGAACAGTTGAAGTTCTGCGGCAAGCTTCTACAAGACCTTAACAGGAAGCAGCACTACACTGTTGCTAGTCCGTTCTATGAGCCTGTTGGTAGGTACCCTTTCTTGTTTGTTGTACGTGAGGATAACGAGGTGGTTTTAAGACTGGGTGAAGATGGACCTGCCGATGTATCCCAAGATTGTAAAAAAGCCAATGGATCTATCCACTATGCGCAAGAAGCTTGATGCTAACGAATATCCAACTGCAAAGGACTTCTATGCAGATTTCAAGCTCATGATCAAAAACTGTTTTGCTTTCAACCCCGTCGGAACGCCCGTTCAAGTGGCTGGCGCGGAGCTCCAACGTCTCTTCGAGGAGAAATGGAAAAACCTACCTCCTCTCCATGAGGTCAGCGATAGTGATGAGTACGATGAGGATAGCGAGGATGAAGAAACACGTCAACGTGAGTCTCGTTCTATCTTTCTCTTAACCCTTATTTATGGCCAACCTCAGGCAAAATTGTGGAAATAGAACACCAAATGGAAACCCTACGAGACACACTGTCGGCTCTGAAGAGCAAAACCACGAAAAAAAAGGTCAAGGAGGAGCGACATGAAAAGGCGCCCGTAGCCTCGACTTCCAAAGCCCCTCCTAAGCAACCAAAATCTCAGTTGAAGAAGAAATCGAAGAAGCCTATCGCGGATGATGACGTTTTGACCTTTGAACAGAAGAAAGATTTGAGCGAATCTATTGGCAAGCTCGACGGAACGAAGCTGGAAAAGGTGATACAGATCATTCACGAAGGTGTTCCCGAAATTCGTGACGTGAGTACGCTCCACTTGCCCCTGGTTACACTGTCATTTTTGTGGCCTCGATCTCATGTATACTGTGTTGCAGAGCACGGAGGAAATCGAACTGGAGATTGATACACTTCCAGCGGCGGTTCTTACTAAACTCTACAACTTTGTAATACGCCCTATGCGCAGTCAACCTACGAACAAACGAAACCGGACGGGCAAGGGCACGGGAACGGGTGGGCTGAAACGAAAGAGTATGGACGAAGATGTTGAGGCTGAGAAGATCCGACAGCTCGAGAAACGCATGGCGCTCTTTGAACAGCCAATGGGCTCCGGGCCAGGGCCGACAACCCGGAACGTCGACAGTGATCACTCATCTGATTCGAGTGATTCAGAAAGCTCGGGCAGCGACTCTGAGTAGATGTTGGGCTCATCCTGCCTCTGTTTATTATGACCTGTATATTTTCTCAATGGACCTCGACACCTACACTTCTTGCTCTCGCCCTCGTCCTCATTTGTTCACTTTTTGGTCCAGACAATGGTATACCTCGCACTTTTCTCCAATGACTGCTTCTTCCTAAGCTGATGGTCTATCCTCCCCCTTTAATATTTTTTGCACGCCGTGATAAGTAAGAGTCAATCAATTCTTCCTTCCCCCCCCCCCTTCTAGCTAGTTAGTCGTATTTACTTAGTTGAGAAATCTTTCTGCCTTTTTAATCCGACCTAATCGATTTTCTTTGTGAACAAAGTAGAGCATATACAAGTATAACAAACGGCAAAGCGAGACCAGAGTACAATTGGTACGTGCAAAATTCTTCCTCTTTACTTTCGCTTTGAGTTCTTCGCTTGAAACTCCCGCCATCCCGAGCGCAGAGGTTGTGCAGGTGGGGAGAGAGGCTCAGTGGGTACTGGTTTGGAAGGAGCGGATAGGATGGGATCGGAGGTTGAGAGAGAGCCTGCTGGAGATTGATTCATAGATGACACCCATCCGTCCCCTGTTGGTGGAGGTCGCGGTCGACCATGCGAATCTTCGATGGCGGATGGATGGTGCGATTGAACAACAACTCCCGTATCGAGGGACGTCCAGCCTCCTGTTCGAAAGGTTGGTACCGCGCCGGGGAGCCGACGAGAATCGGACATAGTAGAAGATGGGGGCGGTGGGGGTGGTGGTGAGTGTGCGGACGTGGATATGGATGTAGATGTAGATGATACAGATACCCATCCGGAGGATCTGGGGAGTTCAGGGGGTGGTGAAGGAGATGTGGATGTGGATGCAACGGTCGTCCAACCAGACTTCTTGAATCCTGAAGAAGGCACCGAGGGGGGAGGTGGGTTGATTGAGGCCCAACCCCCTTTCTTTTGCAAACCCTGCGAGCCAGTACTAGAGTCCACATCCATAGCGGATGAAGCGCCTGCTGTGGATGCTAACGGAGGTGGCAGGCCGCTGGAGCTGGAGCTGAGGACACTGCTGCTATTGTTGCCGCCACCAATCGGAACCAAGGACTTTGGCATCCTGATCCCCCTGGCAGCTGCAATCTTGCGCAGTTCTTTCTCCTCACGCTTACGTTCCTTTTCTTTCCGTTTGTCGATTTCCTCTTGGGGCTTCAACCGGGCATTCGCTTGCATATCTCTGTAGCGCGCTTTGTGGTGGTGCGCGTACGAGTTGGTATGTTCATCGTATTGTGCTACGTTTTTAAATTGTTTGTCGCACAGAGTGCAGTAGAATGCGCGGAGGGTGCTGGTAATTTCGTCCTGGAGAGCTGCTTTACGCGCTACGGTGATCTGTTTACGGTATGCATGGTAATCAGATGTGTTTGGGGTGGAAACTTTGGGTTGGTTACCTCCCGGGCTTTGCGCTGTTCCTCCGTTTCCTTTGTTTGTCGCTCGGAGTCGAGCTCACGGCGCTGCGAGACGGTCTCTTCTATCATACGGACATCTTGATTCGTTTTGCCGAGCCCAGTCGAGTCTCTTTTGATTTCAAAAGGGACGGGGTCCACACGACCTTGACGGTGAGATGGAAGTTAGTTCAAGCGAAATATCTGGAGGGTCGTGGACTACTACACCGTCTCCAGAAAGGCCGACCGGCTGCCCTTCAGACCAGCCCATTTTCGCAAGCATGGAGAAACCCTTGTTGGTAGGCTTGATCTTGGTGTCGACTGTGATAACCTCCCGAATGGACCCCCGAACATACTCGTCGTATTTGGACATGTGGCCGTCTGCATCAACGTCCATTGAGTCTGGGGAGGGAGAGGACGAGCGGGAGACAAGTGAAACGTCATCGTCGCTGTCATCGCTATTTCTCTGGCGCTATAGTGGAGGCAGGGCAGTATGCGGTGGTGATAGCGTTGAGTAGAGTACCTTTGGATAAACAGCTGAGTCCCCTGCGCGATTCATAGGTAGGCTAGTTGTTTAGAGCAAACTATGCAAAGGGGGAGACACTAAACACGGTGCACGTGATTGATCACCCGACGCGTTAAACCCTTGAACGTCTCACACATACGCTGTAGATGAGTTCCGATGGCTATTTCGATGATAACGACAGTTTCGATGCGACTGCTCTTGAGCAGCTTGATGCCATTGAGGCAGCATACACTTCTTCCAGCTCAACCGTACCCAAATCTGCTCCCCTCCCCGCCAAGAAACCACAGCCTCCGAAACCGACCCGCAAGCAAGACTCTTTCTACGATCTTACCATAGACCTCGACGATAACGAGCTGGATAAACTGGATACCTTTATTGCAGACGCTTACGCAGGCAAAGCTAAGCCTGTCGTTGGCCCGACTAGGCAGACGACCCTGTTTGGTGATGTTCTTCCGGACAAACCTCCAAGCAATAAACCCAACTCTCGCGGAGGGCTACAGCGAACAACCTCATCTTCTCGCAATCCATTTGGACAAAAACCTAAGCAGACAAAAATTTGGGACCAAACTGCTTTTGCTCAGAGTGGGTGGAAGCAAAAACGGAAGGGGAGGACGCTCGACGATGGTGAAGAAGAGGACGACGAGCAGGTAGAATTTGAACAGTTCCCGGCTCCATTTGTTACCCCTTGTATGTCCCCTCTCGTTAACTAGATCGTTAGATGGCACTCATTCTGTCCCCCAGTTGGGTGAGTTTTGTCTAAAAGCTCAACTCAGACTACTGACAACCTACTTTGTCAATCAACAGACCGGTGAGTATAGAGACGACCCCTTATTCCTTCGCAATTCATTTTCCTCCTAGCCCCCACTCATGAAACTCAAACCCGATTTGCTCGAGGCGAAACACTGGATCTTCCCTCTTAATAAACCCAAACGAGACTACCAGTTCAATATCGTCAAGAACTCACTGTTTGAAAACACCATCATCTCCGTACCAACAGGTTTAGGCAAGACATTCATTGCCGGGGTGATCATGTTGAACTGTGCGTCGATGAGACTCTCCACCACTTTGAGACTAACACGCACACAAATATAAAGACTACAGGTGGTTTCCAGACGGGAAAGTGGTCTTTGTAGCGCCTACAAAGCCACTGGTAACCCAGCAAATTGAAGCCTGCCACCAGTCATGCGGCATCCCTGGGAGCGATGCTGCCGAGATGACTGGCGAAGTTATGAGATCGAAACGAGAGAGACTTGTGAGTATCACTTGTCTGTAACTAGAACCAGACCAACTCCGAGTCTCAGTGGGAGGAAAAGCGAGTCTTTTATATGACTCCCCAGACCCTGATGAACGATCTCGCAACGCAGAATTGCGAGGTCATGGACATTATTCTGCTCGTTATCGGTATGTTCTCATGTTCTCATATCCGAAGCAATTGACCAACGTTGCCGAAAGACGAGGCCCATAAGGCCACTGGTGATTATGCCTATAATCAGATCGTGCGTTATATGATGGCGAAGAATCCCCACTTCCGACTTATCGCACTGACTGCTACTCCCGGAAGCAACCCTATGGCTGTCCAGAACCTCGTGGACGGTTTACACATCAGCCATATAGAGATTCGAGACGAGAACAGCATAGACCTCAGGCCCTACCTTCACGAAAAAGTAAGTTCAGGCGCTCTCAGGAATCGGCTCGCATAACGCATTCCCTTCTACTCAGAAAATAAAACAACATTGTATACGAATGTCTGAGGGCATCAGGAATATCAGGGAGCTTCTTGCTCGGCTCATGGATGTGAGCACGAGGCTCGCGTTGCTCCTGCCACCAACGCTCATATGTTTATATTAGACCTTCCTCAAACCTTTGAAGGCTCAAGGGATTATGTGGCCAGAGCAACACGCAGTACGGCTCCACCCATATGCAGCACGAGCCAAGATACCAGAGCTGCGACCCCATCAGAAGGGCTTTTTTAGTCACCTGAGCACACTGGGTAACTTGGCTCAGGCAATGGCATATCTTGTGAGTAATCGTGGAGCCTGACATCGCGAAGCTGAGATTCTGTCCCAGCTTGAGGGAACCGTAGGCATGGCCCATTCCTATCTCAGAGACATATCGGAGAGAGACTCGGATGAAGGTGCTCGGACGACCCAGAAAACCCAAAGCAAGAAGCTACGGGAACACCCACTGTTCCAGAAGGTCATGACAGCTTTTGAAGCACACAGAACCAGCCCCACTGGTCCTTTCCTGCCGCATCCGAAGATGGACAAGACTGTTAATATCCTGGTCGATTATTATGGTAAGAGGCTCCCGGATAGCGATCAGGAGGAGGATGCGGGAAGTTCGGCAGAGTCGAAGGCAATGGTATTTGTTACGCACAGAGAGGCTGTAGATGAGATTGTAGAGGCACTAAACACCCACCAACCGATGATACGTGTCTCCAAATTCATTGGGCAGGGTATGGATAAACATGGGAAAAAGGGCCAGGCACAGAAGCAGCAGCTCGAGGTAACGAATATCTCTTCCAAACCTCTAGCATCACGCCTAATCAGCATTCGTTTAGATCATTCAAAAGTTTCAGAGCGGAGAGTTCAACGTCCTCGTTGCAACTTGTATCGGTGAAGAAGGGCTGGACATCGGTGAGGTCGACCTCATCATTTGCTATGACACCCAGAAAACCCCCATCCGCATGGTATGCTCTAAGTACCAGCATTTGCTCCCCCTGATCCCTTTTAAATCGCGTCATAGCTCCAACGATTCGGGCGTACAGGGCGAAAACGAGCCGGTTGCGTGCACGTTCTGCTGGCTGAAGATCGCGAAGAGTTCAACCTAGACAAAGCCCGCGCGATGTACAAAGAGGTGCAGAAATCCATTTGTAGAGGAGAAGATCTCGAGTTCTTTGCGGACGTCGAACGTCTCCTGCCCGATCACATCAAACCTATGTGCCTCGAGAAGCAGATGGACATCCAACCTTATGTTCGCGAACAACGCAAAGCGAAGGGTTCAGCACGGTCACCTGCAAAAGCTATCGCCAGTAAACGCAAACGTAACGACGATATTACGAGGAATATTCCTCTGGGTGCTTGTACCGGCTTCGTCAGCGTTGCGGACTTGGTTGTTAAGGAGTCGAAGAAGAGGAAGACGGTGGTGAAGGACTTTGATGCTCAGGGAGACGATGATGAAATTGATAGGGAACTCGAGTCCGGCGTTATGGGTAGGTTTTTCTGTGAAGCGGACACAGTCGATGGCCGGTCCTTCGTCCAAGATTTCCCCAGACCCGGAAGAGAAACCCAAAGGGAGAGTGAAAAAGACAGCAACGATAGCGGCTGGGGATAGCACCAAACCCAAGAAAAGTACGATCGGGAAAGCCAAGGGAAAAGCGAAACAAAGGGAGAAGACCCCTTTGCTCTCCCAACAAGGGAGAGATGACTCAGTTGACCGAGAACTCGAACAAGGCCCCTATGATGTCTCTGGAAAGTCTCAAAGGAGTCCACCCTCTTCGGTATCTGTCTCGCATTCGCGGGCCCGATTCCCACGGCTCAAGGGCAAGCGGCTTGAGGGACAGCTGAGTTGTGTACAGGAGGATACCGTTCTGGGCTCGCCGGGAGAAGAAATGGTACGACACCGATCTGAGTCTCCCTGTGAGTAGTTTTCTCCCTGTATATCTCCTCTCGCTAAAGATTTCTCCGTAGCCTCTCAGGCGGGTGAGCAGCTAAAGGATCGTGGTACGAAAAATAGCATGGCATGGTTGGTCGAAGACGACGAGGATCCAGATATCGTGATTGTTTCCTCGTCGCCAGCCGTGCCCAAGAACGCCAAGTATGATGAGTCAGTAGAAATCTTGGACACGGGTCAGGGTAAGATAATGAGAAACAAAGCTTATATATATATCCTAACATCCTACCAGGAATTTTCCCGAGTCCCAGTAAGAAGAAAGCGCCAAAATCCTACCCACAGTCAACCAACGTGGACATCCTGGAACTATCCTCTGAATCAGAAATGATGGTGGATCAGTCCCCAAGCGCAAGCCCCGAGCCCAGGACGAGAAAAGCAATGCTATCACCCTCGAGTTCTCCAAAAACTCATCATTTCTTAAACACGCCTGCGATAGAACACACACAGCCCATCCGACGAATGGGCCAACAAGCTCCCAGACGATATTTCCCCCAAGATGGCACCCCATCGGACGCCGAGGAAACCATCCCTCCACCACCACAACGCCGATTGCGACGACACCAAGAAACCATGCATCCACCCGTGACAGCAGATATGCCGAAGGAGAGCAAGAAACCGCTCACACGGCGGAAACATAACCCCCTTCTGGATTACGCCGCAGAACATTCTGGAGACGAGACCAGTGCAGGGTCGTCTCATAGCGAAGACGAGGTTGAGAGCGAATCGGACTGTCTCTTTATTAAAAATTCGCCGATTACGCAGATGTCGCCTTCGTATAATCAGACAGCGGCCTACCGCCGGGGCTTAATGACACAGGCCCCTGGTGGTCCCGCATTTGCGCATGGCCCCGTGAAGAACGGGCCTTTCGGAAGAATGGAGCCGAGGGTGCGGAGGAGGGTGGTGGATAGTTCTCCACCGCCCGAGGATGACGAATATGAGTTTGGAAGCTTTGTGGTGGATAATGATGCAGAGATTTCGTATTTGACGCAGGTGGATGACAATTCTGATTGTTTTCTGTAGAATATATACAGCACAGATCGCTTTCGAATTTTATAGCTAGTGTATAGAAATAATTCAAGACCCGGGCGAGCCCAAATTATTTGTCCATCTTGACCTGTCGGCGGACGTAGACATCCTTGAGCGTAGAGGTCGCGTGGCCATTGGTAGGGGCAACCCAACCCGCAGCCTTCTTTTCCTCTGCAAGCTGACGAATGAGAGAGAGAAAATCGTCGACAGCTTGTTTGGAGGTTTGGATATGGACGACAAGACGAGATCCACCGAGAACGAGGGGCTCAGGGAGAGTACTACCGCGTTCGGCGATTTCGTCGAACGTGAGCCCGAGGGGAGCGGGATCATAGAAAAGCTAGATGATTATTGTCAACTGTGTGTCTGGATGAGAGTAGCAAAACGCATCCCACCATGCAAGTCTCTGCCTTGCTCAGAATAATAGCACCAGCCCCCTCGAGGCCGGTCTCGAGTTTCCGGGTAAGTGCATGGACTCGAACCAGTTGCGGAAAATTATGAGTAAGAGCGTAGGCCGCACATCCTGCAAGGAAGCCTGTTTGTCTCATACCACCCCCAAGGATCTTCCTGAACCATCGTGCTTTGGTAATGAATTCCTTTGGTCCAACGAGACAGGAGCCGACGGGTGCACCTGCCGTCGACGAGCTCAGTGTGATAGAGCGAAACGTTACGAATGTAGAATGGGGCTAACCTAAACCTTTGCTGAAGCAAACGCTGACTGAATCAAAGGGCTCGCAGAGCTCTTTGATGCTTGTCCCTGTACCTGCAGCGACGTCCCATATACGGGCTCCGTCGAGATGCATTTTAATACCCAAAGAATGGCCGTAGTCGCAAATTTTGATAACTTCGTCCTGAGGGAAAATGGTCCCGTTTAAGGTATTCTCCAAAGCAATAACCTGGGTGGGTGCTCTAGAACAAATCCATGGGCGTGACATGCCGTGGTGTGCACAAGCGATACGTACACATGAACGTCTATCCCGAGTATGATATTATCCTGAATTTCCTCTAATGTTAAATGGTGCTCTGATAATTCGGTATCAGACAGTTGTCGTTCAGGTCCATTCAACGTACTGTTTGCAGGTAACAGTGGTACGAGGTGCGCTCCAGAATGGAAGGCAGCTCCTCCCGCTTCATATCTAGAGGGTCGTGAACATGAGCACGTTTCTTGAACACACATAAATCACGTACTTGTAAATATGTGCACGCTTATCGCAAACGACAGAATAGGGAGGCTGCTGAAGATGAGTCCTCAGAGCAATCTGATTAGACTGGGTGCCCGAAGGCACGAATAGCGCGGCCTCTTTCCCCACGAGCCTGGCGACATGTGCTTCCAAGGCCCTGGGAATATAACTGAGCTTAAGGCTTAGTGTCGAGATCAACTAACCTACGCAGTTGAGGGCTCGAAATAAACATCATCACCCAAAGATGCAAGCGTCGCATAGGCGTACATCTCCTCGGCGGGCACTGCATGTCCGTTAGTGTAAGCCTATCGCTCAGACAGGTCGCAGACCTGTCACAGTGTCAGCTGGGAACAGAGTATAATCAGGCGTTGCTCCAGTCAAAAAGCGCCATGACATACAAATAAAGGTACGAGTTACTTCCTTCCGTTTGGCGGCATTGTCGAGAATGTGTGTCTTGGAGAGGATATCAACCTTGACCTGGTCGATTACCTGCTGGACAGCGGGGGAGAGATCTACAGACATTGGGTGTGAAAAACACGTATGGAACGAAACATGTGGGTCTGTTCAGTTTATATGCCTCTGCTCGTGATGGGATATGTGAACATTGTGCCGTGTTACCTAAGCGTGCATCTTTGTATCAAGCCTATCGACCTGCTGCCCGTGTTCTGCTCTTATTCCTTGTGGTTGTCGCTGTACGCTGGTTCGATATGGGAAACGTTTGTCAGACCCCCGTTGATCTCTCTCGCAGCAGGGCTGACTCGATCATCAATGGACAGAGGTGCCAAGGCCGCACAAAAACGCGAACGCAATGCTCAGAAGGCCCTTGCCAAAGGGTCTAAGAGCCAGTCGAAAGTCAATCAAGCAGCTAAATCTATCATTTGCTCAGTTTGCAAGCAGACATTTGTGAGTCACATCAAGCCGATTGTTGTCTGTCCCAAGGTATCGACGCCGAACTTCCTCAGCTCGTGACTACTCGTGCACCAGCGTAAGGCGCTCCGACTATTCGCTGGTACTTTACTTATGGTGTCACAGCCTAGAGGAACACTTCGAAGGACAAGCACGATAAGACACTGAACGAATGTTTCCCCGATTTTGGCAAATAACTCTCGGGGATGCTTCACTGGCAATCCCTAGTAGGTTGTTCCTTGGCGCCGGGTATATCAACACGATAGGTTTGTTTTTCCCGATGTCACAGACGACGTTTGTGAGAAATAGAATGGTTTTGTTGCACCGTCACAATCTATGAGAATCAAATAGGTCTGCCTCTGGTTCACTTTCCTATACGCGATCAACGCACCTTATCCGTTCCCACCGTGATCTCTGCGCCCGGAAGCAACGTGCCACTAATATGACCGCGACTCTCGATGATCCCTCCGCACGGGCTTTCAATGAGCGCGGCAATACAATGAATTGGAAATGTTTCTCCCATATGCGGACATCACTCAACCCTTTGACCCTGACTTATTTTTGCACATATACATAGTGGCGACATATTAATCTACCATTCCTCGAGTGGAGCTGATGGTTTCTGCCGCTAGAACTGCGGTGAGTGTTTGCATCCCGGTTTAACGGGCCAATTGCAATTCTAATACGAGATCCCCGATGCCGATTCACCACGCAGGTTCCAATACAGGGCCGAACTTTGTGCACAACTTCACCGAGCCGCAATCCGAACTAAAATTGCCGCCAATTCAATTACATGCGGGTTACAAGACAACGAGATATCAAATCCGGCTTTCTCATAAGAGTCACGTTGAATTCCAGCCTTGAACGACGCTCCAACATCAGTCGGCTCACAGGTAGTCCAATGCCCTAAACGGAATGAGTTGTTCTGGCGTTCTCAGATAAATACTGGGGACCGATGCATCTTGTTCGCTGGCTCCCCCTGATTTCATCCTATGGTTTCCTTCGCGGTGTCCTCCACCGCAGTTGGCTCCCGCCAAAACATGCTCAGGGACCGTCGACATAGCTCCATCCACTTGCCCAACCTTCCTCCCAATACTCCACACAAAGGCGAGCTCGTCATTGTTGTCGCCGAGTCTACCACTGGTACCCGTGAGCCGCAAGCATGTGTCTCTGGCGCTCCCGCGCCTACACCAGATAAATCAAGCCCGCCCTTGTCACCACTGACGCCTATATCGCATGTCCATGCGTCTGAATATTCTACCGTGACCACTCCCCCTCGTTACAACCCTCCTTTGCATGACTTCATTCCTTATGAATCGATCTCGTACCCCTCGGGCACACCCACTCCATGCAATAGTCGTGCTCCTTCCCCTGAATCCGAGGACCCTAGGTTCAGTTTCGACTCTCCAAAATGGCGCCTTACAAGTGGGTATTTTGCCTGCTTTGTCTGCGGATGGGGGGATGGAGGTTCGTCGACGAAAAGTTGAACTTCTCCCGAGTGTTCCAACTGAAAATGCCCTGTGCAGTTACAGGGACTGTGATGCCGCGTGCGCGGCTCTCCTACAAGTCACCCGAGTTCATGGACCTGACACTTCTTTTGCAGATCTCAACGCTGAATTTAACCTCACCACGATGACCTCATCCTTGCTTTGGGCCGGAACCACCTGCGGGTAGGTAGAGAAGAGATAGACCCTTTGTGAAGAGTTTGCTAAAGTATAAACCTCCTTCAGATTTTTTGCAGGAACATTTCTCGTAGAAATTATGCTCAAAAGGTTGGGGCGGTTTAGGCTTGAGCCATTCAAGGGGTACATCATACCCCACTCCTGGGTAATGTTCGGCCAGAGTGAAACCGTCTATGGCCACTCAACCTCCCAGGCGCGTTACTTGACCCTACTAACTGCGGGTATGATGCATGGGCTCTATTTTGTTATGATGGGTTCCCGTAGTAGCTTTACCCTCATGTTCGTAGCCTATGCTATGGCTGCGTTTGCCCGCGCTCTATTAACTGGTGTGTAGCTAGCACTTTTTGGCTCGGAACGTAAAGATTCTGATGGAGGTTCAATCTCCCAGCACCCCTGTCAGTGTGCTTTCCCTCGGACTACAAATGTCTCCATTAAGATTATCTTCTAGAAATGCCTATTTTGCCTCTGGACCAAAACAGGCACTTGGATATGCGTATGGCCTCGCTAGTGAGTCTCTAGCTTACTCTAGACCTCCGCAGAGTTAAGCGTCGTAAAACCCAGGTCTCGGAAGCGTTGCTTCCCCTTTAGTCTGTCAATCCATAATCGCCGCTGGTGTTCCTTGGTTTCACTTCTATTACGGCTCCCTCGTCCTGTCTGCGCTCAACATCATGTTCTTGGCCAGGGCATTTAGGCCCGGCTTGGCGGAATATGCAAAAGACCGTCAGGAGGCACTGGGCGAAGCTCGCTTGAGGCTTTCTGATCGATCCCTAAGTGATGCTGGGATGCTCTCGCCCGCTGCCGTGAGCCCTATCTCATCAGCCATGGAACTTGAGTTGGATGAGAACAAGAAGAAGAATAGTATGTGTCAGTTCCCATCTATACGTGTGGGATATTTATGATTTAACTGCTTGCTCTCAAGCTCTCAAGATGGCACTCTGCATGCCGTACCAATGGGCTTTCTCTCTTTTTGTGCTCCTTTATAGCGGGAGGTAGGTTTCAACACTTGACTCGTACCCATCGTATTTATCCGACGGGTTGAGCCTTTCAGCGAAACTACGACCCAGGGCTTCGTACGTTCAACACTGATTCTTACACGGGAGTGCTAAAGGTCAACCTAGATGGTGACATACCTACTAGGTACAAAAGTAAGCCCCGGCTCCACCTCTCTCAATATGAAGCTGACATGGAACGGCCACGGTCGTAATAGGGTGCCAATCCGAAAACTGTGGGTTATGTTGTTTCGGGCTTCTGGGGGGGTATTAGCCTCGGGCGGCTCTCCTGGGGTTATTGCACACCTTTGTGAGTCCTTGGGTGCACACCCATACTTTCAGAGCCTTACGGGATGGCGTTTTGATACAGCCTTACTTTTACCCAGAGGAAGCATACTATCCATCTTTGCATGTAGGTACGTTGTCAGTGCTTTTCTGACATCCATTCTCACTGCCTCTTCCCCCGCACTGCAGCCGTGGGTTAAACTTTTCTCAACGGTGCTACACACTCTTTGACATTTCGAATGATCTAGTCCTTGGACTGGTTCTCCAAATCCTCGTGTGGGTCGTTAAATCGCACGTCCACAACTCTGTTGCAGCAAGTTTCATAGGGTTCTTCTATGGACCTATTTTCCCTGCAGCGTTGGCGATGGCTAACGACGTTCTCCCGGAAGAAGTGCACATGTCTGTAATGGCGTTGATGTAAGGAGTAGCCCATTCAACAGTTTTGATTCTGATAGCTTATCGACATATCCAGTAATGCTTTTGCTAGCCTTGGTAGTGGTGAGTTCCAAGAACCGATATCCACTGAACTGTCTATGCATCCTAATGTGCATTAATACAGCCGTTTTCCCGTTTATCGCCGGGACTGTTCTCGCTACTAAGGGTGTCTCCACTTTTACATTCGTCACTGTCCCACTTGCAGGGGCTCTTAGCTTGCTTTGGGCCCTGTTCCCCTCCCGTGCTCCCACCAGGACTGCTACAGTTTGGTCATGACCCACGCTCTCTTCATTTTCATCATAGTATGAGTACAATTAATTACCCGGCAGACTTTTATAGTAGACCTTAGATCTTACTCGGAACTTTTACATAGTGAGCAGTTGGGGGGTTTGGACCGAAGTCTTTCTTGGGATTAGGACTACTCTCATATTAGACCTAATGGACCTCTAAGGCCGTTTGCGGACTTGTATCCGTTTATCTTCATCGTTGCAGCAAGCTTACAGGAACAGCTAATGGTCTATGCGCGAAGTCAGAGTTGGGAGTACAGGACCGAGTCCTAATTTAATTAATACCAATGGAAGGATTAGGCTGTCCAACTATAGTATGCTGGTATACGCAACCGCCAATAACCGTCTTGGTTGGGTGTCTCTACAGGCGTTCTAGGAGTTGCGACAATCGAGTTGTGCCCTTCGCAGGAAGCAGCCCGCCATGAATGTCCCCACGTCGTCCGGCCACGCCCGCACACCCTCAGAACGTTCCAAACCCAGCACCAGCACCAGCACCAGCATTGGCCTGGCCCCTGCTCTGCAGCTTTTCGCCGACCTTCTTTTGGACCTCGTTGAATTTGGAAACACAGCGGTCAATGCAGACGCTTTCGCCTTTGTTGAGTTCGCCATCGGCGTACCGCGGGCTGATGCATTTGGCATGACATGATCTGGGGTGAGTTTGTGAGCGAGTGTGTAATTTTATGCGAGATTTGATGTACTGGACCATCCGGTTGAAGAAGTCAGTAACAGTGTCCAACCTGAGGGCAAAAAGACAAGGTTGAGTTGCGCGTCTACAAGATGGAACCAACCGGCGCACTCTGTAATAGCCATCTCTATCTTATCAGCGTTGAGTCCATTGCTGGAGGCTGTACCTCGTCCACCGAGAAAAGCCATTACGAGGGAAGGGATGAAGGGAGAGAGAAGGGGGACGTGGGCGCGAAAAGCAGCAGGTCACGTTTTCCTGATATGATTGCCGAAAAAAAGTTGTTGAAAAGCGCTCATTTTAACGTCGTCCTCTATGCGAAAAGAAATAAATCTGACAACGCTTGCAGTTCATCGCTGTCGTTTTGTCGATTATGCGCCCTCTGCGGTCACTGCTCTTGCATTTCCCCCGCTGTCTCTGCCTTCGGTGAAGCGGAAGAGCAGTAGGACGTCCCCCAAACGACCTTTGCAATACGGGACACTGGCCGTTGGACATGCAAATGGAAACATTGATTTGTGCGAGTGGGCGGGCTCCGAGCAGAGTACGCAATGTTCGCAGGCTTGGGTTGTAAGAAAAGTGGGTGTTATGTGCATACCAAAACCATATTGAGTCAGCTGAAATTCCCTGCAGACTATGCCTGGCCTATACCCTTCGAAAGTAGATTCATTGACATTTGCTATCCGGTATCCTGATGACTTCCACCCCGATTATACCCCTTCAACATCAGACCTGCGGTTATTTAGCTCAGGTGGGGGGAGCGAATTGCTCGAGTGGAATCTCGAACGCTCCTGCATCAAGGTAATCCGACCACTCATCATTTCGTTCGGTCAAAGAGTTCACGCACTTGCTAGCAAACCATTAGCTCCCAAGGCGGTGCGATATGGTGTGTCGCCGTCAACCCAGCGTCAACTTACCTTGCGCTGGGCTGCGAAGATGGCACAGTCCGTCTGCTATCTATAGCCAACGACACCCTTACACACTACCGTCGTTTCGATCGAGTGAAATGTCGGATGCTTAGTATTGCATGGGGTCCACCCGTGCCTCACCAAATCCAATCAACTTCACGGCATGGGCCAGCCGGGGATGAAACCTCAGATAGCGATTCAGACGCTGATACTGATGACGACTGGAAGGATTCATGGTTAGTAACGGGGTGCTCGGACAGCAGCATACGAAAGTGGGACGTTCAAACAGGTCGAGCACTCGAGCGTATGACGGTGGATAAAATCCGGGGCGAGCGAACGCTGGTCTGGACAGTGGGTGTTTTGGGGTAGCTAGCAATGTTAATTCTTGAGATCGGGCGTCAAGCTAATAACCTCGAACCGCAGTGATGGTACCATTATCTCGGGCGACTCTCTTGGCCATGTCAAATTCTGGGATTCCCGCACATGTACTCAACTGCACTCATTCCAAGCTCACGGGGCGGACGTCCTATCCCTTTCTATCAATCCTGAAGGCAAAGCCGTCTACACGTCGGGCGTCGACCAAAAAACAGTGCAGTTCTCGCTTGTCAGAACTACTTCCTCTTCGTCTCCTTCCGCAAGCTTTCATTGGGCACAGACCACTTCCCGTCGGATGCACTCGCACGATGTGCGTGCTCTTGCGTCTTGGCCTCCATACACCCCCCTTCCATCAAACTATAAGCGCACATTCCCCCTCGATGTTGCTCCCATCCTCGCCTCTGGTGGTCTTGACATGTCTGTGGTTCTCACTCCTGCAGCACTTCCTGAGAGCACTGTGACTAAGGTTATTAACCCTCTGGTCACGAGTACAGAGGCCACATTTGGCGATGCCTACCATCGTAAGATGGCGTATACTACTGGCTGTGGAGTTCGTATGTCGCGAGGCAAGAGGATTGTACTATGCCTGAGAGAAGCTGGGCTGAGCGTTTGGAGAATTTTGGAAAAATCTCAGGACAGTGCAGCAGAGGCAGAAGTTGAGCCTTGGAGTGGTGGATGGGAAAAGGTGTTGGAGATGGATCTCCACGTCACAAGCAACCTTATTGCGGGAGAGATCTCAGAGGATGGGCGATGGTTAGCTGTTTCAGACATATACGAAGCAAAGCTCTTCTCGCTGCATACAAATGTGGGCTTCATTTTTCTTACAGCTTCTCATTGCTGAGTTGACATTCAGGACAAAGGTCACCTTTCTGTAAAGCGCATTAGAGACTTTCCCGCTCTAATCCACTTCAACATCCCCAGCACCTCCTCCAATATGAGTCTAGGTGCCCTCGCATTTCGATTCACCCCGGACTCCTCGAAACTCGTCCTCTCTACTGCGCAGACGTCATACATACTCGTTATTGATCTCACCGACGAAAAACCCCGACTATTGAGGCGGTTCGAGCACCACAGACTAAAAGAAGCCATCATCGGAGATCGTGTGGTTAAAACCCTCAAACGAAAGCAACCTAACGAGGCCTTCACAAATGGCAAAACTACGCACATTGGGGAAGATGTGGATATGGCGAATGCGGACCAAGAAAGCACGAGTGCAGGATATAAGAGTGAAGAGGCGCAAACTGAAGAGGAAGATAGCGATGCTGCAGATAAGAACCCCATAGTAGATATCATCCCTGGTGTGCTCCGACTCGCTATCAGTCCGGATGGTCAGTGGCTAGCAACGTCCGATGACCAACGGCATACACATATATTCAACCTAGATTCCATTTCTGTGCGTTTCCTCCCCCCTTCCCTTGCATCCCTCCTGAAGCTGACTTTTTTATTTATTTATTTACTGGAAAGCACCATGGCCTTCTACCAACCTTCCCTCTCCCTGCCCAATCCCTCGCATTCTCTCCAACCAATCCCAACATCCTCTTCTTCGCATTCCCAGATAATACGCTCCAAGTGTATGACGTCGAGTCCCGCCAATTCCCACATTGGAACAAAGACCTCTCGGTTTCTTCTTCCTCCTCTACCCCCCTCATTGCGAAACGCCTCGCAAGTTTGCATGACCCTATACTTGGTATCTGTTGTCCTCCTCTCCCGATCCCGGGTTCTACTGTTGACGGGGATAATGCAATGGACACCGGGAAGGAGCACGATGAGGAGGGGGATAAGTCTCGCTACGTGCTTCTATGGGGCGCCAACTGGATGCTTAAACTTCCTCTCACCCTATCTAAGACGAGCGGCAGCCTCAAGACGAGCAAAAAGCGGCGGCGCGCGCAAGGTGTCCAGCAAGAGCAATTTGATACTCAGGCGAGCGACGCCGGAGCAGAGAGTCTCGCCAACACCACTAGTAAACTGATTACGCATTACCGACCCATTCTTTACGTGGATTTCCTCAGTAATGGTGAACTTGTAGTTGTGGAGCGACCACTCGTTGACGTCCTTAGTACGCTTCCCCCTGCTTATTACAAGCACAAGTATGGTTCGTCGTGATAAAACATCCCGGGACGTGTAGTGTAGATGTCACACTCTAATCACTAAATCTATGGTGGTGAGGGAAGACGTCCTTGTATCTAGGTATTGCTGCTAAGAGAGGGATGAAGGTGATGTTGCAAATAAGTTCATGAAAGCTGTACATTTACCACATTGCAAAAAAAACAAAAAAAAGCATGAAGTTAAGAATAAAGGCTTGGAGTTAGGTTTGGGAGGTCTTGTGTTGGAGAACGGCTTGTTTATCCTGCATTTCAGCCTCCCTGATGTAATGGTCAGATGTTGGTGAGGCGGGGATTGCTAAAGAACTCACCGAGAATTCAGGACAGAGAGATAGAGGATCCACAACACGCCGCAACCTTGGGAGAAAGGAACTCTGTACGCAAGTGGCATATAGCGAAAGTTGATAAGCTAGGGGAAGATTAAAACTTGAGAGGTGGTGAGTGGTGTCGGTCAGTGCGCACCTGTGCCATGGGCCAAACCTTCCAATTGGCGATGAGAGCAGTTTGATAGAGGTCCCTGAATTTCTCCGATATTTGCGACGGGGAGCGGCCTTCAGTAACACCCATCAAGCCAAGGAAGTAGCTTAGCTGGTAGCATGTGAGGCCCGAAGTGGGGAATAAAGGGCGATGCTACTTACACCTATAGGGGCCCTGAGGATGCGAGATTAAGTCTAGGAATGTAACGTGATGATGTATAGGAGGGCTTACATTATCAGCTGGTCGCACGCAACACGTTTTGAAAGAGCACCGAAGCTTATCTTCGAATGCCTGAACGCTTTGAGCGGGAAGCGAGTCTCAAGCAAAGCATTCCAACGTCCCATAACAGGACCTGGCGAACCGATGAGCATTTGGACACCAACCTCCCATCGCAATCCCATACGCACTGATAGTCAGCCCAAAGCAGAAGAATCTTGCTGTTCGTGCATAGTCATAGCAGGAGTATGGCTCATGATCTTTCCTGGTCTGCAAGATATGAAGGTAAAACATCTCTGGAGCGGGTGAAAACGCACTATATTCTGGGTGATTTGAGCGACAAAGTCGCCGAGGGCGTTGAGTGTGCCCCCAGTGAGTGCAAGAGTAACGTTTGGGTGTGTCTGGAATGAATACTGGTATGCGCGAGCAATGGAGAGAGCGGCCATACAAGTAAAAACTAGACAGGGAGTCAACAGGAATCGGGTGGGGTAACAGGTTTATATGTGCACCTCAACAGACCAGCATTCGGGGACGAGGAAGTGGAGGAGAGCTTGGAGTAGAATTTGGAGTGAATTGGATTTGCACTCTTGCAGAAGTCACGTGCAGGACGCGTTTCGTCATCGGAGATAAGAACAACCTGGCGTTGGATTGGAGCTCACACTTCGCTTCTATCCTACACATTCACTAGTAATGCCTTTTCGTTCCTTCGTTCTTTCTCTGGCGCTGGTCGCACCCGTCCTCAGTTTGCCTATTCCCTGGAACCACAACAATGTGGCCACAAACTCAGACAATATATATTCCGGCCAGGGGGGATCTGCCGATGGAGGCTCCGTTCGCGGCAGTGATGCTCACACTGGTCTACTTCCCCTTGGGGCAGGAGGCCTACTGAATGCATTCTCAAGTGCGCATATATACACCCAACTTTTATCGCGTGAAGCTAACAACGCCTAGACAATGCTGGCCAGGGCGGGGTGGCTAGCTCAGGCCCGACAGTGGTAGGCGACAACGCCCATCGTAGTGGCCCAAACGGCAGCACGAAGATGGTCAATGCCGCCAATGCTTATAGCGGTCCTGGCGGCTACGCAGCAGGTGGTAGTGTTGACAGTCCCAATCCCGGATTGGTGAATCTCTGGTCCAGTTAGTATTCCAATACCGCACGCCGAGGACATCATCTGACGACGTGAGCTAGGTAATGCCGGGAGTGGTGGTTTGGCTGGTAGTGGGGGTGTAACGAAATTGCCAGTATAGGTCTTGTAGTTGAAACGCATACACTTGTAAAGGTACACGCATCTGGGAGCAAACTGTGCAACTTCGATCTTGGACAGTCATAGCAAGCGCAAATTGCCCGTGACCTCAGTTGACCAAGCGGACGGGAGCAGGACCGATTCCCAAGACTGTCCGAGTACCTGCTTCTATCTGAGTATGCCCTCTAGAGACGTGAGTCAGCTGGTTGCAGAATCGTTGGTGAAAGTGGAGACATACGCATCGTGAATCGACCGCGCACAGAGATTAAGGCTTTTGGCAATAGCTTCGAGCTCAATCAGTTGTTCTTCGGAAGACCCCTTCAATGCGATTTTAGCCTGTCTGAAAAACCATATGAAAGGTCCATATCGTCAAAGAGTATCTCAAGCGCCGTACCCGGTGCGCTCCCAGTGTTGCACAAGCTAGATGCGGTGTCAGAAGCGGGTTGCCACAATGGGGGAATGTACCAGACCTTTGGGTTTTGTTTCACCAGTGCCTTGTAACACGCGAGTGTGGCGTGTCTATAGCTGCTCAGGTATCCCTTGGCTTCGATAACGAAGTGCGACACCTACCCACACCTATTTTCATGTGTGAGCAAAAGCACCAGTAGTGAGTAGGATGCACGCACTGAGCTGCTATCTTTCCCGGTGTCATTTTCAAGTCTGTCCGCACAACAAGAACCTTGAGAATGGACCATAGGCATCAGGGCCCTGAAACCGTTGTAGAAGTATCATTACCATTTTACAAGGTTCCAAGAAACCGGCTTGAATAGCTGAAAGATCGCCATCAAGGATATCACCTTCATTTTCTTCATCTCCATCCTCCTCTTCAATGTTGTTTTGATCACCAGCGGCCAGATAACTTCCTTTCAGTGTAGGTGGGGTGTATAGCTTTCCGATGTAGTAACCCGCTAGGAGGGAGACAGTGGAGAGAAGAATTAGTGTGATCGCTATGAAATGTGACAAAGCAGTGAGTTTATGGCAATTTTGTCCTGCTGTTAGGGGACTAAACACCTTGAGTGGGTGGTGTGCTCGGTGGCATCCCTCGTGAGTGTCTGTTGCAAGCCCAAAATAAGCGCGTAAAATTGTCATGGATGCTGGGACACAGTATACCTGATTTTGAGCGCGTCAGAAAGTGGAAAGCACACTATTCTGACAAATGGACTTGTGTAACGGGCGAGTGCACCAATTCGCGACTACGAAAGAGTATTGACATTTATTTGGCAAGAGCATTAGATCGACTTCGGGCAATGCCGAACAAGGTTTTCCACTACTTACCTACTGACTGTATATTCAGGTTTTTTCTTTGGTTGTGTCCTCCCGGGCTGTTCAAGGGATTGTAAAAGGAGGACTTGGACCTCTCATTCCTGCCCAGCGCCCTGTCACAACTCCTGAAACCACCAATTTTCATCATTACTGGTCATGGCTGCCGCACCTGCGCCCATGGCTCCAGAATCAAACTCGAAAATTATCTCCAAGAAGAAGAGCAAATCCAAGGTGAACGGCCCTGGATCCCCCTCGGAAAATGCAGTCACCTCGTCTTCGACAAGCAAAAAGTCGTCGACTGGGCCGCTGGCTTCTTCCTCAAAAGAAAACTCCGCATCGTCCTCAAATATACCAACCCGTACAGTAGTCGAACCCACGACCCCTACCCCCACCTCTGAACGCCTACCCTTCTCCACTTTTGACCTCTCGCCTCAAACCGCTAAGGCCATCGAAGAAATGGGCTTCAAAACGATGACCCCCATCCAGGCGAAGAGTATTCCACTGCTACTCGCTGGGAAGGATGTTTTGGGGGCTGCGAGAACCGGCTCTGGGAAGACATTGGCATTTTTGATCCCGGCAATCGAGCTGCTGCACCGATTGAAGTTTAAGCCTATGAACGGTTGGTTCTTTCTTATGAAATAGAGGAGTCTCAACCTGAATTATATTCGCAAACATAGGCACTGGAATTATCATTGTTTCCCCCACCCGCGAACTCGCACTCCAGATTTTCGGCGTCGCAAAAGACCTTATGGCACATCATTCGCAGACCTTTGGCATCATCATGGGAGGAGCGAACAGACGTGCGGAGGCGGACAAACTACTGAAGGGTGTTAATCTCCTTGTCGCTACACCTGGTCGACTTTTGGATCATCTAGAGAACACCAAGGGTTTTGTGTTTAGAAATTTGAAGGCGTTGGTCATTGATGAGGCGGATAGAATCTTGGAGATTGGATTTGAAGAAGAGATGAAGAGAATTATTGCTATCCTGCCGAATGGTAAGTTGAATCTTGAACCCCCCTGGCGAGAGATCTAACTTTGTGCTGTTCTTACACACAGAAAACCGGCAATCTATGCTGTTCTCTGCCACACAGACTACGAAAGTACAAGATCTCGCGAGGATCTCATTACGTCCTGGCCCAGTGCATGTTGATGTCGACAAGGAGGAGATCACAAGTACCGTGGCCACCCTTTCACAGGGCTATGTCGTTTGTTCCGTCCGACCGTCGCTTCCTGCTACTCTTCACATTCCTCAAGAAAAATCTCAAAAAGAAGGTTATTGTATTCTTCTCAAGTTGTAACAGTGTAAAATACCATGGAGAGCTACTGAACTATATCGACGTTCCCGTATTGGATCTCCACGTACGCTCCCAGCCCTTTTTTCTTTCTCCCTCTAATCCCACTCCTTTCGCTCGTAGGGCAAGCAAAAACAACAGAAACGGACGAATACATTCTTCGAATTCTGTAACGCAGAGTCCGGCATTCTTTTATGTACAGATGTCGCCGCCCGCGGTTTGGATATTCCACGAGTGGACTGGATCGTGCAGTTCGACCCTCCCGATGATCCAAGGGATTACATCCACCGCGTGGGTCGTACAGCTCGTGCGGGAAAAGTTGGGAAAAGCCTTTTGTTCCTACTGGAAAGCGAACTCGGGTTCCTCCGATATCTCAAAGAGGCCAAGGTACCACTGAACGAGTTCAGTTTCCCTGCAGATAAAATCGCCAATGTGCAATCCCAGGTATTTTCATTCTCCAATACCTGCAGAGGACGACATTTGTATTCATATTGTATAGCTCGAAAAGCTTTTGCAGAAAAACTACTTTTTGCACAAGTCCGCCAAAGATGGTTTCCGTTCATATCTGCAAGCATACGCTTCATATTCGCTGAAAAAGATATTCGATGTCAACCAGCTCGACCTCGCTAAAGTTGGTAAGGCATTTGGCTTCGCCGTGCCACCCTCGGGTCAACCTCAACGTCGGACCGGGAAAGGGCACGTCAAGTGCGACAAATAAAAAGAGAAGGAGGGAGGAAGACAATGAAGAAGACGAGGAAGCCCTAGGCAGTCAAAAGGAAGAGGAAGCTCCGAGAAAAGAGGCACGGAGAAACAACAGGCAGAGACGGATAGAGACGCTGGGGCAGAAAAGGGTGGAGAAGGAGATGTACAAGAAGGCAAAGGAGAGAAAGAAACTAATGGCAAGTGGAGGACAATGGAGTCGGTAGTGTGTAATGCTTGATTTCAGTGCGCGTGGAACGTGATACCACGTGATGTTACTGTCTACATGTCACGCAGTGTGATGGCACGTTTGAGCGACGAGTGTGGCCCCAAAAAGCGGTGTGAGCCAGGACACGTTCTCCTCATTCCTCTTTCTTCCTATCCCTCGCAACACACTTGTCGTAGCTACAAAGTACTCTCCCATTGCCGTGCACGCAGTCCCTACAAATGGCGACAACTCAGGTATATACATACGTGTTCCCTCTTCTACGCCGATGAATTTTCACCCGTCTCAACCTAGCACTATCTGTGGGCTTCCGGCCACTTTATCCTGCTCACTGCTTCATTGCGATATTTCCTCGCCTGGCTTACATTCAAGAGCGTCTCAGCGTGGTGGTTCAAAGGTGCGCTAGCGTCAACCCGAACCCAAACACAAAACTCACCCGACCCACGTTGCATGTTTTCAGCAAGCTTTACTGGTGCTCTCATCAGCTATGCGATTGTTTGTCAGTGAGTTGGAATACTTCTTGGATCCCATCAGAAAGGAGTCATCTGCTAACGTGTCTTTTATGTGTCCGCAGCAAGTCGCTCGGGGTGGGTCATGTGTTTCACTGACATATACTCATGCAAACTAAATGCTGATATGTCGAGCAGACTCCTCAACCAAACATGGCCTATATCAGGCGTGCGCTACTTGACGAAGTACGTTATTTCCCATTTGCTGAGTGTATGAGTACAACACTTATTCTATATTGTAGAACGTGCAGTACTTTCTGCTCGCCATCTACTGGTGGTCTTCTAGGAAGCCCATTGCAAGTATGTAGTCGAATATCTTTTTGTGAGCGGATCGCATTTGCTGACACCTGGTTTCTCGTTTAGTCACTCTCCTCCCTTACATGATCTTCTCGTTGTTCCATGCCCTAACTTTCACTCGCACGACCCTCTTCCCGCAATTCCTTCCCCCTGGCCCACCTGCTGCTGCGGGTGGCCCTCCCACCCCGCATCCAATTGCGAAGAGGCTTCAGGTTTGGGTTAAATGTGGGTCATCTACGTCTAGCCAATCTCTTTTGATTCTGAAACCCAGTCTGTTTTCCTAGCGAATTATGATTCCGCCATGAAAATCGTTGCATACACCGAACTTGCCATCTTTGTTCGCATCATCCTCGGTGCCATTACCTTCCAAAATGCCCTCCTTTCGCCTATCTTCTACGCCCACTTCCTTCGCCAACGCTACTATCAATCCGCTTTTACTCGTGACGCTATCTCCGTCACGACCGAGAAACTCGACGTGTACGTTGCAAGGGTGGGCAATCCAAGTGTCTCTCAAATTTACGATCGGGTAAAGGAGCTTGTTGGAAGGTGGGCTGGAACCGTGCTTGAGCCAAACCCAAACGCCCAGGATGCTAGGAGGGAATAAAGAGGTGATTCAATGCGCGAATGGTGAGCAAGTAGGGACAGGCGGGACCAGTGGAAGGCGCTTGCATGGTATCCAGAATTTCCTGGACTGGCATGTTGGACTATTCTCCCGTTTCCTTATTTTTTTAACTCCTCCTGCTATTCCTCGCCTTGCTTTCCATCGTTCTTATCTACTGCTCATCAATAGCAATCATCCAAACCTAATTGGCTCTCCCCTTTCCACCCACCCCCTTTGTGCTCAGAAATTTGGTTGCGTGCTCCCTGTTACCTTGCGAATAGATGGCGGTAGCAGAACTGTTATTTACATGCACTAATGATATGCTTCACTCCCATTACCTCCCGCCTAAGCTCGTTTCGGAAACAATCGCAGTGTACAGATTGCGTGATGCCTCCACCCAACTAATGGCACAATATCACTGAAGCGAAGGCCGAAAGGGCTAGAACATGAAAAATATTGAAATTGAGTAAAGGTCGTGGAGTCGCCGAATGTACCGAGAAAGATAACTGGTGCCGTCTATGAGCCATGAAATCTCTATTGACACGCGCCTGGACATACCCACCGGACTTGGTGATTATCACCTTTATCTTCAACTTTTGACTTCAACATTCAGTCGCGGGCTCAAGTGTCAAGGCTATGGTACACATTATTAGTATTATAGCTGGCACCCCAACCTCCAGACGTGCCCTTGATGATTCTGGTATTCTCGCCTTGTTAACTGAAGTTTTGTCTACATTCTCATGATACCAGCCGGAATAGTTTATGTTTATCCCTTCAACTATTTGTGTAACGCGCATGAGCGGCTTGCGTGTTTTTCTGGATGAAACATGCTGCCGGAAAGCCGGCGGCCTGATACCAGGGTTAAAAAGTTTTCGACCTAGCCCTGGGTTAACTCAATAATGGGATTGACTGAATTGCGTTAGTTCTCTACGGCTTGGGCCACCCCCTGAGTGTTTCGGATGTGGTCATGGGGCTTGAGTCCTCCTTTCCCAAGCGGAACACTTACGACAACTTCAGAGTCTGTATAATATTGTCTTTGGCACCTTTATCTCTTGGAGCAGGGGAAAAGAGGCCGGCAACTGCTTGAACGTGCCAACCTGTGCTTCTGGACGGCTCCTCAAGTACGCTTAAACACGTACGTAGAACGCGAGGTCGGCAAAGCATCGACTTTGGTTCACGAGAAAGTTACGTCTCGAGGCGTATTCACCTGACCTTTCCCTGGGGCGGCGGGCAAATATCACTACACATACTTCGTGACGGGAGAAATTTTTTTATGAAGGGGCAAGGTCCCGACGGCGAGAATTTCCGAAACTTTGTTGGTTTTTTCCTCTTGCGATTCGCTTCCGTCTGGCGAGTTTTCTAAAGAACAGAACTGGTTATGGAACGCGGTCACTCGGACCGTTGTCGCGGATGTGTTCCCTGCGGACGGCAGAAATGACTCTTCCTTGCTTTGTGCTGCCAGCCGGACAACCGGCTATTCGAGTAAATTCTGCGTTCGGTTCAAGCTGGGGTGAACAGGCTAACCGCGATGATCTACGGCTTGTCGATTTGAACATTGGGACCTTCGCACTGGCTCATGCAATCTGGATGGATTGGGCAGCATCACAACTCTCATTGCCAAGGATATCTGTCCCTGAGAAGCAGTTTTGAATGTAATGAGACATTGAAGTCAGGTTCGTGATATTTTCTTTTTGTACGTGTTTTGAGCCAGTGATAACGACAAGACATCTAGCTTTGTGAGGATACGGAGCGGATCTTGAGGGCCATTTCAACAGGGACGTGAATCGAGGAAACAGCAGCTGGGTACCGTCCAGGTTTCAGCTACGTGCTATATAATGGGCAAAGCTGCGTCGAGGGGAAGACAACAAAGTGTCCTACTCTCATTCTTGTCTCTTCTGCGTAACTCGAAAAAAAAAAACATGACTTCGCTGCTGACTACTGCTGTTGACGAATCCTGCCACAACCACCTTCGTGGCAGGCGACGCAGCTCTGTCCACCCGCTCAGCGCGGTACCCCGCCTGTTTTCTTCCGCACAGTCTGGAGTGTATGCTAACTCTACTGCCGCTGACGAGAGCGCCATCTCGGATGATATAGAGCTCGCGCCTCGACATACTCCTCTGCCTGGCAATGACTCTGACACAAAGGGGTTAACTCTCTCCACAACATTAAACATTTCCCCCCCCTCTCATGCGCACATGCCAGACTACGGACCCAAGATGACCGTTCCCCGGCACCAAGATTCACTAGGCAGCACCATCGAGTTCTCACTGCCTTCTTCGCCGACGTTTGTTTCGTCGCCTCAGAGTCCGTATTCAGAGGCGGCACCTTATACTCGTAAACCCTCTTATGACGATTTGGTTCTGAATTTGCCTACATTGAGTCGATGCAGTGGAAGGACTACTGATGAAGGGAAGACGAAGTTTGACAGAATGAAATGGAGGCTTGCTGCGGGCTATTTTGCGTATTTCATGTGTGGTTGGGGAGATGGAGGTGGGTAGATCTACTTCATCTGGGTAATAGCATCACTGATTGATACTATACTCAACAGTGACTGGCACAGTTCTTCCATGTGGGTTGTTCGGCTCCTTTCCTGGACTGTACAGACCGGACTGACATTGAATAGTGTTTATGGCTGATTTTCACATCAGTTTCTCAACCTCTTCTCTCCTGTTTGCGGGCAGCACTTGCGGGTAAGATTGGCCGGGAGCGACAAGGGTCACAATCAATACTAATGCCCCTCCAGCTTTTTCATTGGTACGCTGCTCGTCGAACGCATAATGCGAGGCCTATCTCGTACCCGTGTAAACCAGCAGCGCAGCGCCTGGTACCCCTACTTTTCTTTCCCTCTCCCTCAAAAATTTTTGGGCCCAGATAACGCCAGCCATTCTGCCCTCCAGTCTCGACATCTCGTACTTTTGGTATCAAGTTTGTTGCATGCGTTATTCTTTGTTATCATGGGCACACGAGGTGGATTCCCGGCGCTGTTCCTGGCTTATACCGTTGCTGCATTTGCAAGGGCCATACTTACTGGTGAGCGTCACTTTGCTTGATTGATGGGGACTGATGTTGACTGTTTTGGTAATCCAGCTGCCTTGTACGTGCCCAGTGGATTGATGAGTGATGTCAGCGTTTACATCTTACTTAGGAACATGTATTTTTCCACTGTCATGCCTCAGTCCCTCGGCTATGCCTTTGGTATCTGGAGTAAGTTCAATTTTCGATCGGTGACCACAAAGACTCTGACAGAATTCGTTGTAGGTATAGGTGGGGTTACCTCCCCACTCATATGCCAGGCGATTGTGGCAACTGGAGTGCCCTGGTACCAGTTTTACTTGGCCTCCCTTGTTCTTTCTGCGTTTAATACTGGATTCTTGGTGCTTACTTTTCGACCGACTCCGAGCGAGTGGCTGAGAGAGCACCACGAGGAATCCAGGCGAGTGCAGCGAAAGAGCAGCGCTGGCAGTGGTGAGTCAGCTCTATCGAGCTCCTGCGATGAAACCAGGAATCGCGTTGTGCAGAAAGCGGAGGCGAAGGATGTTGTCGCTCCCAGGAGCGGTAAGTGCTTTTCCTCACAAACTAGAGGTGAGGTAGAAGACTGATTTTGAGAGTACAGCACTGCGCCTGGCTTTGTCTCTTGGTTATCTGCGGGCGTTTTTGGTCTTCGCGTTGTTTTATTGTGGGTGGTGAGTGACTTGTGGCAAGTTGGTTCGCAGATCGGTGGCCTGAGATGCGGTATAGTGAAACGACAACACAGGGTTTCGTATGATGGGTTATCCTCCTGGTTAGTCCGCCCATTGATTACCTTGCTTTCAGATGGTGTCCTATCTCCTGAATACCCGCGTACGTTTTTTCCCTCAAAAATCCCTGTATCAGACTAAAAGGGGGAATCAGCATGCAAATAAAAAAACTGTGGGCTACGTGACCTCAGGCTTCTGGGCTGGTATCACTATCGGGCGATTCGCCTGGGGCTATTTCATGCCTTCGTAAGTTGACTTACAGCCGTTCTGGTGATAGGTGTTGAGTACTCCCCAGTCTTGACTTCACACAGCGGAAATACTTGGTCCACCTGTGCCTGAGTAAGCTCCTCCTCCCACTTGCTGAATGCTTGGACTTAGAAGAAAACAGCTATTGGACTGATCATGGAATTGCTCATCTGGTTTGTGAACTCTAACATCGGTAATGCCTTTGCGGCAAGTGTAATAGGAGTGGTCTTTGGACCTCTATTCCCTGCAGCTCTTAGCTTGGCCAACGCACTTTTACCAGAAGAGGTACAGATGGTTAGCATGGCTTTGATGTGAGTGCTTCGCCCCGATGGTGGTTCCTGAATGCTAAAATTCTCACCAGCTCCCTGGCTGCGAGTGCTGGCGCAGGTTCGCTTTCGTTCAGCATACGGTACCCGATTTAGGCTGATATCCAGGACTTTTGTCAGCGATTTTCCCGTTCGTTGCCGGAGTAATATCAGTTTCAAAAGGCGTACACACCCTGACATACGTCACCGTTCCGCTTGCGGGGTCACTTGTCGCCGGATGGTTTTTGTTCCCTTCGCGAGTACCAAATACTGTGTAGATTTGGTAATAAATATCACGAGCCAATCAAATGGTGATCCATGGGCGCCTGTGAGAGTGTTTAGCACAGACAACACAGCCGGAGACAACTTGGCTGGACATCTCATGTCACGGATACCCGTCCCACAAAACCGTAACACTAGTTCGTCTCCTACACCTTATTCAGACCGTCCTGCCTCTCCCCTACCGTCCAAAACTTTCCCCTCGAAAAATACCGACAGCCAGCCCAGCATGTCCTCTCTCTCCGGATACCAGTCCTCCGTCTCCCTCTCCGAGACCAGGAGGAAGCAGTCGAGACGTGATGAGGTCCGTGGCTCGCAGATTCAATTCAGACGCGTGCTTTTTCTGACCAGCTAGGACCTTACAGGCTATTCGCAAGAAAATTGAGTCGGAATTGTCGCGTAAGCGCACCATCTCAACCACGCACCAGATGAACAGGAGTAAGCGCACTGGAAAGACCTTGGCAGTCAAGGGAACCGTTGCCGCTCTCAAACCGAGCCCTGCGTTGACCGTGCCGGAGAACATGACCGTTGCGGAGGCGAGCCAGTTGTGTGCTGCCAAGCGCACAGACTGTGTTCTCGTTGTTGATGAGGATGAGGGTTTGAGTGGTATCTTTACTGCGAAGGACCTCGCCTATCGGGTGAGTTTAACTTTTACGGATCGGCAGAGCGGAGCTGTTGGGTTGACCTAGCTTGAACTTTGACAGGTCACCGCCGAGGGCCTTGAGCCCCACTTGACGCAAGTCAGTCAAATCATGACACGCAGTCCTATGGTCACCCGCGATACGACTAGCGCGACAGAGGCGCTGCAACTGATGGTTTCAAAGCATTTTAGGCATCTGGTATGGTATCAATTCCGAATGTCCAGGCTGCGCCTATCTGATAACTCCACAGCCCGTTTGCAATGAAGATGGCAATGTTGTTGGCTTGCTTGACATCACCAAAGTGTTTCACGAGGCCTTGGACAAAGTCGAACGCAGTTCTGCTGCCTCGGAACAATTGTTCAATGCCATGGCTGGTGTTCAGAGTGAACTCGGTAGTGTCAGCAGCAATCCTCAGGCCACTGCTATGCTTGCATGGGCGGAGAAGCTCAGACAGAAGACAGCTTTGCCGGACTTGACTACCGTGATGGATTCCCGCACGCTACCTGCCACCGTCGGCCCGAAGGCTAGTGTTCGTGAAGTAGCCAAGTTGATGAAGGAACGACGCACGACGGCTGTTTGTATTGTAGAGGGCGGCAAGATTGCTGGTATCTTCACGAGCAAAGATATTGTCCTTCGAGTTATCGCTGCGGGTTTGGATGCCGGCCGATGTAGCGTTGTTCGGGTCATGACACCCCATCCTGATACTGCTCCTCCCACCATGACTGTTCATGATGCCTTGAAGAAGATGCACAGTACGTCAAATTCTTGGGGCTTTTGTGTTCTTAATGGCCTCATCCCTGCTCCATAGACGGACGTTACCTCAACTTGCCCGTTGTTGAGGCGGACGGACAGTTAATAGCTATTGTGGATGTCCTCAAGCTCACGTATGCTACTCTCGAACAAGTCTGTCCTACTTTTGTATATATTCTGTGTGTTTTCTCATTCCCCGTAGATGAACGCCATGTCCGGTGCTGAGGCCTCGAGTGACAACGAAGGTGGACCTATGTGGGGCAGGTTCTTTGACTCCATTGGTCACGACGACAACGATTCTGTGCTTTCTGGATCACAGCCTCCTCGGTCGTATCCCTCCGCTGACCTCTCTCATCTTCAACAATCTCCCCACTCGGAGGTTCACCCCAACGACTCGGCGTCGGTCGTGGATGACGACGGGGGTGCCTCCGCACTGGAAGGCTATTCTCAGAGAAAAGGTGTTTCTGTGCCTGCCGGACCTGCTCCTCTCCCGGCAGATGATGGTACTTATGTCTTCAAGTTCCGTGCACCCAGCGGCAGGACCCATAGGTTCCAATCTAGACACGACGATGTTGCTCATTTACGCGAGATTGTTGCTGGCAAGTTGGCCACTGATCCATTCTTCACCGAGTTCCGGCCAGCACACGGAGGTGCTATTCATCCCGACCCCAACGACTTCCACCTCTTCTATACTGATGCCGACGGAGATTCCGTCCTGGTCTCTTCTGATAGCGATGTGACAGACGCGGTCAAGATTGCCAAAGCGAGCGGGGCCGACAGAGTTGTTCTGCTCGTCCAAGGTGGAAAGGGGTGGAAGGAAGCAGGTGCTGAGGAGAGTGAGGAGAAGGCGAAGGAGACCATCGAGAAGGCCAGACTCGAAGAGAAGGAGATTGAGAAGAGCGAGATGACTGTAACACCCTCTGAAACTACTCGGACTCCCCCGGCTTACGTGCCCCCTCCGGCCCCTCCAGCGCCTGCCGAAGAGGTGTTTGGAATACCGAAGGATTTGTTGCTCCCTGCAAGTATTGGGGCTCTTGCCGTTGTCATCATTGGTGTCTTCACCATTTCGAGGTTGACGTCGAACAATCATTATTAGATTGTTGGGTAGCGGCTGAGGAAAAAAAAGTGGAGGTTTCCCCTGCCCAAGTTCTCTCCTTTCGTTCTGGACAAAGACTTCTGATCTAATGATGCAACTGATTTCGGGTGTTCCTTTCATTTCTGTGTGCAGTACCTTTGTCGTTCTCACGACGTCGACCTTCCTTGCACCTCAAGTTTTTTTTTCTGCCAGCATAAATAGAGATTCTCTCATAATTACGACGGGGGGTTATTGTTGACGTATACCATCCCCTCAATTATCTTATTCCTTGATGATTCATGAATATAACGACTGCTTATTATTGAGCACGTGGAGTCGATATATTAAGCGCCTAATACCCGAGTCGAGCGTCGCGCGCGTCACCTGCCATTAAGCTAACAGCCCTGGGCCAGTCCTCTCATCCACGTTACACCGACTCTCCACTCGGGCCTCGGATACCATCTCTTCTGGCATACTTTGTCTGGCTCGTGTACCCAGGGGAATCCCCAAGCTCTCGGTGCTCACGGTTAGCAAGTTTGGCCTTTGCTTGATTCCTGGGTATTATTGGCTGGCATCTCCGGGGATTGTCTAACGGAATTCCGTCGGAGAGCGGGAGTACTTGGAGGATTGGAACCTGGTTTAGGTGCTTTACGGTTCTAACAGTCACGGTCGGGGAAACCCTACGCAAGAACGCGGGTTGTAACGATCGGAACGGAGCATTTGGGTTACTAGGACGCCTTTTGTTGCAAAAAGAGTACGAACCATGTCACCAAGGTCAGAAAAGGAGGAGATGCTCAATGCCTTGGTATATGTTCTCCCACCCGCTTAAGAGGACTTGACTGATTCGTTGTTTATTGACTGTCCCTGACTTTTCCCTCTTTCGTTCTGCTGAAATGATTGCATTGACGCTCTGGTCTGGGTGCTTACACGCGTATCCGGATATTTGTACGACTGCAGAGCAAACGGATATTTTCGGCTATGCTGGACGAGATTATCCTCGACGCGGCACTACAGGCACATCACGAAGTCCTCAGGGGAAAGGCTGTTTGTCAGATATGTCGTACATGGTGCGTATCTCCTCTCCAAGTCCCCCCTCCTTCGAGGTGCAATCCCAACTGATGGGTGTATATGTTATTCAGTTGTGGTTCTGGTATGTCTTGTTACACACAGCAAGAGGGGAGGAACGCTAAAAATCGTATGCAGTACACCTCCCAGGGTCATTATCCCAAATTAGTGGCGGAGCCTGCGCAGGCCCAAGTTCACGAGCAGACACACCCTCGTCCACATCCGCCACGGAGGCCGGAAAAGCTGTGGGATCGAATGGGAGCGCGAATGGGGCTATGACTCCCAATACTACCGGCACGGGGACACCGACGGGAGGCAAGGATGGGACAACGTTGTTAGATTGTGTCATGTGTCAGCGGCAGGTGGGATCCCCTCCCTGTATGACTGTGTTTTATGAAGCCAGTGAGTTGAGCCGTTGGGAATGTTATAGATTGCGTCGAATCGGTACGCGCCACATCTGAGTGCTTGTATGGGTTTGGCCTCGGCACGAAGAGGACCCGCGAGGATGGGTTCGGCTGCTGGAGGGAAACCAAAGTGAGTTGGTGCTCGGTTTCTATTTTTTCTGACTCTCTTGTTCAACACAGGACTAGATTGCTTTCAGATGCTGGCAGGTCGGCGTCTCCGGTCTCAGAAACAGGCAATGGCTCGGACGGGAAAGGGAAAGGTAAGGCTAAATCCAAACGGCCCGGTGAGCCCATATATTTGGTCCCAAGGTATGGATTTGAGAGCATGATTTCTAAGCAGACGAAAACGACGGGTCACTCAAGAGGAAGAGAGTGAGCGTCTTTTTTTGTTATTGGATGGCCCTGCGAGACGTCAAGCTGAGGGTTGTTTTTATAGCCTGGGTCCCCGCAAACTTCGCCAGCAAAAATTGCAAAGAAGCCCAAGGCATCTGGTAATAGGTCATTTGTTCAACTGACGATACCTGGAATTGACTCCGTCCCAGGTTCACCAGTATCGCGGGTCAAAGCTGAGCCCGACTCGACAGGTCCACTAACTTCAGTATGTTCTATTCTAAACGTATTTTTTAATCTCGCTCTGACTGTTCATCCCTAAGTCCCACTTTGCAACATCGACAACAGGTTCCAAATCCAAAATACCCTCCAAACTACGTGAATCCTCAACCACCTCTTTCCTCGACCCGTCGCCTAGTGCGCAGTCGTCGCGAGAGTCTTCACCAGCAGCGGCTACCCCTGCGTCATCGTCGTTCTCGGCGGCAACGCAAAGCCCAAGTATCAGTGCGCGGGCTATTGGTAATGGGATGAATAGAGGGAGAGGAAAGGTAGCGGGGACGGGGCCCCCAGCGAGAAGAGTGATGAGCCCGCCCAGGCCCCCACCGCCGATGGTGCATCACGTCGCAATTGTGCCGGATTATGGGATGCGTGAGTTGGGGTGTTTGAGTTTTCGTTTGTGAGAGAGAGAAAGGCTGACTCTTTTTAATCAGATGACGGTGGGGATGAGACAGGGTCATCGACGGATACGGATAGTGAATAGTCTTTCGGGTGTCTCTGGTGTGTTTGTATTGCTTTGAAGAATTTCTTCTCATAATGTCATTCGTTTCTCGCTGCTTCACCAAAATACATATCGTATGGTAGGCGGCAAACAACTGGGTAACTCTAAACTTTCTTATGTACCGTCCCCCTGCGCTGGTTGTTGTTGGTGTACAGCCAGTACAAGATCCCCACAATCGATATCGCAAGCAGGTTACCTGGGCCGGACAAGTGAATATTATAAATGCTCTAGCTATCCTATGATCCAACTTACCTGTCACGAACCCCCAAACTCCATGGAATAAAACGACGAACATGACGATGATGTGCCTGACAATTAGCATTGCGCTCTTCAGGACATCCCAGCCAAGTGCAAAAATGGCTTGGAAGACCGAGAGAATGGAGTTGATGAGGGAGGTCACAATGCTGACGGAGGAGGCAACAAAGTTGCTGATAGAGGAGGAAAGAGTAGGAGCCATGGTAGTAGATACATACTGCTTGAGCAGAATATATATATGAAGCTATATTGTAGACGTCACTGGATGGAGTTGGAGTCGTGTGCACAAACATAAGCTGATGGGCCAAACAGAGGAACATAAGCAACTCTCTCGCTTCGCAACCTCCGTCGCAGGTCGATTCTTTGCAGACTATCCTCTCCCTTCCACTCCCACCATGTCTGCTATAAACCCACTTTCCTTTCCCTCAGAACCTTCTTTCGGCGACCACAACCATAGACCTCACCTCCAACCACCCCTACGCGACCAGTACAACAACCCCATCGAACCCAAGGCTTCCTACGACGACCTCATAGACGAGTACTCAACACCTTACGCCGCAGACTCGCATCACCGCACCTACACAACTTCATCTCGCTCCCATCCCCACCGCCGTGGCCCATCTTACCCCCTTTCCCCGACAAAACCACCTTACTCCGCAAAGCAGTCTGATGACACGCACTCTACTGCACACATCCTATACCCTCCACAGCCGGCAGCCAAGCAACCAGATGCCCGTGGCTTTTGGCAAAAGGTAAATTTTCCGTTTTCTGGTCTCGGCGATTCTTATGCGCCACGGGCAGATCTTGCCGGACTCGATCGCATGTCGGCTGTATGTTCTGGCGGTGCTCATAGAGACAACGGTGAACCTTGCGATAGAAGGCGACCTGTACCTACGTGTCCGGGAGGTGACTAAGGATAGTGACACATTGTCCTCGCGGAGGATGCCCGTCTACCTCAGTGTTTTCGCGCTGGCACAGTGAGCTTCTCTCTTTAAGCGTTCGTTTGATGCGCGTCTGAGAAATCACAGTGTGTTCCAATTTGTTATGGCCGTCGACGCCGTTTACGCCCGCAATACCCTGCAATTTATTTGTCTAACGTGAGTGCCTGCTCCAGCATGCACCCATAAGGTTACGTTGCTCAGCTTGTACCCGTCTTTCTTAGCCTATTCAACGGTCTATTGATCATCTACGCCGTCATCCAAATTGGAGAAGTGCGGGAAGCATTGGGCTCGGAATCTACAGCCGTCATCTCTAGCATCCCCATCAACGTTCTCACCACTATCATTCCGATTGTCGTTTCTGTAGCCGAGATCGCATTCATTGCGCTTGGCTGGAAGATTTACCACGAGTTCGGTTGGAAAGTCTACAAGTTTCTCGGTGCAGACCGACAGATCAAGCGCATGTATGCGAGCTACCAGATTTACGAATGTCTGGTCAAGTTTGATGTCTTTTTCTGGACTGGCTTCTCTGTCCAGTTCATCTGGCTAGTCCTGCAAGAGAACGACTGGGAGTACTATGTCACTTGCGCAGCGCTGCCCTTGTCGTTTATCCTGCTCGTAGAAGGCCACCTTGCTGCACGGCATGAGAACAAGTGGATGATGGCCACGTTCATGTCGGGCTGTGTTGGCGCTCTGATCTATTTCATCTACAAGGTGAGTGTGTTTAACAATAGCTACACTCCTACTCACCCTATGTGATTGCAGCTCATCAAAGTACTACTGAATATCAACTCGACAACATTCAGACTCACATGGAAGTCTCTGACTGTGTTCTGTATGTTCCGTTTATTTTGACATGTCCCAGTTTTGACTAACGTCATTGCCAGCTGTCATTGCCATTGTGCTGTTGATTGCAACTATGGTATTTTCGGTGATATTGCTAAGAAATTTTGGCAAGGGACTGAAGGAAGCGCGTAAGTGACCTTTTTGTTGCGCTGTGAAGAGTTCATTGACCATGTGCACATGTAGTTGCGCGGAGGCAACACAATCGACTGGGTCCAACCAGCCACGGCCGCGCGGCTAGCACAAACCTTAATCGCATGAGCATTGATTGAACTGCCCTCTCCTGTTCCTGCGCGCCACGAGCCTCCAGACTTGACTCATCGCTGAAAATATACACTGTACTGATTAGTTTGCATATGACGTTTTCCTCATATCTCGCTCCTCCTCTACTCCAACCACCGACGACATCTACCCGAGAAAGGAAAAGACAGTTGGATAACCCTCACCAATGCACGCAGTCCTCGTTCTACGCTCCCGTATGATACTGCCTTAGCCTCGCTTTCGCTATCCCATAGTGTGTATAGTTCACGTTCGTTACATAGTAGACGCTTCGCTTCTCCCAGTTGCTCATGGTACGAGCCGTTGATCAGGGAGTATCTTGAGTGTTTTTTTTTTTTCATATTATTTCGAGAGTGTATATATACATATATGAATATCCCGAAAAGGCAATCGAACAAATGCAGCACGTGTCAAAGTTGTCGCTTTTTGCACTATTACTTTATGTCACAACGGTGCGCATCTCTCTGCTAGCCCCCGTCTACCCAGCTGACGACCAGACTACGTAGGGCACGAGTATCTACAGCGTCTCTACGTGACCGTTCAGCCCTTCTTGGCACCTCTTCTTCATACAATAATTTTAATGACAACAGCGGGGCAATCACACCCCCAGGCTCTGGACGGTCGACACCATTTAATTATAATAACAATGGTGGAAACGGAGGTCTCAACGGGCACCGGTATGCTGACGATCTAGAGGGTCAGAATGACGAGGCTCTGGAGGGGTTGAGCGCGAAGGTCAAGCTGTTGAAGGATGTGAGCCCCCCTTCCCTCTCCCATCTGCTGACCACGTTCATATTTTCTTTTGATGCAGATTACAGTTGGAATTGGTAACGAAGTGCGCGAATCGACAAAACAGCTCAGTCAGATGGTACGTTCCCTTTCCTCCCCTCCTCCTTAGTCTTCCCTCGAATGGAAAGTGATCAACTGTTGCATATGGTGGATTAGAACGATGCCTTCTCAGAAACGGGCGGTATTCTTCAAGGCACATTCCGTCGAATGAATAACATGGCATCACGACAGGGCTGTCGGTGGCTCTGGTACATTGTTTTCCTCGTCGTCGTCTTCTGGTTCTTCATCATTACGTGGTGGTTTCGAAGATGACAATGACTCTTCTCTGGTTCAGTCAACTCGAGGAGATCTCCCCCTGCTCGCACCCACCGCTTTTTTGCACTATTAATATATATCTATTGTGTACCTTTACTGCGCATATTCTATATTTATTCTTCTCTTTTCCTCTGCCCATGAGATGCAGCACCCATTCCCTTTGCTGCGACGCATGGCAAGGTCGCATCGAACCGGGTTCCGCTCAGACTGGGCCTCCAGTGGCAAACGCAGGAGTCAATCCGCTCATTCAATCCTTTCCAAAACTGAGCAATTAAATACTCTACAGCAGAATACAACGAGTGGATGGATATATATATTTCCAATAGAGCAACGAATAGCTGGATGGATAAAAAAAAAAAAGGGGGGGGGGGTAATAATTATAGAGAGCAAGAGGGAAGACAAATTGGTATCCGGGTCTAATAGCGGGGCGGGGGGGCTTTTAATCATCACGCAAGGTAGCATGGCCAATCTCCCAGATCATCCGCCGTCGCAGGTATGGCATGTCATTTTGTGTGAAGCGAAATACTTCTTCACCTCTTGAAAGAGATTCAAGGAACTGGCACGTAAATACACCACAGTCGTAGCCGTTCTCTTGTTGTGGTATGATATCCTAAGTGTTGTCAGGTCAGATAGCCTACAACAGACAGAGAGACTGGGACTCACGTCAGGCGCGTAATCCGCCCAACCTGTGAAATCAAAGGGTGCTTTCTTCTTGTTCTGATGTTCCGCATCGAGGTACTTTCGGAGATTCTGAAAGGAGCTGTCAATAGCTCTGGGAAATAGGCACTCAAAGAAACTGACGTGAAACACAATCTCTTTTGCCAAGCCCATACTATCATACGACTCTACGCGTTTCCGACGAAAGTTGATAGTCGCAGCGGTCCAGTGCGCATTATTATGGTTGACCGGAATAAGCACCACGTCTTTTGAAAAGATATCGATCTTCTTCGTCCACTTTGCCAGCCGCCCCTTGTCATAGCCATCGCTTATGAGCTTGACCCAAAAGAACGTGCTGAAATAATGCACGTTCAACGGCCGACCCCTCCCTTTTTGGTCCTTACCGTTTGGCAAATTCTCCTTGCAGCTTTCTGAACGCCCCATTATCATAGCGCCATAAAAGTTGATGATCTCGTCATTAAGCCATTGGCTCGGTCTCAAACGAAGAAGATCCTTATCCTCAACGGCCTCCCTGGCAAACTTGGATATCTGGCCGCGCTTTACGAGTAGTGTTTTGACCTTGGCTTCGTCTTCTGAGGGTAGTGAGGTTGGTAGGGGGAAGGACCTTGGGTCTCAGCTGCGCCTCAATCCTGGCATCTTTATCGCGCCATCTGCGCTGTATGGCTTCCAAAGCGGATGTTTCGAATGCAGGGGTTTTCCGCCTTGGCGAAGTTAAGCCTAACGGAAGGAAACGGGAAAGGGAAGGCGACGCACTCCCGCATTGAAGCTCTGGCAATCGATAATGCCCGGTGGAGCATGTCATCCTTCGCCACCAACGGCGGCGCGACTAGGAAACGTATGTCAGAAGACAGGATGGTGAGCACAAGATAGAGGGTGGTGTCACCTTTGTTGGGACCGTGCGGTACAGCTGTTTTTACTTGATCAAAATATAAGATGAAACCTTTGAAGACGAGGATGTCAAGCCCAAGAGAAAGTGTGTAGGACAAAGTTATTCCCACCCTCAAAGTCCTGAATCGAGGATTGATAACCTGAGGTGAGGCATGAGAGATGCGGGGTCGGACGAGAAAATACCCCCCCAAGACACACCATGTCGTTGAGAGAACTCGTGGGCCCTTTGAATCATAGCGGCCTGCGCTTTTTTCCGCTCGTCCTTCACCTTTGCCTTGTGCTAGGCACCTTAGCCTATCAGCGTCCCCACGAGCCGCGAGACAACGGAAAAAGACAACGCACAACATCGTCATAGATATGTTTCCTATTCCGATGCCTAATAAGCCCATTCGCTCTCCGACGAGACGAATCCGATTTTGTGGAAGATCCCGCACGGGGAGACGGTGACTCTGGGGGTGATTTTAGAGTCATGTTTGCGAGGCGTGCGTGGAGGGGATCTGGGGAGCTTGATAGCTGGCTTGAAAGGTTTGGTTCATGTTTGCGCAGGGCGGAGAGACAGGAAGGAGTGCGAGATGTAGGTCTGTGGTAAGTGGGTAGTAGGAGGGCGGAAGAGGAGGAGGAGGAGGAGTGGGTTGAGCCAAACATTATTACTGAAACCAAGCTGAGGAAATGATGACTGACTGGTTCACCATCAATTGATGGCTCACATAATAACTCTTTAATCGGAGATGGCGATGCCGAGCACCATTTGTCCATGAGAGAGTGTGGTGTTAGAAGAGGCGGGGTACGGAGTTAATGCGTCGATAGTCGCGAGCGATGCTCCCGTGGAGGGCCAACACGAGCAAGAGGTGTGTTAAACTGGCAATATTGTTACATTAATCATGTGTGTGCGTGTGCAGCAAGGCCACAGGACGCCAATAAGAGGTCCATTGAGAGCGGAGCTGCGTCTTTTCGCGGCGCGGGCCGAGGTCAATTTAAGGGAATTTCTCAGTTGGTGGCACGGTCATCTCTTGACTCTCACAGACATATAAGACTCATCTCTTCTCTACCCATTTCATTTGCTCACCACCAGCACCCCTACTAAATCATCCCCCCAACCCCAACAATCTAGGTCTCGCTCCGGATCACACACCATGGGCATGAGCTACCGTCGTTATCTCTCTGGCGACCGCATCTATGGCTGTTCGACCTGCAAGACACACCTTGCGACTATCCACTCGATGATGTCCAGGGTATAGCCATCATTCCAACCAAATCAACTGCCATATGCCTTTGCTGACCCCTACTCCACTCAGGCGTTCAATGGCCAACACGGGCGAGCTTACTTGTTTGACGGAGTGTGAGTTATTCTACCATGCGTTTTCGTTTTGGGCCTAAATTAATCTAGCAACTTGCCAGTGTGAATGTCATTGAAGGTGAACCCAGCGATCGCCCCATGACCACTGGCAACCACACCGTACGAGACATCTACTGTGTCAAATGTGGAACTACCCTGGGCTGGAAATATGTAAGCACGCGATCATATATCCCAAGAGTCTGTCTACAATAACTAAACCCACTCCGCAACAATAGGACAAAGCATATGAACCATCACAAAGATACAAAGAAGGCAAGTACATTCTCGAGCGCAATCTGCTCGTAGATGTACAGTGAACATGCCTGCATGCATTCTCCTCTCCGTTCCCCGGACAAGCCCAGTGGCCATGGTCACAGCGCGCTTGTACTAAACAGCCCCAGCACGGTCCCACCACCGCTTTGCTCCGCAGGCCGTTTTAACATCTTTTGGTCAAGGATTCACATCATCAATTTTCTCGGACTTTCACGCGGTTGTATTTGTCGTTCTCTCCGTTACAGTTTGTCGTGAGGAGGAAGAAGGGGATAGACCTGAAGAGGTGCAGGCAGTCATCTGGAGACGGAGAGAACGATGATGATCACGCTGCTGCTGTCACCCTGTCCTTGCGCCTCATCGGCTAGATCAATTCCTCCGCTAACCGCCCCCCAGCCCGCCGCAGCGTGCCCTCTCCCCTCGCATTGTATTATTATCAACCAACATTCATTTTCCCTCTATAACACCATCACTGACCCTGACCCCTATCTGCAAATGAGCCTTTCACTAAATTCCCGTAGACTTTTATCCCTGGAGCTTAATACATCCAGAACTTGACATAGTTCATCTAACTTCCTTATCTATTCATTGGTCTGGTGTTCTTTGTGCCACCACGTTTCATACACTCTTAGAACACGCATTGACATGAACCGAGAAGAAGATCACACGGCTACGACTACCCCAAGCAAAAGTGTGAGAGTAAAATAACTTTGGGCCGTCAAAAAGTCATGTGTTTTGTGCGTGGCGGTCTGGCAATCCGACACAACCGCGTGCTGCCGTAAATATTGATATTTAGCGCACTGCAATAAACTCGCTGGGGGGTATGCATTGGAAGGGTGGAGAGGTGATTGGACACACGTTCCATATCGTGCTTCCCCCAGTCATGAGTGCGAATCCCCTTTCACCACACCACGTGACATCGCCGACGTGCGCGCGCGTGTGTTGGAGAACGTCTGATTGTTTCCACTACCTTGTGTGCGTCTTCAGGACGGAGTTGTTCTGGCGAGATGGGTCCGTGTTCTGAACGAACCTCGGCGCTCCTTGACGGAGGGTCTAGTTTGCGAGGGCTGCAGGGCTAAGCGAGGGTAAGTTGGGTTGATGCCGCCGGAAATCTAAATGTCTGGTGGCTCGAGTCCGTTGTAGTGTTGCGACGTATGTACATATGGTTACAACGTCCTGTATCATTCTATCGGGGAACGAGATGGATGAAGATAAGAGGTAAAATGAAAGGCAGGGTCCGATTTGAATAACGGACATTTCTCCGAGGACGAGAAGATGAGATGATGTCATGAGTCGGAGAGGAAAGTGGGCAGAAGATATGACGCAGGGACGGAAATGGCGGGGACGGGCATGCGAGTGGGTGGCTTCAACGGAATCTCTATCACAGTTGAACGCCATGCACCAAGGTCGAGACACATCCCCCCCAAGTCCCCACTCTCGGACGCGACAGGGGGGGCCTTTCCACATTGGGCACGGTTTCCGGGTGGTTTGCCGAGAATCACGACTACCTTCCGCTTTTGGACAGCGGCGCTGTTTGCCGAATCCCCAACAGTTGGGCTTCCCCAAACCGAAGGCACAGTCGACCCCATCCGACCGCATTATAAAATCCCTGACAACTCCATCTTCGTTTCCCCAGCAGCCTTTGCAAACCCCTCGCCAGTGTCCAACATACCTCTCCTGCGTTTCACAAAAGCTCAAATGGGTCAGTTCCACCGCATTGCTAACAACGCTTCTCTGCCTTGGCTAACAGCCTCTCTCCCAGCCACCCTCATGTCGCGCCCTTTTGTCTCTTCTCCCCTCGCCGGCAACCCCTCTACAAACCCCTCTGCACGCACATCAGCCCCAGCCAGCCAGCGGATGCCTTCGAGATCCAGCTCTCATTTTGCTGCTTCACGCCCCCTCCTGCCCATTCCCATCCATCGCAACAGCACTTCAACCGTCTTCCAACAAGAACAAGAAGCCCGTAAAATTCATCGAGGCACCAGAGAACCAGGAGTACAGATTCGAGCTCAACCTTTCCCAAGCCGAATTTAGTCGCCAGGATGAGGACTAAATCATTCTCTCCCCCCTTGCTTTCCTTCCTTTTCGCGCTCCCGGTGCCATCCCCCGTTGTCTCGGACGTATTTATGACCCACGGCCCAAGTCGCCCTGGATGTCGAAGCAGAATAGCCAAACCAAAACGCCATTTTCACGAATCACATACACTTTCTGTCTCTTTATATGCACTTTATTCTTTTTTAACATTTCACACCATAATCCCCCCCCCCTCTTTCATTGCCTTATCCTTATCATTTCTCTTGGCTCGTACCACATAGATTGGTCTCTCGGGTTGTATAGCTGAAGAACTCTACGTCGTTTGTAGTATGATACCCAATGTAACACCGTACCCGCGTTCACTACACGACCATCCACTATCCAGGATATTCTGGTTTCTTTTTTTATTCTCTTGGGCCGGCTAACATAAATGACGTCGTGAAAAGCGAAGTGTCACTGCAAGGTACGCCGATGATGATTAGCTTGGGTGCGGACCTGCGGGTGGGCTCGTAGTACGTTGCCGCTCATAAAAACACGTTGCGACAAGTCAAATCCAAAAATGGATTCCCATCACCAGAATAGCTATCCCGGTCTGTACCGTTACCCGTACGTGATCTCCGTTCACGAGCCCAGCCATGTTGCCACAGACGCAAGAAATGACATGCGGTTCCAAGGCTGACGCCATGATACCAAGGCTTATCCACGGATATCACCCACAAGCACAGTCAGTTGCGATTTATTCCAACCCCCGGGTGATCGAGGTGGAGTCGCATTCCAGATATCGATCCCGGAGAGAGACTCGTAGGCGCTTAATTGTCTTCATCTCAAAAACCTCGGCGATTCCGTCGTACGAACACGTCCACACTTGTATGTATATTGGCACTCCGATTCCGTTGTCATACGGGAGTTTCGCGGTGGGTCCAATCTGCATCATGAAACCTTCGGGTCCGGAAAGCTAGCGGTTCCGATGCATAGATTGTTCTGCCATATGGTCAGTGGGTATACTAGCCGTACCCTTGGAGATACGCGACGCCCCCAACGGACATGAGAACTCGAAACGAACTCAGAAGTACAACAGTTCCGATGGAGGAGAAGCCCGTTCGATGAGATGTCACCAAGTATATGTGTTTCTGGAGGAGGATGGCGGGGCTGTGTATGAGTGGCACCGGCTTCGAGGCAAGGCAATTGTGCCATCCCATCAAGACCGGAGGACCTCTCCCCTTCCGGACAAGATGATCATGCGTACATCATACCTCCTTCCTAGAACCATACGGCCGATTTGTTGACATCAGAGCCAGTAAATAAAATAAAATAAAAAATAAAAAAGGGACAAACCTTATTATTCCATCAGGGCCCAGAGTAAAACATCGCGGCAGCAAACCGAATACTCTGGCCAGTGATTAGCTACCCATCGCCATTTGCAACACTGTGAGGGAGGGTGTTATGCAGCAACAAAACACTGGGACGACTCGTCAGTTGGAACGAGCGCACAATGATCCTTGTGTAGACCGCCGGGTCGAGAACGCTCGCCTGCCAGAAGTGGGGCATGAGCAATCCCATATAGTACTGTCACAATTAGATGTCTTGAATGAGCCGATGAATGCGCAGAGCTAAGCGTGGGATGAGAGCGGGGAAGCCCCTCCCCCCACCAGCCAGCTACCATGAAAGCCCAGAAACAGTGTCTCTTCTCCGGGAAGCTTGTAATTGTGGGAACCTCGAGGTTATCGGTAACAACAATACGAGTTCAAGAAATCAACAGTTTGAAATTTTAAATGCGACAACAACGGTCCAAACACCGGCCTCTCCGATCCACTTTTGAAGCAGTACGCGCCATCAATATTCATAGCGGGTATGGATATAAAAGTTATCGATCGCCCTGATTCAAACGAGGTCACTGTGTGTGGAGGCCAAGTTGGGGCCAGAAAAAAGGAGAAAAAAAAGGGTGATTATTAGAAGACGACGGATGAGGTAGGCCATAGAAGGGAAACGCTGGTGAAATAAATTTGTCGGTTTTCCGCGATCAGTAATAAGACATGGAACCAAACCATCAGAACCTTGATAGCACTCGAGATTGGTGAGTCCACCCAAGTCGGCGATACCCTCGTGCCGAGAGAAGATTCTTGTGCGCCTTCGGGCTGGATATTTGATATGTCGTTGTAGCGCTGTTAGAATGATTTATTGCGGGAGTGCGCTAGAGTTTTCTCCGGAGAGGATCAAACATCTAGGAATGTAGAGTTGCGATGCAATTCTTGTGGGTTACTCGATGAACATTCAAGGCCTTGGGCCTTAACACCGGAAGAGGCGATCGATAGATAACTCAGAAGCGACTGCTTTTTAAACATTTGACGGCTTTAGGTATTCCAAGTTCTGGAAAAGACAGACTCGATATAGATAGACTGATGTATCACCATGGATGGATGTGTGGATAGGCAGTGGGGTCATGGGAGAAGGGGGAGGGGAGATGATCGATGAAGGCCCACCAGTGACAGGACCACTGAGGGTCTCACTGCCCGCACTGTGAGAGTCGAGATAAAGGTGCCTTGGACGAGGCCGTAACAGAGGCCAACCCAGACCTTCTTGGGTCTTTCGGCAAAGTATCAGACACATTGAACAGACTATGCCGTTCTATAGGAGTGCAGGATAGATATTGCACGTTACATCTACCCTGGCCGACCATGGCGACTTGGAAGTCTGGACTGAGGGTACATATCTTCGCATGAAAATCAATTACATTTAGTGCGTTGGCATTTTCCCCCACCGAGTCCCCCCCGGCGATCGTCGTCGTTATGCTGCCTGTTTGGAAAAAAAGGGTTCCCAGCGAGAAACGGAGACAATATGACATCACTTGGTTCCTGGCCGCAGTCGAAGATTGTGTTCCGTTGGGAGGAAACCTGAATGAATGCGAAGGGCGCCCGTAGTGATCTATCAAGTATTATTTATTCCCTCCCCGGCGTAGTGGGTGAAAGGGATGCGTGCGGCGACTTGCGACAGGTTGAAGATGGGGGATAAAACTGCGAGAAGCCCAGAGACGCAAGAGGCTGAGCCGAACTGGAGGCACGTCCCAAGGCAGGAACACCCGCTACCACCTCCCCGTTTCGGGAGAGTCATTTGAAAGGGTGCAGAGTCCGATAACGGGCCGCAAGGCTCAATAGTACCAAGCTGATCGACGCTATCTTCAGCATTGTCAAAGCAAAAGCTCCACTGTCATAGGTTTGGAAGTAAGGACACAATTCAATTGCACGCCTGGCCAGAAGCCATGGGCCACGAGGCTGGAAGGTGATGCAAACCCTAGGGTGTTGTATGAGGTATTCCACAGGGCCGTGTCAGTTTTTTTTGTTGAACGCTTTCGAATCTGGTTGGCTGGTGGTCATATGGGCAGCCTGGGGATGAATGGTCGTGTTCGGGGCCCTGGCAGTGGAAATGACCCCACTAACGAGGCCAGCAAGCTACCTCCTTCGTCGTCCGAGGATCGCAGTACTAATGGAGATACTGGCAGGGTGCGAGGTCGTTCGGGACGAAAGGTCCAACTGAATACTGCGCTGTGCCAGCCCTTTCAAGGAACTGGCACGAGAGAAAAGCGCGTGATAACCGACCATTGTGTGGTGGAGGGTGCATTCTTTCAAGATTAACGTTGGACTTGGGCCCTCTTGGGCGTAGATGAGATCTCGATTGCTCCAGGGTGGGGTTGGTGACCAGTAATGAGCACTCAGTAAGTACGGGGAGAAATACGATGGATCATTAGGGATACAGCACGACTTGGGAGGACAAGAGTGGGCGTGATTGGGTTTGGGCGCTTCGGCAAATTGTTTATGAGTGTTTTCGTTCGATCATCCTTCCCGGCTTCTCTTCGGAAATTCCTTGCGGTGGATATTGTGCTTGTGGGCAAGGGCGTTGCGGGGGCGTTCCCCCATTAGCACCGACCTGGACGCAAACGAGGTAATAGAAAGAGTGCGCGCGTAGCAAATGTACGTTAATTCCGGCGTTAGAAAATTGGACCTGAGATCGTAATCAGTTTGCCCAAACCGGGGGGGGATGCGAGTGGTGGGTCTTCCGAACCTGCTCGAGGCCTCGGATCTTGGGGGAGGGGGGGAGGGATGACAGTGTAGGAGGATAATAAAGGGATGTGGTGGACCTTGGGGGCCGAGGGAGGAGAGACTGGAGGATCTGGACAGGTACGGCGGAGATGTCCGGGATGGACAAGGGAGCTGTGCTAGTCGACCCTTGAGCCGGCTTTGGCAAGAGCCGGAGCCAGCTGTGACGTGTCACGAATTGGGACCAAAGCGTGCGAATGGAAAAGGCCGTGGGAAGACCGGGATGTGAGTGTAGAAATAGACGGGACCGCTCGCAGGAACTCGTCTGATCGTTTCCTCTTGCTCGCTACTCACAGGCTTCGCCTTTACGACCTGTTACGACCGCACGACGTTTATTTCTCGCATCTGTTTCCCTTCAGCTTATCCTCATCATGTCTCCTGCATTCAACAACAACATCGCTAACAACAACAGCAACAACAACGGCACCAACACCAACAATATGGACCACTGGAGGGTCGCCGTCCTCGGTGATGGTGGTGTCGGCAAGACTGCCCTGGCCGTGCAAGTGCGTTCTCTTTCCTTCTCCCACCTCTCTTCCTATCCTCATCCTCCTCCCCTAGTTCACCCTCAATTGCTTTGTCGGTAAGCTTTGCCCAAACCCTGCTTTTCGCCCCCCGTGTTGATGAGTCCCACCCTTTTTTATTCTTTTTTTTTTTTTTTTTCTCTCAGCTGTTCGCTTCCTCCAGAGGTAAATAGTCCCGCTCGCTTGATATTCTTGCTTGTGATTGAGGACGGTCATTCCACCCAGACCTACGACCCCACTATTGAAGACGCGTATCGAAAGCAGCTCGTCGTCGACAATCGCATGTGCTTTGTAGAAGTCATCGACACGGCTGGACAAGGTGTGTTAGTCCTCAGATTTCGTCGAGCGTGGGAGCCTCATTACGGTCAACAGAGGAGTATGCTACTCTCCGGGATCAGTGGGTCCGGTGAGCTGCCTTGTGGTTTTCTGGCCCTCTCCGTCCCATACCTAACAGACGTTTTAGGGAGGGGCAAGCATTCATCTTGGTATATTCAATTGCGTCAAGGACCACTTTCGAACGCCTCGAGATGTTCCGCCAGTCAATGCGCCGAGTCAAGCGCGGTGATACCATCTTCATGCTTGTCGGTAACAAATGCGACAAGAACTACGAGCGCGAGGTCTCCAAAGATGAGGGTGCTGCGTTGGCACGGCAGTTTGGCTGCGAATTCCTTGAGACTTCAGCCAAGACTGCTCAAAACGTAGAACGCCTCTTTATCAACCTCGTTCGAGCCCTCCGGGATGCCGCGACGGCGAAAGACGAAGGTCAGCAATCACCGAAGAAGAAGAGAAAGAAGTGTATCGTCTTCTGAAGACCCCCCGCGCTGCGATAAACACGGCCTCTAGATTCCCCATGTCTTGTCCAACGATACCACTATGCTACTCTCTTTTATGGTCCACATGCGTTTCATCCTCCCTATTCCCGCTATGTTGTTTCCCCATCCATGCCTACCTGTTGCTCTTTCCTGGTCTCTTTTTTTTGTCTTTGTTGATGGCGATCGCTTTCTGCGCTTTGTTTTTTCTGTCATTCTCTCTCTGTCTCTCTCATACTGCAAAACGTAGGGATCCAGGTGTTGTTAACTTAAACCGATTCTTGGAATTTACTGCTCTATACGACAATATATGATAGACTGCATTGATGCGTATGCTATGCAACAGACAGCTTGCTGTGCCGCAGCCATTTAAAACGTCGTTGGATACGCTCAACTGTCTATGATATACTACCCCCTACCATGACCTTGGCCTCATTTACCTGCGAGTCCCCAGACTTCTCTGTCCGTTCTGTCCCGGATGGAACTGTCTTTCGCGTTCAACGAGCGGCTCTGCGGAATAGCGATATCTTCCGTGCGTGATACCAGGATCATCATCCTGATTTACACAAAGCCCATCATAAAATTATAGGAGACATGTTCCTCTGTTGCGAACAACCAGATGATCATGCCGAAACTCTGGACCTCCATGAGCCGACCCATGTTGTATCCGCTCTTCTTCATCTTCTCCACCAGTTCTTGGCACCCCCTGTCGAAGTAGATGATGGCAATGGTCCAGCTGCGTCCGGCCGACAGCGGTTCTTGCCTAGGATACCTCCGTTTGATCCTAGCACGGTCATTCCTCTACCAGTGCTACAGCCCATGCTTTTCGACCTTGTGGATAAATATGCGCTAAAGCTTGACATCTTCCGGATTCTCTGTTCGCACCTGATGGCCCACACCCCGGCACATCCACTAAGAGTCTATGGCTTTGCTGCCTCTTTCGAGCCTCGCTATCGGAGGCATCGGCCTCGGTCAGAGGCCCTATCTCAAGCTCATGAATCGTCAGGCGAAGGCGAGTTGGGCACCGATACCGAAAAGGAGATGGAAATACAAATGCAGAAGATTGCATCAAAAGCGAGCGAGTTCCTCGAGCCGATAGGAAGTTATTCAATGGAAGCAGTATTAGACGCGATCCCTAGTGCCAAGGCCCTGCACCGCGTCGTACAGCTTCAGCATTTACGAGTCAAGACACTGAGGGAGGTCTTGAACGATGCAGAAATATTTCCCAAAGGTCAGTAGTCTTTTTCTATCGGACCCAAGCAAAAGCTTCATCATGCCTTTCACTTTGGTCCTTTGTCACGTTTCATCGATTTCAACCCCTTTTTGATGATTTCGTCTCGCGTTTCCCCCTCCCCTACGGTGTGGAGTAAACCTCATTCAAAAGGTGTACTTCCAAGCCGATTCATCATGATGGCATACCGTTTCGTCTTCCCTAGTTTCTTGCGCTTATCATACCCGTCCTTTTTACCTCATCCTTCGCCAATCCATTTCTCACTTTTCGGCGCGCCTGCGGTTTAAACTGAATTACTAACTTTTTCGAATTCCCTTTCATATTCATCCTTCCCGTCCATCCCCGGCGTGGACGACACTTCGGACGCTGACGTGCGCCCTTACTGACTTCTGGCCTCGCACTTTCGCGGTACCGATTGGGTTTGGATATCGTAACCTGTGCTGTGGCGTGGGGGGCATCGCGTTTGGTCGTCCTGCTACCGTGTCATCCCGATTTCTGTCATGCGTAACCTTCCCTCCTCGTCGTCAGGGTATGGTGCCTGTCCGTCTCACTGCGAGAAAACAGTGGGATTCTGGGATCGGCAACGTAAAGCCCTCACAGGAAAGATCGACTCTGGTTCGGGCCTTTTATTATTTTTTGTGTGGCAATTTTCACAACGATTTCCACACTCACTCGCTACTCTGTTTGTCATCTAGGGACTGATGTTGCTGGCGAAATGGAGTTGTTTGTGGATACGTTAAAGGAATGTAAGATCTGTCATAAAGCTGGCGTGGCTGCGGTTGAGATGCTTGCCGTGAGTGCAATATTTCCCTTTCGAATTCGGCCGGATGATATTTACTGGACCTTGATTGACGCGCCCCTTACCCTGATCTATCTAGTACAAATGCTACACTCTTCCCAGGAAAGTTCACCATCTGGCGGGCCTTACCTAAAATACGACGTCCCGAGTTTCTTTGTATACACCTCCATCATTGAATTGCAGCATTACATTGGGTATAAATTATAAAATGCGGTGCATCTGACAGCCATGTGCACAGGTAGTGTACATACAGACATCTATCACACGTTGTGCCACAACAGTGTCCTCAGATCCTTCCACGCTTCGGAATCGCGATAGAGGTACTTCATAGAATTAAACATGCCAGGTTGGATTGTCTCTCCCTTGTTCTGGAAGAGCCACATGACCGAACCCCATGCGAAGGCAGCGAAGAGGGAGAAGTAGCGCGAGTCGGGTGGAACGGGCTTGACGGCTGAGCTGGCTAGTGCAGACTGGGGTGACGTGTTGTAAGGGGAAGATGACCGGGGTAAGAGGGAAGCGACGACACGTGAGACTACGTAGAGAACGATCTAATTTACACGTTTCGAAATATGAGTAACGGTCTCGGAAACTTTTGCGTGAGTGAATATACCTGCTCATTAACGGCGTTCCGCTCGCCAAAAACAACGTAGCCACCAAGGAGGCCCGCGATAAAGGTGTCACTGCCCCGTGGCTTGCCGCTATTCGCCTTCTTTTGGATCAACAGGAAGGTTTTGTACAGGGTCACAAATTTGGCAAGGTTGAAGGCATGCTGCTTGGTTGCGCGGAAGATGACCTTGAGGCGATCTCGCCAGCTATAGAAGGCCCCATAACCAGGGTGCAATGTACAACCCCAATCGCGGCCATTGTATTTCAGAGTGGTCGGTAGAATAAATAAATAAAATTAGTGAATAAGGCCCATGAAGTTTTGTTGAGTTCACAGTCAAAACGGAAACGAAGGGGATATACGAACCTTCCACGACCAAAGAGAATGGACATGACCAGAGCATGGGGGAACCTGACTTTGACTCCATACACAAAACCATTCCGTGCTCCCTTCAAGATGGCAAGGTAGTCGTGATAGGCTGGGTTTGCAATAATATTGCTGATGGCTTGAGACATTGTTGAGAGAGAACCACGCGGAGCACAGACTGGTTGAATCCAAAGAAAGCAGCAAGCTGGGGCGTTGGTAGAGAGCTTGCACCGAGGATAGTTTGGAGGCGAAGGCAGCAGCAAGTTCCGAGTGCCAGACTCAATCACATGTCATCGCCCCCATTTGCTCGCCGCCTCAATCACCTGCACGGACAACTCGCTGCTGGGAAGGGCCGTTGTCGTGCGTCGGCCGCAATCCAAGGCCCCAGATGCACCAAAACTGCTACCTGGGATTGCGAAACAGAGTCGGGCATAGAACGGATTCAATAATAGCGGACGACACGTATGAAAAGCCCAAAACCCTTTTCCGAAATTTCCAATGTTCTTGCCTCTCTATCAGCTGACATATGGGTTGATATACATGTATGTACTCTTTGTACCCAGCTGCTTTGTTCTTTGGACAAGTGCACTCTAATCCCCGAGGCCTTCTGTATCGCTTTAATGACGGAGAGAAACTGGTTGCGAACTTAGCGGGGGAGACGAAAAGTCAAATCAATCAATCGCCGAGATAGAATCTATTACATAGTCAATCTAATTCCAAATTTCTCTGCTGTACAGCCCACAGCCCAAACGTATAACTCTATGCAAGCAGGGGTCTTCCGCCTCGTGCGTCAATAACAGACACTTGAAGGCTCGTACAAGGCACATCTCCCCCGCATGGTGTGGAGAGAGGGCTTGAAAAGACCCTCAACACTTGGTCTCAGCCACCAGATCAGTTCAGCGAACAATGTAGCAGTGGCAACGGCAGAACTTCTTGGATGGACGGGCGTAGCCCCGTCCATCAGTCAAACCCAATTCGCTACAATCAGGTTGTTGTTGTATACTTATGTCCATGTCGTCTTGGGTGCCTCGTGCTGTTGTTCGGACGTCCTCATCCGCCATCAGGGCGACAGAACAATAAGCATTGCTATATAAAGCCCACTTTTCCCTCCAAATCACCCCCTCTAGTGCAAGTGCGGCCGTAGAGGCTATTTTGACCGCCGAAGTGTGACACAGGGATGGAAAACTTGGAGATACACCTTTCCGAGAGGAGGGCTCAACGCTGGGCCTTGATAGATCTCGTATTTTTGGAGTCGGAAGTGAGCCTGCGCCTAGATTATGGTTCCTCGGACCTTTTGGCACCCCAGAGTGGGATTAAGAGAGCTTGTGGCACAATTGGGCTCGTTCTCTTAGTAGCTTTCCCCCCTCGTATGATTATTATTATTGGTTCTGGGTCTATTTTCGGATCCAGCCTTGACTGGATGAATTGTGTTGTCTCTTGCTGTTGAATGGGCTTGCCGTAGCGCGCCTACCAGAGGCGATGAGAACACTCTGATGTCAGAATCCCCTGATCCAAAAATGGAGTGGGGGGGAAGACCTCTGGTTTGGCAGTTAGTCGAGGAATATAACTGGATAGTGGTATCGATGAACATCAGCTATTCTCCGACTATAGAGGCAGCGCGGAGAATTAGATCCTGAGGGTCCTGGGATGCAGGACGGTTCTTGCTCCGAGGTCACAGGGGAAATCGGTGAGAGAAACTCGACGCAAATGAGAGGCCGCTGGCATGCTTTAGAAGCCATTTCAATACTTCATGTCCGCCTGTGCCCACAATCAGACTGGTATTGAATTCCAACATAAAACTTTGTTTCGCTAGGTAAATTTTATGGGCCCTGGGAGGTACAGGGCATGGTGAGATAGAGAATCGGAATACCAAGTTCCACTTACATACTCAACATGATGTGGACAGAAATGGGCGAACGCATTTATGGCCCTACCCTTCTGGAATGTGGGAGAGCCATCAGCCAATACCTAGGCATAGATGGAAGGCTTATGGCGCCTCAATCGAGATACATAACGCCAACTTCTCCCCGATTGACAGTCCAAGGAGCGCCGTTAATTGTTTCCAAGGTTTACCTATCTTCCCCGCCGGATCCCGATATGACCTCTCTTTCTGCCGAAGCGTCAAGTGCATCCCTTTGTGTATATAATTCCGGTGCGGGTTCCAATGGAAGATCGGATGAAAAGAAGAAAAAAAAAGACAATTTCATCACGCTTGTGGTGCAGCTTGAAGGGCTCCAATAAGGTTCTGGTGGATATCTCTTATCAAGACATACGATTTCGTCAGAGGGACAGAAAATAGACATTCGGAGGAGTCATTCAGCACCACTGTTGTCGTCTGTAGATTGATCCATACTGGATCAGTGCTGTGGGCTGTTATAAACCCATCCCGACATATGGGGTCAGGAAGGGACTTGTCATTTGCGTAATTCCTACCAACCGCCAATCCGGGTCCAACTTATTTTCGTCGGCGGAATTCGAAGGAGCGAAGCGAGTTGACCAAGGCAATATAGTAGCTTGGACATTCCGGGTAGAAAACGGCTCGAAAGGAAAAAAGGGAAGAGGGAGAGCCAGGCCCTGGGTTCCTAAGAACTAGCTCTAGGAACCTGTAGGCGCTGTAATGCCTACTGGGGAAGCCGGAGAGCCAAGGATGAGAACACGATCCTGTAATGTTCTGTTCTGGTTCGCAGTGGGTCTGTCAGGTCACTTTGTTGGCGTTCTTTGAAGATGCCTATTGTGGGTTCTTTGTCCGCACGGGACGTGGGTGCATTGTATTTTTTTTTTTTGTTTTGGCCTTTCCACCCGGCACGGCGAAGGGTGGTTCGGAATATTCGAATGACAGGTGCTGATTCTGGTCAGAGGCGCCTTGTTTCTTTTTCAATAATGAATATTGTCGCTGAAGATGCGGGTCACACAAATGGTCACACCGACTTGTTATCTCCACCCACAAAGCAAATGGCCGCAAAGTCAAAGTCCAAGCAACAGGAGGCCCTCCAATTACTCGACGACTTGGACTCCTTCACCCCCGTAGATGCGGGGCCTGCAGAGTCCGCATCCAATGGCGCAGGCGCTTCAACTGGCACTACCACAAAGCCCAGGGGCTCCTCTCCATCGACAGCACCAGCAGCAGGGGGGGGAGAGGGGGGGGCGGCCGAAGTACTCGCGTTCCTTGATGAAATTACACAAAAGTCTGCCGAGGCGAGCAGCCGGCCTTCGTCGACAGTACATATATCCCGTTCTGGTACTCCGACGGTGAGGAAGAGCACAGAAAGGGTGAAGCTAGGTGGTGGGACGCCGTCGTCCTTGTTGCCTGGCGCATCGGCATCCTCGACTTCGTTGCATAAACAACTTTCTTCATCGTCATCTTCCGGCTCGGCTGGTGATTCAGGGCCGGGAGTGGGGAACAAGGTCAAGGCGAATGAACAGACCACCGCCTCTTCATCTTCTGGGGGCAGCGGCGTCGGCTGGGGTTGGGGGTCAGTTTGGGGTACGGCGTCTGCTGCAATCCAACAGGCAAAGAATGTTGTCGATGAACAAGTGAAACATCTGCCTCAAGTGCAGATTCCGAAGAATGAGCAGGCGAGGAAGTGGGGTGAAGGTGTGCTCGAGTATGCGAAGAATGCGCAGTTGGATAAACTTGGTATATGCTACGGGGCTGCGGGTTGCGACTATTGCTTACGGGGTCTGGATAGGTCAGGATTTCAGGCGGGTGGGACTGTCCACCCTGAATGATATTCTCAATGTTGTTGCGCCTCCTATATCCGAGCATGAGGTGATCCATGTCTGGTTGACCCATGATATGCAAGGCTACGATGGCATTGAATCTCTGACGTATCGCGCGTTGGCCCGGGTAGGCATACCCTGTATCTCGGCCTTTTTCGCTCATCTCATCAGCGACACTCTAGATCATGGAACAGGTCGAGGGAGGTGACCTCATCGTCAACAGGGGTAACGAGTCCAAACCCAAGGACGACAGTGACCAACGGGATATTAATGCGGTGGATGACTACGAAGCCGCCGTCAAACTCTCTCAGGTGCGCTCACTCTCCGTGTCGCTCGTTATAGCTGAACCCCATATCCTCCTGCTTGACAGGCTAATGTCGAAGAACTCATCAAATCAAATGGCAAGGTGAATCAACCTAAAGCCTCGTCAATCGCCACCCCAACGACCTACTCGCACGTTTACCTTCGTATCCAACCCTTCTTCACAACCTATTCCGTCCCGCCCGTCGACTCTAACCCAGCGTCTTCGAACCAGCAACTCTCATTCCTCCTATACCTCTCTGACCCCGAACATCAGCTTGTCCAGTCAACTGTCACACAGTCAGTGCCAAGCCAATGGTTAGCTCTATGGGATGAGTATGACTGGGTGGAGGATCTTGTTGCGGAGGCTTTGAGGGTAGGTGTAGAAGTGGTCGGCCAAGAGTACGTTGTTGCTAGGATGGGGTGGGCTGATGGAAACAAGGTCAAGGCCAAGGAAGAAGAGGGTGGTGCTGTGGGTGACGATCCGGAAGAGAAGGGAGAAGAATAGGTTCATCACGAGCAGCCTTTTGTACATCATTTGGTTTTTACTTGGCTAGTCGACCACGCGAAATCACAAAGGTCCTGAATGAATCTAGCGTATATATGAGAGTTTACAAACGTCTACTCTACGGTTTCTTCGCCTCTTCCTGCTTGGGAGGAGGGGGTAGAGGTTTGAGGTTGTCCGGCTTAGGGGCTGTCGTGCCATCGCCAACTTGCTCCCAGGGTGATAGCGATTCAAAGTTGCTAGGATAACGAGTAGTTGAGAATGGGGAGTAGTTTAGAGGTCAAGGTAGACTTACCGGAAAGCCTGGGTCAATTGAAGGGGCTCATAGACGACGCGTTTGCGCTCCTCGTCATACCGGACCTCGGTGTATCCCTATTGACGCGATAAGGGCTGGTGAAATAGAGAGAGAATGGAGTATTACGGTAAGAGGGAAGTCTTTGCGTAGGGGGTGGCCTTCGAAACCTATAGAAAAGCTCGGTTGCCTCGATTGTAAAGAACTTATAACAGAAGGGGCTAACCGTAATCGGTGAGGATACGACGACTATGATCATGCATGAGTAAGCCACTTATTTCTTGTGGTTAAGAACTTACAGGTCAGGGTGGCCGCTGAAGAAGATACCAAAGAGATCCCAAGCTTCACGTTCGTACCTGATGTGTGGGTTCAAAGACCCAAGCAAGACGGGATGTATTGAAAGCATACCAGTCTGCTCCACGGAAAACCTCGACGGCACTGGGCACAGGGTCGGCCTCTCCAGCATAGGTCTTAACCCTAATCCTTCCGCCGTACTTGACACTCAGGAGATGGTACACTACCTCGAAGCGTTTCTCCCGCTCGGGGTAGTCGGCACCACTGATGTCCATGGCGCTCTTGAACTGGCATTGGGAGTGGTCACGAAGGAAGGTGAGGACAGGGATGACGGCAGAGGGCGCAACGTAGAGAGTCAGCTCGTCCTTCAGAACGGAGAACTGCTGAATGAACTTGGGAAGACATTGGGTAAGGTATGAGCCATAGGTGTGGAGGGCCTCTGTTGTTGCTGCGTATTTAGTGAGGGAGGGGTTGGGCGACGTGGGTTCGATGAAGGGAGAGGCGGAGGCTAATGTTGGGAGTGTTAGTTGGAGTATTTGGGTATGTTCGGGTGGCCCCGTTACCTTTGCTCGATGACGAAGAGTGGATGGTACTGCGTGGAACGGCAGCTGAGATGGCCGCTATTGTGCGCACCGACCTCGCGGTAAGGAGACGGCCTGCTCTGGTGGCGAGGCGGAGACACATTATTTTGGGAGGCACCTTGAGTTTGAGGGGGAGAGCGAGTTGGTTGACTTTTTGGCGGACAAGTCCTCGACTCGGGGTTTGCCGGACCGGTCATTCCTTCATGCAGAACCACATCTTCGACTCATTGCCTTACTACGACGATGATCTCCAAAAGTTCCCGTTTCTAGCAGACAAGGTCCAGCAGGAGATTGCACGCGAGTTGGGTAAAATACCAGTAGCGCTTCATCCACGCGTACCCCCAGAGGCTGAGCTCTTTGCTGTTCGTGAACATGGGTCGCTGTCTTTTGGTATGCTGCTGAGCTTTAGCGCAGAACAATCCTCTACTCCGGGCTGAATTGGCGCGTGTCGAGGCCAAGGAGCAGTTCCCTCCTTTGGACACTTTGCGGTATCAGCTACCCGCACCAACATCAACGCCCGGAACGGATGAAGAGTGGAAAGCCGCATTGGACAATGCCTGTGCACAACTAGAGCACCAGCGGATACGGTATGTATGTGTTGCATCTTTCTCGAGGTCTATCTAGCTCATGGCTCGTAGGCAAACCAACCTAACCCTGATGCAGACCTATGGAGGAAATGCCTGGCGGATACACAACTACCAGCTAGAACAACAGGCTAAAAACATTGAAACGACGCTCGAACAGCTCCAAACTCTCACGGTCGAGGTCAATCGCGACCGGAAGAACTCGCAGGTATGCTTAAGAGATCTCCTTTCTCTGCTTTGCATGTGTGTGAGATCTGAAATGCGATAGGATCGATTTGGCAAGCAATTGACCGCGCTCGAGACGCGGTGGACCGAGCTCATTTCGAGTGTTCTGCAAATTGAGATGGCGAATACAGCGTTGGAGGGTGAGTTGGAACGACTGGCAAAACGAGAGAGTGAGCTTGCCGAGGTAGCGTAAGTAGAGTAGACAGCACCGATAAAATTCCTTTTTTGTGATTATCCGGCCGGTCAGGAGCCGGGAGTGACCAGAAAGAGTTGTGCTGTGTTGAGTCTGTCTATTCACTTCTCTCACTGGCGGTTTATCACCCCAGGTAAATTGCCTCTTTTTTTGTTTCTTCATTCTCTCATTCCATGTCTTCAGTCGGAAATCTCACTTGGCATCCTTCCTGGCGTCTTCTGACGCGTTTATGGCGAATACAGACCAACACTTGTCTGATTTGAATCGCACAGAGGAGCCTCAACTCATCGTCCCAGACGACGAGGGGCGTGCAACGCAAAAAGACATCGCTCTCGGGGCCAGCAACAACGGTAAGCCTTGCACAGCACCATCGTCCTCTGTCATAACCTGCCATCCCAGCAGTCGCCGTCTCGCCCTCAGCCACGGCAGAAACGCGCCCTGATGCTGCACCCGCACGACCCACCCTCGTCCAGCTAGGATCCAGCAGCACTCAGTTCTCCTCCTCAGCGACTCACCATCCTCCAAAGAAGTTTAATGCCGTAAATATAAACAAGAAATTTTTGGAGAAGAACTCCGCTGCCGCGGCTATAGCGACTGCCTCCTCTACGACGGTACCATCCAAATCCAGTGGCGCAATATGTGGGTATTGGTGATGACTGCTCCATGTTCGTTCTGACAATATATGGGCAATTGCTCCGCAACAGCGCGGCCTCAAACACAAATGGCCCAGTCTCATTCACGTCTTGTCACTGCAAAACTCACCGCATCGCCCGCACCCTCGACAGCAACGGGTCCGGGATGGTCCCGACCCACCTCTACCGCACCTTCTTCTACTGGAACCAGTTCACCTATTGGCTCATCGCCCTTACCTTCCGCAGCCACTGCCGTCCCGGCGAGTTCTACTGCTCCACAGCTGCCTCATGTTGGCAAGGTAATACAACCTCAGCCTCGGGCGGCAATCTTCCAGAACACCAACTTGCAGAAAGAAGGCAGTAATGTCAAGCATCCAGCCAAACCTGCTTGGGGCAGTGTCAAACCACTAGTGACGACATCCAATATGACATCTGAGGATTTCCCAACTGCTGCTGAAGTTGCCAAAGGTGTGCTACTGATGTTACCTTGAAATATTATACCGAGAGGACTGATGCTGGTATTGCTACCTTAGCCACCGCAACACGAAAACCCAAACAGGAAGAACTCAAAGCCACCCCGGAGCCTGTCTCTGCTGTAAAACATCGACTTGAGGAGGAGGCAGATACTTTTCGAGGAGTTCATCTTGACCCGAATGCGCATCATTGGGATGAGGTATGTTTCTATTACTTTGTGATATGTTTTTACGCTGGATGTTTGGATCTGCAGATGGAGGAAGATAATGATGATTTCTTGGGGGGAGTGATTGAATTCGGTGACGGCAGACAATACAAGGTTGAAGCCACAGAACCCGCTGCTCCCTCACCCCCTCCCACCGAAGACCATAATGAACCTGTAAGCAAAGAGGAGCGATTCGTAGATGACTTTGACCGGAGTTGGCCCAAATCCAGGACGTCGCCCACATCCGCCCCTCGAGATGTTTCCATAGCGAGTCCTGCTTTGTCAAGTCGAGGCAATTCATTACATGGTCAGGAGCAATCTCAACCACAGTTATTCAACGAGCGCTCGAATAAGCTAGAGCCATACAGTCATTCGTCTCGACCTGGTCAATCAACCTACCAGAACAGGAGAGGAAGTCATAATGACGGGGCAACGTCGCCTGTGGATCTGAGAAGTGGTCGTGATGCGGGTTTCCAGAAGAGCAATGTCCAACTGTTGCAGAAATCGGGCAATGGTGAACTTCCTCCAAGACCTAGGGCTGTTAATGGTGCACCTTCCAGAGGGGGATTTTCGTCCGGATCTTTTGGTGGCGATCGACATAGAGAGAGGCGGGATCATCCTCCTAGTCCACGAATGACGAGAGATGGCTGGGCGCACCACGATATGATCTCGTCTGCATCTGTGCCCGGGAGAGATCGTGAGCCTATCGATCGGGGTCGACGATCGGATATGGGGCCACCACCGCTCCCACCACACGCAGCACGCCGCCCATCACAAGAGGGCGGTCGTCAGCTTCCTCCTCATATATCACCCAACATGCATCCATCAAGACGACTACCCTCCCGCGATAGCCGATTCCCGGTACCAGCACCAGCTCCCGTGCCCCTTTCACCCCAATCAACCCGCTTCGCCCCACCCTCACCGTCGTTATCCCATACATCTACCCTCGCGTTGTCCCCCGGAGCGAGTTCTTCTGTTGCATTGCCTTTAGTTGCTGGCCCTGGAGCAGATTTAAATGAGGTAACGAAGGATCTGATGCAGAGTGCGGCGGCGCGGGCGAAGCAGAGAAAGCAGGAGGAGGAGGCACAGAGGGAAGCACAGAGGGAGAGAGCGAGGAAGAAAGCGATGGAGCTGGAGGAGAAGATGAAGGCTGAGAAAGAGCGGGAGGAGCTGGAGAAAAAAGGGAAGGAGGGGGGGGAAGCAAGGAAGAACGAAGAAAGAACAAAAGTTTGCAGCCGTTTTTTTTTCTAATGTTTTAGTGCTGATGTTGGTGTGGTTTCAGGCTGAAGCAGTCGCTTTCATTGAAAGTGCTGTGAGTAGCGTTGAGGGGCCAGAATCAGCGATATCGGAACATCGCCCGAGTACCGACGCTGCCTCGCTGCAAAAGTCGCTACCGCGTCGGCCTCCATCACTACGCGGCGAAGCGCGAAAACCGCCTGCTGAAGTGAGCGTTGGTACTCGCCGGCCCTCATTCGGTATCGGAACGCGTGCTGCCGCTCCAGATTTGTCCCCGGCTTCCCAAGCAGAGTCATGGAGATCAAAAGTCCCCCCGCTGCCACCTTCACTACCTGCCCCTCGCCAGATTCAGTCTCGGCCGGCACCGGCGGCAACTCAATCGTCAACGCCAGAACCAACACAAGCAATAGTGCCTTCATCAACCACTTCCACCGTACTTGACCATGCCCCCACCATCGCCGAGAATTCCGTGGGGGATCTAGAAGCTACAAGTTCCTCGGACAATGAACAAGAAAAGAAGGGCCAAGAAGAGAAGATGGAGGGGAGAGTGGAGAGTGTTCTGCCGAAGGGGCGGCCGACTGCCAGCGATTTCTTCGATGATAAACCATCGGTACTGCCCTCAAGGAGCGATCCCAGTGTCTCGAGGAGGAAAACAAATATTGGCGAGGCTGATGAGAAGATACGTGGTACAAAGGAGGAGGCATCTGCAAGCGGATTGAGGACGTCCGGGAGTGCCCCGTCTGTTAAAGAAATTACGTCGCCTGCTCGAGTACGGACACATATGGAGGCATCGATGTCGGCTCTTGATGATGTTATGTCCCGAATCAAAGGCGCTATGCAGGCAAGTGGGGCGAACAGCAAAGAGATTCGACCTCCTTCAGACGCCGATCTTCTCCCACCCCGGCCACTCCAAAGCTCGACCACGACAAAACCCTCTCCGCTACGAGAGCGATGGCAAGCCCCATCGAAGTCGCGAAGCGAACCGAGACTTGAGGGGTTGCGAGAGTCTATTTGCACGGTCTCTGATCCTATATGTCCACCCACCTCGGAAGACTTCATAATCCAGTTGCCGCGAGTGTCGCGCCGTGTTGACCCTATACCCAGGAAGCTACAGCTAGCGTTCTCAAGGCCTCCTTGGCCTGCGCGGTTTGACGTCCTGACCTTTGATCCGCCTGTAGAAGGGATGAGTAAAAGGGACTTTAGTGTCAATTCGGTGTTATTCAGGCAGTCTGGAGGATTCAAGGGTAAGAGGATTCGTGTTTTATTGCCAAGATCTAAAGCAGGGGGGCCGAGGACGGGAATAGCTGTTAAGTATGGTGCTGGTGGTGCCTTTGGAAAGCCGACGAATGCGGATGGCGCAGCGACTTGGAGAAGGGTTTCGCCACTTGTACCTGAGGAGAAGGGTGAATCGAAGGGCGAGGCTCAGGGGGCTGGCGGTGAGGATGCGGAAGACAATCAGGGCCATGATTCAAAGCATTCGACCAAACAGCAGGAGGAACAACCGGCCCATGCGCGGACGAGGCAACCCAAGATGCCTGCTGGATCTGTCGTTGCCTTTTATCGAGATTCGCGGATAGACGTTGTTGAGGCCGATCCCAAGCCTCTTGTCAATTTCATCGTCACGAGCGAGCTTGATGAGCCAACGAGTACATTTCACTTAACAACGGGGAAAGGAGCTCTGGATGAGAGCGGTACGGGTGTACGCAATGACAATGCACCTGTGGCTGATGGAGCGAAGGAGGATGGGGAGTCTAGCACGATTCAATCATTGTCGCCGGTCAATTCAAAATCGGGGAGCAAAACTCCTGATGGTGATTCGGTGAGTCCTGCCATCACCCAGGTGCAAATTAGGATTGACGATTGCGTTTATTTCCAGACGATCCGTAGTATTTCAGCTCCATCTCCGAATCATCAAACGACACCTTGGGCACGGGCTTCTCTCAATGTTCCTATCAAGGATAGTACCGTCAGGGTCCCTGACCCAGAACACCTCAAGGCCGTCTGGTCGTCAACCTCTAACAAACCAGACCTTAACCCCGTCAACTCACTGGAGGGTATTGCAGACGACTTGACTTCAGTGCCGTTCTCAATTCAGGATGTCAAATCTGAGGATGGGGAAACACCACCTCCTGCATTGCCGTCTACGACATCTCGCATGTCTCTGCATGAAGTCACAAAAGCCTTCCAAAAGGTTCCCTCCTCGTCCAATTCAAACCAGAGTCGCAACCCTATATCACCGCCTACAACCACCACTACTCCCGCTGTGCGCTCGCCCTACACTTACTCGCCCATGGCGCCAAATGCGATACGACCTCTACCCGCTTATGAGCATTACTCTCCCATGATGAGTCATTCACCCAGTCCGACAATTATCTACCCACACCATTTGACTTCGAGCCCTGTCCCCAGTAGGATGCCCGTTAATGGCCACGCAGCGGTGTATCAGCAGCCAATGTGGATCCAGCCACCGCAAAATGCAACTTCCGCACCTGGCAATCCGGGCAACGTCATGCGGCCCATGATGTCCCCTTATTCCACTCCGATGGTGCCCTACCCGACTCCTAATACCGCCGTCTATCACATGGGAACGATGTCTGCCCCGCCTCAACTACCAGTCGGGACAGCTGCTGGGAGGGGCCGTGGAATGTCTGTGATGAGTCCCGCGATGGCACATGCAACTGCACCAATGTACGCGGGTAGTCCTGTGATGATGCATATGCAGGTACCGCATCAGAATCATGCTGCGTATATGGGTCTTCCTCCTACCGCTCCTGGAGCCGCCGGGAGGGGACAGCCTCGGACGGAGAGTGGGCAGGTTCCGATGCCGCAGGCCCATCCACCTGCTGCCAGTCAACCACATCATCCCCATGCATCCTATAACCCTTCCTCTTTTGTTCGGTCTCCATGGTGAACTCTCTTTGTGCACTAGCTAGCATTATTACTACTGCATGATTTTGAATCAACCTCCCTCCATCACTTTGATCTTCTTTAATTTACTCCCTCAAGTTCTGTTACTCATTTTTTTTGGTAATTTTTGTCCTAATTGTTTCATATGGTATATGCTGTTGTTTATATTGCACACAATGTTCGTTTATATTCACCCTTTGCAGGACACTTTGCAATAATAGCTAACAGCTTCGTCCACATGAAATAAGCGATATTATGGTATTAACACACTCAGGGGGTGTAACATGCAAGTGACAAAACATGGGTATGTCTATACAGCTGCGAGTCGGACCGCTTTTTCTGCTGCCTCGTCTAAACTGTCAAATGCCACGATCTGAAGACCGGAGTCCTTGATCATCCTAGAAAAAGGTGTGTATGAGCCCATCACGAAGCAAGTGGATAAGACGTACTGCTTGGCCTCTGCTTCCTTGGTACCCTTCAACCTGACAACGAGGGGGATGGTAAGGCCAAGTTCTCTGGTCGCCTTAATGACGCCCTCGGCAATGTAGTCGCAGCGCATGATGCCGCCAAAGATGTTGATGAAGATGCTCTTCACCTTGGGGTCAGCGAGGAGGATCTCAAACGCCTTCTTGACGGTATCGGGGGTGGCACCCCTGTAAACCGCATGAGAAAAAAGTGTGTGGGTGCAGACACCAACTTACCCTCCAACGTCAAGGAAATTGGCAGGATTTCCGCCATGTAACGAGAGAACGTCCATGGTAGCCATTGCCAAACCTGCACCGTTGACCAAGCAACCGATACTACCGTCGAGCTTAATGAAGTTGAGGTTGGCTTTTTGAGCCTCAACTTCTGATGGCTCTTCTTGCGAGATGTCACGGAGGGTAAAGATGTCCTTCTGACGGAACTCGGCGTTGTCATCGAAGCCGAACTTGGCGTCCATGCTAGCCATATGTTGAGTCAAGAGTGTGCGGAGCTGTAGTTGAGACCTACCACAGGACTTCTCCGTCTTTTGCCAGAGCCATGGGATTGATCTCAATTTGCGTGGCGTCTTTATCTTTGAAGATCTTATACAGGTTGATAAAGATGTCAGCAGCCTCAGATTGGGACTTGTCATCGCTGAAACCAAGCTTCTTTGAGATCTCGAGGGCCTCGGCTTTGCTCAGACCCTTCTCAAGGTTAATGGGTGTTGTAATAATCGCATTGGGATCCTTTGCAGCGACCTCTTCAATGTTCATGCCACCCTGAGCCGAAACAACAAGGACAACTCCCTGGGAAGCCCGATCGTTGAGAATGGCAACATAGTACTCATGTGCAGGCTCTCGGCGCTCGGCAAGCATAACCTGTGGGTCCAAGTACATGAGGTTGAGGTGGCTGGGGACATGAAGTGGAGTTTGGACGTACGGCATTGCAAATGCGGCCGGCTGCTCCTGTTTGTTTCGTGATAAGCCTCGAGCCCAGCATTTTTTCAGCGTATTCCTTGGCTTGTTGAGGGCTGTTTCAGAACAACAGGAGATAAAGTCAGGGACCACTGGGAGTCCAAAGGTGGTGCAAGGACCAACTTGTTAACCATGTGCACTCCGCCTTGCAAACCAGTGTCGAACCTGCCCTTTCCACGACCACCTGCAAGTACTTGGGCCTTAATGACCAGGTTGCCGCGACCTTTGAGGTAGGTTTGAGAAAATCGGAAGGAAAGCCCGACAAAAGGGCAAAAAGGCTACCAAAGTTCTTTGCAACGTCGAACGCCTCTTGTGGGCTTTTTGCAACAACGCTTTTGGGTGTCGGAATACCATACTGTGACCCGAATGGTAAGACGAAGGAAGATTTGACGTGGAGGGTAGCCAGCTCACGGAGTTGAGAAGGTTCATGGACTGATATTCATGTATAGATAAAAATCGCCTCTGACCTGCAGACGCAGACTTAATTTGTTTGTCAGTAGATGTCATTTCGGAAAATGCAGAAAACGTACGCGTGCAAGGGATCCCACCTTTCTAAGAGTTGAGAGCATATTAGTAGAGACTCAATAGTGTGTTAGCAGTGTAGGTGACGGTGACGAACGGTGACCCCTGCTTGGTCAGCACATACATTCCTTGTTTTCTTTCGAAGAAAATATCCTCAAACCAGAGCGACGATGACGGTTGATACATATTCTTCCTGTCTCTCACCTGGCGGTTCTTAGTGAACATCCGACGGGCGAAGCTCTGGGAGAACGACTGCCATCCTCGCCTTGAGTTCGGACGGCTCTTGTGATCGTGGGTTGTTCGAAATTCGGCAGAGGAATACCTCAATACAATTGTAATGATGTTCTACATACCTCCGAAGTCCGAATGGCAATATTTTGGTTCCAATGCTCGGGTTTCAGGGTAAAACAAGTGGATGGTAGGGCCGGAGTGGCCTCACTGTCAGCACACTGCTTTCAAGAAGGGAGATGGATATAGCAGCATTATAAATAAGTCCCCACCCAGCCCCAGCCCAACCATCCAGTTTTTCCAGTATGCAACCCACTGCAGAACTCTCTTCCTCACAGTCATCCATGCCCTCCCCGAATGGCGTCAATAGGCATCACACAGACCCCCATGAATCTTGGAAACAGCAACTATCTGTCGCCAGGACCGTCTTACTTCAAGCGGTAGACCTCTTGGATAACTACTTGACGTCAGACGATCAGCTCGCAGTGAGCTCAAAGTACCTCCCTGGATCCACCATTGGTATGCACATGCTGTTTCAATGCATCCTCCACCCACTGAAGATCCCACCTAATAGGCAAACACTTGCGCCATGCCAGGGACCACTTTGTCTTGCTCGCGACATGTATGATGCAGCCCTCCCCATATGTTCTCTCCTATGACACCCGCATCCGGAACACACCGATGGAAACAAGCCGAGCCAGCGCAAAAGAAGCTTTACTCGAGGCAATAAGGCAGCTCGAAGATATTGTTCCCGCCACGGATATGAGCACCCCCCTAACCTTGCATGCAGTCACTCCATACCCGCAGACGTTCCAGTCCACTTTTGGACGAGAGGTGAGATCTTATCTGACTCCCTCAAAACACATCATTAAAGGGTCTATCCGTAGCTGTGGTTCGCAAGCCTTCATTGCGTGCATCACTGGTCAATGGTAAGCACGCCAGCGGATACAAGGTGGATATAATTAATGACCATTTCCCAGGTCCGAGTGATCGCTGGAGAACTGGTGTGTCAAGCCCATCTCTGATCATCGTGTTCGCTCACGCTGGATCCAATCAGAACATCAAACTCACAGAAGATTTTGGATTTGCTCCGTCCACATTAGTATATCAGGGTAAGGCGAGTTTGCCCACGCCCCTTCATAGCCATGACACGTCGCCCAGATCGTGAAGCACCACTTGGAAAGGCCAAGATATGATAGCCGTAGCTTGTATACCTTGTATTGGTACACACACCATTTATTTTTTGAGTGCTGTACGGCTAGAAAGTTATTTTCGGATGCTTTTGACAAATAATAACGCCGGCACGTGTGCTGTTTATTACAATCCCGTGAGCGCTCTATCGCTGGGATAAACTTGTCAACACCTTCTCTCAATGCAATAAATACCTCCAATCTAAACATCCCTCAAAAATGTCCGACAAAATGATGCACATTGCGGGCGAGCAAAAGAAACGCGTCGTGAGTATCGCTCCATTTTTCCCCTCCTCCGATCCCAGCCTCTCCAAGTCCCAAAGTGCTGACAAGTCTTGCTTGTATTCCAGTGTTATTTTTTCGATTCTGATATTGGGGGGTTCCACTATGGTCCAGGCCACCCGTGAGCATCGGTTTTCGTATTTTTTTTTGAATGGCCCGCATATTTATTACTTGTCCTGTCATACCAGGATGAAGCCCACCCGCATTCGCATGTGCCATTCGCTGGTCATGAATTACGGGCTTTACGAGAAAATGGAAATTTTCGTAAGTGAATGCCATCCGACCTTTCGTTCGTCCTAGCTGATTATCTTGTACCGTACCCCTACATGCCTACTTCTATGCGTAAAGCGCGCGAAACCAGCCACCAAGCGAGAAATGACCCAATTCCATTCGGATGACTATGTGGACTTTCTCAGCAAAATCACACCCTCTAATATGAATTCATTCGTCAAGGAACAACACAAATGTAAGCAGTGTCCTTGCATACATACATGCGATTCGAGATTCCCTGACATGGAACTTGTGTGGGGTCGGCAACTAAGACAATGTCGGGGATGATTGTCCTGTGTTTGATGGCCTTTTCGACTACTGCTCAATTTCCGCAGGTGGCTCGATGGGTACGCTGACGTTTTCGCTCGTTTCTTCGACGTCCCAAGCATTCATCCAATTTATTAGAGGGTGCTGCTCGACTAAGTCGTGACAAGTGTGACATAGCTATCAACTGGGCTGGAGGGTTGCATCATGCGAAGAAGAGCGAAGCGAGTGGTTTTTGCTATGTGAATGGTGGGGCTCAAATTTTCTTTGCGTCTTCTACCAACCCTTGTGCTAATGGCGACCTTGTCAAGACATTGTGCTCGGGATTCTCGAGCTCTTACGGTATGTGCTGGCACATCAATCTTTAGGCGCTCATCGACCGCTGACGAATCTTGCCAGATACCATAACCGTGTCCTGTACATCGACATTGATGTGCATCATGGCGATGGTGTAGAGGAGGCATTTTATACGACTGACCGGGTGATGACGGTTAGTTTTCATAAGTATGGGGAGTATTTCCCCGGGACGGGTGAATTACGGGTGAGTATGGTTCTGGATAACATTTCGAGAGAAGCACAAAATGACCGCTACTAGGACGTTGGTGTGATGAAAGGGAAATACTATGCATTGAATTTCCCGCTTCGTGACGGTATCTCCGATGAGAACTATAAATCCGTCTTTGAACCTGTGGGTTGCCTCGATTCTTTTAAATCAACGGGTAATAGGTCTGACATATGTTCAGGTGATCCGACAGGTGATGGAGTCTTACGATCCATCGGCTATTGTTCTCCAGTGTGGGACCGACTCCCTGTCTGGAGACAAACTTGGATGCCTCAACTTGTCCATGCGTGGTACGCGATGCCTCCCGTCGATGCCTTTTGTATCTAACACTTGCGTCCAGGACATGCCAACTGTGTTCGTTTCGTGAAATCGTTTAATAAGCCACTATTACTTCTCGGAGGCGGCGGATATACTATGCGGAATGTCAGTCGTGCATGGGCCTACGAAACTGGGCTTGCAGCTGGATATGAACTTGGACCAGGTATGTCCACAGCCACAGCCAATTTCCAATACCAATACCCGATAAACCCGTCTAGAAATTCCCGTCAATGAGTACTACGAGTATTTTGGGCCGGACCACAAACTTGATGTCAAGTCATCCAACGTGGATGATATGAACTCTCCGGCATACCTTGATCGCGTCAAGCGGATCGTAATGGAAAATCTACGACATATTGGTGGACCCCCAAGCGTCCAAATGCAAGGTATGCCCCACTTCTGCTCAAAACGCAGTTACGAATATCCTGACCCAGATTTCGTCAGACCGGCCCAATTTACCAATGGATGCCCTGATGGACGATCTCCATCAAGACGAGGACGAGGAGGATCCAGATGACAGACGGCCCCAACGGCTTCTTGATTCACGGATACAAGCAGATGGGGAGCTCTCAGATTCAGAAGACGAAGGAGACAGCCGACGTGATCATATGAGCCACCGCGGACGGGGACACAGCAGCGATAGTGATGGCAAACTGAAATTCGGCATGGGTGTCGGGATTCTCGCATCAAGTTCAGCAAGCACTCATGGTGCAGGGCCAAGTGGACACACAACCGCCGTTCGGATGCTCTCGTCGAACCTGCCGGTTGAGGATGAAGCCTCCACGGACGCCCCGGATGCAGAGCTGGACATGGAGTTGGATGATACGCCCTCAGAGGTTGTGGAGAATGGTGTGGGGGAGTTTGTGGTAAATGGGAGGAGCGACACACCACCTGGTTCGCCTCCACGACAAGGGGAGCAGGGCCGGAGGGCAGAGGATATGGCTAAGGACAATACCCCCGCTGCTACGGTTTCACGCCCCGTTTTTGGGCCGTCTCCACCGCCCCCCGACGCCACGTCTACACCTACATAATTACGCTCACAGTATACCTCTTATCGTTTGCTTTCGGGTTTCCTGTTTTTTTTTTTTACATTATTTTTGTCGTTGTACAGTTACTATCCAGATTCCAGATGTTTGATAATTCACGTGATGTGTATTAGGCGTGGGTTCCCAGTTATATCCTCCTATCACTTGCTTATCTTTGCCCGCAATGCTTGAGAGCATCGAACGGCCTGCGACACCACCTCCAAGGTCCACACAGACAGGGCAGCCACCAACGACACCAGAACAAGTCCGGCAAATTGAGATCAACAGGTTGCGAGGTCACACTTTCCTGCTTTTTGGTCATTCAAGTGACATTGATGACTAGGAACAGCCAAGGCTGCACAGCGACAAAAGGAACTCGAGACCTCCTCATCGAGCGCCTTGAACGCTAATCAAAAGCGGCCACTTGATGTCACTACCTCTCCAACTGCGGGTCCTTCTAAATCCCAGCCGCTGAGACGCGATTCGAGACTTGGGAAGTACTTCGAGTATGATCTCTCGAAGATGGTCAATTCCAAGGGGGGATTCCTTGTTGAGGATGGACAGGAGGTGGACGAGGAGCGGATGCGAAAGGAGAGGGAGAGGGAGAAGGAGAGGGCAAAGCAGGATCAGGAACCTCGTATGTCTTTGCCTGGGATGAATTGTGATTGGAGTTGCTGAAGATGGCACCGAAGCTATATCTCTTGACCCCGCACAGGCCCTCAAGTGCAGAGAATGCCAAACTCTTGACATTGATCACCAATTTCTGAAGATATTTCAGTGTCTGGTGTGCAAGAAATGCCAGAATGAGATGCCAGACAAGTACAGCTTGTTGACGAAGACGGAGTGTAAAGAGGTATGCTCTCCCTTCCCCCTCTCTTTATTTCAAAACCCACTGACAATGAATAGGACTACCTACTGACTGATGCAGAAATGCGTGACGAGGAAGCAATGCCGCATCTACTTAAAGCCAATCCCCACAAGTCCACTTATGCGAACATGATGCTATACGTCAGGTATCAAGTCGAAGAGTTCGCTTGGAAGAAATGGGGATCCCCAGAAACTCTTGACAGAGAGTACGAGCGGAGAATTGCGGAAAAGAACAAGAAAAAGAACAAGAAGTTTGAGGAGAGTCTGAAGGAATTGCGGAAGAAAACAAAGGAGAGTATGTGGCAGCGCCGCAAAGATGAAGAACACAAACATTCGTTTGGCCCTACCGAAGCTGGGCCGAACGGAACCAGGAAACAGATATGCCACATATGCGGATTCACGCTCGAGTTCGAAGAGTGGTGATGGCCTCCGCCTCATGTGTTTTAGTGGTTATAGTTATCTCATGATTGGATGTGCACGCACGCAATAATATCCCATGGCAGTCGGATGCCTACGCGTAGACTTTCCACGGTAGACCCTTGTGATTGGCGCCCCTGCTCCTAAGGTTACATATAGTGATAACCGAACTCAGCTCTTTGTGTCTACTCCGGTTATTGAGTTCGCCGAGCTGTCACTTGAAAAGCTTTCTCCAATATTCGCGGATCGCTGCCCCTAGAACCCAAGCAAACTACTTTCTTTAGCAGCTCTCCCTCAACAGCAGACAACAGGTAACCCGGCGTAGCAGATCATGTCAGAGGAAACGAACCAGGCTGAACACGAACAAATCTCAACCTCATTGGAGGTGGAAAAGATTGAAGTCAACTTGTTTCGCTCAAAGTCGCTGTGGCTGCCACTGCGTTCTCGTGGCGTGTTTGGAGGGTTCGTCCGCACTCTAAAGTCTCACTAAAGGACCGAGCGCATAACCAGATTACAGGCAGGTGATCAGCCAAGCACTGGTCTCGGCAACCAATTGTGTAGACCCTCAGTTCTCCTTACACGTAAGTTTTCGCACCTGAAGCCCCCCCCCCCCCTCCCGAAATACTAAATTATAAATCTTGTAGTCTCTACATGTATGCTTACCCTGACACTCACAACTCTCAACACATATCCTGACATTCAACCTCCCCTTCTTCCCCCCCTGCCCTCAAGTGCTATTTCCTCACTAGCGCCTCACCTTCGACCCCGATTGTCTACGAGGTAGAGCGCGTCCGCAATGGTCGATCCTACGTCACCCGGACAGTAAAAGCAGTCCAAAATGGCCGTATCATCTTCATCATGATGTGCTCCTTCCAGAAACCGGAGCCATGGCAGCCGTCACACCAATGGCCAATGCCGGCAGTACCACCACCAGAAGAGTGCGAGCTCGAGGAGGACAAGTACACGAAATTGGCGCAAAGGGAAGAGTTACACCCTGCGGTGGTTGAGATGTATCGCTTGATGGCCGCGGTGCGTGCGCTTATTTCCTTGTGTATCGTTCGGTATCAGCTCTGACATGACTAAGTAGGAACGAGGTCGTAGCCCGATTGCAGTCAAGTCGGCGAAGGAACATGATGTTGCCGTAGATGGCACTGTTCGCTATATGTACTGGATGAAGGCGAAAGATATACCGAAATATGAAATGCCTTTCCAGAAAGTAAGAACAGTCAGGGACCTGGGCGCTGTGGACTCTCATACCCTTTCCCAATTCAGTGCATCTTGAGCTATCTCTCTGACTTGCATTTGTGTGTCCCTCGCCATTATGTTCCATACCACAGGTTGATTGATCACGACACACCCAGTATTGGTGCTGCCTCACGGATTCTCGGGTTGAGGAGGGGGGGTCGAGGACCACAATCACTCAGCATGAGCGTAGGCTACCCTGTTTCATTGCTCCTTTATCTCGCCTATGCTCACACAACCCCGCTAGTCAACATTAGACCACACAATCTGGTTCTACAAGTAAGTAGACACGCATATCAAGGCAACTTGTACATCCCCAACCATAAGTTCGCTCCTTCATTCTCCAGCGATGACTTTGACTGCGGAGAATGGCTCCTTTACGTCGTAAGTCCACCACCTCCCAACATGATAGAAATGAAACTCACGCATCACTCGCATTCCTTCCATTAGTTCACTGCACCACAAAACACAGATGGATTCTCCACGCACAGGGTCTGGCCGCGGAGTCGTTCATGGAAGGGTAAGTGCGTTCCTCCCATCCCATTCCCGTCTGGCGGAGTCCCAACATAACCCCATCCAACCTCTTGAAACTTTTTACAATTCTATTGTGTATGCAGATCTACACACGAAACGGTACTTTGGTTGCCGTGACCTCCCAAGAGGGTGTTATCCGTGCAGACATTCGTGGACCTGCTGTACGACAGCCTAAATCATCTCCGTCGGCGAAGCTTTGATGTGTGTGTGCACACGACGCAAACTCCAGCAACGAGTCAAAAGTTCGGTGACTGCCATCGACTAGACGGAGCATGGATTGTAGCCTGAGCTTATCGAAATGGAATGGACCGGAGACACTGCCTTGATGATGCCCCGTGTACACGACGTCAAATGTGTATTTAGGGATCGGATGCTTGGGATAGATATTATACTACGCAGAAGGGAAACTTACGCCGTTCTTTACTGGTACACATACAAAAGACTCTTGTCTCCATTCCGCATAAACGGGGACTTGACAGTTCGAGTGGAGGTAAGGCGTTGATTCTCCGTCTTCCAAGACATAGAACGAAGAGAAGGTACTAAGGCTGTTCACTGGCAGCACTCAGGGGTCAAAGAAGGCACAGAGACAATAAGTCTCGGCGACTCTGTTCAATTAAAAGTCCCAGATTCCGTTCCATCACTAGATACGAAATGGAGTAACGTGTGGATCCCATGTTCGGTACCGGGTCCACACAATGAGTCACACCATGGATGAGCTGTAACAGATCGATATACCGGAGAGACGAACATCAGGAGACGTAATACTGCCTATTTGCGAAAAACATGGTAGGGGAGGAGGACAACATAAGAACTTAGATATGCGTTCGAATGGAATGTGTGCAAAGTGCGGTGTATGGAAGGGACATCAGGATCGTATAAGTGTGTTTAGTTCTTTCGACGGAATGAGCAGCCTGGGAAAGTGGTGAATACACCTGTGAAACGGAAGTGGCAGGAAATGAGTACATACCTTCAGTCAACCTCGCCTTACCACCGGTGGGCTGGCACAGAATGCTTGTGCATGAAGCACAGACAACGACTGTCTGGGCATGCGAGAAGACGGTAGTGATGGCAAAGCAACCTAAGAAGCGAGAGGAACATGCGTAAACACGAGATCAACTTTTGCTGCTGTGAATGACTACTAACCAGGGCACTTGACATCCATGAAATACGAATTTGGCGTCTGTACAAGCCGCTTCAGCTTGTGACACTGTTTCTGGGCCGGGGCGGTGGGGTTCAGAAGATCAGCAACGAGAGTCTGGACAGAAGATCAGTAAAGGGATGTTGAAGACAACAGCGGGACGCATACACACCATAATTTGCTGCTGGAGTGAGAGTACTCTTCCTTTTTTTTTTTGAAGCGGCGAGCGCACGAAGCAGCGATGGCGACAAGTTTTGTGGATGAGCGAAAACAAGGTTTGGGGGGCGGGGCTGCGGAGTGTCAAAATGCGGTTTCTGCCGATTGGAGCTGTGACTATAACGTGTGTGACCGAGTGTATTATTCACAATAGTAGTATCATGGATACCTTAATTGTGGGTGTCACTATTACTGGATGGTTTAAAGCAGGGTAGATGGAACGCTCTTTTGTGTTGTCGAGGTAGTCCGTGCAACCGACCGAAATCAAACAAGGTAACTATTGATATGTGAAAGCCATCAGGGTCAGTCGGCGGTTAGAGGGCGACTGGTTATTGTCTTTCGAATCTGGCACAAGAGACAAAAGGGACGAAGAACCTGATTTGGAGAAGAGAAGCACGTGCTGGCGCCGACCCTTGTTCTCTTGGGGCGCCGTGCTTTTTGTCTCTGGCCAAAAACACTTACATATGGAAGAAAGGCAGTTTCGAGGATTTCTAGAATCACGGCATCCAGCTCTCTGCTTCCGCCCAGTATAAAGACCGGCCAGAACCCCACCTCTCTGTTCAACCACCCAGGTTTGGTTTTCTTTCTTCCCCCGGTCCCACTCCTCCTATTTCCAGACCAGGTTAGTATTTGCTTCCGCCTCGTTGCAAGACATCCGCCCTGACTCGTGCAAACCATCCCCCCCCCTTTTTTTTTCCCTTCGCCTCCGCTTACTGCAGCCGTAGGTTCGTTCTTCCCGATCACTAGCACCCCGCGCCTTCATAAGGCTGACCCAATCTCCTTTCTCTTCGTACAGACACTCTCCTCATTCTTCGTTACTGCACTTCCACGGCTGTTTATCTCCACGACCCTCGCTAGCTGCTGCTCTTGTTTCGCTTGTCACGTCCCAGCATCTCTCTATCGCCGGCCGATAACCCCTTTGCTCCGCACTTACCCTTCTATATATATATATATCATCTTTCTTTATCATTATTCTCCTCTCTTCACGAACGTCGTACATCATGACCGCTTCCACTTCTGCCAACCTCTCTCAGACCGTTGCCTATGCTATCGCCTTCCTCACCCGTCCTCTCATGGACTCTCTGACGGCCGCTACGATCGTCAAACTCCAGATGATCCTCGAGGCTAACCTCATCCCATACTATGCCCCCACATGGGATGTCAAAGAGCCACTCCGTGGCTCTGGCCGCCGCTGCCTTACTTTGTCTCCCTCGTCTTCACCTCCTCGTCCCATCTACACCACCTGTTCCGCCGTCAACATCTCCTGGAGCCAGTGGATTATGGCACTCGGAGGACGCGAGTTTGACTTCTTTGTTGACCCCGGTTGTGTCAGTGTCCGATTCGCAAGGACCCCTGGCTCCGAGTCAAAACTCGTCACCGTTTGGGCCGATGAGTTGCCCTCTCCTCCAATTGTGACTCCCAACCCCCGTTATCCTACCGAGTTCGTCCTCCCTAAGAAGACGCTCTCCCAACAACTCTCGGATATTGACGCCGAAGAAGATGAACAGCTCTTTGCCATGATCGCTGACGAAGTCAGGGCTCCTACCTGGATGACCCCTGTCCTCGACAAGTTCCCTATCGGACCCAGGTCTCCTTCCCCACTCTCTAGCATCTCCCCCACTTCTCGCTGCAGCTCTCGTTCATCTAATTCCAGCTCTTGTTTCTCTTACGAAACCTCCAGCTCCGGCTGCTTCTCTCTGCCAAAGTCGGGCGAGTACAAGCAATCGCGTCGGGAAAGGGCAAGGCAATCACGTGTCTTCATCGATACCTCCAAGACCGAGGTGACCCCCTATGACGGCGGAAAGACTACCGTGCTTACTGGTGGGGTTATGCTCGGTGGTGGTTCCAAGGTCAAGAAGACGACCAAGCAGCAGCAAAAGGCCTCCATGACGACATGCAGCAACTGGCGTTCTGTTCGTGTCTAGACGCGCCTTCATTCATCCCCGATCACCCCTACCTACCGGCATTTTTTTCATTAATATTCGCGACGCACATGAGACGACTCCGGAAGCTGTTTCAAGTTCCTACGCCCCCTTACGATTTCAACGATGGTGTGCAATCCATTCATCAGTGTTTTTTCACGAAACCTTATCCTCGACTTCCCAATTCTTGCTCTGTTCTGTCGTGCGTGATTCAAAAGGACTCTAGCAGCTTTACATAACCCACAAACACTGTTGCATCTTCAACGCATATTTTCTTTTTTTTTCTCTATTGCTCTGTACTTTTGCATTTTATTCATCTGTGTGTCGCACCGTCCCCTCTTTCTGCTTACCTCTCCCCGATCGTTACTGTATTTTCCACGAATTCCAGACCCCGAATATCATAGGCCTTTCTAGTTATTTCGTTCCTTGGATCGCTCGCTATTCTAGGACCTAATAATACGTACTTTTTCTTTTCGTTTCGGCTGGTACTACAGTACTCCGCCCCCCGATGTTTTTTTTTCCTTCTCTCCACCTCTGTATTCGCTATATACAATGTATTTCTTTCGGTCCAGGCCAATCCCCCCGCCTAGATCAATCTCAAAACAGATAGTCTTTTCAGACCAGTAAGCTCGGATTGTTGGAGACGCTTGGAAATGGCCATGGTCTCAGACCAGCGAAAGCCCGCTCCAAATCATGTAGCTCGTCCCTTACCGGCGGTAGTTTGTGGGCTCATGGGTGTTTTTGTGACTGGAGAGAGAAGCGCCACACACTGCGGCGCTTCAATGTCATCCCGCTTCTGAGATCCCGATGGTGGTGGTGTCGTCGGGTGGCGGAAACTTACGTATTCTTGATGGAGTCGGAGTGGGCTATGACTCTCGATGATGACATTGCGTGAGGAGGAGGGAACGGAGATCTACGAATAAGGAGATGGGTTGTACGGATTGCGGTGGTATGACGTCTTTACAGAAGACGACCAAATGGATCTGTGATCCGAGCTGGAAAGAGCGGTTCTGGCAACTTGTTGGATGCGCATACCGATGTTCAGATAGAATCTGATAGTATATCGGCAAGATAGAATGGCCAGCGGGCAAGAACCCTGGGGGAAGCGCACCGGCGTGCATTGGTCATTTGGGAAACTGGCCCAGGAATGTGGAGTAGCGAAGCTGTACGAAGGGGAAGGAGAATGTAGTTCAGCCGTTGTCCCTTCTGCTTGGGTGTCCCTCCTGGCGTCATCCTTTGACAGAATACGGTAAATCTACCACATCTGGGAGTCCATTGCGTCATATCGGAGACCGTCTGTGTTTCAGCGAACACGTCCGTCGTCTCTCACTTGATATTTGTGGAAGTGGGCCCGTGGACGAGGCGGCTTCCTGCGAAGGCAACAGAGGCCCATTGATGTCAGGCTGCAACAATATTGGACCCGGCACCCCATCTCTGGAGTGCACGGTCTGAGCGGACCTGACCGACTGAGAAGCCAAGTCAATTCTGAACACACCCGACCATGGACGGTAGTGAGTATGTCATAGCTCAGCGAGCGACGGCCACCGGACCAAAGGTCTCACGCCATGAAGTCAAGAGGAGCTGTCACGAGATAGGCCTCTGTATATACGGGTTTGTTTGAGCTCTCAAGGGAAATGGTGGAGGCGTTCCACACCGACCGTGGATAACGGTGGAAACTGGGAGTTGGCAGATATGATGAAAAGACAGGCTTGAAGGGGCGGGTGGGAGGCTTATCAGCGGAATGCTTTTGACGATGATGACGGATTTTTTACAATGAGCCAGAGCCTGGGGAAGGTGGGATTTATTTTGGTAGCAAGCCGACAGTACTGGATTTTGGGTTGGCTTGTGGGCTTTGGAAGTGTATTCCCTGCATAGTGGGGGAGCATCGATGGGAGCCTGAACGGCGGTATTGCCGTTCGGCCTGCGCATAGTAGCAGAACCTGATGAATAGAATTATTTTCCACCGGACGAAGCGGTATAGGAAGCATCAACATGTCGTCATGGGGGGTCGAGACGAAACTCTTCTCACAAGGTGCAGTTTCTCGAGGGATCAGGCCAGCTTCTACGACGAGCACAGTACTGGCATTGGCCAGCCACCAAAAAATGCTTGTATGACCACGCCTGTGTGATGACGTTGTCTGCCTCCGATTGGTGGAGTACAGTATCAGTCGTGCCCCGCACTGCTCCTCGCTCGGTTGGCCGTATCTATATAAACCCACTCCTGGTGCTCCGGACGATAATAGCCTTTCAGACACAAACCATCCCAAAAAACCATCATCGAGATGTCAACCAACACCGCCGAACGACAGAGGATTTATTCTCAGCAACTCGCGGAATATACACTGCACCAGTTGAATAATACCATCGCGGCGCGCCTCGACAGCAGTCGCCAAAGACAGATGGGTGGTGGTCCAGGGCCGAGCCGAGGCAATCCGAAGAAGTTCGTCTTATGTCGGTATTAACTGTGCACTCATGAACATACTTGAAGTCATACAGGCGATAGACTTCGCACAATTATCACCAGGGCATGGGCAAAATCATAAAACATTAACCCATTATCAAAATCGTGGGTCTGCAACATTTCATCCATGGCTTGCCAACACCCACCAGTGACCAGAGCTATAGTATGATATCATTGTTTTGGTGGAATCATCTAACCCCGCATCGCATCATTATTTGTTTGTTTACATACATTTTTCTACTTTTACATATTGGTATGGCGAAGTGGTTTTGCAACGGGAATGTGTTCTGATTATGTTCGAGAAAGTGTCCACGATACCGTCCCGTGCACTCCCCTTATCCTGGAAGGTACTTTCTTGGGAGCGGCAAAGAGGACCAGTGTGTGTTCCAACTCGAGGCGGACCGGGGACTGTCAGACACGGGTTATTTGAGGTCACGTTGGCGCAGCGCAGGTAATATCAAGATCTCCGTCGATTGCAGGGTTGTTCGCAATAAACTGCCCACATCCTATCCAACCGAACTCTCTACCCCATCCCTCCCCCCTTCCCTTCCTTCTCATCTTTCGTACCAAGCTCAAAGTCCCCGCCCACGGTGCTGTCTACCACCACCGCTCAATGTTCTCGTTATCTACCCGGAGGGCTGGTGTCCAATTCAGCCGTGCTCTGGCTACTCATGCGTCGGCACCTGCTGAGCATACCACCAAAGTTACCCGACATAATTGGAGACGACAGGAAATAAAAGAGATTTTCGACGGCCCGCTAATGGACCTCGTCTTCCGTGCTGCTTCGGTACACCGCCAGCATCATGACCCCAGTAAAGTGCAGCTCTGCACACTCATGAACATCAAGAGTGCGTAGTTCCGCTTTAACTCCTGCATGCGTCGTCGGTTCGAATTCTCCGCCCCATTGTATAGCCGGAGGATGCAGTGAAGATTGTACGTAGGGGGGGGCTTTGGTTATTCTCAAGTTGTTGCTCATATCCTGGTAGGCTCCTATTGCTCACAGTCCTCGAGATACACGACAACGACAAAGGCTTCCAAATTGGTTGAACTCGATCCTGTCATTGAGGCAGCAAGAAAAGCCAAGGAAAATGGCAGCACTAGATTTTGCATGGGTGCTGCCTGGAGGGATCTGTCAGGCCGCAAGCGAGGCTTTGAGAGAATTCTTCAGATGGTCCGCGAGGTCCGCGGAATGGGCATGGAAGTTTGCACCACACTGGGAATGTTGAATCCCGAGCAGGCTCGTCAACTCAAAGAGGCGTAAGTCCAAGCGTTCAGATTTCCCATCCGTCGCTTTCTTTCTAACCTCTCCTTGCAGTGGTCTTACTGCGTACAACCACAATCTGGATACTTCTCGAGAATACTACCCACAGGTGAGTAAAGCAGTTTGCGCTTCTCATTTACGTCTTTACTCAGGGTAACCTAGGTTATCACCACTCGTTCTTACGATGAGAGATTGGATACCATCAACGCTGTCCGTGAGGCAGGCATCAGTGTTTGTTCTGGGGGGATCTTGGGACTTGGCGAAACAGATGCCGATCGTGTTGGCCTGATCTGGGAGGTCTCCTGGTAAGGACGTTCATTATCCTGTGACAATTATCATCGCTCATATTCGGGGGGCGTCAAAGCATGCCGGAGCATCCAGAATCATTCCCGGTCAACGCACTTGTGCCCATTCCGGGAACGCCACTTGAGAACAACGAGGTAATTAAACAGTGGTAATCTTGTCTTTCCACCATGTTGACATCGTAACACAGCGTGTCCCCCATCATACGCTCGTCCGTACTATCGCAACAGCCCGTGTCGTTCTACCGACGACCATCATCCGCCTCGCTGCTGGCAGAAACACGCTCAGTGAAGCTGAGCAGGCCATGTGCTTCATGGCGGGAGCCAACGCAGTCTTTACTGGTGAACAGATGCTCACGACTCCTTGTTCACCATGGGACGAGGTCAATTCCATCTCTTTTGCGACTGCAATCCTTGTATTAATGCCTTAGCCAACAGGATAAAGCTATGATGGGCCGATGGGGCTTGAAGGGTATGCGCAGCTTTGAGCAAGCCAACGTTGCGAGGAAGGAAGGTGCAAGGCTAGAAGACGCCTCTTCCCCTCAGCCCGCTGAGGTCTCTACGAATCTTTAAAGAACGTATCATTATCTTCTAGATGGTGAAATTCCGTCGTGTGGATTTCACCAGTGTCGAAAAAAGAACGATTAGGCTCGATATCGGATTCGCATCTTGTGATATTCCTTGTAAACTGTGATTGTTAGTAATATATATATATATACCACCTGGAACTTCAAAGTGCTGTATAGGATTCAACATTTGGACTTTAAGTAGCCATTTTTGTGCGAGCTGACTCCATAAATGTGTATGCGGTAGTCTTCTGTGACTAGTGATGTGGTCCCCGCGAACCACGAATGTCACGTCGAAACAGTACTCGCGCAGCTTCTACTGTGGCACCCGAAGAGCCTTGAATGTTCAAGCCCCTTCTATTACTGACTATTTCGTATGTGGGCATGGATCTTGTTTGGAGGTACCGAATCCTTCGAAACCTGGACCGCACCACTCTCTACCAACATGGAGTCTAAGGATCCAGTATTCAGTGACCTCAAGGAAGTCTCCCGCTTGAGTACTGGACAGGGGGGTAATGAGATTGTCTGTCTGTCACGTCAAGGTCATCAAAATGAGAGAAATTTGTGCTTCCTGAACGTGAACATCAATTGGTCGCATGAGGGCGCAGAAAAATTTCTTTGCCACTGTCATGCCTAGGCACTATATCTGTGTACTAGTCTTTGCTCGAGCCTGGTTGTACTGTTGTGCTGGTTGGTACGCATGTACCAGTGCAGTAATTACTGGGAGCCAGACCCTCTATCTGTCACCCCGGACGACTGGAATGTGTATGGCGAGTTGACGCAGCGGGATGTAACCTCATCCTTCACGGGCGTTGGGCTCAATCTTTTTGAGGAGCGCGGGGCGCGGGAGTCGAGGTATTCCGGTATTCAAGACGGGTCGTCCCAGCTGGTGTCACTGGTCGAGCCGTAAGGCAGCGGACCGTGAGGTGTTTTACTGTGTTAATAAAGTTCTTTTTTATTATTATAGATATCTCGCAATCGCGGTGGTCAATGTGTTTGTCGGCGCTGTTTGGATAAATGGGTATTGCGAGAAGACATCCATGGTTGCGTGAGTAGTGTCGTCTTTTCATCGGAATGCTGTGTATTAAAAATTCCAAAAGCCGGGTGTCGATAGCGGATTATTACAATCGCTCAATTTATGATACTTATGTCCGTCCAACGTCAGTGATGGAGTCGAGTCGAACAATTTTATCATAAACTCACGAATTGTAGGCACCAGATACAGGACCTGAGAGTGGCAGAGACCGGATTAAGATACACGGACTTGATGATGGGTAGGTAAGTTATTATCTCGTAGGAGGGCTGGCTTAGATCTCCTCGAAGCTCCCTCATTCGAGGAAGGTGCAGATGCAGGTAGCATCCTTGATCAGAGACAAGATAATAATTGGCCATCGCCTGTGGAACGTGTTATCGGTGCGTGTCAAGTCATCCAGGTGACGCTGAAAGCATTGAAACAAGGGACAAGGTCCTAGGTCTTTCTCATGCAGCCTTGCATACACGGGACATGGCTCTGTATCGGCCATTTCGGAAGAAGCTGAAGAGTAGAGTCGCGGTTAGCTTGCAAGATCTGGTGTGTGGTTTTCTGGGCCAGCAAGTTGGGTTGTATCAGGAGGACTCGGTACGTGTTTTGCCATCCGCTCTTCCGGTGGGGGCTGGTGTTGAACGCTGATTTTAGTTGGAAGCGGCGTGTGCTGCGATGAACTTGTTCCGGTGTACAGAGAGGGCTTTTGAGGATGTGGTTGCCTCTGGCGCGTGGCCGTGCGACCTGCCACCAGTGAGATACGCACAATATTATTCCTAATAATAGTAATATATATTGACAGCGGGGATTGCCGATAATCTGGATATATTCATGACTGCTGAGCGCTGGGCATTGAGTTCGTGTTCTCGCAACCCAACAAGAATCTGTCGCCACAGCATGAGTAGCCACAAACGACGCTATCCGCAGTTGGAAGGTTCCGAGTAGGTGGTGGTTCTTTTCCATATTTCTGCTCGAACTCTCAATCCCTCGTAGAATGGACTTGCCTTCGGTCCCTCTGAGCGACCACAATATGTGGTACTATCCATCTCATGGACATGATTCAGATGAGATCGACCTGAGCGTTGGCTCGAAGAACGGGAATTGGGGGTGTAAGACCGCCAGGGGTGCACGATGGGCGCGGAGGGGTAAAATCACGCCTTGGGGACCGGGAATGGAGGGTTGGGAGGTGAGCTTGGGCAGTTCCATGTATTCCACGTCCTTTTCTCATGATACCAGGCAGAAGAACGTGCCCGTAAACGTTTGAAATTACTCCTACCGCAAGAACGGCGGTCCCCTTCGCCACCAACTCTCCCTCATCTTTCACGTTCCCCATCGCCACCGCTAATGTCACCTTATACACCACCTACGACCGTCCATCTCGGCTACTCGTCGTTTGTACTCGACAAGTCTGTCACGCATACATTCCGTTCAAAGCTACTAGACGAACTCGAAAATGCAACAAATGGCCTCATCGAAGGGGAGGCAACACTAAGACATGCTCTAGGGAGGCTTTGGCAGGTGATGAGCGAGGACCCCGAGGAGAAGGAGGTAGAAACTCCGGTGATCCCGAAGATGGAGGACGAAGACGAGAACAGTGAGGAGCAAGGCAATAGAAGTCGGAGGTTTTCCCGGGCCCCGGACCTCACGCCGACCACCCACAAGATTTTCATTAACAACAACGCAGATGCCGCCGCTCATGATTCACATTTCAGTCAACCAGAGACACAACTAGATAGTCTCCAGAAGTCAATGCTGATGTTGAGAGAGCTGCAGGATAATGGCAGGGAGTATGTCGAACGCTTGCAGGAGATCAGAGAAGGGCTGGGTGACGTACGGGCCCAACGAGACTCAATCTGGGACGTTGTCCGTCAGAGGGCCGTCAGAGAGTTACAGGAGGCGGCCGTCTTTGCCGCAGGAAGGCGTAGTAGCCAGTAATACTTAGTCTACATGGAGTAGCGGGACATAGGACTCCACAATTCTATCTTGGCATACTTTTTTCTCTCCAACCTCCACTCTATCTACAGGACGTGCTTGAAGCTTTGACTCTTACCTGCCAGCCAACCCTCGCGAATATTTGTAGGATTTTTATTTTTGCACAGCCGAAAGTATGCTGTACCCTTGCTTACGTTACCTCTCTTTTCCTCCTCACACTCGCAGGTGCGCCTTCGTAGAAACATGTCTCTACCAGACATTGCCAGGTTACACATTAATGGCCTGCCCCGATCGCCACAGCACCATGCTACAGAGATTCCGCAGGACATAGCAGAAACCAAAGGAGACCCTGAAATGGAGAAGCTGAAAAATCTTGCGCGGCTCTTACCATATTCCGTTGAACCAGACTTTCAAATGCAACAGATGCTGGATTTCATCATACTGCGGATTTGCCAGTCGGTTGAAGCGCAGGACTATGAAATTGGGTTCCTGCAGTGGGATACTATCTTGGCTTTGTTCGTGATGGTATTAATCTCTCCATGGTCGAGCTGACAGTCGTACACATGTTTAGATGGACATCCCTGAAATATCCTATACCAAAGGACAAACGAATCAAGCTTGCCAGATTATATTTTGAGCTCAGTATCATTCCGGGGATGCCGATGCAGATTGTTGCTGCCTGTGTGGATGGTTTTCGGCTCCTGACTAAGTCGAAGAAGATCCTAACGGTGGAGGATATGAGGCTGCCATGGAAGCCAATATATGATATTCTAAGCCAAGATTTGTTCTTGAGCAGAAGACAGTTCGAGTACACGTGTGTGGCATTTCCTATCTTCACATACATCGACCTAACCATTAGGGTACCTAGCCAACTGTCGTGGTGTATGGGACATCTAGCTGACAATGCTCGTAAATTTTTTCATCCGGCCGCGATAAATGACATGCTTTCTACCTTTGTTCCTTTGATTGATGGAACCAGGTTGGACGTGAGCACGATTCTGTCTCCCATCTGTCATGCCAATCCTAACTTCTGCTTGCAGAGCGTTCTGTCTTCTCATTATTACCTCATGACCTTCCTGCCCCTTTCCCATCCGCAAACATATCTCCCCATGTTGCTCCGCGTGTGGGAGTCCATAAATTCGTACAAGTATGACGAGCGGATGTTGCATTTTCTCTCGAAATTAGCAGAGATGCACCTTGTTCCCGAAATTAGTGACCCCCGGAAAATTGCACAGATTCCGGACGATGCAGTCTCAGAAGGTGAAACAAGGCCGAATTGGACAAAGACTAGCAGCAACAAGGATGATTCTTATTGGCCTGGCCTTTATAAGGATGTCGGTATTTTCACTGAGCATGAGTGGAATTTATTAATGTGCAAATGTCTGGCGTCAATGGGTACGCGGGAATGGCTGCTTTTTCTGAAAAATGGCTGACTTGCTTTGCCAGAAATCTCTCTCGCTGATGGAGGGTCACTAACCACTGGTCCCTCTGCGGACAACAGTGCCAGCTTCGAGATTAGTCGATTACCCAAGCCACAGTGGCGGATTGGTGTGTTCTATTTAACATTTTCTTCGTTTACAAATCTGAAGAGACGGTTTTAGTCTCTTTGGCCAGGATCATAGTACATTCAATGGCTCCTGACGGAGACCCGGTTCCCCCTTCAAATGCACCTACACCAGTTTTTTCTCCACTCCCCTCGGGAATGAACACCCCTCAGATCCAGAGTACAACGCTGGGGGACTATCTGTCATCCCCGCTACAGAAGAGAACCTATGTACCCTCGAGAACATACCTTGCCGGTTCCCGAGCGCTGGATTCGCTGGCTCGTCTGATTGCCTCAACCGAGAGTTTCTTCCATCCGTCAAATTCTGGTACATGGACACAAGATGTAAGCGTCACGATGGTTTCAAAGTTCTGCCTACTCACTCACGACTGCGATAGCTCAGCGCGTTTATCAAGTGCATCGCCTCTGAATTCAACAAGAGTATGGTTACATATCCCAATACTTATTCAGGAAACTCAAACACACTATAGGATGGTTCGAGGAGCAAACGCCAGACTGCAAAGTTCCTGCTGTGAGTTGAAGATTTCACCTTGTCGTTATTGGTCGTCTAACAGATGACTGTAGAACAGGAGGTTGACTCGACAGATGAAGCGCGAACTTGTAAAATCAATGAGGACAGTGGCGCTCCTGGCAATGTTCTCGCAGGATGCAACAGTCGTGAATAATATTCAAGGGTGTTTGAAATCTATGTGCGTAATGGAGCCAGATTTGATCCTCGACCCAATCCTGGAACGTGCAGTTCCTTCGTTAGAGACGTTGACGGAGGTATGTCCTGCTTTAGGCCTTCCCCAGTTACTCGTACTTACTGGTCTCTAGACGCACCGGACGCTTGCTGTCATCAAGGCATTGGGTGCGGTAGCCCCGGCGATAGTGTCTCGCCAGGTTTACTATGGAGGCGCCAAACATTTGGTACCTATCCTTCATCTTCTCATCCCTGGAATCGATTTGGTGCGTCTCGCATGATTTTTTTTTGTACGCTGCTGACACATTTAATCAGAATGATCCAGCGAAGACGGTACAGTTCGTTTGTTGATTCGATCATCAGAAGCTCAAAGTTCCTCCAGCTGTGCACGACTTCTTTCTTGGTTGAGATTTCGCAGTACATCAACATCGGAGATCTGACCGGCTTTGAGGACGCGTCTACAGCCCGAAGTGATACGGAACCTACCCTGCCTCCTGAGACTTTGACAATGCCATCCTTGTTACTTGATGATGAGCTAGAATGTTTTGCGGATCTGACGGCCGTGCTCACACCAGAACAGGAAGACGCCTTACTCAAGGTGATTCTTTTGCTATTTGCTGTACCACGGGCACTCGTAATCATCAGTTCACCTTTTAGGACTCCACCGGGAGTTTTCCGACGTGGATAGCGAGTTTCATCCGGCGTGTGATCCAGTTATTGGAAAACCTACCCGACGAAGGGCCGAATGGTTCCAGCAGAGGAGCGACAGAAGGTATATCCGAGTTTCAGGGATGGGTATCTTATGTATTGACGTCGCATAGGCCAAGTCGTGGATGCTGTTGCAGGTGCATGTAGTCAAATTTGCGTGCATCTATCAGAGCCATTATTTGACATGGTCTTAAACATGGTGTACGATTATGCGAGCACCAACGTTCGGACAAACGCAGTCCGCGCAATTCACCAGCTGGTGGAATGTGTTGCTAACGCAGACCCCGTCAAGACGCTAGCCAAATTCTATCCACTGTGCTCGGCGAGTATAAGGGTTGAGCTCGAGAATGGCGCTAGCTCGTTGAGAACGACTTCGACCTCTCAGCCACTCCCGTCAGATGCCACCTTGCACTGGAGTACGTCCAAGTTCCCCCGGGGTCTGGAGCATAAAACTTACGGAACACTGCAGATCTTGCAATTCTGCGAGGTGCCGTCTACAAGTAAGGATATCATTCTAGTATTCAGCTCGCTTGTTGATGAAATATAATTACTTATTAGTGATGGACGGGCGGTACGGGCTATGTTGGAAATGTGTTTTCGATCTGTCTGATGTCTGTTCTCAGGTTTTGAAGTATAAAGAAGATTTTGTATCTCTGCTCCGTTTACTCAGGGACAAAACGTTTTCCAAGCGCGGCTTTTCTTGGACTGGGAAATTGCTCTCTAGCCTATTACTGACGTTAACCCACACCTACCCGTTGGAGAACAAATTCGTGAACCCTAGGGAATGGAATAGCAAAGGTAAGAAAACACACTGCAGGGCTGCTCGAGGATATCCACCTCAATCTTTTCACCTAGAATTCAGAGAGAACCACCACCATTACTGGGGTAAATGTTACGCACCAGATGAGGTAGAGGTAGGACTATTGTTCAGTCCCTCGAGAAGATAAAAGCTTACCCCTGTCTCAGCTATCCTGGCATGTCCCATCCGAGGAAGAAATTTCTTTCGCTCTCCAAATCTTCAATGAACTCGTGGAGCCTACCTTGGGCATTCTTGAAGGCCTTTTAGAACCTGGTGCGTGGTCATCTGGTATAACGTATCACTACTCGACGCATATATGCAGATATGCCGAGGGACGCCAAATGGCGCAACGATTTTTGCCGGCAAGTCGTTTAGTTCTCGGGTGAGCCGCGCTGACCAAATGATCAGTTATCTCACCTTTATTCGCAATGCGTTTAATGGAATACCAACCTTATACAAGGAGCATGTCTCTCCGGATTACTTCGTGAAAACTGCTGCGACGAGTGACACCCTGTGGGCGCATCCAATCTCATTGACGTCGGGAGCTTCTCTGACATCTTTCAAGAGAGGAAATTCCTGAAATGATCTCCTCGGTCGCGCCGATCAGCTCTGCCTTTTGCCTCACTGATGCATCAGACCCTCGATATGTTTTTATCACACAATTGAGACAGAGGTTTGGGCGGTTCCTGCATGAGACATCGGTCTCGCTTCTGCGACAGGGGGAAGAGAACCTTGTCGATGTTGTTCAAATTCTAGTAAGTAACTACTAAACTTTGTTGTTTCGACAACCTCATTCTCTTTAAGGTCAGATCTATACGGACATATTTTCTTGAGTATGCAGACAGTAGAGACAGGTGCGCTTCTTCGTTCTCAATTTTGGGTCAAATACATGATATTTTGCAGTTCTCAAGTCAATGGGGATAGCTATACCTCCGAAAAGAACATTGCGCGGCTGTATATCGGACAAAAGACGTGGCCAAGGGCCGTCTATGTTCGAAGTGCGAGGTGGGTTGTGAAGAATATACTGCTCTGTTCTTCTTAACCGCGGTTGTTAGGTACTACGCCTCCACTCGTTTGGGATGGAATTCGATTGTACGCTATCGAGGTCCATTGGAAGAGAGCTTGATTGACGACCTTGTCGAGTGGTCAATCTGGCACTATCCTATTGTTCGAGAGTATGTTGACCCTGTGCGCTTGGGGGCATGTCCTAAGTAACTAACACGCTGAAAACCTTCAGATTGGGCCAGTCGGTGTTGGAAGCCCTGTCCAATGTAATGCATAAATATCTCAAACACATGCTGGACTCGACTTATGAAATACAGGTTTACGATGGAGTCCGACGTCGCGCGCTACCTGTTCTGCTTAAAGCCCTTGAGCCTGGTGCGGATGATGACCGAATGAAGGGGGCATTATGGACAATCAATTATCAGGCGTTCGGAAAGTATGCCTTATCTGGTGTGTCCTTTTCCCCCGCATCAGTTCCTGTCAATTCTCAGATGCGGCACAGAGTCGAGTCTCGCGTTGACGACCTTGAAACATCTTTTTGGCTGTCAACACAATGAAAAGGTTGTCCATTCATTGACTCGTCAAGATTCCAGGCTCACTCTTCTGTAGCCCTCGCTGCAGAACCTCACCTCGGTGGTTTTTGAAAATTGTTAGTGCTATCCCATATTGAGTGGTTCTATGCTAAGACCTCCCTAGGCCTTAGCAGCTTTCCAGAACGTTGCCATCTCTCCTATGAGGTCGCCAAGCCAGGGCTCGACAAGGCTCTGATGCAGCTCAAGACCATTGTCACTGAAACTCGGGAAGACAAACAAGTTACTTGCCGATGTCGGGAGCAGAGAATATTGAGAACCAGGAAAATCGATGAGGTCGTGGAACAGGTCGTAGGTCATCTCTATCATTCCAGCAGTTTACCTTTTTATTTCGCCTCAGATAGCATATGTTCTGGGTGTTGCAAACTCCCAGAAGACACATTGGCGCTATTCCATATATGCTATTCGAGGTTTGCGTACGCTCGTGCGGCGGGATGTCCCAGTGCGGGGTCCTCAATTGCGCTACTTCCTTGAGAAGGTTTATGATGATCATCCAACAATCGTGAGTTGGCTTATTCGTGATTCGATTGTCTGACTTATTGACTTTGCAACAGCGATATGTAAGTTAGTCCTCGGACACAATCCGATCCGCTGGTTCATTTGTACCTTGCAGTATGCTCAGAGGGCTGTCATGAAGAGCATACGCTTCATCAAGCTACGGACATATTGTAACGATCCCGCGGACCTTGCACTCATGAAGAACTTCAATCCCTTGAGACGTTCTGTCCCCATAAAACCATCTCGCCAGACTACACCCGATTTTCTCGATTCCTACAAGGTTCCCGTCGACCTTTCCATAAGGAGTGAGAAACCGTGAGTGATTCTCAGCCATCAAAAGAAGCTGGCAAGTTGAATGTCATTTACGCTCTTAGCATATACTTTGACAAGGATCCCCCTGGATGGTTGACGTGGGGGAAAGTCGTGAATCTGTACAAATTACCAGACCCGACTAAATCCACCTTCCAGCCCTGGGATCGCTCGAGCGATGAAGCTGTTGCAGCGGTGCTTGAAATCGCCACCAATCAGCAATACTGGGAAAAAATATCCGTTTACTACTCCGAAGAAAACCACCAAACCGCCATGATCCAAGACAACGTGTCCTGTGTCAAATCGATTTGTATGTTATCCCTTGGCTCGGTGCGGGATAAGTGTGGCTGAGTTATGTAGTCCAACTTCTCGAAGACAGGCCATTCACCGCTTTCAAACCTGTTGTGGAGAAGCTCATCACTGACAAGGATCACAACAAGCAACGGGCCGCGGCAGAACTACTAGCGGGTGTCCTAGGAGGTATGACATCTCCCATTTGTATAAATTGTGTTTCTCAGGGAGATCCCAGGTTCGAAGCACTGGACAACTCAGAAGCAGGAGGCACTATGGGCCTGGTTCACGCCCCATTTGAGAAAAATTTTTGGGCAGAATATCAAAACAGATACCTTGCCCATCTGGTCATCATTCATCGAGGTTTGGATTTTCCACTTGTCGAACATACCGTGTGGAGGCACTCAGATTACGTTAATAGTACATGTTCTATCATCGCGATCCCCGAAGAATTCAACCATTGGTGGACTGCACTATCGCAGCGTTCAAGTCGCTAGACTACAATGCGGAGATGGCGTTTGATGCTGTGAAGATTGTTACCCTTTATAGAGCCTTCTACCAAGAGCTGGGAAGGAAATTTGTGGCATGGACTGATGAGACAGTGGAACAATCATGGGCTGAAATTTCCAGTGAACACGATGATGTACGCTCACCCTCTTGGGCTTACGTTATTTCTAACATTTGATCTAGGTCCGCGCTTACATTGGGGACATATTGGCATTCTCTGAGAACGTTAAGGTATGGTGTTCACCACGTGTTGATTAAAGATGACGTTGCCGAGGGTATCACATTCAGTGGCAGCCTAGGCCATCTTATCCAGAGACGGAGGCTTTTGTCAGAGAATGTCAAGTCGTTCCAGCAGAATACGACATAATGGGGATGAGAGGCACTTACCATAGGGCAAGAGTGCTTCAACTGGTTGATCGCTTCAAAGTTTGGCGCACAGAACGTCTTCCAGGTGTTCGGGCATTTCAATCCACTTACGATCGGTAGGTTGTGCAAACAATGGTTTGGTCCGGCCCGTTGGTTGACTCTGAGTTCTCTGCTTCGCTTCTTTTGCGGATTAGAGTTGGGACAACGGTATGCAAATGGCTATATCAATCCCTGCATGATCTCCACGCCATTTCTGCCTTCGACTACATTTTACCTATGATGGTGAGTAAATTCAGTCACGCTCTAATGTTGGTGCTAGAAAACTTAATTCTATCCTCGACCAGTCCGAAATATTCCGCTTTACAGAGCGTAAGCAGATTCTTCATATTTATCTTTCCAGCCGATTCAGGAGACACATTCATAGTCAGTGACAATGATGATTTGCCGACACAAGCGAGTCGGCTGCTAGTACGGATGTGTGGCGTGACACCCCCAGTGCCATTAGTCAGCCCTATATTGGATGCGATCTTCCACACGATTCAAAACTCTCCTGTAAGTGCTCCAGGCTCGTTCTTTGAGTTGGTTCGCTCACCCGAGGGAAACACAGTCATGGAAAGTCCGGCTCAAAGCTTTGCCGCTGGTTCAAGGTTCGTACTAGTTCTTGGAGTTGCGTTGCATGGTGTTCGTTCGACCGGCCAGTGTGAGGTGACGGCAGTTGTCGTTCCTTTTTTCTCTGGCTTCGTTTCTTCGCCCTTTCGATATCGATTGGGTATTAGATTTTGGGTTCGCGAAACCGGAAACGAATGTTCTAACGGCTCCCAGTGTTCTATTTCCGACAGCTGCCGTTGATCCCAGAAATCAAAATCGTCGAAATGCTAGAGGTGAGAACATTAAAAAAATTTCTTTGGTCCTATACATCGCCATTTTGTTGGTTGATTTTATGTGCTGCATGCCCCATCTTTAAACAAGTTTCTAATTCTGACTGACGGCTTACATCTTACAACTTAGGTGCTGTGCAAGTGCCTCGATGATGAGGTGGTGGAAGTGCGGGAAATGGCAGCCATGTAAGTCCTGTTATCCGCCTTTGGTAGCTGATTCGTGCTCCTGCGCTTCGCCTCCTACTCTCCTTCTGCAAGTTGCTTCCAGTTCTCTTCCCTCGACCTTTGGTTTCTCTTCGCTCTGGAAGCATTTGAAATTTTACATTCCACCACACCCATGGCTCCACCACTCTCATGTGTCCCCCCTGCCCACATGCTTTCCCTCATCTTATTCTCAACGCGGTTTTGGGTTCCATTATCCGTTTACTTTATCAGTCTGATCACTTTTGCTTCTTCATGTTCCCCTGACTCCTGAACGACGGCTCATTGACTGGTTTATAAATATAGAACACTTTCTGGGATTCTGCGTCTATCACCGCGGCGTAGTGTGCTGATGTTGAAGGTAAGTTCTGAGCTCCCATTCGGACTCTAGTCATACCATTCCCCCTTCCTTAATGTATTCCTTTGCAGGATCGCTTCGTGCGGTTGCTGAAGGGCAGCCATATCCCGAATCGTCAGGATCCTAACTACAATAAAGCGATACGACAGAGGCATGCGGCAATTCTGGGCATTTGTGCGCTGGTGGAGAGCTACCCGTATACCGTAGAGAAGTGGATGCCCGAACTGCTAACTGAGGTGCTGGCGGAGCATACGTACGATCCGGTAGGGATCCCGTCCTGGCATCTGCGAATTATTCAAACATAGTCCCTTTTGTAGATCCCGATATCAGCGACGGTGCGCAAGTGCGCAAGTAGTTTCAAGCGAACGCACCAGGACACCTGGCACGAAGACTGCAAGCGCTTCAACGATGATCAGCTGGCGGCACTTTCGACTCTGTTATCTGGCTCGTCATATTGTGCGGTGATCTCTATCTATATATCTTCATGTGATAGTTCTGACCCCCAACCTGCCAATGTCGTACAGATGCCTAGATTGCCACGGAATAATGAAAGGAAGCCACCAGCGCAAAAATAATGAACGAACCAAGGAGACCTTAGAAGCACCCCCTGTTTCTGACGATGGCCCACTTGATGGGGGATGAGTAAATAGAAGCAATATAATGCTATTATTGCAATGGGTATTCGTATGGAACAGGCCCCGCTGTGAACCATGAACAAAGGAACAGTCTGCGACAGAAAATAAAAATAGCACTATGGAACACGTTCACGATCGCAGTGAGGCAGAGAAATGCAAGTTTTATCCGAACGGAAAAATTACACTCGTAGCTGGGGTATTTGACCATGCGGAGTAAGGAAAGAAGAATTGCGAGAAAGGGAAAGTGGAGAGGGTTGGCCCTCTTCGAGTGTGTCTTCTAGTTGGGGCGCAACACCAGGTTCAGTAATTTCTCTACCGTCTGCAGTTCCTGATCGAGCACCAGCACTTGGTACAAAATCGATGGGCGCCTGTGTGCGGCTCTCATAGCCTGACTTAACCCGATTATTTGATACAGACTCTCTGCCAGGAGGAAGGGAAGGGACCCAATGAATTGATGGCAGTGAAAGAGCATAAGCGACGACGAACCTGATCTCAGCAATAAGGTCGTCAATGGGATACCAAGCCAACGGTCCATAAGCGACGCCTCGCCACCATCCCATTAGGTCTGCCGGTGCAATGTATGCGTGTGCGTGGAGGTGATCTGTGACGGGGATTTTGTTGTCCTTGAAAGGAGGCGTAATAAAACCGATACGAAATGAGGGATCGGGTCGTTGAGTGGGTAACGCGGTGGATGGGGTTGCGGGTGTCGCGGCTGGAAGAAGAGAAGTAAGGAGGCGTATTGCAAGATTGCGGACATTGACGAGGAGGGGGAGGTCTGTTGAAGACTGGTAGAGAGGGGGGCGGGCGGGCGGTTAAGCTCTCAGAATGGGCTGCGGAGTTCATCTTAACATACCAGAGTGTATATTGATGGTACATGGAGACTGTAACTGAATGTGAGTGGAAACTTGTGGTCGTAGAGCGCAAAGTACGGACTTGAAGGCGATAATAAGATGACCTTTGGAAGAGACTGGGTGAGCCTTTTCTCGGTAAGCTGTAAAGTTGTCGTCGCGCCATAGAACCTCTGGCTGTGTGGAGCCTGGAGGAAAGGAGGGCGAGCGGGGAGAGTTTGGAGTTGTGTGAGTGGCAGAAGAGATTATGCTGCACATCGGGCAGCCTGGCTTCGGAGCGAAAGCCATGAGTACTATGTAGCGTGGAGGAGATGGGGGACGAGAGCTGAAACTAGACAACGCAGAACAGTCTCACACGTGACTTGCCCTCTCATCCCATGCCGTTCTCCCTTCCCCAGCACAACAGGAGTCTCCTCCTGGCCAGTTTCGAAACCTTTAGAGCAGACATCGACGACTACAACGACAGGAGAGAGCGCATCATCAAGGTTCATCCCCCTTTCTCTCGTCTACTCACACCACTGGGCTTATCAACGTCAAGGCCAGCCGCGACGTCACAAATCTGTCCAAGAAAGTCATATTCCTTCTCCACCGCATCGCGCTCGAAGGCGACGACACATCATACATCCGTGCCGCAGACTCCGGATTTATTAAACTCCGTGAAGTCCAGGATTTCTATGCTGGTCTCACGCACGACCTCACAGGCCACCATTTCTGGAGATATCACCGCCAAGTCTCCCCAGGGCTCCAGGAATACATTGAAGCACTAAGCTTCGCTCATTATCTCCAATATGGCACTCTCATCACTTTCGGTGACGTTCAACGCTCTCTCTCTTCCCCCGAAGGTATTCCCGTGCGTCATCCAGACTTTGGCCCTTTTGGTACTTTCTATATTTATTAGCGCCCTAGTTTTTTCCGTTGACAGTGTCGGACTACCTCCTTGGCCTTTCTGATCTGACTGGCGAGCTTATGCGGCTCGCTATATCCGGGCTATCAGCACACAAGGGCGGTCACGCCAGGGCGACTCAAATATGTGCTTTTGTTAGGGCATGCAGGGCAGGTCAGCAGAAATACTGTCTTTCTTTACCAGGCTGAATGTGCTCCCCAGACTTTGAACAGTATACAACTTTAATTACCCGAGCTACGCAAAAAACAGAGTGTTACTGCTCAATCCCTCGAGAAAATTGAAGATGGTTGGTCTACGCATCCCCTGGAACAGAGCTTTCCCCCTGCTTACCATAACCCAGCCGCATACGCTATTGCCGTCCGTGCTTCCGAATACGACCTAACTCTGGAGATGTTGGATGACATTGTCGCTCAATCTATCTCTCGCTTTTCGGACGGCCCGCTGGCCCGCACAAGAAGGAGCGAGCTTGATGACACTCGAAACGCAGATGACAGTCTAAGCTAGATGCCCCATCCGAAGTGTCTTACCCCGCTGTTCAGCTAGAGACTTGTGTCAAGAAACTGAATCAAATGTTTGATAGTGCAAAAAAAGTACCAAAGACAAGGCAGAGCTTCCAGAAGAATGAAGACTGAACAAAGTAGTACAGACTACGACACCCAGGATTTCCGACGCAGTCATGCAGGAGTGACCACCTCGATATATCCACCTTTGCAACATCCTGTCACCTCCGCTGCCAGCCATCCTCACCAAGCGATTCCCGACAAAGCTAATGCGAGTGTCAGTCTCGTAACCGAAATCCTAGTCACCCGTATTCTCTCGTCGTTTAAATTCGTTCAATTCATCACCCATCCAACCGCATCGAGTCCGCAATCTCGTAAAGCTTATTCCAACCTGTAGCCGCCCTCCCTGTAATCTCCGGCACTCGTCCCGGAACCGTTATCACCCACCTCCTCGCGTCCTTCGCGTTCTGGTCATTATAAGCCGGGCCTAACACCGAACCACATCAACGCTTCGCAGTCCGATGATAATTAAACCTTGCTGGAGTTCTCGGCGCACGGATAACGTAGGCTATGGATCTTCCATCTCCACGTCGGAGCACCCAGCCATGTCTTCGGTCTCCTCCCCTGCGAATCTCTCTTGCACCTTCCCGGCTCTGACCACTACCCCGTTCTTTGCAATTTGGGCACTGCTTTGTATCACCAACTCATTCAGCGAAGCCATTGATTGGCCCACGCTACCAGAGCTCATAGCCGCAGTGCGCGCCAGCCAGTTCACCTGACGCACCCCACTTCCTCCATCCTCCCCCCGGGTCGAACCCCAGAATTCTCGACTTCTTCCTGACAACAGAATGTATTCGTGAGTTCGCAACGATGTCAACAAGCGGCGGTGCAGGCGTCCCGATCCAGGTCGTCTCATTATTGGGGTCTGAAGATTAGAGCTGTGGGACTCACTGGTCCCGTGGGTAGGACACCCGCATCTCATTTCTCAAAGACGAGATCGGGGCCAGACCTGGGGTTGCCACTTGGAACTCTTGGCAAAGGAAACGCTCTAGTCATCAATCGAACATTGAGCCCATATCCAGACCGCAGGTTGACGATGTTCCTTCTGTTGTATTCATCGATTTGGAAAAGCTGGTTTAGAACATGTTGCCCCAAACGACATACTGGGGCGACTTTTATGATAGTAGCCATAGACCCCCTCTTCCCTTTGTATGGAAAACGATTGGGTGGTCTAGGGTGGGGGACGAGCCCCCAAACCGTTGAGAATGAGTCAGCGACGGAGCCTATCTGCTCAAACATGGTTAAAGGGGTATCACGACCGCCTCTGACGGGTTTCCGGTCCTGAAGAAGTAGTCATTATGGCACGGTGTGTTTCAAGTATAAGGACGACGGCCTAACAAAGCTGGAGAAGCAGCCAGAACGAACTGGTGTAGATCGGCCCGAATATCCAGATACTCGGTAAGGGTGTATCCCCTGTTTCTAGTATGTCCCAGAGATATTCAGTTTGAGGTTCGCGGATGTGTTCTCCCCATAGGACGGGAAAGATCTTATTTTCATTACGACAGTTCCTATAAATATGGCGAGTCGCAGTAAGTTGCAGAATGGATACAAGTTCCCAAACGCGACAATGGGTAGTCGCCATTCGCTAGTCATAGAGACCAACTCCAGGGAACCTCATAGAGACCCACCCGGCCATCCCGGTCGAGTCATCCGAGCAACTAGACTATATAATATTATGTATACTAGACATATGGGTTATCAAAGAGTGTTCTTCTCGTGTTCGTGAGCACTGCTGCTCATTCGGGAATGGCACCAAGGTTGATGGAGTCTGCTGCGTGCCAGCCGCCGAGTTTCCGCCAAGTGCATCCTCAACCCTCGTCCATGTGTGTGTGTGTGCGTGTGCTACAAAGGCTCCCGCTGATGGAAAAGCAGGAGACAACAGACACAGCACGCAATTTCACCCGGATCAGAAATGAACCAGGGAACGCGCGCTGGATTTGTCGAGGTTATCATTGGCATGCTAACGACCAACCACCCATACATAGCCAGGGCAGTTGCAAGCAAAAAGGGCACCGGCTCATGGTTGACGTGTAACCAGGCATGCATGGTCCCTCGTTCCCTCGTTGTGGCGCATCAATGAAGCAGTGTCGTGACCGAAAATCAGGTGCAGATGAACGAAGTCGAGACCCGTATTATCTTCGCCTCCTTCTACTCCGCGGCGGCCGATCTGGATGGTACCTGGCACTCTCGAGCTGTACATACTCTGAAGAGGAACTCCCAACATATGAGGAGGACTCGTCGTCGCCATTACGAGCTGGAATACGAAGAATCTCGTCCGCGCCACTCCCAGGAAGGTCATCAATCAGCACAGGGCGTACATGCACTTTTCGAGTTCGCTTGGCCTTCAGCCTGACACCGCCGGTAGCTTTCCACTTTCTGTGACCGGTGACAAGACCATATCAGATCATGCACATTTGAACAACTTTTTGGAAACCCGTCGCTCACTCATTTCGACCAGTCCACTCTTTGAATTTGGAACCGTGAGACTGCCAATCCTCATCTCCAGCCAAGCCCAACTGGCCTACATGCTTCTCAACAAGATTGTCCATGGCTATATTGGGGATGAGCGGTTTGCCCTCGAAGAGTGGTGCCCGGCAAACAGGACACTGATGTTGTTTCTGAAACGTTCAAATGGGTTAGCCTTCAAACTGGCTTTCTGGGCATGAAATTAAGACACGCACATTCTTCTTGAACCATTGCCACCCACAGTCGCCGCAATAGCTATGACCGCACGGGTTACCAACGTGTGTGGCGACACTGCATGAAATAGAGGGAATGGGCAAAGTGGAGCCAGGGCAAAACGTAACTTACAACAAATCACAGCATCTAAGATTGTGTGGGATTTCAGCTTTTTTTCTTTGTACTTGGATACGCACATCGGACAAGTCATCTCCTCTTCATAACCGTCTACCAGGCGTTGTATGGTGATCTCATCTGCCCTGGTCTTGCCTTTATTTTTTTGGGGCGAGATAGATGTCCTGCACGAGTTTTCCATGGACATTTGGTCTGAAATGGGTTATTACTTGCTACATAGAAAGAGACCCACTCACTTACGTCGTTGCTGAACTGATCGGGGAGGATTCGAGGCAGCCGTATTAACAATAGCCCTTGGAGGAGCTTCAACCATCGGAACACGGAAACCAGCAGTCGCAAAGTAGTGCGAGAGCCCAGGATTTGCGGAGGCTTTAATGTTCATATAAGCGGGTGTGAGGATAAAAAAAAAAAAAGGGGCAGATATCACGGACTTACTTGGACTCAAAGGGGTATTATTTTGGAGGGCTGACGACAACAAGCATGAGATTGAACCCTGTACAATCCTGGCCACATGTAAAACAAACCTGCTCCACGAGTCGAAACTACACCAGAGGTTTGCAAGGCCTGCGCCTCTATACGATCGAGCTCGGCTAGAGCTTCTGGATCCATGAAACTATCGTCCTCGGGGTAATCAGCGGAGCTCGTGCTTCTGGTAGCAGGTATGGGATGGTGGCCCAGTATTCTCGACCATTCCGCCTCAGTAAGCCCTGTGAAGAGATCAGGCAGGGTGTCAAAATCGTCCTCAGTAGACATTGCAAGGGGTGTGGTGGGTTTGAGTTGTGTGCGCGCGTCAACATACACACACACACGCACGCGCAGGATCACGTGAGGACTGTGGCTAAATATAGCGCAAGGAGAGATTTGAGCGGCTCCGGGACAAACGGAGTGGAGTCTACATTGGGACCGGAAAGGGCTGTTGTATGAGTGGGAAAGCCAAAAATAGTCTCTGTGTGCTATGCGACAGGTGGAACCTGATGGAAAGATAGCGCACGGGTCATGCCAAGAAGATGAATAATAATGAACATTTGTCGTCAAGACACACACACACACACACACACACACAACAACCCGAAAAAAACACTTATTACATACAAACAAGAGCGTAAGGCTGGTAAAATATAGAATACCATGAGGTTGCAAGAAGGGATCCGCAGTGGTACCGGGCAAATATGGTTACAGGGAAGAAATAAATATGCGCATTTCGGCAAAAATAGTGGGTTGGCGACATGATGAAACTCGGGCTCCTTGTGTGTGTGTGTGGGCATGTTCACAACCATCATCATCACTCGCGGTCCTGGATATCTCCGTTCATCTCCTTGCTTGGGCCGGAGGAAAGGAGGGAGCCTATTGCCATTGATTGACGCGAGCGCGGAGAGTACTCAGCGGAATCGCTTCTGTCTGAGGATGAGTATGGCGAAGGAGGGAACTGCTCATGCTGCGAACCAGGATGGGATTCGTAGGCCCCAGCATGAGTCGAAGGAGGCGAGTTGGAGCCACGGTGGCGCTTGCGAGGTGGCTCGGAATGGTACATGAGAGTGTCTCGTGGTGGTAGGATATGCGAATGGACTCGGGGGGAGCGGCTCCTTGATGAAGCTCGAGGGTACTGATTTCGACGACTCGACCGCTGCTCGCAAAGGGGCGGGGATTGAGTGAATGAAGGGGTGGGATAGTGGTAGCTGCTGCCGTTGACACGAGGTGTTGGGATCGCTTCTGCTGAAGAAGAAGAAGAAGAAGAAGAAGCCTGGCAGACTTCCAGTACAGTGCGATGAAGATTTGCCAGGGCAGCTATGCGCTGAACGGAGAAAAGTCACTCAGAGAGCTAGTTTTAAAACTATGATCAATCAGATACGAACCTGGTCCTCTGTGGCTTTTGCGTTAAGCATGGCAAGAAGCATTTCACGGTCACCATCTCCTTTTGTCCGGTATGCAGCGAGGATTTCTCGTAGGGTTGGAGGAGGGGGCTAAGGTGCAAAGGAGGGGTGAGGTGAGTTTTGAGACGAGGGAAAAGAAAAGAGAGTACGTAATCACCTGGTCGAGGAGCTGGAAGGCAAAGGATATTGTCCGCTTGAAGTCGATTTCGGACAGAGTGCGTGGATAGGACGAAGAATCTGGGAGGGGATGGAGGGAATTCATATGGGTAGGAGAGAGAGGTAATGGGGCCAAGAAACGGGAGGGACAGCGCAGAGGGTTGCTCTTATGCCTCACTGGAGGACTATTTTTGTTAAGCTTCCAAGAGTTTTTGCCAAGACCTTTTGGGCCGGCCACCTGTTCCCTGACCTATTTTCGAATCAAGGAAAATGCTCGGAGCCAAGAATAGCCTATGGCGATGATGATAACAGACCCCTTGAATTGTTTTCAAGGCCTGATTGTCGGGGGCTCCGACGTGATGGGCCATCGCACCACAGCCAGCTTGATCTGCAACGGTAGTGGTCGACATTGGCCAGCATCACGGCTGTTGTGTGCCTTGAGCGTTGGGCTTGGCGGTCTGGTTGTGCTTGGTATAGAACGTGACACCCACCTGTGACACGCAGACGAACACATTTTGAATAAGTCGGGGCCGTGCCTCCAAATAGCAGCCAATCAGCTGCCGCCATTCCTGCTAAATTTGGCTGCCTCCCACGGGTGGATCACACCCAGCAAAACCTGTTTCCGACCTGACCTTGTTTCCAGCGGGTGCAGTTGTGCAGTGCGTGAGTGGCCCTTGGGCTGCTGCTGCTGCTGCTGCTGGCCATCTGAGCTTGAGCACTCTATTCTAGGTGTGTGTCTGTGGATAGTGGGTTGTCAATCAGTCATTTGACACGCCGCTCTTCTCGCCCAATCCTTACCCTTTGCCAAGCAATTATCACCATTTGCTCGCCTTCCCATTCGCATTGATTTTCAACCTCATATGTATTTATAGCAACGCCGCTTTACACGCGCTGCGACGGTTTTAGATGTTGACTAACTCACTACGGTGAATACACACACACACATACATACAACAGCACTTTTGCCCCTTGCGCAGCACTTTATTAGCCACCCCTCCCCTCCCCTTTACCTTTCTCCACCTGACTGAGAGAGAGAGAAAGGCACAATGCAGGCGCCAGCCACCGGACTACCGTCTGGCCCGTCGCTCACAAACATTCGTGGCGCCCTACCCCCGGTATCCCTCGTCTCATCGCGACCTAATGACGTTGCCGCATCTGCAAATAACCCGCCTGAGCCAACCGTTCCGTATTCCTGGCGCGAAAAGCACCCGGATGCCACTTTGTTATATATACGTGACCATCTAGAAGCTAATCGAGCACTTGACCAGCTGCTCAACAACAACAACACGGCCTATGGACTCGATTGTGAATGGAAGCCCAATTTTGTCAAAGGCGAAGCAGCGAACCCTGTTGCACTGGTCCAAATCGCAAACCACCAAGTCATCCTCCTTTTGCAGCTCACAGCTATGCAAGGTGAAAGGGATCCGGTTCCCAGGCTGATATCGATCTTGTCCCTAATTTAATTTCTTCCAACCATAGAATTCCCATCTAAATTGCAAGAGTTCCTCCTCAATCCAAATATCATCAAGACCGGTGTGGGCATCCAAAGTCAGAACATTTCTCCCCCTCCTCCGCTTCCTCTCGTGTGCTAATCTGGACTGGCAGATGATGCGAGGAAATTGTATGGCGATTGGAATGCCGATGTCAGAAGCTGTGTCGATCTCTCACTCTTAGCTCGGACAGTCGATAACGGCAAGTGGAAAGGTAAATATAATAGCTCCCTAGGGCTCGCGCGTCTCGTTGCTGCCTATGAACATCGCGCATTATCCAAGGGGAAAGTCACTCGTAGTAATTGGGAACGCAGTTTGAGCGAGGCACAACAGACATGTCAGTGTTTCAGGTTTCCTCATTGTATAGAATCATCATCATTCTCACCTGCCATCCCGGATGTTCCTGAACAGATGCCGCCAACGATGCCCACGCAGGCTATACCATCTATATGAGGATGATGGCCATGATCCCATCAGTATCACCTAAACCACATGTCAACTATTACACTTTTGACAGCACCAGGGGCCGTCTCTGCGATCCGTCTGGGGCAACATGGGACCCATTCAATCCCAATTATAATCCTGGTCCTCCCCCCCCTCCTCGAGAGCCAAAACTTCGGAAACCCAAGCAACCAGGGGGCTCCAAGTACAACCCACCACCAGGTTATAACTCCAAATGCAGCGGGTTTGGTAAACATTCGAGGAGGCAAAGGAGCGCGTGAAGTAACAACACCTTTGCGAGTTGCTTTGCCTGCTCAAAATGCTTCCTCAACTTACCACTACTCGGGCAACAACTTTCCGACCAGAAGTCGAGGGAGCTCTCCAAGGGGGCGAGGCTTTCCAAGGGGACGAGGTTCTCCAAGGGGCCAAGGTTTTCTACAGCACAATGGGTCCAGACACCCACATCCCACATCCATTCTTCGCGAACCCAACAACTCTTGAGCAGTGGATCACCCACCTCCTTGACATTGGTTTCCCCCCTCCTCTCCCTCTCTCTCTCTCAGTTTCTTAGCAACCCGGGTTTGTAACTCTGTGTACTATCTAGTCGGATAAAATTCTCCCTAGTCTTGTATACATACCCCCCCACCGGAGAGCATTATTTAATCCATTTATTAGGGCGTGGAGCGTATGATATGTGTCGCAGGGTATTATTTATACCGCTTCTCCGCCAAGCCAAGAAGCGCGTAGCCAGCGTATTGGTATTCTAACGCTATCGGAGTGGCCGATTTTCCAATTGGTACCCCAGGTAAACCGCCATTGAAAATAACCTTGGGTCCACAAAACCACTCCATACTCCATTCCGTATCATTAAGGCTGTAAACAGAGATCTACACAGCCTGTGATGTGGCCCAATGTCATATCATGATCTCCATTTGCGCAATCACAAAATTAATCAATTGTTGACTTCTCTCCGGATCTTCTCACCTTGCTAAGTGATTATAATAGGCTGTGGATCATCATCATCTCTTAAAAGAAACATCATGAGAAGACGCCTACTAATAGATAGCTGATCTGTGCTAAGTGATGGGCGCATCTTATTTGCCGCTGATAGATGATTTCGAGATGTGAACACCGCCTTTTTTTATACCCTCTTCCGCAGAAAATTTTTAGAATAGTACAAGAGCGGCTCCCGTTCTGTACCGCTTGTCATTCCTTTCGCGTAACCCAACAAGTGACACGTCAAAGCCGTTGTTTTATAAAAATACAGGCAAGTCGGCACGAAGAACCAGTTCCGTTATATTTATACATCGCCATTTCTCAGGCGTTATGCCCATACACACGCACATACGCACACACACACTCGCTCTCTCCCTCTCTCGTTGTCGTTTTAATAACGGAAAAGGCGAGAGGAAGGCTGAGGTTTACTCGTGCTTGTTTCCTCCCTTTGAATAATCGTGAAACTCGGTCGTTTAACACGGGCCGTCGCTCGGGGGTCCCGGAAGTCGGCAGGCACTGTCGCTTCCGCAACCACGTCAGTTGACGCTGGCCGGGGGTTTTGTCCTGCGACTGTTCCCTGGGGTCTCGGCTCGGGTTCCCCGTTATTACCGTCGTCTTCTGGAGCCCCTGTTCCCGTCCCGGTTGGAGAGGGTTTTGCAGGTGACCCATGTCCGGTCCTAATGGCGTCCTTGATTCTAGAATCAAATCGATTGTTGTCTAGAGTTTGATTTAAAAATGACGATAGTCAGTTTTTCCTGCCATACAAAAAGGAAGGAACTCACCATAAGCGGTGTCTGCATCCCACAACATCACACCCCCGAATGAAGAATACTGTTTCTGTGTGTTTCTTGCTATGCTGATCAGTGCACCTGCATCGAGGTAGCCAGAACCGGCAGCTTTGGCTCCTGCAGGCGCACCAAGATAAACTTTAACGTTAGGATTGGGTGACACCGTTTTCGCCCAATGATCCCTAAAAAAAACAAAAAATAAAAGAAAGGAAATTCAGCAATATCGCACAACCGTGAAAAATGCACCCCCGAAGCGTACCATGTGGCGAAATTAAATGCCTGATAGTTAAATTAGATGAACATACTGAGGAATGAGATATTGATAGAAACACTCTCACAGAAGGCCGTGATATTTCACAGTAGTTGTTATCTGATTCGAAGTGTGAGAATGGCTGGAGCCCTGGCCACCAAAAAACGGCTCACAGAACTGAACATAAATGGCATCGAAGTCCGCATTGTCAAGTGCATTCCCCACTTTAGCGTCCGGGAAGGGGCACTGAGGAGCCGCTGTAATGTAATACCTGGTGGGGGGGGGGTCGGCGCTTGGAATATTTGGATACACCCATTTATACGTACCGCTTTCGAGACCCTTCGGACAACGCACGGAGTCTGTTGACGAAAGTCGCATAGTACGAAGGAGAACCAGACTCGATATCTAGATCCACGCTGGATCGAAATAATAAGCGAGCTGGTCTACGAGGCACTTATCAGCTTACCCATCTATCACAGCGTCCCCGAAAGGCCGTGTGCTACTCTCTTATAAATCAGATGAGCGTCGGACTTTGGTGGTAAAAAAGATTAAAATAGCCTACTTCCTCCTGAAAAATAAACCCATTTGAGATTTTCTTACAAAATACCACGAAGGATGATCATACCTAAGAACATATCCCAGATTGTTTCCGCAAAGCTATTTGCCTGTGAGGCGCTACTGAATCCAACCCTAGCAGTAGCGCCACCGAGACTGATTGTGATAATCTTTCCCTTGGCCTGACACTGCTTTATATCGGAAGCGAGAAAAGAACAGTCGGCCAAGTCAGAATTTGGAAATTCTTTTCCACCTTGACTACATATCTAAACGATATGTAAGCCCCCTAATAATGGTAAAGAGGCTGTGTTGGAGCTCACGTTCGAAAAGTCAACGACGGGTTTTCCACCAGCTCCCAAAGAACACATATAAAAAAGCCATTGGGATTACATTAATGGTATCGTCCTGGCAATAGAAAGATAATCTAAGAGTCGGTTATTAATGGCCCCATCCGGATATTTGAGGTTCAGAGGTATTCACCTTCGTTGATGACCCCCTCCATCTTGCCCCCAATACCTGGAGTATGGGTCATTTAATCTCCGTTTACTATAAAATTCTGTCTGGAGTAGCTTACACTGCGAGCTAAATCGGTTTAGTCGTTGAAGAAACTGGGGATATTTGCCACAGGACTCACATTATCAGAACGATCGTTTGAAAAGGCTGCCACTTGCGGCAATACAAACAATCCCAAGGAGGAGAGGACATAGAAAGCTCCCCGGAGTAGCATGGCAGGACAGGGGCGATCTCCTGCCTCGTTTCACTATGCACCCCGAACTCTTATGTACCCCGGCAGCATTTTTCGAAAGAATTTGGGGTGACACGCATTGACACGGCTATCTCTGGAGCGAGAAAGTCATAGGACATTCTATGTTTGACGATGTGCAGTCGAGAAACCGATATTTCTTCAGCTTGAGGCGATAGGCGGGGAAGTGAAGCGTGCTTGATGCATGTGACCAATCAGATTTTGACAGTTTACGTTAGGATTCCCAGGTGGGGCCCTTTCTCATCAGCTTCGACCATATGTTGCTTGCGGCGAGAAACAAAATTGCTCTGATCAACTCGAGGCATATTCTGAATTCAGAAAGTGGCCTTGAATGTGGCAGCCTTTCAAGAGGCCCTTTTGTCTTTGCAAATTTGAGAAATTTGAGTAGAAACAAGTATCGCGGTATGACTATTCCATCGCACACGGCACGATTTAATTCCGTCAATTTGCAGTATGAGTCCTTTATCAGAGGGCGAGAAAGCGGGAAGTGTTCTGTGGAGTGGCGCTTGCTTCTGCCAACGTGGCCTGTGAAGATTCCCCCGTAGCCCCTTTTGCTCCTGAACATGGACCATTGTCGGTCCAGACACCCGCAGCACCTTCGGAGAATATGAGTCTAAGTCAGTAATATTGGCGATGAGAAATTCACCTCCAGGAGTGTCGGCTTGTGTCCACCATTGTGCCGTCCAAATATGTCCGCTGTATTGAGTGAGCAAAGTTCTGCATCACATAAGAGCAAAGACCCACCCGAAGGTGACTTGTTGGCCGCCATTGTATGCCACGCTGCTTGACCAAGCGGGGATGCTTGCACAATTTCCACCTGGAGCAGCCGTGGGAGTACTCGTGGGAGTGCTTAGTGTGGTCGTGGAAGTCGGGCGCGGCGTTGATGTTGTACGGGAAGTAGTAGAAGCAGTTGAAGATGAAGGTGGAGTATTCGGGCCGCCACAAGCGCTGACTGAGAAGAGACGATTCAGATGAGTGATCAAATCGCAAGGACAGAGGTTCTCGTACCTGCACTCCAGTCACCGTTCGAGTTATGCGCCGGCTGAGAAGCAGTCCACCATTTTGCCTGTGCATACATTAAGTGATAAGATCAAATCAGCCTGACACTTGACTCGCCTGCCAAATGTACCTGATGGGGATAAATATGATTCTCGGTCAGTTTTGGGCAGCAGTCTATTGAATGAGCCCCACCCTCCAAAGGAGACTTGTGAGTTCCCGGTGTAAGGGTTGCCAGAAACCCATGTGGGTGCAGAACAAGTCGGAAAGGTGAATCCTGTGCCTCCCGCAGCGACCAGTGCACTTTTGATTGCCTTGTCATACCTTCCGTTAACTACGAGAATTTAGAAAGAGTGTAGCCCTTCTAGGAAGCCACCCATACCAAACGCCTGTGAGGCATCCCAAAGCATAACACCACCAAAAGACGGAAAGCTCCTGCGCATTTGGACTGCGATACTGCTGAGAGTGCTAGGAGGGACAAAGCCCCCACCCGCCGCAGAACTTGAGGCAGGGGCGCCAATGTATACTTTCACATTCTTGTTTGGACTGGTTGCTCGCGCCCAGTTATCCCTTCAGACGGATTGATCGGTGCCAATGAGTGTCGAACGTATTATTACAAGGGTGAGGAAGACTCGTACCAGATTCCGAAATTCCAATTCTGTCCAAAAAGAGTCAAGTGAGAAACAGGTCAACGATAAACGCGAAACGCCGCTGCTCACAGAGGCCGAATTGAAGTTTTGAAGACCGCATGGGTTGTTGTAGAATCTGGACAGATTATTATTTCGTTTCGCCGGCGGACTGTGGAACTACAAACGAACTGGACTTGGAGAGCGTTAGAACAAAATCAAGGGAGTCGAGTGCAGTGGGCCTAACCATAAATGGCATCGAAGTTGGCCGAATTCAGGACGCCACCAAGAGCACCATCTGGGAAAACGCATTGGGGCGCGGCAGTGATGTAGTACCTTGCATGCGTGACTATTTAGGTGAGAAGCTCCAAAAAATACGCCCAAAACTCACTTTTTGCTCTTTCCGCTTGAAAGCGAGCGGATGCGGTTGACAAAGGCGGCGTAATGGTCCGACGTCCCACCCTCAATGTCCAGGTCCACACTGGTATATTTAGTCAGTGTATATCCCCGATAGTGTATGAGAGCTCCAGTACCCATCAAGCACTGCGCTTCCAAAGGGACGGGTGGAAGAAGAACCTCCCAAAAACATATCCCAAATGGTCTGGGCAAAGGTCTCGGCTTGACTATCGGATTGGAATCCGACCGAACCAGTGGCACCACCGAGACTGAGGGTGATGATCTTGCCCCTGGCCTGGCATGCTGAAATATCCAAGGCGAGAGATCCACAGTTTGCGAGGTTGGTTCCTGGGAAGGTTGAGTTGTCCGTGGGATTGCAAGTCTATGCGATAATTGATTTGCGCCCTGGGTGGGAAGGATAAAACGCGCACATTTGCTAGGTTGATAACAGGTGCGCCCCCGGGACCAAAGAAGATGTACAGAAATGCAATGGGAAACACATTGATAGTGTCGTCCTGAAGCCTGGCCATTATCGTTTGTACTGGCGGGCGCCATGAAAAGCTCACGTTACAATAAAAGGAGAGCGTCTTTTGAAAGTTTGTCGTGTCTGAACCGTGGGCCGCACCATACGAGTTCTGTCCCCAGTAACTTAGTGTACTGCCGTCAGTGGAAGGCCTGGGGTTGGATAGAGAGACGCATACACCGCTAGCTGTCGAGCCACAGGTTAGCCAATGCATTTCTAGAAGTTGTATTGGTCTCACGTTATCGAAACGATTATTGTCAAACGCAACCACCCGTAAAACGCACGTAGCGAGAGCGGTAAGCGCTGAGAGCAAGTGCAACATGTGATACTGACTAGCGTCCGTGTTGGTGGTGCAGTCAACTTCCGTTCATTCTCAACAGAATTTATACAGTCCTTAGCAGAGTTCGCAGCCATATGGTCATCAAGAAGAGGGCATGCACCGAAAGAGCACAACTCAGATTTCGCCGAGAGCACACGGGGAATATAACGTGTCACCGTGGTTGAGCGGGGTAGGTCGCTCAAAGAGGTACTCAACACTGCCAAGAAACCATGCGAGAGTCGTGTTGGAACGTTGGCCTATTTTGAGCTGCATTGCCATTGTCAGCTTATTGGGTCACAAAGAGTGGTAGACATACGATGTCATAATGGCTGAAACTTCTCTTTTTTGGTAATTTCGGATCAGCCACATGATAGAAATCACCACGAGGGAGCAGAGGAGGGCTCAGTGAGCTAGCTATTCAGTGCCAGCTTTCCGGTTAAAGTTACAACTCAATTATTGATCTGCACCGCGGAAGTATTGCAAGGTTTAAGGGGATCTATACATACGAAAAGGCCATCAGGAGCAATATACAATGGTCGACTCGAGTTTTTAAGCGGATGCCACCGAATCATTCCCTCCGTCAACAGGAACCGGATTTTCACCTCGGACAGGATCTAGCAGGGCACAATGAAAAACAAACTAGTCATCCGGGTGCGGGGGACTCACCGAAGTAGGGTTGCGCTTGTGCCTCACGGGCTGTCAAACGTTCCTGGTGGTCGTAGCGCAGGAGCTTGTCAAGAAGATCTATCGCCTCGTTCGATATATATCTCTGGTTCTCTGAGGTGATAAAACGCGTCCAGGGCTTCCTTGGATATCTGATAATTGTTGAGCATGTACCACATTTGCTCTAGATGAATTGTATTGCACCTGCCAAGCAGTTCGTCGTATTGTGAGTCCAAGCGGATGTTATACTTGTCAATGTATGCGTAGAGTTCATCGGTACCAAGGACTTTCGTAATTTTTACCAACTGGTCGTAATTGTCATGCCCATGGAAGAAGGGCTCCTTGCGGAAAATCTGGGGAAAATATCATGGGTAGACAGCGATGAATGTTGAGGGGATAGTGGGTTCTTACCATCGATGCAAACATGCAGCCGTAGCTCCACATATCCAGACTATAGTCATACTCCTGGAAATCGACAAGTAACTCGGGCCCCTTGAAGTATCGCGATGCAACGCGGACGTTGTATTCAGTCTTCGGATGGTAAAACTCGGCCAGACCCCAATCGATCAATCTCAACTGCATTGTCAGGTAAAGTCAACACCAGACGAACATATTAGCCCACAGCTGCGGATACGCGCCTTGCGATGTTCATGGTCTATCATAACATTATGAGGCTTCACATCTCGATGCATTATTCCCTTGGAGTGACAGTAATCCAAGGCCTAAAAAAAAAAGAGGAACTAAACGGGAAAGTGGTGAGGAGGGAAAACAGCGAGCGTACCTTCAGTAATTCAAACATATAAAACCGCACATCATAGTCCGTGAAGCGAGGGTATAGTACTTTGAAATCGACGTTGTTAACATACTCCGTAATTAGGCTAGGGATTTTGGACGCGGGATCGCGTACTACATCTAGTAGTGCGACGACATTGGGACCTCCTGCCAGGTTCTGCAGGATCTTGATTTCTCGCTTAATTTTCTTCTTCTTGACGGGTTTCAAAACCTTGATGATACACTTTTCCTCTGTAATGACATTCACTCCCTCAAAAACCTGCCGAGGAGGTCAACGTGGACTTTCGAAGGACGTCGTGTCAAAGACGGACCTCTGAGTATTTCCCGCGACCTACTTTGCGTACAATCTCATAGTGATCCTGTGAGCCCCACTGAACCTGGAGATTGTCTGGTGTAGTGAAATCAGCAAAGATGGGGTGTTGATAGGAGGGTCCGCTGCACCATATTCATGCCAGGATGAACCTAGTTTGGCATTAATATCTGCGTACACGCGAGCAACGGATTTTGCTGCAGTCCTGCCCATAGGCTGAGGATGGGTAAAAGTCGAGGAGGATGCTGTGAACTCGATTTGACAACGAGGAGACGGCCTGTTCACTGATCAAAGCGAAAGGTTCCCACGGGTCACGACCTGCACTGATCAGGATGGTCGAGCAACCTTGTTAAGATATTCATCCTCCTCCAGTTTGTTGTAATCTGCGGCCGGACCCAAGCTACATGAATAAAAAACAGCCCAAGCTTCCTTCCCGTTGGTCCAAGGATGTCTACTACCTGCGATCCTACCAGTTTCATGAATCCATAACGCCCATCATCCGTGATTTTATAAAGGGAACCTCTGCGGTCACAGGCCAACTATCGAACACACTTCGAACTTGTGTCGCTATCAGACCAATTGCAGATCCAATTCATCCTGCACATGGCCAATGTGGGCTGTTTGCGACCTCACACATACGTCCCCACACACGGATCATTGATTACATCGGTATCGTCACTTCAATTCCCCTTCGTGATGTGTCTCTCATTAATGTCGTCCTCTGCTAGGTGAAGTACATTGTGACGATCGCCCAGACTCTGATTATGATCTCTCGCTTCATCGATTTCCAGATGGTACAAGTGTAGGGATTGATGCCCGTTGCTCAGGCAATGAGGCGAGATTCGTCAATGATTATCGGGGGATTTCCAAAAGACCCAATGCCGTGTTTCTTGAAAGTAGGCTTAGCTCTGGTGAGCTTCGCATGAGCATCTGGAGTTCCTCTGAAGGAATCAGGAAAGGAGATGAGATTTTAGTCTCGTATGGTAAATCATGGTGGGGGAATCGTTTTGAAGAGAGCACGAACTAGTTCATTCACATATCCGCTACATGTTTCGCTATCCTTTGGAATTGGAGGTTGCCTTTCCTTTTGGATTAGGACGGAGCTCCTATGCTTCGGTTCCACTCCAAATCACTGGCAGCAGTTTATTTTACGTGAGGACTATATCGCCGGGCGATCTCATCTCAAGAAGCCAGCCCCAAGGCTCAAGTCTAAGGCATATCTAATCACGGAGGAATATTGAAGAACGAGGTTTATTTATTGGAAATATGATTTTCGGCAACCACGTGGCCACGGGAATGCGCAAATACGAACACATTCTCAAATTTCTGCCTACGTCTCGAGCACCTTACAAGTCTCGTGTGAGTCAATGCGTCTGCCAGGCTCGGCATTCTCGTCTTTTGTCGCCTTTTCTTCTTGTGCTCGTCAACCGTCCACCTCTCAGATCCGCCTTCTTTCCACTTACCGTTCTCCATGCTCACTCCAGTCCAGTGGTCGAAAGTCCTATCCATATGTAATACACATTGGTAAAAAGGTTGGTTTTTATCGAGAACCCCACCGTTCCCGCTGCTCAACAGTATCTCAGCGCTCCCTACACGCATCCGCACCTCTACGCGCTAGCTCGAAGAACCCTTATGAGGTCCTCGGCGTCAAGTCCGATGCAACGGCTGCAGATATCAAGAAAGCGTACTTTGCCGTAAGTTTTATCCCCTCTCCTACCTCCTAGTATCTCACTGATTCCTGTTAGTTAGCCCGCAAATTTCACCCCGACACTAACCCAGATAAGAGTGCTCGGGACAAATTTGTTCAGATACAGGACGCGTATGACGTTCGTATTTGACAAAATCCCCGTTGCACTCGTACTAACTTGGAGTTCCCAGATCCTGAAAGATGAGAAAAAGAAAGCGGCATATGACAAGTATGGAGCAGCATCCCAGCAACCAGGATTTGACCCAGACGCATTTGCACGCGGCTTTGGGGGTGGGGGGTTCAATCCAGGTGGTTTTTCCGCGGGTGGCTTTAGCTTTGAGGATCTGGGGTCTGCTTTTGGAGGTGGGCGTGGTTCTCGGGGTTCCCAGGCCGATTTGTTCGAGCAGCTCTTTGGAGCATTCACTGGTCCGAAGGGATCTGGTTTCCGTGGACCCACGCGCGGTGCCGACCTCGAAACCAATGTGAATATTAGCTTCCTGGAGGCATGTAAGGGTACTTCCAAGAAGGTGACAGTCCAACCTATCACGAACTGCGGGACATGTTCGGGCAGTGGGCTCAAACAAGGTGCCAAACGTGTTCTCTTGCAGCCCATGTGGTGGAACCGGAACACGAACATTCATGAGCAACGGTTTCCATCTGGCCAGTACGTGTGACGCTTGCCAGGGTGCGGGTAGTACAATTCCCAGGAGCAGTGAATGCTCAGGTTGTGGAGGCATGGGCAAAGTACGCGTAAAGAAGAGTGTGCAGGTTGATATCCCAGCAGGTGAGTGATTTGACTCTTGTGTGAGTGAAATGGGTAATCCAAAATCTGAATAGGAGTGGAGAACTGGCATGTCGATTCGTATCAATAATGCAGGGTGATGCACCTATCACAGGCAAGGGGACCACAGGCGACTTGCTCGTGAGGGTTAATGTAACACCATCAAAGAGCTTTGTGCGCCAAGGATCCAACTTGTATCATGAGGCCCGCATCCCTTTTTACACTGCACTGCTTGGTGGCCGTGTACGAGTGCCTACTCTGGATGGTGAGGTCGATGTGCGCATTCCCACCGGAACCCAGCAAAGCGAAGAGATGGTGTTGAAAGGTCGTGGGGTTCCGTCTGTGTATGGCGGAGGTAACGGGGATTTATTCGTTACTTTTTCTATGATTTTACCGAGGTCAGCATCTGATCATTCCGTTCGAAGAAAGCAATTTTTTGATGAACAGTCCATCTGCCTAGATCCCTTACGAAGCGACAACGAGAGCTGTTGCAGGCGTATGCGGACGATATTGAAGGTCGCCCGGCAGCCGAACCTCCAAACCCTTTACAGGACTCGAAAAGTGCGAACAAGTCCCACATCGGTGAAAATGATAATGGTACGGCCCCTTTTACGCATTCACCACCTTCTGGTGGCTGGATGTCTCGTACTTGGCAAAGACTACGGGAGCTCACTGGATTTTAAAACTCTTTTTTTTCGAATCCATGTCCATTTCTCTCTCACGAATGCTTGTCCTCACATCAGCCAAGAGCGAAAAGCCGACGGCTGATGTCCAAGATCCTCAAGATCGGGAAAGCCGAGAAGACGAGAAGAAGCGAGCGACAGCATAAGAACATAGAGTAGTTCATAATTGGACCCCCTCCAACCCTCTAGCGGTATATCTCTCGTTAATACATTTGCACACAACTCTGAATAAAACTTAATGGCGAACCGAACGCCACAGGATTTCCTGAATGACCTCAACGGGGGAGTTGGTTTATATATCAGATCGGGCTTGAGAAGAGCACTGCTTGGGAGTGTGCCTTCTCACTGGTTCGATCTTGAGATCTGGCCGCGAGTGGTTCGGGAGTCGGTTGTGACTGCACGAGGCAATCACAAATCTTCCCTCCTAGAAAAACCCTTCCCATCTTAGGTTTTAGGACATTTTGTTGTACGTGACAGACGGTGGTAATTCATGCTTGCACTAGAGGGGACCTCTTTACGTTTCGTCTCGCTATGATACCTTTGACTGGATCTCACCAATCGAGTGCACCGATCTCAAACCTAATCCTTAATCCAATCACCCTCACGATCTGGGATCGCCCACCGAGCGCACCAACCACCCTCTGCAAATTCTTGTTCTGTTCTCTTGTGGCAATCGAGAAGACCGATACGATGACCCCTGCAACCTGGCTAGTCGTTCGATATAAAACCCAACAAGAAACTCTTGCACAAGTCAGGTCCTCAGTTCTCCACTCGAGAACACAAAAAATTCACCTGTACTATCGTTGCTAGCATGATGGTAAACCTTGCCCCGGAACGCTCTTCGACGCCCGCTGTCATCCCTCTTGCCTCTCCCGAAACCGACAACGGGATTTCCGGCAACACCGATCCTGCTTCCTCCATTCCAAGCATAAATTCTTCACCCCTGTCCGCCTCTTCAGGCTCTTGCAGTGTTACGACCGCTTCGTCAACTATACATGACGATGTCCATCCCCAAATTCAAAAATTATCGACACTTCGTTTGTTGATAGCTCACATTGGGTACAAACCTCGTGATTTCCACAGCTTCTCGGTTTAATTTGCCCCCCTTCCTTAGCGCTGCTTTGGCTCTGTTTCTGGCAACGACGGATGCGGTCAGTCGGCCTTTGGTAATATCAGCCAACCCGTTCTTCACGCTCTAACTGCTTTACCGATAGACTATTGTCTCAACCAGTCTCCCAACCATTTCCAGTGAACTCCATGCGTCACAAAACCAATATACGTGGGTTGGCGTGGCATATATGCTGACCCAAACTGCGCTCCAGCCCCTATACGGCAGGATTTCTGACCTTGTCGGACGGAAGGTTGATCGGGCATCCTCACCGCCAGTCAATCCCATCTCACAAATTTCCCAGAATGTTCTCTATTCCAGTATGGCCATCTTCACAATCGGTTCACTTCTGTGTGGTGCTGCCCAGGTACTATATAACCCTCCTTAGGCAATTAATCTAGGGCTGATTGAGCCATCACCGATAGAGCATTGATTGGCTAATCGCCGCAAGGGCCCTAGGTTTGTAATTTTGTGTGGAGACCTGAACCACTTGACTCATTGCGGGGAAGCCGGCATCGGTGGCGGTGGTATCGTGAGCGCTGTTTGGGTGCTCACGGCAGAGATAGTCGAAGTTCAACACCGCGCCAAGTGGTCGCAAGCTCTTAGCGTTACTTGGAGTTGTTCTGCCATCGCTGGTCCACTTATTGGTGGCATATTTAGCGGTGAGCTTGGCAAGTCATCCGCGCAAGTTGAGGTCGCTGATTCTTCTTCTTCCAAGGCAAGGATTTCTCCTCAAGAGTAAATTGGAGATGGGGATGTATGTTCCTTCAGTTAAGACTTACCTTCATCAGCTGAATTCATTCAGTCTACATCAATTTACCCATATGTTTCGTCGCTTTCCTCGTCTTGCTCTTTTCTCTCCGCGGAGTACACCCGATTCAGTCTACTAATGCATCATGGCACACCCTGGCCAGAAGATTCGACTTCGGAGGCTTGTGCGTTATTAACTGCGCATCTTTAATCGTCTTCTCTCTCCCTCAGACCCATTCTTCTAGGATTCTCTTCATGGCGGGCACGAGCTGCATTGTGGTCGGCTTTAGCTTCGCGAACGAAGTCGGTTGTACGTGTTCTAACCTCTTACTCGCCAAATTGGTCTTGATGAAGTCACAGGGCTGGCTGTGTCCACGCTTCTTCTCGTTTCACTCGGCCTCGTTGTGCTTCTCTGCGGTGGAATATACGAGAAATACACCACCCGGGAATGTCTGTTCCCTCCCACGACATTCAAAGACCCTACAACAGGTAAAAAGGCCCATTGATTTCTTTCTCGAGACGCGCCTCTCACTGGTGTCATTCGGCAGTGATCATCCTTATCATCACGTTCCTCCACCAGGTTACATTCACTTCGGGAACTTTTTATCTAGCTCTTTTTTATCAGGTACGAGTCAAATGACTTCTCTCCTTATCCTTGATATCCATAGAGGTCATAGGCCGCTAATGGTTCCACTCCGCTTGAGGCTGGTCTGAAACTACTCCCATATTCTCTCGGTTCATCCTTGGCATCAATGCCGGCTGCGTGGTTCATCGGTTACTGGCAGAAGAAAACTAATGACACCAGTGGGCAAAAGTGGATCATTGTTGCTGGTCTTTTGATCTCGACAGTCGGCTTCGGTAAGCCCCAACAAGGTAGAATACTCTCACTGCTGGCGTTTAATGGTCGTCGCCCAGGTACTTTGAACTTGCTAAATGAAAGTGCCCCCATCCACGCCCAAATCGTTTATCCTCTGATAGCGGGTACCGGTCTCGGCATGCTTTTCCATGCCCCGTATCAGGTGTTTACCCGGGCACTAAAGCCGAAGGAACTGGCAGCAGGGACCAGCGCCTTTTTCCTTGTTCGTTTCACTGGAGCGACAATCGGCCTTGTTACGTACTGCCTCTAATCGTATCACTTAATTAAAGCTTACCACGACTTAGGCCGTAGCAGGAATGATTTTCTTTGCGCGTGCTGCCCCAAGACTACCCTCTGAAGTCGTACCACATGGCTCTGTTTCATCCATCGATTATAGCGGCATCCGCAAACTCGAGCCCCTCGAACTTCGGGCTCAAGTCTTACGAGTCATTTCGACATCTATTCAGGTACGTTCTTGTTTGCTCTGGAAATTCCCTGCTGATACCTATGTGATCAGACCATATGGACAGTTTGGGTTCCTTGCTTAGGCCTGGCTTTCTTGGTAGGTAGTCGGCCCTCCATACGCCCCGGACCACCTAAGGGGGATATATCTACAATTTTTCTGATGGTGTGGTTTTAGCTCGCCTTTGTCTTGCGCACAGTATCCATTCATGATGATGTTCGCCAAGCGAAGGAACACCGCAGTTCTCAGTCCCAGTCAACGACACAAAAGACTGAGAAAGAGGGGGAGGCTGAAGTATGAGCCGCCTGCCATTTCCTGGGACTAGGTTACATCTTCAACACACTGGGTAGAACCATCATCGCAGGAGGCTAGATTTTCATTTACCGGGGCTCTCGCACGTTCGAGGCTTCAAGGGTTGTTGATAGGGCATTACTTACTCGGGTTACTAGCCCATTATGTATTATGGGACACTATCGTGAAATGCATCTGGGGCTTTGGGGTTCATACTTTCAGTTCCGTAAAATTCTCTCCGACTCGAAAGCAACCGAAGGAAGACAAGAAGTATTCGAGGCCGGGGCATCGAGTACAATTTTCAGGTCCGATAAGCAACCCTTATGGACTGTACCAGATTTGGCGAGGAGAAAACATATTTAGAAAAAAGCGTCAAGCCTGCATATCATGCATGTTTCATTTCGTTAAATTTTAACTCAATCCACGCTTGGCAGCAGGCTCTGAAATCCATCAAATGGTGCGTAGGTCATGCGGATTTGTGTAGATCAATCACTACGATCAACGAAATGGGATCCCTTCCTTTCGAGGGGGAGGGGTAGTGGAAGAGGCGGGAGGAGGGCATCCGATATTCGGATCCGTCAGTCTGTCTGGATGGTCCGCGGTCATCTTCCCGAGAAGGCTCAGGGTTGGCGGTCCATGACACCTGGCTTTCTGATACGTAAAGCGTGCTTTAGTGAAGACCAGAGGTTTATGATAGAAATTTAATTGCACGAAAGTCATGGCCTGCGTTGGCATCTAACCGGATGTTTTAGAGGGAAGGGACGTCTGACAGTGGGTTTGATCATTCTACGTAGCGACTGAGTATACGACGATCCACAACTTGGCATTACCATTACCGTGGTGGCGCCAGGATGCCGCGCCGGAAGCCTAGGGTGTTTCAATTTCGAGGCCATTAGTCGGATGGCATATATGGACCGGACGAGCAGTAGGAGTCGGACTGCGCGGCCTATCAGCTTGAACTGGTGCCGTCGCACCTCAGGTTGAATAATGAGCCACATATGCACATCATAGCGTTCTTATGTCGAACAATAATGGCCTATGCTTTACGAGGAGCACCGGTAAACCTGTCGTAAATGTTACTTGGGGACAATAATCCCAAGAGAGCGAGAGTGAGAAACTAACCCAGTTTTGAACTTGAGGGCAGATCGACAACCCTGGAAGGTCCCCCCCCCCCCATTATCAGTCTCCGACACATGGATCGCTTGGGGGATTAGCATCCCCATGGGGTCGGCTCTGAATCACGCTTTAAGGTATAAACCGACTTGGCATTGAAGGAGGCATCGGATATTAGCCTTGAGGCTTAGACTGAAACCAGTGTAGTGTCTAATGTTTGCAATTCAGTTGGAGGAAGATAGGAGGACGCGGTCAACTCATTTCGGCAGCAAAGTTCGCGGGTTGGATTGAGGAGCGAATCGGATTTGTAGGATTAAAGAGTTGTGCAACGGGGGTAAGTCGTTCTTGATGAACGCCGATTGCACGAGGGGAAAAGAAGTCCTCTTACGTTCCAAGTTCACACTTCGGATTAGATGGGGTTGAACAAGTTAAAGTGCTTGGCGGGCACGGTTAAGCTTGTTCAACAGACCCCCATGAAACCATATAATTTGCAGGCTAATGAAACTCGTCAGAAGACGGCCGAGTAAGCTATCGGAGGATGGGGCTGGGACGTACGTAGGAGAACATAGGGCACGGGGCCAAGCACGCAACCCCATGCGGGTGTAAAACACTCAGGATGAGAGGTAGATGGAATGTGTAGATGCGCTCGTCCGAAAAATACCGACATCACATATGTGAGTGATGAACGGGTTCGTCGGTTTTGTCAGAGGACGCCACCCGCTGTCCAAGGTCGAGTGCTAACTTGACGTTTGTTGCTGTTACCACCGGGAAAACGCCATGACATATTTCCAAGGAGGCGAGTACAACGCCAATGTTGGGCAGTTGTTCGAGGGTAAGGTTGCTTATAATCAAGGGGAAGAAGATGATCAATCTGTCGATGTTCGGATCGAATGAAGATGGGATCTGGCTTGGAAGTGAAGTTGACCATCCGAGGAGGGCCATTTAGTCAGAGTTAAGGAGCATTCTTTCAAATGTAGGGTGGACATCGTGGGTCCAGGAGATGAAAAGAGATAAAGCCGGGGCGTGCTATAAGGAGAGCTGAAGAATAGCTGCCCGCACAAGCAAGTCAGGAAACAGGAACTCATACATATGCGAGTCCGCGAACCTGACGTGACGATGGTGGGAGGTAAATTCCTTCACATTCCCATATGAACAGAGCGTGGCACGAGATCGAATCTTCAACCAATTCTTGGGTATGCTCAACATATACGGGGTTGCGAGTCGGGTTTTCGGTCAAATGTGGCAGGTTGAGTATGATATGCGGCCGCTAACTCTGATTTCATCTTGTGTGACTTGCCTATGGAGAGACGAGAGAGAGCGGGGTGGGTGCGCAACACTGATCTGCATGGGGATGGGAGGAAAAACACCGACAAATGCATAGAAGCGTGCCCACGTATCCCCAGATCTGGCTGGTGGGTGTTTAAGGCTTCATCTACCCAGCAACCTGCCTTTTATGCCTGAATTTTCTCCGGGAAACTTCAATTTTCTGGAATGTCCGTCTGCAATATATTCATCTGTTTCTGACGGGGCAGGATCTGTCCCTTTTCTTTGGGATCCGGCCTGGCGCTCTCAGGGCGCTCTCAGCTGGCAATGTACCCAAACCGAATCGAGGACATAGCATGACATCTAGCCGTTGTGTCACGACCCCACATAAGTCAGAGTGGGGTTGGGCACACGACCTCGCAAAGAGGGCGGCACGCTTTCGAGGGGCGAGAGGAGGCAGTGAAGGGCGATGATAGGAATGCATAGGCAATTTATTTCATGATGACCTAAACCCTGCCTCGTTCCAAGCTCCGTCCATCCAGGTCCCATCCTCTCTTTCATCCTCACCGCCACCATGTCTCCAGTTCTCTCCCCGTCAGTCTCCACTCCTTCTATTTCTACCCCACCGTCCTCCGCACACATGAAGCGACAGCTCTCAAGTGCGTCTGTTCAGAGCCTTGTAAATCTTATCGCAAGCGCCTCTTCCTCCAGAGCATCCCTGCGACTGTCGGACACCGATCTAGACACCGTCAGGATTAAGGGTTTGCGTCATGCTAAAACAAATCTTAAGGCAAGGTAAGCCACTTTTTCCGCTCAATTGTTTGAGGTTGTCTAGCCGGACAGGGAAAGCAGCCTGACCTGGAATCATGGTTTGGTTCTGTCGTCCCATTGTTTGTTGCTCGGATTCTGATGATAATCTGCTTTTCACATAGACATCACAAGACGCCCGAGTTTGCGTCAGAAGTCTTCGAGATCCTTCGGATCCTTCACGTTCCATTTTTTAATGCCGCTGACCTTCTCCCTCGGGACCTTGTCATACGGAAGGTTTCTGGCGCTCTCACAAACGCCGTCTTCTTCGTGTCTTTTCCCTCCAACAAGCATATGCGCACCATCCTTCTTCGCATATATGGGCCCTCCTCGGGCTCCCTGATATCTCGCCCGCGAGAGCTCCACACACTCCACGTCCTTTCCTCCAAATATCACATCGGGCCCCACATCTATGGAACTTTTGAGAATGGACGTATCGAAGAGTACTTTGAGTCAACCACACTCACTGCCAGCGATATTCGTGACCCGAAAATTAGTCAATGGATTGGAGTTCGCATGGCACAGTTCCACTCGGTTGATATCAGTGCCGTGGAGGAGGACGATTGGGAGATTGGGGTCGAGCAGAATGTGCATTCCTGGCTTGCCCCAGCTCGGGAAGTATTTGCTCTCCCCGCTTTGTCTGAAGATGATAGGCGAGAGCTTGATCTCGACAATTTTGGGCGTGATTGGAATAGTTACATTCGCTGGTTATCAAAAGTAGACGACGTGCATTCTGGCAGTAGGAGAGTCTTTGCACATAATGATACTCAGTACGGTAACCTACTCAGGTTACAACATCCGAAGGAGGGCTCGGACGACCATCGTCAGGTATGTCCTTTACATCTTTACCTTTGTGTTTTCCTATTTCTGGATGTGACATTCTGCTTGACCAAGATCATCGTCGTCGACTTTGAATACGCGGCTCCAAATCCAGCCTCGTACGATATTGCGAACCATTTCCACGAATGGACCGCCAACTACCATTCCGACACTCCCCACCTTCTCAATCCTGCACTTTATCCTACTCTGGCTGAGCGACGCAATTTTTACCTCACTTACCTCCGCCATACTTCTTTCACTACCAAGGAAAGCCAACACCTCACATGCTCAGACGCTGAGCTCGAGCCTCTCATCTCCAAGCTTGATAGGCAGGTCCAGATTTGGAGCCCGGCGTCTCATGCTTGTTGGGCTTTGTGGGCCGTTGTCCAAGCCCGTGATGATATGGAGAACAATAATCCGGCACCCGAATTCGATTACATCGGTTATGCGAGGTGTCGCATGGCTGGGTTTCGCAGAGAACTCAGGGAACTCCAAGTGTTGTGAGGATAACTCTGTCTCTTCGTTTTTCTGGGTTTATTTGCTAAGCACTCTGATGGTCAATGGGTAATACGGATGTACGCCATAATATCGTAATTGCTCTTGTGGTGCTTAATTAATTAATACTTTGCACAAGTCTTGTCTTCGGACTCTTATGCATTACTTGGGACTGCTTTCCATTCAATATATTAGCACCTATAGGAGAACAGGAGTGATAAAGAGAATAAAAAACATGATTGTTGCTGCTGACGACAAATAATGCGAATTGTAATGTTGACTGGGGATCACGATAACCTACGATTGATGATGGCAAGAAACGAGGATAGAGAGGAGCATATACACAGTTGAAGAAAAACAAAATAAGGAGTGATAGTGACAAAGCAGCCGGAAGAGTGTTCGTTAGCCAGGGGGGGGGGGAAGAGGGTATGGAGGAGCTGTTTAAAAAAAAGCAAGTAGTACAATTTAATATCGGGGCCGCGAGGGAGAAAGCAGGAGGATCCTTTTCCACAATGAGATCAGATAAAGACAGGGTTGATATGGATGCGAGGGAAAAGTTGTCCGACCAAGCGGACAAATTATATTTGATAATAGCACATGTGATGAATCCAGGATTGGAGTGGCTGGGTCACAGCGTGCAAGAAGGATCCCTTGCTGAATGAACCAATCACCCAGAGCATCCTCCGCTTATGCCCAGGCCTTTTCGTGCAACCGTGCTGTACCGATAGGGATATCGTTCCAAGGAGAACTCGCCATCCTTTCAGCTGCAGGGCTCGAGGAGTTTGGATAAGACGTATTGGCAAGCTGGCTCCTCGAGAAGCTTGCCCAGTTTCCTACACTACCTGCCCGCACATGCCCGTTCATCCGGGGTGCGGCGTGTGCGGATGCGTCGCTGGTGGAAAGAGTGTAACTGTGGCCGGCAGGAATGGAGCCGAGATTGAGATCAGCCTCGGTTCCGTTGAATGAGTGTCGGATGTTGGAGCTGGGCGTCGTCTTCTTCGGGTTGGCCTGCGGAGGTTGCCAACGTATTAGTATTTTCGGATGGATTTCAAGCAAAGCAGACACGTACGTTATTGAACCCAACGATCTCTAGCCTTGCATTGTTGTGCCTTCCAAGATCAGGTCCTGCTGTGACCGGTGCTGGCTCCTGGGTAGGGGTCTGTTCGGTAGCGGGGAGAAGGATGCCATTGCTGGTGAAAGAAGGATAAGCCGACTTGTTTTGTTTCGTCGGTGGAACAGCTGTATCGACCCGCAGTTTGCCAGTTGGGGGACGACTGGTGAACTGGAATCCGTTTCTGTTTAGCTCCACAGGCGTGGTCAGGCCGACACCATTGGGCTCGGTGCGCTTGGCAGATATGCGGGCGAGGAGGGACCCGGAAGAGTCATTAGGATCGCTGTTAGTACTCATAGAACGTGGTCGGGCCTCAGGAGGGTTCTCAGAGCCTGGAGTGGCGGGGCTTTGGCCGTTGGTAGGGAGCTCGGTGTGGATGAAGCAGCATCTCTTGCCATACGGACATGAGCCGGACACCCAGAAGGTCTAATGAAAAAGCTGTCAGTCTTTCAAGTCGTTTCAGGCCAAGCAAAACGCCGCTCACTCTGCAAATCTCTGTCTTATACTAAGAGCGCAAGGGAGGAGTCAGCACATGTCAACTGAGGTCATTGATCGGTACACATACTTTGGGATGCCGAGCAACCTTGCGCAACTCCTCTTCTCCGTGAGCAAACTGGCACTTGGTTCCATATCGGCAGCTACCCTTCTCCTCCCAGCTCCGGCACAACTCGGTCTTGTATAGGCCAAGCTTTCGGTTATTAGCGCTAGGTCCTGTTTGTCCGTTCGTGCTTGTCGGACTGGCTACACTAGTGTCGACGCTGGGCGTTTGTGATGGTACGCTGTAGGGACCTGTGAATTGTGAGGGAATCCTGACCGCGAGCTGCGCAGCGATGTCTTGGGCCCCATAAAACTGAGGGGGAAATGTGTGCAATGCTGAAGGATACAATGCATGGGGAAAGGGGAGATTGCCATTGAGGAGTGAGAGCGTAGCTGCGTCCCGCATCGCTGAGGGATCGGAAGCAGAGTGATGATGACCACCACGGAAGACATTGTGTTGTTGTTGAACGCGAGTTACTGCAGGATGGTGCTCGTGAGGGGCGGATGGTATCATCATCTCATACAGCTGCTGGGTATTGCCTAGGGAAAGGTGGGAAGTGTGATGTCCTGTGGGATAGCCTAGGGAGCTTGGGGTCGGGACCATCCCCTGTTGAGGGAAAGCAGGAGGGGGCTGGCGGTACCTCACATTGGGGGCCCCGTTGTTAAGCCGACCAGCGACGAACGGGGGGAGCGGAGGCACAGCTGCCATCGGGAGGCCCTGAGGTACGGAAGAGTAGCGTTGGGTCAGATTATAATCTATTTGAGCTTCGTCGCGATCGGAGGCGGTCGATTGCAAAGTATTCCTGTAATCATATAATTGAGAATGAGACAAGGGCTGGGGACGGTGAATTTGCGTCAGGGTAGGGTATTGTAATTGTTCATTCTGCAGGACGCCGTTGTCTCGAAATTGGTTGGGAGCCCATTGCGGGGCTTCAAGTTCATCAGTGGGGTCGTCAATTTGTTGCAAGCGACGAAGATCGGCATTGGAGAGGCCACCGCTGAACGAGTGCGGTCGTTCTTTCGGCTCGACTGCGGGACCCTTCAATGTGTGGTTCAACAATGTATTTTGAGCGCCGGATGAGGAGTCATGGGAACCAGAGGTTGTCGTGTCAGTGGATGAGCCTCGAGAGTGAGCAATATTTAACTGATGATCCGGTGTGTGTGGTGATGAGCCAATGCTGGTGTTGGGTGATGTGCCGAGTGGGCTGTTCTCGTTCAATTGAGATACGACAGCAGGGAGCTTGGATTTGGGGGGAGTTCGGATGCTCCTACGTAAGTCGTCCCCGTCCTTGGTTACATCACCAATCTGTAGTCGAACCAGGTCGTCTGCTAAACCCCAGCCAGAAGATGCCACGCCAGCGTCAATGAGATGGCCGTTGGAGTTAAGCCTCCAACGCTGTCCAGAGCTCCTGGAAAGTTCGGCTGCGATTGCTTCGGTTCGCGCGGGCATGACAGAAAACCGTGGTTGTTTGGTAGCGGTAGAAATTGTAGTCGACTGTGTGGTGTTGTCGTCGTCGTTGTCGTCGTCGTTATTTGTCAACGAATGCCAACCCTGACAATGGAGTGGAGCGTTTGATGAACGAGGTGTGCACGTGTTGGAAAAAAAAAACGGAGCTGTACCTTTATATCCAAATTATAATCGTTCTCAAGTTTCAAGAAATTGAGGTGGCAATTGCTCGAAGAGATGGGCGCCAGAGAGAGCTCTTCGGGGTAGATAGAGAGCTGCGAATTCGTGACTGTTTCGTACATCGAGCTGTAGGTCAGAACGGGTGTGTTTGAGGTATAAAGACGCAACAGGGAGGTAATGTCGTCCAGAGTACTAACCGTAAATTAGGATTGCTGATGCTCAAGCGATGATGAGTGACAAATGGGAGAGCTAATATGAGGGATAGATAAAGGGAGAAGTGAGAGTGAGCGAGGGGGGGGGGGGCTACTAGAGTCTGTCTGTGCAGAGGATGATGCAGACTAAGGGAGTAGGATGGAGTGGTGCAGATAGGTATAAAAATGCGTGAGGATCGTGAGGAAGGTAGTCGTGTTGTTTTGCAAGATAAGTCCGGAGGTGTGACAGAAATGGGGTTTGTTAGACCTAGGAGGAAGGTGAATGTTAAGAAGAAGGAAGGGGGAGTGAGGCAAAGGGGAGGCACTCGCTGGTCAAGGTTTTGATCGCACGCAACGTGCCCTTCTCGCGGTCGGCTTTTCCCAATAATTAATCACGTCTTGTGGGTGGGCGCCAACGGGGCCAAAGCGTCGGGAAGATAGCTAGCTCACCAAATCCGCTGAATGCGTTCTATCGATGGAGGAAAGCTTCGAAAGTGATATCTGGAGGGGGATGATTGTGGAGGAGTCCCAAGCTACAATTCGAGCAGTGCAAAATACGGCTGTCCACAAGAACCCCCCGTTTCTTTCCAAAACGGGCCTAGCTTCGACGCTCCGACCCGAGTTCCATCTGCGCACCCCCGTCCTCCCCCCCCTCCTCTCCGCTCTTGTCTACTCTGCCCACCGTGAACCAATGACCGACCCATTCGCCGCTGCCCTTTGCTCACCAGCGCACCCAACAGCCCATAATTTGACCACCAGCGCAGGCCGCGTCAGCACGTGTCCAACACGTGCCCTATGCTGTGCCAGTACATCATTCCAAGTTTAGCGCTAATCTCCATCGCCCGTCGTCAACTTGGATGATTTTGCTCAGCCCCCCCTCCCCAACCCAATGTTCATCACCAATATCATTGTTCGAAGCAACACCGGTACATCCAACAATGCCATCGCCCCATTCATACGCTTGATGGGAACGATGGGTTTGCCAATGTCTGCACTATCTGTCATTTTTGTCGTGTAGAATGTATTCTCCTCCCGATCAAATGCCACCACCTGTCTTCCAAAACGCCGGGCACAAGGACAGCCAAAATGTCCAAGGCACCCATCATGTGTAATGCAGAAGGAAAAAGAAAAGAGAGAATACCGCCTCGTGCCCCACCTAGATTTTCTCGAGCACTAGCTTCCAGTCCTCGCCCACTGCGCATCTGTGAGCTTCTTCATCCGCGTGACTCTTTGACGTCAGCCTTCTTTATATCTCTATTTGTGACAGGTGACCCCCTTTTATACACCAAGCCTTACCCACGTGATCTTTACCCGCAATGTTGAAAACTGAGCTCAAAGTTGGCCAGGAGCCACCAGGTAGGAGTGGGCTGCGCAGTTGCAAAGTCTGGCTAAAATTTCCTGGAGCTAAGCAACTTCCAGGTTATCGTGATCAGATCTATGCCGACCATCCCCAAATCCACTGATCGCACTTCTCTCGCAATGCCGACGGATAAATCTACCGAATCCAATATGCCTGACATTCCTGACTACTAGCATGTTCCAATCGCGTCCAGTGTGGTAGACCTTGATGTTCCGATAAAACCTTCCTGATTTCATATCTTTGCATCACTGTTATCACTCGGGCCACAATATAGGGCCCGGCGGTGTTGTCGTCATTCGATAAGCCACGACTTGGGAATTCCTTCAAGGAACTCAGGCCTGACTTTTACCATCAAGGAACTGATTTTCTGATCGGCTGGTCATCTTTTGGGTTCTTGCTTTCTTATTATGCCATATCGTTTTTCAGAGGTCCATATAGCGCAAGAAAGATCCGATCCTTCTAAATGTCATGTAGTGATTATCTTACACTTTTTCAAAATCTGATCGATTACTCTGAGTGATTAAGCGTCTGATATGATATGATCGTGAGTTTGACACCTCAGATAATTCGTTTCAAGACCCACAGTAAGAAGTGCCAACCAACATCGTCGCGAGGTTCTGTAGCTGATCTTCATCGAAAAGGAGCTGGTCTTTGTGCCAAGTGTCCTTGATTAGATACACTCATCAGCGACAGCGCTCGGCATGCCTCCTTGTACAGTACATTACCTGGTGGGTCTGCCACACGATCAGCCAACTTGCAATGAGTAAAGAAAGTAGAGCATGCCTTCTTAAATTCAGATGCACATTTTCTGATCGTTGTTGAGATTGGCGGGGGATCTGTGGCGTGAGATGCCAAGACTGGAAGGGAGTCACAGACATCGTTCAAGTCAGCGGAAGGAACGAGTGGATTTCAACCGACTTTCTGGTGTTTTTCATTTACCTTCTGTTAATGGTGGCATCCACGACTCGACGGAGTACGGTACGCTTTCAATCAGTGCACACAAGCCTAGTATCGCGGAATGCAGAGTACGAAGTGCTTCTGTGTAACCAGCATCACGTCTCGGCGGAAGTGTAGACTTTCTGGCAAGCGAAATGAAATGGTTCTGTGGTCCCTTCTCAGTACCCGTCATGTGTACGGCCGAATTGAACACTATACCTTTAATGGAACGATACTTTGTCGTTGAGAGCAGCGGACGACTCCAGCCAATGTTTTAGAAGCCATCTCTCTGACTTCGACGTTCTCATCGGCAAGGCAGTCCATGAGGACCTCCATCATGCTGGAAACACCATCTTGCGAGATATAAAGAAGGTTCCTATAGAAGAACACCACTAAAGCTGGTAAAGCCTGTAGCCGAGTGCGCCACGACTATAATTCAAAGGCCCCGTGAGATCTCGCATCATGGGGATTCTAGCTTTTATGCTTACCGCGGTCGACTTGATGGCCGAGACAAAGTTGGACAAAATCGCTTCGACATACTCTATCGGTGGTGATACTGCAGAAAGGATATACAAGACAGCTGTGCTGTATGTATGTAGATCCGAGCTGTCGTTGAGCTCTGACATGCGGAGAATTTCAGGGCTGGACACATTTCAGCTTTCCACCCTGCGTTCGAACTTGAATAACTTACAGCATGGGCACTGCATATGGGAAAATAATCGAGACTTGGGGACTATGGGCCGAAATCCAAAGCCACTCCAACACTATCCTGGAGTCAGATTTTGAAAAGAACTCAACATTGAGGCTTACATGTTAATCCGACTTTGTCATACTGGGAATCCGCGCAAATTGAGCGTATGATGAAGAGCGGCAGGAATGACATATTTACCTCCGATTGGCTGACCCGTGGCGGAGGAAGGCGCTCTTTCCTCCATTTAGGCATTTCTGTTAGAATTTCTTCTATGCGACCCATGTATCGCGTCCTGCTGCTCATGGGGTCAGAAATTTCAAGTCACGTAAACGGGTTCCAACTCACCGTACCGATAAGGGATCTTTTCCCTTTCTGCATGCCTCCAGGAACGCATGGACAGAGGGGTGCCATGGTCGCCATTGGTTTTGAGTAATTGTGCGGAGCATATGACAGAACATATTTCGGAATCTTCCCAAAATGAAATCAGGTTAGACGACTTGGTGAAAGAAATGATGCAGGTTTACCTCCGCATAACCAGTATTAGCGTTGTTGAAGATAATTCCGACGTATTTGTCAGAAATAGAGTTGAAGAATACACCCGTACTTGACGCCAAAATATTCACAAGCGAAATAGATTTTTTCACTGTTAAGTGAGCCAGTTCGTGAAAACTGATGCTTAGATCGGTTCGGGAAATACGAACTCTCGAAAGCAGAATCCCCGGTGAATTCAAGAGGCAGTGACAGTATCCAGTCAGTAAGAGGCTGGTGCCGGCGGGGATCATGGCCATCCAGAACCCACTGTAACGAAGAAAGTGTATTACGAAGTCTGAAATCCGCGGAGGTAGGTGGCAACTCACCAAGAATAAGCTCTCCCAGAATGTCATAGTTTCTGGTTTAATATTGCTGAGTATGTTATTTAGTCGATCTGTCGTCCACGCCCAAAGTCTCGTCTTCTTGACCGGTGGCCAATGCTTGGAACCTGTTTAAAGTTAGACTTCCAGCCATAAACTGTCCTTGGCTAATGCTTACCGCGCACGAGTCCGGCCCATACTTCGGCCCCAGCGCGCTGTTTGTACTTGTCAAGATCGAATAGTAGTGGTTCAATAGTTTGAAGTATGTCATCAACATCATACCGAACGAGCATTTTCACTGTGTCGCGATGGAGTGTTATGTAAGATGCAGCTCTGGAGTGGATATTGATACTGACCTGCACTCTTGACTAAGCATACGTTCTCTGCCCGAACATCAAGATGTCCAGAACCCTTTCCGGTTTCTTGACTCCATAGAGAGATAAGCTTTCTCAGGTTTTCAGGTCGAAGCAACGTGGATTCAAGAACTTCAAGTGCTGGCTGCGACTGCTCGTCCCAGACGAAGGGAGAATAATCTCCCGTCACAGGTTTGTAGCCCTTGATCGTCTTGGCCCAGGTCAGGAATCCCGTCGGTATCTTATCAAAGTAATGACATCCACTGTCATGAGATTGTCAGACTTTTGCTAAGCGGAGATGAACGAGACGCACATTTTTGGAACACCCCCAGAAAGCTGCAGTTTCTCAAAAAACGTTTCGGGGTTCCCGATCTCAACCTCTTCCGCGATAGGACTGCGCCACTCTTCGAACCATAGTTCTTCACTTGTCCTCGAGTATGTCCTGATTTTGATATGGTAAAAAAGCTTCCGCAACGCCCTTTACCAGAGTTAGTTAGTGGAAATTAAAACATACTATCAAGCGTACGCTTGTGCTGTGGCACGTATAGTCAGTTGGGGACTTGTGCATTGGTCCACAAAAAACTGGGCCACCTGAGGGGAGACCGGAACATCTCTCCGAAGCAAACCCGATAGGAAGTTGAGAGACATTTGAATGTAACGCCACTGAAGGAGGTTTTATTTCCGACCCGAAAATGAATTTGTAAGAGTCCTACATGGGTTGTCGGCTTCACTGCCGTCTCCAGGATTGCTGCAACCTATTCCATGTATAATTTGATAAAGATACCGGGCAGCCGAAAGGAAGAAGTGAGTCGTACCGTATCGTAGTGGACCCTGTTTCTTCGCAAGAAGCGAGCGTTACTCTTACGCATAGCTTCGTCTAGTAGTTTGGGATCGATGAACCTGTCGGAAAAATCGCTCTCAAGGTCGCGAAGAGCGTCGTCCAATCGAGGTGTTTCCATAGTGTATGCCTCGGTATGAATGGCGTCCTCGTTTAGGAGAGGTAGGCAGTCATTAGCCAGACTTGAGACGAGCTTCTGGATTGAGGGCTAATGAAGAGCAGAATGAGCGGAGTGAAGAGTTCCATTAAGCATCATCCCACCTTCTCCTCATCCTGGCAGCCGAGCAAGGAAAGTAGGTATCGGGAGTGGAAACCCTGATCTGGTAGTTCTGTTCAGTGTGTTATCCCCCATGGAAAAGAGAAATATATCGTGCCCGTTAACGCATATGCAGCTGTTTCAATGGGAAGGTCAGCGCTACGTCCGGTGTGAGGTCGTACAACGCACCGATGCCCTTGTTCCACAGGATGTATAGAGCACCTTTCATCCGATCTGGGACATTCCCTTTGCCCAATGCATCGTACAAAGTAGGTAGGACAAAACGTGTCGATCGGACGTAGCACTGTTAGTATGCCATCAGCCCCTTTGCTGTCACATTAGCTCCAACAAGTGCACGTACCCCCGACACGTTGTGGAAGACGCTCTGTGCTTGCCTAGCAATCACATTGCACGTTGAACAACCGTCTCTACACCATTTACAAATGGCTCACCGTCGTATCCTCGTGTAAGGTGACAGCGAAAGTTCCGCCAACTCGGCCAGCAACCTATCATCAAGTTCCGATCGACGGCGGTACAAGGAGTGCATGTATACCCGTCCACTATGGTACGCACGTGCACGTTTCACGAAAACAAGCCTAGAGAGTTCTTTCTGCCGTAACCATGCACGGCCCCCACTGGGAATACTTTGAGTTTCAGATACCTTTCATTTACGGTAAACTGCATAAACTTACTCTCGAGCATGAGCATAATTCTTCTGGATTGAATCGAAATCAGATCTGCTCAGACCATATCCAAGGAGGTAGGTGTCCATCGCCCGCGTTACACTGATGATAGCATCGATATGATCTTCACCCCCAGTATTCTTCCGTAATGCGGATGCGGCTCTTTGACTAACTTCACCAAATTTTTGGCGGGTTCTTCGAAACTCTTGATAACGGGCATCCCTTGGATCAGTTATCGTGAAGCCGGCCTGGACGTCAAGATAGCTGATCACCAGTTCAGGTACCTCTATCTCCAGGTTCAAACATGGGTTGGCGCTTTCTTGGTACTGTTCCTTGTAGATAGTGGGCAAACCTCCCCAAGTGGCTCGCACGGCATGAAGATACCTAGTTATTGTAAGACAGAGGGGACAAAGGCAATAAATCTAAAACTCACCGGCAGAAGTCGTTCCTCGCCACACTATCCCATGACGACGTGGTTTGGAGCAGGCTCTCCACCCTATTCAAAGCAGGGATAGTGATTTTGTCGAGGATTTCCAGGACGCATGCGATCTCTGCATCAGATGGAACTGGAAAGAAAGGTTTTGGTCAAAATACAATAAATATAATTATTTTGAAAACAAGCAAACCATGCCAGTCAATTGCCACATCCTTGGCCTCATACAGCTTTCCCCAGTATAAGTCGTGATTTGCTTGGAAGTCTAACCAATAAGTATATCTTTCAATGGCCACCGGAACGCGGGGGGCACTAGACTAACTCACCCGAATCTTCCCATTCGGTCTTATTAACAAAGCGGCCATTCAGAGGATAAACTCCAGCCAACGTATGCAGAGTTCGAGTTATAAGACGTCCAGTCCCGGTATACCCTCGTTCGCTCTTGGTCTTTTGTACGAGTAATGCGAGCACATCTATGATGTCGGCTTTGTGTTCTAGGAGCTGCCAATCTGTCAGGACACCTAGGAAGCACTGATCAAGCAAGATCCACGCTTACTGCAGCGCCACCATATCCAAAACAACCACGAAGGATCGCCATATCTGCACCCCAAAGTGTCAACACGAGGGGGGGGGGGAAATCCAGAGTGCGACTCACTCCAATGCAAGGTCGTGTCGGAAGGTACGGCTATGTGGGTAGACGTCGTTCGTACACTGGACGCTCCGTGTCGTAGCTCTTCTTCTATCTGGGCCTTGCAAAACGGCAGGAATCGAGCGATGGTTTTCTCGGGTTTGACCCTCGCCAGACAAGCCACTAGCTGGCCGAACGCACGGACGGCATTTGACTTTGCGTTCGTGGTTGCATAGTCATAGACTAGGTTGAGAACGAGGTCAAACAGCTGATCTGATAAATGAAGACAGACAACATCCATCATGCTCTTGATAGATTTGAGGACATTCTCCTCGAGCTTTCCGCCGGTCGTGCCCTTTCTTCCCCCCTTCCTCCGGCAAATTCTCGTACAACGCAAGAACACGCCGGAAAAGCGATGTCACCCAATCGGCGAAAGCAGCTGTGCTATCACGGGCAAGAGACCGTTCCTCCTGTCTGTTCAGCCCCCGCGTTGTTCCTATTTCTGTCCCTTCGGGTAATTGTTCGTCATCATCATCTACATCCATAACTTCTTCAGGCGGAACATCACCAGACAATGCGACTCCTGTTTGATGGATCGAAAGGTCTCCTATCTTGATGTTCTGTGCCACTCCAATGATGAACATAGTCGCACAAACAGTTTTTACAGGGTCATTCTTGATGGAGTTTGTGAGTTGTGATTCATCTTTGAATCGATTTGGCACTATCCTTACCAGATCAATTCCAGGAAGACATAGTTCAAGTAATGGAACAATGTGCTTCTGTCCTCCTAGCCACAAACTCTCTGTAGTCAGAGGGTTGACTATGACAGAGAGCATCCCGAGTACCGCTGTTGTTCTATGAGTCTCGTTGACAACTTCTAGCCCGTTGTATGCCCTCTCTAGCAATTCGGGCATCATAAGACCTGGTTCCAAGGTAACAAGTTGGCGAAGAGAACCCTGAGAAAAGCTCATTGAAAGAGGGTCCTTGGAGAACATAGCGAGTAAACAAGGGGTGCGAAGGATTTGGACGAAAGCTCGGCGGATCTCTGATGTAAGTCGACGTTCCTGCGATATGATAGTTAGGTTATATCCGCACAGCAGCATAAACATGACTCGCGATAGGTGTTTTGCAACTGTCCAATTCCTCTTCTTTGATCCGCCTGACGAACTCCGATGCAAGATGGTGGAGGAACGTCGTAAGCTGTGTTCAGTAGCTCCAGCATCAAGGAACGTGTCATTAGCATGCCAGACTCACAAGCGTTGTCCATGGTCCAGAGTTAGATGGATGAAAGAAGGATTCTGTGCTGGTGATCAGTCTGTCGAGGGTATCTAAGGCCTTCGATCCGGCAACATAGCCCACTTGCTTGGGAAGCCTTCCATCCCGGGATCGGATCGGGGTTGGAACGCGCATTTCTCCGTCCACTGACATAGAGTAAACGAATATTCTGGCCAATGAACCTGAGCGTGCGTGAGCAACATCCAAAAGGTCCAAACCGCCACTGACCAATCTTGTTCGGCGGTTTGACCTTTGAAGGAGGCTTGTCTAGTGAGCCATCGGCGTGAGATGCTGTCGAAGGGGAATTCTGAAGGGTGTTAGTATCTTGTTGGAGTAAAAATATCCAGCGTTCTGGTTATGTACCTTCATTGAGCCAACAGGAACACCTTCCCGTTGTTTCCAATTCAGTATCTCAGCTTGGATAGTGAAAATTCGGGACCGCACCCATCATATTTAAGCCCTTGCTAGTCAACAAATTCCATTCATCATTTGTCCAAATGCCAACGTCTTTCCAGCGTGCGGCACCTTCATCACCGAATTGGCCTGCTGGACCCGAAATATGTTCTTGGGAGAGCTCCCCTGCAAGCTCTATGAATTTCTCATCCAGGGTGGCAGAGTTGAAAGCTTCCCAAAGCCTGAATATAGCTGGTAGGTAAAGGTCGGCGTGGGTCTGGGGAAGGAAGGAGACCAGTACGGTCGCTACGGTTAGAGCCGTCTGATACGAGATTAAGCCGCTGGAAGGTTCAAAGAATGCTAATTTCTTACATCAAAGGTGAGAAAGGGCAAAAGGGTTTCCAGCATATGCGGGATCTCTTGGGCTGGGAAGAAAGGTTTGCATCGAGCTGCGATATCCAGATAGTAACTGGCCAGATGTTTTCTGCACAACCCGTGGATAATTGAATGATAAGAGAGCCGCTCAAACGACTCACCCAGACTCGGACCAGAGATCTCTCTGCAGCGCATGCCACAACGGTTTCCAGGGTAGTTCAAGATCAGATGACTCAAGCTTACGCTTCCGCCCGGGTTTGGTGTTGCATAAACGGGAGATCATTTCGGACCAGTTTCGAAGAGTACGTGAATCGATACCAGGCAAAAGACACAGTTCGTAGTAGAATCGGACAAGCTTTGCGCGGGTCGACCTCAGCATAGGGTAGCGCATGAGCAGCCAACTGTAACGAAGATCAGAGAGGGCGGCGTCCACATTAGACCGGAACACACCATTGCAGAAGACCGTCCCAGGACGCAACCAACTGCCAGTTCTTGGCCTTGGCGGCGACGTAGAGCCTGCCAACGATCCATTCCAGCTTCTGTTGCATTTCATCGAACGATTCGCATCGATAGGGGACGGAGTCGAAATATGTTTGCAAAGACTCGCGCTTCTCCTCAAGCCGGAGTTGTTCGTCCTCGGTCTGAGTGGACTCGAGGATAGAGATTTCGTCGTCTTCCATAACCTGATCAAGGGTATCAGAAGAACCAGAGGGTGGAATTTGAGATATGGCCTGCATCACGATGTGAAGAGAATTTGACACACAGTGAGCCACTGATATATCGAATCCCAATGACGCGTTCAACAAGATGAGTCAGGACTAAAAGGAATACGCGTCCATCCAGGAGAACGCGCGTATCTAGCCACGTGCCTCAATATCCGTCTCTCTATCGGCCTCCTGTCGGCCCGATTCCCTTGCAAAGTTGCACAATGTCTCTCGCAAGGCTGGTCACCACCGCTTGTCGTCGTCTCGGCCATGCTGCCCTGCCGAGTGCATATTCAATTCGTTCAACTTCCGTTGTGCGACGACCCCAAAAATCCTTATTCTTGGGCAGTACTGTCGTCGCACTTGCAGCCTTTTTGGCGTTCCCTCCACCGGTCATTTACTCCGATGCTAGTGTGGAGCAGACCACTGAAAGGGAAGATAGTGTTGGTGCGTAATTTTTCTTTCACGCAAGATTTTAGTGTCACCCCTCCTCAGTGGACCCCGCGACTTCCATTGCCTTCCCTAAAACAATCCGTGTCCCGGCCAAGTTTCCTATACCACCCCTGACACTCATTGGTGTCGGCGTCAGAACTGTTTCGTTCATTGGCATCAAGGTCTACTCAGTCGCCCTGTATGCTGACCTCGCGAATCCCGCTCTCCACGTGCGTCCACTTGGTTTCATGTTCGCTTCGTTGGTAACACATCATCATAGGTCCCTCGAGATCTCACGCCAGAGCAGAAGATTGACCACATCGTAAAGAATACAGCCTGTGTCATTCGTATTGGTGGGTCCAAGTATAGAGCAGAGGGTGTTCCCGTTCTCAACAATCAGTTTCATTCGCAGTCCCAACGCGGTCGACTGGCTACACTCACTTGCGGGACGCTTTTACGCGTGCACTGAATGCACGACTGCTCAAAGCTAGGCAGAGTGGTGAATTAAATGAAGAGCAAGCCGTCCAGGAAGGTTCCCCGATCAGGAAACTCTCGAGTTTGTTCCCCAACTCGCCCTTCACCAAGAACACCCCTCTCGATATTTTCCTCTCAGCTCCACAGCCAGGGCGACCGCGCGCACTGGTCTTCCGCGACCTGGGAAGCGTTGAGAGTGACTGGGTGGCGACAAACTTTGTTCTCAACTACTTTGGTCCAGAATGTCCCAGTCCACCGGTAGGTCAAATCCCTGATTGATCGCTATATGATGCTGACAGACTGGTAACTGTTCTAGCTGAAAGGATCTGCCTTCAAAAACATTGCAGACTTCGGAAAATAACGCTGCCCATAGCCGCCCGTCCGTCTCCATAGAAGCTTAAAGTCCATTCTATATTTAACCGCCAGGCGTCCCTGTGTAGGCAATAGAGCGGCGGTCGTTTTTCCTTACTTATTTCACTTCGTCAGGACTGCAAATAATTTCTTATCTCCCAGCTGATCCACTTCCCACCGAACGTCATTCGGTATAGGTTCCTATCTCAAACGCTATTCTTGGATGGATATAAGGCCTTTTATGATCTCGCTGCCGCTGCCGCTTGGTGCGATCTGATGGGCTTCTGAACCAAACTAACATATAGCAACCATATGAGTACGACCTGAGATCATCACCTTCATTTGCCCATTCCCAATTGCAAGCCCCTATAATGACTAGGCAATACGAATATTTGGGTCGTATGTCACTGATTGGGTTTCTCTCGCCTGATATCCTAACAACACATACGCAGCTGACCAAGTTGACCACTTCCTTGAACATGGCTACATTGTTATCAAAAATGCCTTCACCCGAGAACAGTCCGCAGAATTCACCTCCAGCTTATGGATACGCCTTGGTCTGGACCCCGATGATAAATCTACTTGGACAAAAGAAAGGATCCATTTGCCATCCCTCAAGCGGGTGCCTGTAGCCACCTTTGCCCCAAAGGTACGATCTAGTTTCTCTCATCAATCCACTGGCAGTGCGGGCTTACCACCCAATGCGATTTCTCGGTTTATAAATCTTCAAGGCATGGGCTGCTATAAAGGATCTGCTTGGGGGTGAAGATCGCATAGATGTGAACTCAGCAACGTGGGGTGACTCTTTCATCATCAATTTTGGAACGGACGAACTTGAGCAACAAAGTGAACCATTGGCGCCCAAAGACTTGGATAATTGGCATGTTGACGGGGACTTCTTTGTAAGTTTGGTTCGCACCTCGAGAAATCTCCCTAAATTTTGATCATGGGTTGCCACACACCTGTTTGGTGCCGCAGGTGCATTACCTGGACTCTCCTGAACAAGCACTTTTGGTCGTACCCATATATTCCGATATTCTTCCCCGAGGTGGAGGGACGATGATCTCACCTGATGGATTGGACCTGATCGCGAAATATCTGGCAGCTCATCCTGAAGGCGTTCTGCCCGGGGGGCTTTCATTCATTCCCTCCACCTCTCCATACCAGAACCCCAAATTTGAGGACCCAGGAACACTGTTACATCTTGAAGCTATCCAACATTGTTCGAAGTTTGTTGAACTAGCAGGAGAGGTCGGCGATGTGGTGTTGATGCACCCTCTCATGATGCATTCTGCCTCGAAAAATCACCTCCGCATTCCAAGGGTCATCACCAACCCGCCCGTTGCTCTGAAACAACCATTCGTATTCTCGAGGGAGAACGAGGATGAGTATAGCCTTGTTGAGAGAAAAACTCTGAGAGCGCTCGGGGTAGGTCGCCTCGACTTCAAGATAACCACCGAGAGGAGACGGATTGTTCCTGCAAGAGTCGTGGCGCAAAAGGAAATGGAGAAAGAAGAAAGGAAACGTTTGGCTGAGTTGGAGTCGAAAAGTCAGCCTGTCTTCATGAATAATTGAATACAACCCCTGCCCATGTTTCCCCCACATTCGTTCCGGATTGAAAAAGTCCAGAGCGTTGTTTGCGCTTGTATACTTTATTACCTGAAATGGCAGGCATGCCGATCCACAGTTCACCCCACCCCCATGAGCGTATCGTGTAGCTTGCTTCGGTCGCCCCTGCGATGCTCGGCCTGTGTTCCTCGCGCTAGCACCCCACGCAATCTCTTAAAATATCAAAATCGCAGATACAGCACACATAAAGACAGCGTCAATTTAAACACTAGTCCACCCCATCTCTCGCAGACTCTGGGCACACAACAAAGCCGGACATCCGCAAGACATGATACCGTCGGACCGTTCCAGCTGGGAATATCGCAGCAAGCACTACGTAGTGGCGAAAAAGTAAAAAAATGGTCGGAATTAAGCACGGGAGGCAAAGGCGAGTCAACTCCATATTGAGATGTCGTGGGCTTTGCTCACCTCTTCCCCCTCTCTTGTTCATAGTCATTCGAACGGCCGCGCAAACGAAGAACCTGACCGTCATCCTCATTGGCGCAGGACTCGCGACTCTGCTAATATATACCATAACTTCTGAAATGTACTCGAGCAATTCGCCGACGAATCTTTTCAAGGATGCTTGTGAGCGCATTCAGCAAAACCCACGGGTATGCTATCCTACATCTGACATGGAGAGCCCGAAATAACTCTTCTTGATTTTGCGTCCAGGTCAACAAGTATTTGAACGGCCCTCTCACCTTCCACCATAACCCACCATCACTTGTTCGGCCCCGACATCGGAATCGTCATGTTACATCCCAGGTGTTTGTTGATCCATATGGCCAAGAGCATATGATCATGACATTCTATATTCAAGGCCGACCTGAAGGCGCGACACCCCTGCCGTCAGATATAGGGCATTTTGAGGCCATATCTCGGTGGGTACAAGACAAGACGGCACATATACCAGAGCTATCATTAGACGAAGCCATTGTGTGGTCCAAAGAACGAGCAGAAAGCTTCTGGGAACGGACAAAAAAGACCTTCAAGTATCTGAGTGGAGCACCTGTTGTTCCACCACCTCTGCCTAATGTAGCAGAGCACGAGAAACGAGTAGAAAAATATGACGAGAGAAAAAGCTGGAGTTTCACTGGGATGTTTTCCTCACTGAAGGGTTCACGAGAATCGGTCGATCAAATCTCAAAAGCTGACCATCGAACCTTCATGGAGGGTGAAGTCCATGCGGATCTTGTTCGAGTGAGTACCCATTTTTCGTATGTCATTGGCTGTGCATTGACAGCATTACAGAACAGTGAAGGGTATTTCGTCTTCCGGTATCTGCTTGTTGACATCCCGAGTGAGTTTCTACGCACTGTCCACCAGCTCGTTATCGAAACAAGGCTTTGCAGGTACAAGGGATGCGAACCCTATCCGCATTTTTGTGGAACGTGCGCCCGGAATTCGGGACAACGAGCCCGTAATGCGCTGGGTTGCGCACTAATCTCACATACCGCACCAATGGACATCTTATTAGTAAATGCATGCATCTTGAAAAGTAGTCGTTGATGAAGGTACAGGAACGAAGTAACAGGATCTTGATTAATCCCCGAAAAGTTTTTGTACGCGCTTGAGGATTGAATCTTTCGACGGGTCTACGACATTGTTAAGTATATGAGGTTCTGGTTGGGCACATGACGTGGGTAGGTACCGTATGGATGATCCTTTGACGGTATTTCTAGTAGGGCAGGGAATGCTTGGCTATACCTGTCGATCGTTGGGCGGATCTTCTCGGCAACCTAAGAGGCGGTGTGAATCTTCAACCGGGAGGGAGGCTAGATAAAACACGCACGTGCTGGTTGATCAAGAGGATGGCAATGTCCTTTCGTTCTGTGAAATCCTGGAACGCAGATTCGATCGTGGCGGCAGGTGTTTCTGGTATAACTTCTCAGAATCACTCCAAGCACAAGGAAATAAGTAGCGTACTAGCGTCCACGACCAGGAAGTTCTTCCTCTGCTCCTCATTTACATGACCGACCCCAGCCAATAGTAGCCCTGTTATCGAATCCTACGCCCAATCATCAGTACAGAAAGTATATACAAGAATTAGGAAGCAACTAACCTCGTCTCCGATGACTGCTATAAGGTTCCGGTCCTTGTAAGAAGTGGCAGCGGCCATCCTGGAACGCAGGCGTTGGCTAGAAATGGCAAGGTGATATCAAATGTGTGGCCATGTTTGGCTTCCCCTCGATTCTATGTAATTACTTCATTTTGACTGTGTTGGCCAGCCAACCAACTCAAATCTACCTGTACGTACCCGACTATCTGAGGCATTATGGACATCTTCACTCGGCCTCCCTCGATAGCTGAGGATACCTTACAATATGCCCTGTATCCACCGCCGGATTCCTCGGACAAAATCTCTGTGACCACTCTTGGTGCATACATTCGCGAATTTGTGGACAAACTACTTCCCAATTTCATCTGGCACCGTGACACCTTTGAGCTAAGGGCATCCGAGGATCCTGACGCCAAATCCTGGTTCTTGGAAGGCCGTATCCGAGTTGGGGACTGCGTCGATGATGAATGGTGCGCTGTCTGGCTTCTGCGCGAAATAAGCTCCAAGTGGGACCTGATCATCGGGTATATCCCATCCAATTCCCTTTGACTATGGATCATTGAATACATATGCCAGTATCCGTGACTTTGACGGGGAATTTCTCCTCATTGAGGCCGCAGAAGAACTTCCCTCATGGGTGAAACCCACCAATGCTGAGAACAGGGTGCGCCCCTTTTTCCAATCAGCTGGTGAGGGAATTTAACATCTTTTGATCTCGGCGATCCATAGGTCTGGATCTACAACTCCCGCCTTCACCTGATCCCTCTCTCACACGTTTCTCCGCCCTCTAGAAAATCCCATCGTCAAAGGCATACCAACCATGCTGCAGATGGGGACGAAGACAACATCGACGAGGAAGAGGATTTCCTTGCCACTGAAGACGCCATAAAATTGGTGAGGGACACCCACACCAGTACTCTTGCACCAGCAAAAGTAGAAGCCACTGTCTGGAAACGGATATCTGGGTAGGTATCTTCTCCTACATTGTTATGGGAGAGCGAATAATTTTGTTGAAAGATATCCCGATGTACTACGCGAGCACATGCATACAACCAGAGCTTATGTCCCCGTGGATGTTGCCAAAGCTTTATCGGCAAATCCCTCTCTCGTCCAGAAAGCTGTGGAAGCCTTCTATACCAGAGACGCCATACAGTTGCGTGTAAGTGCCTACAGTGCCTCTCCGATCCCAATTTGACATCTAGCAACTGACTTCAGGCTGCACACCGTATGTCGCGTTTCCCACCAACCACAAGCGTTCTGCGATCCATCAGAATGACGCGCACATCGTATGCGCAATTGGTTGGGCAAAAATTCTTCCCTCCCAAAATCTTTGGACAATGGAAGGAGAGTGAAGGAAGCAAGGAATACAAGTGGCGGGATATTGGGATGAAAATAGTAGGCTCCCCATCCTAATCACTGTGGCGTTGATTTTCATGCTCCGTCCTGACGCCAGGCTGCTGGATTCGAAATGCTCTACCAGGAGAGTAAATATAGGTCCGTAGCAACCGAAGCAGCCTCAGAAAAACCTAAGGTATGTGTACCCCAAGCAGGGTTATCCCCTCAGAACCGCTGACTCCTGGAAGTCCGAAGCGAACAAGGACGCCCTTCGGCGAAACCCAGAGTATGGTCAATACATACAAAACCTTATATCAGCACATTACTTTGGATGTGAAAAGGAAGGATCTCAGCTATGGAATGACTTGGAGACTAAGGCTGCCAGTGCCTTTATTGAAATTCGCTCGTCCACGTGAGTTGTTTCTCCCAATCCGCACCGTAGAAATTTTCACACCCGTTGATAGTACTCCTCGGCGGCAGTCCTTTGCCCGTCAGGTTGACCTAGCTGTGTCAGAAGCGGCGTCTGTGGGAGATCCTGGGTTGCGAGAAGGCGATGATGATTCCTGGCTTAATGTCAACATGGAGGAGTTCGAGGTGAAGCTAACAAAGGCCGTGGGCCGGTCAAGTAAAGCTACCAGTGATAATCCCATGGAAATAGACCCTCCGGAGGCTTTGGAAGAGGATGATATAGCCTCCGAACAAGCAGCTCGCCTCAAAGACCTTGCTAACAGAGTAGAGCAGTTTGTCGAAGGAGAAGGAGATATCGAGGGTGCACAATTTGAGGAGTGAGCACTTTCCTTTGGTTTATCGATATTCATTATAACGCGACACCCACAGTGAAGAGTTCTCTGACGAGCCATTTACTGACTCCGAAGATGAGGGGTCGGCAGATAGTCATCGACAGGGCTGGGTTACAAACCGGGTCAACAGGTCGGCTGCTACTGAGGAGGCGATGAATAAGCTCGTTCCTGGATTAGATCCCGACGACTATGGTAGGATGCCCCCATCGCACTATAGCAATTCGCAACGGGTGGCACCGACGACAATCAGAACGGGCATTGTTGAAGATGCCAAGCACGAACAGAACGAGTCACCCGGAAAGCCGTCAGCTACGACACCTACTAGGCCTATCCGGGAGCCTATCCTTCCCAGAGACAAATATGAAGGTGTAGACTCTGACGACGAGACTGATGAAGAGAATCAGGATGATGAATCTGAGGAAGACAGGCCCCAGGTCGTTGGTGATGTTGAAATTGACATGGGAGAGGAAGAAGAGGAGTTCTTGGAGTTTTCACGACAAACTCTTGGCATTTCTGACGAACAGTGGAATGAAATACTCCAAGATAGGAAGAGGCGTGGTGGTGGGTTCATCTTTGTCCCCTTGCTTCTGCTTTGATGAGAATAGACTCTTTGATAGCCTTCGTACCCAAGAGTGCAAAGCAAGCAACAAGATTGGTCGTGCCTCAAACGCAGGCGACGTTGAAACCCGAAGGAAAGGCAACTTCTGACGTGAGAGGAGAGAACAGACCATTACAGCCTGGGACACGGCCCACCACCGATCCACAGCTCAATTCTTTCGAGGCAGTCATGAACGCTATGGACGCAGAGCTATCACTACTGCACACAAACCGGGACAAACACTCCCCCAAGGCGGCCAAGAGTGACAAGGGAAAGGAAAGGGCATACGTCATTGCAGAAGGCGAGGACATTGAGGCAGCGATGGAAGCCGAGGTTAAAGCCGCGCTGGAGCACGGAGATGGTGACGAATCTGGGGATGAAGATGAACCAATGGACTACCATTTAATCAAGAACTTCCTGGAAAGCTTCAAAAGCCAAGCTGGGCTACCGGGGCCTGTCGGTAACCTGGTGGGCCGCTTGCAACCTGGATTTAAGCTTCCCAGAGATGATTCCTATGGTGGTGTGTAGTCTGTGTTTAACATGAACCTGTTGCAACGGCATTTTGGTCGAATACTTTGAGCTTGTGGATGGGTCCACACAGGGAAGATGTGGCTGGATTCAAGGTCAGGTACCAGATTAGGCCAACCAGATTAGGCCAACCCAATCAATGACATAACCCAGGATTGTTAATGATTGGGCTGCCTCTCTTACTTCTTCCAACCAGTCGAGTTCACATAACATCATATAAATAATAGAATTCGACTCTCAGGGCTTGCTATTCCTCTTACCGACTGACTGGCTCGTTGCAAGTGAAGCATGATTCACGCTGTCCTTATCTGTTGAGTGCCACCTCTCACACGCACGTTTGCTATCTACTGCGCATGCTGACGGTTCTATTCTTTTCTTACTCAGTCAACACCTCCGGTGTTGCTCGTTTAACTAAGTTTTACACCCCTCTACATCAATCTGTGCAGACGTTGGTACAAAAGATCTTCTCACTTGTCATCTCCCGACCCGCGACTCTGTGTAATTTTCTCGACGCGCCAGAGCTCGAAGCCTTTATTGGACCGAAGGGTGGTGAGGATGATAAATGGAGGGTCGTGTATCGAAGCTACGCGACGCTGTATTTTGTCTTTGTTGTCGACGGGGCGGAGAGTGAGCTGGGGATTTTGGATTTGATCCAGGTACTCAGCTGTTGATTCTGGATCGCCCCACGGTTTGCGTTATCTTATGGCTCCCCGCTTTTCTAGGTCTTTGTCGAATCTCTTGACAGAGCGTTCGAGAATGTGTGTGAACTCGACTTGGTGTTCCATTTTGATGAAGTGACTTTTCCATTTGTTCAAAAAAGCATCCTATCATCTCACATGCAGCCTATTCATAGGTGCACCATATATTATCCGAAATAATACAGGCAGGCTTGGTACTGGAAACGAATGTCGAAGAAATTGATGCTGCGGGTGTGTGTTCTTAATTCCTTTTGAGCCCTTCTGACATTCCGCAGTACAACAAGCTTCAAAGAATAGAAAAGATTCTTTCGCATCTGCTAATCCCCTTTCACTGGGAACTGGTGGTCCAAGAGGTGGCAACATCAAGACACCGTTGGAATGGCTTACAGGGAAGTTGAGCGGGGCCGGAGCACGGTGATACGCGCTACATATCAAAGCACATTGCCCTGATTTTCCGCAGAGTTTGATACCATTTATTACAGGCTAGAAATATACTTATACCTGTTCAGGAAGCCAGTGATGCCTGGAGCATGAGAAATTTCCTCGACTTTCGAAGCAGAGCGAGGTAGTTCGTGTGAACAAGGGAGAGGATCAAACGAGATTAGCGACTACCTGACAGCCGCCAAGAAGTCGGTTGTATATTCATGCCGGGGCAGGAGGTGCAGCAAGTGAAGTGCCTGAGGCCAAATGTCGGTGTTATTAACCAGGCAGAAACAAGCGTTACTCACGTTTCTTCTTCTTCTTTCCACCGCCCGCGGGTATTTTGGAAAGCTCCTGAGACTGACTGACAGAATTTGCGGAACCTTTTGTGAATGTCTCCTGGGAGCTCGGGCCTGGAGTCGCGGATGAGCGTAGCTGTGTTGGGGCAGGGGTCTCGGAAGCGATACTCTCGGCAGCCTGTGCTGTCGTCGGTGTAAAAGAGAGTTTCGAATGCACAGCAGTGGTGCGCATGGCATTGACAAGGAGCATATTGTTCTGCTCTCTCTTCGCATTTCGTGAACGTCTGTCTCCTTCGTTAGTGAGACTCTCTTGTTCCGGTACACTGGCTTCAGGGTCCTGTTTCCGAGTTTTTGACGCGTCATCAGACAAAGAAGGATCTGCTATTGGCCAGAGGAAACCAGTTCTGGGGGTGTAATCAGGCCGGTGTTTTCGCAAAGCATCCATCGAAGCCTGTAACGAATGGAGGGCTGTGAGCTGTTCATGGGTCAGAACCTACGCGGCAGAAATATAGAGATACAGCCTCACCAAGCGGTTGGAGAGCACAGAATACACATCTGGCGACTGGTAGATGCGATTATGGACAATAAAATATGCTGCTAATGGTTTTACTGCAGAGATATGAGAATCTCGAGGGGTGGGGCAGGATGGAGAGACACGCCTTCATCGGGCGACAGTCGTTCTCTTTTATGGATGATGAAGAAAGACGGGGGCTGAGCGTGGACGAGGGCGAATTCTATACCAATAAACCGCCTGATGACAATTAATAATTCTGGGTCGGTGCAGAAGAAACCCACTTCAACTCCTCTGCCTCATTGGCGATCGGAATGCCAGTATGTATAGTTTGCATCCGAAGCACCTGGTTGTTGCTTTGCTTGTCGTAAAACATGGACGTTGCAAAGTAGTCGAACACATTTTCGGTGGTGAGTGGGCCATTGGCCTGCAATGCGAGTGGTGAGCCCGGGTCCGAAGGGGTGAGAGAGAATAAACCTGTATCCATTCGTGCCATATGAAGAATCTGTGGCTGTAGTCGTCCGGAGGATGGATTTCGTTAACATCCATTGTGGTTGGATGCAAGGTGAGGCAACAGACATAAACAGAGTCCCGGGGGAGCGGATCTGGTGCTGATACGATATACTGATATCCCCCGCGTGGCGACCCGGACTGCAAATAGAGAAAGAGTTCGCCGGTTGTCTTCGCACGGGAAGCCATGATGTCGACAGTTCACACTATCGTCCCAAACGACTGTATCTATCCGTTCTCCCGGGTTCTCTATCTTTCAATATGGCCTCTTTCGCCCTCCCCATCCTTGCGTATTGCCTTTCATGCCCCAGCCGCTTCCGATAGCCCCTCCCCGATGCCCTCGTAGGTCTGGTCTACGGGCACTCGCACAACGAGCCAGGCGCTGCTCCATAAAGACCTTCAGCGCAACAGCTCACCATGTCAGAAACCATGTAGGGATCGGTATCATTTGTGCGGTGGCATACTTTGACCCGTAGGCGATCCTGGTCTGTCCGGTTCTCCAAACAAGTGACATTGAATTCCGTAGTGGCAACTGGAGCGTTGACCTACAGGCTGGCTCCAGCTTCGGATACCGGCCGATGCTTTTCGTGGTTCTGATGGCAGGCATTGGTGCGATTGTACTACAGGTGAGAAATCCTGCTATCACCTTAGGATTCTCAACATGGTTTTGAGACCCATCTTCGACAGACACTTGCAACAAGGCTTGGTTGTATTACTGGGCTGGGTGCGCATACCCCATCAATCTACATCGAGACTTCCCCTCATTTTTCCTTGTAGATCTTGCCTCTCACTGTCGTCTCCTTCTCTATAACCGCTCACGACGGCCACGCCTCGTCAGGTTCCTCGTTCTCTACCCTCTGTACATTTTGTCTGAGATTGCTATCATCTCGACCGATCTAGCGGAACTCTTAGGCTCCGCCATCGGCTTCTGCCTCATCTTCCCCAAGCTACCGTTATACGCGGGGGTTTTACTCACTGCAGTCGACGTCCTCATATTTCTGGCCATTAGCGACCCCTGCAAAGGTCATGGCCGCCCAGTCAGATCCTTCGAGTTGCTGATTATGGGTCTGGTGTGTGGCTTCGCGCCGCCGGATGGTACTCAATTTGACCATTTCGGACTAGGTGTTTACCGTTTTTGCTTGCTTTGTCGCCCTCCTCATCAAGGCAAAGCCAAACTGGGGGGATGTCTTTATGGGCTATATCCCTGATAAAAACCTATTCAAGTCCCAGCCAGATGCTGTGTATGCCGGTAAGCAATTTTGGAAAGACAAACCAAGCAAACGGCACCTGTTAATCTGTATATCTCAGCTGTGGGCATACTGGGCGCCACTGTGATGCCACACGCCCTATATTTGGGTTCATCGTTAGCTACTCAGGACCGGATATCAGTCGCTCCCATTGCAACGGACACCATAGGTTCACCAGCTGAAGGCGGCTTCAAAGCCTGGGTCCGTCGATGTATCAAATCTGTGTTCGATGTATCTCGCGCAGAAAGAGTGGCTGCAGAACGAGATTACAGAACCAAGCATGGCGAACGGGAAAACAACTCTTTTCGATTCATTGATCAACACCTTACGCACGGTGTGGTAGATATTGTCACCAGTCTCCTGTTTCTGGCCGTGCCGATAAATTCGGCGTCAGTTTATTTCGACTTCCCTTGGTACCAGTGTTCTCTCTAACAGTAATTTTCAGGATTCTCATCATAGCAGCATCAGTTTTCTATGCCGGTCCTGCTCAAGTACATGTCGTCCCTGCGGGTCTCTTTGATGCCCATGCACTTATCAAGTCTCGAATTAGTTCAGGTCAGTTATTGGGACGGAATCAGAACATCTGAGTTAGGTGGCTGACCTCCCTCCCTTCACCTTTCAGGAGCCTCCTTCGTATTTGCGCTGGCGCTGGTCTGTGCCGGTCAGGTCTCAAGTGTAACAGTCACACTCGCCGGACAACTTGTGTCGGAAGGATTTATCGAGTGGCGAATGTCTGTAAGTAGCGACCTGACGACAATCGCCTCTGGTTTCTAATTCAGAACTAACGACATACGCTTAGCCCCATCTCCGAAGGTTAATTACGAGACTGATAAGTCTAGTTCCTTCCGTGATTGTCGCAATTGCCGTCGGTCGAGAAGGAATTAACACTCTCCTTGTCGCTTCTCAAGTTCTTTTATCGATCGTGCTTCCATTCGTCGCATTTCCTCTCATTTATCTCACGAGTTCAGAGCGAGTTATGCGTGTGCGAAAGTCACCACTTCCAGACCTTGTGGATTCACCAGGAGCAACAAGCGACGGAACCGAGGCCGCTTCACCGCAAGCAGAGGCGTCCGAACCTCACTCCGGAGAGTTTACCATTACAACCATTCCCCATCCTGAGAGGGATGTCGAAAAAATGGACGCAGCATCCTTGGTGATAGGGGATGTATACATTGACCTCAGCAACGGCAGATTGGTGACTTGTTTGGCTTACGCCATTTGGTGCGTGGTTCTGGTTGCCAACGCATATGCTATTGCTATGCTATTGATGAGGGGCACGAGGTAGAGGTTTTTTTTTTTCTAAAAAAATACATGTAAGGAAAGTCATGTACAATATTTCCAAGGGAACTTGTTTTCATTGTTGGTTTTGTCTAATGTGTCACCTTTGACCTCATTGTGAAACAGTATATTCAAAAGTACAAGGGAGGTAAACAGAAGAAGAAAAAGGAACAGAGAGAAAGAGAGACGGGGATAGCAATGGAGGAAGACTCGAGCTAATGTTCGGAAATAAGGAATACGTGAAGTGTTCGTCAAAATCAGCGTTGCCACGGAGGTTGATAAGAGTCCGTCCAATCAATCAGTTACACCGAGAGGGGAGTGACTTGAGATACATGATAGAGAGGGGGACATAGGAAATAGAAAGACCATATCGCGATCACGATCGTCGCGGGGCCAAGTGATAATCACAGGGCGGTACGAAACGTGATACAGCGTATGTGCGGGACCGACAGCCTTTTAGGACGCAGCTATCAGTGTCGGACCACATTAAGACCATATACTGAGACCTAAAAGAGAGAGCATAATACCTGGGCAGGGATTAGTTTCTCGATCTTTCTAGGGGAAGGAAACCCAGAACATACGGATTTATGTCGGAAGTTGCGCAGTCGGGCGTTTATTCACTTGACATCGTGGCAGTCACAAGGGGTGCTGCGGCCGACCCAACTCTTGCCGCAGTTGTCACACCAGACCCTGTTACCCCTTTCGACTCCAATGGGCTTCTTCACCATAGACGCAACGACAGCCGGGCTGTCGTCACGATGAATGCTGACAAGATGACGGCCCAGGTCGTGCTTCCGGCTAAAAGACCTTGCGCAGGTGCGGTGGGGGCAAACATGGGGTTTGAGGCGGTTGGGGTCGTGAGTTGCCTTATGAGTCTTGAGATTATAAGCTCGGGCAAAGGCTGGAAAATAGCGTATCAGGATAGTAATGAGATGAAGAGTGTGTAGGCGTACCTCGAGGGCAGTGCGGGCACCTGTACTTCTTCCTGGGATCTGTCTTGTGCATATCAACCATGGGGCGGGCTTGAAGCATTGGCTGAACTTGCGGCAATTGGGCAGAGATGTGAACCGGGGAAACGGTGGAGTGACCATTGAGGGATGCTGCGTTAAATGTTATTTGCGGGTACAGCTCGGAGCTGCGCCTGGGAGGGCCGTAGTCAGAGAAACTGGACCTCGAGTAAGGCTTAACTGCGGAAATGGGGGCGGGAGGGCTGCGTGGGGGTGTGGGCGGCAGGGGACCGAAGGAAGTAGGATCAACCGAGTCATTGACTACGTTGATGCCAGACTGTGCAGTGTAATCATCAACGCAGACACCATGTTGGAAATCCAGTGCCATGGCTTCGAGTTCGTATGCTGAGGAATATGTGGAACCGGCGTAGGAGTAGGTGGAACCAGGGTTGGGTGAGGAGGGGTTATAGGCACTTTCAGAACGGGAGGAAGAGGAGTCATAAGATGATTCCGTAAAGGCAGAAAGAGGGCCACATGTGTTAAGACCTGGTCTGAAGAAGGAGTAATCGTTGTCGACCAAAAGATGAAGGTGTTCCGTTCCCTCAAAACCGGCCAGAGTCGAATCAATCTCGGATTCGAACTCGCCCACGTCTGGGTGTGAAGGCAGGGTATCGGTGCTCTGGAAGAGCAAATCGAAAGATTGAGGTTTGTAGTCCATTGTGTAAGTGTCGAAGCCTGCCGTGTACAGCGAGGAGTCCGACATTGAGGGCTGCGGAGGGTAATGAAGAATGCGAGTCAGGAGAGGTTGAGATGGGGGTTGGGAGGAGAGCTGGGGAACCGTTGCGAACCAGATCAAAATGGGACTCCATATACAGCTGCTGCGCATTTACGTAAGCACCCTCTGGAAGCCCACGTCATGAGTTGCCGTTTCTCACGGAGGTGTATACCCTCCGATTTTGGGCGCCCCACGAATGTTCTACACCCCCAAGTACATGCCCTTGTTTCAGATCACAGAAAGTGCCCTATTGATCCATATGTATGCCGCATGCACTTCCAGCGAGACTGGATATGCGGACGGGAGTATACACTGCCTCAACAAGTGACACCTGACACCCATCTACACGGCGCCCAAGAGCTGTGCTTCTGGTCACACCTCTTGCCTGTTGCTATCAGGCACTGTGCACTCCCACAGGCCCGCCTAGCTCAATTGGTCAGAGCGTCAGACTTTTAAGGCTAAAGTCCTTATTTGGTATCTGAAGGCTGCGAGTTCGACCCTCGCGGCGGGCTTCGTTTTTATTTATCGGGAACGTACTTTCCGAGGACAGCAAATCCCCTGACAAGCTGTCTTCATTCGACTGAGAACATTTAATACCTCATGTCTATAGCTCACGGCGTTCGCCATGGATCATAGGTGTGACGAATGCTCATGCTCAATCGAATACTCTTCACAATGGGGATTGCCGCCGAAAGCACCACTACCTTCTATTGGTGTAGCTATACGATCGCCCCCGAGTTCAAGTAATACATGAAACCCCGTGTAAGCTTTCCTTAGGTCCCGGATTAAGGTCTCGGGGATGACGTAGTTGTTCCGAGTGAATCGAGCTCGAGCGCGTCCAGGAATAATAGAAAAACGTGTACGATGGTGAGGTCCCGCCTCCCCGCCGGGTCCAACTTGAATCCGGATAAGTTCCTGTGCAATCGGGACAGCGTTATCTGGGATAGGGACTGCATATTTAGGCGCCCAATGCCAATAGCTGAGAGAGCGCTGCCGTCGCGAGTTCCTCAAAATACAAGATGAGACGAACCAAAGCCTGCTGTCCTTAGGCAAAAGCCACAACCATGCATTGGACTGTTTGGTGAGGGAAAGGGAACGACTCGGTGTCAGCATCCATGAGGAACTGGAATGTCGCAATAAACCGGTGTACACTCCCAGTTGGTGGCGATTAATTATGGAGAATCTGATGGGCGAAGAGATTGTATTGTGACCTTGTACGAAGGTAAGTTCAAGGGATGGTACGACTGGACCGAGACGGGTGACGATAGGGAACAGCGGCAAATTCAAGGATATTGCACAAAAAGAATATGTGTAACGTGCGATTCCCGGTCGAACAGAATTCCAATCTTTCAGAAAGTCAAGATTGGTGTTGTCATCTCCACGAGCGCGGAATAAGCTGTGGAGTGCTCAAGAGTTTCAGGAACAATAGAACAGACCAAGGAAGATGTGCTAAGAGGGGGCGCTTGTGTGGGTGGAACAATGTGCGAATCTGATGCAAGATCACCACACGTAAAAGCCGGCCCTAAAACTCGTTATTCTCAGAGCCGTGATTGCTGGTACGCGACTCACTCAAGTAGCCTTCCGCTCTTGCTATCCGCTCGAGGATGTCGGGATTTGATGCAAACCGGGTGTACAATGTAGCAGTGCATGATTTACCTGCTGCAACTACTCCAGATTCACCATCAGAAACTGAAAAACTGTTATTCGAGTTTTTACATTCCTACCGCGTCGGAGGAGAATTTATCTATAGGTGCGTCCCTTCATCATGCATACCGCCTTTCCATTAACTTTACTTAGGGACAAATTACGGGGAAATCTGCTTTTGAAGCAGCATCTACTCGAAGTAGATCTCCGACATCTTGCGCTGTTCAATGAAGAATTAGCATTCGCAATTCAAGATAGACCTGCCGATATCCTACCACTGGTATGTTCATTCATATATCATGATACCACATATTCATTGTATCTTGATAGTTCGAGAACGCGGCTACCCGAGCTGCTCGCTCGATTCTCTACCCTTTAGGAGAAACTAGCGAGGAAGGCCAAGATGCGACATCTTCGTCGATACCCAAGATACAAATCACTCTTCAAACAGGATTAAATATGCTTCAGTTTCGCGATCTCACCGCCAACACTATGAACAAACTCGTCCGCATTCCCGGCATTGTTATCTCTGCATCTGTCCTCTCCTCACGCGCGACTAAACTCGTTTTGCAATGTCAAGCTTGTCACAACTATAAGATCATCTACCCGCAAGGTGGCCTTGGAGGACTCGGCTCTGGATCCGAACGAGGTCTACCGAGAAAGTGTGACTCGTCTCCTCCCAACGGAGAAGCAAGCAGCTGCCCAATGGACCCCTACCTGATCATCCATCAGAAATCAACATTCGCTGACCAGCAAACGCTCAAGCTGCAGGAGGCGCCGGACATGGTCCCTGTTGGAGAATTGCCTCGGCATATGCTTTTATCCACAGATAGGTACTTGACTGGGAAAGTGGTTCCAGGGTCGAGAGTTATTGCAACAGGCATATACTCGACCTTCCAGTCTGCAAAGAACGTAAGCCTACCCCCATCAACTCGGAAATCACATTCAATGACCTCGCCAATTGTAGAAAAACTCTGGTCCTGCCGCGCTGCGCCAGCCATATCTACGTGTGATTCACCTGGAACTTGCCTCAGCAGGAGGCGCGGCGGGAACAAATCCTTTCGGAGTACAGTTCTCTCCGCAAGAAGAGGAAGAGTTTTCCGAGATGGCAAGAAGCGACGCCTTCTATGAGCGGTTCTCCAGAAGCGTAGCTCCGAGTATCTATGGTAGCCTTGGTAGGTCTATCTATGAATATCTGCACCACAAGCTCAAAACTGGACCAGATATCAAAAAGGCGATTATCTGCCTGCTTTTCGGCGGGTCCAAGAAAGTCTTGCCAGATGGAATGAGACTTCGTGGCGACATCAATGTCCTTTTGTTGGGTGACCCGGGTACTGCCAAATCGCAACTGCTCAAATTTGTTGAGAAGGCAAAATTTTGCTTATTTCTAGTGTCTGTCCCTCTTTCTTATTCTAAAGCCTCCCCAGGTTGCCCCGATTGCGGTTTATACATCAGGTAAAGGCTCTAGTGCTGCTGGTTTGACGGCGTCTGTCCAGCGTGATGCTGTTTCGGTATGATTATCATACATGTTGTCACTAAGGCGGCGGCTGACTAGTTCAATCACTAGCGTGAGTTCTACTTGGAAGGAGGTGCAATGGTGCTGGCCGATATGGGCGTCGTTTGCATTGACGAATTCGATAAGATGAGAGACGAGGATCGTGTGGCCATTCATGAGGCTATGGAGCAACAGACCATATCCATCGCCAAAGCTGGTATTACCACCGTCCTCAACTCACGAACGAGTGTTCTGGCTGCCGCGAACCCTGTCTTCGGTCGTTATGATGAAGGCCGCAGCCCCGGTGAGGTAAGGGCTACCACCTACGTTCTGAACTCCAGTTGACAGTTGTCCCAGAACATTGACTTCCAAACAACAATCTTGTCTCGGTTTGATATGATCTTCATTGTTAAGGATGAGCACAATGAACAACGTGACAAGGTATGACGGTACCCCCGGAGTCGTTTTTCTTGTTTCTGACCTTCGTAGTTAATAGCCAAGCACGTCATGAATATCCACATGAACAGACAGAACCAAGGGGATGACGACAGCACTCAGAATGAGGGAGAAATTCCGCTAGAGAAAATGAAGAGGTACATCGCTTATTGCAAAAGGTACAGCCCTCCCTGAGCATTGGGCCTGCTGCTGACCTATTTGCTTGGTTAGCAAATGTGCACCTCGACTTTCGGCAGAGGCTCAGGAGATGCTGAGCAGTCACTTCGTCAGCTTGCGGAAGCAGGTCCAACAAGTAGAACAGGATAATAATGAAAGGAGCTCTATCCCTATTACCGTGCGGTGGGTTCGTCCGGAATATGATGTATGCATCCATTGAACTGTTCTTCAGCCAACTAGAAGCCATTATACGGATATCCGAGGCACTGGCAAAGATGACACTCTCATCAACTGTCAAAAACCATCACGTTGAAGAAGCGATCCGGCTGTTCAAGTTCTCAACCATGGATGCTGTTGCAGCCGGTTCGGCCGATGGCTTGTCAAGAGGAGAACTCAACGAGGAAATGACTCGTATCGAGCGTGATATTCGCCGAAGGTTACCCGTTGGGTGGACAACGACATATACAAGCCTTGTCAAGGAATTTGTCACACAACAAGGCTACTCTAGCCACGCCCTTGAGAGAACCCTGTTCATCCTGGAAAAACGAGAGGTTATCCGGTTCTCTGGCCAGAAAAAAGTCATTCATCGGTGCGTCTGGTATACAAATCTCTCACCAGCTGCATCTAACTCCCTTTAGTGTTGGTGTCTAATTTACACCGTATTCTGGGGCCCATGAGCATGGAATGCTTTGTGTACCACTAATGTGTATCATTAGAAATGTAAGATCGACTCACTGAAAGTTCAGGTGCTTGAAACCTCAGGCCGCAAAAGTCAATTCCGTGCCCGGTCCCAAAAAGAAAAAGACATCACCCTGCAGTCAACGATGGAACAATGCGACATGAGCATGGCGTTCATATGGCACTCAATATCAGTAGACAGGGATCTGACTGCCCACCGTCCCACAAATAATTGTCTCGCGTTTCAAGGCTAAAGAACCTGCTGGACTTCTTTCTACGGAAGCACTGTTCAGCACTATGCCACAAAAAATGGATCGGGACATAGTAATTGCAACCGGTTCGAACCAGAAAATGCGATATCGGTGAGGCGTTTCAGCATGTTTGCATGAACAAATCTACCCCCAGATCTCCACACGTACACAAACCCCTAATGCCAGTCAGCTGCACCACTACTCTGTCGCCCGGGCACATTCCTCCGTCGTGGGCCTCGATCCTCGCGAGCAGCCGTCAATACAATATGCTTGTCAACCAACTGCAAGAACATGAAACAAAGAATAAGGGAAGGCCATCAGATTCCTGAACGAGATCTCAAGGCTGGGATTGAATACTCACATCGTTGAGGATGTTTGAAGACTTGGTCAGGGATGAAAGGAAAGCCGTGAGCTGTACATCTTCGTATTCCTATATGATGTGAATACACCAGATGTTGGTGTGGATTCGAACCGGAGTGACAGTAGGCTGACCGTGTCAAATTCCTTGCGGAAGGCATTGTTTTCTGTGGCCGGTAAGGAAGCCACAAGAGCGGCTAAAGCACGGAGCGTGGCGTGATCTTTTGTACCCTGGCCTAGGCGTCAAGCAAACCATCACAATTTGTTCGAACGAGTAGTAGCGTGATAGTACTAGCCTGCAATAACATCCGTAACGTACTTGACGAGTATCAAGATACGTTCGTGTAGCATTTTGACGGCCGATCTTTGTGTCTGAAGGTGTGAGTCCACTAAAAATGTCGGAATTAGGAAGATCATAATCTGGCAACAAGGATGAGCACTTGCAGCTAGTACCACTGCCGCCTCCCTTAGCTGTCCAATCTACTGCAATCCTCTCTGCCTCGCCTGTCTCAACCTTGTATGGTACCTCGATGAAAACTGCTCTCGAAGTCCGCTCCCTGATTTCGATCGAGGGTTCGTAAGCTTTGAAAGGGAGCGTTTGGGCATTCAAATCAGTGCTAGAAACAAACGCAAGCGAAGGTTGTAAGATGAGCAGCAACGGAGCAGAGCAATAGTTTGTGAACTAGATACGCAATGGATCAGTGCATTACATCTGCAGCCCAGGGAACCGGACACTCGCCTGCTCATGTAATGCGATATGTTTCGTTGTTGGACGCAGCCCCACGGTATACCACCCGATGAACTCCAACGAAGGGAACACCTGTTTATCTGGAAAATCACGAGGGGGCGGTCGCCCATTAACGTCACGAATCAACAATCTGTGTCCCAAGGCGAGCTGCAGCGCAACCGCGCTTCTAGTGCGTGCTTACATTGATCCCTTCGAGATGCGAGGAAGGCATGATCGACCGATTCGCCATCGTCTTCTACAGCTAGCTCGAAAGTGTTCACGATCTCTACTTCGCGACCATTCTGTGTCCCAAGGAGGGCGCCGAGAACTAGGGAAATTGGACATGCATCAGTGAAAGGCTAGAAAGTCATTTACCGAAGGGATCTGGAGTGTTTGTCTGTAGTTTTCGCCGGGTGAGGTGCTCTGAAACGTTAAGGATGGGCAGAGGATGGCTAGGGAAAGATCGTTACGGCGTTGACGCTTGGTGCTGTGCAAGTCTACGCTTACAGGGACAATGACAACCCAGAGGTTGTGGAGGAGCATAGAACAACAGACGTATCATCAGTTTCCATTGCGCTCATGGTGTGTAAAAGGGAAGGAGTAGTCAGGGAGATTCTAATTACATACGTTGTAGATAAGCGCTGCCATTGATAGCATGCGAAAAATATGATTCCCTCTAGCCGACTCGAACGACTGACCTCGTCATATATTCGCAATGATATACTAGTGACGCGCTCTACCAACTGAGCTAAGAGGGATTGCATTCAATGTGAAGTCAGAAACTTGACAGCTGGTCCTGCGTTTGAATGGCAAGGATTTAAGCGATAGAGACGAGTGAAACAGCCCCATGATAACTTCAACTAGGCCGCATCCCTAAATCTCCGTTTGTCTCTGAACGAGCCTTTATATCACACACGTAACGCCCTCAAGTGTTTAGGCAATTTACCGGCGAATTGGTACGAACTACAACATTACTAAACGGTATACACAAGTTACTAATTACACAGTACGCCGTGGGGTATAGAAGCTGTGTGTTGGGTACATGATCCTAAACCTCCATATTCTTAAAAACAAAAATCACCCTGCCTGTGAAGCGCTATGATTTAGACAACATACTCCTTGCATCACTGATAATCGTTCCTAACACACTTCCGCGTGAGCTCGGTCTCCTCGCCTTCAGTGACCAGAATTTTTTCTGCTGCGCGCCACCACTCCGAAGGACAGGGGGTGATTGCGTCACAGGATCTGATTCTAACAGCTCCAGACCTTGCAGCGATTCTGCAAGGGAAGACGGATTAGTCGGAGGTGTTGATAGAACTGGTTCCGTTGTCGAGATGCTGTCTCCAGAAGAAGAGGAAGCTGTGTTGCCCTCTCCGCGTAAATAACTGTGATCTACCCCTTGTGAGCATGATACAACATCACTGTTATACTCGCTGTCGCAAGAAGAAACACCATCTTGTTTCTCTTGGTCAGCATCATAAAAGCGGATATCGTCTGGTGCTCTGCGCCGGTGGTGAATTGTACTTGTTGGTGAGTGGACCGTTGTAGCAAAATCCCATGAATCAATTGTCTGCACGGTTTGGGTATGGCGCAAGGCACGGCGCTCTTGACGCTGCGACAAAGGGGGCAGATCCTCTTTAGAGTTGTCATAAACCTTAGGGACTAGCAGTCGTACTACTTGAGGAAACTCACTGAGAATGGTGTTTATTAAATAGCTCTTCTTCTTTGCATTCTTGAAAAATGGAGTTTGAAGTAGTTGTGCTGCGGTGGGACTGAAAAACATCAGGTAGAAGGACATGAAAGCTACGATGATATGTACCGCTTCGTAGGATCCTTTACTAAACAGCTGTCGACCATTTCCTTGAAAGCACGGGAATATTTGTGCGTCCCACCTTCTCTATCTAATGTGGGAGGGGCATCATGGATACTAGGTAGGGATTATTTGGAGACTCAAAAGAGGAATAGACACTGATCTCTTTACATTCGCAAGAGGACATCTTTGGGCGACTCTCTTGACCTTGGAGGACGTCCTTGAGATAGTTCCAAGGCGGTGATGCCAAAGCTCCAGATGTCTGCTGCGGAATCATACTGACGGCCTTCGATGAGCTCTGGTGCCATCCAACACGGCTGCATTGCTCAATAAGTTGTCTCTTAGATCAAGCCATAGAACGTGCTCACTGTACCGACAAATGACTTTCGTTTACCTATCTTTGGCCTCGACCCGACATTCCGGTCAAAAGCGATTGAACGCCGTTGTTGCTGAGTTTGAGTTAGGGCGGCTGTAGCAGTTACAGCATACATCTTCCCCAGATGGGAGCCTGTGAATATGTGGTGTGAAGAGTCCTCGCTAAGGTCTGCAGCAACTCCGAGGTCCCCCAGGAGCACGGTACCATCATCATCAATAAGTAGATTGGCGGCTTTGATATCCCTGTGGATGAAGCCGTTTATATGTAGGTAACTGGAAGAGAAAAAAGTCAGAGAAGCACGGAGTCTCGATAAAACAAGCCCACTTCAGGCCCTTAAGCCCCTGCCGTAAGATGCACCGGACCACATCTTCCTCCATGCCTCCAGGCCATCCATATCGCATCACGTCTGCGGCGCTACCCTTCTTCATCAAGCGCAGCGCGATACAAAGCTTATGCCCATCCATCCACGAACCTCGAACTCGAAGAACGTTTGGGTGCTTGGAGAGTGACATTAGAGTTGTCTCTCGCTGCAACAGCCGCAAGGAACGAGGGGGAAGAGAGTCCAGGTCTAGGACTTTGAGTGCGCACGGGATCGGTGGGGGGGGTAGATAATCGGTACACGAGGCCTGTGGATGATATGTGGCCGCATAAACAATAGAGGAAGCACCGTAGCCAATAGATTCGCCTATGGTGTAGTCAGAGGCGCGGTCGCTGGAGAGAGACTCAGACGGTCATGCAAGGAAAAACTACTCCAAAACTGACCTATATAATGTCCATTCATCCTTGACAGCGCCGATGAACTCCTTGTTGATGGGCATGGGGTCGACGATTAGACCATGAGGGTTGAGTTCTTGTGGGGGGTCTAGGAGAGGGCTTTCGGAAAGGTGGGCCATTCTATTCGGATATGAAAAGCTATTATGAGACTGAGCAGCCGAATGAGAAAGGGGCCCCAGACAAGGCTGATAATCGAGATGCAGAGGCTGGGAGGGGTGTGCGATGAGGAGCGGGGTTGAGTGGGGTTGAGTAGGGTTATGAATCGGCCGGATTTGCGTTCCCCAGTTAAGCAACCGCACGGAGCTACATACATACCACATATAACTCCTTTAGTTCCGCTCACGAGACCTGGTCCCTTGCAACGGGAATTCCCGTCTAAAATTCGTCCAGCCCCACTTGTGGAGATCGCGGGCATGAACGGTTGTTTATCACTCTCTCATGAACTACGCTTTGCAGACGATCAACGCAAGTTAAGGCTTGAGTTGTCGTCGAAGGTGTATTGTGTGGGCTGGAGCCGCAACGGCGGGCGGTGAGCTGTGGTGAGGGAGCGGTCGAGAAGGGAGAGTTAAGCTCAGGTTGCGTATAGTGTTCACAGCTGTGGTGCCTGCAGGGCCCTCGGCTCCACTTACCCGAATTTCAACTGCCCAGGATTCCCGTTCACGAAACCGGCTTTACACAAGGTTTTTATTAAGCCCCCACCTGCTTCGACTCAAAGTTTTATCATCTAACATGGATACTACCACCATGAAGCTGGCGCTTCTGCATCCCATTTAGGATGGTATTATTACTCTTGACTGTGCTATGAATAGACAGTAGGCCGGAATAATAATATGAGGCATCCGCCATTCGAGCTCTACACATCATTGCTCAGGGGCATCCACTATCCCAGGCCTTTGGGAAGAGGGGGCCAAAGTATTCGTTCTCCCCTCGTGTGGCTGCCTTTCCGATTTCATGATTCAGATGGGGCTTCCTTACCCGAGTTTCCAGAGCCGTGCAAAATTAGTCAGTCCGCGATTTCAAAAAATCCGCCCAACAGTCTGCTCACTTCCGTCTAGAGCCGGGTCGTGGTATAGAGTACAATCTACCGGGTACTATCCACATGTGGATTGCCACCGCAGGAGTCAGAAACTTCGTCCATAGCTCCCGGGCCTGTTGACCAATATACCTTATACCTCATATGCATTCCGCAGGGGCTGTTTACCAAGCCCTTCCTGAACGAGCCGATGGTGACGGAGAGGGAGTATTTTTAACTGTGCCAACAATAAACCAGATGCTCGGCACCTATAAGTGTCGTATTATTACTCTCCGCGGCTCTCCTCCACCGGGTTGATGTAGCAGCCCGGCACCCCTCTGGATACCACCGGCTTTATACATGCCGGGTGCCCGATTACTCGACTTCCAGCAGCCACCTCGTGTTCATTCCGAATTTGTTTCAGATAGTAATTGTGTGAATGCCCTTACAGAGTGAATACTTCGACGACACCACCCAAGCTGCTTCATTCATAAAGACAAACCAATGCAACAATAATAGCCGACTTTTCAGAAATGTTCGAATCATTCACAAGAGCGGACGCGTAAAAGGAGTGCCCACACTCGGCACCTCTGGCCCTTGTCACAATCACTACCCTGGAAGACCAAATGGAAATCGAGAGTAATCTTGCCCAGGTCTGGGAGAGTAACCATTAGCATAACTCTGGCCGAGAATACCATTTCCACTGATAGCCAAGCCCTAACTGTGGGTGAAGGAATAACTGAAGAGGCTTGTGAAAAGGCGGCAACGGGTGCCACTGGAGGATTGGGCTAGCGAGGTGCAAAATACGAAACATGCCGTCGGGCTGGGGCCACAGCTTCCTGGTAACATCGGGCCGAATTTGAGTTGAAACGAGCGTCCTGCTATCGGTTGGAGGTTGGATCCTAGCCTGGACATAAGGTTAGGAAGGTCCAAGGAGATTAGTAAACTGCAACGGGAGGAGATGGAGCGGGTGAAAAATGGAGGTGAGCAGTGAGGCAATATCACTGGAGGTACAGGGATAATACCCAATAATACTTGATGCCCGGCTACCCCAGGGTGTGCCTTCTGTGCCCCTCCGGTATAATTTTATTTGCCAAGGCCCGCTCGGTCGACTGAGGCTTCTTTTTGTTAGAAATGAGGGTTCGGACTGGGATGCTTCAAATGGTCTTCACTGCCACTCACCGGGTGATTGGGATGGGTATTATTATTGTTGGAACGTGAATGAATTGTGCCTTGAAGAAATTTGAGATGAATATGAAACGTTGCCGCTGGCATTTGCTTAGCCGGTCGACCCACCTTCAGGGTTGCACATCGCATCATCCAAGTCGGACTCATTCCGACATGCTACCCCTTTAGTCTGTCTAATCACCAGTGGCGGTGGCAAGCAGCCGGACGCAAGTGTTCTGACTCGCCCCGTGGTTAATATGTCCGTATACATTAGAAACATTTCCTTTATTTCGTTCTTTGCCTAAACCTAGGAAAATCTGGGATAATTATACACATAGCTATGATTTGCGAAAAATAGCGTTTTCCAACTAGCCCATTCCTCAACTTCATAGTGGCTGCCAGACTCGCTTGTTGCATTCATAACCGGGCGGAGCATCCGCGCTACTGTTGCCTAGAAGACCTTGAGGATCGGGGACAGCTCTCACTAAAGGATCTAGCCAAGAGAGAAAAGTGAGGAGCGAGATGGTCAGTTGCGTCGGCTGTCCGAATAGTGTTGCGGTCAGGGTACCAGTGGTCAGAAGGTAATTGTGCCGGAGTCCAGGGTTGCCACCCGGGGCTTCAGAAAACGTGTAGGAGTCGAATTACATTGTGGGGGGCCGACAGTCCGGACAGCACATGCAGTGGAACCTGGGGAGCTGAGGGGGAAGAAAGAGGAAATTAATGACGCGCAGGAGCTGGGCTGTGGAAACTTGTATTAGGACTAAGCCTCGTGGTGATGCTGGGATGACTTTCATGTGGTTGATGCTTGTGCAAAGATCGATAAGAGAACGATGTAGGAGATGCGAGTAAGGGGGCGCCGGACGAGAGATGTGCAGATGACCTCGAATATGAGAACAAGAGATAGAGAGAGTGAGAGATAAGAGAGAGGGTCTGTTGATTGGCTCGGCTGTGCAGCCGATTGGCGGCATGCTCCGGAGTGCTGTGACCATCTGTGACACATTCGTGACGTTGGTCACGGCGGCGTTGAGTGCCTAACCTTCCCTCTCTCTCCTCATCCTTCCCCTCTCTTATTCACGACCTCCCCCCCTCGCACCCATCCGTTCTTAAGCCATCCTGTAGATGGCCCACAAGCAACCCTGTGCCAAGTACCAATATGTTGTTACCCCCTCTGGCCCCAAGATCTTGCCCGTTGATGAACCCTCATGCAAGGACGAGGAGAGCCCAGCAGATTATAATGTCGGAGGTTACCTTCCTGTAAAGATTGGTGATACGTTTAAGCATGGCCACTATCGTGTCGTCAGGAAACTTGGGTGCGTCTTGTTTGTCCTTTTCTTATCCATTTCGGCCTTGACGTGTTGTCTCAAGATGGGGCCATTTCTCTACGGTCTGGCTAGTGAAAGACACTCAGTGCGTCTTGTAGAATTCGTACTAACTTCGGACTGCTCAATATTTTTCTTAGGAGGCAATGTCATTCCGCATTGAAGGTTGTGAAGTCTGCCGGCCGCTACGCCGAAACAGCGCGCGACGAAATCAAACTACTAACCCATGTCTCCTCTTTTTCTCCGACTCACCGCGGCCGACAGCACATTGTCTCTTTTCTTGACTCCTTCTCCCACCAAGGGCCTGAGTCATCCCATGTCTGCATTGTTTTCGAACCTCTAGGAGAGAACCTGTTGGCATTGATAGAGAGGAATAAGAAGGGGGTTCCCAAGGCCTTGGTCAAGGTGATAGCGAAGCAGGTTCTACTCGGGCTCCAGTATCTCCACGACGAATGCGACCTCGTGCACACTGATATCAAACCAGAGAACATCCGTGAGTGCTCTCCAGCCTCCTTGTGTGCTCCCCTTTCACCCGTGGTGCTGTCCGCCTGCTCTGACGTGACAGTGCCTCCTTTGGGTGCTATATTTACCCTTATCGCTGACTCTCGCCTTCCCCATTTAGTAATATCGATCCCGGACATCGAAGCACATATCCAGAATGAACTCGCTCAATCACAATCCCCGACATCTCGCCGTGTAGGAGTTCCCCTTCCCACGAGATCACGAACAGGGGTTACCATACCCTACAACCCGCAACGTGCTCGAAGGCAAGTTCAGATATTTGCCTCGCAGCCGCTCTCCAGTCCAGGTAGGAGTTTGGGGCGCAGTGCTAGTCAGGTTGTGCCCACAATGGGCGGCCGTCAGGTCGAGAGTGGCAGTGGTGGGAACAGCTTGGCAGGAAGTTATATTGCTCAGATGCATATCTCGAGGCTTGCGGGATCGACGTCAACTTCCAACTTCCACGGTCTCCACAACGGTCTTGTGGCCAACTTGAGCTCCAGTGCCCCAAAGGTGTCGAGTGGCCTTTCTTCATTTAGCACGAGTGGAGGAAATCTGGTTCCCAAGGCTGAGAATAAGCCCTCCGGTGTCAACCCCCCTCCTGCTCCAACACTATCTAGTGTTGCCTCGCCGTCTACATCTTCTTCATCCTCATCAATATCGTCGACTATGGCTTCCACCACTGTTGGTTCCAGCAGTGTGACGAGCACACCTCCGACATCTCTGTCGAATTCCATCGGTAATGTTGTTGCAGGTTTCATAGGCCTGGCTAAAGTGGCGACTGAAGTCAACGCACGCCTCATCGGTGCTAATATCTCGGGAGAGAAGGATCAGGAATCTGATTCTGAGCGTGTTGGTGTACCTGTCAGGGGGACCAAGGGTAAAGAACGAGCGACGCTGGAAACCGAGCTAGAGAGTGCGTTGTCATCTTCATGGAAGGCCAACTTGGGTTTGCCCGCGTCCTGGAAAGAGAAAGTATCATCGTCCTTCAGGTCGAGTGCGTCGGCGGACAACAAACAACTAACAGCGAGACCCGACAAGAGTCATATGCGCTCGTCATCTGGTGTCTTAGTGTCAGGCTATTGGAAGGACCCTGGCGCTGCGGCTCTAGCACCCGCGGTTGTTGTGTCGGCTGTTGCCAATGCGGATGGCCAAGAGGGTATGAGTGGACCGCGGGGTGATTTCTTTCCTTTACCAGATGTTGTTCTTCCTCCGACCGAGAGTGGTGACCCAGTTGCATCAGGGGGCTCCTCGGTGACAGCAACGCCTGCCCGTCCTTCTCCAGGCGGAACTCCGCTACCGGTAGATTCCAGGAAAGGCAAAGCATCTGATAGCAGCCACCACCCTTCCCTTCTTACTCGAACCGCACCCACGCACTCCTCATCGGAACCTAAACGCGTCTTGCCCCGTGCATCACCCCCCCACCACATCTCTCAATTATCCGCACACATGTATGCTCAACCCACCTCATCGAGTAAATGCCCCTTACTCTCCTGCTACCCACCCAAACGGACCACCAAGTCTCGTACTACAACCCGCATCCTCCATTCACGTCCTCCGTCTAATTCTGTCTCCACCGCTTCCACTAGCATTACCCCAACCCCAGCACTTTCCTCTCCTTCTGCCCCGCCGCCATCACCGGTTGCATCTCCAACCTCTCGTCATCTGCCTCCCACATATATTAACATCCTCGATCATAATGGCTCCGGGGAGCTACCACCAGAGTTTATTGTTCCTCCCATATCTGTTAAGATCGCTGATCTTGGCAATGCAACGCCTTCCACTAGGCACTTTACCGAAGATATTCAGACTCGTCAATATCGTGCCCCCGAGGCCATCTTGGGTCGTCGCGATTGGGATGCAAGAGCAGATGTGTGGAGTGTGGCATGTGTAGTACGTGTCTTGTTTCCGAGATGCTCACGGTCTGATCACCTAACGTTGCTTATATAGGTCTTCGAGCTTCTCACGGCTGAATATCTTTTTGACCCGCAGGGTCAGGGAGAACTATTCACGAAAGATGATGATCATATGGCGCAGATTATTGAACTTTTAGGCGACTTCCCAGTAGAAGTAAAGATGGGCGGTAAATATAGTCGAGACTTGTTTGACCACACTGGTGAGTGAGCTTGGTCATGCCCTTCTTGTTCTTACTAACGTCACACCCGATCTTTAGGTGCGCTCCGGTATATCCGTACTCTCAAGCCATGGCCGCTCAAGCGAGTCATGATAGAGAAGTACTCGTACACCGACCCTGAATCTGTTGGTCTATGCGCGTTTTTGGAGCCCATGTTGGTTACTGACATGAGAGAACGCAAACGTGCCCGAGATATCATTGATCACCCTTGGCTGATACCCACGGAAGCGGATGGTATTGTAACAGAGTGGTGATTGTCTGATGGGTGGTTAACACCAACTCCTCTACCGATTCCCGAATCATCTTGATTCGTTGCACCCCGCACTCGTACTGTCAACATACATATCCCACCCCTGTCAGGGGTACTGTTCTTTCCCCTTTGCCGCATATTTAGACGTTCTGGCTTAGACTTTGCTTTAGCTGGTCTCGGTTAATCTGGGTTATAACACCACGTCTCGTTCCTCTCCAGCTCTACCTTATTATTACTATGTGCCATTTATAGGGCTTTGGGTTGTTGTCTTTTCCGTGCTTTTTTATTCCCCGTTTGTTACCATTTTCTCTTTTGGTCCTCATCTCCATTCGCCATGTTCATGCACATCATTGACATTCGCATCCTTTCCCTTCCCCTCCTGTACGAACCTCTTTATTCTTTTCTTTTTATTGTACATGTGGTTTCACATCCTTGTAGACTGTCCTCTTGTCCACCCACCCATGTCTCTTGTTTAGGATTTGTCTCCTGAATTGCGCCTTCAATTAGCTTTAACCCCCCCCTGTCCCCGTTTTTATCACCATCACATCATTTCTTGGCTGAGTATTCGAGACCAGAGCATTAACGGACTGACTGGACTTGACATTCTTCTTGGCCTTTACTGTATGTGTTATAGCCACTACCGCTTTTATCTTCCTTAATACACACTTCACCCATAGCATATTTCACCGTATATCCAGACCTTTCCGAATCAAGTAGGTGGGCGAAGAACGATATGATTGGAAGATAAGAGGTAGATTCCGGAAGGAGAAGGATGAACGTTTATGTGGTCCGCCCGGCCAATAATAATAGTAAGGGTCCTGCTCGTACTACTGGTCTGTGTGACATATGTGACAAATCGTTCGTGGGGGCACTAGATGACTATAGTCGCGGAAGGCGAGCTTATTTTACGTGAGGAGCACACTATTATACTGCTCGTCAGTAAGTTTGCATCGTCCAAAAGATTGTATCGAGGAATGAGCGAACTGGTAATGAGCGGATGCATCATGAGACCATATCAGGGTAATGACATGGCTCAGAGCGCGGTAAACAAGCCCATGACAATGCCGGCAAGTGACGTGACTACAAGAGCAGTGCCTGCGGTCTCCAAACTGAACGTCGCAATTGCGGAGGAACCGCTTGCGCTACCAGTTGCATCTGGAGCCGAAACTCCACCGTCAGTAGTGGGAGCAATACCAAGAATGCTAGCCGCACCAGAGCCAGAAGGCGGTGGGTTGCTTTTATTGTCGTTAGTCTCAATATACGCGTTGGAAAGTGGCTGGTGTAGACAAGTGATCACAGGCTCAATGACCAAATTGCGCGTAAGTGCGTCAGGCAAGATATAGCCCGTTGCAACCTCAACTGACTGTTGGAACAGGTCGTGCTCCAGGACGATAAACCCGTCATTTCTCGAGTCGGCATCTTTGAGGATATTCTGCCAGTTCTGCAAGACTTTGCCAACAGGAGTTACTCCACTGTGGATGTTGAAGTCTAGTTTGATGTAAGAATAGGAGTGGAAATTTTCAGAGTCAGAATTACCATCGGTATCATAGGTTGCGGATGAGTTGATACGCGTCCACATCACAGGGGTCAAACCCATCGCGAGAGAAATTGCACGAACACGATCACTAGTTCCGGCCATCAGCGGCTTGAAAAGACCACAATAGCAAGTAAAATCATACTCGATATCACCAAACGGTGGTCGCATCATGTTGGGGGTAACACCAAGAACGTCGGTGATAACCTTCTTGGTCCAACCGAGTTCGGCAATAATCTCTTCATTAGACAGGGTGGTCAAAGATGGGTGACTCCAGGTGTGAACGGCGATATGGTGTCCAGCCATGTACTGCGCCTGGAGAATCTGTGGGAAGGAGATACAACGAGAACCGACGACAAAAAATGTGGACTTGATCTTCTGTTCATCGAGGTAGTGGAGCAAGTCAGGAGTGTAGTAAGCGGGTCCATCGTCGTAGGTCAAGCCCCAGTGTCTTTTATCAAGACACGTGGATTTGTCAGAGGACCGAGTGCAGCCTGAACAAGTCCACCAACAACGGGTCGGGTCCAGAGCGACTGCGGAATTGGCCGCGCATCCACCTAGATAAAGCAATGAAAAGGGGTGCTTGGGAAGAAAGGTCAATCAATGTTCACACACCCGGAAGCGTCTTGTCGAAGTTGGGAATAGGAACACCAGAATTCATCACTTCTTGAATCCATTGTTGGACCATTGGCGAGTCAATGGGTGGAGTCCTATCCAATGGCGGATAATTGGCCGGATTCAGAAGAACAGCTGTAGGTACAACGCACGATCAGTTCATCGATCATTTATGTCACGCGGAAAATAGTTCAGGAAGTCTACTGACCATTCGGTAGTGGAGGGGCACCAGGAATCGAGGGGGGTGTGGCGCCAGGGCTGGGGATGCTGTCAAGAGGACGTGTCGCTACGGTAGCCGCGGTGGAAACTATGTTCGAAAGTGGGACTGCAGTAGGGTTGGTCGACTGGAGAGAGAACGTGAAAGTGGTCGTTGGTGGTGGCAATGGGGTTATCTGACCAGGCACGCCGGTTGCTGGTGGTGGCGACCCAGGTGAGGTAGTCTGGCCCGCTGGTGGTGGTGGTGGTGGTGGTGGTGGTGGTGGCTGCGGTTGCGATGATGGAGGAGGGGGAGGGGCAGGAGGGGCGGAGCCTGCGGGGGGGCTTGCAGAGGGGGCTGCGGGGGGGCTGGCGGGTGAAGAGCTAGGAGCAGCAGGACTGGACGAGGCGGGAGGACCTTGACGGGGGTAACGGACGTGACGAGCCTGGTGAGGATGGTCTGCACAGGCGTGAGCGAGGGGCACCGCGAGGACGACGGCGGCCGCGGCGGCAAGGGCGAGTCTCATTTTAGGAGGAAGAGAAAGAAAGATGGGGAGAGAAAGAAAGAGGAAAGCAAAATGGATTTCTTGTTCACACTAAATATAGTCCGTGTGAATTCATCACAAAGTTTTTTCTACACTCGTGGCTTCTTGGTCCGGGGCTTCTCCAGGTCAATCTCCTCAGCATCATCGTCGTCGTCCTCATCCTCATCCTCATCCTCGCTGTCCAGCTCATCCCCACCCACGTTCCCAAGAAAGTAGTCAATCGCCTCCGAAAACACCTCGTTCGCGATCGTGAGCCCAATCTGTTGTGTTCGGTTTCATCTCCACACCAACAACGGCAAACACAGGATCACGCCACTCACATCATTCGGGTCTTTGTCGTGTTCAAAAAAGTTGAAGAAACTGCCGGGGTCAGCAATCTCTTCTTCATCCTCAGGATCCGTTTCACGAGGATAAAGCTTTGTCAATGCCTTTTGATCATCCTTCCACTCAATTTTCATTGCCTAAACCCAATCTCTCAGCTTTTGTTCTAATAATATCTGTTCCGCACTCACGCTGACTCGGACATCCCGTTCCCACGAGAAATCAACCATCGTATCCGTGATTCCATTCTCATCGGGCTTGTCGTCCGCAGCAACAGGCGGGGGAACATGCTTGTACTCTTTCGTGAGCACCCTGTTCGTGAAATACGGGTTCTCCTTGAAATGCTATAAAAAGCCGCGTGCATCAGCCCCACACAAGGCGATACATCGACCAAGACCCACAAATTCAATCTTGAAGCAGCGTAGTTCCTGAGGGTCCTTCTCGACCCAGAGATCCTCAAGATAGCTCAACGCCGACTGGTCCGCTCCATGCTGGATGTGGAACGATAAGACCGTGTTGCGCATTAGAGCGACCGGCCAGAATTTTGGGATCGCCTTCAACACCTCGCGGCGTTTTTGGAAAACAGGTATCAATTTTTTCTGTCCCTCGCGTTCTGCGTAGCATCACTCGTCAATATTCACGATAAACCTTTTTTTCGCAAAAACACGAACCGATAGCAAGCTCGACGCGAGCGGCTTCGCGTTGGATAGCCTCCAACTTTTTAGCATCGTCGTCCCCAATCTCAACCCCTTCGAAGATGTCCTTTTCTTCCTCGGCGCCGGCAGATCCACGCTTTGTCCCCTTGGCCATTTTACAACAAGTATATGTACAGTAAATGGAGGAAGGTGTTGAGCTGGTGGGTGCGCGGGCGGGGGAGAAAAAAAAAGATATTTTGATATTCCAACTCCGCAACCATAACAAGTAGTCTCCCCACGCCCCGAAAACCCATTGTTCACCCTTTCGCTTGGTGCTGTGCAGCAAATGTTTCTATAGGCAAGATAACAACAACAATAAAATAAAATAAAACAGCTCCTCAATCCACTCGCTTCTTCAAAGTCCCCAGTTCAATCTCCTCACCCGGGGCCCCACCACGCCCATTGCTTAGCCATTTCATGCGCTTCAATGTTACTTCGCTAGTTCCGCTTCCCCTGATGCCCTTTCCATTATGCGCAGAACGGAATCCTGGGCCAGTGTAATAAATGACCTCAGTCAGTGGATTTAACCTCGGCCACGTCACATAGTCAATCCCAGTGGATCAACATGAAGGCCAGTGCCATCGCAAGCAAACCAAACCAAAGGAGAAAATAGTAAAAGAGTGAATAATCTGTGTCAACTGAGGTGTCAGGAGGCACTGATTGAGCATAATAGAAGAATGATTCATACCAGAAGAGCGAGGTAATGTCAGGCCAGCAGTAATCATAAACAGCGAGAACGATGCAATGGGTGGCATCTGCATCATGTCAACAATCAGCAACTTCGCTACGTTCTAGCTCCAAACTCCAACGCACCGATCGAGTGATCAATGGACGAGCATCAGTGATCAAGAACAGCGATGCAGATGGTGTCCCTCTGGGCTTCCAGGCTCCTGTCACCAAATCAAACCCATCCTAGTGTTACAATGATCCGTCCAGGTTAGCACATGCCTGACCAATGATACCGCCGGATGGGACCCACCTGTCGAGCACCGTCAAAGAAGTTGTTCTTGATGTATCGCGTAACGGACTTGTATCCATCCTCGAGAACCCCCTTTTTCGTCCTTTGATTAGTCCTCGTGAAGTCCGACTTGAGAGCTCCTGAGCCGCCATATGCCCCTGCAATCGCGTCGGCATGCTCCGCCCACACTAGAAGGGAATAAATTAGACGATTCTATACGCAGCGGCACCGGGGCAGCAACTGGGCTACTCACTTTCCCTGAAATCCTTACTAAAGGACTCATAGTCATCGACACCAGCACTTGAAGACAAGATGCCCAATTCTCTAAGTTGCTGGTTGAGCACCCACTTGGCAATTGCAGCTTGAACAACATTGGTACGATCCAAGTTATCCATACAGTTGGTCCTAACGACACCATGCTGCACCCTGACCGGCTTGTCTTCATTCGTTCCAAGATGGAAGTAGCTAGAATTTACAAAGTAAGAATCATCATCTTTCATACCAAGGCAAATGGTACTCACCCATACCGGTCCAGGTCCTCTTGCATCCTATCAATGAGTACAGAAATACGATCCCAGCGCATCTTACGACACTCGTGATGGAAGTCGAAGTGCTCATATCGCACTTTGGGCAGGTTCAGCTGGACAGACGGAAAATATAAGCGGCTTGTAAACAAGATAGCTGTGCATTACCTCGGCGACATAGCGTTCGAACGCTTCCTTAACTGGTTGTTCACGACCCTTCTGGTTTACAAGGTTCACCATTGCCTGTTCACCATACGTGTGTACCTGGTTCTCCAAGTGCCGTCGCATAGCATCTGCCTTTTACGTAACAATAATCAGAACCACACCCAGTCGAGGCCAAAAGAGACACTCACCGTATCCTGCAAGTCCATGATTTGCAAGTCGGGCTTATACCGCAATGTACTGATTTCGGCCCAGAACAAGGGGACACTACCACGAATCTGAACATAGCTCAATTTAGCAACGATGTTCATGTCCGACGCGCGTGGCAAGCTCGAAGCAAGGCCCTCGAGGAGTACAATCTGCTCTGTCTCGTTGAAATTGGCTACGTTCCCATCGCGATCAATTCCACGCCTGAAGTAGCGGGTCCCGGCGCGGAAGCGACTGCGACGGCTAATGAGGCAGAGTTGCATGTGTCTCCCGTGAAGAAGGGTGGGTCGGAGTTCGAAGGCTATGGGTGTGGTGAGCATGTGGGTGGTGTACCCAACGAGCGGACTTACTTCCATACATAACAGGAAGAATATACGGACTAAACTATATGCAATGCGTTGGGACACGAGCTAGACAGGTCGCTACTATGACTCACAGCTTGTTGAGGGCCTGCGAGGTCGATAAACCTAGACTGAAGATATCTATTCCAAAAGAACCGGTCGTCGGTCTGATGATGGTGAACAACACAGCCCCGTCTCTCAGAAGGCTTATGCTCACCGTTTCCCAGAATGCCCTGAGCCTATCCTCCTCCCTGGTCTCCCACTGCAGCTGAAGCCTCCGCGTCAAATCCCATTCGTACGAGAACAAAAAACTCCCATCGTGTAGATGCGAACGAACGAGAGCCAAAAGGTGGGTTTCCACTGGATGAGGCGGGGTATGCGAGGATATATTGGGGTTTATGGGCAGGATATCAAAGTTGGTTGCCCGGTAGATGTCGTGTTCCAATAGACGGCCCAAAAGCTCGCGGCCAGTAATTACGATAATATACTCCGCTGAGAGAGGCATGAGACGATGTTCCAGCTATTCCAGCAGAGGCGCACATACATAGCGAAAGCGATATGATACCCAGAATACCGTAGAGAGCCTTGCCCGAACGACGTGCAGATGTGGGTATAGGTGTTTTCGGCCCTAGCAGACACGTTATAAGGTAGTTCAAGTCGCTGGAGAGTGACACTTGCCGTTAAGGACAATTTCCCCCGAAGAGCGGTGGATAGTCAACGTTTGCGCATCCGCACCGTCGGGGACAAATATATACGTGTCATTGCCTTCAGTGAACCTGGTGAAATACAAGTCAGCGACAGAAAACGAGAACCGAAGCGAGGACGACGGACAGACTGAGGCGCTGGTGGAGGAACCTCATGGGATGAGACAAGTGGTTGTTTGTGATGGGTTTGCCAGGAACGAATAGACGCCGACCTTGGCAGCTGCCTCCACCATGAAGCTCACCCCCGAGCTCCTCGCACAGGCAGTCTCTGGTCTGAACCCCGTCAAGGAGCGTCAGCTGGACCTCAGAGGTGTGCAATGCTTTTTCATTCTGCAGGATCCACTTATCAAGCTGCGATTAGGCTACAAAATACCTGCGATAGAGAATCTCGGTGTAACAAAAGTACGTGCTCTCTCTGCTGCACACACATAGGACTTCTAAACATCCTGCAGGACCAACATGATGCGATTGACATGACAGACAATAGTATCACCACCCTCGGCAACCTACCCCTCCTCAAACGTCTACACACCCTCCTCCTCGCCAACAACCGAATATCCGTCATCTCAAACTCAATTCACCTCTCAGCACCCAACCTCACTACGCTTGTCCTCACCAACAACAACATCGCAGAGCTTGGTGACCTCGAGCCCCTCAAGGAACTCAAGCACCTCAAATATATTTCTCTCCTAGGTAACCCCGTCCAAGAGAAAAAATACTATCGCGAATGGCTTGCATGGCGTTTCCCCTCGCTACGCGTACTGGATTTCCAGAGGATCCGTGATAAGGTGCGCCCCCCACACGCCCACTCGCTGGATCACCCAACCATTTCCTTCCGTCTCCAGGAACGAAAAGCTGGCAGGTCGCTTTTCCTTACAGCAGAGGGCGTGCCGAACGCACTCGCGGCAACAATATCAACAAGCGTCTCGTCCAATGCCGGAAAGCCTGTTTTGACGATAGACGAGCCCAAGGCTATGCCAACAGCAGGCAAGGCCGGGCGACTTTTGTCAAAAGAGGATCAAGAGCGCGTCAAGGCGGCTATCGCAAAAGCTACCTCGATGGAGGAGATCAGACGGTTGGAAAGGAGCCTGCGGGAAGGCTACCTGCCCGAAATGGAGTCCGTAGGAGCGTGAAAAAAACCACTCTCGGGTTTTTGTTCGTATCTTGCATTCCACCTAATACTGCTCGTACATTCAGACTTTGTGCTCCAAACACAGAGCTCTTAGTGAAATACAAAGCGAATTAAGAACTCTAATATCCTTTGACGCCTGCCTTGCCAACCCACAATCCGTGGAAACCGAGCGCAACGACAGCTGCTAGATTTGCCAATGAGCTGATGCCATGGAGTGTGCCGAAACGACGATTGAGAGCTTTCATCTCTGCAGAAACCTGGTAACCACTTTCAGCAACTTAAGGCCTTTAGATATAGCCAAGGTATTACCCCAGGATCGTTATACCCTTTGCCTTCCTCCTTTTCGAGTTTCTGGCGCTGGAACATGGTCCTACGATCCCCATTCAGAGCTTGAACAAAGCTACCATTTTAACCACCAACCTGCTTGTCAAAGGGCCAATAACGAAATAATTGAAGCCCTGAGAAACCGAAACAGTCGCTAACGCATAAGCCTGGGCAACATCAGCGACGTAGGGTTGAGTAATGTGCGTGATGACATCAGGATGGGAGCGGATCCACTGGGTCAGCATTGCTCCTGAGAGCAAGATCGACTGAACAAAGTAGATGGGGAATATCTTGTGTTGAAGGGCCCCAAACTGCTGTCGAGCTGCACAGTAACTTGAGCTTTCGAGTTAGCGTTCTCGTCGGTCTGAAAAAACTCACGGAGGGCCTTGAAAGCAATAACGCCTTCCTATCGATGAGCGCCATGCTTAAGATATCTTGGCAAATGCATCCTCACCTCCAAAGAATGTGATCCAGACAGCTAGGTAGCAAACAATGCGCCCGTCAATGTCCAACGATAAGGAGTGTCTTATTTCAGGCTTACACATTCCAAATAGCCAGCCATAGCCGACAAGGTACAGGCCATTGGTGTCAACTAGACCCAAGACCGACTTGATAGTGAGAATTTCAACGCGCGCCATCTCAACAATGTAGTAGAGTACAACAAACAGTGTGCGTTAAGGTCACTAGGTCGTGGCCCGTGGGACGCATCACACCTTCCCGAAATAGCCCGTCGGAAATATGGTTATTATGGATAATTACTGGTCTACGGTTGTATAAAAATGATCATCCAACGACAAGCTTCGAGTCTCCTTCACTGAACTCGTACGCTGGCACTTCGAGGTTAAGCTAAGAATTTTAGTCAGTAAGTACCTACGGTGATACGGCAGAAAACTTCTCACTGGAGCAGGGCCTTTGCGAACTCGACCAGCTAAAGAATTTTATCAGCGACCGCATTCGTCAACAACACAGGGAGAGGGCTTACAGATATCGTAATGTGAACCGTGGCATGGGCAGAACCTGAAAGATAAACTTTTGGTTTAAATATAGTAGAGCAGGGGTCGAGACGACGTACCATCCTCCAAAGTCGCCGGCTTCACCAATGGGTACACAACCCAAGTGCGTGCAAACGCCCAACATAACAAGCCACTCTGGCTTCTTGACACGGTCCTCGTCAGGCTGGGGATCCCTCAAAGCCTTCCAGTCATGAGCACGAGCTTCCTCGATCTCACTCTGAGTCCTATGCCTAATAAACACAGGCTTTCCTCGCCACTTAATAATCAAGTTCTTGCCCTCGGGTATGCTAGTCAAGTCCACTTCGACTTTTGCCAGCGCCAAAACATCGGCCGAAGCAGCCATGGTTTGGAGAAACTCGGAGACGGTAGACTTGGCGGCGGACGCCGAGAGGACACCGAGAGAGCCAACCATGACGTACGACAAGGCGCGGTTGCTATCGACGTTGGTGCGGTATTTCGACCAGTCCGGGACCTCGGGCGCGTCTTTCCGGGCAACAGTGGTGTGGATGAGGCGTTGCTGGAACGGGAGAGAGTTGGCTGCGAGGAGACCCCAGTTTTTGTCAATCGCCTTCTGAACACTATGAGCCACTCACTAGTGGTGACGGTCTTGCTCACAAGGCCCACGGCGGAGGAGAAGGCTACTCCACCAGACCACCTAGGTTGAACATCAGACCGGGAAGTGGATTCGGAATGGCCGTGGTCATGGTCTGATGCCTGGGCTCGCGCTGCGAGGTTGAGACGTGGCGCGGTGGGGACACCGGTAGCAAGGGTGCGGATTGTGGGTGCGAGCGTCGTCGCTCTTTTGGTGGCCTGGAAGGTAGCCATGAGTGTAGCAGGGGAATATCGCTGACGGTGTGCACCAAAGTGTGGTTGTTTGCGCTGCACGCTGACCGGAGTTCTCCATTGCCAAATAAATCCTTGACTTCCCGTTCCTTTCCGGTCCCTCCCATTCTAAAATATTTTACTCGTAATTTACATGCAAATCTCATCTTAGGTCTGTAAGTGCTCCTTGAGGCACTTTTCGACACGATCCACAGGAAACTGGGGCGCAACAGGCAATCCATTCTGCTGCACCAATCCACGCACATTCGGAGAGAAATCGGTAATAATGCCATCAGCCTTCCAATCCAACAACTGTTGGGCAATGTTTAATCGGTCGACCTGATGTTCATCAGCACAAGTCGAACCAACCGCCAAGAACCAAATGCCTACAGTCCAGGGAATCACAGCCAGGCCAAGCGCATGTGCCCTATTGATCATCTCCAACGTCGTGAACGTGACATATCCGGGCTGCGTAGGGTCGGGTACGGGAGTAAGACCCGACGTAGCCGCAGGAGAAAGGATGGTCGCCTTGATTGAAGCCGCTGCGTTAACAATCTTCTCCCCTTGGGTTGCCCCCGGGAAGCTATTTATGTCAAGACCGGCCTGCCATACCGAGACAGTGCTGTTGGGGCCAATGACAGTGTTCCTGGACGACAAGCTTTCTTCAGACGAGCTCGAGGACAAAGAAAGAAAGAAAGAAAGACATACGAGTCGATTAGAGCAGCCAACGACATCTTGGGTTCGATCTTCTTCATTCCAATGAGCGTCCTCCAGTCAAAGCTTTGATACTATAGTTTACGATCGGCCCAAGTAACTTTGTGAGGTCGCTATGGACAGCTTACAGTAATCTGGGAGAGTAAGTACCCGCTAGCAAGGAACTCAGCGTGTTGCAGCCGGACAAAGTCTTCAGGTGCACGCGTAGTACCAGGGAATTGGGGGTTGGACTTGGATTCGATATTGAAGAAGATGTCGCGCTTGGGGTCTGCACATCGGACAAATGAAAAGATTTCCTTCAGAGTGGATATCTTGGTCCCCGGGACCGTCAACTGCATCGCTACAGGGATTCCGAGTCAGTATCCGATATCTCAAGGCTCAGCACACATGTGCTCACGGAAATCGATGAGACGCAGAGAACCACAGTCCAGTGTTTTCACTTGGGCCAACGTGAGGTTGGCAATGAACTTTCCGACATAGGGGAAAGCTGGATCCCCTGGAAACTGCAAAAAAAAAAACTCAGGATGCAGGGCCATCTCCCTCTGGCCACTGCAGACATACAGCAGGTTTTGTATCCTTGCACTTGGTATCAAGTATCTGCTCATCGTGCCACACAACGACAACTCCGTCCTAGAAAGGATGAGCTTGGCCACTCAATGATACTGTATACATAATATGGACCCTTGGACGACTCGGCAATCACCTTGGTGATTCCATTATCCATTTCGAGTGTTGTCACACCGTTCATAAGCCCTCTAAGTACAGCGGTCGGTGAGAATGCGCATGGTCTAAATAGTATGTCCGTGCGGGCCACCAGCTCACCTCCCGAATGCAGGAATTGTGTTCTCGATCTCATCACCTCTCCCTCCGCGATGCCCCTGTAGCACCACTCCTTCAGCACAAGCATACATCCTGTGTAGCATCGACCTACTTGAACATCATAGAATTTGGTAGGCGAGAACCGTATTGGGGCGCCGAGCACAACGCCCACCTGGGCGATAATGAACAGCCAATTTGAAAGGGAAGGCATGACGGGTGCTAGGCAAGGAAGCGGGGAGTGCGACCTAGCACACGACACGCCTAACTCGGCCTTAAGTAAATCCATGAGCATTCAAATATGGGTAGAAAAGGCCCAGAAGGCATGGGCAAACAGCTAAAGATGAGTACTATAGGCTACGTGAGAAGATAGCCGACGAACGTTGAATGCGACTCGATGGTTGATTGGTGGTCTAACGGGGAAAAAATCAATGCAAAATAACAACTACATTATCTTGACTTCGGACAGAAGGCACTGACGTATGTCTAGCCCCAGATGGTGTTAAAGCATTGACATAAAGATCGTACAAATTTGGATTGACAACACGTTCTCTCGCTCGCTTTGGTAAATATGGGGAAGGCAGAGAGACAACTGTCTCCTGTCATATCCTTTCCGACGATCTCGCAAGGAAGGCTCCTTGGGTTGCACATGGTGCCAGATTGGAAAGTGGCAGGAACGTGTGCTCTAAAAAAGCACGCACATTTGGCAAGTTCCAGCTTAATTGTGTCTCGTCTCTCGAAGCTTGAACGAAATACTTAGAGTGTTGATACTCATGGATGTGTGGTCTCGGTTGGGACTCGTAAAATCGAATCTGGTTGATTTGGACGAGATTTATCTACGAATTTTTTCCCCGCTGATGGTCCTGAGTGCCATTCACCCTCTGGCTGTCGACGTTGGCAAGCCCTAGGTTCTCCCAATCGTCTGGCTCCATGAGCCCCCTGTGGAGAGATGGGAGCAAGGTTAGCAGGGAAAGCGCCTGTGCTCACTTTCGCATACGACAATCAAGGTAGTCTTTACTCAAAACACGGCAAGGCGTCGAGTTGCTTCCGTTTTTCTTGAGGCAGTTCATGTAGAACATCATTTGTCCCTTGCACTCTCCTGAGGAGCATTGATGAGCAGGAAAACGACAGGAAAGGAAAGGCCAACCGTAGTGATCCAAGGGAAAAGAGCCTCGGTCTGGCGGAGTAGGCTTGAAGCCAACGTTGATTGATGGCGGCCTACCAAAGGACATGAGCAAAGGATGTTATTAACATTAAGCGCTAAGCATTGATATTTGGTGTGGACCCGTGGGAAAAGTTCTCTGGCATCATTGACCAGAGAACGAAATGCCCATTCCTACATGCTACAAGGTACAGTACGGATACGACACGAGCAGTTAGTTGCAACCAAAGAACATATGTATCGCAGAGTCAATGCTCATCCCCTCTTCTCCTTCACGGCTGGTCCCTTGCCCTTTCCCTTCTTGTCGGTATCTTCGTGGTCCTCATCCGACGGCTTTTCTTCCTGGCACTGCGCACCCTCCATATTTGAAGGAAGTTGTGTGCTCGAACTTGCTCCCGGCTGACTGGCGTTTTCCACTGGTTCCAGATGCAAACTAATCCCGGCAGCCTGGACAGCCTGGCTTAAGGCAAATCGCTGCTGTGTATTCGCAACCGCAAAACGAGCCCCCTTGAGCATCACAATATCCTTCAACCAGCCATTCTCCCTTTGCAAGTCGGCCACCTCTCTCTCCAATTCCTCTGCACGACCTGTCAGATCAGACACCGACCGCTCCAAGTTGATTGTCCGTTGTTTCTTTTTAATGCGGAATCGAGCTGGGAAGCATCAGTAAATCCTGGGAGGTGGTCTCACTCAGACGAAGGTGCCCACCTGATGCAGCCGTATTCCGTCGGCGTTTTTCTTCGGCAATTGCTCCCCGATCCACGTCTGTTGGGTCGGTGTCCCCAGAAGGCGATGAACTCTCCGACCTCGATGCAAGAAATTGTTGACCGGGCTGGAGGGGCGGTAGCTCTGATCCAGTGTTGTCTATCGGGAGTGGCGGCAGTACATTGTACAGCGGACTGTCAAAATGCATCGGTGGAATGGTCGGTATGGTGCCTGCATGATGCTGGGAATCAAAGGACGAGTGCTGCCCTTGCTGGTGAGCAAGCATATCGCTCCAAGAGAAATTCGCCGAGGACAAAAGAGATAAGGGCGGATGCCCTGGCCTCATGCTTTGGAAAAGGTTGTAAAACTCCGGTACGGGATTCATAGGGGGTTGTGTGTTTGAATTCATCTGCTGCGACAAGTATTGATTGAGGTCTGTTCCGGAACCAGCAGGGGCTGCAGGCTGGGCTATCAACCCTACGTCCAGCCTACCTGACTAACAAGGGCTTGAGCGCACGGGGGGATAGAATATGATGTGTCCGTTTACTTACTTACCCCACTAACATCTCCAGGTTGTGTCGGAGAAGAGGAACGTGACTTTTGGGACTTGTCACCACCGCTTCCACTTTCTGAATGTGAAGACTCTTTGTCCATGTCCCGAGTGTTTCAATTTCGCTTGAGCGCTGAGTGCTGAGAGAGATCGCCAACAAGATCGTCTGCAATCTCGTTTCTAGGAGGGGGGTTTCGACATGGAAATGTTACATGATTGTATAGAATTGTAGGAGTGCTGATAGGAAATGCTACTTGATTCGCCATTAGTAGACAAGATTGCGTTAGTTGAAGTGAGGTGCACGTCACATTCATCAGCTTCTCCGAGTCCCCAGCTTCTATTTCCGGCAGCTTACTGCTCTTCATGCATTCGTCACGTTGAAGTAACCGTAAATTGGATGTTGGCTCTTCCGAGTGATATAGGTGCTCATCAATCATTTTTGCATTACTTCTTGACCGGCTTATCTGTGAAGCTTTGAATTAAAGAGTCAAGACGTTGGTCACTCTTATCTTGAAACCTCGAAACCGCGGTCGCAGGGCGGTTGTCCCTGCACTTGGCACGTGCAAATATCTCTACAAGAGATTTTCCCTCTTTCTCAGGTGGATTTTAGCCTGTGCAAGTTCTTTTGTCACTTCAGATTTGCGAGCACAGACCGGATTGCAATCTTATCTGCACGTGTTGCTTAGTCAGCCAATTACGCGTCATCAGCCATTGACGCGCCTATGAATCCAGCCATATCCGAACTCCGCCCCTCGCATCTTCGTCCTTGCACTCCTTCACGACATTCGCAATGGTATGTTCAAGCATCAAAAAACTATGAGTTATTTCGCAGATCACCGAAATTTGCTGTAGATTATTCGCATAAGGACCAAGGACGGCAATTTTCGGTTCGACCTGCAGCCTTCCGACGATGTAGCAGTGCTCCTGGAAAAAGTGTGTGCAAGGTCCCAAATCTGATTGTACCAAGGGCTCTGACACTGAATTCCCTGTTCAGATACTCGGAACTATGACGGATGTAGATCCTTCGAGTGTCACCGTATCCAATCGGCCTCGGGGCAACGAGGTCAGGATCGAGGAGCTGAAAGGCAGGACGCTGGAGAATTTTGGGCTCAAGTGCGTATTCCTCTATTTATCTTGTAGTATTTTTGTACCCATCCGCACAAATCAGGCACGGCGACCTCGTTTTTGTATCGTATCAGACTCGGCCTGAACGATCAAGCATCGGCTCAGCGCCTGCAACATCCGACAGGCCCAATGGAGTCGTTAGTGTGAAACGACCATGGGAACTAGTTAAAGAGGACTCAGTGGATGAGTATTGGCGCACACGAGACGGGAAGATTCCTCGAGGAAAAGACGCACAATTCTGCAAGCATGGGCCCAAGGGCATGTGTGATTATTGCATGCCCCTTGAACCTTATGACCCTACGTATCACAAAGAACACAACATCAAATATCTCTCGTATCATGCTTACTTGCGGAAGGTTGCACCAAAACAGACTGCTTCGGCGTCATCCTTGCTCCCTCCACTCAACCCTCTGTCATATCGAGTTAAAGTGCCATGTCCAAGTGGTAGTCACCCCTCCTGGCCCGCAGGTATCTGCACGGGATGTCAGCCGTCGGCGATTACTTTACAATCACAACCTTTCCGCATGGTCGACCACCTGGAGATCGCATCTATGGAAATAATCGATCGTTTCCTTGAAGCCTGGCGAAAGACTGGTTTGCAGCGATTTGGATGGCTGATCGGCCATCATGAACCATATGACAAAGTGCCCATGGGGGTAAAAGCTGTTGTGGAGGCAATATATGAACCATTGCAACAGGGGGAGCTCGACGGATTGACACTTGGATGGCCGTGGGAGGAGGAAAGTCGGATCCGCGAGCTATCTGCAGCAGCTTCCGTCCCCTTAACAGTCGTTGGTTATATTTTCACTGATTTGACACCAACCGAGGAAGACAGAACAAAGAACATTTACAAGCGACACCCACAATCCTTCTACCTCTCCTGCTTAGAAGCTATATTTGCAGCGAGGCTTCAGAAAGACAACCCAACTGTATCGCGTTCATCCCCAGCTGGTCATTATGGTTCCAGACTAGTAACGGCAGTGTTGACGGCTACAGAAGACGGTCAAGTCGACGTTGCCGCATACCAGGTCTCCGAACAGGCTGTGGCCATGGTTGATGCAGACATGATCGAAGCGAGTATTGACCCGGGGATTGTACGTGTGAAGGAAGAAGACCGGAGTGAGGACTCCGCGAGGTACATACCCGATGTCTTTTTCTCTTATAAAAATGAGTATGGGCTTGAGGTCAAGAAGAGCGCAAAACCATGCTTCCCTGTTGAGTATCTACTGGTGAACGTGGGTATCCTGTGCATTGTTTGCTACTTCACCTCTCATAATTTCCTCAACTTGGTATAGGTGACACATGGCTTCCCTCAAAATCCATCGCCCATGTTCAACTCGACGCAGGTCCAGGATCGAGAATCGGCCGGGGTTGGAGGACCAGACGCTCGATAATGTCATGGCTAAGCTGCGACAGTTAGGAGGCAATAGACCTACTCGACAGTCGGACAGCAAGACCTGGACAGGCACACAAGCGCATTGAGTTGGCGAAATGGCTTAGCGACTGGCACCTTATTTCGTTCTTGGGCACTACACAACTGTTCTCTGATGTACGCATCTTATCGTGCCGTATCAATCTCAGTGGAATATTGGTGACGCTAATGTGCTAATAATCCAGGAGGACCTCAAGCTGCTCATGCGGACTGTCTCGAATCCAAAGATTCTAGAAGACGTCTCGCTCCTCGATCCAGTCCTGACTTCGGATAGCTGGCAAACACTGATGACGTTCACCCGTGAGAGCGCACGTATGTCTCCCACCCTCCTCCTCTCCTTTTTCCATGGCTTTTGACTCTTTTCTTGACACAGCCGACCAACCTTCGTTGTCCGGACAGAACGCTATCTTCAGCGGTGGCGATGATGATGACGACATCCCATCGGAGATCCTCGACCAGATCGCTGCGGACAATGCGGCTAGCGGGGGTAGTGGAGGGAGTTCAACTGGAAATCGAATTTGTCCACACTGTACTTTTGAAAACGCACATGGAGAGTCTGATTGTGAGGTTTGTGGATTGCCCTTGTAGCTTGGTAGGGGAGCACTCGTATTCTTCAACCAAGAGCGTTTTGTGTATTGCACGTGTATCTTTATACTTAAATCCAAGGGGGAACTGGGGTTGGATGTGTTATAGTCATGTGAGATTCATGAAATTCCTGCCATTGGTAGGGTACTGTACTTCAAGGCTGGTTACAAATATCCATCATCCTTTATCATCTCATCCTTCTACCACCCAATAGCAGAAATGTACAACATAAGTATTCAAGAACCAAGCCGGCGATAGAAATGACACAAGAGCTGGTCCAGGTAGCTGATCACTGACTAAAAACCCACCAACCCGCAAATGCGAGTCCAAGGAGGATGCCAAGTGCACGTGCAACAATGACAACGACGAGTGCCTTACGGATGGCCGAATAAAAGGTGCTCAGAGCAGATCCTGACCAATTTATCCTGGACAAAGCCATCAGTTGTTTTCTTCCACTTCTTGCATTCTAAATATAGCACATACCGGCGGTCGTTCACCCCTCCGGCGCGTAAACTGGCCTCCCAGCCGCGTATCACCTCTCGGTAGCGTTTGCCAAAGACCCTGCAAAGATACGGTCAAACTCCGCAAGGGATGAGGCAATATGAAGCTTTGACTCACCAGATCCAAAAATTAACGTCGGGGTAGGAGAATCGGGGGAAAACGCTTGCGAGGCTTGGAGCAACGTATTCCACTCGGAAATCTTCTGCCATACTTTGATATGGGAGTTGCATGTATTGGGAAAGAGGCGATGATGTTTCTTCCTCTTTGGGTGGCATCGAATCGTGAGAGGATTGTGGTAATATCATGTAGGACATCAGATCTAGTGTCATCCCCAACGAAAGACCCCAAAGTTTGAGCGTCTTGGGAGAAAAGCCTTTTTCAATAACATCTTGGGTGCTTGTGTGTTTTTTGTTCTTCTTTTCCGATGGAACGTCTTGTGCGAGAGAGGGTTCTAGGATGATGGCGGGAAATTCCATGCTACCGATGAGTACGCGGACGAGGAACCGGAGGGTGACGGAATTTTTTGGAGCAATGCGTGAGGCGGCGTCTACGGAAACCGAGGACCATTTTGGTGATGAGATAGGCGAGACAAGAGAAGCGAGAGGTATCCAGTGGAGGGTAGTTGTTGTGATTGGGTCGGGAGGAGGCGCATGGGGTGTAACCTGGAGGAAGACGTATGGCGAGAGGATCATAAGGAGGCGTTTTCCGAGGGATGTAGTGATTTCACGATCGTCGAGTTGGCCAATGGGTGTATAGTGGTTCTCAGCGAGGTCGATGCCGACTTCTTCCCATGTCTGACGCATTGCTGTGTTAAACGGTTGTCTCAGAGGCAAAGCTATGCGTCGAGGTTTTGGATCATACCAGTATAGAGACCACCTTCGTCATCTGGCTCAGTTCTACCGCCAGGGAACGCAACGTGAGCCTCGGGTTCAGTCGTGCACGCTAGTTCGAGCCGGAGTCGCTCCATCCACAGGAGCGGATTCACGGTGGAGGAAGAGGATCTCAGGGCGGGAGTTCGGGTCTTTGACCCATTCAAGTTCAAAAAACTCGGTTAGAGATGGCGGTGGTGATGGAGAGTCTGGGAGTTTCGCGGTGGGTGAGGGAACAACGCGGATGAGAAGGGCGACGGCTGCTCGACGAGGTTCTGGAAGGACATGAGCTGGTTATTTGTGGTAGTCTAGTATAGGCATGACGCACGAGTCGGCGGTGAAGCTATCATACGGGGTGGAGTTGAGCGAATGCGCTGCAATGCACAAGCAAGCAGAGGAGTCACGGAGACTGTGTTCTCGGTCATAGTTGTAGGTTTCTCTGTTAGTAGCATTATTAACAAAAGAGAGAGGGAACGAGTACAACGACGGGCAGGACTCACCTTTGGGCATGATGGTCGCGAGGGGTGGTTCATTAAACAAGTTTTGCAACCCCAACCATTTCACATCCTGACGTCGTTCTCGGCATCTTCCGGTCATGTTACAAAGGTTTCACACGTGCTCTGTTCTATTCAACTATGGGTTAAATCTCAACCCATCCACCATCAGTCTCTTCAGGACTGATAAAAAGGTTCAGGATAAAGTAGATAGCGGTGGCACCCAGACGCATCCCAAGACCCCGATACAACTGTCCGATACCTGTGTTCTTCCACAAACTCTCAGGCTCATCTAAGTCATCGACCTTCTTTCTCGATCCTTCTCACCATCGCTCTCCTTGCCATGTACAGGTTTTGACTCTCTTCTGCGACGAGGTCGTCGGACGATGGGTAGGTCTGACCTCTCTTCGGTCAAGACGTGCCAGAACGCGTCCACGACACCGTTGTATGGTGCTGGTCTTAGTTCAACACACCCCTTGATCGGCTCGGCAGTGCCCCGGACTTGCACTTGAAGTCGCCGACGGATGGTTTCAATTGGCAGCGTCACAAGCAAGCCAAGGCAACTTGCTCCAAGTTCAGCACAACCCCACGCGACAGGATGAGATTCCTCGGTTATGTGCGACGCTCCGAAGAAGGAAACGATCATGCCAGGAAGGGCGAAAGATACAATGGGGCGTAGGGCGCTGTCGAGGAGTGTCGGGATGAGGAGGTTGGGGTGGAGGTAGATACCTTTGAATCCTCCCTCGTCGCGTAGGATCTTGTGGAGTGCATCAACAGGTCCGACATATGCTTTGTGCCTAGCATTAAATGATTGCACGATTAGGCGTGTCCTGATGAGGTCCAGAGGCGAAAGTATGAAACCAGTCAGGACGTGAGAAACAATGGGAAGCATTAGGGGAGGTTGGTGGAAGAGGGAAATAGACGGAAAGAATAATGATTGGAGGAATTGATGGATGAAAGGCTGCATCGTCGTTGAGAGCATCTCCGTGGCAGTTGATGTCAGTAAACCTGTAACCCATCTAGTAAATTACATTGGTGAGCAATTGAATGCACACATACCTTTCCAGAGGGCAAGCCAGCCTTCAAAACGAAAACGACCAACTCTTTTCATCATACTCCAGACACCATCAACGCTGCCGACGGGAATGATATACTCGGGTCGTGTTCCTTCCTCTAAAACAGATCGACGTATGATGTAACCTTGTTCGTCTGTCGGCCGTGGAGCAGGGTGCCGTCTTAGTGTCGGGATGCTGTGAGGGTCTGCGAAATACGAATCATCATTGTCAGAGTCACTGAGCTACAATACCAAAAGCATAAGCTAGCCGGGCAGACTGGATTATGGCCATGAACATACTACATCATCATGTTCTTCAACGTATTCTTCTTCCCCTCGAGGCTCTCCCGCGTCTCGTGGAACCCATTGAACCTGGAGGAGCAGTTTCCCGACTTCCCATGGATTAACTAGTGCAGTACTTGTGTATTGGAGAACAGCAGATGCAATGAGTGTTTTGAAAAGCTGGGCGGGATTTATTTCCAACGGCTCCGACAGGTCGAGGGCTGGGGACAGCTCAAATATTGAGTTGCGTGGTGGACGTGTTGACCATTGATGTGTTTGGCCTGTGAGATCTGGTGGAGAGACGGAGGATGTGTTGGAGTTTGGGGCGTTTGGCGAGGGAGGAACGAAAGCCCAGGCGGAAGAGGGATCGATGTAGAGGTCCCGAAGGGAGGGTGGAGAGGTCATGAGGAAGAGTTGTACCGAGTGACACCCGCCCGAGCCTCTCTTGGTCACGGGCCGCCCACGTGCTATTTCCTGCTTTCCTTGCCACTGGGCCAGACAAATTCATACAGGGGCTCTAACTCATGCGTCCACGCTGCATCGCCGTCCGATAGCAAGCGGGAGCCACTGCCCGCGATGACCTCACCATGACTCGTCCAGGTGGCTCTCCATTGTACATGCCCAGTGATTCATCATATTCCTGTCACAAAGAGGCTGCAACAGTGGCGTTCACACGGGTTGCATATCTCCCTGCAAGCCTTCATTTTGAAGTCCTTCTGGACTATTTCGTACTTCGAAGGACGCTGTTTGTGCGCACGCTGTGGTTTACCGTCGCAAGCCTGTGTTCGTAGGCTAATTCACACCACCGGTGCACTGCAACCACACGGCCGCAAAAAGCACCTTCCCGACGCTTCATGTGAGCCCACAGCTTCTCCTAACCATTGGCCCTCCCACTGGCAGAATGTCCCCGACACCGATGCGTGTGACCGTGACGATAGTTGCCTATTATGGGAGTGACATCAGAATTTTCGGTTATTCGCCTGCACTCCACGCTCCCTGTCTCTTATCCTCCTTTCGGCCCCGTCGTGGTTCAACCTTACTTTCCTTCTCTCCGCATTGTCTCTATTCACCATCCTTACTCCCTGGCTGTTGTCTCCAGATGGCGACCAATGGCGCCCCCAACAACAATCAACCTCAACTGGATGCCATTATGAGACAAGACGCTCAACGGGGTGTCCCAGTTCATACTTTCAACCCGGATGCTACTCCACAGCAAAAGGCCGCGAGCGCTGGGAAGGCACGCGACCAGCTGAAGAGTGTGGGTTCTCAAGACAAGAAACCCCCTGAAAAAGGTACGTACATTTCCAACCTCCTCCTGAACGCCAACCTCCTTAACCGCCCACTCAGAGGTTCGAGTTGATACTGGTCGCTCCCAAGTGGTTCCGACCATCGTGGTCGAAGACCATGATGGTATCAAGCCCCAACTCACAGCCACGGGTGCCTCCGAAACAGTTCAAGACGTCCAACAGGATGCTGCGGAACACGACATCCCTGGCGCCATACCCACAGGTTCCGCGCCAGTAATTCCCGATTGGTACCGTGTCGGCTGGCGTCAGATCTCGGGCATTGATAATCCCCCATTGGCCGAAGGGGTTGAGAAGGAGAGAGGTGTCCTAGAGATGTTCCTTACCGAACAATTCTATGGCGACTGGTATCACAACGCCGCAGTGATTGTCTTCGTACGTTTTTTCCAACTGCCCGACGTCTTTTGCTAAAGCCAAAAACAAATAATCAGGCCGTACTTGCCTCTCACTTTCTCACTCGCTTCAACTTTGGATGGGGCTGGCTATTTATCCTCCTGGCGTTTTGCAACACATACTATTCCACCTCTATGACGCGAACTCGGAGACATGCCAGGGATGACATTCAACGCGAGCTTGTAAAGACGCGACTCGCGTCTGAGCACGAGACCGCGGACTGGATGAACCATTTTTTGGAACGCTTCTGGCTGATTTATGAACCTGTTCTTTCTGCGACCGTTATTTCCTCCGTGGATCAGATCCTCAGCGCAAATACTCCTCCGTTCCTGGACTCTCTTCGATTGACAACCTTCACTTTAGGTACCAAGGCACCCAGAATCGATAAAGTCAGGACCTTCCCGAAGACTGAAGACGACGTCGTCATGATGGATTGGGGTATTTCATTCACGCCCAACGATACCTCCCAGATGACCCAGCACCAAATTACACAAAAGGTTAATCCCAAGATCGTCTTATCCATTCGACTAGGCAAGGGTTTAGCTACAGCTTCGATGCCTATCCTGTTGGAAGACATTACCTTTAGCGGTCTCATGAGGATTCGCTTGAAGTTGATGTCAAACTTCCCCCATGTTCAGGTCGTCGATATCTCGTTTGTTGAAAAGCCTGTGATCGACTATGTCCTCAAACCTGTTGGTGGCGAAACATTCGGCTTTGATATTGCTAATGTCGGTCATGACCCCTACCCCTCAAAGGCTATCCTATGACACTGACAACGTTAGGTCCCCGGGCTCTCTACCTTCATCCGCGATATGACGCACTCGACCCTCGGTCCTATGATGTATGAACCCAACGTCTTCACCCTGAATCTTGAACAGCTTTTGTCTGGCAAGCCCCTCGACGCCGCCATTGGTGTTCTTCAAGTTACCCTTCATTCCGCCCGCGGAATCAAGGGCACCAAGATTGGTGGTGGCACTCCTGATCCCTTCATTAGCGTCACCATCAATGACCGTCAAGAACTTGCCCGTACCAAGTACAAAACCAATACGTACGTGCTGCCCCAGCCGTTCCTTGGCTTAGACCCACACTCTATCAATCTAGCTATAACCCAACCTGGATGGAAACCAAGTTTATTTTGATCAACTCTCTCAGCGAAGTCCTTGATTCTTCATCTCTACGACTTCAATGACCACAGAAAGAACACACTTCTTGGTTCCGCCACATTTGACATGATTCAACTCGCAGAAGACTCCTCTCACGAAGGGATCGTTTCGCCATTGCTGAAAGACGGCAAGGACCGTGGAGAGCTACGTTACGATATTACGTACTACCCCGCTTTGGAATCTACCGAAAGATCAACTGAAGTTCCGGAATCCAGTACGTACTTGAACTCACCCCCTAAAGCGCTCACATTGATCATCATTCGTCGTAGGTGTCGGTATTGTTCGCCTCGTCATTCACCAAGCAAAAGACCTGGACCAATCTAAGTCCCTCTCCGGTGATCTCAACCCCTTCGCTCAGCTCTTCCTCGGTAACAACACCACCGACGCCGTTTTCAGTACGCCTCGGTTCAAGCACACTGTCTCACCAGTCTGGGAAGCGCCTCATGAGTTTCTTTGCACTGACAAGGAAACCTCTGTCATCACAATCAAGGTTATTGATGACCGCGACTTCCTGAAGGATCCGGTCGTTGGTCATATGTCCATCAAGCTCTCAGATTTACTGAGTTGCATGGGCGAGGCCGGCCGTGACTGGTTCCCGTTGAGCCGCTGTGTGTCTGGACGCATTAGACTTTCGGCAGAGTGGAAACCTGTTGCTATGGCTGGAAGCTTGCAAGGGTCCGATCACTACAAGTTCCCTATCGGTGCTATCAGGCTTTGTCTCCTTAAAGCCACTGATGTCAAGTACGTGCGTTCCGCCCAACCCGACTTGAGATGCGCTGAGCTTATGGCCTGCAGGAACGTTGAGGCTACCCTTGGTGGAAAGGTCAGAAATTCATCCCTGGTTGCGCCACATCCCTTGTTGACCATCACGGCCTGCACAGAGCGATCCCTACGTTCGCGTCCATGTCGGGAGTGTCCATTACCGGCCGCACGGATGTCGTTAACAACAGTCAGTGGTTGCCTACGTTTGCCCTTCTTGCACCTCATCAAATAACCCAGACCTCAATCCGGTTTGGGACCAGATCCTCTACATTCCCGGTACGTCATCCGTCGCCATATCAAAGATATTCCTTGTTTACACGTGCGGTAGTCCACTCACTCAGGGAAACTCTCTTGTTGGAATGTATGGACTATCAAAACTTGACAAGGGTGAGCTGCAACAGTTCATTCTCAGTATGACTCTCACACCGACCTTAGGATCGCTCACTTGGGAGTGTTGATCTTCACGTATCCGATCTCGTTGAGGAATCCAACAATCCCGAGCACCCCTACACATCCACGGGTGTTAAATCTGCTGAAGATCCCATCCGCCTCGATAAGGGCGAGGGTTATAAGGGAAAGCTTGCCTACACAGCCGAATTCATCCCAGCTCTGACTCTCAAGAATCTTACTTTCGGCAATCAACCAACTCAAGCGGAACTTTCGGGCGACGGCTATTCTGCGCATAGTAACGACTCCATGTCTTCCTCAGACCACGAGATACAGGCCATTCCTCAAGGGGTCACGATAAAGGTCACCGATAAAGGCAATAATCGCATTACTCAACCCGAGGACCCTACTGAAAATGGCAACGGCACACCTGGTAATGGAGACACTCAAGGTGCTGAAGCCCCAGACTGCTACTACCCCCTCACCGGAGAAATCTGGAACGCCAGAGCAGCCGGGCATAGAGATGAGCATCCAGGAATTACTAACACATCGTGCGTCAAATCCCGGTTACTCGTTTAGTGCTAGACCTTATGGCATCCGCCCGCAGAATCTGGTATCATTGTTTTCAACGTCATCTCTGGTCAGTTATCAAAGAAGGCTCGGGTGGAGGTGCTCCTGGACGATGGATACTGGCCTTGCTTCAGTACCAACAAGTCGAGTAGCACCAATGCTCAATGGGGTTATGTTGGTGAAGGTGTCATCAAGGAAATTGATTTTAGCCAGGTCTGGCTTCGAATCAACGAAGCAGATGAAGGGGCCAAGGAAGACATCGTTGGCGAATGGAAGGGTGATGCCAAGTCGTTCCTCCAAGCTGCAATAGTATGCTCACTCTCCCTTTGTTCATCCAAGCCCTACTCACCACTTGACCTCAGACTCGTCCTTATACCATTACGCTAAATGGAGACGATGACAAGCAATCCACGATTACCGTCGAGGCCCGATATATTCCAGTTCCTCTCAAGTTGGAGCCCAGAGAGAGCATCAGTAGTACGTCTTTTTAGCTGTATCATATGCATCCTTCTAACGTCGGGCCCGAAGACATGGGTGTCCTCCGAATCGACCTCATTGACGGCCAGGAAATTCGCGGTGTTGACCGTGGAGGTGTGTCTGTCTTTTCCTCTAAACTATCAGCGTGAATACTCAGAAAACAAGGTAAATCTGATCCTTACGCTGTGTTCACACTCGATGGCCAGAAGGTGTTCAAGTCCCAGACGAAGAAGAAAACTCTCTCTCCTGAATGGAAGGAGACTTTCACGTGCTCAGTTGTATGTCATATAAAGGTTGCAATGTGAGACTCTTACCCAACCCCTGATTCCCTCAGCCATCCCGCGTCGCTGCGGATCTCAGTGTGGAAGTTTTCGACTGGAATCAAATCGAACAGGCGAAGAGCCTCGGTACCGCACGCATCGACTTGGCTGACCTCGAACCTTTCTCGGCCACAGAACGCACCTTATCCTTGGCCAGCACCAAGCATGGAACTCATGGACGGATTCGGATTCGTATGCTCTTCCAGCCCGAGGTCATGGCCAGGACACGGCAGAAAACTTCCACCTTTAGCACAGCAGGACGCGCGGTTCACGCAGATTGGCGCTTTGCCTGTGTCTGCCGGGAAAGGCGTGTTCCAGGGTGTTGCCGGTGTGTTTAAACGTGGCGACAAGGATAATGATGAGCTGCCTGCGGTCCCCGACCTTCCTGCTGGCCAGTCCTCCCACCCTGTCGGCGTTCCTGCCTCTGCAGCTGCGACTAGTGAACCTTTCCCCGTTGGCAAGGCATCCACGGATAGCGCCCAGACGCACCCTGGTACATTGCGAGTGACAATATTAGGCGCAAAGGACATCTCGGCCAATGAGAGTAAGGCATATGTGAGCGTCCGCATTGGTGATAAGGAGTTCAAGACGAAACACTCCCATAAGACTGCTACGCCCGAATGGTATGACCGGACATAAAATCATCCCGCACGAAATCCTGAAATGATTCATAGGAATGAACCTTTCATCGTCCCCTGCATCGTCGGCTACTACCAAACTGTACGCCTGGATATATGATCACAAAACCCTTGGCAAAGATAAAGAACTTGGATCAGGGGAGGTTGATGTAAGTTACAATAGGCCTAACTTCTGGAAAACTTGTTGACTATTGCCTCCAGATTTGGCGGCATATCCAGCCTCAGGGTCTCTCATCTGCAGAAGTTTCTGTAGAATTGCGACAGGGCGGTCTCTTGCGACTGAGACTTGAGTTTGACCCGACCATGAACCCTAGCAGCAGCAGCTCGATGTCTTCAGGCGAACATGTGTCCAGGACATTATCAATTGTGACGCCATCCCGCTTTAGCATACGAGGCCGCCGCCCCGGAGCTGAAGCTGCTGGTGATGACTGATTATAGACCGTACATACAAACTGAACTCGATTTTCCATTCTTTTGATGTCGATGTATTGCTTGACCCATTTTACTACATGCACTCAATTCAACCCTACAACTTTTTTTCCGGCACAACGGTTTTTGAAGAACAAAAACGCAGTACAAAAAGATGTTCCCGTCCTGCCCGGCGCTGGAGTACAACCTGAAGTATCCAGTTGGAATTGATCAGCCACCTTGCCTCGAAGACAGCTCTGCTCAGAACCCACGTGGCTCTCAAGACCATGGTCCTGTAGCATTCTCTGTTGAATTCCGGATACGTTGTTTTGTTCCAGCGCAACCAAGTAGAAACGACCCTTGTCAGAAAGTAGATCCTGTGACAAGCATCAGCTGCCGAAAAAGCCTCCTTTACGATGAAATATTGTACCTTGAGAAGCTCCAGAAAAGCGTTGGTCACTTGCATACCGTCATGTCCACCGGCCCAAGCACCAGAAATACCTTTGGCCTGTTGGGCGATTTGAGTCTCTTCGTCCTCAGTAGGCACATATGGAGGGTTGAAGAGGACTATGTCGACTTGCTGTCGAAGGCGAGGCGTCAGAGGGGAAGCAAAGGATGTGTTGATGCATTCAAGCGAGACCTGAAAAAAAAAAAAAACAAAGAAAAGTGTGTATTCTACTGGTTTGCAAGATCCCTCGAATCTATACCTCATTGTGGGAGCCAGTGGCGCTAGTGCAACGACAGGCATGGGGGTTGATGTCGGTGCATAGGTAGACTGGAGCCGCGTGGTGATGATAAATGGTGCATTGGGATGAAAACCCGAAGAGTAGGACATACGGACGGAGGGGCCCAGGATTTGAGCAAGGAAGGTTGAAACACAACCGGAACCGGAACTTGTGGGTATTAGGGATTAGCAAGGGGAGTCTCTGGCGTTTGGGCGAATGGGACGGTGGGCTGCTACCCACCCGATTTCTAGACAGATAGTAGGTTTTAAAAGCTTCAGATCTTCGGCTTCAGCTTCTAGCGCGTCGAGAAAGAGGAAAGTGTCTTCTGTTCCAGTCAACTACATTCGCTGGTCTGATGCTACATTCCTTTTATTTACCTGCTGGCTCGTATATTATTGCATAGTCATGGCTCGTCAGATGGGAGAGGCTGGGAGTAGGAATCATAATATCGTACATGCAGTCACACACACAGGGAGATGTTCTACAGCAGCCCAAACACGGCATCATCGCACCGCCCTCAAACTGCCTGTTCTTAAGGCTATAAACGCATAGGTACACAGGCATCGGATCGTGTGTAAATGGACGTCAATATTCAGTATTGATAGCTAGTCATTCCCTTGATTGATTGCTGATCTCAAGGAGGTACAGAGTTCGTGGTAGTAATAGTAGCAGGGTACGCATCAGGGCCGTTGACTCCATACTACTTACGATGTATGGTTGGCGATAGATGGTAAGTGGTCAATGTTGTTAGGTATGTATCTCTTTAGTCGCTCCGGCGACCCACTTCTATCTGCACCGCGGATCTTACCACGAAATTGCTACAAACACAAGACCCTGATGGGGTTGGGACGGTCCCCTCCCCAAACCCTTTGCTGGGATCACAACGAACGGTGCACAAGTCGGCCTGCAGAAAACTGGTCTTCGGACTCATGGGCGGCTGTATTGGTGGAACAAGATTCTAGGATGTCTTATGATCACGGTAGACCTGCACGTATTCAGGAATACTGGGTATATACGATTGTATGAGTGCCGATGATCAATGGTTGCTATAATGCTAATTTAGATTTTGCATTTAGCACATTCCAATCAATACTCGAGCCGGGCCCATATTTTGCTTCTAGCCACTCGTTGGCTTTCTTGAAATGCTCATTGCCCAGGAATCCTTTGTGCGCAGAAAGGGGGGAAGGGTGTGCTGATCTGCGGTTTCTATGAGTGACACGAAATGATGATTGTAACAAAAAAGGTATATACTTCAAAACTAGATGTTTTTTCTGGGGAACCAAACGTTTTAGGAGGATCATCCCGAGTAAATTGAATTGACCTACCTCATCCACACCGATTGCATCACATGTCTTTTGGGCAGGAAGGCCCCATGCCATGAAGACAACACCTGGGTGTTCTCCATCTCCCCTTGCTAGAACCTTGCGTAGAATTTCTGCGGTGAAGGTCTCCCATCCTTTTTGGAATGAGACCCTGCCTTGTGTGCTCGAACGGTCAAACTAGTGTTGAGCCATAAAACGCCTAGCCTTGCGACTCGACCTAGGTCACTGTATATTTTGAGGTCCAGATATAAATCGTCAGCATAGAGCGATCTAACATACCCAGACGAAGGCGTCGTAAATCCAGGTATGTCTCGACAAATTTGTTTGTAGATATTCTTCAGGGAACCCGGGGGCTTGGTCGGGGGTAGTACAGAGAATGAGAGCCCTAAGTTTGGATACATCAGATTAGAACCTCAAGGTATAGATTCTGGGAGCTTGCCATGCGCCTGACCAACGTCATGATAGGGATCCTAAATTCTTATTTATACCACCATGCTTGCGGCTGGTAAATCAGATGTTCTACTTACCTGTCCGAGAATGACGACCTTTACTTGGTCAAGGGGGGTAAGTCTCGACCAGGTATAAATTTGCTCCACTTATCCTCCGTCAACTAGCGCAGAACCAGCATAGTAATACACTCACCTGGAGGATAAACAACGTCGGAGACATTCTCATCAACCAGGAATTGCTTGAGCTATTACAAGGAAGACCAATCAATCACGAGTGACCCTCGTGAGCTGCCAGTGGTTTGCACACCTTCTTGAAGTATGGTTTCGTGAATTCAGGCTTAAGGACATCATACCAAGACTTGTCCATAGTCTCCTCTTCGAGTGTATTGAGCGTAGCTTCAATGATAGCTCGGTTCTTAATTGGTGGATCTTTGGTATTTTCTTCTTCTGCTAGTTTAGCCGTCGCTATATTACTGTATTTCAATGTCCCCCTCGCAGATGCCCGCTGAAGGTCACCTACTGGCATTCTTCAAACTAACGGAACGCCCAGACTTGTGGGAAGGTCTTGCAGCACTCGCAGCGGCGACGGCGGAAGCTGATATTTTCTTTGACTTTGTAGTGGCCGTTTTGACAGCATTTGTCACGGCAAGCATTTTGCTTCCGGTGTTAGAGGCCTTGGGCATAATTCACCTGTACTGGAGGTATGGGTACAAGGAAGAGATTGTGTTCAGGGCGTGTTCGTGTTATGTACAGTTGTTTGACTCTACATCAGTCACTTGCGGTCGCGAGGGGGGCTGTGCCTAAGGGGTTGGCCGCAACTTCAAGCGCTCATATAAAAGATCACATCTCCGGTTTGCGCTGACCAAATTGCTACGTGTGTGCGAGTCCAGTCTTGTCTGATGCGGATGGAGACCCACTGGTCTTCGGCACATCCAACGGTTGAGGAAATCCTAGGTCGAGAAATCAATTCTTTTACAGGGGAGCATCCCGAGGTACTCAGGTAACGAACAGACTGACATGTCCCAAATATGAGTGGTGTTGTCACTGGCACTGGGAGTTACGTTGAATTTGATGTTAAGTGCAGTCGGTTTATCGTGGCCCGACTCACGAATGAGCTATTGGAATACGTTGCTGGGAGAATCTCTTGACGATGGGATAATGGCAGCTCGGATAATCAATCTGTGAGGAGGATTCAATATAAGCAACACGTCTACTTATGCGGGCTCTTGGCATTCACCCTACACCAATTAATGTTGCAACCGTCATCAAGGTGGTCCGGATGAAGCCTAAATATACCCGCCTCCGCGTCACATCGTCGAATTGAGAGATGATGGGTCTGCATCGTTGAAAAAGCACAACTATCTTTGCTGAAACTTTGGATCAGCTCGGCGATAGAAAACATCCTCTCAAACTCACCATAGACTACAAACCACACACAGAGGCCGGGAAGAGAGCCCGCGGCACCGATACAACATCTATTTTCTGCATTAAAACTCGAAATTTCATGGGAGTGTGGATTCACCTACGGGATATTGTTGGATGTGTGACAATAAATACCGCTCATATCTAGTCTCAGACTCGACCTTGTTTGATCGTTGGTTGGGATCAACTGCATGATTGTTCATTGGTGTTGGGGCTTTTCCTCTCGGACACGGAGCTATGACGTACGAAGAGATCAACGATAAGAACGATGAGGATAATGGCAACAGGTAGGACAAGGAGCTTGGGAAAGGGGGGATCGAATGGGTCTCAGGGTTCTCATTTGATGAAAGCATGGTAGCTCATAAGTCTCGAAGTCGCCTTTGAGGGTCGGTCTTTGTAGAACAGCTCTTTTAGAACGAGGAAGAACTTGAGAGAGGCAAATCAGCATCAGATTTCGATGGATGGATAGCAGAGAGAGCCTCACATTCACAACGAAGCAGGCAGAACTGATAGCACCGCTAACCAGATTAAATGAGCTCCATAATCGACGTCGGGTGGAGTGGACTCGCTACGTTGGGGTTGTATACATAAGCAAGGCTTGAAAAGCACATATCGGCAGCGGTGGCTGGGAATGGCCTTGCTCTCCAATCAAGATGAAGTAGCTTGCCGTATATAGGGTGACCAGAAGCATGACATTAAACCAGGTAGGGCTCCTTTGTATTTGACGCGAGACTGCTGCTGGGAGTATCACAAACAACAGGAAGATCGTAAGGAAAGGGTCCGAGACGTCAAAGCCAATGATTCTAGATAGGCTGCATTCCCGCTGGAGACCATGTTCAAGTCGAGTGATGGACGGGAGGAGCCCGAAATCCCACATAAATATAACAAGTTTCTTGCGTTCCCTGGGATCATCGTGGTATCATGACTGGATACCGTTCACATAGTAAGTGATCAGCGCCGCTACATGGTTTCCAGGTTCGGGATCATTATGATCTTACAGATGTGTGCAGCTCTTAGCAGCGACATATCTGATTCCATTACTTCACTTGGCTGTGATGGATGGAATATCAAGAATAGAATAAGCATTGGAGTGTCGAGTTCTTTGGAGTACAAGGTCCGTCATCGGATATCGATTGGATATAGCTGCTTTCCGTTTTGACCTACAAAGGTGTTGTTACTTGATCGTCAACCAGATCCAGCGACTGATATTTTGCGATGCAAAGCGAGGCCGACAGTATGTAGGCTACCTACTCCTGAGTCGATACGCATAGCACCTGGCGGTGACGCTGGCCGCATCGACTGCTGGACATATGCATGGGCTTTCGGATGAGCGCTTGGGGCGTCAGTTTCCCGTCAGTCTTCGAATGGCACGGTCGCCTTGCGCCTTGGTGACCTTCTTCTCAACCTCCCACGTTACCCTTTCAATACTGTCGACGGTCATCACAGGTTTCTTGCCAAGTTGCCTTTAGGAATCACCATAAAAAAATCCGGGTTTGCGGGGATTTCGGAACTCACCTCTTCTTTTTGACTACGGGAATTAATGTGATCTCATTCCCTCCCGCTTCGTCGTCTGGGGCTCTTAGTTCTGTTTCGCTGTCTGAGTCTAACACGATTTTCTTCAGCCTTTTAGACTTGGTAGGGAGGATCATTGCGGATTCATCTGAATCGTCAATGGTATTGTCTTCTATTGACAGGATTTTCATCTCCCGTTCAAGTCTTGAAACTCGGGGTTGCTTTAACTGTTTGATAGGCACTGAAGATTTCTTCTCCGGTGTTGAAGTTTTAATAGATCTGGATGGTGCATTCTTGGAGGGTTTCCACTCTTCGTCTTCATCTTCACTCCTATATTCTTCGTCATCAACATGTTCGTCTTCATCTCCATCCCCGTCCCCGTCCCCTGCATCTACTTCTTCAGCCGCAAGGTCGAGGAGGTCGTTCTCGGCCTCTTCCTCGACAGCTTCATCAGTCAAATCGTCCATGATGTCCTCTTGGTCCGGTGGCGGCGGCGGTCCCGAGATACGTTTTCGGCCTGCATCATTCGGAGGTGGCCGTGTCTGTGCTGGATTTATTGTCCCTTTAGCCAGGGGTTTGCCAGCGAGTGGGGAAGCGGTGGACATGTCCTCCAAGAACTGAGATATATCTTCTTCAGAGTCTTCACCATGGATCATCTGTGGGGAATCAATAGGCGTTGGCGTTGTATATTGGACAGACAGCGTACTAAGCTCATCTCGACATCTGCGACATCCTCTTCCTCCTCTTCATCGAGGTGCGCCTGTATGTTGGGATGTATATTCTTGACGGGATTACCAAAGAGACCGGCCTTATGCAGCATATCAATTTTCGCGTCCGTTTTGAGTTCATTCTGTTCCAGCTTGAGAACATCAGCATTAGCTTGCGGATGGTTTGAAGATGTTGAAATATACCGCACCTCGTTCATGAGACGACGTGAATATTTTTCCTCCATTGTTCTCATTTGTTCTTCCATCTCTCGTATGACTTCCTCCCTGGTTTCCGCTTCAATGAGTGCACATCTTATCTCGGCTTCAAACAACTAGAGAAAAAAGGATGTGTTATTGGATTGCAAAGTCAAACATGGGAAGCAGTATTACCTGCATGCGTAAGTTCTCGACCTCATCAAATAGGGCATCAACAAGTGGATTGAGAGGTTCGTCGTCATTATCATCCGCTTCATCTGTCGGTTCATCCTCTGCCAAAGTATCAGGTTTTCGTGTCAAGTGACGGCGGGAGGCACAGACCTTCGACAACTTCCAGTACAGCTTCACTGGCTTTCTTGCCCATACCCATGGAGATCGTGACCTTTCTCCTGAAGGGGTTGGGGTTGACTTCCGGATCATTCATCGTCAAAGGGTTCAAGTCCTTGAACTTCTGGCTTTGCAGTTTACCTGGGCCTATCGACGATACTTTGTGAACGGGAGCAGGTGCATTCGTGATGTACACCTCTCTGGCTAGCGCGGAGAATTTCATGACATGCGAGTTTTCGTCATAGCCTGTGTCGTACGGGTTTACATTGACAATCATAACCTGCAGCAGAAGAACATGAGCGTTTTCTTGCCGCGCTTTAGAGGGTACTCTTTACCGCTCGCCCTTCGCCAATGAAATAGTCCATCAGGGTTTCAGTGAGTTTGCTGTGGCGGAACGGGATGACTGCGAGTGTCTTTCTGACGTCCTTCGTGTCAACCCTGCCACCTTTTCCCAAACTCTCCTGACTGAGGCTGGTTGCTAGCTTTCGCTGATTTAAGCGCATAACTTCCATGCATTGGCCGAGAACCATAAGTGATTTATTAATGTTGCCAGCTTCTTTAAGACGCTCGCCCGTCGTGTGGGTATGTTTCGTGCGTTCTGAGCCAGCAAGATCAACTAAGGTAAGACGAGACACTTGCAATGAAGTCGGATCCTGAGTTGACTCATTCAGATATAGTAAGTCATGGTGGGAGAGAAGAAGCGCCTTACATCCTTCTCTCCCCGGTGACCCCTGACGATCTTGATAATTACCATGCCATGGCTTCGGCTACTTTCGCGATTGGCCAACGTCCCGAATACACGACGATGTAGCTGCCCGAGCTTTACGATGGATTTGGCTTGGGCAGCGCTATTGACACGGAACTGGCGGAGTCCAGCAATGTATTTACCGCTAAATTCAGCTTCCCCGTTATCGGAAGCAGGGGATGGTCGCAGAGGCAAGGCTTTCCGGGTTAATAACAAGGATTTATCAGCTGCAGTCCTCTGAGGTTGCTTATGGCTAGAGTTGTCCTTGATCGACTCGAGAAGATCGTATACTTTCTCGTTATACACCTCGACGTATGAGATCCAGACAGTGTAATCGTAGTTGCGATCGATTGTAACCACTGTTGGATCAGCATCCAGGTCAGATTCAATGTTGAAATCGAGCTGTCCAAGGACCTCTGTCAATGCAGGCTCCGTGGATAACTGGGGAAGATTAGAGTCGTTGGCATCTGACGGCTCTATTCCATATAGTCGCACGGGACGATACTGGTTCGGGCTGAGTGGATTACAACGACAGGGGAAGATGCCACTTACTTTACCATCGCCCTGCAACCCCTCGATACTATTAAAAATTACATCAAGGGTCCTTGGCAGAATTCCGGCAGAGCCTTGCTTATTGCCACCCTGTACGGTGTAGGTTTTTCCGGAGTTGGTCACTCCGTATGTGAATAATAGACCATTTTGTCCTTGCAAGATATCGCGTACGAGAGGTAGCGTCGTCTTGGCGAAGAAATCGGATTGCGTTGTTTCCGGGGGGAAGATGTGGGAAAAGGTATATAGGGATGACGGAGAAACTGCAGATGATCGAAATCGAGCTCGGTTGCTTTGATTCTCTTGGGGATCTGTCATTTGCACCGTTGTATCGGAGAGAGGTGTCAGGTAAGGTGCTAGGGTTGGTTCTTCGTCCCCAAGGTGGGGTCGTATCCGTAGATAGGCCTGTTGAATGTTCAGCGGTGGTGTTATGTTTATATCTAGGGAGCACTCACCATGATGGGTTCGCGATCCGAACTCTGAGCCGCAAATTTGGTGGTTTTGTGGGCTGGAGCTGTTTTTGTTTTGGGATGCGAGGATCCACCGGGGATGATAGCAGAGCTCTCGCGGTTATTAAGAGGTTTTCTTATGGTCGTACGTTTGGTAGTTGTAGCCAAAGCGGTTGGTGGCACTGAAGCTTTTGCGGTGATCTTGGGCTTTGCGACTTTCCTCGCTGCTGGAGCTGTGGGAACACCTAAAGTCGCCTTGTTGCGTGTCGAGGCTCTTGTAGCCATACCGGGTGGGTTAGCCATTGGTAGCCCGAAGGATCTATGAGGCTTGTTAGCTGACTGGTAAGTATGAGGGTCTAAAGATCGACTAATCATATACCTCGAGGGAGGTCCCAAGACGAAAGTTGTAATATACTACGCACTGAAGCTTTATTTCCTGTTGAGCAGAGGGCAATAATAAGGTGGTGATTAACGGTCACATGACCTGAATTAGAGACGCGTCACGCGTCAAGCTTGTTGAGTCTTGACCGGTTTGGGTGCAGTAACATTGTCTTCAACATTTTCAACCAAAGGTCAATCTTCCGTCGTCCTCGTCATGGCTGTTCTTAAAGAGAATCTCTCGAATCGTCGTCGTTCAATTGCTGTTACCGGTCAGAGCAGCCGTGAAATCGCTGCTCCAGCTGGAAAACGACGGGCACACAGTATCGTGCCAGGGGATCGTCTAAGTCCGTTGGCGAAAGCCCGCCGGTCGCTCGTGAGTTATTTTTTTCTGTGCACTAAAAGGATCTCTAAAATGGCGAGGAACAGGCTCCAAGAAAGAGTATCTTGAAAACCTCTTCAGTTGTCAATACAGAGGAAGCATCCGAGCAGTCGTCGCAGCCTTCGCAATCTCAATCTCTGCTATACGAGGACGCAAATGTCACACAATCTATGGACCTTACTACCGACTGTCAGGCTCGTATTCATGATAACGTCTCTCGCAAATCCTTTGGTCGGCGAGTCAGCTTTGCGGAACATGCTCAAGTACGGCTCTTCCAAATACGGGAGAGTAATCATACCAACAGTACAGGCTCTCCTCAATCATCGCCTGTTCAGTCATTCCCGGAAGCGAACCAGCAACCCACTCTTTCCGATGAGAATGATTATCCAGCCTCATTTTCCCGTAATAGGAGGCGGAATTCGCTCCGCTACTCCAGTGCGGGGAGTGAAGACATGGACCTCACGTCTGCCAATCCTGCCGCATTCTTGCCAACTGAAAATAACGGATCTGTTTTGATGAATAGAGAGTTGGAATTAGATGACGATGAAGACGACATGGACGTGACAGATATCCGTGGTGGTTTTGTCCGCAGACGGCCACCCCCCCTTGGTGGCCGACAGCCTTTTGCACCTGTTCAGACAGCAGATTCGATTATGTTTCCATCCGACGATGCAATTCCTTCAGACGATGATGATCAAGCACGATCTTTTATCGAGGGCAATTCACAGTCACAGTCGGAGGCGGACCATAGTGGAGAAATGGAATTCACGGTACCGATGGGCCAATCGCTTCGCCCACCGGCTACACAAGACCCCGTATGGCTCGCGCTTCGCCAAATTACTCATTCGGGTGACGCCCCTCCTGAGCCTGAGCTCTCCTCTGAGGACGATGTACAAGCTGGTGGTGCTAGAAGCGGGATGGATCTAAACGATGCCATGGCTCGCCTTATGCGTGCACGGGGCTCCTTGGCTGGAAGTGCTGAGGATGCTATGGAGGATATGGACATCACCACTCCTGATCCTGGTTATGTGGTTCAAGAGGATTCCCTTTCGAGTACAGATGATAGCCTGAACGATGACTTGGGCGAAGGAAATCAGACCCTCAATATCAGCAAAGTCGTCGGTCGTATAAGTCTCGGCGGAGATGCTCGAACCAGCCTCGGTTACCAGGACTCGACTATGGATGAATCCGGGATATATGGCTCCATCGTTCCTGTTTCTTCGTCAACACCTAGGCCGTCCATTGCGACGGGGACTCAGCAAGGGAATGTGTCAACGAGCAGCCCACAGGGAAGAGTAGCAGTAGAGTCCCAAAAACCTCCTGCCGTGTTCCAACCGCCAGAAGGTGGTTCGAGTGCACCACCGTCAACAAATACAGTGGAGCACTCGCGACTTACTCCTTTCACGTTCGTTCCTCCTCCATCTGCACCTGTGCAGCCATCGAGGCCGGCCTCTAGACCAACTTCACCCACCAAACCAAAACCAAAGCCTACGTTTTCTGCTGCTTTTGCCCCTCCCGTTGCTAGACCTTCTCCTAGAAGGCTTTCCAGTTCGTCCGCTCCTGGTCAAATGTCGCCTAGTAAGCGACCCTTCTCAGCCTTGCAAGATGGCGACATAACGAGCTCAACACGACCTAGCCCTGCGAAGCGGCAAGCTTTGACCCCAAAGTCATCCGAAGAACCAAAAAAAGGCCCCTCTCAGTCAAGAACATTGCTATCACCCAATAAGGTTTCATTGACCGCTCTGAACCGAGTAACAGAAAAACGAGCATCTGGTTATTTTGCACGCAGAAGAAGCCTCGGAAGCGGGTTGTTGACAACACAGAACGAACAGAGAGCAGATGATTCGACACCTTACTCCGCTTCACCCAGCAAGAAGACTGGTATTCGTCACAATCGGGCCAGTTTGGGTTCTGCTCCCTCGGACGCTTCGGCACGATCCGATATAAATGCGGCTGCTTTTACGATCCCTCCGAGCATTGCGTCCCAGGCCGAAGACATTCGGGTGGGTAACACACGAAGGGAAGCACGACAAGTTACTGCTAGCCCAGCCCCAACAAGAGAATCGCTAGCTCCTACCTCACCAAGGCCTGTGCCGCTCGGATGGGTGCCACCAGAGTCTGCTGGTGCAGAGTACACTATGGTCACGGATGTGGCTGATGATGACGGTGGCGGCGATGGGGGTACGATAGAGGTTGAGCGAGTGGGGGGTCAAATGGAGGACGAGACAGTAAATCCTGATGTCTGCGTGATGAACCCTCTTGCTGAACAGCTTCTATAGGAGTTTATATCGATCGACCGGTTCTTTTCAATGACAAATATCAAGTTCATGGACGAGTTGACTGCCCCCAGACGGTCCCTTCATATCCAACATGGATTCTCCCAGGCTCGTAGCCCAACAGAAATACCCTTATCAGAGTATTATGTCGCGATGAGTATTGATATTCCTCAGCTTGGTCTATTCAGTCGAGTGTCGAAGGATTTGGAAGGGTGGATGGAAAGAAGCAAAGCAGACTTTGCTCAGGCCGAGGAAGAAGCAGCCAAGATAACCCCAGAATTATTCATTGAATTCATGCGAGCAGATGAAGAGGGTCAAGCAGAACTTTTGGTTCGTGGTCGCCTTTCTGAGTCACAGATAGACATACAATAAACTATTACTTTCCAGCATCAGCTGAATCTTATTCGGGTCAATGCGAGGGGTCAGGCTAGGTCCGATTGGTATGACTGGAAGCTCCGATGGGTAGGGGGCCTGCATATGACTGCAGAACAAGCGTTTAATGACCTTCAGGCGGTAAGCTTATCTTGGCTCGGTATCCTATGTTTGGCCAACATTTATCCGGCTGTGTTTAGGATGCGAACATTCTGGAGCCTATCAGGCGTGCAGCCGAAGAACTGGTGCCCGCATTTGAGAAGGAATACAAGGAAATTATGCAAGAACTTGAGCGGGAACAGGCGGAGGTCGCAGAAATTGAGGCTAGCGACCAAAAATATCTTAATGACCTCAAGGTTTCCATTACCGAGCAGAAGTGAGTCAGGATCATTTTGCCTTGGGTTATCAGTTGATCTTGTACGCAGCATTGAAATAGAAGCACTACGGGCGGAACTCTCAGAACATAACGAGCAACTTAACTATCTTCAGAGCCGATTGCAAGAGCTCCAAACCCAGAAAAAGGATGCCATCGATGCTATCACTAGAGCCCAACGGGTCTTGCAGATACAGAAGAATAGCACAAGGGCCGAAGTATTCCGACTACGAGGTTTGTGCCGTAGTGTTCTTTGCCTCGTGCTCAAGCCGACTTGCCGTGTTGCAGACGAACTTGAAACGCTAGAAGACCTTCACCGCTTGCGCGTCACGAAAGTCGACCGGGATATTTTTGAATGCATCTACGCGTCGTGCTACAAGATTATCGTTCCCTGCAAGAACTACCTGCCTATCACGGCAACCGTTGATATTACGCGGGTCGGGAAGTTATTGGCCCAGACCAAGGATGACTTTCCTCAACTCAATAATGTATTCCTCAGAGCAGCTAAAGCTATGGTCAATCGAAGTGCCGCGAGTTCCTGCCTAGAGGTCATTCTTTTCTTGCGCCCCCCTATTGACACTTACATTAGTTCTAGATTGTTCGCCGATTGATAAGTTATTGGTCGTCATGTTCACTGCTTCATGCTCAACTCCGACTACTTCTCATTAAATACCCCGTTGAGATTGTGCCTGTTGATACCACTACCAACGGCTTACCGGGCTTCCGGGCGAGGACGAAAATAATGATCCCATCCAAAAAAGCCAAGGTCTTCGTCTCGTTCAACTTGCCATCCGAGGTCTTCTCGCGTTGGCCATTATCGATCAGCTCTTTGACTTTCGACATTGACGTTGCCTATGGGCCTGTTAAGTTGGTTACATTTTCCGTCCATCGGGAGTTTCTGCATGCTCATCTTTTGCTTGCAGTCAATCCATAATCGCACAAGCCGTAGCAGAACGTATCAGTCAAGCTACGTCATCTGCTAATTATGCCTGTTTGCTAGATGCATGCATTGAGGCACAGGAAATATATAACCAGTAATGTATGATATACCTGACTTGCCTGATTCTACAACTTCCCACTTCCCACATTCTTTCGTGACCTTATATGTATCACCAGTTCACTTCCCCAGCCCTTCACACGATGTGTATATGCAGAAATATTAGATTGTCGTTATCAGGAGTCATCAAGATCGTTTCTAGGACTGCATCAAGAATAGGACATGAAGGAGCGCATCGAACACGGCGAAAAAAAAAAGATATATATCAACTGAACAATGAGCACATGATAGTACAGCTGGAGGGATTGCATAAGTCAAGATACCAGATCGTAAGGTATGCGCGATGCTACCTTGAGATGGGGGTTAACGTCATGTGGTCCACAGGAGAAAACACGAGTGGGCTTACGTTGAGGTTTAGGATGAGACCGCCCGGGTCAACTGGTCTAACTCAACCAGGAGAACGGATAACACAGCCCGATCGCCTTTCACAAGGTCGAGCTCAACCTCCGACACTTCTCGCACACCCATCCACTCAGACGAAGCTAAACGCGCCGCGCCGCCAGCCTCAGCCACCAGTCTCTCCCTTCGCCTCTCGATCTCCCAGTTCCTTCTCGCACTTTCCTCACTCTTCTTTGCAACCTCCTGAACGGCCTTCTGTTGTTGGGCATGCGCATACCCCAGCTGTTGCTCTAATGAGGACACATGCGCCAGCTGTTCCTTTCCATTGCGTTCGATGGCCTCGAGATGTGCGATATGTCTCGCCGTCTCCTGTATCTGTCGTATGTGTGCTTCCTTGATGTTATGAATTTCTTGCTCCATGGCTTGCATCTGCATTAATCTCTCCTTGGCAATAGTCTCCGCCTGTGCAAGTTGAAGTCGGAGCAGCGTGACAACAGGTGAATCGACTGAGCTACTATCCATGAGGGATAGGCTAAACCTTTGTGAGGCATGCATCGCGGGTGAGGGTGTTACATCCGGGAGGAGGACCTGTGATATCGAACCGTACCCCGAAGGAGAGTCGAGTGCACTTAAACATGGGCTCTCCGGTATCTCCAGGTTCGCACTCAAAGCCGGAGACGCAGCACCAGAACGGAACGGCGCTGGGATGTCGGCAAGCATCTTCTCGATTTCATCCTCACCCAGCGTTTTCGATGCCTCAGATGCAAGTTGCTCCCACGATAAGATTGAACCACGACCAGCATTACGAGTGCCAGCCCCTGATGGCCGTGGTTGGGGGGGCCGTAGCAAAGCTGAACCACCATCACTGAGAGGTGTTGGTGACAAGTAGGACATATTTGCCCGCGTTGGTAGCTGAGATAAACCCCGTGTAGGAGTTTTGGGTTCGGCGCCTCTGCGGGATCGCACTTTCTGTATTCTGGGCATGAAGGGTGTTGGTGCAGCTAGATTCGCAACAGGGGCAAGAAGAAGTTCTACGTCCTCTTCATCCTCTTCGTCCTCGCCGATACCTTCAGAGATGTGGGACATGTTGCCGCTGGCCGGACCGCTGCCGGCTTTTGATGGCGTACGAGCATGACGAGTGGCAGGTGAAGGTGATTCAGAACGTAGAGCACTAATAGGTGTATTCGTGCGTGACTGATTCTTGTCTTGTGTGGCCCGTCGGAGCGAGGGCTTCACGACGGGTGATTTTGGAGTATGTGGGACAATAGAGCTTGACGATGAAGATGAGGGTGGGCGGGAAACTGCAGAAGCGGTGGTCGCAGTTTTAGACGTTTTAGCAGGGCGGGTCGGGGAGCTTCGGTTAGAAGAAGGCTTGACTGTGTGAGCCTTGGTGGGTGTTGGGGGCGTGGGCGTAGTATTCAATGGTCTCAAGACAGCCCGCTGCGGAAGGGGGCTTATAGCACGAGTGCCCTTGCTTGCAGGAGAGGTAGCGAGAGCAGTGTCAGCCCTCCGCCTCTCCTCCTTCTCGTCGTCCGAGCTGTTGAAACGCCGTCGGGTGCCTGCACGAACGGCGATAGGTGAAGGCGGCTGCTTCGGTTGCTCAGCAGCAGCCGACTTGGGTCGATATTTTGGCAAGGAGGATGCGGCCGTGTTGATATTTCTTGTACGTAGGGCGGCTGGCCGGTGGAGGGTGCCATTTGTTGGTGTATCATGGGCGGAATCGCCAGACTTGGAAGCCTGTTCGTCGGAGGAGGACCTCTGCATGGTAACAGACACTCGCCTGCGAGTGCTGATCTTCACGTCCGGAGTGTTCATTCTGACGGTGGCTTGGGGCGGGGACCTAGAGTCGCTCATGCATACGCGAGGTGCAGACGGGTTGACGGCGCTGAGTCGACGGGATTCCTTGACCTTCTTAGAAGGCTTGCTCGTGTCCTTGTTGTCCTTGTCTTTGGCTCTGTCCTTGTCTTTGTTTATGACATCTGCAAAGGCCTTGCTGACGGAAGCAAGATTGAGAGATTGCCTGATAGAAGTCCTCCTCGTGGCTGGCCTGGTCTTTGGACTAGGAGCGGCTGTTTCGCCTGGCATAGTCTATAGGGAGGGTCACGGAGATCTGTGATGTCGTGGCGAGGTCGTCGCGTGTCGTGACTGGCGTTATACTAGCGTGAAGAGTAGTAGCAGCTGCGTAACCGGAAGAGAAGCTGCCTGCAGTTGTTCAATTCAAACTTAAACAAGTGTTGGAATCCAACCGCCTCTATTTGTCCGTGTTATGGTATGTACATTCACATTAGTTTACCACATAAATCGCACGTCGCCCCTCGGATAGTACAGAAATACACCCATCGTGATCGCATTGATGAGAGCGTACCAGACACCCTCTAGCACCAGTCCCCAGGTTGGGACATCAGGTATCTGTGCCCGGAGTAATATATAGGGTATCAAAAAATAACGTGGTTCCAGCAGCGGTGCAGGTAGCAGCGCAGGTACGACCAGCACAGGTAACAGAAGCGTTTGAAGTAACGTTTGCTCGCGGCCTGGACGTCGATCAATATCTGCCTATGCGGAGGACCAACCCGTGAATACACACCAACACGCAAAAACCACGCCCATGCGCAGGCGAGGTATACCGGTGTGAAGAGATACGGTACCAGAGGGTGAAACATGTATATTCTTCTCCATACGTAGAATGTGTAGTGCCTGTTATCCGCAAGCAAGAACGGGTGATGGATTCTGTAGAAGCTTTGTATCGAGAAGTATTCCCACGAACAAAGAGAAAAAGTACTGACGTGAAAAATTTGACGGTAGTACCCATGAGACAAATTAGGGCAACGGTGATCAATGCACGTCTGGTCAAATCCCAGAAGTGGATAAGCAACACAACCCTAAGCACTAGAAAAAGGACACCAACATTTTACCACCAAACATGCGTTTTCGGACATCGTGTATCAGATCCTGCATACTCAGAGATCCACTAAGAAGCACCGGCCAGCCGAAAAAGGTTGTGGCCACTATAAAGTAATAGACTTGCGGAATGTGGAGAACAGGAATGTGATTCGATTTGTCACCTGTGATTGAGATTACTCTTCCGCACCACATTTGCAATGATGCAATGATACACGTACCAAGGACGATCCCCCCGTTCCAGATTATAAAAGTCCCGAACGCAAGTAGTACAAGCGAATAAGGGAAAAAGGAAGGTAATACATCCGGAAGGACCTTTGGAGCGCTGGAGATAGCCCGAAACAGATCGACTGCAATAGCCGACTAAGTCCTTGCCACAAGGAAAGCACCAACTCAGAAATCGCTCACCCATGGACGCGTGAAGAGCTGGAGGGTCGTACAGTTTCGCGGGAGGAGGTGCACCTGGCTGTGCGCGCCTATAGCGCAAGAACATGAGCTGGCTCGAGGCATAAGCGTATATTACCCAGACGATGTTATTTTGCCTAAAGGTGCAACTGATCAAACCTAGCTAAACTTCTTCATTTCATACGAGCAGCACAGAATTTCCAAGATGAAAACCCACCAAGGCGGCCAACCAATGTCTATCCTCCGTAGCAGCCACGATAGTTGCTACCACGAACAACAAGCTTGGGATATCAGTGTAGTAGAGGAATCCGAAAAACCAGGCAACTGGAAAGGCCGCAAGCACAGTCGCTTCGAGTGCTGGAGCCATGATCGAGACAGGCGGTCGCTCTCGTTTGTGATAACATACAAGGCGTGTTAGTGCAATCGGCAGGGCGAGCAGGGATAGGAGTGTGGTGAGCCGAAGCATGGGTATATTGCACTTGAAGAGGAAGAGACGTTTCAGCAGCGAGGACATGATGTAACTGATGCACGTCGTTTCAGTACTGCATTCATTGCAAAGACAGCGACGAGACGCAACGGAGAGAGGAGTAGAGGTGGATACGAAGCATGCAGGCCACACGCAGGAACAGAACAGTGGGGAAATGACGTGGTACGCATGAAGAACTCACAGTCCTGGAGGCGTTGTAATTTTTGGGTCCCAGGTTGAATATTCACCGCGACAGTACGCCTGGGCCTGTGGAATGTGAAATGGCTCGTCCTAGAAGACAGGGAGTGGGCTGAGCAACCATGTGAATGGGGATGGTGAACGGAACGAACCATGTATGGCTCTACAACGACCGCGTTGAACTCTTTGAGGACGGTGATGCACAGGGCGCTGAAGGCAAGGTAAAGGGTGGCCATGGTGGACAAGAACGGAGAGGGCGTCGAGACGCGGGCGTTCGGTCACCGGCGACTTTGTGGAACGCCGGATGTCGGAGGGCCGGAGCGCTGGCCGTTGCCGGGCGAAGGGGCGATCAGAGTTTTTTGGCGAGATCTCGTCCGTGCAGAATCAGAAACCACACATCTTTCATTGGGCAACTCCCACCATCCTGGCGTTCTCCAAGAATGGGCAAGCATATTCAGATCCTCTTTCGCCCATCTCTGGCCAACAAGGCCGTTGCCAGGTCGAGGATCTCGTGCTCTTGCTCTCCAACTGCCAGAAGCAATGCAAATGTAGTTCACAACACGCGTTGATAGCAATGCCCAGCGTATAAAGCCATCTGAGGAGTCTATCCATGACCCTCCCAAGCCATCTCCCCTTGTAGCTCCTTTCTCAGCGACCTCCCTCTGGTACCCCACTTCCTGGTACCCCACTTCCTTACTTCCTTTCCAAAGGATCCATATCCCCAATAACCCCCAAGTTCTATTGTCACATCAACCGCGGCGCGGTTCATCTCCTTATCCCTCCCCCGAGTCTTTGCTTTTACCTGTCCCTCCGTTGATATGAATCAAGCAATCGTCAACCACCAACACAACTTTCAACAGGTCCACTGGACCTTCCACCTTCCCATAGAACTTCTCTGCAAGATATTTTTATTATCACTGTCCGAATCGCCGTTCGATGAAACAGATGCGGGAGAAGAGATAGACCAAGATGGAGATGTTGATATGATTTCGAACGTGACCACCACACCCGAATTCCTGACTACCCCCTTCACCCTGGGCTCCGTCTGTCGCCATTGGCGCGCCGTTTCTTGGAGGGAGCCGAAGCTCTGGAGCTCTGTTTATGTCATCGCATCTCCAGTCAAGGCAGAAACCCATGCATTCCTCCTCCGAGGGTGGCTTTCCCGCTCAGGTGACCTCCCCCTCACCCTCGAATTCGATTGCTTAGACAACCAGTGGTCGTTTGAAAACGCGGACAAGGCTCTCCTCTTATTGGAGCCGGCATTTCAATATAGTAGTCGCTGCCAGACGTTCCGCACACGCTTACCACCCTCCTGCCTCCTCCCACCCGAAGATCACAACATCCAGGACCCCCGTTTCTCGAAGCTGACCACCCTGAGCGTTGTCCCGCAGTCCCTACCAGACGAGGGGGACGATGAGCAAGGGGATGAAATAAGTCTTTTTCGTGATGCTAAAGGTCTGCAACACTTGCAGATACGCGAACTCGAGTTCGACCAGCTAGAGCTCCACTGGGGACATCTCGTTAAGTTGACGGCGAATGCCATCTATGCCGAAGACTGCATCCAAATCCTTCGCTCCGCGCAACGTCTCGAGCTCTGCGAGTTCGAAAATATTCTTTTCCCCCGACAGCAGCCCGACATCCTCGAACCCATCTCTCTCCCCATGCTGCAGACACTGCATCTCGACTTGAGAGAGATTGACACCTCCTATGACCTTGTTCTCCCCAACATCACCGCACCGAAGCTCAAAACACTGGAATATATCACACAGGATGCAGATGAATTCCCGATCGGACACTTCACCGCGTTCATGGACCGGTCAAGATGTAATCTCGACGAATTGGTGATCCTAAAGCCGTGCATGACGGTCCAGGAGCTCCAAATGTGCTTGTCGAAGGTGGTGAATTCGGTAATGTTTTTGGATTTGAATTTGCAGAGCAACATTCCTGGGGCCCAGATGGTCTCACTAGGGAAGGAAGACCTGGCTGGGTTGTTGCCGAAGCTTAAGACTTGCAAAATGCGAGGTCCAACCAGCGTTATCTCCGAAATATTCGGCTCAAGCACTTAAGCATACGCCCAGTAGAAGCACACTCCTGCATCATCCCTCTGTCTGCGCTGTCCTGTATATTTTTACTGCGTTCATCGTGCTTTGTTTACCGCTTTCCACTACACGGGTTCGAACCTGTTCCCTCTTACGTACTTTCCTTCTTGTCCTCTGTTTCAGCGCGTCTTTCAATCGCTCGCATTCCCACCAAATCATTTGTTAGCACCCACCACTGTTTGGAGCCCGTTCGACCCGGGCTCACGTCGAGATCTACTGGCTAGTTCTGAATACAGTCGGCCGCCATTCATATCCGATGAGATCAACATGTATTCCTTTCATCCGCGAGGGTTCTTGCCCTAGAATCTGGTGGCCCTGAGGGACTACGAGGTGTTCGGATATCGGATATCCCCAAGATAGAAGCCTGTTCGACGTCATTAATTCATCGCTCGGGATTCATGACAAAGGAAATGGAGCGTTGCTTCCTGAACTGGCACATAGTATGGTGCTTTATACATGTTCAAATCCTTCTGCGGATCTCAAGGAATGGAGTTTCCTCGTCGTCAGCTTGGATCACACGCAAATTTTCATCGGCATGGGACACGAGCGCGAATCGTAACCCATCTGTACATTTGATCGTGCTGATCTAGGCATGTGCCTGTATTGAAAAACTTAGTTGGTTCTTGACACTAGGGGGAATATTGAATGTTCTTCCCCCCAAGAAGTAATTGTGAAGAGAGATGTGATCATGATGAGGGTTCTTAGGATTGGATTGTAGCTGTTGACAATGTGGCTGATGAAGAGGATGTACGGAGCAACCAAGTGAATGCACGTTTCTGCTTTTGTGTTGTCCCCCCGCTGCGCCGTGATAGACACCCATTGATCAGCTGTAGGACCAGCTAGAATGTCAGCCTTAGTAAGTTGGGCTTCTCACTTGCACTGCCCCATGCGAATGGAGGACGGGGTTCACTTTGACCCTCGATTTAGTAACGGAGGGACCAGCTGACCAGTAAGAAACGTGTGCGAGCTAGGCCATAGAGATTCGGTCAGCACTATTGGACGTATAAGCTCTATAACACCCCTGGTAGATATGCGTGACAAGCGCCCGAGCGCCCCTACCGTTATCGATTGATCCGTCAGGGAAGCCGCTATTACCCTGTGCTATGTGAAGTGCGCGGGCATGTACAACTTGTGACGGGTTTCCAGATGCCCCTGGTTCCTCCATCCACAGCCCAAATTTCACGCACAAAAGCAAAGATATAGTAACCCTAGACCGCCCGCAATTCTCGGACCATCGCCGACAATCCCCGGCTCCTGTCTCCCGAAACAGTGCTAGGTCTTTTGAATTCTTCTTGTTTCGATGCTTCTATACTAGAGGTCCTCCTCGGCTTCTTGCTCGTCTCAAAACTTGGAAAGAATGTTTGGGAGGCTCTAGACTGGAAACTCAGTAGCAGTGGGTTATCTTCTGGGTGGACATCTCACTGGGGTTGGAAATTTTTGCCGAAGCGCAGTATTACGCAGATGCAAACATGAGGTTGCATTCTCATTCTCCCAAGCTATCCTTAGAAACAACGCTAGCGACTGCTTCACCGACTTCCGTAGATGAGGAGATGCGCCAGAACCTTGCTATCATCAACAGGTCGATCGGACGGGGCTCCCATACAAGGCACTGTCAACCTCTCGGGCCTCTAGGTCATTCGCATATGCGATCACATTGTTCTAGGGAACATAGACCTTTGAACATCGAATGGTACACATCATTAGCAATGGTCTGGGTGAATGTTCCGATAGCATATACTGTCCTTCCGAAGCATTGACGATCCGTCCGTGATTCCTCCTGCATTCCACTTTCCCGTCTGTCCCTCCCTGCATTCCTCTGGAATCTCGGTGAAACAAGTTACTCTCCGAACGCATGCTAATGTGAATGGTGGACCAAGCATTGCTTTATATCCATCGGGACGCTGATCTCCAAAGCAAGGCTATACGTGCACGAACAGCAGAACAATGTACGTGAAACTCGACCGCTCTGATCCTGATTCAAAGTCCCTGAAGAAAACGTCCTCTGGAGGTTCACAATAGTCGACCGGCTACTCCATCAAGAGTTTCTAGTTCAGAAACCCCCAGTTCGAGTCCCAGCGCAGTTTCATACCTTCGTCATTCTGGCACCACCTATGGTTCTCCCTCTGACCGATGTTTAGTTTACCTGACAAGTATCCTATCGCTATGATTCCATCACACCACAATGTTCGGGACAAAAAATAGAACAAATCGCTTGAGGCCCGACCCGCTCAACGCCAGCGTGCCGGTACGCAACGTACATCGATGTGAGGCACACATTTACGGGTAACAGGTGTTTGAGGACAAACCCCTCCTTTACCCAACGTCTCTAGGTCCTCCCACTCCTGATTCCACGATATCTTTCATATATATTTCAAACCTTCTGCAAAACTATAATTCATAGAACTCTCGTTTATAACATTCAACGACAGCAGACAACGGCGAGAGGGGGCTCATTGAGCTCGCTTTTCTGCTTAAATTTAAATTCTAAAGCTCCGCATTCACACGCCAAGGTCAAGTCCTTCGAGTGCAGGGATGGGGCGCTCGGCCTGTGGGGTAATCCGAGCGCCATGTCGACGTTCGCCAGTTTCCTTGAAATCAACAACTGCAGACTGTGGAGCAATGAATCATGAACAAGCGGCATTGTGGTGGATGCCCTGGGTACAAACTTACATGGGCAGTGACTCTGTTATCCCACAGGACGATAGTGTTCGGGCTCCACTTGACACGGACCTGGTTGTCCGCACTCTTGTCGAGATGGTCGTATAAAAACTTTAAAATGGTTTCTGAAAACAGGTTATAGTGCGTGAGAATATACATGCTCTTGAGGGAGGCGCATGGGCTCACCAGACTCTTCACGTTTGAGCCCGATGATTCGACGAGTGAATTGCCTGTTGACGTACAATGCCTCTGCGCCAGTGACGGGGTGTCGCCTGACAACCGGGTGGATATGTTCCACAGGCTCACGTCGGACAGTCGCACCACGCTTTCCCGCACGGGAGAAGTCCGCCTGTTCGATACCGGAGTGGACGGCCTTGAGAGTACGGAGGAATGCGGTGAATAGTGGGGACAGGCGCCTGAGAGTGGAGACCTGAGATGCGAAGAGAGTGTCTCCTCCAGTTTCGGGTTGGGAGAGGAGGAAGAAAGTGGTGAGGCCGGGTGGCTGGAGCTCGTATGATACATCCGAGTGCCAGAGAGTTGATGTGATGGTCTCCTCGCGTTCAAAGTTGAAGGTAGAGTTGGCATCCCTGGGGGCAATTCGTCATTTAAATAATATGAACAGGTATGAAAAATGCAGACCGATAGACGAGATGGATCTCAGGGTAGCCCGCAGGATGGCCTGAAGTGGGGTGGATGTGCAAGCTTCGCAGGTCGGAGAAGTCAGTCAGTGAAACTTGGGCTCATGACAAACGACGATGAGATTTACCGGCCGAAGTGGCTACCCCATTCCCGGTAGAAATCAGGGCCACGGTCAATGAAATCTTGTTGGTCCTTGAAAACCATCACACCTCGTCGTGCGACCTACGGAATAGAAAAGTTACTTTCAACATTCCTCTTGGTAGTTTGAGTAGCTCGCCTCTAATGCCAGCTGATCGCGGCCTGCAGTACCGAGCTCAGCGAGGTTGAGACCGGTGACTTCCGTGCCAAATTCTGGGGTCAATTCGACGACGCTTGTGGCGTTTTCGAGAAAAGCACGCGGGTTGGGGTAAGACAGAGCGCGATGACCTGGATCAACATGTTGGAAAGGTTCCAGAGGAGGGTAACGATCTGAAGAGAAGTGGGGCAAGAGATGAGCGTAACGGTAGTTTTCGGTGGTTTTGGCGTTCTCCTCATCGCGAGGGCTCTGGTGTACTGTCGCCGCGGCAGGGGCTATGTCAACGGATGTTGCGGTCGCTGCCGTCATGATCAAACGTCTAGCTGCTTGTCGAGTGGGCTTTGGAGATCGGACCTTGTCTGTCTTCTGCAGCGTTATATTCCCCGATGATGGGACACAATCGCCATTTCGGCTTCGAAGGACACTAGGATGATACTAAAAAAAGCAGAGGAACCGTGACCTGTGAGTATTGCTCATATGCTCGTCAGTAGCAGATGATACACACCATAACCCAAAAATAAATTTCGGGGTATACGGAGGCATAATAAGTCTTTCACGTGGAGACAAAGGGCTGAGACGGTCAACTTGGCTCCCATAGCACGGGAGATTAATTTGGCGCGGTTATCACATAATATGAAGCCTCCAAGGGGTTAAATAGACCCAAGCGCAATGAACTACTATAAGAGGAAAACTAGGTGTGAATCAGTCAATTATAGTCCCCAGTCTAGTGCTCCCAAGTCAAAGCTAATGGCTGAACAGCACCTTCTTCTTGGAGTCGACAGGTCCTCTTGGATCGGCAGCTGGCACAGTAGTGGGGATAGTGGGCTAATCAGTGAGCAGAGGTAAGCTGGTCGGGTCTTATGCTGTTTCCACCGTTGGTGTGTAAAATTGGTCGTGGGCCCTGGCGGCCTTCCGCCATCGTACTGAATCGATAATTCTTGACCGCTACATATATCCTGGAGCCCTGGGACCCTTACGTCAGTGTGGGCACACACAATGTTCACCACCTGAGTCAGCCTGCAACTTATGTACCCATGCCCGCCGTGTGAAGCTGCCCTCTCTTCCCGTATGGGGACACGGCTGTTATTGTTGGAAGCCGCTAGTTTGCGACGGCTAGAATCGCAGGTAACTACGGTCGGTTGGGACCAGAAGCAGTGCTGGCTGTCAATGAAAGCGAGGGTAATGAGCGGAGAAGGGTACAATGGGCGTGGATATATTAATACACAAAGTTCCAATCTGATCACTCAGGTGATCAGGTGATCTTGGGCACACAATAACAACAATAAGCCCCCTTTTGACATCATCATTTCTATCGCCACCGCTTTCGCTGCTACCCTGCAGAGGCCCGAGACTGTCCCCATTATTTTCTGGCCTTTCTGGCCTGTCTTGCGGCGGGGAGCTAGTAGCAACGAGGCTCAAAGGTAGCAGGAAAACCCGCGCGGTCACTTTTTACTGATTTCGGGAAAGAAGCTTACGCGTTTCGCCCGCGATAGCTCCTCTGCGCTTATTGTGTTTGCTATGACTAGCAGTCCTGTGAGTTCATAAGTACATACGTTATTGTCTAATTGTCTACCGCGACACGGTGGGGTTCTCGCTTCCCTTCTTGGGGTTTTCGATCAAGCCTTCTGCGGAATGGACAAAGATCAGGGCAGCGCTCTTTGCTTGGACGGGACTCATAAGGACCCTCTGCATAATAGTCATATTCACCCGCCTTCCTTCCCCTCCCCCCTCCGGTGGCTCAATCTACTCCCGCGTCCACTTGATCCATAGTTCTGCATAGGTCAGACCTTGCCATGGATGAGACCAAGTCGCAGAGTCTGTCCTCGCCAGTGGAGCACATTGTTTTTTCCAATGTTCTCCGCAACAGGCACGTACCTGATGTCCCAGAGGATGTCGATTTCCTCATGGAACATCTCAACGATCCCAATTTTGACCTCAAGAAGCCTTATCCCCCATCCATACGCTCCGATGTGCAGGGCAAGAAAATATACGCCTATGACCAGTCCGACTACGATACCGAGTCCCACTTTGAGTCTGAGCGTCCCGAGTCGAGGAACTCGACCACTATCGACTTCGATGAGTAAGCCTCCGTATTATGCTCTAGTTTTTCATTAGACTCATTCGACCACAGTGAGTCACCTTATCCTGAAGTGCGAGCTGCAGTTGCAAGTGTGGATGATCCCTCAATGCCTGTGAACACGTTCAGAATGTAAATCGTTTTCTGGCTCGCATCTGGCTGTCTCTCATCGTTTCGCTAGGTGGTTCCTCGGTCTTTTTGCCACGGTTCTGGTGTCTGGGCTGAACCAGCTGTTTTCCATGCGTTGTAAGCTCGCGTATTATATTCGGATCATCTCGTGGTCTGATCATACCCTTAGACCCGTCTGTCTTCATTACCGGTATTGTGGTCCAGCTCGTTTCGCTCCCTTTCGGGAAATTACTGGAGCGGCTCTTGCCAAGGACTCGATTCAACACCTTCGGTTACTCGTGGTCTCTGAACCCAGGACCGTTCTCCATAAAAGAACATGTCTGTATCACTGTTATGGCCAATGTCGTCGTAGGCGGGGCTTATGCGACCGACGTTGTTCTGGCTCAGCGTGTTTTCTATGGCCAATCCCTCTCGTATGGATACCAGATCATGATCGTCCTCTCCTCGCAGCTCATTGGTTATTCCGTGGCGGGTGTCCTTCGCCAATTCGCCGTCTGGCCGTCAAGTATGATCTGGCCTGGTGCCTTGGTCAACTCTGCCCTCTTTAACACCTTGCACAAGAATTATGGCGTGCGTGACCATGGTCACATGAGTCGCGAGCGTTTCTTCCTCTACGCATTCCTGGGTAGCTTTGTCTGGTACTGGGTACCGGGATATCTTTTCACTGCCTTGAGTATGTTTAGCTGGATTTGCTGGATAGCGCCGAATAGCGTCGCCGTCAACACCTTGTTCGGCGTTAACACTGGCTTGGGGATGAGTATATTAACTTTTGACTGGAGCATGATCTCTTTCATTGGTAGCCCCCTCGTTACGCCCGTAGGTGTCCCCTTTGGTTCTCTGCCCGGCAATCTTACTGATGTGGGTGCTAGTGGTGGTCTGAAATGAATACCGGCGTTGCGTTCATCCTTTGTTTCTGGATAATCTGCCCTATCTGGTATTGTAAGTGCATCGTTCTCGGCGGGATTTTCTTGTCTAATATTTCTCGATAGTCACCAATACTTTCAACTCCGCGCATTTCCCCATCTCTTCTTACCTCTCCTGGGACAACACTGGTGCTCCTTACAACCCGCGGGCTGTAGTTACCAACGGTCTTTTTGACCCAGCCAAGTACTCTCAGTACTCTCCCCTCTTCATGTCCGCAACTCTCATCATGGCCTACGGTGTTTCGTTCGCCGGCTTCCCGTCCGTTTTTGTGCACACTTTCCTCTGGTTCCGCAAGGATATCGTCAAGCGCTTCAGGAGAACGTTGAAGGATGAACGAGACATCCACTCTCGGTTGATGCTGGCTTACCCCGAAGTGCCGATGTGGTGGTACGCGGCGATGGGTGCTGTGACATTCATATTAATGTGCGTCGCGGTCGAAGTTTACCCAACTCAACTACCTGCGTGGGGTGCCATCGTCGCTTTCCTCCTTTCTGCCATCCTTGCCATCCCCTTGGCCATGCTTATGGCCATCACGAACCAGCACATTCCGACCCAGGTCATGCACGAGCTTATTGCTGGTTACATGTTCCCTGGCCGCCCCATCGCCAATATGCTTTTCAAGTCAATCGCTTTCATCGGTACCTACCAGGCTGTCAACTTTGCTGGTGATCTCAAACTTGGTCACTACATGAAAATTCCCTCCCCGCGTCATGTTCAGCGTCCAAGTCGTAGCCTCCGTTGTCAGCTGCTTCGTCGTCAGCTCCGTCCAGGACTGGATGTTGGCCAATATCGAAGACATTTGCACGCCTACCCAAAAGGACGGTTTCTTCTGCCCAGGGAGCACCGTCTTCGCCACGGCCTCCCTCATCTGGGGTGGTATCGGTCCCGCGAGGATGTTTGGTCCCGGTGCCCCATATAATGCCATCGTCTGGTTCTTCCTTATTGGCACCCTCCTCCCCATTCCATTCTACTTCCTTGCTCGCCGCTTCCCGCTCTCGTTCTGGCGCTATGTCAACATACCTATTTTCTTTGCTGGTCTTGGAGCCATCCCCCCTGCTTCCGGGATCAATTACATATCCTGGGCTGCAACTGGGTTTTTGTTCAACTACGTGATCAGGAAGTACCGCTTCAGGTGGTGGATGAGGTATAACTATATCTTGTCCGCTGCACTCGATGCCGGTGTTGCTATTGCTACTGTTATAATCTTCTTCTGCGTTCAGTATCCAAAGGGTGGTTTTGAGCTCAATTGGTGGGGTAATACGTGAGTCTTCTTTCTTGTATGCTGCCAATCGCAGCTAAATAATGGTTCTCATAGTATCTGGCAAAACAACGCTGATGCCGAAGGGCGCGCGTTCAGACCTATCCCCGAGGGCACAACGGTTGGTCCTTCGACATGGTCGTAACCGACTCCTCGATTCTCCCCTCATCTCTCCCTTTTCCCTTCTCGACTGCCTTGTATATTCAGATTTCGGGCGCTGGGCGTAAATCACGAAAGCAAGAAATACTTGCCATTCTTCTGTTCCCCTTTCCTCTACACTCCCTTATCAGTAATGGGGGTGTTTGTTTTGATGAATTGGAACTTCTGTAGGATGTTTTGACGCCTATACCCCTAGCGACGACCAATTACCACATCACAAGTTGTATATGTAGATTGACGACACCATGTTGGTCACTACTAATTTCCAAAGTCTGTACTGGAGGCAGTTTGTGCACCATTGACTTTTTTTCTTGTATACGAGACACATTGCTTAGTTCATATTCTTATTTTTCTCATCCATGTATAGCCAATACAAATTGCACTGATATATTCACTAAATCCACACCCGAGTGATAATCAAGTATATAGTCGTCTGTCCCACTCCTATGACGGATCACAATTCAATCTGGGAATGTATACAGAGGGTCTTTCACACATGAAGCATTCTGGGTGAGGACTCTGCGAGTGTACAGAATACAAGGGAGGAAATGTACAACAGGCGATCAGGCGGGTCCCCAGATCTTGACTTCCCGACCACCCGCACTCCAAATCTCCTTTCCTTGTTCACCGAAAACTAGCTCTGACACATCGTTACCCTCGTCAACGTGAAGTAACTCTTCCCACGTCTTGTGGGCAAAAACGCGAGCACCATGGCTGCCTGCGACGCCCAAAAGATGTGCGCTCTGATCATACGTAACCTTATTCACTTTGAAATTTTCACCAAGGGAAATACTATGCGCGCTCTTCGTCTTGCGCAAATCCCAAATTGAGACCGAGGAAAGTGAGTCAGGGGCAAGCATGTGATAGCCGTTCTCGGAAAACGCGAGAGAGTTGACGATGAAGGGCGTGCCTTCGGTTGGGGTGAGTGTCCCAGCGATAGCACCCGTGCGGATGTCGTAGATCTGAATCGTGGATGTCGGTGTGCCCGTAGCAATAAGTGCACCGTCTGGGTGGATTGCGAGGGAGGTAAAGGGCTCGTGCGACGGTGCAGAGCGGAAGACTTGGGTGAAGTTGGTTAGGTCGTGGATAGAGTAAGTTTTGTCCAGTGAGGAGTACACCGCGAGGGTGGAGGTGGGGTGGACGGCCAGACCGGAAATATCACCCTTGTGTGTGCGGAGGGTGTAGTTGGGTATATATTCGCCCGAGGCAGAGTCCTGAGACCAGATTTTGGCGATCTTGTCGGCACCGGCAGAAAGAAGGAGAGTGTTTTCACCTTCGCACTCGCGGAACGCGACATGGTTAATTCTCTTGCTATGTCCCTTGAGGGAAGCCAAGACTTTGTCTGTGCTTCGGTCGTACAATTGGACAATCTTGTCATTACCGCCGGTCAGGAATTGGGAAGGATCGAGTCTCGAGACTGCCAAACATGTGATACCAGCAAGGGAAGAAGAATGCAGAGAGGGGATGGTATGTCTGGCGGTGTAGGTCTTAACTTCGGCCGCGGTGGCGTACCCTGGGGGCGTCTTGCGCTTCTTTCGAACAGCCGAGAGGGTGGCATGGGTTTCGTCAATTTGGGCCACGACGGAAGCGGGAAGAGTTTCTTCGGCAGTGCCATTCTCACCCATTTCCACGTCGTTACCTCCCGCGGGTGCTGAGGGTGTGATACCCATGGATGCCTGGACGTTGGCCAGGGCCCTGACAGAGCTCGGTCAATGTCGCTCCTTGTAGAAAAAGTCAAAGACACATACTCTCTAGCAGCGTCGCGTTCACGAATCAAACGAGCGACGACACGTGTGGCTGCATCTTGAGAGTACAGAGCATAGCTCAACTCCTGGCGAACCGAGTTGTACTTTTGCCTGAGAGCAAAAAGTTCGAGGACGATGGCGTCATATTCGTTTTGTAGGGTATGGAGGAGGGCAGGCAGCGAGGAGTGCGTGGGTGAACGGGGCGGCGCGGTTTTTGGTGCTGTTTGGTGTGGTGAGCATGTGAAAAGGAGAAGAAAAAGGAATGCTCACAAGCTTTGAGGTCTATGAGGTCAGACTCATCGAGCTTGTCGCCGGTTATTGGGTCCGTGCCATTTTCTGAGATATATTTTGTAATGAGCCTGCGCTCATAGATATGGCCAGACTTGACAGAGACGACAGGGTCCTGAGGAGGCTCGCCAGAGATTGCGCAGAAGACCATGGTTTGCAGTGAGGGACGCGACGTGCTACGGTTTGTCCGACTTTGCGCTCTGCATCGCCTTTGTTGGCCATTGTTTGTTCCTCTGCTCCCCTCCTCGATCGCCATGTCCGAGAAGCAGCAGCGTCTCGTCCTCGCCATTCTCGACTTTCTCAACCAGTCCATCAGCGATGGCACTGTTAAGGCTGACGACAAGGAGAGTTTGGAGGTTGCAGGTGAGCCACCCCCTCCCCCACCGTATCCCAAGTGTTCTTATCTAATCGCACACTCGCTGCTAATTAGTTCAGTGCATCGGTGAAGCCTTCGGTGTGGACCCCTCCAAAGAGGAGCAGGTCGAGAAGCTCAGCGTCAAGCCCGCGAGTCTTCAAAGCATATTTGATGTTTACATGAAGACCCGCGACAAGGTGGGCACACAGGCACAAGCTTCGACATCCTCTGCCGGTGCTTCATCAGGTCACAAGCCCTCTACAGAGGATAAGGCCTCAGCAGATAAATTCAAGCAAGAGGGGAATAGTCTTATGTCTAGCAAGAAGTATGACGAAGCGATAAAGGCATATTCCGAGGCGATCAATCTCGACGGTTCAAATCCTGTGTATTACTCCAACCGAGCTGCTGCATATTCGAGCAAAGGCGACCATCTCTCAGCCATCGGGGATGCAGAAAAGGCCATCTCTATCGATCCTGCATTTTCCAAGGGCTACCATCGACTGGGGTACGTCTCTTGCCCTTGATGTCTGTTCTGGCCTATTTTTTACACCCCCTCATGTGCAGACACGCGCAATACTCTCTCGGTGACTACAAGGCTGCTGCGAGCGCATTTGAGCGTGGCCTCAAGATAGATCCCACCAATACCGGTCTCAAGTCTGGCCTTGCGAACGCAAAAACTAGGATCCCCACGGGTGATGATGTTTCGCAGAGGGAACCACCCTCTGTCGACACAGGTGCTGGTGCGGGCCCGGATACAGGCTTTGGTGGCATGGCAGATATGCTCAGAAACATGGGCGGCGGAGGTGGAGGCACGCCCGATCTCGCGAGCCTGATGAACAATCCTCAGATAATGCAGATGGCCCAGCAGATGGCTGCTAATGGCGGGTTGGATCGGCTCATGCAAAACCCTGCACTAGCGAATATGGTACGTCGTCCCGGCTTCTTGAACAACCCAACATCTAAACACATCTTCTCAGATGGAACGGGTTCAGTCTGGAAACGTGCCCTCGATGCAAGAGCTCATGGCAGACCCCCAGCTCAGGCAGATGTAAGTACTACTCAGTGTGTATCGCCTCAGTTGTACTGAGCCCAACCCGCAGGGCTTCCCAATTTGGACTTGGTAGAGGCGCCGGTGGAGGCACGAGTCAGTAATACGTGTCGCGGATATGATCGCATGGCGGCTTGTCAACAGCTTGGATAATAGCGCATGTAACATACAATAAACCCGGACCCTAGTATAGCTTTCATGCAATGTTTGCAATTTCATCCCTGGACTTCTGTGCTCTTCCTGAAATCGTCCTTGGGCTTTTGCTCGAGGGAACTACTCGCGCGCAGACGACATCTGGGATCCGTTTCAGGAACCAAAGCCTTCAGCGTTCCCCAGATCTTGCCTCGATGCCCAATGTCGTCTCAGCGCATGCTCTGTAAAAGAATGCATAAGATATCCGAGGCAAATTAGTAAAGGCTATGTTATAGGTAGAGTGATATATGCAGTCACAGCTTGAAGGAAGTCACGGAAATAGAAATGAATGAAAAGAAAAAAGATAACGGGGAGACAAATACACGACAGCAAAATGCATAGTTCCTTCAGACCATAAAAGAGAAAATAAAGTCCGGGATAAGAGAAGGGAAGAAGAGTGAGGATAAACGGGAATAAGCGCTGCTCATCTTTCGAGCCCAACAGTCAACCGATCATGTGTAACCAGAAACCCTGTAGATCCTGAACTCAAACACGCCTCCAAGTAGAAATCTATATCTCGGCTTCGTTTTTGTTCTCTCCAAAAAATAACCAGAGCCAAGACTAGTGTACGCAAGAACACGATATTTCTGTGTTCATCAAAGGAAGGAAGAAGGGATCGGGGAACAGGCGTATCTTTAAGATAACAACCAGTGTGATACATTCACAGGCTCCGGGTATATGGGAACGCAAGCTGAACTTGAGAGGCTGAGTGAGAAGAAGGAAGGCGCACGGGGACTAGGGACGCCGTCAGGGGAAGCGTATCTGGTGTTAGACGATTGCGTCTCCACCGCCTAATAGAAGACATTACTGTGCCGGAGTTGCCGCAGGCTGGGAGACAAGAAGAACCAGCAATCAGCGGAGTAAATGGTCCGATCCAGTTCGCACACCATCGAATAGAAAAAGATCACAAATCGCGATTTGGCATGGGCTGGACAGGGCCTAGACAGGACAATAGGGATGGTAATGGGAAGGTTGTGCAGATGCCGTGGACAAGCGTACGTACACAGTTGGTCAGCGAAGTAGGGCCCGACTTCTTTCCTGCGATGCTCACACACTGCACAGCTGCGTGCGATAAATGGATGGACGAATTGTGTGGTGCACGTCACAACAGCAATGATAATCACAAAAAGCGGTAGCAGTGGGCAGCATCGGACAGCATCAGAGTTCCTCGGAGAGCGCCTTTCGCCGCATTCGCCTCGTCTTCGTTGTGAGCTGACGGGCAAGTGCTGGGGGCACCTCAGATAGCTGGACAGGCAGATTATGTGGATGTCCCTGTACAGACCCGACCGCCATACATCAATACCAGTCAATATGAACATTAGAAAGTAACCATGCTCACGTGCTTAATATGATATCTAAGTCCACTCGAATGTTTGTATGCTTTGAAACAGTCGGGTACTTGGCAGACGTATTCTCTCTCATTATCCTCCGCGTCCAGATCTGTATTGGAATTCGCGCCATTCTGATCTTCGCTGAGCGATTGACTAGAGAACCGCGTTGACAGCGCAGTTCGAAAATGTGCTGTTGATCTGTGACAAACATGACACGATCAGAAAAATTGTCCACAGATTTTTTGATGGAAAAAATATCTCCGAACCGGACGTACATTTGGAGATGATATTGAAGACCGTTAATTGACTGCGTCAAGTGTTTTAGTATCAGTTGGGTGAACGTTGTTGCATGGTACGCCGGCACGAACCTTCCACGACTTCCCACATCCTGCCAAGGCGCAGCGGAAAGGTTTCTCAGTGTAATTATCCTCCCCATGTTCATTCTTGTTGTGATCAAAGAGTTCCTTCGATGTTGCGAAACAAGCACTACTTGTTGTAGCGCCAACTGGCCAACATGCCTCAGTTCCACAAGCATAGGGTTTGATGGAGGGACTGGAAATTGGAATCAGACAAAGGTAGGATAAGATCTAAAGAATACGTACTCTGCGGTCAGAGGAAGAGACGATGAAAGTCTGGTCTGAGTCAGTGGCTTGAGCAATTTCTTGGTAGTGGGGCGACGGCGGCTCGACGGTGCGGTGGCATGAGGACGAGGGGGTTCCCGTGGTGTCGAGAATAACAAAGAGACCGTTGACTGCTCACTTCCAGGAAGATCCACGGGTGATGAGACATTGGGACTGGAGGTCGGGGAGAGAGATGAACGAAAAAAGAATGGAGTAGATGACGCAGAGGACAAGTCCTCGTAAGCGCCATCGCCTAGTAACTGAGTGTCCGCATTAGAGTGAGGAGATTGGTCGAATATCGGAGCAACATTATAAAGGTCAGCAAAGGGATTTGGAGATTTCCAGATATCATCGGTGAAATGATCAACTTGTGTAGGGATGTCGGATGGATGAGAAATAGGGGAAATGGACATTGATGGATGTTGTACATTGAGATTGATTGGTGGTTGCAGCAGAGGTGAAGTGAAGACTGGAGGGGATTGCAAAGCCGCTGGGACCTGTTGGCTTTCACTCAGTGACTCGGGAGTGATGGTTATTGATGGGTCGTCCAGCGACATCATGAGATTGTCATTGCTATGACTTGCGTTTGCAGCAATGGTCGTCAGTGGTATAAGTTCAGGTTCCGGCTGCGTTTCCATCAAAGGAATCTCATTTGGGACCGGCGGTAAGGGTCGCGGAGGCTGTGGGGGGGCCGATAACGCCGCACTCAGAGACGACGAAGAAAACTGAAAAGGTGCAATATAGGGTGAGACCGAAACGATTTCGGGAGTGGGTACTCGGAAAGAGTGAGAGGGGCTAAGGGAGTCTCCGGGTATATGATATGCTTCAGGCGGGTAGTACGGCGGCCAGATGTCAAGCGGGACAGAGTCATGTTGTGATTGTGCAGGTCCCGCTGGCCGAGTTTCTGGTAACGGAATCTCCTCAGGTGGAAGTGGCGGATGTTGGGCTGGAGATAACGTGGAACGACTCGGGGCTGGGGATGGCAATGGTTGGCTTCGCTCTTGTGGGGATGAGACCGCATTAGAGCTAGTTGGTTGGTTTGTCGCCTTGAGCGCCGCTGCTTTCTTCCGCTCAAGCAGCCTCCATCTATGAGCTGATTAAGAAAACCGGACTAGAAGATCGCCGCTTTGAAATCACCTATTCCTACAACCAAGCCCACTCCGTTGCATTTCTTGTCCGATTTGACCCCACTTTCCTCCTATTCGGTTGAAGACTTCGGTTAGCTTCTCGTCCTCCTCTTGAGTCCACTCATCCTTCTTGAGGTTCGGATCAAGGGCTTCCCTGTAACGCTTTGAGCATGCATCGTCGGTCCTGCCCAGGATTGAACGGGCTATGGTTGACCACTTGGCGCCGTGCTGGTTGTAGAGGTTCAGAAGAACTTTATCTTCCTCTGCTGTCCAGGCTGTCTTCTTGACATGTGGAGAAAGCGAATGCAGCCAGCGCTTCACGAGAAAATCAACACTAATCATCTAGGCGGGTCGGAGGTAGACCGACCTTTCTACAAGCTTTATTGGATCGGCCGGGGACACATAGAGCGATGTTTTTCCAATTATCCTGTTCTCCGTGCTTTGCTACAGCTTCCTTCAGCAATTTATCTAGATGACAAGCCTGGTGAGCGGGGGTGCCGAAGAAAGAGGGAGGACATGCCTTCTTGCTCAGTCCATGGTCGACCGACATTTCTCTCTGCCATGGAGAAGGATGAATCACGAAATCATGACACGGAGGTGAAGTCGAGGCGCTCTGTCAACACTGCAATAAGCCCCCAGAGGCTGTCACACAACCCTAGCCTTCCCTAGTTTGGATGCCCCGTGACACTGAGTCACTCAGCCGTGGTGCACCTCGATTTGCCTCACATCCACCTCCTCGAATATGTCTCTTCCCCTTGACTACTCATCTAATGACGAAGAAATAAGCGCATCTGTTGCAAAAGATGCATTTGGCATTCTTTCTCTTCCTAACACCAAAAAACCTCGCGTCGAGGAGCCGGATGACTCGAAATCTAAAACGGCCGACGCTGCTCCACATGTATTAGCAGAGGTTTGTATATTTTTTGCTTTTAAACTCTGCTTAGTACTCAGAGTAATATTTAGGATCCTTTGGCAATGACCTCTCTCGTAACGCGACCAATAGATACGCAAATGAACGTGAACATCCCATACCAAGACATGACGCTACCACTCCAAGGACCAGAAAACCCGTTCAGCGACCGAAATCGATTCCTCAATCAAAATGCACTTGCTGGTCATGTAGAAGAGCAGTCTATGTCCGAACATGCCTTTCGCACACAACATCTTACCCACTCCATACTTGGCTACTCTGCAAACCCTTCTGTTGATCCCAGTGCTCCGGTTATTGTGGGTTCGATAGAAGACGCCAAAGCCAACAACTTCCAGACAATTGACAGCCTTAAGCCATCGAAGAGCGAGCAGAAAAAGCTGAAGCGGAAACGGGAGAACAGAGGAGATCTTGAGGTTGTCGATGGCGAAAATGCTTATGCCGGGCCCTGGGCGGCGTGGAAGGATGAACAGAATCAGGTCGAATTCTTGGCTGGAGTCGCCGCTGTACATGACGACGATGAGGAGGAGGAGGAAGAGGAGGAACCCGAATACACGATCAAAAGGGCCAAACCAAAGAGGGGTGCTGTGGGCCAGGAATCATCAGTGTTCCATGGCACGTCTACGACGGATTATCAAGGGAGAACTTACATGTCTCCTCCAGTTGCAGAGGCCCCTCAACTACTTCACGAACCCGGTTCACAAGACTGTTTCATCCCTAAGGTTTGTATACATACATGGACAGGTCATACCCAAGGTGTCGCTGTAATTCGAACGTTCCCGGAGACCGGTCATCTATTCCTCAGCGGCTCTATGGACACCAAAATTAAAGTATGTATGTAATATGCATACTGCCGAACTACACCTTCTCACGGTTGGTATCAGCTCTGGGATATTTACACGCACGGAAATTGCCTACGAACATTCCACGGCCACGTCAAGGCTGTAAAAGACGTCTGCTTCTCTAATGACGGCAGGAGATTTCTCTCTTGTGGTTACGACCGCCAGATGAAGCTGTGGGACACGGAGACTGGCCAGTGTTTGCAGCGTTTCAGTAATGGAAAGATCCCATATGTCGTGCGCTTCCATCCTGACCAAGACAAGCAACATATCTTCTTGGCTGGAATGTCAGACAAGAAGATCATACAGGTATATTACCTGTTGAGTTTAGCCGAAGCCATCATTTACATGCAACCTGGCAGTACGACATTAACTCCGGAGAAATCACGCAGGAGTATGACCAGCATCTGGGTCCCGTGAATACAATCACCTTCGTGGACGAAAATCGGCGCTTCGTTACAACTTCAGATGACAAGACCATCCGCGCCTGGGACTTCGATATACCCGTGGTCATTAAATACATTGCCGAGCCGCACATGCATTCAATGCCATCTGTGACTCTCCACCCATCGAGTGCGTCACCTTTTTCCTCCGGTCACCATGTGTCAACTGATTTTCTCATCAGAGAAGTACTTTGCCGCTCAATCACTCGATAATCAAATTCTTGTGTATAGCACAGATAACTTCCGCCAAAACCGAAAGAAGCGCTTTGCAGGCCACTCTGTTGCTGGTTATGCCTGCCAGGTCGGATTTTCCCCTGACGGCAAATGGATAAGCAGTGGTGATGGCGAAGGCAATGTCGTTTTTTGGGATTGGAAGACTGGCCGCGTCAAATCGCGACTAAAGGCACATTCTAAGGTCGTGATCGCTCATGAGTGGTTACCACATGAGACAGTAAGCCTACTTTGAAACATCTAGACCTGGTGCTCATACACACATACAGTCAAAAGTCATCACAGGTTCTTGGGATGGTCTTATCAAGTTATGGGTAAGTCTTTTTACTTGCACCACTCGATACCAGCTAACCAGGCTTACTGTCAGGATTGAACAACTGTCTACTATATTGTATTAATAAATAATAATACCCGTGACATCACTTACCTGATGCGGTTGAAAATATCGTCCGAGTATAGTCACCTTACTCAACCGCCAATGGCCCCTTTTGTGAGTTCGTGACCCAAAGATAACTCACTATTTTCATGAAAAACGGTTTCGAGACCACAGCACCGAATATCAGAAGGCCCTTATTCCCTGTACTCAATTCCCCAGTGTTCAAGTCGATTTTTCTCGCTTCTCTCACGTTCCACATGCCGGACAATTCCCACCTCCAAAACAAAAGGGCCTGATCTGATCGAATTGCACGATCATTGTGAAAATCATGCCCCTAAAATAGGTGTGTTATGGCTACATCTTCACTCCCCACTTTGTCCATGTCGTAATAATGCTTCATCACTCCAGGTTCCGTGGACTCGTTTCGTCAGCAGGCGCTTCTTGATCGGGCACATACCCATTTGCAGGTCAAAAGTTTGTCCATCTGATTTATCTGCCCAGCACAATGGACCTCGGACTTGGAATAGACAAATACTCTTTCCGCCGTCTGTCCCCTCCATGTGGGATTCAGATAAGGTGCCGTTCTAGCACTTCCAGAGGTCCTCATTGAGAAGATCCCCTACGGCGGAGGACAACTCACAGAATACGGTGCCTGGCGTCCACTCGACTCCCTTGATGACGCCAGCAATCCCATACGCTTAGCGCACGGTGGCAAGATACGATTCGGTAACACCATGCGGAGCATGGGGTGCGAACGCTTAGCGGCAAGGCACCAGTGATATGGTACGAAAGCCCGCATTGGTCAGGAACCGGTGCTAAAGTTAAACAGGCCCCCCTTCCACGCTTCTGCAGCCTGGTGATAACAACATTCCGACAAATCTAATCGACAACCTGATGCACGGAAAAACCTGCTTTGGTCAGTGCTCATTTGTATTAAATGTATAGAAATCTCGGAAACAAAGTGGAGAAATTGAGTTGGCAGGACGGTGAGATGCTGCCTCACTACGATTCCTGCTATGTCGCGGACCGACAGCTGAACCGGATTCCACGTGAACCTGGGTGACATGGTACTCTGGATACCGCATGCGGAAAAGCGGATCGACATTCCTTCCCCCGAATCCCAACACATTGGTTTCGTTTACACTGTCTTGCCAAATCTGCGGGAATACATAAAAGCAAACCAGACTTTGGGTTCCTCCCCACCCAACCCAACGTTCCTGCTTTGTACCACTTCCTCCCCAATACTTTTAAGGTTAAGCATGCGACTAGTCATCTTGCTCTGTGGTTTCCTAGTGACTTCTGCTTCAGCCCTTCCGGTATGTCATACTCTCCTACTCGAGTCTCTAAGCTCAAAATACCCCCCCTTTAGGTTGCTGAGCCCGCTGCTGTGGCTAGTCCGGGAAATAGTGACTGGAGACGAGGGAATTCTGACTGGCGAAGAGGCAATAGCGATTGGCGACGAGGGAACTCTGATTGGAGGCGCGGAGGAGTCAATGAACGCGGAAACAGTGATTGGAAGCGGTCAGAAGCCGAAGCTCGCGGCAATTCTGACTGGAGACGGTCTGATGTGCATGCTCGTGGCAATTCCGACTGGAGAAGAGGAAATTCGGATTGGAGAAGAGATACGGCTTTGGCAGAGGGTGCGGCGCTAGATGGTCGCGGAAACTCTGACTGGAGAAGAAATGAGGTTGATGTCCGCGGTAACTCGGAATGGAGACGCGAGGAGAATGAAGCTCGTGGTAACTCGGACTGGAGAACAGAGCAATCTAAGCAGGTCTGTTCGACTGTCCTCCCTGATTACGCCGCTGGTCCTCTGACTCTCTATCAATAGACATAATCTATGACGGCTCTACTTTTTGGGTCTTTGAAACGGACCTTCTTCCACATTACCGACACATACATTAGTGTCGCTTCACTCTTACTTGAATACCCATTCGCCTAAAAGCTAACTCAGTTTATCTTGGCACGGTTCTCGCACCACACCGTAGCGAACTCCTGCTCCATGCATCATCCAACAATAAATATAACCCGTCCTTTCGTTTTGATGGAGGCATGCTAGGCACAGCGGGCACATGGACGCCTTTGTCCTGCCCCTGCTACGACCATCATGGATAAGGGGTCCGCAACATCAGTTCAAATATAAATGGCCTATTTTCAGAAAATGGTCATATTGCTACCTGTTAACAAAAGGCCTCCCGGGGATAACGGCAGGATAAGCGGTCACCAGCGTGCTGACGAGGCCATGTATAGCCGGAGACACTCCACGCGAGGAACACGGAACATGAATGGTGGCCAACCCACTATCCGCTCCGTGCGCAGTCAGTGCAACTCAGATGTCCGATGAATCTTTCAAGCTGGATGGATGCCCATGGCAACGAGAGGACAAATGTGTGGGGACCGCCGTCAACGCAGGTGACATGCTATTTTTGGCTCTACATAGATGTCCCGATCGTGATTGTTTGGTTGTGTTGTGTATTGTTGACGCGTTAATGAGGACGTGACCTGTAAAGACTTTTCCTCCCTGACTCCTCGTCCTCTTCAGGTGTCCTGTCTGCTCCCGCCATGGCCAATCCTAACGATGCAGTGCCCCAGGACGCTGTAGTGCGGGATTGGACCCGTTCCTTTGAGGAGTTCCTCGAATTGGACTCCACAATTTACAACTACAAGGATGAAATTCACCGCATGCTGCGCGTGGACCAGACGCGTCTCATCGTGAATATCGATGATCTGCGCGACTTCAAACGCGAATTCGCGGATGGCCTGCTCAAAAATCCATTCGACTACCTTCCTGCATTCGATACCGCTCTCCTCAACGTGGATCCAGCGTGTGTACGATCCGGACAAGTACACGATTGAATCGAAAAACTATAAAGTCGGATTTAGCGGATCCTTTGGAGACCACCATGTTAGCCCGCGCACTCTACAAGCGGCATACCTTGGTAAGATGGTTTCCTTGGAAGGAATCATCACACGATGCTCCCTCGTCCGGCCCAAAATGTTCAAGTCCGTTCATTACTGCCCCGACACTACACAGCACTATGCCCGCGAATATCGCGATGGGACATCAACGTCCAATCTTCCCCCAACCCCAACCGTACCCCCAACACAAGATGACCAGGGTCACGATCTAGAGATGGAATACGGTCACTGTGTCTTCCGCGACCATCAGCGGATCAGTATACAGGAGATGCCAGAGCGCGCACCCGCTGGTCAGCTTCCACGAAGTACAGATATTGTTCTCGATGATGACTTGGTGGATAAGTGCAAACCGGGTGACCGGATACAGTTGGTCGGAATCTACAGAAGTATCGGAGGGGGCTCAAGTGGCGCCTTCAAGTACGTCTTCCCCACTTCATCGCCCTTCCCATGACTCATTTTCCACAGATCCCTCATTCTCGCCAACAATATTAACCTTTTATCGAGCAAAATTGGTGGCGGAATTGCTCAAACCTCACTTACGGATACAGACATCCGTTTTATTAACCAGCTTGCCAAGCGCTCCAACATTTTCAATCTTCTCTCCGAATCCCTTGCTCCTTCGATTTTCGGCCACGAATACATCAAACGAGCAATTCTCCTCCTATTGCTTGGCGGTGCAGAGAAGAACTTGCCAAATGGAACACATATTCGTGGCGACATAAACCTCCTTATGGTTGGTGATCCCTCAACAGCTAAATCCCAGCTCCTCCGATTTGTCCTCGGTACTGCACCATTGGCTATCGCCACCACGGGGCGAGGTAGTTCCGGTGTCGGTCTTACCGCAGCAGTAACTACAGACAAAGAAACGGGAGAACGGAGGCTCGAAGCCGGGGCTATGGTCCTCGCTGACCGTGGCGTTGTCTGTATCGATGAGTTTGACAAGATGTCGGACATTGACCGCGTTGCGATTCATGAGGTCATGGAACAGCAAACGGTTACAATCGCAAAAGCAGGTATCCATACGAGTCTAAATGCACGGTGTAGCGTGGTTGCAGCAGCAAACCCAATCTATGGACAGGTGAGATGCTCACCGCGCTATATGAATCCCCAAATAATAACAAGTTCAAACCTCCCGCAGTACGATATCCACAAGGATCCTCACAAGAATATCGCACTACCTGATTCATTGCTCTCGCGTTTCGACTTGCTTTTCATTGTCACGGATGATGTGAGCGAAACCCGAGACCGAATGATTGCCGATCACGTCTTGAGGATGCATCGCTACCTCCCGCCTGGTGTTGAAGAGGGCACACCCAGCCACGATAATTTGAACCAACAACTTGCTATTGACGGACCAGGAGCAGGAAACAGCGAAGAGAATACCGAGACCAGTCCATTTGAGAAGTATGATCCTCTTCTCCACATCGGCGTTGGTAGCACTTCTGGGCGGCGTGAGACCCGTAGCACCAAGTCGAAGAAGGAAATCCTAAGCATCTCCTTCGTCAAGAAGTATATCCAGTACGCAAAGAGCCGACCGGCACCCGTGCTGACAAAAGGCGCCGCAGACCATATTATCCAGGTCTATGCCAATCTTCGTAACGAGGATATGGAAGCGAATCAAAAAAAGGTATCATGCCAGATATACTGCTTGTGGCGTATCTGACAGCGTTCTATCTAGACATCACCACTGACTGCCCGAACGCTCGAGACCCTGATCCGATTGGCTACTGCCCACGCAAAGTCCCGCCTGTCTTCCAAGGTCGAAGAAAGAGATGCTAGGCAGGCTGAAGAGATTATACGGTTTGCATTATTCAAAGAAGTTCCTAAGCGCCAAAGACGGAAGAAACGCAAGCTTAACAGTGGCGTTGCCGCCCGTAAAGGAGGGGAGGACGCCGAAGGAAGCACTGAGGATGAATCAGACGACGCGGAGAGCGGAGATGAGAGTGAGGAACAACGTATGAACACACCTCCCACTGCGCCACCGAACAACCGGACCCTGGATCCAATTTGGGGCAAGGATGGTCAAGATGTGCAAATGGAAGCAGAACAACAGTCTACGACTGCTGCTTCTGCCCCCGCCGCAGGACCCGCGTATGATGGCAAGATACACCCAGACCGGTTCGTAAAGATAATTATGAAGTCCCTCGAATCGTTATGACGTTTTCATTCAGACTACAATTCTTCCGCACAAGACTGGCTAACCTATTCGCAACTCGACTTCAAGACACAGAGCAAGTCTTCCTTGCAGAGCTGGTTGAGTTTATCAACGAAGGTTTGCCCACGGACCAATTATACGGAACCGCGGAGGCGAACGAAGCATGTAGTGCCATGCAAGAAAATGACGAGTTGATGATCAGTGGGGGAATTGTTTACAAAATATGAAACATTAGTCCTCTGGGTCCGGACGCGAATGTGAACGTATATGATCTTGCATGCACAACTATCTGTATTATACCCTGTGGCTATTGAAACCAATGAATGTATTTAGAACGGGAAACGGGTAACTTGATAGCACGATAAAGGGGCTTTAGGTGATGCTCCTAGTTAGGTTAGACTCCCTTGTCTAGGGTTAAATTAACCAATGGAGCTACACAAGTCCAGGAACAAAGTTCGGTCTTAAGTCGTCTGTCCCAACTGATTACCAGTAGAGATTTCTTCACGCGGGTTCAAAATCACAAGATCATCAGCAAAAGAACCAACATCCCCGCAACCAGTAAAATCGCAAGGCTCCAGTCAGGGTGCACATGCCGTAGCCGCGGCAGGAATGGCTGCCAAAGGTACCGTGATATTCCACTGCTTAAGGGGATCTTGTTCGGGGTCAACACATTGAGTCGACGCTCCACACTTTGGGCAATAGCATTGAACCATCAGGTTGACTTTCATTTCTCCATCAACCGAGTTGGCCCCCCAACTCAGGTTATCGTGGACCGTCTCTGTCGATTTCCAGTGTTTGGAAGTGGTATAGGTATGGCTGATACTAAGAGGACATAATCACTTTTCAAGTCCAACAATCGTGAACTTGTAGTGCCGTGCACGAATCAATCGAATACACTGTTGCGTGCAGAACTCTGGTCAATGAGGCGTTACGGTCCTGCTTTCAGAAGTGCCCATCGAAAGATCGAGAAGATGACCACGTTAAATGAGGTAGGTTGAAACGTTGAAGACGACTTTTGTCCTAACACATTGGGTTGGCAAAGTGACACGCTCGAAGCCTTACTGATGTAAGTCTGGCCAACTTTCAGTGTCATGTAAAGATATCACATAGCATACATGGCATTCATCCTATGCATGCACAGAGAACAAGGAACACCTATGTAGAGCCTCAAAAACCCAAACCAGGACCATCTACCCTCCGCCAGGCGACTACACATCGTCTGCTCTAAGGACTGACCACAGCCCCAAAAAAACCGTTCATCGCAGAGTGGGAAATCGACCTATCCCCAGTAGACACCAGTGTGGGATAGTGCCAGTATGTACGATATGTGATTGAGCATACCTACTGCATTGCACCCGTCAAATTTCTCTGTCGCCACCCCGCATTTGGGACATGGGATGGTATTCTTCATTACGAAGATTTCGCTGGCTTTGGCAGTCTTGTCCCGTATTCATTGTGGGATGTCTGCTCTGCGAACAACTTATACCGAAGTTGTGTCTGATCACGAACAGTCTCTACCGCTCTTGGTCGTTTGCAATAGAGTGGTAGATACTCATCCACCTGGTGTTTGACATTTTCTGGACCGTACTCCTGATCTGTAGTTGTCATCCATGGCTCTTTATTGCCGAAATTATCATCTCGAGTTCTGATATAGTGTATGAGTTCTTCCGTGAGTCGGCAGGTATTGTTAGGGTCGTGCCATGTCTTTTTGCACGACCTGCAAAAGGAGAACTTGCAGGCACTGCACGTCCGGTAGCGCTGCCGGTCAGAGTGCTCGTCTGCTGCTTCTGGTAGGCGACGAACTCCTGCCTGGCACACAGGACAGCATACAACGAATGGATCTTAAGCTTTACTTACTATCAGTGACGCGTTTCTTCCCCCGATGAATCCTGGGATGCTCACCTCTTGCAAGGTCCCGTTGCTCCCTTAATGCCGACCGCCTCTCAAACAACCTTTGGCCTTCCCCGATGTCATGGTCACCAACGCTAGCCCCGCTCATCTCGTACGACAGAGACTGTTGAGGATTGACAGCCGCACGAACCTCGTCAATAGTTGCTTCTCGATTCTCCTTGAGCCAACATGCGCGAGGTTGCTTTCTGTAATTATGGAGTTCCAAAAGCTGCTCAGGCAGGATCGACAGAAGGTGTGGTTGCATCCAGGAAAGTTGGAGGCATGCAGCGCCCTTGCGCGATGTCAGACGGATCGAGCAATCGTAGCTGGATGAGGAGAACTGCTGGAATTTGTGCCGTTTGTTGTGAATTGCGAGTTGAAGAACGGGGATGCGTGGGTCCAGGTGTTGTAAGCTAGCGGAAACAACGATGTGTTAGAGAGTTCAGGTGTAAGAACGACGAGACTAGCACCTCAGGATATTTTCAGACGAGAGGAGCTCCAAGTCAGTTAGAAATTGGCCGAGGTGAATATTCTCTATCCAATCATAGATTACTTGGCTTCCGGGCTGCCATGTACCAAAGAGGTGGGTTTCTAGCATTTCCGACTGGGGCCTTGTAAGCCATGAGGTTTTGACTTCAGTCTCCTCTATGGACGGGGGTTCTGTATCGGGGTATCCTGGCGGTATCCTGACTGAGGTAGCTACTGGGGGAAGGGCGGACACCACAACGTTTTCTTGATGTTGGTCCGCAGCGTCAGCGGTGGAAAATACGGTAACATTGATGTCTTTGGAGAATTCAACAGGAACTGAAAGGGTCAGCGTTTTCTGAGTAAAGGAGATGTAAACAGGATAAATGGACTCAAGCACGATCGGTCAGCTTAGGCTACTCGCAGATACGAGGAGAATACCCGAACCGCAAAGAGCTCTTCCCGCCGCACTTCCGCGAGATCGTCAGCATCAAACATTCTTGAGCGGAAGTGTAATGGTGCAGGCCAGAATACATAGTTATAGCGGTAAATGACTCGGGCCACTTTATGAATTGATGAGCACTCGTGAGATTACAGACCGTTCGATACAACTAGAGGGCGTGTTGTCACAATCAACGTTGAGAGCTATGCTGATATTATACAATTGGCTTTAGCCTATAGGGCAGCGCATCCCTTGCTTGCTGGGGCTGGGTCTGAGATTGACGTTCCTGTTGGCAGAATCATCATCAAGTGTCGGGGAGGAGAGCCTAGGGCCCTAGAAGCCATTTGAGGCGACGTCCCCAGGTTTTCATAGGCCCTCGATCCCGGGTATCTGCGCGTTTTAGCGGCTCGAGAGAAGTCGGTTAACACGACGTTTACGCCAGTAGGCGCCGAGGGATAACCGGGACAAAGAATATAATGTGGATTAGATAGCGGCTCGGCCAAGACAGGCCAAGACGATAAATAGTCATATTTTTATTACTCCAAGTGAAGACCCGAGCACGTTCGCAAAGCCAAAGCGAGGGGGGCCAGGTTGGCATTTCCTGTAACCCCCGGTCACTGGGGCGGCCGGAGCGACAAGTCGACATCGCGGGGCTGTACCTGGGGGAGTAATCGGGCGCCACGATATGTTATCGATAATAAAAGCGCCCCTTCTGTTGTCTTAGCTGTAGATCGCCCCTCCTCTCTAGCTCCGCTTCTCTCTGTCCTACATCTTTTCTTTCCCCATCTTTCCTCCTCCCATTCCCTCCACCATGTACCCCGTTGATGGCATCCGTTCTCAGCTCGAGTGGAACTCCACCCTCAATGTCTCCAATGTCCCGATCCCAACAGACACCACCAAGTACCACCGCAGGGTTTGTCTTACCGACGCGTCCCTAAGATCTGCTTTTACTCATGGACACGTAGACCTCTATCATCGCGACTATCGGTGAGTAGCCTGATCCTTATCGTGTCCGTGTTTTAACCCACCATGATCAGGCCCCAAAGTCAACTCTGTTGAGAAGCTCTCCGAGCTTCGTCGTGCCGGTGTCAACATAGGTAGGCAGAATAACATCCATAAGCTGAGCCCGACTTCATGCACCCATCACAGTCCGCATGAATTTCTCCCATGGGTCCTACGAGTACCACCAGAGCGTTATCGACAACACCAAAAAGATGGTCGCAGGTGATCGCAGGCATCTAGTTTTCGTGGCATATATGTAACTCGTGAATCGTAGCTGAACCCGGGAGACCCGTTGCCATCGCTCTGGATACCGTTAGTGTTCCATTACTCTGATCATGAACCCAGCATGATAACCGGACAAACATCAGAAAGGGCCGGAGATCCGCACAGGAGCGACGAGAGACGGAAAGGATGTACGTCGCCGCTTCGTGAACGCATTGTGCCTCGCCGATTCTAAGAAATTCCCCAGTATCCTCTTACCGCAGGTCATGAGTTCGTCGTCACTACCGACCCCAAGTACAGCGAAGCCTGTGACAATCAGTATATGTTCGTCGACTATGTGAGTCCTGCTGGTCATTAACTGAGTTGCTCAGCTGAACGTGGTATAGGCCAATCTTCCCAAGGTCACTGCACCCGGCAAACTCATCTACTGTTGATGATGGTGGGTATTCTTCTGATTTAATATATGCTAACTAATATATTCCTTGTTCACACAGGCATCCTTTCCCTTCTTGTTCTTTCCGTTGATGGCACCAATGTTCGTGTCCGTGCCGTGAACAACGGCAACATTTCTTCCCGTAAAGGCGTCAACTTGCCTAAGACGGATGTTGATCTTCCCGCTCTCTCCGAGAAAGACAAGGCAGACCTGCAATTCGGTGTCCGAAATGGCGTCGATATGATTTTTGCGTCCTTCATCCGCCGAGGCGAGGACGTCAGGCAAATTCGTGAAGTACTTGGGGCTGATGGTGCCAATATCAAGATCATTGTCAAGATTGAGAACGAGCAAGGTGTCGCTAACTTTGATGAGATTCTCAAGGAATGCGATGGCGTTATGGTCGCTCGCGGTGACTTGGGTATCGAAATTCCGGCGAGCCAAGTCTTCCTTGCTCAGAAGATGATGATCGCCAAGTGCAATATTGCTGGAAAACCCGTCATTGTTGCAACTCAGATGCTCGAGGTGCGTTTTTGTATTTCAGTGGTCTTAGCCTCAAACTGACTGATATGATTAGTCGATGACGGTGATTTAAATTGAATTTATCTTTAGTATCGTTCCTTCTTCACAATTGCGTTTTTTCAGTACAACCCCCGTCCCACCCGCGCGGAAGTTAGCGATGTCGCAAACGCTGTTCCTCGACGGTGCTGACTGCGTTATGTTGTCCGGGGAGACTGCCAAGGGAGCCTATCCCGTCCAATCCGGTATGCGAATTTCATAAGCTATCTGTTAATCCGTTTCTAACGGAGATATCAGTCTTGATGATGGCGGAAACTTGTTTACTTGCGGAATCAGCAATTTGCTACCCGCCGTTATACGACGATTTGCGGGGGATCCAACCACGCCCTACGGAGACTGCTGAGACAGTTGCAATTGCTTCTGTCGCAGCGGCTTCTGAACAAAATGCTAGCGCTATCCTTGTGCTTTCGACAAGTGGAGCCACTGCTCGTCTGGTTTCCAAGTACCGTCCCAAGGTCCCGATTATCACAGGTCCGTCGTTCATCTTTACCGTTTTCCGGCAGCAGTCCGCTTAACGTCACCCCAGTTACTCGTAATGAACAGACCGCAAGGCAAATCCATTTGCATCGTGGCTGCTACCCCTTCTGGTACCCGGAACCTCGTAACGTTCAAACCCATCAATGGCAGACTGATGTAGATAATCGTATCCGCTTTGGTTTGCGCAACTGCCGTAGCGCTCAACATCATCACTCCTGGCACGACTATCATTGCGATTCAGGGTTGGAAGGGAGGTCTCGGCCACACCAATACCCTTCGTATCTTGTCCGTACCTACTGATCCTGCTGACCTCGAGATTCAGCCCCTTGGATCCATTTGAGCGCTCCGTAACGAGGTAGTAAAATTAGTTTTCCAGGTTGCTTGGCGGGCGCTTGTGTTATGTGGCTGTTGTCAACTTGTTAGAAATAGTCATTTCAAATTTGATGTTTGTTCTCAAAATGCGATATCCCCTGCCATCAGATACGCTTCCCACGCACCAGAATTTTGGTTTCCTCCCTCCGTTACCTCTTGCCTCAAGCAACATCCAGTTGTATCTCTAGGGGCCAGCCCCTCGCACTCAATCTCGACTGGGCATGCCTGCTTTTTCCTCATACATCCCTGGTCAGTCTCGTGTTCACCGGAACCGCCTATCCAACAGCAATGGCCTTCCAGTCTATGCCGACGGCTCTTCTGCCGTGCAAGAGAAAGTAGCCCGACATTCACACATTGTGCCATGGTGGCTGAGGCTTAGTATTCCTATTCCCTTCCTCCGGGCGTCTCAACTCCGGATATTCTTCTTGAGCCCCGCGCGGGTACACGGCTATACGACTGCACGGTTCGGTCGCAGGCGGGGGTGTTCAATGTTAATTCTGCTGTTATTAACGATGTTCCTGTTTGTGTTTGCGCTTGCGAAGCGGTTTGGGACTCATGGAAAGCGGTGGCCCCTGACGAGGGACTCGAAGACGCTGGTATACGGGAGAGAGGACTTGCAAAGGATCTGGAAATGGGAGGTTGCGAGTGGGCATTATCCAAGTCGGAGAGGGAGTACGTGTCCACCTATGTTCTCTGTTCTGCTGAGGATGAGGGGCTCATACAACTTCTTTGTTTAGTTCCTGAGCAGATACGCCTGAAAGAGAAACTTAACAATCCAGCGCTTCCACCGAGGAAGACAAATATACCCTCGTCATTGCAAACGGGCTCTAGTGAATATTTTACGATGACGCACGGGAATGGGCCTGAGCGGATTTATTTGGATATTCAGAGTCGGCCGCCAAATGTTGCATATCCTCCCAGACCTTTGCCTGGGAGTATTGCGGACTTGGATATTGTAATGGAGCATTGTGACTTCTCGAAGAAAAAGGTGTTTCTCAAGTTTCCTGGGCCCTGGACTTGAGTATTTACATTCCGCATCCTTAGTTCGTCAGAGATTGTTTAGAGGTCCTGCGCCTCGGTGCGGGGTTGGATAACGGGAAGCGACTACGGAGGGGAAAGCTAGACGACTGGAAGTACATCTACGTCGAACAGGTGGACAATTCGACCTCTCATTCGATGATGCAACAGGGGACGGAGCATAAAGATGAACTCCTTGCAACTACAACCTCCCATCATACGCAGTCTCCTCAGGATAATTCCGATCCGGACGCAGGGCTATTCAGGAGGCGAGGCGTTGAATGGGAGAACCCGCCCATCGACTTACGACCCCCTGTGGAGTATAAACCTTATACGACACTTCCTACGCCCTGTGATGTGGAAAACCCGCGATTGTTCCACATGTTCTGGACGGGCCCCTTTACGGATAAGCCGTACCTTGCGATCCTGAGTTTCCTATTCACGCAGAATACTGGGTTGCATTTGAAACATTGGCCGGAGAATGAGGCTTGTAGACCCAAGATCTTGTTATGGATTAACCCGGGACCTGCAGCCGCCGTCCCAAACCCGAATGCAGTGAAGGACATGTTCGAGCGGCTCAGCTCTAATCCCTGGGCGGCTCCATTTTTGCATCCTCGATTTAAGGAGGTCATCGAGTTCAGATTGTGGAACACAACAGAGCAACTGGATGGGATACCAGAGCTTCAGGATGAATGGCGTTCGCGGGACCTGTTCAACTCAGGCGGGTACGTCATTAACGTTAACCGAGATAAACCTAAAGGCGAAAACGGCACGAGAGAGGATGCAACAGGGAGAGATAACATGCTAAATCGCGCTGGATCCAAATCCGCATCAACATATGACCGCCTCTCGGTCATCCTCTCGGATATGGCGCGCTTCATCCTGTGTCACCGGTACGGTGGGATCTACCTCGACGCGGATACTATCTTCCTGCGCGATTGGGAAGAACTTTGGGGATGGAAGGGCGCGTTTGCGTATCGCTGGTCGAGACTCCCGCGGTACAACACTGCTGTGCTCAAAATGAATCGAAATTCGGCGCTGGGGAAATTCTTGTTTAGGACTGCGTTGAGGAATAACTTGGATTTCCATCCAATGACAGTGTCGGTGTACACCAGGGAAGCACATCTTGAACCACTGTTGCTCAGGTTGCCAGATGCCTTATTTGACTCGGCATGGTTGAATACAGAGAATTATCAATTGTCGAGGCCGCCACAGCCGTTCTTCACCAAGTGAGTAGCTGACTTGGCTTCGAGGTGATTTTTGAGCTTTTGGCTGATTTGGTGGGACACCTGTTTAGCTTTGAGCAGTTTTTTAATACGCCTCTGGCAGAGAGTGCTGCTCCGCAAGCGCTTGGTTTTGAGGGTTTCTTCAGGGGCGCATACTCTTACCACTTTCACAATTTCTGGTGCGTCTCGAGCTGACCAGTAATGATCTGGCTCATGAACTAATTCGTACCTTTGGAAAGGTGGAAACCTTTTGACCCGGCACGCAACTGGCCGGATCTTGGGCCGCCATTCAAGGCCAGTGAAAGAGCAGCGCGTGCAGCCTTGCGGGTGGACAAAGCGGAAGGTCAGAATAACCGTACCAGCGAGGGAGGGGAAGAAGAAGGTTTGGAGCAGGATAGGCGTGATTTGGATTGGGCGACGGTGTTGAAGCGGACATTCGAGTCATATATTCGAGGGGAGAGACCAAATATGTATGGGGAGTGGTTAGTGTGGTAGGTTCGGACGCCTAATCGATGAAGAGTGCACTATTTATTTTTTATTTCTCGTCTGATTAATTTCATTTTCATTTTTATCTCTTCATAGTTTGGCTTATTCCACAGTTGTACTACCTACCTATTGACGCCTAGATTACGCTAACTCACGGTGCTAATGCTTCAGTTTGCCTTATCCACTACCGAGTATTATATATTTACTGCCATGTCTATGACGGCCGAGCAGCGATACAATCTCAGCAAGTATATTATGCTATTCGAATTTGCACATAAGGACTACTGATCACTACTTAGGAGCTCTTACTTGCGGCAAACTTGGCTTGGGCTGTGTTCACTGCGGTCTTGAGTGTGGCAATGATTTCTTCGGGGTGCTCCGCACCGAAGATGGCTGTACCCGCGACAATAACATTGCTTCCTGCAGAGCGGAGTAAGCGCAGCACGCAGCAGCCAAGCAGAAGAGAATGACTTGCCGGCCTCAGCACAGACATCGATTGTCTTGGGGCCAACACCGCCATCAACTTCGATGTCCTTATCGGGGAAGCGAAGACGGAGTTCTGCAACCTTGGGTACGCACCGCTCGAGAAATTTCTGTCCACCGCGGCCTGGAAACAGATGGGCCGGGACGTTGTGAGAAGAGTGGAGGGATACATGGGTGATTAGTATAAAGTGCTAAAACGGGGAGGGACGCTGTGCCATTACCGGGATGCACAGTCATGACAAGGAGCATATCTGCTGCGTTGCCGACCTCGTCGGTGATTGCGGCGGACGGTGTGTCCGGAGAGATGGCGACACCGGCTTTCATTCCGCGCTCGTGAATGGACAGCGATGAGCGAGAGGGGGTCAGCTTATATTGTGAACTTTTGAGTCAAGACCTCGTTATTGGAATTTCTATGACGGTTGCGTACATGTTGCCTCGAGATGGAAGCAGTAAAGGGCGCCTCCTGCGTCGGCGATGTCATCTACCCACTGGACTTGGGTTAGGTCAGGTTTCAAAAGTGGAGCGGTCTGGGCGTTAAACCTTTTCGGGCTGGGCGACCATCATGTGGCAGTCCATGAAAATACCCGGAACACCCTTATGGACACAGGAGAGGATGGGTGCACCTTTGTAATTGGATGATTACTGAATGTCGATCATTCGGAGATGGGAAGCGCACCCATGGTGATGTTGGGCACAAAATGGCTGGGAATAGGCATCAAGGGAAGGGACTTGTGCAGGAGGAGAAGCGTGTAGTCACCCGTCCATGACATCTGCGGTGTGGGGGGTGAGAGATGGCAACGGAAGGGGGGAGGAGTGAATATGTACCCATATGGAGCCAGTCGGCGCCGGCTTTTGTCATGCGTTTGCATTCTACGGTGAGCTTGCCAAAGTCAGAGGCGAGGACAGAGGGAGAGATGATCGCGCGAGGCATTGAGAGCAGATATCTGAGAGTGTGTAGTATCAGATAAAAGTTATGTAATAAAAACCAAGTTTGCTCAGTTTCGCACTGCCTTCGCAACGACGAGTGGGTATATATACGCGCTCCAACCGCGAACATTGTCATTCCTTTCCTTCCAGTCATGTACTACAAGTTTTTCGTTGCTGCTCTCCTTGCTTCCTCTGCTGCTCTTGCTTCTGCATCTCCCAATCCTCTCCCCACCCCCGCCCCTGGGTATCAGCAGTTGGAAGAACGTCAAGGTAAGTTGGCCAATCCCCCTCCCCGATCCCAAGAACAGATCCTAACTGCTCCCACAGTCGAAAGTGTTTTCAACTCCTTGACTAGCGCGGGTGGTTCCGTCTTATCCCAAGCTACTTCCGTACTTGCAAGTGTTGGCGGCGAAGTTACGAGTGCGGTAGCACCATTCTTCACCACGGTTACATGTACGTCTCTCCAACCGCTCCTATGCGCTGCACGCGTGGTGGCTAATCATGGCATCGATTACAGCGGTTGGCGGCCAAGCCATTACTGTCGTGACCAGTGCCGGTGGACAGGCTATTACTCTCGCAGGTTCAGGTGCAGGCGTTGGGACCTCCGCCTTTGGCTCGTTTTACAGCTGTTGCAACGGCTGCCGCCCAAAACACCAATGCAGCGTTAGGCATGCACACTGCAGGCTTATCTTCACCTGCTATTGTCGGTTTGGTGACCGCCATGAGCAGTGTCCTACTCGGGGCTGCGATTATCCTTTAATCGGGCTCGGAGGAAAACACGCGTCGTTCTGTTCCTGATATACCCCCCGCTTCGTTCTGGGATTTGAAATTCGCTTCCTTGGTATCTAATTTTAACACCGGACAATTCAATTATATATATACTGAGCCAATGCCTCCCTTATACAGTAGAGCACAATAAAAGCTTGCTCAGGTGTTGCATTACTAATGAGCGCAGTACCAGTCAACAACGAATCTAGCAGTCCTTTCACCAAAAAGTACAGATGAGAACGACGTCCCATGGAAATCTAGGAACCAAGGCATTCTACAAGGCCCTTCTATATGTATTTACACAGCCCAAACAGCGCCGTTGTAGCTTCAAAGACAAATAACACCGCTACTCGGGGGAGGGGGACGCGGTCAATTCTCCACTCTTACTGAAGCGCCGCAACCAGGGCAACAGCAGCCCCCTCTACCTTTGCCAACACCGACTGTTAGAGTGCTGCTGGTGTGAGAGTAACTTCACTGTAACAAGCCTTACTATTTGGCGAGTCGCGCCCCTACCGGATTGCTGTTCAACAAAAGTTGATTCTCTTTGAGAGTGCTGCGATCGTTACGGGACTTCTTGATACGCTTCCCACTTCTGTGATCATGAGGTGTTTATTTACGGTGATAAGAGCTTTAACAGGCGGGAGCTTTGGTTGGGTTGTGGGCCTTGTGGCTAAACTATAGTTGATGGATAAAAACCATTGATGAAAATGCGGATAAATCGATCGAAACAGATGCTGGTGTATTGGAAATAGCCTGAGGCATCTCACGATAGTTCATGGATTGACGCCAACGAAGTCCAGGTCGTAGAGAGATTAATAACGCATGTTCTAGGTTGAGGTTTTGGCCCAAACTGTAGTATTCTAGTTGGTATGAGCTGCTCTACTCAACCTGCCCCATTACTCCTCCATGTTCTTGTTGGTCTAGCGATACGAAGAATCAGAATAGAGAATCAAATGAACGATCCAGGACGTACATGAGGATTGTAGAAAAGAGAGTTCGCGCCCCAGGGGTAAGGCTTGCTCCTCCTATTGAGGAAGTCGAAGGCAGGAGTCTCGGGGAGGTGGCCGCCATTCTCCTCCTTGATATGTTCAACATGGGCAGCATGCTCTGACTCGACATTATAGACCCATGCGATGCAAGTTGCAACTGTAAATTGAATATGTTAGTAAATTCGTCATGAAGCATTGAGGTGAAGAGTAGACTCACTGGCAGGGACGCAGATATAGAAACTGGGCTGGGAGTGAGCTACGAATAGATAAAACGAATGGTAGTGCACAAACCTGATCCTCCTCCACATGTCAGATGTTTCTGTCGATTTTCTGAATTGTGGTGAAAATGCGAAAACGCGAGAAGGGTCACTCACGGGTAGCGTGGTGCGCGAGGGCCTGGTCCTCAGCAAGGTAGGATTTGAGCCCGGCGCTTTCGGACTCGGAAACAGCATTGGCGAAACCACGGGAGCGGCGGGGGGCCGTGCGCACGGCGGTGCGGAGGGCAGTACGGATGAGGGGGGACATTGTCGAGTTGGTAGGGATATTTCGGAGGGCTGGTACTACAAACGACGGGTGCTCTGCACATTGTTTAGTGTTGTTATGATCAGAAGTTGTTGCCCTGGCTTTTCGTACAGGGCTCGCAAAGGGGCAATTTTCAGCGCGTCAGCGGCAAATTAATGGGCCGGATGGTGTCCTTGACCGCAATTTACACTCATACCGCCGATCCCATTCTCCAATCCAGGGCGGAGACATTGCACTGATATCAGCTTCCTCGACTAGATATGTCTGTAGTTTGGTGTTATTATGATCAGGGGCTAATTGCCTAATTTGGACTAAGAGGGGGGACGCGTCACCTTTTGGTACAGGGCTCGTAATAGATCGACGCAGGACACTTTCTACTACAATGGTCCGCCAGCAATCATCTGCTATTGGCGCATTGGCTCTACTCCAAGAGCCAGATATCGTCTTCAAACGCCATGCACTCAAAGCCCTGAACCCCCTCGTTCCCCAATTCTGGGCGGAGATATCTGAGCACATTGCCCTGATGTCAGTTTTTTCAACCTTGTTGTTTATGGATTGCCATATACTTATATTGCGGCTTAGTGAATCGCTATATGAGAGCGATGAACTTCCCCAAGATGCACGAGACCTGGCGGCGTTATTGGCCAGTAAAGTGTACTATTACCTTGGCGAATACGATGACGCACTCTCCTTCGCGCTTGGAGCTACAAATGCGTTCAACGAGGAGTCTTCCACATATGGGTCGGAAGAATACGTTGAGACTATTGTGTGTGCGTGCCCTTGCCCTTCATTTGAGAGATCGTATAAACAACTTTACTTCAGCCAAGGCGATCGACCGATATATTGAACTCCGGACCCAAGAGCAGCCTGGCAAGAGTAAGGAAAAGATTGACCCACGGCTACAAGCAATCGTTGAAGGCATCTTCGAGCGATGCATCTCGGAAGGCGAATACAAGCAGGTGTGCAAAAGTTGACCGCTATGACGTCGAGATAACTGCTTACACTCACACTCAGGCCATTGGCATTGCCCTCGAGTCTCGCAGACTAGATGTCATTTCCGCAATTTATTCACGGACAAACGATGTTTCTCTGCTCGCGTATGCCATGGAGGCCGCCCTCGACACCGGATTCTCTCTATCCTACCGCGATCATGTCCTCCGCTTCCTCTTCCCTCTATTCCCGCGTTTGACGATAGGGGAAGGTTCTGCCCATGTGCATGCGCTGACACGCCTACTCGTCACTCTCAGTGATGTGTCATTAACCGTCCCCCTTTTGAAATCCTTGGTCGAGAAGGAGAAGCTCCTCGCGTACCAGCTTGCGTACGATTTAGTAGACGGTGGCTCACAGGATTATCTGGAGAATATTCGAAGCGAGCTACCTGAGGGTGATTTGGTACGTCACTGTATTTGGTGGGCCAACAGCAGCCCATGACTCAAGGCACCCCTACTATCAGAAAACGAAGGAAGTCTACGATAAGCTTCGGACTGTTTTGACTGGAAAGGAATCTGTGAAGCTCTACCTTGAATTCCTCAAGCGAAACAACCAGACAGACCTTTTAATCCTCAAAAATTCAAAGGTAAGATCACAACTCGGCTTCCTTAGTTTGCATTATGCTTAGTACCCATTGCAGGATGCCCTCGACCCTCGTTCATCCGTGTACCATGTCGCTTTGACACTACAGAACGCTTTTATGCATGCGGGAACGACCTCAGATGTCTTCTTACGCGAAAACCTCGAGTGGCTTGGTCTCGCTAATAATTGGTCTAAGTTCTCGGCAACGGCAGGTCTCGGCGTCATTCACAAAGGCTATTTTGAGCAAGGGATGACCATTCTCGGTCCTTATCTACCAACTGGTGGAGAGAGTAACATCCAAGGTTCTAATTATTCGGAGGGTGGTGCACTCTACGCTCTTGGTCTCATCAACGCTGGGTGTGGCAGTTCGGTCACTAACTACCTTCGGGAAACCCTCCGAGCTGCCTCCGGAGAAGTTGTCCAGCACGGAGCTGCGCTCGGCTTGGGCGTTGCTGGTATGGGATCGAAGAGCCTCGAGGCATTCGAGGATTTGAAGAACGTGCTGTTTATGGACTCTGCCGTGGCTGGTGAGGCTGCCGGTTATGCCATGGGTCTCGTTATGTTAGGCACGGCAGCTGCGGAACCTGTTCGTGAGATGCTGCAATACGCTCACGAGACACAGCACGAAAAGATTATTCGTGGTCTTGCTATGGGCATCGCATTTATTTTTTATGGCCGTCAGGAAGAAGCGGACGAGATTATCCACGCGTTGTTGGCTGAGAAGGCATGTATCTATCATCCCTGAATGTGTTGCTTAATGCTGACACCTCTCATCTCACAGGATCCTATTCTCCGATACGGAGGAGTTTACACTTTGGCATTGGCCTATGCCGGCACTTCCAACAACAATGCTGTCCGCCAGCTACTGCACATCGCGGTTTCGGACGTGTCAGATGATGTGCGGCGGGCTGCCGTTACATCACTTGCATTCTTGTTGTTCAAGAACCCCAGTCAAGTACCAAGGATTGTGCAGCTACTGAGTGAGAGCTACAATGCCCACGTTCGGTGCGGCGCAACCCTTGCTCTAGGCATTGCCTGTGCCGGAACGGGTCTTCAGGATGCTGTAGAAATCTTGGAACCAATGACGAGGGATAGCGTTGACTTTGTTCGCCAAGGCGCTTTCGTTGCCTTGGGTATGATCCTCGTTGAGCAGTCCGAGGTGTCATCGCCATCATTCACAACTACCCGTAGCCGATACCAGAAGATCATCAGTGACAAGCACGAAGATCCCATGGCACGTTTCGGAGCCGCCATTGGCCAAGGCTTCATTGACGCTGGTGGTAGGAATGTCACCATTAGCCTCCAGAGCCAGGCTGGAAGTTCCAATACTAGTGCTATTGTAGGTATGGCACTGTTCTGCCAGTTTTGGTATTGGTATCCGCTTGCCCTTTCGGCTTGCTTGGCCTTCTCACCGACTGGTATCATTGGTTTGAACGGCGACCTTAAGGTGTGTTGATCTGCTTCTAGTTATCATAGTCCTGCTGACAGACGTTCTCAGGCCCCTAAATTTGAATTCATCTCGAATGCCAAACCTAGCCTGTTCGCGTACCCAACCTCGACAAAACCACCCAAGAAAGAGGCAGTTACTAAGGTGGCGGCGGCTGTCCTGTCAACCACTGCAAGGGCCAAGGCCAGAGAAAAAAAGAAGGCTGCTGCTGAAGGCGAAACCATGGATCTGGTAATCTTCCTTTTCCCAACTATCGCACCAGAGAAGTGACTCCTTGATAGGACGAAAAGCCCGAAGTCAAACATGCGGATGCTGACGTTGAGATGAAGGTCGAGGACCCAGCCTCACCCAAAGACGGCGACGTCTCCCCTATCAACCGCTCAATATCAAACCTCATCGACGAGCCCAAGCTTACATCGTCTAAAAAGAAATCAGAACCGTCTTTTGAACTACGACCCAACTTTTCGCGTGTGACACCAGCACAACTCGCTTATATATCCTTCCCTCCTAACAGTCGATACCAACCCGTCCGGCCGGTCTCCTCCAGACCAGCCACATCCAAGAACACTGCTACCCGGGCAGGAAGCAAGTCAGTAGGTTCTGCTGAAAAGTACGCTGGCGGTGGTGGGATTGTTCTCCTTACAGATTTGCGACCGGATGAGGAAGCGGAGTTTATCGACCTTCAACCGCCACCGGCACCCAGTACAGAACCTCCAGCTGCTGCCCCCAACGGGAATGCTGTGGGATATCAGCCTACAGGCCCAAATATTGCTTTGGATGAAAATGCGCCCGAGGCCGATCCTCCTGCTCCATTCGAGGTACGATTTTTGACAGTCACCTGTCTGGTTGCCTCTGTACTGATTTTGTGCATCTTTTTAGTACCCTTTCGATAATGACACATAGGCTCTCTGATCAGCTGCTGGCCTTCTTCCTGATCCAAGTAAGCATTATGTGCGCCCCATTGATGTAGAGTATAGCCGCGATTCCTATTGTTTAATGCACTTTTCTCTGGACTTTTCGCGAACCATATATTGCTTCAAGTTGTCAATACGCTCCAAGTCCATCATTAGTAGCTCGGCCTTGTTGCCTTGCATATGAACATGTCAGAATCATTCATAAGCTAGTCTCCTTCCAGCTCTGCTCTTTTAACCAGTTGCAGAGCTTGTGGAGACCGCGGAATAAAATCAGCCTCAAATGGTGCCGGGTGCCTTAATTTATGGCTTGAAATGTTTGTGCAATCATAATGGCAACCGACTTACACGACTAGCCCACTCGCGAATTCCGGGGGGGTTATCTTCACGTTACCCTTCTCGTCTCGCTTCGGAGAGATATTGAACGCCGCCAATATTTGTGCTATGGCGAGCCAAGACGAGTTGAGGGCAACATACCGGCCCGGACAATTTCTGGTGAAGGATTGTCACTGCGCTAGAGGGAAAGAAAGGTAGGGAAAAGGGAAAGGACGCACCGACGACCATAGCCGAACCCACCCATAGTAATTGGATCAATGTTCGTCTCGCCGAGGAAACGCTCCGGCCGGAATTTGTCTGGCTCTGGGAAATTGACTTCATCGTGGAAGATGCCCCAGACATTGGGAATGAGGATGGTACCTGCGCGACGACCATGCATACTTAGGAAATTTGTTTTCAAGTCACAAAGCCACCATACCAGCTGGGAGGTAGTATCCCTTGTATACATCCTCTGCTTGCGATCTGTGAGGGAGAGCTATGGGTCCGGTCAGTGGATCCCTCATAAACAGGGAATGTTAAAAGATTGCCTAAAGGTGTAGGAGGGCTCCAACGAAACACTTCCGAGATAATGGCATCGATGTATGGAAGGGATGGGCGGTCGTCGAGGTCTGGCAGCCTGGAGTATCCGACTGACAGAATCAATTTCTTTCTGAGCATGAGCTTGGACCTCGGGGTAGTGGACCATTGCGAGGAAGAATGTGGCGACAAGGGAAGCAGTCTGACATGCGGTACCTGAGTTAAAGCCTCGCAAAAGAGAATATTGATAAACCTACAGTATCAGATCCAGCTTTAAACCGAACGGTGTCAGATCAAGAGGTATGTTATGCATGGATGCGACCATTGGAGAGAGCTGACCCAAGTAAGCGATTCCAGCACAATTTTTTACGATCTCCTCGTCAGCTTCCTCTTTGGCAAGGTTTTCTGATACAAAACAGGGCTGGGCACTTCCTTGCGCCTGAGCAGATGCACTTAGACCGCTTCCCGCCACTTTTGGATGCCTTACTCACCATTTCCCTTTTTGTTTGCTCGAATGGGACATCTCGTATGTCTCCGACAAGCTTAGCAGCCACCCGGGCTTTCCTCTTGAAGTGTGCACCAGGGAACCATGCTAGAGATTTTCCAGGTTCAGAACACCAAACGGGAAGTTGATATCAAGCCATACTTGGGATATATTTTAAAGCCGGGATGGTGTCGACCAAGTTCGATCCTACATGTACGGCTTGCAACAAATCCGCCAACGCCTTGTCTGCAAGAGCCACATAGTAGTCCCCCCCGGATTTGACCTCGTGGTCATACGTTAGTTTGAGAATGACTGTGCCTGCAAATCTGTGTACGCTCGAAAATCAATGAAATTACGCGCGGTAGCAAAGAAGAGATGCTCTGACTGTCGCACGTGGGCACGGAATTTGTCTGGAGACTGGACCAGTTGGTTTAAGAGCGCTGTCGTTGCCTTGCGAATAACGGGAAAGTGGACAGGAATGTTCCTCTGTTGGAAATATTGGTGGAATACTTTGCGGTGACGCCTGCCATTGGCACGTCGATTGGCATTCATTCCCAGAATTATAATTTGATGCATTACCTCCAATACTCGGTGTGGGGCATGTGTGCAAAGTCCCAGGCCCATTCCATGAGCTCATTGGCCATTACCTGAAGCAACGGAGTAAAACTAGGTTATAGACAAGGCGAACGTGTGACCCACCATGCGAGGCCTGTCAGACGTGATAGCAGACCTCCTGTCTAGAAGCTCGTGTACATCGTCGAGATTGTTCAGGACAACAGTCGACGAGCCAAAGGTTTCGAGGTAGATAATATCTCCATAGGACTTCTTCCACTCCGTATAGGTGAGCCATGAGTTTTTATGTGGTATATCGGATATGTTCCCGACAATGGGCCAACCTTTAGGCCCAGGAGGTAAGGCGGCCTAAGGAACGCTCCCTGGAACGGTGTATGATATACACGAGTAGGATAGCAACTGAAACCAAGGGCGCATTCAGGTTCAGGTTGAGCATGTCGGAAAAAGGGAACCATTCGCCTGCTGTAACTCACCGACCTTTAAGCTTTATGAGTCAGTGAATTCCTCTCCAAAACCAGTGTCACTTGACACTTCAATGCGCCCATATGAGAAACTTGGCACATATGGGGGCACCCTGAGCGGGAATTTGACGGGGAGGTAGCCATTCCTGGTGCTACGGAGCTTCTGTAACCCCACAAAGGCCTAGATAAATAAAGGGAAGCAGGGACTGTGGAGAACATCTGGCCCGGGTGCCCGTGGGGCTTGAAGATCGTACTTCAGTGTCGGATGAGCTCAAACCGAAGACAATTCACCGTGTGGGAATCAGGAAGTAGATTGTGACCTTTATTCTAGAATATAGGTGCGGTGTCGCCGGTTTTGAGCAGATGACCTCCTCTAATGAACTGCTTGCTAACGGGGTGGTCACCTCAGCGCTCACTATCACATTCTTTGGAAGAGGGCTGGTCGGTGGGGATCCCGGTCTCGAAGGCACTTATCTTGTGATACTGTCACGATCTTCATACTGGTCACGCCCTCAAAGTCACGCATGCATTGAGATTTCACGAGTCAAATCTGACTTTCCTCTCTTTCTTCCATCCATCCATTTCTACCTCTCTTATTCAATAGACAAGCAAAGGAGTCATGGAACCAGCAGAATCTCGCACGATGAAAGCTCGCAGAGAAGGTGTGTCGTTTGTTTTTTTAATCGCGATCAGTGTGCTAAATACACGCGCACGGAAAGCCTACAAGGGCAAGCCTGGGTTGAAAACAGATGAGCTGAGGCGCCGTAGGGAAGAACAGCAGGTTGAAATTAGACGTCAAAAGCGAGAAGAGAACATATCTAAGAGGCGAAATTTCCTCCCTGCTTCTGGTGGAGACTCAGATGACGAAGTTGGTGGTGGTGTGTGGGATCCCCCCGTATCTATCCATCGTTTTTTACTTCTCAGTGTTCAATGTCACTAACAATGTTCCAATCAGTTGGCGGAAGAGATGATCTCTGGCGTTTTCTCAGACGATCCTGAGCGCCAATTGGATGCAACCACCAAGTTCCGTAAACTGCTCTCGAAAGAAAAGAACCCCCCGATCGAGCGTGTTATTGAATGTGGTGTTGTTCCTCGTTTCGTGGAGTTCTTGCGAACTGGTCATTCCATGTTGCAGGTGAGTTTACGTCTTGTAATGCTTGTTCACCGCTCATATGCCCTTAGTTTGAAGCTGCGTGGGCTTTGACCAATATTGCCTCTGGTACCGCTGAGCACACTCAAGTCGTCATCAGTGCTGGTGCTGTCCCAGAATTTATCAACCTTCTTTCATCTCCTGTTCTCGACGTCCGTGAACAGGCAGTTTGGGCACTGGGCAACATTGCTGGTGACAGCCCTCAGTGCAGAGACTATGTCCTTCAACAAGGCGCCTTGAGGCCCCTCTTGGCCCTTTTGAGCGAGCAACATAAACTCAGCATGCTTAGAAATGCCACCTGGACGTTGAGTAACTTCTGCCGTGGCAAGTCCCCACAGCCTGACTGGGAGCTGGTAAGGGCTTTTTACCTCAGACCTTGGAAACTTGTTAATGAGTCCCCTTCTGAAAGATCTCTCCTGCTCTCACTGTTTTAACCAAACTTATCTATTCCCTCGACGACGAGATTCTCATTGATGCGTGTTGGGCCATCTCCTACCTCTCTGACGGTTCAAACGACAAGATTCAGGCCGTGATCGAATCAGGTGTATGCAGGCGCCTTGTCGATCTTCTAATGCACCAGTCGACTGCGGTCCAAACTCCTGCTCTTCGCTCCGTTGGTAACATCGTCACGGGGGATGACCTTCAGACGCAAGTCGTAATCGCCTCCGGTGCACTTCCGGCGCTTCTTTCTCTCCTTTCCTCTCCAAAGGACGGTATCAGGAAGGAGGCGTGCTGGACCATTTCCAACATCACAGCCGGATCTCCGCCTCAGATTCAGGCAGTCATTGACGCCAACATCGTCCCTCCCTTGATTAACATCCTCCAGAATGCTGATTTCAAGACTAGGAAAGAGGCGTGCTGGGCAATTTCCAATGCTACATCTGGAGGCTTGCAAGAACCATCCCAAATTCGTTATCTCGTCTCGCAGGGATGCATCAAACCGCTGTGCGATTTGCTCACGATGATGGATAACAAGATCATACAGGTCGCTCTCGACGGCCTGGATAATATCTTAAAAGTTGGAGAGATGGACAAGTTGGCTGCCGGTCCAGGTGCAGTTAACCAGTATGCCCTATACGTCGAGGAAGCCGGAGGAATGGTAACCATTCACAACCTCCAACAACACGATAACTTGGAGATCTACAAGAAGGCCTTCAACATCATGGACAAATACTTCCCTGATGAAGAGGAGGTCGATACTAATATCAGTGCTCCTACCGTCGACTCCACAGGCGCATTTGCGGTAAGTTGCACTCTTCTCTCTTTTGTGCACCTATTTTCTAATTCCGTTTTCCAGTTCCACTCAGATGTCAGTGCTCCCCAAGGCGGATTTAGCTTCGGTCAGCAGTGAATGGGGCCCTGTGGCTGTTTTCTCTTTGTTAGCACCCCGAGATCCGCCTGTTTTTCATAGCTTTTCTACTTGCCTTACTCGTCTGCTAAAACCTTCTTGTCCCGCGGTGATTAGTCTACATGTTACTTGCCGAATCGGCGACTTTATTTTCCACAAGAATGTGATACTACCCATCAATCTGTTTTACTAACTGGCGTGCTCCAATCGCGGTGGCCAGTGTTTACATAATAACCCTGCGCGTCTGATCCTCCCCCCCCACTCTCAGACGTCGTCGCATAATGGCATCGCAGATTCTTCCGTTAGGTTTGTGCCCAAGCATTACTTGACGCCGCCAATCGGGGGAGCTAAGCGACACGATAGAGCTTATCGATAGGTGTATTGGGTCAAGGATATGGGTTATTATGAAGAATGATAGGGAGTTTACTGGGACACTGCTAGGGTTCGATGATTTCGTGAGTGAGTGAAGGTCTCTATTCTTGCGGGGAAAACCGAGAGCTCTTATGTCTTTTTTCTTCTTCCTCGATGCATAGATATGGTTCTGGAGGATGTCACTGAGTAGTGAGTCGACTAATCTCGTTCTTATAGAGAGATGCTGATCCTTTGCCCTTGCAAACTGCGTTTCCTGTTCCTATATTCATGCTGCGTAAACCCTGTCCATGCAGCGAGATTACACCACAAGGGAAGAAAAAGACAAAACTTGCGCAGACGCTGTTGAATGGGAATAATATCTGTATGGTGGGTGGTCGGAAGGGAATAATCTCATACTATGTTACTGATTCTCTTTTTTTATTTATTTTACGCTTATGCTACGGCCGTGTACAGCTAATACCTGGGAGTTCTGGGGCAGACGAGTAAACAGATATTGTCAGTCTGTATGGTTTATGAATTCCCGAGTGTCGCAAAGCATAGCCTCTTGGAGAGACGGAAAAGGAGATGTACGCTAGGGGGCACTGTGTGTAGTGGAAAGTAGTTTGGATCGTCACGTGGTCATAATTTTGTCGTGGTGTCGCGCTCGATCACATCCTTCACCTCCGTCGTATTCTCAAAACCCATACGTTAGCCATGGCCATCCGGCTGAGATTCGCTATGCACGGTTTGCGCAACAACCGCGTCTTCCACCTTGTCGCCATCGACCACCGCAAGGCCCGCAACGCCAAACCCACTGAACTTCTTGGCATCTACAAATCGCGCATCGAGGGCCCAGATGGAAAAAAGTCGTTGGAATGGAGTGTGGATAGGATCAGGTACTGGCTGCAAGTCGGTGCAGTACCTTCAAAGTCGGTGGTGAAGTTGCTTGAGCTGGCATGTATTTCTCACTGGACAGTCGGCGTTTGGATGTTGACGTTTACTGCATGTAGGGTGGTATTTTACAGCCTGGGTCGCCGTATCATAGAAAGGCTACAGCACCGCAGTCATTGGATGCATTGACAGCAAGCCGACCAGCTGCCGAAGCTATTAAACCTGCCCACAAGTCATGATCCCTGCATCCGCCGCCTAACCCCAGGCTCTGTTCATCTACCAGCCATATTTATCCGTGCCAACCTTTCTCTCGTGATACATCTTCATCTGCTGAGAGCGTAGCCTAGACACAGCTGCGGGTGCGAGACAAACTGCGGGGAGGCTCTATCGAGGAAGATGGTGTGAGGTTCGGTTAATTGTAACATCATTTGTCCTATCTATGCACGGACTTGATTCATATATTAGCTATGCTGATCGGAAAGAGCTGATACTATATCCTCATGTCCTGCTATGCGAGCCAGTTCCAGTGCGGTGAATCCATCAGGGTCCTAATTAACTAGCTTCAGTCCTTCGTCCGAGGACAGTGAAGGAAAGCTGCGCACCTTGATGCCTCTATCAACATCCCTGCTTAGGAACAACTTTACAACGTCCAGGTGGCCCCGATCAGCTGCAAGGTGTAGTGGAGCGTATCCCTTGAAGGTGTCGTTGGTTGAAAAAACCCAGGGAATGAATGATAAAGACCGTCTTACATGCTCATCCAGCTCATCCAGGTTCAGATCTGGGATCATCACCAGCAGTTCTTTTACTCCCTCCATGTCGCCTTCAACCGCAAATCCGTGAAGACTCTTCTCGCTTGTCTCCTTTGCATACGCCATCGAACTCACCGACAGCCCCAATCCACCACCACCACCACCACCACCACTTCCCTTTCTACTCGCCGAATCATCCTCCGAGTCCCAGATATCCTCCTCCCCGTCGGTCGTCTTGAGCTCCCTTTCCTTCCCTTTCCCTTTTACCTCTGATTGATTCTGATTATGGCCAGTAGTCTCCTCCCACCCCAACTCCTTGGCAATTTCCAGGTACCTTTTCTCCACCTCTTCAACGTTTGCATACTTCCTACCGGCTGCATCCCAGGCATCCCATTTCGCCCTCCCTGTCATATCAAATATCGATGGCCGGGGTGTCGTAGGTGCCGGGGACACGGTGGTATACTTGAACAGGCCATACAGCTAGTTTTACACCAGTCCCATCATTCATGAAGCCCGTGAAAATTTGCGTCGTTCAAAAGTAGCAAAACAGAAGGATAAGTCAGGTTCCGCATTAATCAACATAAATTATTGGGACGAGCTGTTATGGACCTCGAGCTTGATTGAATTAGAGACTTTCGCCAGAGACGATGCATTGGACAAATACGCCGCAGCAGCCTCGAATCTTGCGGACGGCATGTCTTGTTAGCGAATGCTCTTGTAGGGAGGAGTGAGATGATCAGGTATCTCCCTATTATGTAAGCCTACTCGTATGTTATAGGCGCAGGAATAAATTTATCTCTACAACATCGTTCTCTAAGCCAGCCCCGCTGCCTGCATAGCCTGTTACTTGCATTTAACGGCTGTTTTTGCGATATATAGGAAACCAACATGCCTTTAACATCTCCGTGCCGATCTTGGCAGGACTGTCGGTCACAATGACGCCGGCCTTTTCGAGAGCTTTGACTTTGTCGTCTGCACCACCCTTTCCACCAGAGATGATGGCTCCGGCGTGACCCATACGACGTCCTGGAGGTGCTGTGCGACCAGCAATAAACCCGATGATGGGTTTGGGATTGGCCCGATTTTTGTTGTACTCTGCAATGTATTCCGCCGCCTCTTCCTCCATAGATCCACCGATTTCACCAATGATAACGATACCTGGAGGGGAATATGAACCAATGTATCCGTTGTGTTCAAAAGTTGACATACCTTCAGTATTGGGGTCATCGAGGAAGACTTTGATAACGTCGATATGCTGGGTGCCGGGGAAGGGATCGCCGCCAATACCTATGCACAAGGATTGTCCAAGGCCGACACTCGTCGTCTGGCCAACGGCTTCATAGGTCAAGGTGCCCGAACGGGAGGCGATGCCTGGGGTGGGCAAAAATATTAGGCTGTGGGAGCTGAGTGACTTGACAGGCACGCACCAATCTTTCCTGGCCTGTGAATGTGGCCAGGCTGAATACCCATCTTGCACCCGAGGGGATTGATGACTGTTCAGTTTTGGTATCAGTAAATCAGACTCGGAAAAGTCAAATGCTGAGATGGCGGCATCAAGGGGAACGCCTTCCACCGGACGCAAGGCATGGAAAACCGCTCACCCCCGGGGCAATTAGGACCAACCAACCTCGACCTCGACTGACTCTTGAGGGCACTGATAACCTGCGGACAAAACACACATCAGTTTGCAATACCACACCCGACCAGTTTCTCAGCTCATACGCACTCGGATCTCATCGGCCTGGGGAATCCCCTCCGTCACACATACAATCAACCCAATCTCATTTTCGATAGCTTCAATAATCGCATCAGCGGCAGTGGGCGGGGGGACATAAAGGATCGACGCGTCGGGTTTGGTCTCCCTCACAGCCTATCCACAAAGTGACATCAGTCATGCATCTTCCTCCCCCCGTTTTCACTATATCAGACTCACCTCTTTAACGCTGCCAAATACTGGAAGTCCGAGGTGTGTCTGACCGGCCTTTTTCGGTGAAACGCCACCGACCATCTTGGTTCCGAATGCCAGTGCCTCACTGACGTGGAACGTGCCCTGCGAGGTATCGTCTTAGTGTCTCTGCTTTTTCAAAAAATCAGTTGCGACCCACAGTCTTTCCCGTCAGACCCTGGCAAAGAACTTTGGTATCCTTATTTATTAGCAAGTTCTTAACGGTATCCTCATAGCTTTTTCTTGAGGCAGATTGGGAGAACGCCCGGCGTCCTATTTTACATACTACGCCTTAGCTACCCGCACCCGGGTGTTTTGAATAGCCAATTACGCACCAAGTGGTAGAAAATACTGGCCAGCATAACGCAGCATATTGAAGAGAGTGGTGGTATCGGGGACAGCAAAGCACGGAGAACGGTTGGTGGAGTGTATTTACAGCTGTTTGTTCTTTCATGATATCAATAACATTTGTATGTAACGCTGAGTACTAGAAAGCCGTCAACTGTCTCTTACAAAACAAAAAAGTGACGCAGAAAACAAAAAAATTACCTTCTCTTAACTACTATATATGTGCTCCTTCAATTAAGACTATACCTCTAAACTCCCATACGTCGTCTATCACGAGCCTTCCGTGAGACCCTGTTGAGCGTAAGGATGGCGTATTTAACTCTGTCGTAGTGGTTCGCGTTGATTGCACTGAAGTAGGTGTCAGCAAGATAACAAGCCATATAAAAGGACCTACGCTGTAATATCCACAAGGAATTGGCTCTTCGCCTGGGTCGGTGCAGACGTGGAGGGCAATTCCTGCAACACAGATGGTAACCATCCAAGCAATTCCTTCGGCCAAATCGTCGCCAATACCCGGAAAATCGATACCACATTTGATGTCGCATCCTCCGGAAAATCCCCGATCATCCCGCTCAGCAAATATCCAGTAAAACTGAACCCTTGCTCGCTAACCACGGTTCTGATCAAAGCTGCCCATCGGGTATACTCTGTCGGTCCATGAGGCGCTACCAAGCATTCGTGTGTCAACGTTGCGCGGAATAGATCCAGAGTAGCAAAAATAATATCGCTGTGGATGACCGTCAGGCCAGCCAACGAGGCTTGGAAAACCGACGGGAAGACAGCAGGGTCGAAGAAGATATCTGGAGAGACATCCACTATTTGCAGGAGCATCTGGATGTAGTCTTCGAGGACTAAATCTCAATGAGTATCCTTTGTGTAAGAAACAAATTTCATTCAAACCCACCATCTGGTATATCTCCTGGTGTCTTGAGCTGTAACAGCGCCATCACTTTCTTCGTCACAACCTCATACATGCCCCGAATCGCAGTCTGCAGTTCGACGTTCTTCTTCTCATCCCCGTACCGAGCCACAATCTTTCCAGAAATCCAAATGTAACTAGGGATACCAGTCGCATCGAATCCCTGCGACATCCTAGCGACAACGGAAGGCGCCACTGTGAGTCCCACACTCCCAAACAGAGTGATACTATGCCTAATCACTCGGGTGGCCCGTTCGGCAAGGTCATAGTTTGTACCGAACTTGAGGAGGAAATTATCAAACACCGTCCAGGCTTCACCACAGCTACTTTGGCAAGCTGTCGGTAGCTCTTCGCCAAAGCTGCGTATGACATGAAGCATAATCTCCAGATTCTCCAGGTCGTCTAATGGATCGAGATCGATTTCATGGGCAAGATCGATACGCGGCAAGATATGTAACTTACTGCTGACTTGGTCCATTTCTTCCTTTGAGGCCAGTACCTTATTCGTGATTTCGTGTATTTGTGCTAGAATGTCGAGCGAAAAAGTGCGCAAAGACTCTGCCGCCCGCTCCATAGGCATAGCCGAGATGACATAGGCAATAGCCTCGTAGACTTGACGACGATCATCTTGTACCAGTTTTGATCCTGTGGTTTTGAGGAATGTGTGTAAAGTAGGTAAGAACTCAACAAGATGCTGGCATGTTATCGTCAGTTGCACCGAGCACATCAAGATGATTAAACACTTGCTTGTTTGCAATCTTGACACAAAAATTTCAGAGCCTGCCCGGCGGCAGCGTTCACATCCGTATCTGAGTCCTCAAACCCGGCAGAGATATACTGTAGCTGGAATTGAATGTAATCTGGATGGGCGTTTATCCACTCCGTATACCGCGCAATAATCAATAGCGCCGCATATCGCACACGTGGGTGATTTGGTAGCTGTGGTATAAGATCCATTATCTTGGGCACGGCAACCTGGTCACTGTTATCGACTTCAGCACCCATCGACCGCATTGCAAATAGCGGTGCCTCGATCTCCTGCCAGGTAGCATTTCCAGGTCCTCGTGCAAGGCCAGCGCTGATCATCTGGTATGCCGTAAGAAGACAATTATCCACTCGGAGCACCGTGCAGCAGTCCTTTAGTGTGTCACCCATAACATGACGGAAAGAACGAAAGTTCTCTGCCTCTTGGCCCTGAAGGGTGGTAACATCAGGGGGGAAATGCAGATGTTTGATGATGACACCCATCAGTGACTTGTATGCGTTCGTGAACAACGGCGGGACGTCTGTTCTCTTCCCGAGAATCTGTGCAATGCGCATCCAAAATGGGAATGTGATAGGGACGATGTCGAGGTTAGGGTACGCCGAGCATTCTCCTATCGCATCTACCAATGGGAAGAACATCTCCGGTTCATCGACCAATAGAATCCTGTATGTCTCGCCCGCCTCTGAGAAAAGGCGAGCATATCCTCGAATCTTCTCTGAATCATCAGAATTCTCGGGCAACCGAGATTTGAGGTCGATAACTCTTGGGAGGATGACCTGAATAACAGGGAGGTTCTCCTGAACCTCCTGCGTTTCGTGGATGAGTTCGCATAGTACATCGATAGCCGAATCGAATAAATCATCGATAGCGAGCGCCTCAAAGGCAAACGTAAATAGAGGGGTGTTGACCAAGTTGACGGGGGCGATCTCTCCTGCAACTAACCAACTGCGTAAGCAAGTGAAAACTTGGTTCTGGATGGCAGTTGTAACTCCTGACATTGTTCATTCCAATCAGGGGGGGGGTGATCGGGGAACGGAGAGTAACAGAACAAGCGTACCGCTAGCCTCAATATACATTGACAGCACGCCCATAACCTTGTGCGCATTTTGCGTCAGCAACTTTGGTGCTCTCTCGCTATACTCTTGATCCTAAATTCACACGAGAGCTTATAATTGGACAGCTAGGATCTCGGATAGTGAACCTACCGTGACTGGAATCCTGATATTGCTGTTAAGCTCCTCGGGCAACAACGTTAAGAACTGCAGCAAAACAGGGACAGTGACAGGGTTCCTCCCAAAACTCTCAATTATGTTCTGCACTGGGTGTTCCCATGCCGGAAGCTGCAGCGCGAGTCCAGCAATAGCCAGGCACAGTTGTACAATGATAGTACGAGGACCCGTATGATACCTTTGAAGCGCAGCCAGGAGTGTATCTCTCAATGCAAGCTGATTTTCCGGATCGACCTGGTGGAGATCATAAATCACCTAAATTGAACATTGATCAGACGCTTGGATCGTGATGGAACCCGAAAGAACGCCCACCTTGGCACGAAAGGTCTGTGCAGCGAAGAGCTTTGCTGGAAGAGGGGCATCGGGTGAGACGAGGAGGACATTACAGGTCGCCCATGCCTCAGGCTAGGACAGATAGAGAGCGCGTTGAGACACAGTCAGAGGAGTTGGTCGCGATTCTGGCCAAGGCGAGAGATAATTTACAGAATGCTGAAAATCCTGGAGCCAGGTGTTTGCTCCATCCAGAGACGCTTTGTCTGGTGCACCGTTGAAAATTTCAAGAGCAGATAGTACCGCCTGAACGTCGGCCATGGCAGTAGGAGTGAGAAAGATGCAAATTGGCTAATATGGTGCTGTTTGTGTACATCTGTTGGGACCAGCCATATCGATCTCTGACTTGGCGCGGTGCAAATCATGGTATATTGTCATCGCTAGGAATTCCAACCTATGATAACTCCAGTAACAAAAAAATAATCGGAAGAAAGGTACTAAAAAGTGGGGTAGCAGAGGAGGGGATATCCATAGTAACGAGCGTGATACTGTTCGCGAGGAATCAAGATAGAACGGGATAATATAGGCGATGATATACAATGAAGACACAGAGCTCGCCGAAGTAGGTGCACAGGTAATGTCAACATTAGAGGTTCCAAGGCTAAGAAAAAGGGGGAAAAAGCCGGAATTGATAGTGTCCCGCCTGGTCCTTTTACGTGCGGAGGAATCCTTTCTTCCTCTGCGTCTGTTGAGAACTCCTCAGTTTCAATTCATAAAAGAATAAGAAAAAACTTACAGATCCCTTCTCGGGCGTCAGCGGCCGCCCGCTCTCGATTCTCCTTTTCTTATCCTCGAGATCAGCACGCTGCTTCTCCAAGGCATCCCTCATTTCTTTGTGACGGGCATAGAGCTCCTCCTCCGATTGTTTGAGCTTAGCCTCCTTCTCCTGCACCTTCTGCTGGAAGACCATCTTCATCTCAGCCTCCATCTTGGCGAGCTTGGCTTCATGCATGATGCGCTCTTCTTGCAACCTGGCGGCAGGGCTGAAGGAAGACGGTATAAGAGACCATGCACGTAAAGCCCAAGTCCGGAAACAAAAACCTACTTGATCTCCTTGAAGACAGAGGAGTCCTGAGCAACACCCATGCTGAGGAGTTTCTCCGTTCGCCAATTCTCGTAGAGAACATCATTAGTGTACTCGCGCAACTCCTCCATGTATGTCCTGACAAGCATTTGACGGAGCTTGACAAAATCGCAGTGCTCCTCATTGTCGACTTCAACCACACCCCAAGGGTAGGCGCGGCCCCTAACTTGGCGACCATCAGGGGTCTGAACAATCTTGTCCGAGCCAACAACAGCAAATGGAATCTTGCTGGCAATTTCCTCGGCCTCGGCGATAGTCTCCTCGTCCTCGTTATCGTAAGTGGGGGCTTGGAAAATTTGGATATTATGATGGGCAATATCAGCGAGAACCTGTTTCAGCGTGTGAGAGAGGTGATAGATGAAAGAAATAAAGTGATAACGAACACGTTGCTTAAATTGAAGGACTTCCTCGTCCGTGAGAGTATCAGCTTTGGCGATGATGGGGATCAAGTTAACCTTGGTGTGTAGTCTTCGCATGACTTCAATGTCAAGCTGCTTCAAGCTGAAAGCCACATCTCAGCCAAATGCATGACTGAAAAATGAGTGCAACACGCACGAGTGACCAGTGGGCTGAATGAAGTACAAGCACGCATGGATACGGTTGTCATTAATCTTGCTCCTATTGACGCGGTTCTCTTGTTCCAAATACGAGTCAAAACGTGACTCGATATTCTCAATAATGGGCCTCCAGCTGAGAAACGCGAAACAATGCATCAACACACCACCTCTGAGATGGCAAAAATGGCCACAAGTTACCTGTCATCATTGTTGACAAAATCACCGAAGCCGGGGGTGTCAACGACGGTTAAGTGAAGGCGAACACCATTCTCTTCGATATCTATACGTAAAATGAAGACGGTTTGATACGTGTCCGCAAACTCGCGATAAATATAGACGCACCAGCACCAATACTTTCAATGGCGACCGTTTTGGGCCGCTCCTCAGAGGGGGCCAAGGGGACCTTGGGGGGATATAGAACAGTGTTGAAGAGGGTGTTGATGAGAGTAGATTTTCCGAGGCCAGACTCGCCTGTTACGCGTGGCAACGCGAAAGAGTGGTGTTGTTGAGAAAAAGGACCCTGAGAAAAACAAAAGGACGAAAGACACACCCACTACCATGGCAGTGAACTGGAAGCCCTTGCGAACGCTCTTGCGGTGGACTTGGTTGGGCAGGTTAGCGAAGCCAACATAGCCCATGAGCTTTTTGCGGATGGTGGGGACACTGGGGGCCTGGTGAGGGAGGGCGAAGGAGGCCTCTGAGCCGTTGACATAAGCCGTTGGGAGGGATGTTGGCATCGTGAGAGGAGACGTAGGAGTCAGACATCTGGGGAGGGAGTGAGGAGGGGGAAGAGGAAAAAGGAGAGACGAAGAAATTTACTTTTAAGTTGACCACAATGGGGGGCAGGAAAGAAGTCGGGTGATGTTGTGCTTGTTTGGCCTCGGTGGCATAAGCCACGTCCAATTTTGGCTTGGGCAACAGCAGGGACTAGGTCTGACCGTGAGCAAAATAAATAAATAAATGTTATTCTCGTGAGGCGGACCCATGAGAGTTGTCCCCGGCTGTGGCTCTTGCGGCTCTTGGTTGTCATCGTGTGCGCGCTGTCTGTCCTTTGTCTTCTTGGTTTTATGCCCCAAGCATGCGTTTTGCGCGCGGCCTCGTTGCTAGTACAAATTCGATGTCTTCCCCACACTCTCTCCGCTTTAATGCGTGTTTGAAAGGAGCCCAGAAAGCCTCCTGAGCCGTCATAAAAATAATGTACATCTAGTTCTAGCTTCCATTCAACCACCCCCCTAGCGAACAGCACTGCCGTTCGTCGATATACTCGCGAAACACCTCATCTACAGCCGCATCATGACAAGGTTCCATGGTTTCTTGCTTGTGCTCAATCCCAAGCCCCAATGAGCTAACATAATCCACGCGCACCACCCCGTCAGTTGGCGTCATTGCCAGCCTTGTTGGTATGCGCTGCAACGCACACTGCCTCTCGTATTCCCATGCGTCCTCCCAGTCGGCATCACTAAGTGTCCAGCCATATTTCGACAGGTCCCTATCCTCATCACCATCCTGAAGGGCTCCTCCATTCGTACACTCCTTCTGAGAGGATGGCGTGTCATCACCGTCTTGGACCAGGGGTAAACGAAGGATCCTGCCGTCGCTCTTGTGCCGTAAAGGTTCATCTAGGAGAAAGGCCTGCCGTCCGATAACCTTGCTGTCGACAACTCGTATGTGGTTATTCGCACCATCTCCTATTTCCTCCATTAGATTGTGTCGGTGGTGATACGACTTCTTTAGGCGCTTAAGTCGGGAGAACCTGGCAAAGTAGACGTTTCGAATGGCAACCAAAGCATTTGCAGACTCGAGTGATTTATAGGCTGCCATCGAGAGGTTACTTGGTCTCCCTCATATTTCCCCTTTTTATTCGGAAGACACTGGATGCGCTGGACATATCTAAATCCAGGCCCTAACTCCAATATCAAAGCACAATGCAGACGGGCCACGGGACACAACGGACAAGAACCATAACCCCCGCACATTGGCCCGTGATGAAACCTATCAAGTCACCAAGTCATCAGTCAATACGTCAGAGCAACAGAAATGGGCCATGTATCCTCCAGCTTGGGCCTCTTCTTTCCTCGCAGCAACCACAATAAAGCAGAAAGGATGGACACTGATATTAGTGTTATGACAATATTACAGGCTGTTCATTAGCAACGTTCGGTAGCCATTCCTTGGGGAAGTCGCGAATCGTCGGCTTTGCAAGGAGCCTACCCCGTAGGTGTTCGCCCTTTTTCGCCTTCCGTGATTTAGCCACCACATGCCGCAGATCCACCGGAAGTCCCTCCCAGTTCTTATCGGGAGTCTAGTCAAACACTATGAGCACACAAACAACTTAAATAAACCAATAACTCACATTAGCCCTCTCCACCAATCTATCTAAAGTATCACTGATCCACTTGAGGTTCATCGCCTGTTCTGGAAAGTCTTCGCAAGCAATCTTGACAAACCCATACCCCCACTCCGCATACTTGCTGATTCCAGCGTCCGCAGGAGGGTTTGGCGTCCAGCGGGGTCCCGCAAGCAAAATAAGCCTCTTTTTCGCCATCTCATCCTTTAACGGCAAGTCGTCCACAGCCACAACCACAGACTTCTTTTTCCGAGCCGGGTGACCTTGGCCCACATACTCAATGGACCGCACAATCAATGGCTGGGCGGATGTTGGTGGTACGAATGGCTTCCGGTATGCTGGGAATGAATGAATCGGCTGTCAAAGCGCAGCCAACACACAAACCAGACCAGACGCACCAACCAGCTTCGGCATCTCATTCTCAATTAACCGAAGATAATGCCGCACCATCCGTTGTTCCTGGAGCATAAGGTGCCCCGACGATGGCGAGTCTTGAGTCCCAGCAGGCTCATTAATGTATTCCATAACTTCGTCCACAGTCAAGTCTTCCTCAAGCTTTGAGCGCCGCGCATGAACGGGTGAGGAGGTGCTGAATAGTCTTGCGATTGCTGCCGATGAACCGAGGAACGTGCGCCGGGTCAAGCGGGATAGTGAGGACGCCATGACCTGAAATTCGAGGAAGAGGATTCAAACGCGTCGCGGTCACGCGGAAATTGAGTATTTGGCTTTTACTTTGGTTCCAAACACTGTCATTGACCAAGTGCCCAGTGCGATATCAAATTATCACTCAAGTGATAATGGTTGTGAGTCCAGCCCTTCTTTCAACCACTACAATGATTAAACGCTGATACATAGCGCCTCCAACTGTCTATCAAAGCCGAACTCGAAAATGTCACAAACCTCCAACCGGCTTCACATGATTTTGAATATTTCTTCAATGTCCGTGACCTGCGCCACTTCTCTAGAGCAACTGGCACTCACCCTCCCGCGGCCCAGGTGAAATGCACAAGCTGCAACGAAGTTCATCCTAATCCAGTCTCCTTGAACCGCATTGTCCGTGCCAACTTTCCTCTCTTAGAGCCCCTGCAACTGAACACTTCTTTGGCCTTCTAGCAAGAGTACGAGGTTTCCGGAGGCAAGCATAGCACAGCGCATTTTGTCTGGAGATGCGGCCTGTGTACGCTCGTGCCTTATCCTCGCGGTGCCACAGCTGATTGATAATAGGTAAACGAGAGAGTTCTGCAAAATTCGACGCGGCATACAAAGTTAGACCCTACAGCTCCGAGAACGGCCAACTCGAACCCCTGCTTGTTATCGAATGCAGAGGTCTCGAGTTTACTGGCTTCGATCCCAGGGCGAGTAGCTTTAGCTTACCATATGCTGTGTTACGACAAGTGAACTCGAGTCCAGGGCATCTGGAAGTGTGAAGGCTTAAAGGGCACAGTTTTCGACGATGTGGACTTGACCGAAGTTGAATGGACAGATTATGATGAAAAGGTAAGGCGTTGCAAGTCTATCCGATGTGTGCCTTACCCGAAAATAGGCCGCTCTTCCCGTCGGCGTATCCAGCTTTGAGAGCGAATGGTTGAGAGCGCAATGACCTGCCTTTTCTCATTGCCTTATAGCAGGTATGTACTATGCCGCTCAGTCAAGCTTATTATTTTATCATTACAGGGGGTGCGTATCGTCGGATCACCGCCATGTACATAAAAAAAGCATCGAAATACCCAGAATTAAATCTAGCGTCTCAGAAAGCAGATTCAACCCGAAAGCACTGTCTGCCTGTGAAATTATGACGGCCGCAGTAGCCTCCTCCCCTCCAATATTTCCCTCTTCCACTCCGTTCTTGAGGCCGACAACGCCGATTTTACCTTCGCTTTCCCAGTGTCAACAACATCCAAATGCTTCTTTCTTATCTTGGCAAGATGTTCAATCCTGCAGAGAGAATAAGGTTTGGAGATCAAGGAAGAAAATGCCAAATGCATACCCCCATAGCGCGGCCTCAGCTTTGCTAATCTTGACCTTACTGATATCAACTCCACGTTCTTCCAGCACCTTAACAAATTTGTGAAAGTGCTAGATAATGTTTCAATTCCCCCCAACCCCTTAGAGACCTTAGAAAGCTGCGCACATCAATAGACGTCCTGTATTGATGCGCGCAGAGTAGTTAGCCTTCGACCCTAGAGTACAAAATACAAGATCGATTCTACCGGTAGTGTCCCGAGAGCGGCGATAAAGTATGGATTAATCCTTGCTTCACCGTGATTAGCCCCGCTGAGGTGACGATGCCACCGGCCGTGAAAGACGAATGTTGGAAGACTCCAGTTTCTATTGCAGTATCCGAGACCAATCGTACGAAAGCAGTTCGGTCTTCATTCTCTCACCTTTGATTCCAATAAATATGTTAACTGAGAGCTCTTGTCAGCTGCTTTCCCTGTAGCAAATATCGTAAAAGGATCCTACAGCGTTTGTCCTGAACAAGATTCCAACCTCATTGATCAGAATGCAAGAGCGGAAAAATAGACTTACCGAAACGTAGATCCATGTGTTTCTTCGCACCGTCTTCCTCAGGAGCCTCTCCATCATCCCTCTTGGAGTAAACATCCTTTTCAGCACGTTCATCCACGGATATCTACCATTCCTGATCCCGGCATAATGCATCGCCATATCCTGCGTCGATCCACTCCCGAAGGAAATTGAAGATGACGTTCGTTCCCGTGGTCTCCGGAATCTCGGGGACCGCTCTGGCAAACCCATTGGAACAATGCCATCCCCACCCCCTGCATCCCTCCAGTGCCCCGCGGTTGTATCTACTGGTTGGTTATTCTTGGCCCACAGGAGTTTCCCGTCGTCACTAATTTTGACGAGATAGTTGAGTCCTTCCATTGTTCATCAGAAAGCTGATTGTTTTCCACTTCAGAGAACCTCACGCTGTTCTGCGGACAGGTATCTTCCGACTGCATCTCAGCAAAGGTGTCTTCAAAAGGAAGGTTAGGGTACTGACGATATTTTCTACTCTGCGGCATTGGCCAACATAAAATTCCGAGGAGAGATTATTTACTCACCTCCCTTTCCAGTCGTTCTCTAGGACATTCGCTCAGTGACAAATTCTGGCCACCGCCGGCATCAAGCCTTCGCGCACAACCTTGTGAACATACTGTTGACTCGAGGAACCATAGGGTAAATACATACCATCGGAAGAAATTCTCTTGAGTATCCTCGTCCTTCCAACGCTTGTGATAATGCTGGCACGCAAACCTCATGAGCTCCACATATCTATATGGAAGCATAATTGAACAGCTCTGCCTTCACTGTCAGGAGCAGGTGGCATCAATAATAACCTTCCAACACACAACTGTAAGGTGACTCAACAGTTAGACCCATAGCGATGCTTCCTACTTCCGCCGGACAGGCACAATATCCACAGCTTTAGCACCCCAGAGGGGTGATCCCATGTGCGGCAAAAGGGGGGTTTACTTACCCATCAATCAACTCCAACCAGTGCTGCATCTCGAGCTGTTTGACCTCTGCGTCTTCGACATCTATCCCCTCGTCTTTCAGTATCTGATTTTGATCCCTTAGTCTTCCTACCATCCGTGCTGCACGTCGCCATCGTTTCCTCGGAGAGTTTTTCCCGTCAAAGGCGGCGTCTCTGTCTGCCTAAATACCCAACACAAAGATCGAAGGGACGGTGCGTAGACCCAGCCAAATCAGCAGCGAAGTCGAGGTGAGTTCGAGAAAGTACAAGGAGCGAGCACAGGTGCATTACTCGCCTGGAGCGTCGCTCGTATCGTGGCGTCCTCCCACCGTATATCTGCGGTCATGAAATCCTCTTTTGCTCTGTTGTGTCTCCCTCTCCACAGTCTCTGTATCATAGTCGCAGCTGCGGCTCTGACCGGATCCTGTTCTTCCTGTTCCTTTGACACCTTCAACGATATTCGGCGCATATTTTGGCGCACCCCCATCTTGTTACTCATGGTATGCGGATAAGGGCAAGGCAGAATATTGGCCCCACAAACTCGGCAATGACGTCACCAGATCATTAGGAACATTAATTGGGGCTACGCGAAGTTCGTTATCGTACGTACTGCTATAAGCAAACATCTTGTGAACCAGTGAAAAGAAAAGAGAGACGGGCATAGTAAATGTTGATACTAGCAACAACTATATGGAAACAATCTGCTGAATGACTTGAGTTGAATGCAAGGGAAAAAATCAAGGAAAAAAGACAATGCGTTGGAATCAAGGAAAGGGAAAAAAAAAAAAAAATAGGACCCGTGTTACGGCAGATGGTGTGGGTTAGTAAATGAAAAGAATCCTATGTAAATCCATTGAATTGCCAGCCAGATGGCAATACGAGATATTCGTGCTTCCTCAGTTCCGTTGCGCTTGGTCGCTCCTCCGGGTTTCTGGCGTCATAGGTCAATCGGCAATCTGAAACCTTAAACAATCCGAGCCTCACATAGCAAAACACTTCCGCCTAAAGTCATCGCCGAGAAGTGACAAGTGTACATCTTCGGGCACCGGCGGTGGGAGTTTATTTTGGTAAAGCTAAGGGATTTGGAAGAACCATGCATGAGCAAAAAGCCATTCAACACGCAACGGCGGTAGAGAGGCGCCGAGTGCATACCTTGAACATCACAGCGACCATTTCCTCACCTGTCCATGGCCTCATGCCCCCCCACATCTCCAGAACAATGCAGCCGAGACTCCAGATATCAATCTTGAAATTGTACCCCTTCTTCTGTGTGTTGACAACTTCAGGCGCCATCCAGAAGACTGTGCCCTGCATAGCTGTGAAGGCACCTCCAGCCTCATCGTCCGTTCTCTTCGAGATTCCAAAGTCGGATATCTTGCAGACTCCGGACATTTCCACCAAAATATTATCAGCTTTGAGATCCTTCGCACTTTGTGAGCATTTTAGAAATCCATATGTACAACACTATCACTCACTCGATGTAGGATACCTCTGTCATGGAGATACTCGAGGCCGCTGAGGATCTGGGACGTAAAAGACTTGGTGACGTCCTCATGGAACCTGCCATGTTTGTGCAAACAGCTGCCGATCGAACCGCCTGGTACGTATTCCAAAAAGCTGTGAAGAGGAAACTGTGTCAATATCAAACAGCAACTTGTGAAACAAGATAACACTGACATGCTCGAGTTATCCGCCGTTTCCTCAAACCCCAGGTACTGCACAATATTTGGATGATCAAGATCCTTCAACGTTTCCGACTCTAGTTTTAACGCCTGGACTACGGTATGTTGTCGCGAATCATATTTGTCACTCGCCGTCTGCGGCAGCTCTACTTGCTTAACAGCGATCATCTCTCCGGTCGTCGCGTTCATAGCAAGGTAAACGCGGCCATACGTCCCTTTCCCGATGAGTTCGCCACGAACCCACTTGAAAGTAGCTGTGAATACAAGTTAATGTCAGTGACAATCACCATATGAGCATCGAAACAGCATTCACTTGTTCCACTAGAAGGTGAATCTGGTTGTGATGATGAATTTGAACCAGCACTCGATGATTTCGCCTGATGCGTTGTAACTTCCTCCAACCTCCCCCCCCAGAACTTCGTGTTTCTCTTCCTCAGATACGAACTCGCGTAAGTTGAGTCCGCCTTAGAAGTTCTATCGATCCTCCTCTTGGCGTCCTCCGCAACATATCTGATCGACTTCTTGGGTCTTATCCTTGACTTATCCCTCTCCTTCTCATAGTTCACAGGAGCTGCCTGTGGCTGCGCCACAGGCTCGGTAGATGTCGGGGATGTGCCACCCGACGTAGCCTCAATAACAGGCTTGTCCAAGTCGTGATTGCGGAAGTAATGCTCCAACCGCTCATACACGGCTTCGGGAGGTGGACGAAGTGCCCACCCGTCCTGGTCATCACTGAATATCCTTGTTGTCGTTGCCCTTTCCCTCTCCACTTCCCTCTCCCATTCCCTCTCCCTCTCCATTTCCATTTCCCCTTGTCTACCCCTCCCGTTCATCATCATTTCCGACAGTCCTCCAATGCGAGTGGCACTCGCATTGAGGTTGGGGCGGAGCGACGGAGGGGCCATCAGAGTTGTAGTGGAGTTTGCCGACGGGTTGGACCCTCCCGATAACGGCGATTGCCTTGAGCTCGGGGGTTCAATTTGCACCTTCAATTTAGGCTTTTCCTCAAGTTGTGGTTGTGGTTTCCTTATCCACGTGCCGTTCCCTCCGACATCCGAGGAGTCATCATCATACATGGCATAAATCTGGCTATTTGTGGCGCTCAATGGTGGCGGTGAAGACCTCCTCGATGGTGGTGATGATGCTGCAGTTGTTGTAATTGAGATCAATGTCGCGTAGTCGCTAGGGACCTGGGTCGTATCAGGGCGCAGCACTATAGCTGTCCCATCACCATTCATGTCCCGCATCATCTGTACAAACCTCGAATGTTCTTCTTGCTTGAGCGTGGCCTCTGATGACCTATCCGGCACGTATGTCCGCGGTGAAGTATCGTCCACAATCTTGAAGTCCCTGTCTTCGCCATCCTTCCTAGGGCTTTCAGGAGTGACAGGGGAGCGGGGTGGTGACGAGTGTGAGGTCTCGAAGCCACTATTGTACTCTGGCGCGCGGTCACTCGTTCCCGGTCTTGGTCTTGGGCCCGGGATAACGGAGGGGTGATGGTAAGAACGACTAGGAGACATCGCACGGGGCGAGCGAGCAGACTCATAGGGGTCTAGGGTGGGACCGTACGTGGGTGAGTGCACCTGCCTTCCGTAGCGCGAGGGTGAAACAACAGCGTCACCAGCGGCGGATTGCGGTCGAGGATACGGGTCTACACTGGTACTGTTAATCAGCGAGGTGCCTACGTTTGAGTATGGCATGTTGTTGCGCAGATAAGACTGTTGTGGTGACATGCTGTTCTCGGGCGCATTGTACTGTGTCGGAGGTGGCCGGTTATTATTGATCGGTAATCGGGGAGATTCATAGGATTTCGGTGTACCAGCAAGACCGCTTGGTGAGAAAGCCAGGTGATCTCTTGGAGGCCGGCCGCCGGACGAGGGGTTCTGTCGACGCTGGCCTCCTGGTTGCAGGTTCGGTGGATGGCTGCGAAGACTATCCATGCTTTTGGTATTCACTCGACCAAGACGACTAAAGGTGGGGTTGGGCTGGGACCCACCAACTTTATGTTTGGGTCCTTCCTCACCCTTCCATCTTACGAGGAAATCCTGTGGGACAGGAATACCAGCAGAACGTTGTAGGGTAGGACGGGTCTCGTTTGACGCCGAGGGAACGGGAGGCGGCTGCGTTCGAGGATGTGGCGGAATCAGAGGGCGAGCTGCATACTGCTGGCTACGAGGGGAAGTTGGGTTGAGGGGTTTCCTGGAGGCGGAAGGGGATGCTCGGCTGTTGGTGGACTCGGCCAGACTCCCGGTGGAAGATGGGAATGGCTCATAATCTCGACCAGGAGGTGATGTATGTTGCCAATCATCAGCTTCTGTGGGTGTCTTTTTCCGTTGCCTCGAATCTTTCATTTGTGTTAAGACGTCTCTCGAGGGTTCCGAACGAAGCGCAGGTCGGCTTGTAGAAGGTAGAAGTTGACGTGAAGCTTTCCATCTGGCAGCATCCTCGATTTGTTGTTCAGAAGCGATGATGGCTTGCTCGCGCTCAGCAGCAGCATCAGATCCTGATCTTCCGTGATTTTGGCGGGGGGGAGGGAGGAATGTAGAGTCATCATTAATAGGAAACTTGGCTCGGACGGGAGAGAGAGGCGGAGGGGCGGGAGGCGTAATGAACGTGTGTCCGTATTTGTCTGTGAAAGTTGGCTGGCCAGGTAAGGGGTGTTGTGAAGGGTGTTGTGGCTGTGAAGGTGGGGGTGGTGGCGGTGGCGAAAGTGCCCTCGGCAGATTGAGTGGTGATTGAGATGGTTGAGGAAGAGAAGGCCCATTAGCTCGCCGATGATGAGGCGAAGGTGGAACATTAGCAGCGTTCATATATGATTGCTGTGAGGGTCGTAATGTTAAACGATGCGACTCCTTCTCTGGATTCTCCAAATCAGCCTCATAGCCTGTGGCCGACTCGTAAAGCTGCTCGCTTGCTGCGGACGAGATGCTGCCGTGCCTGGACCTGGATCTCCGTTTACTAGGTCGGAGTGGCGTCACGGTCGGATGAGAGGGAAGTAGAGGGGGAATGGCAGTGAAAGGTTGCTGAGGTGGAGGTTGAGGAGGAGATCGTTCGGTTTCAGGTGACGGTGTGTGCGTTACGAAAAACTTGAGAGAACCCCGAGAATCGCCATGATCACGACAGAGTGCAAAAAGCTTTTCCTCGGATAGTGACTTGCCCATGGTATAATCCCCAATCTCGGTCTGGAAGATGGAAAACTGGGCTTGCTCTTCCTCAGTATATATGTTTAGCTGATAGCCCGTGAGCAAATCACACCAGTAACCGAAGTATAATCGACTCACTTTGTTAAATATACACTCCCTGATATAGGCAGGATGGGGGGCCCCGCTGACATCCACTGTGACATAGCGTTCCGAGTCGGATGTAACTACAATAAGGACTCGCTCGCCAATAGGTGTGTATGAGCCGTTGCTTGAGGCTGAAGCACATGAATCGGGGGTAGACACTGTGGGAGACTTTGATACGTTTATGAATCAGTGAGCCCCGATAAAGTCACAGCAGCACAAACATACAGTTTTTGGCCTCCTAGATGCAGAGTCAGCTCCCCGTGGTCCACGAGAGCCATAGGAGGGCTTGGCGGGTTGGACATGTTTGCCCATCCGACCAGTCGAGGACTGCGGAATGTCAATAACGCCCCGATCGTTCGACGTCGATATGATCGGCTCCGGGGTTGGTGTACTCTCGCCGCTGAGATCAACAGGTGGTATAGGTAATCCAGGCGTGCTTGGGGGTGGGGTAGATTCTTCAGCTGCAGGAGAGCCTGTGCTAGAGGGAGAGGACAGTGGGGGATGTGGCGCCTGGTATTGTCCGTTATTCGGGGAAAAATCGGTGGTGAGTTGGGGAGGTGATGGGTACAGCTGAGAGGCCTTGAGGCTGCCGTAGGTGGTTGCATTTGAAGGTGGGGGGCGTTTATAAGGAGGGTAACCAGGATGTCCGTTCAAGGGTCTGCGGCGCTCCTCGTCAGAGTCGTCTTCCGATCCTGAGCCGGGATTGGCAACGTAGAGGACTCTTCGAGGCCCGTGGGCCCGTCTGTCCTCGGACATGTTGGAAATTGGGGGCCGGGCGGGTGCGACGGGGTTGGCGCTGAGAAAGATGACAGCAGGTGGTTGCCGTCTGAAATATGCAAGCGGGTGCTCTCAGGGAGGCGGGGAATACCTGGCTCGGTACCAGCTGGTTCTGTTAGACGCAGAGAGTGGCTGTGTGAGGGAGATGGTGGGGGGAGACGAGGACGAGGACGAAACGGAGGCCCAAAAGAGAAGAAGTGAATGCGTTCACTTGCATCCACGCTTTGGCTGACTAATCCCACACCCACTCTTGGAATTAAGAGTTAGCTAAGATCCCCCAAAAGAACAATCGATTCGAAACCACGTTGCGAACTATTACATTTATTAATTATTTCGCATTCTCTACCAGCGAGCCGTCCTGCACGTTGAGCTATGTAGAAAACACGTTCAGGTGTTCGGTCCCCAAGTAGTATGCCCTAACATACACACTTACCTTTGGAAATTCAGCCTTTTCCTCTAGCATCGATTCACCCCAGCAGAGCAGCTTCAGCAACCCTACGAGCTTCACCTCCTTCCCCTGGCTCAGGCTTTCCAGAATTGCCGCGTTCACCTCACCCGCAGTCTTAAGCCGCTGCGCGGGGGACAGTAGGTCTGCGATCGCTGCCGGCGGGTTCGTCACAGAGTCAAATGCGAGCAGAGCCATCGTGCGTTCTAACTCGGCTAAGAACTCAGGATTCTCCTCTCCACGAGGAGCCAGCTCGTCCTGCGCAAACTGCAGGGCCTCCACTATTCTACCGTGACGTATATACTCAATCAACTTCTGTTGTTGAAGGCGGAAATAAAGTGCCGGGTTCGTATCAAGTATCTGTCAGAGAAATACTGATGTCAATCTCTGTATCCAAGGTCACACAAACCCAAAAACGGACGGCGAGGGGACGACGCCAAGAGAGGATCATGTTGAAGACTGAAATCTATGGTTCTTCTCATCAGCAACCCCAGAGGGTCTAAGAGTGGTGCATGAGAAGTCTAATCCTTTCCGCCCTGCGCGTTCCCCACAAAAGGTCGAATGAGTCTTTACTCACCTCGGGATTCAGGTCATTGACACGGGTAATCGCGTCTTCCACGTCGCCGCGCTGAAGCGCCTCACGTATGTCCATACGGCTCTCAATGCTCTCAAAATCCATAGGAGGTGTCAAATTAGCCTCTTGGCTAAACTCTTCCGCAGCTGACTTGTACCCTTCGATGACAAGGTAATCCATGATCAAGCGATTCAGGTCACTGTCAAGATTCAGAGCCATATCAGTACTAAGCTTGAAAGAACAGGGAAGGGAAACAACGGCTCGATCAGATAATACATGCAATTTGTGTGTTCTTCACCGAAGTTTCTCGGAGAGATTCCCAATAATTGTTTCATCCCGATGAGCAAGGGAAGGAAAGAAGAGACTCACTCTTTGGTTACCCTCACTTCACGCAGACGCTTCTCCCACTCGTCCTTTCTGAGAAAAGGTTTCGGTGGCTATACGAGAACGCATACATAAGCAGATCGCAATGACCCAGAGCGGAACGAAGACACAGACCATTGAGAAAACACAAATTGAGGGCAAATTACCGAATTTATGGAGATGGGAGAGGCAGTTTAGGGCAGGCACATGTACGGCTATGATGCCGAACCCATTCACATGACACCGGATATTTTGGGCTCTTCCACTGGATGCTCGAGAACGCGGGCAATCGTCCCATCCAGCAGTCATGCGATCTAAACGGAAGAGATACAGCCTCAGTTGAGGCATGTGCCAGTAGAGAGTGCCTTCACCTTGTGTAATTCACGCTGCCGTGCATTACTCAGCTAGGCCCGGTCCTGAGTCATGTCTTCCCGCGAGGTTTTGTCATCGGGATAAGAAACTAATTTCAATAACTCAATACACGCATAAACATATTCGCCGGACATGCACTCAGCTAGGAACTCCAACTGATTATAATCATTTTGACCCAGGACACACACGGGTCAAACATTCTCCCCTCCTTTCTGCTTCCTGATCCTCGATAATGCTTCTCTCGCATGAAAACTGCAACATCGCCTTGATTCCTAACCAAAACGGCGTACAAGATTCAGATGGGCGACTCACGATCCTCTTCTGTGTGGCCAACAAACGTGGGAACTATTACTGGCAAATCATCAAATATCAGGAAAATACACATTGAAAAAAGCTAAGGTGTGTGATGTGTCACTGGAGAACATGTCCACAATTCGGGAAGCAGTCCAAGAAAGTTAACTCAAAATGAGTTATCTCGGCTTGGAGCTCGGTGCAGGATTGGTCGTGTCGCCTGAAAACATACCTATGCCGCATAGCTTCGATTGATATTCGGTATTGTGTTCGTGAGAAGGCATGGAAGCATCTTAGTGGCGAAAGGAGTAATCTGGATCGCAACATCCTTCCGCTATCCCCAGCGCTTAATGATCAGAACGCTTTTTTCTAGAATCCTTCTTGATCTTCCGCACCACAATGAGCCCGTTGCTTGAACCCCGCCATGCGTAGGCCGTCCCTCATCGCCTGGCTGATGCTGCGTCTTCGGAATATGGATGGTTTCCTGAGGACGCGACCAGACGGTCGGGATTCGGACCTTGTGCAGCCGCGCGGCGTTGGGAATGGCCCCATTTCTATTCTATTGCTCCTTCAAGCGAGATTTTGTCCGATCTCGCCGTTAAGATATAATCTTCATTTTTGAGTCGGGTTACCACCCGCTTATCAAAACCTTGTGGTTAAAGTGGATACATACGAGACGTGAGGCACTCACGGCTCGGGAAAACGAAACCTGGATGAGTCGCTGCAGGGCGAGGGTGTTAGTGCGAGGGGGCGGGTATGGGGGTGTCTCCGAAGGGGTTACCTGTCGAGAGTCTGGTGGTCTGTAGTTTGTAGGTGTCGAAAAAGTGTTTTAGCGGATAAATTTACTGAATCCCTTCCAGTATTGTGTCCCGTCTCAAAGTTCCTGGATTTTGTGGTGATTGAGGCACTAAGATGGGAGTCTGTCTTTATCCTGCCGCCAAGTGTGACGGGAGGGGAAGGGTAGTGCTCGCCACGGAGGATGTCGCATTGCAAGTTGCAGCCTAGCCGAAGAGTGCTGCTTGGTCGCGGGGGGGGGGGGGGGGGGACGTTCTTGTCAACCTGTCAATTGGTGGGTCCGCAAGACACTACCTGGCTACGCAGGTGTAATCGCGACCGCGCTTGCATTTCATGACTATTGTCCGGGATTTCAGTGTGAATATCGCAAAGTTGTGTGGACAAGTGCCAAGTTGTGCAGTTGGGTACACAAATTAATGGGTTAGACTTTGGATACAATGCCACCAGATTTTATCATGTCGAAGAAGTCATCCTTGCCCACTGTCTCTGCCGTAACTGTTAGTGGCATGTGTAGGGGGGGCATGGTACATGCTTACTCTCTTTCTCCCTTCCAATGATATTATCCTTGTTCTTCCCCTTCCCTTTTCCTTTCCGTTCGAACGACGGGGCGGGTAGCGATGGTTTACCAGAACCTCGTGCTGCTTTTGCCTCTTCGACAGCTGCGGCTGCACTTGCGTGGGACTGTTGAATTACATTGAAGAGTTTTACCACTATATGAAGCGAGATGAATACGCCACTGGGTGTGGGTAAGGATCATGGAGCCAGACGAACCACCCCGCTGAGCAACTTTTCGCAGAGCTCGCTCGCTCTCGCCTCCCCAGCCGCCAATCACGTCCCGTATCCGACCCTTGTCTTCCCGCTCTTTCCGTTCTATCTGAAGCACTTTTCTCGCGCGTTTCTCCAACCTTTCATCATTTCGTTTTCGTGCAACCGACGGTTTAAGGGAAAGAGGAAGTGTTGAAGGCGCGTCAGTAGTCAGCAGAGACTGCAGTGTCGCACCAAATTTTGAAGGGGCCGTCGCTCTAATTTTGCGTTTCGATGTTTGCTTCGATTTTGATTTTTTGAGTTCGCTAATTGCATCGTCCGTGTCTGGCTCATTGCCTTGCTCACTAGAAGAGCCATCAGAATAGGAGCCTTCAAAGCCATCTACTTCAGGTTCTGAGGATATGTTCTCGTCTTGATCATCACGGTTGAGCCTTTGGCGCTTTACGGGTGGCATGATGGGTGGATGTCAAGAGTGAGACCGGATTAGGCAAATCATACAAATTCAGTCTGCAATCATCAATCGTACATTGACGACCAACTTACACGGCAACGGCCTCACGGACTCCTCCAGCAGCCGCGACGACGACGAACAGGTTTTGTGTTGAACGCGCAGAAAACAACGGCCAATAGAACCTCCCTTCCCCACGCGGCATCTCTGGTCCGGCTTGTGTTGCCCTGACTCTGACGATTTCGAGTCAACACTGTTGCGTGTTAGTCCACACATGACGACTACTGCACCAATCAACCTAAACTCACTCGATCTTGCACCCTCACCGGATCTCCATCCACTCTATCCAACCCCGGTCCAAATTTCAGACCTTCTGAGTTCGCACTCAGGCCTCTCACCGTCCGAGAAATCCGAACTCGTGGCTCACTGCGCCTCTCGCGCGTGCGTGTTCGGGGATCTGTCCCTTTTGCAACACCTCCTTACGGACCCACAGGCGCAGGCTCATCTGGACCTTGGGGTACGCGACGAGGATGGTCTCGGACTGGTCAGTTTGGCTATTTACGGGTTTGGTGGGGATAGCGATCGAGACGTGGAGAGGGAAGAATGTGTGAGGTTGTTGGTTACTCAAGGGGCTGATATACAGCCCGACAATGGTTTGTGCAGTGATCCCTTCTTTTTCCGTATGCAGGGCCCGCAAGTTGATCCAGTAATTAATAGCCGGTTGGACACCTCTACACCACGCTGTGTTACTCTCGCCACCGACGCTTATTTCGTACTTGATGACCCATGGGTGTTCGCCGTTTGCGTTAACGAAACGGAACCTGACACCTCTGGATATCGTCACCGCACACTCGATCGTGCCTGGGCGCGAGGATATTGCGCTCCTACTCGAAGAAGCGATGAGGGGTGAGGGCTGGGAGGGCAGTAGAATGGATCAACGGCGAAGGCTTGTTGAGCAGCAGCAGAAACGGCGAGGGAAGCAAAAGGAATTGCGCGAGGATGTAGAAAAGATGCTTGGCGTTCGCCCGAACTGGTGGAGGCAGGATCATGAATTTCTGTCTTCGGATTCAGATACCTCAGATGATGAAGGCGAGGATGCTGATAATGATGAGGTCTTTGTGAGTGAATTGTGCACCAGCCGCTCGCGACAGTGCCTATCTGATTCCGAGACTCAAAGACACCACCGCTAGACTATTCATCTATGCTCGTCTTCTCGCCAGATTCATTACCTCAGATGCTTGAGTCTCTTGTTACGAATTACCCAACCTCCTTCAAGGATGCCACACCCGCCAACACTCTGTACCTGTTGACGAGGTTTGCTTGCCTGACTTGCGATCATACTTGGCTAGAAGAACTAATATTGGCAGCCACTGACGCAATAGAAGAAGCCTTCTTTGTGAGTGCCTGATGTCTTATTGAAAAAGACATAGGTCTGGGATTAATCCGCTTTTAGAATAGAGCAGAAGACGTAACTTGTCTCGTCTTCTGGCTGTACAACGCCACCCTTTGGCTGCACTTCATCCAATGCGATAATTCCATTAATCGGACTTGCCAGCTCATGGGGTCATATGAGCTTATTGAGGAGGTCATTAACTCTGTCTTTGGTATGTGCATATGCAGGGGCTCAGTCACCTTCTGACATTTTTATTAAGTTTTTATCATCCGGGTTGCGGAGAGACGGATAGACCAAATGATTGATGCAACCCTCCTCGACTTTTCACCCTCATCCTCCCACATAGATTCCGTGCAATTCGAGTCTGAATGGTCTTTCCTCAGGCCCTTCACCGGAAGAAAGAAGCCTGCCGCAAACACCACAGTGCACATACCTCCCTCTACCCTACCCGTAAGCCCGGGGCGGCCGTTGTCACCATCACAAAGTCAACCTGTTTTCTCCTCGCGCGGATTCTCGTCTCTGAGACAGACCTTCACGAAACGACCACGAGGAACTACCCCGCTCAACTCACTTTTCTCTGATCCCGTCCCACAGGCACCATCACCTCTGGACTTGACTTCATTTTTGTCCGCGTTCCACTCCTTCCTCGTCATGTCTGATATCAACCCTGCACTGATAACCCAGCTGTGGTCACAAATTTTCTATTGGACCGCGAGTAGGGCTCCTTTTTGTGATGACAGAAAGCTGTTTAAGAATAGTTTTTAGGCGAGACCTTTAATCGGATTATCACTCGCAAGAAGTATCTTTGCAGGTAAGCACTAGGTGAATACAAGATGTTTGGTGCTGATGGCCCCTCGCTTACAGGTCGAGAGCCGTGCAAATTAATCTCAATCTGATGGTGCTCGAGGATTGGACTGTTGAAGCTGGTCTGCCACCAGGTATCCAGATGCACTTCATTCCCGTGCGAGATCTGCTCAATTGGCTGCAGGTAAGATTTATTTGATCTGTGATCAAACTACGACCGATGGTTGTAGCGCCTATCCTCAATTACGGAGTTCCCTGATCTTGTAGCAATGATACAGTCGATGAGAAGTATCAACCCATTACAAGTATGTATCATTAGTGACTATCATTTTCCGGGTATCCAAAAGACTACTGTCCTAGATGCGCCGGGCTGTACGGGACTACAAATATGAAGTCAATGAGAGCAAGATGACGGAAGAGTGTACCCAGTATTTAACTCAGCTGCAAAAGGACTGGGAGAGGCATCGCGTCAAGATGGGGGTGGAAGCCATGAAGAAGGAGGTAGGAGGTTAATTGCCTCTTGAAGCTGTTGTGTCCTCAATCTCGCTGTAGATCAACGAACGTGAACGCGATCGAGAAAGTGTCTCATCCTTGCAAAACGAAGCAGACCACTCGTTTTCATCTTCCACCTCCGATGATCTGAATCCCCAGCTTAGCATTGACCTCCTCTTCGGCAGGACTAAGGACAAATCTGTGTGGGAACCGATTAAGCCCCCTCAGCCCCTTGGGGAGTTGCTCGACTCACGATATATGATTCCACTCCTATTTCCTTCAGACCCTCGGCTCTTGGCCGCCCTCCCCTGGAAGCTTGGTTCGGAAACGGACGACAATTCCCCGGACCACCAATCATCCCGAAGATCTATGGATTCTCGTAGCTCAAGTAGAGCAAGCCAAGAATTTGGGGGTATTATGTCTTGGCGATGCAGGAATCGGAAGATTCGGGAGATTAGCATGGGAGCGTTGCATAGGATTGATGGCGCAGCCTCTGCAGCGCGGTGGGGAAAGCCCGTTGACCTAAGGTTTACGGGTGATGATGACGATAACGATGATGATAACAACGGCGACGAGCCTAAGGAGAAGACATTGCATCCCTCATATTCGGCAGACGATCTTCATTGCATTGAAGAGGACGAAACAGTGAGGATTAGTACACATGTTGCGCCCCTGACGAGGAAACCTTCTGCACATGGGAGGAGTCGGGGGCGACCGAGTTTGGGGGAGACAACTCCGGTTGAATATAAACGACATGAATTCTGAGTACAGTAACTTTTGTCTGCTGTTGCTGTTGCTCCTTGCACCATGATTTCCATGTAGCTTACTGTATTTTCGCTTGCATTATTCTGGCACGGACGTCCATGTTGTTGTACGGTGTGTAGTTAGTGTTGTATGGTAGGCTGGGCTTGCCCAACAATCAAAAATGTAGCGAGCGTCTCTAGACCATGGTATTGAGTGGCGGTGCGCAAAGCAGCACCGCATCAGTCACGAGTCACTACATAAGGCCCCGTCTTTGGCTCCCTACTCAGCCTCATACCACCACTTCACACGTTTGCGAAGCCTATCAGCTATCCTGCGGCTACTTCTCGGTTTACATATATACCCCCTCTGTAGTACTCTGAGCGTAGATGACCAGCAAGTACGATTCATACTTGGACCCCTACACCGACCGCCCTGGCGACGGCGCTAGCACAGGTTTCTCTGCCCCGAGTGCACTTCCACAGCCTGAGCTTCTTTCTTCTTCATCTTCGATGACGAGACGAGACGATGACTTGATATCAACTGTCCAAAGCGAGTACGTTCGACGGAGGCCGTCGACTACATCTGGACTTGATGAGTTCAGTGTTAACAGCAAGCACACTTACGTGGGCGATACTGGTACTGGCGCAGCGGCAGAATACTACACTGGCGGGGATTCGGGCAAGGATCGGTTGGGTTATGGTGGGGAGTACGACTCACAGTATTATGGGGCAGGGGATAAAGGGAAGCCGCTGGATGATGCGCAGGACGCGTCATTGGTTCAAAATGCTGCGGCTCTGGGACGAACTGGGTTCCATGACTTAGGTGCGTGGTCAGTGGAAGAGGGCTTATCCGACGAACCCGCTAATTTCCGATATCCAGAGTATGCTGAGCCAATAGATCGGTCTGGGCATGAGGAGAGGAATGCGTTTACCAAGTTTTTAGCAAGTGGCAAGTATCCGCTGGAGCAGAGGATAGAAGATAAAAAGAGAGGTATTGGAAGGCAGAGGTACCCTTTTGTTGGTATGTTTTTGGCGTTAAACTTTTCTACTAGTCGACCGCAGCGCTCATATGTGGCTTCTCAGTATGGGGGTTGACAATTACCATGGTTGGTGTCTTTATCTGGGAGCTGGTTTTGAACTCGAGAGAGCAGGGTAGTCCTATCTCGTTGAAGGTAGGTGCAAAATTCGACAACGCCCCGGGAGTGAGAGTTTCTGATCGGAATTACTCAACAGCCCGTTGTGAATCCAATGCTGGGCCCATCCTCGGCCGCACTCATCAACCTGGGTGCACGTTTTCCGCCATGCATGAAGCTCGTAAATGCCGTACCTCCATCGACGCAACTGGCATGTTCGTTACATTTTTTTCAAATGTGTGGGTGGTTAAATGTTTAAGCTAATCATTTTACCTCAGGCTTGAACGATACTGCTAACCCTCCAGACCGTATCTGCCCTTTGGAAGCTATCTGTGGATTCGGAGGATTTCACAATGCAGACCCCAACCAGTGGTTCCGGTCCGTGGGTTCGCTTATACATGGATTGCACTAGGTGTTGATATCTTCCAGTTTCATTACACCCATTTTTCTTCACGCTGGCATCATTCACCTACTTCTGAATATGGTTGCTCAGCTTTCCCTGTCCGCGCAGATCGAGCGGGAAATGGGATCAGGGGGATTATATTATTACTTACTTCGCCAGCGGTATCTTTGGGTGTGTTGGAGCATGTCATCTTTGGGTGTGTTCCTGACATATCCAACAGAAATGTATTGGGTGGCAATTTCTCCTTAGTGGGTGTGCCCTCAGTTGGTGCTAGTGGGGCAATTTTTGGCACCGTTGCGGTATGTGATTGCTCGCTTCTCGTTGTACCAGACCTTGGGAACCATGTCGGCTCGTAGGTAACCTGGGTCGACCTTTTCGCCCACTGGAAATATCACTACCGGCCTGTACGGAGAGTAAGTTGTTCGGTTCTTGTGTCACCGATAACTCTGACTATTCTCAAGCTCGTCTTTATGACGATCGAACTCCTCATCGGTATCGCGATTGGATATATTCCTTGTAGGTCCTCCGCCCATCTACTCGGTGCTGCCCTTATCCTTACAAAGCCTTGCAGACGTCGACAACTTTGGTCAGCCATTCTTACTGCCAGTTTTCAGCTTAGTTGACTTTTTTTTTAAGCCCACATTGGTGGATTTGTCATAGGTTTACTTGTCGGAATGACTTTCTACCCTATCATTAGCGAAAGCAAGCGACATCGCACCATCACCTGGGGATTCAGACTGGCTGCCATTCCTCTGGCGGTGGTTCTATACGTCGTTCTTATCAAGAACTTCTATACTTCGGATCCTTATGCCGGTAAGCTTTTAAAGCCGACATCCTCTGTTCAACATGCCTCATTTGTCGCAGCTTGCTCTGGATGCAGATATCTGTCATGTTTCCCGACTGCCTCAAACAACCATTGTAAAGGGTATGTGGCTCTTCACATCCTTTGAGAATTTAACTGACCTCCTCTTAAGAACTGGTATGCGAATTATGTATGTTTTCCCTTCTCGCACTCACGCAGACTTTAATTCCAGGTTTGACCACTTTCAATACTCAAACGAATTAACCCGCGCTTCAGCCCGCCTTTGCAGCCCTGCGTTGCTCATGGACTTCGTTTTGCATTCCTATTCATATATACGCTGTGCATTTCTGTAATGGACAACTGCCTCGACATTTGCGATTATGTTGTTAGCTATTCAATGATCCACACACTGGGAATACCCAGCTATTTCGTGCCATCCAATCAACTGTGTTCAGGAAGATTGACGCTTGATGGGTCACGTGTAAACTTTTTGGAGGCCACTCGAGTCTTGTCTGCTGTCCACGCACTGAACTAATTCCTCCTTCCATGCTTACCCATTCCAGCTGACCGCTGTGTCTATCGCTGTCTTATTCAGCCTTGAGCGCGTTTTCTGCCCCAAGCAGGCTATCTTTTCGCTGTTCATTACCTCCAACCTACCAAACGATCTACCCTATTTACTGAGCTCAAATGCGACCACCAAGTTTTGTTCTAAATCCCTCATGGCCCCACTACTTAGGGGTTCTTTCCTTGTGCCTTGCAACCGTGCTTGGGTTGCTGCGTTCGACATTATTCGGTATGTGCAGAAGCCCTTGGCTCCCGAGCGAGTATGCTGACTCTGAATCCCTGGAAGATTGGGTGGACCCCATGCATTGTCACGCTCTTCTCAACCGTGGCTTGTGGCTGGACAAAAACTGGAAAAACTGGCAACCAGATGGTGCGTGAACCCCTAACCCCATCGCACACCTGGTGTAGATTTATGTTTCTGGTTCAGGATGCATGCTACATGCCTACGGACCCAAGGACATCTACCAAGTGCTTGGATTCAAAGAGCGTCGTGTTCATTGGTGACTCTGTCACTCGAATACTATTTTTCCAATTCGCCAACATTCTTGACCCCAAACTCCCCCAGTCCCCTCCCAATGATAACCAGAAGCACACCGACCATACATTAAAATCATCTCAAGGCACCGAGATCACATTCTCTTGGGATCCTTTCCTCAACAGTAGTCACACAGCCGATATCTTTGCCGCCAGCCCTCGTGACACGTCTCCTGAAGGGTCGCGTCCAGCGCTGCTTGTGCTCGGGTCGGGACTCTGGTATCTGCGCTATGCAAACGAATCCGGTGGTGTATCAGCATGGCAGGCTAACATGGCGAATCGTGTCTCAACGATCATGCAACAGTCCGCCTGGCCTGCGGATCTTACCGTGATGCTCCCAGTGGAGCTCGTCATCCCTTCGAAGCTCACACCTCCACGAGCAGCAACGATGCACCCTTCCGACATCGACGCTATGAATTCAGACCTATACCATCGCATATACCCCGCCGTTAATGGTATAGGTACAGCCCATACGGGAAGCAGGCAGCCGGCCCTGCCGATAGTGATTCCGAGAGTGTTCAACGAGATGTTGGACGCTGCTCAAACGGAGGATGGATTACATTTTAGTGATGAGGTCATCAAGGCACAAGCGAACATCTTATTGAACCTGAGGTGCAATGACGGACTGCCGAAAGTATATCCATTTAACAAGACGTGTTGTAACCGATACCCTACACCTTCGCCTGTGTATGGGTTCGTATTGTTTTTGGTTCTGGCATGGGGTCCCTATACATGGATTAGGGTGCGCAAGGCAGGTATGTAAATAACTTTCTACACATCCAAGAGGGATGCTAACGCCGATCAGGGTCTGGGATCCGGGGGATAACCACCTCTCTCTTGGGAGAGAACGAAATTCCTGCGCTTGTGTTAAGTGCTGGCGCCGTATTCATTTACGTTGCGGATCGTACGGGACTCTGGCTTAAGGAACAGAAACAATTCAATATTTGGGGTTTCGCCTTCCTTTCTCTCAGCTCCTTGGCGTACGGTCTCTTCACGCTCAAAAGGGGAGATAAAGATTTAGGGTTTTTGAATCGAGATCAGACAGATGAATGGAAGGGATGGATGCAACGTTAGTGCATTTCCACACCTCCGGCAAGACTAATCTGACTCAATCTTGGTAGTTGCAATCCTCATATACCACTACTTCGGTGCCTCGAAGATATCTGGCATATACAATCCCATTCGCGTGCTGGTTGCATCTTACCTTTTCATGACAGGCTATGGGCACACCACTTTCTATCTCCGGAAAGCTGACTTCTCCTTCCTACGAGTCGCTCAGGTACGTACCTGACTCTGACCTGATCTCATCTTCCTTCCGCTTTGCTGAACCGACAACGCAGATCATGGTCAGGCTGAATCTCCTGACGGTGCTTCTTGCTTACACCATGAATACCGATTACATGTTCTACTACTTCGCACCCCTCGTGTCGATGTGGTTTCTCATCCTCTACGCCACACTGTTCCTCGGTTCGCAGTACAACGATCGTACCGTTTTCCTCCTCGGTAAAATCTTCCTGTCTGCGTCCGTGGTCACCTGGTTCTTCAAGGCAAAATGGCCGCTGGAAATTCTATTCGGGGTGCTAAAGGATATCTTCAATATTCGGTGGTCTGCAAGGGAGTGGACTTTCCGGGTAACTCTGGACCTATGGATTGTCTATGTCGGGATGCTCACATCCTTTGCTGTCATCAAAATACGCGAATACAGACTCACCGACCATCCCAAGTGGCCTGCGGCGGTCTCAGTGGCCACAGGTGTGTCTGTCCTTGTTCTCGTATGGTTCCTTGCATTCGAGCTTGGGCAAGAGACCAAATTTACCTATAACCTCTGGCACCCGTACATCTCACCACTCCCCGTGTTGGCATTTGTCATGCTGAGGAATGCGAATGCGACGCTCCGATCCACATCCTCCAAGTGGTTTATGTTCGTGGGCAAATGCTCACTCGAGCTGTTTATCATGCAGTACCATTTCTGGCTGGCGGGAGACACCAAGGGTGTGCTGTTGGTCATTCCTGGAACGCAATGGAGACCAATTAACTTTGTGTTCACGAGCTTCATTTTCGTGTACCTTTGTCATCGTATTGCGAATGCGACAGGAGAGGTGACTAAGCTTCTGTGTTCGATAGAACCCCAGAACCTACCGATAAATGTCACTGGGAATGGAGGGACATCTAGTCGAAGTGTCGCTGCTGCTACTCCTAGAGAGAGCGAGGCAATTCGTCTGGTGTCTTCCGATGCAGAATCTGGGAGGAAGGACAGCGCCCGGAATCTGTTACCCCCCGAGCCGGACACACCTGTCCGACCGACACCTGGGAGATGGGCGGATAGGTTGGCGGAGGGGACGTCCCCGACGAATTCAGCCCCCCCAAGGCAATTTAGCAGCAGGATGAGCTGGGTCTTAGGGCTGCAAGGGAAGACGGTGATCTCTTTGTGTTTTTTGTGGATTCTGAATGTTCTATGGACCTATCCGGAGTAGATACCAGAAGAAAGAACATTGAATTTAATGATGTTTGGGTTGTAATGTACAGTACAAGAGGATAATACTATTAAAGGAAGAGATGCTAGACCATTCCAGGGGACCCAAGTAGAAACATTATAGATTGGGCGCCATCGTCAAATATCGGAGGAGGCAATTCAAGTGCTGGAAATCTAAGGAACTAGTCAGCATGGAGGAGCGAAAGTAGATAGACGGAAGAAGATCAGAATTAGCATGGTATCGCTCATCAACGCATGTCCTTTAGACAGCATCAGGGCTTGACTTCTAGATAGATGTATACATCCTTTCGTGAGACAAAAGGTTATCGGCAACTCACCCAATGATATGTGATATGTAAAGTAAAGGATCCTGTGTGCAGAAGAATAAGTATTCGGTGACGCTGGTACAGAAGGATGGAAGCATCAGAAATTTGGGTATATAGCAAGATTCATGAGCCGTAGCTTCGAAGTAGCGATTCACTTGCATCGTCATATACGTCGAGTAAACGGGACCACTAGACTCACCATCGTCAAAACTCAGGAGAAAGAAAAAAGAAAGAGAACCAGAGCGTGACAAGGTGGGCTGTTTAGGGCCGGGTTTGTCCCATTCCCGGCAACTTCTCCGGAATAGGCTTACATAATCTGAGGTTCATGGTTGCGTAGAGGCATTAGCCTTGACTCGTCTGCACCGTCCTCCCTCCCCTGACCAACCCCGCCCTTCCTCGCCCACTCACCCCCCGCAAGTATGGCAAACGTTATGCACCACCACATCGAATTCGCTCCAAGAACCGTTTCTCATGCCCCTTCACCCTTTGGCTTTGGTTTCGGCTTAGGACAAAACCCGACCACTGGAGTCGTCACCCCAACCCCAGGCCACACAAACCCCTATGCATTTCACCAGCTGGTGTCCTCACTTGATCGCGCTCAGGCCCACACTTCCCCGTCGCATAGATCGCAGAAGCGGCGTCTCGAGGCAGATGACGAGGCTGATGCTCCAATCCCTGGAAAAGGTTCAGCGAATAGAGACGAGTCGATGGACCGTAGCCCAACGCCTGAGAGACCCAAGCGGGGTGCACCAAAACGAGCCCGGATTACATCTGCCGAAAGTGGCATAAAAGAACAAGCTACTGCAAAGGAAAACAAGGCGTCTGGATCGGCGGAGGAGGACGAAGTAGATGTTGGAGTTCTGCTAGGTACGTCGGATCATCCAGGCTTTTACGGGTGGATGTCTAATTTTTTTTTCTTCAAGCGAGCCTACCACCGCAAGCACTGCTACCACTTATGACCGCGCTCCTGAAGGTGCAACCCTCGCTGAAATCGACCCTTTTACCGCTCATACCCCGACCGACACTAGACACTGCATTACAAACGCTGACGCAGGCTGCAAAGAAACTGCGTGATGCCTATCCCTACTCGAATATTCCATCATTTTCGCAAACTAATTTCGGGTCTGGAATGAGGTCTCAGAATACATCGACATCATCCTATCACAATAATGGGGGGATGCGAAACGATTACATTACCTCACGTCTTCGACCACACATAACGGAGTTCGTTGCCGCATGTACTTCCTACCTGCCATATTTCTCGTGTATACCCACTTCCAAGCAACCACCATCAAACTTGCAACGGCAGCAACAACGGGCGCCCCCGCCGCCCCCGCCCCTGCCAAGTTTCGCGCAACTAAACAAAGAAAAGTTCCTCCCTCTGGAATCATTCACGTATCTATCGGCAATTACACAGCATATTATGGATCAACCTCCACTAGCCCAGAGTTTGCTTGTACCACTGCTGATTCCCCGTTTGGGCGACGAGTGGAATGCATGGGTTGACAAGGTGGATGAAATTGCGAATCGACAAGGAGGGATGTTTGGCGTCGAGACAGTACGGACATGGGAGAGTGCATTGGACAGTTTTGCAGATGCCAAGGACTTTGAAGGGGCCGCTGTCCTGAAGGGAGCACGAGATAAATGGGTAATCAAGGTCGGCTGGTTGGTACAGAGAATGCCGCATATTTCGATGGATGTTTAAATGACTAGTTTCTCTCCTCTCTTTCTTTCACTGCTTTCATGCCATCATCCTGCATTCATACATATTTGCCATTAGGATGTCGAACAAGCATCTCTTGACCTCATTTTAATATTCTCGCATTATGCTATTGCATATGCACATGTTATGATTTACAAGCCTCATTGATCGCTCGTGGGAGTACAGATGGGAAGCACGTGACAAGGGAAAAAGTTGGAAAATGGTCAACCTCGGACTCTGGAAGTACCGGCTTGCTGCTGCAAAAAAGTCCCATGCATGCACCATCGTGCTCTTCGTCACCTCCCCTCCTCACCTGCAACCAACATCTCCTACTTTACATCTGCAAGCTCTCCACCCCTTACTTTTACGCAGGTGCTCCAGGTCGCCGCTGGCCGGGCATGGGTTCGACGCGCCTCATCACATCTGACAATAGTTCCAAGGACAACCGGCACGCCGGGATCTGCGTCATACCTGTTGACGGGGTGTTGCGGTAGACCAGGCCCGAGCCATGAGCTCGCGTTTGAGAAACCTGCCACTACGAAACGATATTTTGCTTCAAGGTCAGCACTATCCTTAAGCTTCCCTATGCCGAGGTTGAAATTAAAACTACCAAGCAGAAGTGTGCAGACTATAAACTTGCGTGTTAACAAAGAGGTAGAGGAACGAATCCCGAATGGTGTAGTCACCACGGCGACTGCCTGTAATGAAGATGTTGCCCAGGGCCTCCCCTCCACGACCTCTTGTCCGAGGAAGTAAACAAGAAACTACCTTCGAGAAACGTAACCCGGTGGCCGAACTTCTCAACTCCCAACTTCAAGATACCGATACCCCAGAGACTTCTACCAAACCCACATTTAGGGTACCCCTAAAATCAGCATTAATTCCGCAGATTCCGCCATCTAGCACCTCTCTCCCATTACCCACCACCCAACGAATGTTATATGACAACCTCCGTCTCTCGTTATTCATGAAACCGTTACCTAACCTCCCAGCTCTGATTGATTACCACGACTCACATCCCAGACTTCGGTCCTCAGAATCGTACAACTTTCTAATCGAACTCTCAATACGGCATGCCCAGTTTGGTATTGCGCGATGGCTGTTTGATGCTATGATCCAGGATGGAATTCCCCAAAACTCAACAACATACAAACTTAAGATTCGGCAGCTGGTACGGACGGGGAAATGGGAGTTAGCATGGACTCATGCGTCTGGGCTTTCTGCCGAAGAAGCGTTGGATCAACCTCTGCGTAATGGATTACCTCCCATCCAGACCGGGATTCCATGGTACCTGTGGCTAGAGTTACTGTTCTCTACAAAACGCGGTGCTCAGCGACCCAAGACCCACATTCGTTGGACCACAGACGAAAAAGGGAAGAGCACACGCGTACTTGTGCACGAGAAAGTCACAGACCCATCCCCTGGTACAAGACTGTATTTGAGACAGCAGCGACTCCTAGCATGCGTCCATCCCCTGTTGCCTTCTTCCGCGAAGGAGAAGAAATTTTACCAGAAGCTGGTCAAAGGCGCTATCTACGCAATGCTACGCGATGGGCGGGCGTCAGCAGCGTCAGAATTGACAAAGAAATACCTTTTGGCGTTACCGCCAAAGCTCAGTGATGAGACCGCTGCACAGTGGATGGACATCATTCATTTACTGTTGTGCGCGGACACCCGGAACGGTTTGACTTCACTGTATGCCAACCGTAGGGTGCTAGCGTCATTGTTAAAGTCGCACCCTTGCTTGAAGCCTTCTTCGACAACCCTCTTTTTGCTGCTTGCGCCGCTGAAGAGGGCGAAGAAGGGTGGGACGGTTGCGAGCAAAGTAATAAAGCAGTTTCGGGTATTGTGGGGGCCCAAGGTTGTGGATAGTCGCGTACGAAGGCGCGTTGGCATGTTGGCACAGAAAGAAGGTCGAATGGACATTGTACGAGCGATGGTGGATGAAGAGATGGCACAAAGAGTCCAGACGGCTGCTGCTCGGACGCCGACGCTGATAGCCGATCTGAGAGGGTTGCGTCGCCCGGCCGACCGGGAATTATTCCTACGCGAGGGGAAGGAAGAAGCACTTTGGAAAGCATTTAGAGCGCGGACCCGCAGAGAACAAGATGCAGCTGAGGCAACAAACAGAGCTGAGGATGATTAATTAGTGTACCCGCTCATAATGACGCTTACGGGAGCGATCCTATACCCTCACTTGCTGGTAAATCAGGCTTATTCCCTGTTTCTGGGAAGGATTGTTTTTGCTTGTAGCCACTGTGACGAATGCGTCATGATAATGACAAGGCCACGTTCCCAGTGCCTTACGAAAGGTTGAGCCACGCAACCTTGTGCCCAATACTTCCAGAATATAGCACACTAGCCCATCAAGCCGCAGGCGCAGTAACATGGTGAAGGGATGAGGTCCGACCGGCGATGACGAGGGAAATGGAACCGGGCGGGACAAAGCGTTTGAATTGTCCAGGCACTGGAGATGGGGACTGTGATGATTTTTAATTCCAAGACTGAGTTGCTCCTGATTGGCAATTGGCAAATGACGTTAGACGTGCGACGACCCTGGTGGCTTGACCAGCCTAGTGGAGCTCCGAGCGTGGTGCCAGACGCTCAGGAGCTTGACTGACTGTTTTCTTCGCCCATCCCAGGACTTGGTCAAAACACTGGCAATCACGGCACTAAATAAAATGCTAGCTCGCTTGCCTTTTCTTCTCCTCCGATTTGCGCATATACATACATCTGGTGTCGCCTGCAGGTGACCGGCGGTGAAAGACAAAGATTGCGGAATACATTGCCTCTCCCGCCCGCTGGGACCGGGATTGGGTGGAAGGCCCCTCTGAACTGGCAAGCGGATCTTTGGGGATCGAACCTCAAAAAGCCCTCGTGCAACTTGCATTGGCGTCTTGCGAGTCAGCAGCCACCGATCCGCATCACCGTCACTTGCAGGCGTTCGACTTCTTTCTTGACGCCGACCACCGGCTTCCATCCTCAGCTTCACCCAGTCGGACCTGCTCCCAGCGGCGGTCCTCTTTGGAAAAAAAAAAAAAAAAAAAAGCCCCTCAGTGAGCGTATGTCAGAGGATCATTCTGACCTGGCTGGTGGCAATCCGCACTAACCAACTGCGGCAAACTTTCAAATTCAGCTCGGGGGGAGGGTGTCTGTAGCATGACATTTCCAGCTCTCTTCATCGCTGCTTATGATCTTTTCCAATTTGATTGCTATACACACAACCAATCTAGCCGCCTGTTTTCCTCGTGATCTCCATCGAGATCGAAATATTTACCAGATTCTTGACCCGCTGCTGTCGATTTAGTACGTGCACGTACATTTCGTGATCTACCGTTGGCGTTTTGAGATTCATGGCAGATGACTCGAGAGGACTCAATCGACACCTCTGATTGCCTTGCCGTTTCCCGACTCCATTCCTTAGCTTACAGTCTGCCTCGATTTATGGGGGTTGACTGCAACGGCAGGCCTGGCTCTTGCGTCGAACTCGAACGCCCGTGGCTGGATTCGCGAACCTGGTCGAACGTGGTGGTGCTTCCGCTACACACGATTGCGCCGGACGCTCAAAGCCCTCTGTTTTCCGCATCCAGCACGCACTTCCGTGAGGTGCTGCCCTTGCGAGAGCATCGGCTACACACACACACACACACACACATACTTGTCTCCCCATTCCGATACCAAAGAACTGTTCCGTGTGTGGATAATTTCTCGTTTCCTATTCTGACGACAAGCTCAACAAGTATATTTTTTCCAGATCCTACCCCACCGATACTAAGTATGTCATCCGTTCTACGTCAATTGCATTCCCTGCTAACGGCATCATTTTTGCGCATATCCCGTCCTGCCCATGATTGCTGTCTCCTTCTCTTCTCTTAGCTTCATATTTCACCATCCGTTTTTGACCAGATTTTTGCCATTTAAATGCATACCTCCCCAATCCGATTCATATCGACGATAACGCTGAAGGACACCTCGGATCTCTGGCGTATTCGTGCCCTCGAGGTCGCATGGTCTATTAAATAGCAGCGGGAGTGAGTATTTTTTTTCCCGTCTACCACCCTCCGTCTTTCCAACCCCGCGTCCCTATCCGCGTTTCTGAGAAGTCTTCTTCCTCCCCCAATTCCATTCATGCCTCCCATAGACCACCAGATCCATGCTATCTCATGTCTGAACGTTGGTGTTGGCCCTGGCGGCACCACTTCCATGCTCGCGTAGGCCAATTACCTTCTCGTGTCTTCGGGGGGGTTGCTGATTGGTTCCCCCCTTCCTCCCCCCTCCCCCCCCCCCCCCTTTCCAGCCGGGTTGCGATCGTATCTTATTATGGTACTGTTTTGTTTGACAAGTATGTCTCGCCTGGGATACATGTACTGGATTCTTCTATTTCTCCCCTTGCATGATCTCTGTACCTGACTTTCGAAGCAGGTAACAGATTATAGAACATCGACCACAGGGATCACTGAGGAACACCTAAACTCTCGTGCGTTTTTAATCTATCGGGAGAGGGTCCAGTACTTACACAGCGCTTGCTACAGTCGATGCCTGGACATTTAATCAGGTGCAACAACGTGTAGCCGAATTAATCAAGGACAAGGTCCTCGTGGGTCACGCTATCTGGAATGACCTCTCAGGTTTGTACTCACGGTCGCCATGGACTCCTGCTCGTCTCGGTCCTTACTGAATCCTATTCAGTGCTTGGCATACCGCATCCTGCTGTATTCACTCGTGATGTCGCCTTGTATATGGTTAGTTCAACACCCTTTTTTGTTTTTTGTTTTTGTTTTCGCCTCTTGAGTTGTTGTCGCGTCGTGCAGCCCTTTCGTAATGCGCTGAAGCAACAGCAAGCAGTCGGATTGCCTACTCTCGTATGGCAACTGATGAACCATCGCATTCAAGTTGGAACTATAGACGCGGTGCGACTTTCTTTTGACGGCTGGCGATAGACACATGGTCTGAAACACTTATTGTAAGGTGGAGAATGCGAGAGCAGCCATGGACCTTTATCGCTCCGGGGCAGACCAGTGGGAGGATGCTATTTCCAAGAACGACTGGCCCTGCGCCCTTCCTCCCAGTACATTTTCGAGGTGCTACACCTGAGTGCCTCCACGCCTAATAGTTTTTCTATCAGCTGCTAATCTCATTGTGATAGTGTGTATGTTACTAGGAATATGTGTAATAGTTGTCCCTCCATGTCTTCGGGCGGGCGACCCCCATTTAGTAGCCCTTGCTCCAAAACAGGCTAAGGTTGTTAGCTGGCCATCAAACTGTGACAGATACGTCATCCATTCTCGTCTGTGGATTATGCGTTGGGTTTTTGTTGTTCAGTGACGTGTCTGTTTTTTGAAATCCTGGTCTGGGCGGAACAAATAAGACGGATCACTCGTACCTCCTCAGCACCCATCACTCGCATCATCCCCTCGTACACGAAGAGCGCAGAGGCGTTCACGGGGAATGCGCGCAGAATACAGGGTCCCAGACCACGGAAGAATCCGCTGATACCCTCGCTGGCAAACGTTTGGCACACAACGGAGATGAAAGATGGCCGTGCGAAGGTGTAGTCAAAAACGTTCGTGGGTATAGGATAACGTCGCGGATGCGGATAAGACATCATTCGGCTGAGTGATTTGGTTAATGGTTCTGAATGAGATCTGGGTGGATAAAAGATATGCTTACTTTTTCACATTGTCTGCGGGGATGGCCATACCCCAGTACACGAAAGACCCGAGGCCTCCCGAGAGGAAGTTTGCGGTACCGGTTGAGATCTGTGAGAGGTTTAACAAGCACAGGCCCCGCGTAAGGTAAAAGCCCCATCTAGCCATCTAGCGTGGAGAGGGCATCTTGCATTCACTCACTGCATAAGGGGTACCATCCAAGCGGGAAAAGCCACGCATCAGCACCTTTTGGAGTATTTTGGGTTAGTATGAGTATCCTGGCTGATCTCTTTGATGCACGCAGGTACCTCGACAGATAAGAAGAACCAGAAAAAATTGGCTCTGAAGGCGAGGCTGCCGGAGAACCCTGACCACATGCCGGGGATACCTTGTATGCGCACTATCTGTCGCACGCAGTCAATGGGGCCTTTGAACTGGCGATCTGAAACTGCCTTTTGCGATTGTAACTGGAGCTTGACTGCCAAATGGGAATTCAGTTCGAGGCGACAGCTGAAAGAAATTTGGTGACAGACACACCTTTGACCAATTCGACGGGGGTAGCGATTGCAGCGCTATTTGATAGAGAAGGGGGGGGCCGAGACAAAAGAAATTTACAATTTACACGCGGTCAACACGCCAATCTTGTCTGCACACAGACCTAGTTAGCCCAGCGAACAGCCCGGCAATGCCATGGCCCAAGAGAGTCAAGCGCGGGCGCCCAGTTACAGGATGGCTTTCGGTCATGCCATGTCGGAGAAGGAATAATCGGTAATTGTGAAGAGAACCAAGGAGAACCGAATCAATGGCTGCCCAGCCGACAGCTGGGGGCGTGGCCCCTTTGTAAAGTGCAAGAACACCCTGTGATAGAACGGAGCAAATATATGGTGAGTAGGGGGCAAAATTGGTTCAGATCTAGCGGGAAATGGTGTGTGCTTTGGGCACATACTTCATTTCGAATGATCCTGGTAAGGACATCTATGGCTCCGCGGTATGTTCCGGGAGGAGAACATTGCATGCGTGTTTTCACGGTGTCGAATCTAATTTTTATGAACAATCAGAACAGTTCTACCTGGAGATGGACATGAGCGCTAACTATCGGAACGCTTGACATGATCATGCACCCAACCTTGGGGAATGGACAACTTGCCCGTGTCCTACGGCGACCTGTGAGCACCCGTTAGCTTCGGGCAGTGATCTGGGAAGGTTTATGCCCGACTTTGGTCAGACCTAAGAGACACACATCCTGTTAGCGGAGAGAACGGCGATAGCGTGAGTGGACCTACCGCTTCCTAGACCAGCGAAGGCTCCTACGATCCGGACCTGACCACTTTGTGCCTTCTCACCCATAGGTACTCGTAGAGAAAAAAAAAAAAAAAGGCTGCTCGCCGTGGGCGGGTTTGATCACGGCTCGGTCCATTAGCCGTTCCCAAACACGTGGTCGGCAACCTATTCACCCTCCGAACAGCCACACAGACCGTTCTTCGTACTCTCTCTTCTGAAATCTGAATGTCAGACGCCGCTGCTGGCACCAACAATCCACCAGAGGAAAAGCAATGTCGCATCTGTCTCGATGGTGCTGACGCAGAAAATGAGTTGGGTAGGCTCATCCGTCCGTGCCTTTGCAAGGGCTCGATTAGTGTGCGTCAGCATAATATCAGCCTTAAAACCGTACCTTGAATCTAACATTTCGGGGGGAAAGTATGTCCATGTTAAGTGTCTCCAAAAGTGGAGGAACACTTCGGCATCCAACAGTGCCTTTTTCTCGTGTCCTCAGTGCCATTACAAGTATCGCTTTGCGAGAACTCGAATGGTCGGATTGGCATCAAACCCTGGTATTTCGCTTCCTCCCCACCCCCCTACCCCCCCTTGCCTTCGAGCAAATGATGGTTCATGTTTACTAAACGGGTCTTTACAGTTCTTGTAGGAGGTCTATCCGGTCTCTTGTTTACGTTTATCGTAATGCTCGCCTCCTACATCACAACTTACTTCATGGCTGCATTTGAGGAGCCAACTCCTTCGTCGTTCTACTCATTTCCATTCTTCTTTGTGTCGCCGCTCGAAGTAGCTCAGGACCTTGTTGCAGCAGCTCTCCGCATCCTGAGGGATGGTGGTATTGGCGGACTGCTCGACGACACTATCCCCTCGGGCAGAAGCAGTGCCACAAGCTACCCCCCCAGCCAATCATCCCCTCCATCGTCCACCCCCACTTTTGTCAAGAGGTTCATCAAGCGATTCCTTCTGGGTTTACCACTCGTTGGCGCGGGGTCTCTTGTTCACATGTTACTTTCTGTGGGTTACCTCATTCCGGTACAATGGTTGGCTCGATACAGGGGCAATCGGAACCGTCGGGACAGTTCCAGAGATGTTGCCGCTCTGATAGTCGTCGCCCTGCTCATAGTTGGTGCCCTAAGGTCCGTCCTTGTCACAATCTTTAATAAAGTATTCGACTGAACCACCCGGATCTCCAGAGCTCTTCTAAAAGTATATCAGTTGACGCAATCCATAACACAGCGGCTCCTGCTTCGAGCCGAGGATGCCATCGTAGAAGTTACGTGACCTTCCATCTACCCGATTATTTCTTGCATAGTATCTATCCCCGGAGGCGTGTGCTTTTTTCCATTAACGTCGTAATAAATGAAGTACACGGTACATATCAACAGCCGAAGATGAAAGCTGACAGCAAGCCAACAAAGAACACCAAGACACTAAGCGCATTACCAGTTTCGTCGCAGTTGACGCTTGATATTCTCATATACCTTCCTAGTCTCAGACCGATTGGGTTCCAACTCCGCGAGATACTGGTCGATTGACGAATCAATCCGCCCGACAGGGAATTCTCCCACGGAAATCGAGGCTTGTGGCCGCAGAGCCTCTTCAAGCCAGTCATTCAGAAGAACAGCAATATCAGATGATATTGCTTGGACGTTCCCTTGGTCATTGAACGGTGGAACCTGCAGAAGTGTCGAGTGAGCATTCTGCCAAGAGATATAACAGAGACTGCGACAGAAGATCATACCTGAGACTCATACATCTCATGGAATACATCCCATATTTCGACATAGGGTACCCCACACTGAATTAATATCCGCGGGGCCCAACCATACGGTAATTCGTTCTTGTGCGCCAGCATGAAGCGAACGAGTAGCGTTGCAATGTGTCCTATAAATATAATTAATAGGCAGGGAACATCCGGGATCAGATTCGCTGACATACGTAGTGGGAAAGCACTCGTCGACGGATAAAACCTTTGGCCGAGAGGAACAACCCGTGATAGGATCATGTCTGCCGTCGCCGAAGTTTCTAGATTTTCACTAAGGACTAAATGAAAAAATCCACGCATTAATATGGTCGTGAACGTCCGAAAGACTGGGTAACCTACTCTCGTCGAAGATCTGATTCCAAATGGGACGAACAACGCTTTCATCCCGATGTTCGGATACATGGAGACAAAGCAGCTGTAAAGCCGGCAGCTGGAATGGGACGGCGTATCCTTGATACAGCTACACTCCAGTCAATATGATGAATATCACAAAGTAAACTCATAACTAACCTCTGTCATGGTCAGAAGTTGCTTAGATAGTATTCGGACCTTCTGCTCGACCTCGGGAGCGTCATTGACGTGCGGAAGGAGCGTGTTGTATATTTCGAGCTGAACCTGTGCAACGTCCAATTTTTCTTCCAAATCTGTCAAGAAAGCGATAGCTGTCTCATGCCTGCCGCCAGCTGAAATTGGGTGGGACTTGGCGTTGGCAACTGCAAGGGTCAGATACTCCAGGCGTGAGCTCAAGTCAAGATCGAACCTAAAAGCATGCTCAAATGGGTTGCCCGTACGTGAATGTGAAGGGCTAAGTTTCGCTCACTGGTTGGAGTCGGCCAGGGCGCCGAGGATTTCAGCAGCGCGCAGTGGTTGACCATTCTTAACGTAGAATTGCCAGAGCAACTGATACTTTTGTACCGTGACGGGCTCGCGCCTAAGATGAGCTTCAAGGTACGTTGGTCGCATCTACCCGAGAATTCAATGCCAAACCCGAGATTAACAAGGGAATCAGAAACAAAAAAAAACTCCGTACCTCCAGTAAATCATCGGCGAGGCCACGCCCAATCAGCCAGTCGTATAGAATCGAATGGAACATTTCGTCCTCGCTCGAGAAGGCGAGTTCATAGGCATGGCTGCGCACAGTCTCAGGTTCATCAAGCCCTGGAATGACCTCTGATGATGCCTGTATCCCACATTTCTCCTCAAACACCGAGAGCGAATCCATGACAAGATCATAACATCGTAAGCGTTGCTCAGCCTGTTCCCGGCGGGGGTCATTGGGTGGTGAACCTGCATACCAATACTCCAATCCCGTGTTGTCGGAGTCGAATACCTGAGCACATGTTAAAGGCAAGAGTATAGCACCTGATATCCCTTATCAATCGGCAATACAACAAGAGACACAATACAATTTAACCTTTCGCGTAGTCCAACTGTTGATAGTCTCCACAGATTTCGCGCAACTTCTCAAATTCAATAATTCGGGAGCCCTTGGTGAATAACCTGAATGGTGGGTCTGAGTTTATATACCTAGTGCGGAATCAAGGGATTTACCGTAATGATTCAGAAAGCCAATTCTGGCGTTCAGTAGGGCTCATCGTCTCAACAGCTTTACGGATGTTTTCCCTCGCCTATCACATGTATTAGATGTATTGCGGTGGTTGAGAGGCATGGACGAAAGACCTTGTATAACATCACATCATCAGTGCTGCAGAAAGACCCACATCTTCGTTGGAGCACTTCGCTGACGGTGTCAACCTAAATTGTCGACCAGTTGAGTACTAATCTAGCCCCAGTAGACCGAAACTCACGCTGATTTGCTGGCCGATTTGCTGGTCGATGACAACATTTACCAATGCTCTGGATATTGTCATGCCATTTTGTGTCGTGATTAGGTCTTCAAAGGTTTGTGAAGCAATGAGTTTCTGAGCTTCAGCGTCACACCTGACAAAAGCATCGTCAGCAGCTCGGTGGGAACTACGGGAGAACACCCACTGGGAGATAAGCTCCCCAATACAGTAGTCGTTAAGTAAGAGGATGAAAGAGAGAGCCTCAATGGTTCTAGTTAGAAGAGCTACCAACTCCGTCACGGAGTGCTTCTCAGCCTGGTTTCTCCTTAGTGCGAATATGGAGCTACCCAAAGGAGTATCTACCAACCTTCCAAGCCTCTTGCTCAGTGACAACGGAACGACTAGCCGTAGAATCACCTGGCGAAGCGTGAAACAGGTGCGGATTCTTGTCAAGGAAGTCTTTAAGCGCGAACAGATTCTTTTGAATGGCAACAAGGACGCGGTCCGAGATCGTGAGCTGTTGCTGACCCGATGGGCTAAAGGACAAATCAGAAGCATGCCTCACGTTCTTGTGCAAAAGTCACAGTACTCTGGTTTCGTTAACTTAGCCTTCCAGATCGGACGGACCAAACGAGCAAAATAAAGGGCAAAGCCCTCACGGCGCCCACTAAAAATGGCTGATCCCTGGCCATCAGCTAAGAAACTTTGAGAAAATGCGGATAACTAAAATTTTTACAGCAACCCACCAGTTCCATAGGTCACCCTCTCCGTCCAGATAGGCCGTTCACCAAAATCGTAGAACGCTTGTTTGGCCACCGTGGCAATTTCTGGGCTGGCGAAGACGACGGCGCCTGTTGACGAACCGTCTCCGCCAAGATATGTGTTGCCACTGGCAAGCGCAAGCAGCATAGCGCAAGTTTGATCTCGCCCAAAGCTGTGAAAGGGACGAATTTTTCAGCTACTTTGCAGCAGGAAAAACAGGGATTAATGGAGACCATACCTGTCCCTGAACTCAATAATTGGCTGTACATTGCCATCAGCTTGCAGCTCCTCTAGGACCGCCTTCAGATAGTCCACAGCCAGTCGTTTGCCCAGGATAGACAAGCCGCTATTCGTCAAGAGCATAAACTGCTGGGGTGGTTCCCCAAACTGCTTCGCGAGCTCGTTAATTACTGATGGTGCAGGTGTGTTCTCGGGTGTTGTTGATACGGGTTTGGGTGCGGCAGCCATAGCCCATGTTCGGCCAGGTATTGATAACAGCGTAGCATACTCTGTCAGGGGTGGACGAGTAGGTGAGGGGCCGACGTGCCCTCCAAACCCTGTTCCATATTGCTGTTGAGGCAGTCCCCCTTGCTGTGGCATATTAAGCTGTCCAAGTGAGCCAATACGTGTCAAATCAGGGGAGATGCAGAGTATGTAATCATGCCCATCTGCGTCCCCTATCTGTGCCGCAACAAGTAACCCATCGCAATAGCAGGTATTTTCGATGGCGGATACAACGATACCACGGGTAGGTTTGGGTGGAACTTGAGACACACCATAGCCTGGGATGCCGGAGCGGAATCGCGAGTGGTCGTCGGGATGCAACAGATTTGAAGGGGGAAGTCGTACATGTGTGAGCTGTAACGAACGAACGCTGCTACCCGAAGAGCTATAGGAATAGGAATAGCTGGGAGCTGGAGAGAAGTAGAGTCTTGTGCCATTGGTAGTAACGGCAAGCAGTTGGATACCCGATCGTGACTCTTGAGGTTCTACGACATGAAGCGAGATGATCTGAAACGATTGAGGTGTCAAGGCGGGCGATCCAGGGGCTTTGTCCTGTGCCGCCTTGTAGATGTTTGACAACGTCTGCACGTGTTGGACAGTTTTTTCACCACTAGGCTTGTATATTGATATCGTGTTCTTGGAGGTGAGGGTATAAAAGCAATCTCTCGATAGATCAGACACGACCAAGATTATCCTATCTACGAGAAAAACGTCAGTAACACTCTGATTCGTTCGTTGGTCAATTCACCTTCGCTGTTCGGTGAGGTAAACCGAGGGAGGAGACTCTGTACACCACCAACAGAGTGATTAATGAGCTGCACCCTCTTCCCAAACCAAGACTCTGTCTCTTGGTAATGCAGTTCGTACAGGTTGCCATCTTGTGAGCCACACATGAAAATGCGACCATCTGTGGTGCCAGCGACGGAGGTCATTTCAATATCTGTGGGAACATTGCGATCCGTAGCGTAGAATTGAATCTCTTTGCGAGGGCGGTTATCTGGTCCCATGATGAGAGTCACCGACACTCCAATGAGGAGGGCAGAGACGGGGGTGCAAATGACCAGCAAGTGGGATATCTCCTCGATGAACAAAGAGGTTTTCGGTCGGACGAGAGCGACGTGGGTAATAACATCTGGTTGGTCAACAAAAGAGCTTAGTTCATGGCTGGAGGGAGCGTCAAGTATCTGAAATTCAGTTGCGAAGAGAAACCCACCCGTCACTATAATCCCACAAGAACAACTTGTGATCGATTGAAACCCATGCACGCTCAAGCTCCGGCATCAAACCCATGTGGGATGTTACACTGGCACCTAGGAGTGTGATTTAGGCATTCGCGACGTGCAGTGGAACTATAACCACGTACTGTCATAATACTGAAAGAGTCCTTCGGGTATCGCAACAAATTTCCGCTTCTGAATGGCACTCGAGTGTCATCGGGGAATATACTGTAAGAGGCTGACGCTTGGCCTCCAGCTTTTAATAATAATCAGGTCATATTGCTCAAAGGACGCGAAGAACAATTATACAAGCCGTCAATGTTTCTCCAAGGTCCGGGATTATTTGAGCATCTTTGGCAAACTGATCGTAAAGGATTCTGCTTGCATTCTGCAATGCGGGGAGGTCAACCGGTGCAGGTTTTGGTTGTTGTGGAGAGCGAGAAGTTGTGTGTAGGGTGGCCCGCGGTTGAGACAGTGCAGAAGCAGCAAGTGAAGAGGCCATAATAGCGCGGGAGATGATCTGAACTGGAATACTTGGAACGCGTTCTCAAATCTTCAACACGTGTTGTAGATTACCAAATCAGGTATACATCACGTGCCTTTACTATTAAGTCTAGTCTGTATTTCGTGAATTACCAGTGTTGCTTTGAATTGAACTGCACATGGCACGGCTAAAGTTCAGAAATTCGGTTGTGTGCCCTGCCTCATTTCTTGGCAAGGAGCCACCACCTTGTTGCATTTCCGTTCTCCCCCTACCACCCCCCTCCCCTCCTCTGCGCCTGTGATGCCGAAGCAACCCCGTCTGTATCCGTTCGCGTCGCAACCTGTAATGGACTATGCCCACAGGAAACTGATTGACTTGTTTTCTTGCCCAACATTCCCATTTGAACTTCCTCAGCTCAGTCCGGCAGTCTGGGAGCGTATCTGTGGGAGTGATTCCGAAAGGGAGAGATTAGAGTTTGTCGGAGATGCTATTATCGGCGCTATGGTCGCGGAAGAGATGTACCAGTTATTTCCTCACGGTACTCCAGGCTTTTATACGGTTAGGCATGTTGTCGAGCGTCCTAGAAAACGGGCTAAAACCAGGCTCCAAGTCTTTAAAGAGCATACTCTTATGCAATGCGACCTTTGCGCATCTGATGCATAAAGTTGGATTCGCTTCCAAGGAGGACCCCATCAAACCAGCTGCAGACGCGTTCGAGGTAATCATGGCAGCATACCATCATGAAAGCGGTTCAGCCGCGCTGCGAGCATGGGTGCGGCAGAGCTATAATCCCCCTAATTAAAGCAGCGGGCCGCTTCTGTGAAACATACCGGTAAATTTCCTCTGATCTGACGGATTGGTGATCACAGCCCGACAGTACTATTTTTAAAAGGGACCGGGGGTACTCTTACAAGCCATACGATTGTTGGGAAAGACTCCCACAATCTAGCTACATGCGTAAGCGGAACATCAGAATCAAAGGATACACTAACGAATGGCATATACTGCAGGGCCCAGGATTGATCCTGTCGCCCCCAGCAGAGCATCTGGACATAGAACTGAATATCATAGAGATTGTGCCTCCAATCTTTACGAAACAAGGACGTTAACAAAGGCCTTTGATTCCCTGGTGTTGGAAACGGGTCCCAAATACCCACATGTATTGACTGGGAGGAAGGAAGCAGTTGAACCCGATAACAAGGTTTGTTCATCAATGTCCTTTTCAGGGTCAAATTCCATATTGCATGACTGGTCACAGGCTGATGGAAGCACCCTGACATCACGAACTGTTCTGAGAGCTGCTCCAGTAGCGCCTCCAGTAGCGCCTCCAGTGATCCCAACAGCTTCGCTTCTCCTGCAAAAGAGCCTGGGCAGTGCGGCAAACCCGATTATTATTGATTGACTCGATCGCCGTGGCGCCAGTTTTCATATATCTACCCTACGAGTGACATTGTTAATGCATTCTTGTTGAACGGATGGAGGCCACGTGCCAATTACTTTGCAGTGTATTCCCGCACGGACAGCAAATTCCGAAATCTACAACATGACAGCAGCTCATCAGTTATTATTCTGATATGTTGATCCAGCGCTGGGAGCAAACTGACTGCTCATTGGGTATTCCATTTTCGTCTGCCTCGAGCATTCGTTTCTCATCTGCAGGAGAGTAGGCAGTCTCAAATTAAAATCAGCACCTCTGGTGCTGTGATGTGTTTTGTTTCAGCCACTGAGTCATGGCAGATACCGATTGTCTAATCCGCTGATGCTGAGTGCAAGCAAGAAGTGTTAGCATCATGAAATCTCTGGTCTTCGTGGTAGGCACAAGTAGGTGTCGTGCAAGCGCAGGCTTTCGAATTACGTCTCCTTTGACATTCCCTGCTTTGTAATTCCCATCCCGCTTATCTCCCTATCCGCAGGTCGTCCCTTCCCCTCTTTCTCCTCGCCTGCTGGCCAGCGTCAACATGATCAGGAAGCAGCCCTCCGTCGACTCCACATGGATGAAGCTGCCTTCGAGGCAGACCCATCTTACCTCCACTGTCTCTTCTAGCAGACAAACAACCCGGTTGCCCTATGGTCCGACTCCGAGTCCCAGGCCGACAAATCGCCCCGGGACGTCCGGTCCACTGCCAACAATTACTCAAGCAACCTCAAGGGAGGATGTTCAACCCTACATCCCATCAAATACAAAAGGTCAGCGACCCCTCACTGACCCGTGTTCAAGCATTCATTACCCTCACCCCTTCATAGCTACTTTCAAATGGATGCGAGGAGAACTCCTGGGTCAAGGCAGCTATGGCCGAGTGTATATGGCATTGAATGTCAACACTGGGGAGCTTATGGCAGTAAAACAAGTAGAACTTCCGCGAGAGGACCACAAGCCTGCGCACCAGGATGCTCTCAGATTTCTTGATTTTGAAAGCAAAACGCTGAGAGAATTGGATCACCCCAATATCGTTCAATATCTCGGCTACGAGGACACCGCTGAGGCTATGAGCGTGTGGGTACTCGTCCTTGGCTTGGTCATTATTCACGACGTCGATTGTTTTATTTGATAGTTTTCTAGAGTATGTCCCGGGTGGAACCATCGCCACTCTACTCCATAAGTACGGGCGATTTCGGGAGGAAGTCACAAAATCTTTTACTAGACAGATCCTCGATGGGCTGGACTACCTCCACTCCCGCGGTATTATACATCGAGTAAGTGACACGCTCTATGTAGATAAACGACTTCACATGATGCCTCCAGGATCTTAAACCCGATAATATCCTCGTAGAGCCAAGTGGCGTCTGCAAGATATCTGATTTTGGTATATCTAAAAGGGTGGACGATATTCAAAGCCCTCGGGCGCACACGCTCATGAGAGGGACGGTTCATTATATGGCGCCCGAAATTTTGGGATCAAAAGAAAAGGGCTATGATGGCAAAATAGACATCTGGAGTGTAGGTTGCATGGTCATGGAGATGTGGACAGGCGAAAAACCCTGGGGAGCAGAGGAGAACTTTGTCACCATCATGTGGAAGGTACGTGCGCCCACAATCATTCTTTGTGTCGTGGCGCCAACCGTTCGTCAGCTTCGAGAGATTCGATCGCCCCCGCCCCTACCTCCATCGTTACAAAAAGATTTGTCACCATCGGCACACAACTTTCGCGACTCATGTTTCCATATGTGAGTAGCCCTCCTCCTTACATACTCCAATACGGAAGCTCAGCTATCGCAGAAATCCCGTGCAGCGGCCCTCGCCCACAGAGCTAAGGTTACACCCATATCTCGGGCTCCCGCCCAATTGGACCTTTGTGGAGGGCGAAGTTGCCCATCCTTCTCGAGAAAGGCGAGTCAACGCTGGGCGGCAAAGACAGCGTGGGGGTCAGGACGACGCTGCCACCCTCCGCCCGCGGCGGCAAGAAGCGGAGGACCAAGGTGGTACCGTTCGTCCCCAGGACACTGCAAGGGATGACAAGTCTGTGTCTATGCATACTATCAGGGAGCCAGTTCTGAGAGGGCCCAGTCCACCCATTGTCATCGTCAAACCTCTTCGACCCAGTCCACAACCCGCTCGACCACACTCTCCAGTCGACCCACTCGAACCAGGTTACGCAACTTCTGCTTCGTCTCACACCTCCAACAGCCGGCGGTCGAAAACACGCAAGTATGTTGTTGCTAACCAGGGGGATGATGGACCCAAGAACACTTATCAATATGTCCCTCCGCCTCTGCCAGATATTCCCCCGACGTCTCAGCCCTACTCTACGTTGCTAGGAGCATCATCGAAATATAGTATGAATTACTCTCCTGATTTGAATCCGCTGTCTCGTTCGCGATCCTCATCCACCCCGCATCTTGTTGCCACCCCTACTCCTACTAATTTCTCATCGTCATCAGCTAACCTCTCGCAATCGCAGTCCTCTTCCTCTCCATCATCACAAAATTCCACATCTTTCCCTCCGCTTCCACAGTCATTGAACGGGACAGACGACAGTGGAACTTGGAAACGACCACCCGCATCCGCTCCACTTCACCGTGGAAGGGCTACTTCATCATCATCAACGTCCTCATCCAGCATGAGGTTTGATTACACGAATACGCCCAGCGGTCACTATTCCCCGGCGCAATTGCGGACTCCTCCACCTCCTATAGGACCACCACCACTTCCTCCTACACGCACACCCCCTCCTCCGACGGTGTCACCTCCACTGCCACCTACAGCCGCTTACTCTCCACTAGCTCCTCCACCGCCTCCACCTTCTCCCCGCCTTGCAGTTGGAAGAGTCACAACACCGCATGGGTATGGTGATCGGCCCAACGCGGACGACATCGTCCGGCATCTGGGCGATTGGTTCCCTGATCACGATTTGGACCAACCTGTCGTTGTGTCCGCTTCCTCAGTCGACGATCTCACGGATAATTTCAACCCCAACTTGAACGAGGGTAGTTCAAGCACGGAGGTCCAAGAGCAAGATAGTGCGATCAACTATGGTGCTGTACGATACGCGGGTGCCGCTGGCTATCCCGACAGATACTCCCGCATACGACCTGTGGAACCTACTGCGATTTTTGCCGCCTCTAATCATGCTCCCGGTTCATTCGCAAGCGTGGAAGCCACCTCGCACAGCACGACTGCTGACCGTGATGTTACTGGCCCTCTTACTGGTGACCCAATTAGGCCCGCCCACCGCGGCAGACTGGGCAATTCGAAGAGCATTCGCCGGATCGCAGAGGAACAGGCAAGCAAACGGCAGTCAAATCCCGGTGGGGCACGCAGACGAACTCTTTGGGATTTCAAGATGGAGGAACTCAAGACGCCGCGGTTGTCGTATTCGGGTCAACAATAACCAAGCGATGGGTCTTGGGTTGCAAGTCAGATTTTCACTTGTATTTTCGCCTTTCCCTGGTGCCTGATTCTAAATGTCCTAAGACGTATCCCGCGTTTTTGATATCTCTCGCTTGCCCTCTTTTTCCAATGCCTACTGATCTCCGTCTCGTAGCTTCTCAATCTCGGCTTCGGCTCCGGAGGCCCTTCGTTCCTTGTTTTCTTCCGCCCATCCATTCATCCACCTCGGTGATCGGCTCCCAAAGCCCCCAGCCCCAGTACAGCATCCCTTCTATCAATAGAGCATTGCCAGTCGATAGCTTTGATGAAACCTCTCGTTCCCATCAGCTTCCCACGGTGTAGATCACCAGAATCCAGGGCGCGCCTCCACCCCACTTGACAAGAGTACACTCTCTCCGAAAAAAAAAGCTCTCATTTAGTGCTCTTTTATCGATAATCATGCCCTTGTGCCTTTTTAGAGTAAGCTTATTGTACCGTACATTGTAATGCAGCAAGTTAATTACTCCAAAAGATGAAAGCACAGGTTGAACTTGTCAATAATACGTTTATAACGGAAGTAACTACTAGAACGTGGGTAATGCTGGAAAGGTTAGAGCAGGGTGAAGGTCGTCAGTTAGTGTACTGTTCAGACTAGGTCTCAGACAGCATGTCAGGGCATGTACACGAGATGCTCAGAAGTGTTCCTTAGCAAAGGTGAAATTGGTGGAGGCGTTGGAATGCGTGACAGTGGCCTCCCTGATGGCCTTGGCGAGGACGGGAGGACCGCAGAAGTAAGTCTAATAAGTAAAAAAAAGCATGTTAGTTAACCCAGTTTATGTTGTCTAAATCACAATTAAAAACACTTACAGCGACTTTGGTCTTGAGCTGCGACTTGCTTCCAGGGAGATAACCGCCGCTTTCAATGGCCTCTCTCATGCGAGAGTAGATCGTGTTCCAGTCGGGCCTTCCAAACATGGTGCGCGTGCGAAGAAGGGTCAAGGGGTCGTATTCAGCACCGGCATCATTGACAGCGATATTCCAGAGCATGTCTTCACTGATCTTTTGAGTGAGGTAAATGTTAATACGGAGGAAGTTGGCTGTGAAAAAGGGGGGGGGGGGGCGCCGCAATCAGCTGGGATGTTTTTGGGAGCATGGGAGCAACCTACGATCGGCCTGGGCAGCCTCGACTTCCTGCAACAGACTCTGGAACCAGCCGAACGAGGGCGCGTCACGACAGATCCAGAAAAACTCGACGCGGCGAAGGCTACCAAGGGTACCACGTCTCTGCCTGTACCAAATGTGTTTCAAGATGGATGCAAAGGGGGTAACACCTGCAAATTGATCAGTTTCATCAAAATCAACAGAATGGCATCCGCTAAGAAAGGGTGCACTGACCGATACCGGCGCCAATGAGCATGGCCACCTCAGCCGAGAACACGTCTTCGGCAGGCGCGCCATATGGTCCATCAATCCTCACAGCTGGCAGTGGGACTGACAAAGAGTTAGTATCAAGTTCCACGAAATCGCCCTGGCTCAGGCCCTTCTCGTTCCCTTTCATCGCGGCCTGGGTCATCTGGTTGACAACGGTTGGACCAACGCCTAGGCGTTCACCAAGGGACTCGGTCCAGTCACCGACTTGACGGATGTGAATGGAAACATAGGGATCCTCGGGTGCAGACGTGATAGTAAACTATGACGTAGACAGGCGTGAGAGATTTGTATTGACGTTTGTTCCAGTCTGCTGTTTTGGTGATGACTCACTGGATGCCATTGAAAATTGGAAAGTTCAGGAATCTGGAGGAAGAGCCATTGGCCAGGAGTGTATTTGAAACTGGGCTTGATGATACGAAGTTCCATAGCACCTGAAGGTGATGTATAAGGATGGACTGTTTACTATGGAGTTCAAGATTAGGTGCTTACCACTGGGGTGAACCAAAACCTTGGAAAGGCGAGTAGCCCTGCGGGCACGGATCTCTCGCCAAATACGCTCACCAAAGTAGATGATACCGGGCCAGATGATGAATCTCCAGCTGAGATAGCCAAGACAGTGCTCAGTCGAGTAGAACGGGAAGGAGGGGATGTAGTCTGGCTCAACAGAGTCACGGACAAAGCATCCAGTGGCGTGGGTGTAGATGCCGATCATAAAGAAGAACGCCAAGTGGTGTGTGTACCAGAAGACTTCGAAGCACTGCTTGCGGATTTTTTGGTGAGCGGTGCTGTACATAATGACCATGATGAGGAGCATGAAGTGGCCGGTGATTCCTCCTGCTTGGGCGTAGTGAATCTGCAGCGCAAGCTGCTTCCGGAGTTCTGCCATTTGTGTGGTGAATGATAATGACAATCAGCCCAAAGTGGTTGCACATACGAGCTCTCTCGACATTGATGAAATTGACGTAGTGAGCGGTTGTGTGAATCATAGCCCAGAAAGCCATCGAATATGCGACCTGACGGTGGAACCAGATATTTTCGTCGGCAGGGAAGAGCCAAGTCATGTGTGGGCGGATGATTCGAATAATGTTACGGAACATGGGGATAAGAATCAATCCACCATCGAAAGCAAGAACAAGACCGGCGCCACGAGATATCCAGACGGAAAATTGAAGGGTGTTAAGGCCAGCTAGCCGTTGGTTGGTTTGCTGTGGGGGGTTGAGAGTGAGCACCCACGGTGAAGAGAGTGGCAAATGGGATAGTTACCTGACTCCACCAACCGTAGGCAAAGAGCGCAAAGTGAGCGCCGTAGAACAGGACGTTGAAGGCAAGCCTTCGTCCGACCAAGAATTCCCTGTGGAACCAGGATTCGCCCATTGTTAAATACCTCTAAACCTACAAAAAACGAAAGAGAGCGCGAGGGCCTGGGCCTGCCAGATCAGAAAGCTAAAAAGGGAGAGGAAAGGAGGAGGAGGAGGGAGAGAAAGGAGGGGTAATGAGGGGGGGAAGGAGTGATGAGAAGGGGACATTGTTGCTGGCGTGACCATGACAATTTCTTCTTCTGGCAGTGGATTGATCTACCGCACGCTCGGTCCATACAACTATTGCTACTCTACGATCCCATCAGTCATCTTCCACACGCCCTGCCTTGGATACCGAAACTGCCCTCCCGTCACGCACACACCGCCCCATTATTCCTCATAGCGATATGCAACCATCGCTTCGATCCGATGCACATCCGTGCTGAAACTCCGCATTTTGACCTGCTGGCTCTTGCTGGCCTCAATCGCAAGCGGATCCGTATCTACCCATTCCCCTACAGGTACATCGGCTGATTCGTTTGTGTATGCCAGGATGTTAAATACTGTAGGTTCCTGTAGGACAGGGAGGTATGTGACCATCGAAATGATCTGTTTGAGAATGGCACGGATTTCAGATTGTATCTCGGATTCGGGTTTGGGTTCTCTCCTGTGCAGGTACCGATTATTACCGTGTTACACAACAGATCACCATGTCATTGCGGATATAACAATAATAATACTTACGAAGCTGATTCGTCCGTGGGTGGTTCCACAAGTTTGATGTCGAACACCCAACGTTCCAACGGGGTTCGGGTATCTTTCGAAATGATGGCAAGGACCAATTGGGTGACAGAGCCAGTCAATAGCCATTCTACCGGGGCGATTGGTCATTGGACGAGCCAAATTCCCGTAGTTACTTACTGTGCACCTGTGATAGGATACTGGGTCGAGCCAATCGGTGAGCGTTATCCCGGATTGGACAGCATGAACCATCCCTACCGCTCAAGGTAATTCTCCAATGCGAGATCTTGTGTGACCAGGACCGTCTGTCCATATTTTTTCACCATGTGAAAGTCATCTGAGGGGTATACCTCTCTCTGGAAGAGGATCCTATAGCGTATCAGTGAGTAGTAGACTGGGCAATACGGGTCGTGACGAACGTGTTAACAGCATATTTAAAGAATTCAGTAACAAGAGCACAAGAGCCTTTAAGGGTAATCGCCTGACGCTTTGCTTGCTTGGAGGCCATCGGGGCTGCTCGTGGCCTTTTGGCAAAGGATGCTTGTGCGGACAGACTCAGGGACCCCAAAGCCAGACGACGCGTCTCATCACGTGAGCTATTAGTGACTGCATCCTCTCTCTTCTGTTTGAGGGGGGCAACTCGATGTCAACAGCCACCCCACCTGCATCTTCCCAGTCTCCTACTGCAACAACACCAGCCAATACATCCCAGGAGAATACAAGTACCCTCAATGTAGCCGACCGCATCGTTCTTGAATACCTTCGTTCGAGAGGATACGCTACTGCAGAAAAGGCTTTCAAGGATGAGATAGAAACAGACTCGCCATCAGACAAGGGGAAGCAGCCAGAAATTATTCCCCCCGAGGAGCTCATCAAGTCTCTGGCTGTCTTTGCACAATCAAAGTCAACACGTCCTGCGGAAAATGTCCTCAAAGACTCGTCTAGTGTGCTCCACGAGCTCTCTGTTATGGGAAATCCTCCAAACATCCAGTCTCTGATTGCAAGCATTGGTGCGGTAGGGGCTGAAGAGATTCTCTCACTTGACCCAACCGACAAACAAGAAGGATTCAGAGAGTTGGAGGCATGGGTAGACGGTTCCTTGGATATGTATCGGGTTCGTGTCAATTCTTGTGTCACCTATACTCTCTCGTAGTCACCAATGTCTTCTGTAGCCTGAGTTCCGGCCAATTCTATTTCCAATATTTTGTCATTTCTACCTTGATTTGATCCAACATGGGTTTAAAGATGCTGGTTCGTTCACGCACCGTTTTGGAGAAACTCCAATGTCTAAACTATCCATCCAGCTCTTCGGTTTTTCTCCGCATTCTCCCCCTCGCTGTCGCCCTCTCACCACGCGGTCCTTCACCATCTATCTACGCTCCTCCTACCCGCCCACGTCCAAAGCGACGAACTGGCCCAACGATTCCGAAATGAAAAATACGTCGTGCGCATGAGCCGATCGGGCTTTAGTCTCCTCCTTGGCTGGCTCACAGAAGGCTTCGGCGGTGAGGCTCTCGGCTCAGGCGGCGGATTTACTGGGGAAAAGGGCAAACGGGGAAGGGCAGCCGTCATGCGCGTTGTCAATAACCATCTTCGGTTCGACGGTAAGCATATTTCTCTCCATCTGTCATTTACATATATCATACTCGGGCACTCACACAAATCCGTCAATATAGTCACGTCCACCAACCCAACCGCAATTTCACCACATGCCTGGGAAGAATCCACAGGTCTTTTATCACAGCTTATACCCAAGACCAATGGCGTCGCGTCTACTACAAGCCTTACGACCGCAGCAGCGTTCAATGCGCTAAGGACCGATCTCAAGCTGGGACCAGCGCCTATGTCAGAGGACCTGCGCACGGAGACTGAGAGGGTGTTGAGGGAGCAAGCGATGGTGGACCGGGATCCGAACGTACATCTAGATCTGCAGTTACTCAGGCCGCAGCCGTTCGCAGGCACAATTGCGCCCACGGAGGCGGATATGTTACCTCATCCACCGACTTTCAAAACGATTGATGTAGAACGGGAGGTTAATGCTGTGAGAGATGCGAGGAAAAGGATCAGGCTAGAGCCATCCGTGCTGAGCAGTGTCGATGCGGGTTCGCCACAAGCGAATGCACTGAGGGCGCGTGTTTTGCCGAGTATCTGTGCGTATACTTTGCATGACGTCGCAGAAGGGTGAGTGCTATTGCCTGTCCACATATTTTGCAATGATTGATGTCTCTCGTACGAAGGGCACCTTGTTGCACTTTTTCCATGGACACATCACTTATGGCTGTTGGCTTTGCCGAGAGTTACATTCGCTTGTGGAGCCTCAAAGGTGAAAAGCTACGGGCACTCCGAAGCGATTTTTCAACAAGCTCGATCAAAGACAGTAAGATACTGCCTTCCCCATCACTCCCCAGTCGTCCATCTAATCCCATCCCAGGCTCATCACTGCAACGCATCCGCGAAAAGAAAGCGAGCACAACGCGGAAACTGATAGGGCACAGCGGACCAGTCTACTCGGTTGCCTTTGACCCCGTATCCGGGTCGGCTGCTGCGCCCAAGTACCTCCTCTCGGCCTCAGCTGATGCGACGACACGACTGTGGTCAATGGATACCATGACCAATGTCGTCGCTTTCCGCGGACACGAAAATCCCGTGTGGGATGTGAAGTGGAGTCCAAAGGGTATTTACTTTGCAACTGGCAGTCGAGATCGGACGGCCAGGCTTTGGTCTACTGACCGGACGTCATGTTTGAGGGTGTACGCGGGCCATTTGAGTGACGTTGACGTGAGTACCCTGCTCGAGCCGAACCGATGTCAAGTCCTAGCGAGGACTAGGCTAACCGTGCTCCTTTTTCGTAGTGTGTCCAATTTCATCCAAACTCGCTCTACCTCGCTACCGGATCGAGTGACTGGAGCGCACGCTTGTGGGATGTTCAACGCGGCTCCTCCGTTCGCGTCTTCATTGGACATCAGGGAGCAATTTCCACTCTTACAATGAGCCAAGATGGTAGATACCTCGCAACTGCAGGTGCTTCACAATCTCTCCACTCACACCGCACTATTTATTGATACCACTGCCCACCCGATTCCAGGCGAAGACCTAGCTATTAATCTTTGGGATCTTGGCTCTGGAAAACGGATCAAGAAGATGATAGGACATAATGCTTCGATATACTCACTTGCCTTTAGCGCGGAATCATCCCTGCTCGTTAGCGGAGGAGCAGATTGGACGGTTAGGTGTTGGGATGTGAAGAGTGCGGGCGGAACGAAAAGCAGTAAACCAAGGGAAAACGGAATTCTGAGTGGCCAGGAGAATGGGGTGAGGGGGTATGGTGAAGATGAAGCGACTGAGACGTGAGTTTCCGTGCTTGTGGGCACGATTTCTGTCTCTTTTTTGTTCCTGGGGAGTGGCTAAGTTGACCCCCGCAGCGTTGACTTGCTGGCGACTTTTCCCACAAAGAGAACACCAGCCATTAATGTGCAATTCACCCCCCGCAACCTATGTTTGGTGGGTGGGGTATATCAGGCACCTGAAACCCGGTGATTCCGCGTGTAAGTGCATTTCCGTGCTTCTTGGACTCGGAGCGAATCCTAGGCCGTTCCCATCCATTCTTTCGAGATGACGAGTGGTATGTAGTGATGTAGTCAGTAGTGATATTTCACAATTCGTCATTCACCTAGAGCTGTGGGTTACGTTGTAGTTGTGTTGCTGTTAGTGAACAGCTAAAAACTTGGGTTGCCCGGCCTGCTTTGCTGTATCAGATTGCGAGTCCATTAGCTACACGTGACTGTTAATTGAGGTTCGCGGCACAACACTTGTTCTCATTCAGACACCACTGCCTCTGCAAACTCACTCCCCTCCCCCCGACTCTTCTGTCCTGCCCTTTCTTGATTTTGGAATAATACACAGTCCGCTCAAAATGGTACGTGTACGCATCTAGCTTCGCATTTTTATGTCCCAGCATCCTTCTTGTTGCTGACCAACATTGGGCGGTAATAACAGACTGAAGATGGCATGGAAATCGACTCTGGCATAGACCTTGCCCGTCAAGAGCCACCACAACAAACGCCGGACGTCCAGGGTAATTCCTCTGAGGCTCCTATACCACAAGGTGCTCCCCGTCATAAGCCTTAGCCTAATTTACAAAAAGCCTGATTGGTGTTCTGCTGTGTGGCTCCTTTATGCGCTTTCCCAATAAACGGTAGTAGCGTCCAATTCTCGTGACCATTTTCGCGAAATACAGGTCAAAGTACATATTCGGCGTCCGGAGAGGGATACGTGGGTGTATCTCGGGCGAGGAATTGTCTCACAAGAGGTGTCCGGACATTCGTCTCGTGTCGGTTCGTATTGTGCTTTTTGCATTCTTTGAGTCCCTCTCAATGCCAGGGCTTGATTCCATTACAGTTGTCCGCAATATCTCGACTGGGAAGATAATCACGGTGTTTTGCGAAGTACGTCACACCTGCGCGGGGATAATTGCGCTTTCTCATGCAACATTATTGCTTTCAGAGCACGGATCTGCAAGCTGAAAAACGAGGCAATTTTGTTGTAATAGGCTGTGTTGAAGGCGCGCGCGTGGTATCCTGGTCTCTCAACGTAGGTCTTGCTGCCTTGCTCAGCAGAGAACAACAGATGAGATGACCTAACTCGGGTTTTCGTTCGGATAACTTTAGGCAATGAATAATTCAGACACGCTCCGCCTCCTTGCCAGCATCGAGCTCGCGTGTTACCGGTGCAAGCAAGCGCTTATGGATCCGCGCCTACACTCCAAGGCACGTCGCAGAATAGAACGCATAATCAAGGACGACCGCCGGAGGCGACACCGCAGACGCAAGGATCAAGAAGCCATGGTTGATGCATTCGCGCGACAGTCGTTGGGTTCTGATCCTATGGCGACTGAGGGCACTAATGGGCCTCCCGTCGGCCTATGAACAATATCACGACCCGTGAACCGAGTATTGGCAGGTGAACCCGATAAATTCAAGGCTGTACGAACATAAAAATATATCTTTTGCTTTAACTTAATTCTCCCCTCCCATCCTCCTCTTTTTTCTCTTTCTAGAATGTTTGCCTCCCTTGTTCTATTCTCGCTTCTCCTGCCTTCATTTCTTGATGTTATCATGATGGACAGGTATCCCGGCCTTGACATCCATGAACACTCGTCGGGTTGTATGTAACATGGAAAGTTGTACGTTCATGTTCATTGGAATTGTTTGCTTTACCATACAGTAGCTCATCTGTTCATGCGTGACGTATTACAAATTATCTGTCCGTGAAAATCAACCCCGGATCGTCCAAATGAAACCAATGGTCCTGTCACCGTTTAGGCGGAGGTGTGGGCGCACGGGCAAGCGGCATTCCAGGTATTGGTGCTCGAGAGTCAGAGTATTGAGGCGGTAACTCGATAGGGTCCTCGCGCAATACATCCTCAATATCAGTGTGCACAATAACCCGTCGACCAGCACCAGGCAGTGGCTCGTCCTGTGCATAAAAACACGCGCCATATTCCGACGCCTGGTAATTCAGGCCAGACCCCGTGCTTAATCGCGAGCGACGGTCTGACATGGAGGGCCTGCTAGACAAGGTAACCGGATAGAACGTTTCTCTCCTTCCTATTTCTGTCATGTTTGCCGCGAAGAGCGACTGTCGTGATGACGTTACTTGGCGTTGTTGTTGTTGTTGTTGTTGTTGTTGTTGTTGTTGCTGCTGCTGCTGCCGCTGCCGCTGCACATCCGATGGTTCTCGGTACTCGTCGGTGGACCGAAAATAAACATCAGGGGCAGTACTCGGACCAGCCAATGCCGCATTTTGGCGTATCGTTGCTGTCGTTGGTCGCCTACCCGGTCCTGCCGGAAGGACGCTGTCGTGAGGTGAAAAGAGCGAATCGGGAACGAGCTGTTGCTGGTTGCTTGGGAAGGAAGTTGAGGACCCACAGACGCCGAGATCGTGTGCTGGGTCTATTGCACCCCTACCACACTTTCTTTGGCGGATTAAGAAGAAACAGAAGGCGACGATGACACCAAGCGCAGCCATACTGCCTACAACGGCTCCTGCAACATTCCCCGCGTTATTCCTTGATTTGCCATCTGAGGAGGAGGAGGAGGAGGCCGTGGGTGCTGGCGTTGGTGTGGCAGATGAAAGGGAGTTGGAGATGCAGGAGGAGTCGTTTGATGTGCCAACCGTTTTGACTTCTGATGTGCCCCCGATCCGGTTCCGCGAGTCGGTCATGGAAAAAAGAACGGAAGTTCCTGCAGTGAGGTTCGCTTTCCAGGTGAATGAGTTGCCAGCCGGTGGTCGGAGGAAGAATGATTCGCCATGGGGTACTGTGACCTGTTGGAGGGTGTGAGTATGGAAAAATATCGCGTCAAGGCATTTCAGCGACACACAAGAATCGTGATAGGTTGTATTGCACCGGTGTACAACGTGAACGGATACGGCCTATTTCGCATCGTCAGGAAGTGGCAAAAATATACCCGAGGATACCGAATACTCACTGGCACTGTGCGAGGGGACTGTCCAACGAAAATACAAAATCAGGACCTATAAAATGATTGCGAACCGTCAGCGATGCCCCCGCTCTGTCTTACCATCTCTTCACAACTGACTGGGTTTGGTCGTGTCACAAGTCTGTCCTTTGGCAGGCGGCCCAACGGCCATAACGAATGTACTTCCTCCAGCCATAGCACCTGTCGCGTCGCCCATCGCGAACACCACCGGGTCACTCTCAGCCAGGCCCAGCGGTGTCGAGAAGTTCCCAGAATGACCATCGAAAGCGCTTGCTGGTACACTGACATTTCTCACCGTGCCTGCAGGCTGCAATCTCACAGATCAGTCTCGAACGCCACAATCAATACTTTGGGTGCGTACATACAGGAAAAATCAGTGCGTAGAAAGGTGGTTGTCCGCCTAGATCAACCCAAACGTGAGTAGAAAATTTTTCACCAGCACAGAAGGCAAAAGCAAATTACCAGTCCAGGTGAACCGTACCGCGCCACATTGCGTCGGGGGAGAAACGGTGAAGTTGAACCCATACACCAGCCTACACAATACACTTAATAGAAGAAGCTGAATCCAGAGCATTAGAGGGAGAAAGGGAAAAAAAGATGCACCAGGCGTTGTGGCATGGCCCCGCTGCACTACATATCTATCTACAACAAAAGGCTTGTGGGTCCCTTTGATCGTTCAAACGACCCTATCGATACGGGCACTGCCTGGGGACGGGAATCTTAGATATTTGCATACCTCTGGCCTCTCAGTCTCAACATACAACCCTGAGAGAAAGCGTATGGCCTGCAGTAAATACGAGTAATGAAGTACATGCACGCTGCACTAAACTAGACAACACAAGTGCTGAAACCTTGGACCTTGAAGCAAATAATCCGATATCGAAAATGAGTGAATAAAAAATAATAACGCATCATGAGCGCCCGGTGCAGATGACACAAAATTAACAGCTTAGTTTGGTGAGGAATGATCGAGTTAGGGAGATGGAGGTAGTTATGTCGGAGGGAATTGATTCCTGGATGGCGAGGGTGGCGACTGATTGACAACTGCAAGTCCCCGTCGTTCCGAATACTGAGGAGGTAGCTCGACTAATGCCTTCCGCATTTGGTGGGGGCAGAATGTCATCTGCATCGGTATGCACCAAGATTCTAGAGGGCTTGTACGTATGCATACCCGCCATCGCTGCTTTGCGTTGTTGCGCAGATGTCATCGGCTCGGATGTCGTCATATTCTCTGTTGACGCAAACGGGTCATCTGCAGGCTGAGGCGGCAGCGGTAGCGGTTGTTCCCTGTCACTCATCGGGGGACTAAAAGGATCAGCCGGGTTGGGAAGTGTATACGCCGATGCAGAGGGAAGCTGATATGTCGACTGATACGATTGGTTAGCAGGAGGATACTGTTGCTGAGGGGTATCTTGAAATGGATTCGAATCGTAGGGTAACATGCTTCCCGAGTATCCATCATATGCTCCGTTGGACAGAGTATGGTTGTGGATGCTCGGAGCGTAAGCACTCTGCGCGTATGCACTTTGCTGATAGGTATGCCCATACGGGTTGGGATTGTAGGCCTGGGAATTGTAGGTTTGTGGTGTAAAAGGAGTGGGGGACGCAGCATAAGCAGCGGTCGCGCCGGAGGAAAGCGAATACGGGTGGGAGCCGCCATAGGGCTCATATTGGAGATCTGTAGCGATTGGTCGGGACTGCCGGGAGAAGGATGATGGTCTCTGAGCATCCTTTCTCCTCCTCAGGAAGAATAGACCGAGAGTTATAACGGCGGCGAGGAAAAGTAAAGCGCCGATAACCGTTCCAGCAATGGCGCCAATAGAAGCACCTCCAGAAGACGCACCTCCAGTAGCAGACGGTGCAGCACTGGTAGTCGCTGAACCTGTTTTAGTGGGTGACTGAGTAGCTTGAGTAGTTGGCAGTGCATGGGTCGATGAAGGTGAAAGTCCATTTAGACAAGACCGATCATCTGAACTCGCCACAGTTCGGATATCTGAACTCCCGCCTTGCCGCCCAAAGGCATCAACCATCATGAAGACGATTGACGTCCCTTGCTCCACATTTGCTGTCCAAGAGAATTGCGACGCGCCTGGTGGAGGGTTCAACATAAAGGGGGTGCCAGATGGGATAAGACCCTGATAAGAAACACAAAAACTCATAAGCGCATATGCTTTTATTTTCAAGGGGCGATAGAGCATACAATGATAGTGACGGGTTGAACTGCGCCAGAATATCCGCTAAAGACGTACGGCCTGCTAAAAATGAGGGACGATGATCGCTTTTATGTTAATCGGGACGCACCTGCACTGGGTCAGAGCTGCGTTCAACTGGAAGGAGAAACCGGCCTCTGGGTATTGTTCGCGAGCTGTATGACTAAGGAGAAAGAGCTCGCTCACCAGGCTCAAGTGTATCACAACTTCCATCCTTTGAAGCTCCAACTGTCAGCACACCGGTCGTTCCTCCTGTCCCAAATCCGGTGGCGTCCGACATCGAAAGTAGGAAAGGCTTCCCCTGCAAAATTGGAAACTGAGGGAGCGCGAAAGATCCTTGGCCATTGTTGAATGCCGGGGTTGGTATCGAAATATTTCGTGGAATGCCAAACACCTTGTGGTCATGATGAGTTCAGTATATTTGGGCGAGATCCGGTCAGCGCACAGGTATGATGTGGAGGGAAAAGGGCGCAGTACCACCTAAATGTATTAGGTTAGATAAGTACACTCTATTTGAAAGTGGATACTCTACCACTCCACGAGATTGAGAGACTACCGCATTCTGTGGCAGGTCCTGCCGAGAAGCTGAAGGCGGAGGAAAGAGGAAGAAAGGAGAGTAATGCAGAAAGAAGGGCGTGGTGTAAATCAAAGAACATAATGAAAGGAGTGGAAGGGGAGAGGGCTCGAAGGAAAAGGAGGGAACGACTGCCACCGTAACAACGAGAGAGAGCAGAATCACCTGATCACATAAGCATCCCATCACATTCCCATGTTCCCGTCAACCCCCCTGTTTACGACAAGACCATGCGAAAACATACCTAGCCTCATGGTCCTAGTGTATATTAGTGTATACATATTGTTTTCTCTGAGAGTCTTCTTAGAAGACCTCCAGAGTATGGTCCCTGGTCAGGGTGCGACTTGACCACATGCATGATCCGAACTACCCAGCCGCCGCGGGGTTAGGGTCACGGCATCCCCCGTAGTCCTATCTAGTTTTTCCAAGCCACCTAATCCTCCATGAGCCGTAACAACCAAGAATTACCGGCAACGGAGTCGACAACCTCAAGACCACAACGTACGTCTCTCTTCCGTCGCCATCTCCCAAATTGCAATTGAACAATAATATTATCACAGACTACTAACCCATGGGTTTCCGACACAACAACGGTCAGTCTGGCCTAGGGGTCTTCCATCATCCAAAGTATCTCATTACAATATAGTCCTCCACGCCAATCATTTCCGCAAGGATTGGCAACGTCGTGTTCGCACCTGGTTCGATCAGCCGGGACGGAAACTTCGTAGGCGCAACGCTCGCAAGGCCAAGGCTGCTGCACTTGGCGTTCGCCCGCTCACCCTTCTCCGTCCCGCTGTCCGTGGACAAACCGTTCGCTACAACCGCAAACTCCGTGAGGGACGCGGCTTCACACTGGCTGAATTGAAGGAGGCTGGAATTGGTAGAAAGGAGGCTCTTGGCATTGGCATTGTGGTTGACCACAGGAGGAGGAACCTGAGTGAGGAGGGCAAGAAGCTCAATGTTGAGCGCCTGACAGCGTATAAGGACCGCCTCATTGTCTTCCCTCGCAAGGCTGGTCATCTAAAGAAAGGCGATTCGTCTGTACGTGTTTTTCTAGTATGGACGCTTGACAGGATCTTATTTTTACTGCTAGTCGGATGTTCTTAAGGCCGCAACAACCCGCGCCAGCCTCCCCCTTCCCGAGGCCTACCCTGCTGAGGCCCCCAGAAAAATTACTGCTGAAGAACGAGATTTCCAGGGATACAGGACACTCCGCGATGCTCGTGCAAACGCCAGGAACGAAGGTGCTCGCAAGGCCCGAGCAGCCAAGGTTGGTCCCTCGTCATAATATAAGCTACCTTAATCTTACCAATTAATCGCAACAAATAGCAGGAAGAAGAGGATGCAGCCAAAAAGAAATAGAATACTTGATCATGTCGCTCTCCTGTATTTTGTTCCGCCTCCATACCCACCCCCGAGTGCTCATAAAATGTCGACACGACTTTTGCATCATAAATCCTATGAATTGCATATAGTGCGTGTAGCACGGGACGCTCAGTCACCACCAACTCCCCACGACCACCTGAAATAAAAGTCCGCTCAGCCAATTTCGCCTGCACCAAGCAACAGTTTCATGGGTTTCTTTGACCACCGACTCCTGGCTTTTCGATGGTACGTAGCCCAGACGAAAAATCAAAGCCCCAGATGAACGACACAACTAAGAATAAATAGTCTAAATAAGGTCTAAGTTAATTCGCCTTTTTCTGTGCGGCTGCTATCTTCTTCTCAACAGCCTCCTTTGCTTCGGCTTTCGCAACAGTCCCAACTAACTTAACTTGATCCGCCACCTCTCTGAGTACACCCAGTACCTCTTTGTTTCCATCGACGAAACCAAACTCTGCGTAGACTAGGCCTTGCTCCTTTGCGAATTTTTTTACAAGCTCGCTGGCCTGTCGCAGGTTATGTCGCGGGAGTCGAGGAAACAGATGGTGTGTGACTTGGAGATGAAGTCCGCCATGAATGAACTGGATCGACTCTGAACAGATTACATCTGTTGTAGTACGCATCTGCCGGTGCGGAAAAGATTCTGTGGGGCCAAGGTCGGCTGTAGACATCGAGAAATGGGAGAGTACAATCTATGATTGTGAGATGGGTTGATTGTCAATAACACAGCCGATACAGGACCGATGGAGAAATACCTGGACATGAAGTGGACTCGTCACAGCATGGCTCACGAGCAAGTAGCCCAAAGCTTTCTGCCAAGAACCACAACCGTAGAGGATACTGCTAAACCAGGACCAGAAGAAAATCAGGCCAATGATTTCAAGCCAAAATGCCCACCGGCCACCCCGCGCACGCTTGGTGTCCCGGGCTTTCCGAAACAAGAACCCATAAGAGTTGGCATATAGGTTAAATCGTGCGAACATCATAACAAGGTAGAAGAGTTTGTGCTGGATGGCGATGACTATCTTGGCAAAACGGTCGAAGGCCATGATGCGTTTGTAGTACGAAGACCAGAGAGAAGAGAAGAAGACCGGAGAAATTGCAAGGAAAGGAAGGTGTTCAATATCAGGGTCACTAAAAAATCAAGCGTCTGTCAATATTTCTAATGTTCATATTAAAGGACTTACTGCGAAGGATGGTTAGTAACGACTGGGTAATGGAACCAAATGGTCAGAATATTAAAAGGGATAAAGGAGCCCGACTTACGGTGATGAACATTATGGTTCTGAACCACGGAATACTACTTAGTCTCGGGTATGAAATACTCGTCTGGAAATCATGACTCACTTCCACCCACCAACCAATGCTGAGACCGCCGATGAAGTCAGCTATTAGGATGGCTAATATACGATCGACTGTCCAGCTGTGGGTAACGCCCATATGCCCAAGATCGTGGGCGCTAAATACCAATTGGTGCCATAGAAGGCCAAGGAATGTTGCACTGGTCATCAGCCAGTTATGAGAATAGGCGTATGCCGAGATACAAGCAAGTATTGTATAGCGGAGTATTTCGGGGCCATACCCTGTCAGGTAAGGAGTTTCATAAAGACCAGTATCGACTATGTGCTTGTGCAGTTCCCGGTACGCTTTGGAGTGTCGGGCTTGAACCTTAAGTGAGAGGTCGGTCGAAGGAGGAGAGAGTGTAGCGAGGGTAGGGGCATGCGATCCCAACGAGAGATCGTTATCGACGAGAAGGATTTGAGACGAGGGCGAGAGTGGAGTATTTTCCGTCGACCTGGCGGCGGTTGCTTCCCTGTACCATTCCGATTTTCCTTCAGGGCCCAATTTGCGTACCCAACCGGACATTATGGGAGGCACCAGAGGTTCCCATACGCCGTCAACGAGCTCAATACGCCCGACAGTAAACCGTCCGACCATATTGAGGGTAGCATCGGAATGATAGGCCTCTATTTCATCTGTCGCATCCCTGCCCACGAAATGCAAAAGGGCAAGGCTACCTCCAGGGTGTGCATCAAGCCAGGATTGGGGTATACGGAGGAGGAGGTCATTGTATATGATAAGATGCTCGCCCGCAAGGATGCGGGTGGCAATGTCCTGACGGGTGTAGAGGGTCGTCGCCCCCATTGGAGAAAGTAACTTGGACGCGACGCGGAGAGTCACGCCACCTGGCCATATGTTACGCTAACCCTTAGCAGAAAGTAAATAAATAAATAAATAAATAAATAAATAAGAGTGGAGTTGCGAGAGTTTGGCTGGGCAAACTCCTTTGGCTCATTTTGCCCAGCCCTCCACACACCGCCCTTCATCCCGGACATCCACTATCCCTGCGTCCCTCTCCACACCCGCCGCTGAGCAGCCTACGACAGTTCTGATTCCTATAATTCGACGTGGTTCTTGATTCTGTATTGTGCCATTCGGTTGCCTTGGCGTGAGAACGCTCGCCTGAACGAACCACCTGGTCCCAGATGGCTGCAGTCCATCCACAATCATCACGACCCCATCCACACAATCCTTCTCGCCTCCGGTCGTCATCTGATCCCTTCGTAGATCCGACCACTAACCCCGGGCACCGTCCACCGCCCCCTCCTCCTAAGCCCACTGCCGCACCCAGGATGCCTACAGCAGTTCCCAAGCCCCCCCCCTCCAACATTACGGAGGCCGTCCGAGACACGGTCACCGTACGCGATCGCAACGACAGTTCACGCACAAGGGTGGGTCGTAGTCAGACAGCCATGTAAGCTCTTTTCATGGCCGGCTGTGTATTCTGATTACTCATGCGACGGAGATAGAAACCCTTTACCCAACTCGAGCTCACATCCAAGCACACGGAGGTCCCATTCCCAAGACTCGAGGCCTGCCACTACTGAGAAAATAAGGCCTTCAGGCAAACCTCGTGGCGAGAAGGGCTCTCAGCATGCCGATGTTATTGACCGACTCGATTTCACTGGTGTTGGCCGTACGTCCCCTGTCTTCCTCCATATTGCAAGAACCTCCCCCCTAATCCAAGAGCCTCTACTATACTCTGCAGTTTTCCATCATGATGGTCCCTTTGATGCTTGCGCACCCTCTCGTAATAAGCAGCGCAACAAGGCTCCGCTCTATGCATGGAGTAACAACCCAGACCCAACCCAGCATGGTGACAGTGCTTACCCTTCCGCGCACGCTTATTCAGCATTCTCCAATGATTATCCTGAACCACCAAAGAAGAAGGTAGACGCCATAGCCGAAGCATGGGGAATCCATGAGCCTGAGCCCTTCGAAGACTTCTCTGCAGGTGGTGGTTCCACTCGTCCGGAAGGAGACACTCCAGCCAGTTCCATCTATAACGGAAAGGACTCACATAATTCCAACCCAACACCCCGAGGCGGAGCCCCAAAACGAAGTGAAGGCGGAGGGCAATTACAGGCGTCCAAAGAGCAACGTCCTCGTGTCGCTACCCGTCGTTCACTCGTTCCGCCACCCCAACCAATCTTTGTTCCAAATCCTGTTGAGGCAGACAGCTCCGGATCACCTACTTCTCCGAATTTCCCGAAACGACAGAAATCTATCATGCAGAGGATACGCAAGATGCGCGACTCACCAAACGTGCCAGTAGAGCAGGAATATGAACAGCCTCCATACCCCAACTCTCCAACCGACCAAGTCCCATCTAGCACGAACTCTACTCGACCAACTCACAGACCCCAGAACTCCTTCCTCGGACGCTTTGCCGGAGCCAAACCCCAACCACAGGGCAACGATCGGTTCGAGCCTTTCCTCCTGATCGATCCTCAGAGTAACAAGGAGCTACCTCTACCTCCCGCAACAAGTGCGACCAATTCCGGAGATAGTACCCAAAACCCACAGGAAGCAGATGTTGGAATCAACCGGAAGACAAGTATCATGAAGAAAATGGGAAGAGCTGTGCGGGGAACCAGATAAACGCTCTTCTCGGTATTTATAAATGCCTGGGAAGAGCGCCCGATCATTCTTGGCCTACTTGTCTCTAAATTGTTCTAGAATCGTCATCCGTCCAAACCTACCTTTCCTCATCTACCTATCTTCCATTTTCGATGCCGCAGATCTATGTATTCCCTGCTCCCTGACCCCTATTTGTACACTTGTCCACAGGGAATTCCCTTAGTGTTTCGTCTGTTTTCGGACCATTGGCGCTTGTTGTGGTGCTTTCTCCTTTCTTTATTTGCTCAAACTCACCGGGTTGAAAATGTCCTGTGTTTCAGCGCAGGATGTATTGTACAGTGTTACCCGTAGGCTGCCGTTGTAAACCCCCTTTTCCTTTGTGTCCGTGATTTTTTCCTTGGCTTGTGTATAGTACGTTTTGCAATCTATATTTTCTGTGGCTATAAGAAATCTGCCCGAACATTTATTCTGGCATCCTTCAGCGCATCTTTGACCTGTGAGATGCGGACCTGTTCTCGATGGAAGATACCCGCTGCTAAAGCTGCCTCGACATCCGTAGCCTTGAACACGTCTACAAAGTGTGCAGCGGTGCCTGCACCACTACTCGCGACAACAGGGATTTTGACACACTTTCTCACCAAGTTGATCAAATTGAGGTCGAAGCCCAAACCAGTCCCATCTCGATCAATACTGTTGACAAGGATTTCTCCCGCACCTAGCTCCTCAACGCCCCTGGAGAGCTCAGTGACGGAAAGAAGTCGGTTTTCCCGACCTCCAGAAACGGTACACTGGTACCACCACGCCTTTCCGCGCTCGTTCTCTGGGCCATCTGCTTTGCCGTAAACAAGTTCGTCCTTGTAGGGCCCATCGTACATCTCTGGATCCACATAGGCTCGACGAGGGTCAATAGAGACGACAACAGCTTGCTTCCCATATGCATGCGCAATAGTCTCGATTGCACCATTGCCCTTTTCCCCAGTCGCGCGCAGTCTCTCGACAGCGTATACCGCTTCGGAGCCGATACTAACTTTATCGGCCCCTGCACGGAAATATGCCCCTGCAACTTCCAATGCGGGACGACTGGTGCCGTCGGGATCTATGGTATCTTTGATCCCACCTCCGATCGTGAGGGGTACAAACACCTCTTTGGCGGCTGCGCGCACTACTGCAAGCATGGGCTGATCCTGCAGTGGGGAGTGACGGAAAGATGTGATGTTAAGGAGACACAACTCGTCAGCGCCAGCGCTGTAATACCGCGCAGCGAGGGCAACGGGTTTGCCGAGGTTGCGGACCGCACCCGCTGTCTTGGCTTTGAGGTTGGAGTCGGCGGATTTTTCGCGCACATCATATTGGTCGCCTTTGGTTACCACGAGGTCGCCCTCGTCGTTGGCGCGCACATCCATGCATGCGATGACACGCTTTGTGAAGCGATGTTCAGGGCGGGGGGTAAGTGGGATGGGGGTCGTTGCAGGTGAGTGAGTGTGCGTGGATGTGGGCTTGCGGAGCCATTTGTCCAGAAGAGTCAAGCCCGCAATACCTGACTTCTCGGGGTGGAATTGGGTCCCAAAGACGCTGCCTTTGCGCACAGAGGATATAAAGATTTCTTGTCCGTATTGCGTGGTTGTATATACCCACTGACATAGCCTCGGGGTGCCCAATGGGATCATATTTCGCGCCATAGGAATGGACGAAGTAGTAGTAGGACGACTCGTTTATTTCTCCGGACTCGTCGTCTTGAGCATTTAACAGGTCAGCAGTATTCCAGCCCATGTGTGGGACAGACTTGTCTGCGTGATCAAAGAGTGAGATGTGATAGGGTATTATCCCGAGTCCTTTAGACGGAGACTCGTCTGAAGACTCAAAGAGGACCTGCAGACCGATGCAGATCCCGAAATACGGCTTTCCGGAATTGATGTATTCACGTAATGGCTCCAAAAGGCCGCGATCAGATAAGTGCTGGATGGCAGTCTCAAAAGCGCCAACGCCAGGAAAAACGAGGCTCTAGGGGCACACATTGGGGAGAATCGTCATTTGAGGGGGCGTGCATCTTTACGGGAGGAGGCAGGAACGTACGGTAGCTTTGTTGAAATCGGACGGTTGGGAAACCCATGTAAACTTGTGACCAAGTTTTGTGAGGGAATTGGCGAGACTTTGGACATTGCCCGCACCGTAGTCGAGGAGGTAGAGACCCATGGGCGATGGTATTTGCGAGGCCCGGCTGGGGACCTCTATAAGGCTACTATCGATGAGTCAGTGGAAATAGCGTGCAGGATAATTTTTTGATTGTGGCTGTTATCTTACATCGACGTGCTTTCTGTCCATTTGCTAGCTCGGCACCTATAAAATCCGTTTGTCTCTTGCCCCCTCCATCTCCTACCATGACTAGCCCTATTAATATCCAGTCTATCTCAACTTCCATCTCTTCCAACCCCTCTTCCATCCACGACCACTTCCGCAGCCTACGCCACAAGGAGTCCCTCGTGCTGGATTCTATCCGCCAGCCTAGAATTCTTCATCCTATTGAGAATGAGGGTCTTCGGTTGCTCATCCTAGAAAACATCAGCCAGGAGGCCGTTCGAGCCTTTGAAGCCCAAGGCTATCATGTAGACCATTATACAAGGGCTTTCTCAGAAGACGAGCTTGTAGAAAAAATTGGACCTTACCATGCCATTGGAATTCGAAGCAAAACAAAAATCACCAACCGCGTGCTATCAGCGGCGTCCAAAGTGAGTGCCACCCTGACCCCTCCCCCCGCTTCCCCCGGTCAGAATGCTTATTTTTACCCTCGTCTTTCTAGCTTCTGGTCATCGGCTGCTTCTGCATTGGCACAAACCAGGTCGACCTGAACGCCGCTGCACGCGCTGGTATTCCCGTCTTCAACTCTCCTTTCTCCAACTCGCGTTCCGTGGCAGAGCTTGTCATGTCCGAGCTTGTGGCATTGTCTCGGCAATACTTTGAGCGCTCCTGGGAGATGCGCAACGGTATCTGGAACAAACAATCCAAGGGCTGTTGGGAGGTTCGTGGCAAGACACTCGGCATCGTCGGCTATGGTCACATTGGTTCTCAACTCTCCGTCCTCGCTGAGGCCTTCGGCATACGGGTCCTCTTTTACGATGTAATGAATATCATGCCGCTGGGCTCTGCTCGACAAGTAGAAAGTCTCAATTGTCTCCTGTCCCAAGCCGACTTTGTCACCCTTCCACATTCCCGAAGTCCCAGAAACCGTCGACATGATTTCCCACCGTGAACTCAGCCAGATGAAAAAAGGAGCCTACCTCATCAATAATGCTCGTGGTCGCGTCGTCAACATTCCAGCCCTCATTGAAGCCCTCAAGTCAAAGCACCTCGCCGGTGCAGCCATCGACGTTTTCCCGTTTGAGCCAGCAGCCAACGGAGATCCTTTTGACAACCAGCTCAACTCGTGGTCCAGCGAACTTCGCTCCATACCCAACGTCATCCTCACCCCCCACATCGGCGGTTCGACTGAAGAAGCCCAGCGTATGATTGGAGACGAAGTCTCTCAGGCCCTCTCTCGCTACCTCGACTATGGCTCGACGATTTCAGCGGTTAATTTCCCCGAAGTCGATTTGCGTGCTATTACAGCGGAACAGGGCACTCAAATCCGCATCTGTCATATTCATAGGAACCGGCCTGGCGTTCTCAAACAAGTTAACGACGCCCTGTCGCCGTACAACGTCGAGAAGCAGTACTCGGATTCGAAAGGCGAGGTGGCGTACCTTATGGCGGATATCGCAGATGTCAGTCCTGCTGATTTCAATAAGCTAAAAGAGAGGATCAGCGGCACCGACGCCAATATCATCACTCGTTTCTTGGCCTGAAGAATGTGTGGTTGGGACATAAAAACCGACACAGATGGTAGTAGCATTCATTCACCGCAACACTGCATATACTCTCATCACCAGGTTATCACTCAACTGATAGCCTTTTAACTGGCTATTTCTCCCGCCACCATTATGCTTGATCATATTGTACAATAGAAAAACATGTTTGGTTACTAACAGAATAATACCATGCATTTGAAAGTGTTGGGCGATCCGAAGTTTCTTAGTCTTCCAATAGAGAGCAAAGTAAATCAAGAGTGCGAGCTCAGCACAATCAAGGGTCCTCTTCCGGATCACCTATCCCACCCTCGAGGATGGCAAAGTGTGTTTCCATCTCCGGTAGGCAAGGTGAATCGTATATTTTGCATGAGCGCGTATTTCCGCGGGCCTTCTTGAGCTGTAATCTGGATAAGGATGATCAGTCACATTGGTATTAGGTCGGGGTTGGGCGAGGTATTCTACCTTGTGGTTGAGGCGTGTGCCATTATGTTCCCCCCGATGGGTTTCTTCTCATTTCCAGCATACGGCCCAGCTGCAGCATCCGGGTTCGACATAACCTGGTTCGTCACAACAACAGCGATACCAAACTAAGAAAGGGTAAGCAACCAGGAATCAGAAACCAACACAGTCAGCATACTTCATCTGCCAGCCGCTGCAGTGTCCGAAGGAATTTGCCAAGGTGGTTTTGGCGAGATGATAGCTCCCCACGTCCGCTAAAGTCTGTACGGTAGAGTGCGGTACAAGAATCGACAACCAGAAGACAGAATCTATGAGCGTCTTGTCGTGAGGCCCTCTCCAATGTCTGATGACCAGGATGTATTCACTACCTTGATTCCGACATAAGTGCACTAGCACTCGTCAAAAGCGAGTTCTGGTGATCGGCGTTATATGCCCGGGCATAAGCAATGTTATCCAATACTTCTTGGCCATTAAGACCATATCGTTCCGCAACCGCGAGCATACGAACGGGACGGAAGGTGCCTTCTGTGTCGATGTAGAGACATTTGCCTTCACCGCCTCCCATACTCACTGGAAGTTGACATGTTACAGCAAGTGTATGACATAGCTGTGATTTTCCCGTTCTAAACTCGCCAAAAAGCTCAGTAATAGCGCCGGTTTCAATTCCACCTACAAGCAAGAGAGTCATGACGGAAAATGTCAAGGAAAACAAAGGATGGACGGACCGCCGAGAAGAGCATCGAGCTGCTTAGATCCGGTTGTTATATGCACTAGTTCCGATCGGCGAGCGTGTACTTCGGTGGCACTCTGAAAGCCCAGAGGCACAATCTTTTGAGCTGCAATATCGCAATGTTTTGTTAAATCTGTCAGGGGTGTGGCGCTGGATGAGCAGGGAAATGGCCTCACCTTCTTCTAAAATCTTATCCGCCTTCTGATCAGAGATACCCTTTATCGTCACAAGATGCTTCTTTGGCGTAAATGCAACGGCTTCGACAGTGTGCAAACCGGCGTTGGTAAGTTTCTTGATGTCATTCAGGTGGATTCCGGCTTCGGTGAGCTTGGATACAAGCATGGGACCGGTGATTTGATATTCATCCTCGCCTGTTTGTTCTTGAGAGGCCTGCAGCGGTTGCGACATGATCGTTCCGGGGTGCTTTCGGGTGCTCGCGGGACTTGCGGTAGTGTTGAAGACGGAGTCAAAAGCATTTCAACTTTCCCACACGAATTAACGCGGGCGCGCTGCAGACACGTGACCGCGAACAAGATACGTATTAGTCTGCCGCGGACTCGTGCTGTTAAAAAAAAGCATAGCTCGGAGGCGCAGCACACGCTCCTCAAAGTCTGAACTTTGTGCTTCGTTACAGCACCCGACACAGCCTGTAGAATGGATCCTTGCATGCTAGACGTTCCCTACGCTAACGACCAAACTGAGAGACTACGTCATACCTTGTACAGGCTTCCACATGAACATCTGTTGAGACCTGTGTCCATAAAACCACGTTCCCAAACCTCAGCACCTCCGCCATGGCCCTCCACCGAATCCGCGGACGCGAGACCAACTCGGAGAGTCTACCGGCGCAACTACCAACTCTCCCTCCCGATATCTTGGTCGAGATAGTCACTACCAGGTTCCCAACGAGAGCGATCGACTGTCCCCCAGACAGTCTCCCTCTACTTGCCGCTTCAGTATGTCGCTACTGGAGAAATGTGGTCATGACCAACCCCTCAGTATGGTCTAACGTGATCGCTTGCACCACTAGCAAATACGACCCCTGTCTCTATCTCGAGAGGTCCATTCCTTACGCTTTCAACCTCCACATTTACTTCGATGATGAGCTATACCTGAAATCAGGTTTTATGAAAGCGCTGCGAAGGGCCCTCTTTCGGCACCACCAAAGGCTAGGCGAACTCCATGTTCTATACCGATCTCGCCATAGCACCTTGCGCGAGTTTCTTTACACCCTTGGCATCCTGGATTCGCTCGCCATATCCAGGTTATACATAGAGGCCATGTGCCAAGCCCCGAACACCATACCCGGCCCATTGTGGTCAACACATTCGGTTCCTGAGGTGGGACATAAACTTCCCCCAACCCCCAACCTTACCACTTGCAGGATACCGGCTCGCTGGACGACTCTCCTCCGTCACCCAACTCCCTGTTTGACCCAACTCCAGATTACGGACTGCAGTCTCTCCCGTGCCCACTTCGTCGGCATGTTGAAGGGGATGCCCGCTCTGCAGACTCTGATTCTACAGGATGTGGTTCAGTGGACAGGAATTCCTGGGGTCGACCACGGCGTATTCGTTGAATTGCCATTTCTATCTGTCCTCGTCGTCCACTTCTCTTGGCACCCTCCCCTCAGCAGTCATTGTCATTGTCCTTTAGGTTCGATAATTGCCCGTAACCTTGAGGTTCTGGAGCTCAACATTCGATTTGACGTCGAAGGTGATGAGGAAGAGCTCCTGGAATTCCATCCCTATTCCTTACATGAGTGGCGGAAACCCGGATCCAAATTTCAAAGGATTATATTCCAAGGGCTATCAGACCCTTGGCACAAAAACAACTTTCGCATCGTCAGGTTGTTTCACAAGCCCCTTCATGTCGAGTACAGAGGGTTTAGAGGTGAAGCACTGACAGCCTTTCCCGTAGGAGAAGATCTTGTGCCAGAGCTGAGGACGGCCAGATCGTTTTCCTTCGATTTTACCCGAGTCCCGGTAGATCGGGATGTTTTGAAAGCTCTTTGTCGGATACGGCGGACGATGGGGCTTCTCAAGTCCTGTTGTCCTCCGGTGACCATTCGTTTCCCCGAGGAGACGAGGTATCATGCTGAGGTCGAGGATCTTTTGCAGAAGTTTGGTGGGACCCTCACCCTGAGCTTCGGTTTATCGGTGGGTGAGGCTGGACGATAGAATACCACGCCAGAGAATATATATACCCCTAGAGATTTCATTTACTTGCTGCAGTACACGTGAAGTTTACAATCTAACTTGAGTGTGATCATTCATCATCCTACATGCGCTCGGGCATGCAAGTTGAACAATACACAGCCCGGTCAAGGCTTTGCAAGGGTGGCTGTTAGGGAAGCTGCTGAGCAAGTCGGTCCGCAACGGGCGTTTCTCCATTCAACCATCCCTTACCCACGCACCTCCGACAGGGTTGGACAGACCAGTCCCTGGCACGCGAAGTCAGAGAAATCATCACACCTCTCATCCGTGCCACGGCTAAGCTCTGCCAGCACATTGGCAAGCGTCCACAACGCATACGACACGACAGCTAGAAGCCAATAACCTATGTCAAAACTCTTCCGGCGGCACAGTAATATCCTCTGTTTCTTCTGCCAAACATCCGTCTCCCCTTTCCCCAAGAACCCACGCAATTTCAGATGTTCGACATGTGGCTGCTGGAACAGATATGATGCCAGTGGCGTAATCCTTTCTGACGAACCGGCGATGCACGATGAGGAACTCAATAAACAATCATTCGCCAGACGAGGTATATGTCTTGTTCTCCTCACAATATACAGCCGCAATGGAACTCACAGCTTGAATTGTGATAGCATCACCAAGGAAAGATCGTTTTCCAACGTCTTACGGTCCCGGTCCATTCTGCCATACATGTCAAACGAACCAAATGTTGGTCTTGAACCTATTGGCATCATACCTTCCTCCACCTGAGGTGCGTCCTTAGACCTCAGAATCAGTCACGCCTCCAACCTCGCATGCTTTATCCCTCAGAGTCCAGAATACGTGCAACGCCTCGACCTGCTACCAGAATACCGTGAATCTCTACACACCCGCTACCCACCTGTCTGTGACCAATGCCTGCCCGTGGTCGAAGAGGAGATCCAAAAGAAGGATCAGATGGCACGGACGAAGGCACTTGGGGGTTGGCTGAAGGATAGTAAAGGCAAAGAAAAGCAGAGAAGAGTGTCTGGGACTACGCAAGAGAAAGAGAAGGTTTCTTCGGAGATGTTTTGGTGGACGGTTCGCGGAGGGCTCTGGGCAGTTGGCACTGACATCATCTATTCTGTTTAATATATCCGGTACGCGCAGAGGCGACTCGTGTGTTCATCTTGTTGACGTTGGAATTCAGTCATTTGGGGGTACAGCCCGTTTTATCTTCTCAAGTTTTTGCAACCTGTCTTGCCTCTGTTGGTTCTAGTGTCCATCCTATGGACAGTTTGGGATCCTACATACAGGCCTTTTAGGGAAGCCCAAAAACAAGGGCGAGATGTTCGGGTACAGGGGAAGAAGAAGTATATCGTGAGTCATTTTCTGTGTCGTTATCCTAGTTGTTCAACGCCTGTTTCCAGATGTATCAAATGATCGCATGGGGCACAAGACTATTAACAAGTGTACTACTTTGGCTGCGTTGGTACAACCCAGACCGTAATTACCTCAAGATAAACGATCCTTCCTCCAATCTTCCGCGCATATATTTCTCTATAATCGCAGTCATCGAGATAGCCGTGAGTATTTCATTCATCTCAATCCTACGAACCGATTTCTGAATAACACTCCAGGCGCAAGCAATCTCTTTCCACTACCTTCGGCTCAAACTCCCTCCCGCCGTCCGTTTAATCGACACCCATACACACCGCTTCGCCCCTTCTCGCTCAAGTACGCCTAATCCATCTTCCGGAAGTCGGGGAGGCACGCCAGCATTGCAACAACCCCACGCTGGAACAGGTCGACAGGGTTCCCTCCTACCAGCTTCTGAACCAGACCTCCTCGCCGCTCTCTCACTCTCCTCCAAACCAATCATTCCACCCAAGAACCCTGTATTCGGCTTGCCCTCGCTTTTATCTAATCCTCCACCCAACGGGGAGGACGGGGAGGAAGACCTGAATAATGAACTGGACAATGATATCCATGACGAGGATGCCATGGACTGGACGCCCACCGATCTTCGCGTAGCAGCGGCTTCGGATTCTAGGAAACGAAAAAATAGGACAAACGTGAAGACGAATGAGAACGTGTGGTTACGGCCCCAGCGATTCTTTGCGCCTGAGAAACCGACGGGATTGGAGGGTTTGTTTGCCAGAACGAGGTTGGACGACGATGCAATGATGGTGGATAGCCAGGGCGATTTCGTTCAGCCCTCGATATGGGCGAAGACGATCCTACATCTGAAGAAGTGGCGATGGGTGTACGCGGCGGTGATTGTTCCTATTGTTGTTGCCGTCGTTGCGGGAAGGGTGTGGCATTGGAGAATCCCTGTCGTTTCCACTGCGAGACTAAGGATGAGTAAATCTGCGGAACCAGCTGGCGGGACCTGCGGAAGCCAACAGCCCGAGCTTTATCGATCAGTATAGTTAGCATGGCACCATGACTTTTGTTGTATTATAGTCAATGGCCTTATTACTTGCCTACATACCAACACTCCGGTCTTTCAACTTGAGCGACAGTATGATGATCTAGGAAACGTTCGTTGCTATATTGTACACAATGAGCACAGGTCGTGGAACAGGTAGACAGGTCTCGTATGCACCGACGCGGGGTCCTGACAAGATCCTACCGGCGCGTTGTAACCCCTCGAGTTATTGTAACTCACGGAGGTGCTCCGTGGATTATAGATGTATTCCAAGAGTCCGAAATTCTCCTGTTTGTAAATTTCGGCCTGACAGCCTGGTACCTCCATCTGTTGACGAGTTATTCGACACTGGTATCTCCGTTCTCGTACAACGCGCAGTGATGCTTGGGTGTATCACACAAGGCCTCAAGGTCGCTTAGCACTTAGCATCGACGGGCCCCCCAATCTCACTCAGGCAGGTATCCTAACCGTTTCCTAAATAGAGCATGGAAGGTGAGTTACAGGAAAAAGGTAGAGACAAGCCTACACAAGAAACTGAGGGTATGCTGTCCAAGCTCAAACTCCATCCCCCCTCCTCAGTCGATTAAACTTGGGCAACGTCTCTCTCAAATAGTCGGCGTGTTTCCTCCGTAGGTCCGCTTCCTGAAGCTTCCCTCTCCCACTCCAGATGCGCCGTTCAGCGAATGGCCCGTAGACAACGGTATAGTCAGGTAGAATTTCTTCCTCGGTAGGAACAAGATGGCACGCAGCACCAATAACACAGTAAGATCCGAGACGGACTGTATGATGCACGCGGGCACGGGTAGAAATCGTGTTGGAGTCGCCTACTGAAGCACATTCAACACCTGCAATCACACGCCCCCGTCAGTCGAAGTGGGTATGAGATAGATAACTGGAGAGGTACACACGCGAGCCAATTTCGAACAAGTTATCGTTGCCTATGCGCATTACTTCCTTGTGCCTGTTGAATGTTATTTCAGCATCAGGTTGACAGTGTAAGTAACACTGACCTGTTGACGATTATGGCTCCTTCTTCGATGATACACCCCGACCCGATAACGATGGGCCCTGCAATAGCAAAGACAGTTGCTTTGGGGTGGATTATTGTACCTGAGTGCTCAGATTGACATAGGTACGTGGTGTACGAGAGGCTTGTCCCAGCCAAAAAAGTACTAACCAGAGCCTATCGTGATATCACCTTTGAGCTCAACATCCTGGCATACGACGGCCTTGGAGTGTATTGTAAATTTATCGCGTCTGAAGAGTCACTGAAATTAGCAGGGAGAGGATATTTATGGCGGGAGGCTCAACACATTGGTGCCATGAATGATTCGGATGGGTTGGGCCAGTTAGTTGCCAAACCCAACCGGGAAATACCTTTATATGTATACTGGACCTTTGCCCGTAAAACCTTCCCACCGCATCTTGCTTAGTGGTAGCATCCCGAGGTAGCATGGCTACTACTAACATTGACCTAGCTCAAGCCGCCAGCATGGACATCCGACATCCAACGCCGACAGTGGTTTTCACCCTCGTGCAACATGGCGCTTCACTTGTATCAAAGAAAAATGATGACATTAACAAACTACGACGACGCCGATACATGACCCAATGAAAGACAATGGGACGGGGGACAAAACACAGCAGTTTGGACAAGGGACAAAATTACAAGTCATTCAGAACGGATCAACCGTCTGACTCACTCCTACCACCGCAAGGTGCTAGCTTCCTACCTACCTGCCGGGTAGTTTGTGTACATAAACGTGTTTCACTGTCTCAGAACACTTCTTGTGCTTGCCTGGCTCTCCCGAGAAGATGCCCGCCACGATTACGACCCGCAACCACCAAATCCATGCGTCGAGTGACGTCCCGTAATTGGCGTTAGTGGCCTTGGCGTTGAGGCTCTCACTACCACCCCAAAATTCCCGAGAATATCGGAAGGTATTCCTTTATTTTTGCTAGCTTTGGCTACGCCAGCGCTGCCTGTCTGGGTGCACTTCTCATGAGCCCGGTCTGGTTTCAGCTTCTCACTAACGGCTGCGCAGAGCAGCTGCAAGGGATAAAGAGGAGACGACGGCCAATCTTTCGACTCTGCTGCTGCACGAAGCAACGTTTGACGGCCGTGCGAGATAGAAGAAGGACGAAAACCACAAGGAATAAGGACAAAAGCAACCAAGCAAAGAGTCAACGATTGAGGCCTACTGAACCAGTATATATCAAAAAGCAGAACACGGGCACAAGTAAACGTTCTCCATCCCCAGACAGAGTCTTCACCCGAATCGCAACTCTCGTTCCATGCCTTGGACAGACAAAGTCGATGAAGACCGGTCGTGTTTGTATTTGTACGCTGTATGTCAAAAATCGGCACCCGGAGCGTCACAGTGACGGTGAGCCAAATGGCCTGGGGACCCACAGCCGGCGCCGGGTTTTGTCGTTGGTCCGTGCGTGATGAACGGCGTCGTTGCGGAGCTCGATGGTAACTCCGTGCTCCGAAGTCCAAGCGGAAGGTGGACAGTGCATTTCTCGATGGGTGCTAATCTAGTAAATCGAGCCAATTCGCGGAGGATTGAAGGTAATGGAATTAAAGGAAGTGGGAGGCTGTAGTGGCGATAGCTTGTAGCGCTTCAAGATCATGCCCGTGATGGTTGTAGACCCATTCGAGATTAACTGGTTTCCTGATCAAGCTAACGAGCCATGCCAGTACTGCGAATTTAGGCGGAAAATCACAATCAACGTCTGCCCATCCGCTGCCGCCATCGTCATAGTTTTTGACGGTCACTTCCAGAACCCCCAGACTCGGCATCACTATTGAGTTCAACATACATCCACAGTGCCTTGAGAAGTAACCAAAGTTTCTAGACTCAGCAGCTGGAGAGAGGGTAGCCGGATCTCGCCCACGTCGGAAATATCTTGGTACGACTGATACAAGTTATTCTCAGGGCGAAGTAGGAGGGTTGTAAGGGCCGCCATAGCCTTGGACTTCCCAAAAGCATCGTCAGTTTCTAGTGTAGTGAGAAATGGCTGCGGTCCTGAGATCAGCATGTGTAGTCAACACCCTGAAGCGGATATACGCCTGAGACCTAGTCTCCAAGGAAGCTCGGCTCGGGCAGCAGTGTGACCAACGCCCCTTTTCCAAAACATAAAAATGGAGTTGTAATATTCCAGGATCTCCACCGTGGAGAGATGAACCGTGGGTAGACAGGACAAAATGCCGATCGTGGCGAAGACCCCTTGAGGCAGCGAATCAATTATAAAGACGGAACAGAATCAGGTAGTATGAGTAAGAGGTTGAGAAAGTATCCCTGGGACCTTTCAGAGAATTGGTGAATATCAAGAGTACTCCTGGGGGTGAGACGGGGTGCTGATGATCGAGAGGTTAACTTCAAGTACTTGGGGGAATACCTGTTCCTCGCTTGCTCTGGCTTTGTATCTTGATTATCGTGGAGAGGGCGAAACGCCCGGGCCAAGCATATTCTTTCCCAAAAGCAACGAAGGTATGCGATAGAAATTTAGAACTTATGTAACTGCGTGCGGAGAGCGGTCATACCTTTTTTTTTTTGGAGCACCTCATACCCCCATGTCTGCATGGAATGGATTGATATCACGCACTCGTGAGTCTAGGACACTAAGCTGGATGAGCCACGCAGTGGACATCCCGGCGTCTCCTGAGATATCTTACATACCACGTGCCATGGTATAGGTGGGGCTTTCTCTTAGCTCTTCCTAAAGCTCTTGGTCGTTTGTGGAGCTCAAAAGTCCGAGAATGCAAGTAAGTATAAACGATGCAACGTCAATGACGAGCCAAGGGAATAAAGTTAAGCCTGGACATGGGACACCACATTTTTCAGTCGGGTGTGTCAACGCTGCGAACCATTCTCACACCCCTGCTTCTCCCCCGTGAGGTCATACCTCTCTTATTCTTCAGTCCGAGGGAGTCGCAGAACTTGAGAGAGAGGGAGAGGTTAACCGTGGAGAGCCGTCCCGCAAGACTTGTTTGCCGAGGAGAAGTACATCTCCAATGTTGATGTTTTCCGGAGCTAGAGAAACGAGATGAGGATCATTTGTGGATTTGGGTGCTCCCATCGTCGAGAAGGATTCGTCTGACAATAAACATAGTACATTCTCCTTTCCGTCTGTTTTTACTGTAATAGCCGCGCAACAATTCGGAGAAAGAGCCCTGAGCCCCGTTTTCGGTTCCCCCGACTCATGACTGATTTATCTTTTTGGGTATTGAATTGCCCATGCCTTGATGCATGCGCAGTTAGACAGGGACCAAGAGTTTCTTTCGCGTGAAGAGTGAGAGTTTATTGAGTGTGCTTTGAATTGACCTCGAGGCTGCGCGCTGGTCGAATGCCCAACAATTCTCGCCAAGGGGCTTCTTGAGCATGAGGCCGCCTCGTCACGGTTTGGTGTGTTTGAGTGGTGGTGGCTGTTTGACGAGTGCGATACCAAAGCAACCTAGGCTTCTAAGTCACGCGAAATAATCTTTCTTCGATTGTTGAGGCGCACACTAGAATAGCGCAGACGTCTTCATGAATCTATACGTTGTGACCCCTATTCTGGGGTATGCTTACATGGGGGTTGTGTGCGGTATTATTTCAAGAGCATGCTAGGTATCGTAATAATGTTAAAGTGCCGAGACCATAATGCGTGTCATGATAATGAAGAAAACTAGATGAGAACCAGAACAGAACAAATGAATCAAGCCCAGTGTAACCATGGCCGAAACACAAATGCCCAACAGCCGTTTTACTTTTCATATCGCTATCATCTATGAACGGTAAATATCGCTCTAGGCTCTATCGCTTGCTATTGAAAGTTTCCAAATCCGCGTCATCCACCTCCATGAAAACGTGATTAGATTGTGATGTCCTCTTTCATCTCCGTTAGGGTCACGATTATCATCGTGGATCACCAACCTCTTGATGATAACGAGGCCGGAAACGTGCTCGGGTGACTTTAAGCACCCATTATCTCCCGGCGTGCGTCCGTACACAATAGTTAGGAAGCCTCCATACCGGTTACGTATGCCCGCGTGATTCGACTTGACATCGCATCCTTTATCCGCAGCTCCGATAGCGGACTTGAGAAAATAAGGATGGGAATCGGGGTCGCAAGAAGATCAAGCACGCGCTGATGCACGGGGCCGGGGGCCGAGGAGGCTGGCATGTCGAGTTGGTTGAGCTGCGTGGAGTGGGGCAGACATCTGGCTTGTGCGGGAAGGTAGGTTTGGTTGCTCGCGTGCCAACTCGCGATCGTCGACGGGTTGACGGGGGGCTGGGACGGATATAGAGATGACACCGGTGGCGGTGGCTTTCGGTTGGCTAGGGTCCCTCCATCCACCAGAAGTCTCTTCTTTCATAAAGACCACGGTGTGGCTGCGGACGAAGGGAAGTAGGGGAACGGCGTGACTGGGAACTTGATTTGCTGGTTTGGCGATGTTGATGATCAGTAAAACTGGGAACTGTTGTGTCGCGCGAGGTCGCGGGTGGCGTATAGCGGATCTGGTCCAGAGTGAATACGATGTTGATAATATAATCCTTGTCTTTGGTTTTGATCCTCCCGTCGTGGTAGGGGAGGAAGCCGAGAGTGAGATCCGCCGAGGCCGGAGCCCAAGGGTCTCGTGTCTAAGGGTGTAACTGGGGACGGAGGAAAAAGGAATGAAGCTGGAGAGTTAGGAACCGAGGTGTAGTGCACCGATGATGTGGTAGACGACGAAGTCGGAGGGCTAGCCGGGGGTGTTGGAGGCCGTTCGAACTGGTTGTGTTGCGGCTTTCTAATATGAGGTTTCAAAATCGGTGGGGCGGGTTTCGTTGGGGACTGTTCATGTTGGGACTGCATGTGTGTATCAGGCGCTTAGACATACTGCGTAGAGACAGGCACAAAGAAAAGGGTAACATCGAAGAAAAACAGAAATGCGTTGAGTTCAAGAACGATGTTGTGTCAGTCAAGAGAGGGGCGCAAGACTCACAATTATCGGTCTAGCTCCGGAAGGGGCAGGGTATCCTCGGGGTGACATGAAGGTATACCCTGGAGGGGGTTGGAAAGGTGAAGCGGGTGGGGAAGTGTAAATTGGGGTTACCAATGGTGGGGGGCGGTGGGAGTGGGAGTGGGCATGAGATTGGGAACGGTGATGACGCCGACGGGAAAAACTAGGGGAGCGATGACGATCTTCTGCCCTGGCCATTAGAGGCGAGGGGTATGGTTGTTTTAGGAACGGTGCAAAAGCAGGAAGTGGTGGGGAAGTATAGATTGGTGGTGGGAGTGGACGAGACCGGCGTATCTGGGGCGGTAGGGACATGGACGTACGAGTCGTCCGACGAGGAGGACGACGGAGGGGCACGATGGTATATTGGATGTTTTGGATATGCAGGGGATGGCTTGTAGGGAGATGTGTAGCGTTCAGGCAGAGGGGGGGAAGGCTGACGAAGTACAGGGGGTGTTCCAGGAGCGCCGGGTACAGCTGCTTCGAAGCTCTGCCTGTGCTGTTCTGTGTGTTGCACCCAGGTGGCGACCCTGTTCTGGGTCTGGATATAGCGGTCGTAAGCCTCGGGGGAGAAGTCGTACTCTGTCATGGTGGCAGATGTTCTGGGGAGTCCGAGGGAAAACCAGGGGTATTTAAGGCAGAGGCACGCCCCGGAACGAGGAGTAGCGGAACCTATTGAGGGGCGGTGCTAAATTAGAAATCACAGTGGGTCTGCTCTTTCATGGGTGGCTGTGTTTCATCGATGGGCCAGTTGCTGCGTGCCTGGCCTGTGTTTTGGCCCCTGGATCGCCTGTGGACTTGCCCTAGACTAGACTGCCCTTGGGCAAGCACGCCCTCGACTACCCGACGTACTTGCTTGCTTGCCTTGCTTGTATCCCGTCTCCTTCGTTAGCGGTCTATTTTTGATCGTGACAACGTTACTCACGCACCGACCAGTGACAAGGCTTTCTCTCACCGTATCCTTTCCTTTCGTCTCCTTTCCTTTCCACCTTCTGTCTACCCCTGCCTCTGCCTCTCGCACTTGATCTTCTTTTCCTTGGCTTAGTCCGTCCACTCTCTCCTTAGCATTTTCTAATCTTTCCGTTTGCCAATATGGCAAACTATAGTGCTGTTGACCACAACAACGGGCCCTATGGTGCTGGTAATCCATATTACAACGAGTCTACCGGTTTCATTACTCCCCGTCCATCTCCCAAAAAACGTACTAGCAACTGGGTGAAGATCGGTGTTCCTGTGCTCCTCGTCATCATCGCTGCCGCAGTCATTGGCGGTGTCCTTGGCAGCCGAGCAGCCAAGAAGGCCAGCTCTTCCAGTGCCAACAGCAACTCTGCCAATGGACGATAATGCTGGTAATCCTGGGGCGAGCATCGATCTTTCGAATGCCAGGTTTGCCACAGCAACGAATAGCAAATATATGCAGCCAATCTACCCCTCTACCGTGAGTTACTACTCTTCTTTGTGCACTTGTTGAGCCACTCACATCGTTGGTTGTCTCAGACTGCCTCCGCATTCTCAACGCCCACTTTCCGTCCATCCAGCAACGCCGTCGCTTCCTGGCCCCAGGATACCTTCAAGCCTCAGAACCCCAGTCCAACCAGTGTCCGTCCAGACCGTCCCCGTCTTTTCGCTCCTTCCTACAAGTGGGACGCTCTTCCTAGTCTCATCGCCAAAGACCCATACCTCAAAGGATGGAATGACACCATCTTCGCCAATGCCACTGATTACTTCAACAAGCCACCTGTGGTCTACTTCATGGATGGGCCAAGTGGTATTCTTGATAATGCTCGTGAATTCAAGATGAGGGTCAAGGCATTTGCTTATGTATATCGCATGACGAATGACACGCGCTGGGTTGATCGTGCGTGGTCCGAAATTCAAGTGGGTTGATTGTTCTGTATGTTTCGCTGCAGTTTTAACCCCCCCCCTACTATAGAATGTGGCTGGAAATACGAGTGCATCGTTTGGTCCAGAAGACGATCGCTGGAATAATCAACATTTCCTGGACACGGCCGAATTCGCCGCCGGATACGGTATTGCCTATGATTGGCTTTATGGCATCTTGACAGACGAACAGAAGAGTATGATGAGAACTACACTCATCCGATATGGTCTCCAGCCTGGGTTGGCTGCATACACTCAGAACGCGGCCTTTGGCTGGTGGAGAAACAATATCACCGGCAACTGGAACTGCGTCAGCAATGGAGGTCTTACCGTTGCTTCGCTCGCCATCCTCGGTGATGATACGACTGGGGTCGCTAATCAACTTCTCGGTCTGACCGTCGATAATGCGAAGGCCAATTGTGCATTCGGCGTCACGGATGACGGGTCTTGGACCGAGACCGCGAACTACTGGTACTTCGGCACTACTGGTCATGCTGAAATGGCCTCCGCTCTCCTCACCGCCACTGGTGGCCATCACGGTCTCCTCGACGTGAACCCCAACTTCCGGAAAACGGGTTTGTATCACATGTATGTTAATGGTCCAGGCGCCCTCTTCGACTACGGTGACCACGGACCAAACAAGTTCTCCACCACTGCCAATAGCATGTTCCTTTACGCCACCGAATACAATGAACCCACGTTTGCTTTGTTCCAGCGCGACCAGCATGATGCGGCCGAGCCCTGGAGTATGTTTTGGTATGACCCCAGTGTTACCGGTGCTTTCTGGGACGGCATGCCACTTGATCACTTCTTCGACAACCAAGATGATCAATGGGCATCCATGCGTAGCAGTTGGACGGACGAGCAGGCATTGTACGTTGCTATCAAGGCGGGCCGGAACACCGATCATCAGACCCATAATGACCTTGATGTGGGTGATTTTGTCCTCGACGCTCTGGGCACCCGCTGGGCGGGTGAATTTGGTTCTGCCGATTACCGTTCACCCAACTACTTTTCCGGTGGTGACCAGGATGCGGATAGGTGGAAGTATTACAGGAAGATGACCGAGGGCCAGAACACCATCTTGATCGGGCGTGCTAATCAGAGAGTTGATGCTGCACCCACTGTAAAACACGAGTCTTCGGGTACGGCCCAAGGTCCGAGCACAGTGTTCCAAGTACCGGATGATTCGGTGGCCTATTGGACCACAGATATGACAAGTGCTTATAACAACGTGTAAGTAGCCGATCCTTTACCCCGAAGCGACATTATGCTGACTCGGAGGCACAGTCAATCGGTGAAACGGGGTATCCGTCTCTTGAACAAGCGCGCTCAAGTACTTTTGCGAGATGAAATCAACGCTTCGGGTACCGTCGACTGGCTTATGCACACTAATGCCACTGTGGAGGCGAGCGGAACGTCCGCCACTCTGAAGCTCGATGGGAAGGAGATGAAGATCACCATGTTGAATCCCCCCTCAGAAGCGAAGTTCACCGCTGGACCTGCAGTACGGTCTGACACAGACCCTCCGCCACCTGTACCAGATCAGGAGAATCCTGGAGTTACAGTTCTTTCTGTCAGCTTGCCTGCTGGTACATATACCCTGGAGATGCTGTTCAATCCGCAATGGCCGGGGATGTCTAGCGGCGACTTTGTGACACCACCTTCTGTATCATTGGATAGCTGGTCGCTTACGAGTCACTGATAAGCAGGGAATTATTATGCTACAGACATAGTACCTTTTGATGAACGATTTTTACCTTCCCCCACACTGACTCTTCCTATTCTACTTGTTGGTAGTTACCGGACTATTGAATATTATTTCGCGTGAGAAAAAAAACAAGCGTGTTTCCTTGACAGCGGCAAAATATTTGTTTGTCGTTGTCTTTCCCCTCTTTTTCGCCATTGCGGTTCGCCTCACGCTCGTTTCTGCAGGTATATAAAGCCGCAGTAGAAAGAAAGAAAGGAAAAAAAAAAGAGTAAGCATATACCCAAGGAGGAAGAGGGCGGACAGGTGTCAGTTGTGAGTCTTTTCCTCGTGTTGTTGTTGTTGATGTTGCTTGGTTGGCTGATGAGAGACGCCCACTTCCTGTCACCCTCATTTCATTGTCCTTCTTCCTCTCCCTTTACCCCCCTCCACCTCACGACGCGCCTTTCCCCTTGGCTGGACCTCTCCAACACATACCCGTACACCCTCCATAGAGTCTTCTGGAGATTGGACATCAACTGACTTGCGTTCTCATCTCACTTCAACTACTCTACGCACTTTGAATCACTCGTTTCACCGACCAACTCGTATACCGACCTCGACATTCTCTTTTTGCATTGAAATGCTCGGAACGACTCGTAACACCATCCTTGCCTACATTACCCTCGCCCTCGCTGTTTCCATCGTCCAAGCGAGTGGGGATTTCCGCCACATGCAGAGGGACCATGTGAACTTGAAGAGGATTATCAAGAAGCGCGGACCTGCTCCCCAGGGCCCCCCGACATCCCCCGGGCCTGCCATCGGTGCTGGTCTCGACCCCGCAGACGCCCCCCCTGGAAGTAGCTCCGTCCCTGCTAGCTTCAGCTCCGCACCGGCACCGTCGGTCACCACTAGTGCGACCCCCAGTGCTAGTACTAGCCCCGGGCCACTCCTTGGCGACATCCTTCCGCTGCCTGTGAGTACCTCCGGAATCTTTTTTTTTCTTCTTTCTCTGGCTGTGAACTTACTGCAATTACAGAGTATATTGTCCCTCAGTGGCATCCTCGGATCCTCACAGACCATTTCAGCTTCGTCCAGCAGCGTTTCGCTCTCTACTTCCTCGACCGCTTCCTCGACGAGTTCCGCATCTACCTCCGCTGAGCTGACTACCGAAGCTCTTAACCTTACCGCCGCACCTACGTCCACCCCCAGCGCCGCCAGACCCACCGTCACTCAAACTGTCGAGGATCAGGCCGTGGAGTCTACTGAGATTCCCAAGCCTACGGGTGCCGCCCAGACCAAGAGTACGACGTTGATGATCCTCATCATCATCGCCTCGTCTCTTGGCGGAATTGCTATCCTCTGGACCGTTTTCAGGAAGTGGAAGCTCGGGCGGTCATCCAAATTTGATGAGCGGCTACAGCCGATTGATTGGCAACCGACAGATGATAGGGACGATGGGATTATACCCGCGCACAGGAGGGCGCCATCAAACGCCTCATCGTTCCACTCCGGATCTGCACACGCCAATGCCACGGGTGGCTATGGTGCGACTTCTGACCACGGCCATGGTGGGTACAGCCGTTCGGCACCGACATTGCAGCCCATCCCAGACCACGACTTTACGGCCGGAGCTGCGCCTGTCGGTGGATATGCCGACCTCGCCAGGGGTCCGAGCCCACCGATGTCTGAGGCTCTGAACAGGGGACCAAGTATGAATAGGGCCTATGATTATGATGGAGGGGTTCCGCTTCACCATCAGGTTGGTGGAGGAGCATACGCGGCCTATGAATATCAAGGATCAAGGTACTAGATGGCTAGCGCCCACTCGTCTTCTGTCTTTTCACCCCGCTACTCCCCGAACACCTTTACCTTTCCCAAAACTCCTTCCTCCCACTATCCTACATATATAACAAGCCGCTGGTTCTTTTTTATTCCCTACCTTATGTACGGCTGCCCTCCTCCTGAGTCTTTCTTCTCTCGATATCCTGATTTGTGGCCTCTTTCTTGCTCGATGTGCTCCCTCTTGGTTATATGACCTCCATTCTTGTGAGATCACTATGGTTACTTGCTTTTCACTTTGACTGGCAACTGCCTGGTAGGGGACATGGACGCTCATGATCATGCTGTTTGATACTAGTTTATGTGTTAATTCTTTTGCTTTTTGTTTTTTTTGAGCCTCCTGGGACCAGACACCATTAGTTGTCGTTGGAGTGTCTCCATAACCAACACTGCATTTACTCTCCTTGGGACCCTTGTGAAGCCGAATGATCCTCGAAGATTAATAACTCAAAACGAGAGCAATTTGCTCGGCCAGGACACCAGGAGCAAGCCTGGAACCACTCGCTGGGAATGATCATTGCGCCTGCCCCAAGTAGATCATAGCTAATACGGGAAGCAACCCTCACCACTACAATCGAGGAGTTTCTTGCACCATAATTGGGCCTCTCAGCAGAGAAAATCACGCACCGAAGCTCTCAAAGAGTATGAAGATTCCCTTCAAATAGCGGATCACCTAGAGCCTGTGTTATCTTCAAGAATTTGGCGTTGATCCGCAACCATAACCACTATCGAGAATCTGAAATTACGACACCCTAATCAGTCCTTATCCTATACACCCATATTCTTCCTCTCGTCCCCAACGCCACAACCACCTTGCCATTCATCCCCATCGCGGCCGTCTGTACCCTCACTTTAATTACCTCCTCCCGCTCCGAGTTCAGCGTCTTATCTCGGGCCGTTCCTTTACCCTTGCTTCGAGATGCACCCGCGTTCTCCACATCAGGAGGACTGTCGACATCCATTCTATCACTCTCCTCATCCATCATTCCCTCGCGATGAGAAGGAGCAGCTACTGAGGGCGACTCGAATACCAGATCTTGTTCATCAAGAGGTACGTCGAGCGACCATCCCGGAATGGGCGGTGGCGGCTCCCTTTCAACGAGTGCAGGGTGCCATTCCGAGATCCCTGACAATTGCTGCTGGGAGGCATTCTTCTGTTTCGGTAGTGGCTTCACCATCTCCGGATGGGGTATCATCGGTCGTGGTCGATGGTAGATTGGCACTGGCACTGGCACTAGTACTAGCGGAGGCAGAATTGGGCCTAGAGGTCCTACCGGACACAGAAACAGCCCTCTTCAAAGGAAATTTTGGGGGCGCCCGGACGGGTAGACTAGGTACATGAACAAGTGTCACTGTCCCGGCGTATTTCCTCGTGTGTCCTCCTTGCTCGATTCTCGTTTGGGCGGGCGGTTCGTCTGGAGGTAGAAGTGATACTGGTTCATAGGGTGGCACTATACTCGTGTTCTGAGCCTGGCCGTCTACTTCACTCGTCTGATGTTGGCCCGGAACGTCGGCGTTGTCGGTGGTGGCTGTGGACGTGGTTGACTCGTCGTCTAGAATGACTTTGGTTCTCCGATGGCCTCTGTTCCTTGTTTGAGCTGTTCCCTCCTTTTTCCCCTTCCCTTTGTCATTTGCTTGTGCATTATTGTCATTGTTTGCTGGTTGCTCTTCGGTTAAAGAATAGCCAGAACTAGAGGCCTCGTGGCCAGCCTTTTTCTCAATTTTATGCTTTGAGAAGGGCAACCCAGACGGAATTACATAAAGAGCCAAGGGATCATGCGTGTGCGATTGGTAAAGATTGACGACTGGTGATATCAGTTGGAGCCGGAGGGGAGGGAAAGCAGTATTTGATACCATGGTGAAAGAGGCTGAAACGTGATTGAGGAGGAATGAGAAAGGCGGTGAACACGAATGGCTTACCGCTTTCTTGGTAGTCCTGTATATCGCACTATAAACATATATCTTGTCTGGGGGAGACGTTTAAACTACTCACAGAGGCACAACCACGGAGTACTTTCTGTCTTTGGCCGTCGAGCTTCATGTTGTCAAACAGAGGAGGGAAGAACCTTTCCCAACCAAGCCATCGCCAGACAACGATTTCGCCAGGAACCAGGTGGGTGTTCCTGTTCTCCATGTCATTTGGATCGTCGCGTAAAATACCAGATGGGCAATGTGAAATGAGAACATCCTGTGTCAACCACCGTACAGAGAGAACCCGCGAACGATGGATTCGACTGCTGCTGAACAGGGGTTTGTCTTCTCTCGTGATCTGCATAGTGTTGCGTGGGTAGACATGCCAAATCTTGACACATCGGTCAATCTGTACGGATCAGCTTAGAAGATTAGTCCTTGAGATGAGGACATGAATGACTCGCCCCGCAAGTAGCAATGACAGGGTAATGAGGGTGAAAACACTATTTTCTTTGTTTAGTATAGTCATGGTGGCTCGTTGCCTTTGTACTCACAGCATCGAGAACGGCTGCCTGGTGCCCACCGGATCTCCCGCCCATGAGCACAATAACGCACCTTCCAATACCATTACCTTCCTGCTCGTTCGCGTGAAGGCCGTGTGGAGCGCCTGCTCTACTCGGTAAGGTACCAGGTGGCCAATGCGGATTCACGTTGGGATCTTTGTGGCCTTGATGAGGTGTGAGAGTGAGGTCATATATTCGTGTGGTGTGATCTCTTGAAGTGCTGCAAAAGAGGTTCGGTGCGAGAGGGTGGACCGCGAGAGCAGTTATAGCCTGAGGTGTCCGTCGTCAGTTGACAAGGATATGACGGAGACGGGAAGATCATACGCCACCATGTCCTCGCAAATAGCTCGAGAGGCCTTTGCGAATAGGATTATAGATCCATAACAAGCTCCCTCTAGAGAAAATTAACATCGGTTCTTCAACTGCATTATAGGACAGGGCCCAGGCAACATTGGTGGTATCGGAGTGTATTAATTTAGTGTCTGGCGTCTTTGAACACTTGTCATCAATCCCTCGACATAGTGAAGATCAATGGGGGAAGCGCACCTCCGGAATTTGGATCAGGAGGGGATTCTTTCTTCTCATGAGCCAGAAGATATAAATTTGAGTGTCGCCTCCAATAGCGATCGCGTCGCGAAAGTCCTCTAGGACGTGTTTCCATTTGGCAAGGTTTTCTTCAGTAGCCAGAGAGCCATCCCATAGTTCGTGTAGGGAGTTGTCGTCCCAGGGGAAAAAAGCGAGGGTCCGAAAGGCCTCTGGATTGGGACCATCTGCCTATGGCTGGTGTGTTAACACGGGGAAACGGATTAGAGGAGGGATCGCGCCCTTACAACAACTTTTTTGTAGAGTCTGAATGGGTGTTTGCTAGCAGGATCTCTGTACCATGGCCGTCTTTCTTGGACTTGCTCATCGCCCATAACGATCGCGGTAGGAAAGCAAAGTGTCCGTGTTCGCCATGGCAGAACCACCCATCTAAGCGCTCGAGAAACAATCCAAGGTTTTCATTCCTGAAATGGCAACACCCTCCAGCCAATCAGAGCTCGAGGCATCCGAGCCCGTCCCCATCCCCCGTTCAACTCCATCCCCCTCCCCAAACAGCTCCTCCATGGCCGACCCCACTGGCATTGGCTCCCCAACTCACCCCTACCGTTTTATGAACCCAAACACACGCTTGCATACGCCACACGTGTCGGTCTCCAAGCTGCTGTTGTCGGCACCTTTGTCAGTACCATCCAGAATGCTCTAAACACCCATTCGCGGGGCGCCATGGGTTTCCTGACGCGAACGGGAGGTACTATCGGGTTCTTTGGTGCGTGAACATTACTATTTGAATCATGGGTTATCATGCTCAAACGGATATATGTATGGTGTCATCGGGTCAAATAGGTGCCATGGGTGCAACATTTGCCTTTACCGAGGCATTTATTGCAAACCAGCGGCAGAAAAACGACCCGATCAATGGTGCTACTGGTGCTTGCGCTGCAGGCTTCCTTGCTGGTATTCGCTGTATGTTGTATACTCCTACTGCGTTTCCCCTATGATTCTAATTCTAATCCCTACGCTCAATAGCACGTTCTCTGCCAATGGCAGTGGGGGGTTGTGCTCTTCTCGGAGCCGTGATGGGTACATTCGACTACGCTGGAAAGCTAGCAGGGGAGCCGGGGGTTACACTAGAAGAGAAGCGGAAGAGATTCTTCAAACCTGGGACGCCAATCCCGGGCTCGCCCACTCCTTCAGAGTGAAGTGCCAGCACGTCACCCGTAATAGAAAAATAGATATCTTTATATTCCTCGCATCCCAGGCAAAAGCTTATGTTTGTGGAATAAGCGCATTCAGTAATACAGAACATCTCGGGGGTGCACTTCCGGCTCTCTGCTTCCCGTGCCCCCGCCTCCGCTTGAACTTTTTCCTACTTATTGCTTAAACAATTCCCTTGTATGACTTGACTCCCGACAGGAGATTAAAATTTATTAAAAGTAACAATTATACGGCTACATGCAACAAGAATGTTCGTGTGACACGAGGGATATCTTGGAAGTAAGGGATGAAATTAAGTAGTATCATACTATGAGTACGTCCTAGTTGTTGCCCTTGGTTGTCTCCCCAACCATCTTATTATACCTCCGCAAAACCTCTTTATGGTTTTGAGTATAAAACTCATCCCAATTGAGCGCCGTTTTGCATTTAGCCTACAAATTAGAAATCAAGTCAGCGGTGTATCTGGGAGAGACAGGGCGAGAAACAAGAAGCATACCTTCTTCTCCAGCTTGGCCCAAACTTCCTCTTCCGGTTCGTTACCTTCATCTCCACCATCACAGGCGAAGAACCGAGCAATGACATTCAAATCATCTTCTTCATCCTGCCTTCGCCTTGCTTCATCCCTTTCTCTAGCTGCACCGCCCAGTTGCCTCGTAGCATCATATTCCATCGGAATATCAATCGTCTGAGTAGGATGGTCCACATCCATGAACGCAAGCGGGCCCTCCTCCTTCCCCTCGCGTTCCTCCTGTTTGACGGACACGTCCGTTCGTTCCTGTTCTAGCTGTCTTCGCTTCCGCTCTTCCTCTTCCCACCGACTTTTCTCCTTCCGGTGCGCAATGCCACCTTTCTTCTTACATTCTTCAAACTCAGCACGGAACTGCATACCCAGGAAGGTATTCCAAGAGCCCACTGTATGGTGTCCGAGCTAGACAAAACAAAATTCAATCATGAACATCCCAATCCGTGCCTTAGGAAGCCTGTAAAAGTATGTACCTTGCGACTCAACGCCTTTGCAACTGCCGTTTGCGATATCAGCGGATCGCGTTTGTAGAGTATGAACAAGTATCTTTCGGCCCACTCCCTTTCTGGCCCTGTATACAGATACCCCATTTTGTTTTTCTTCAAACCCCTTTCGGGTGTTGGGGGTGGTGTTGGTGTACGTTCTTTTGGATAGTATCCAGACTTCTGTTTCTGTGGTTTGGGTTTGATTACAGCTGAGGTAGAGGGCGAAGTCGTAGCGACAGACTTCTTAACAGGTGGCTGCATTACATCCACCTTTTCCTTCCCTTTCGAGATCTGCTCTGGGTCAATTTTCGATGCTGGAGAAGCAATAGAGGCGGAGGTGGTGGTTGACGGCAGATCCGGCGTCCCGGACCTCGCGACGTAATGATACTCCATAGCCCTCTGCTTTGCTGCCCAATCTGCCTGTTTCGCGTTCCTTTCCAAACGCTTGGTTTCAGCGATCACAGAGTTATCAAACGTCCGTTTCCTTCTGCTTTTGATGTTTTGTTTCGTGTCGAAGAGATAATTGGCGAGGTTTTCAGGAATCGAGCCTTGATCTATCGCATCAGAGACGAAGTGGAACGTGACGGCTGGTGTTTGACAGACACTAGCATTGAAAAGAAGTTCTTTGAATGTCGTTGAGCGGGAGTAGAGTACCGCGTAGTCCGCTGTTGCTATCTCGCTAGTCAACGAACCCCCGCATTTCTGCATCAAAAAATATCGATCAAGATCTCGGACGGTAGAGGTAGTGGGTTTGAGTACCTTGATTGCCCGTGTAACCCCCACCCTATCCTTCAAATCCACCTGCACAAAGAACTGCATTGGCTTTCCTTCCGTGTTGACAAAAATTTTTTCGGGGGGTTCAGTACCGGCCCCGGGCTTGGGCACCTGTGTTTGACTTTCATACGGATTGCGGGATGGTGCAGGGTATCGCAAGCTTGCTCTGCCTGGCCTTTTCTCCCTCTCCTTCCCTTTTTGCTTCTGCCTCTGCTCCTTCCTTTTCTTCTCCTTCACCACACTTGCGAGTGATGGCTCATCTCCTTCATCGCCCGAATCGATCTCTACCACATCTTCCTTTCGCTTCCTCTTGATGAAACTTTGCAATATTGAAGGCGAATGCGGCATCGGATGAAGTGGCGCGGAGCTTGGTGATCTCGTATCTCTTCGGCCTGTAGAAACACTCTCAGATGATCCCTCTTGTATCCCGCTCCCGCTCCCCAAACTCGACTGTGGCGGTTGCTGGGTTTGTGTGGGCATCATTCCTGCAAATCCGGGGGGCCACTGGCTCATTAGCACTCCACCAGGCATTCCACTATACATCTTCATGATATCCATCAGAGCAGTAGCGAAGTTCTCTTGCATCTGCGGCATATTAGGGGTGGCTTGGGTGCCCATGGGTGCTCCATTAATTCCCTGCTGCTGCTGTGCATACATCGTGACCATTTGTGGATTGAATGGCATCATGGACATGTTCATATTAAATGGTGGCATCGCGCCGTTCGGAATCCCGAATGGCACTGGTGGAGCACTCTGTTGTTGCGTAAAGGCTGACGCGGGGTCTGCAGGTGGTGACGAGACGACAGGGACAGACTGCGGATGGTATTGATACTGTGTAGGTTGCGAAGGAGAAAAAGTAGTAGAAGGATTCGCGATGCTTTCTGATGGCCCAGCCATGGTGTTTATTGGCGGTAGCACCCTATCGATGGAGCGCCCCTTGGTAGGTGCTTCCAAAGGCTTATGAAACAGAGTAGGCCTTTTCGATGGCAGTGCAGATTCAGAGGGCGTTTCACGAGGTGTTGGAAGGGCACTTCTTGAAAGACGTTAATCCAACGCCGCGCCAACAAGGGACCAGCAGAAACAACGCACTTGGTCAAGACCTCCCCATCGTCCCCCTTCACCGGCCGCAAGATCGGTAGTCCATCATCCTGGGTTAAACAGCCGCCCCAGTTATCCTGGGCTAATAGCGCCTTTTCTGCAGACACGCTTCTTTGGACCCAAGTGTGGTTCAGCACAACCTTGTTTAGGTCCCTTCCCCACTCGCGTATAAACTCCTTGCCTTGCCAAGTTTCAGAATCGACAAGGATGACATCTGCATTTTTAGGGTCGCTGCAGATGGCAGCGTGGTGTCTCTAAACGAGTGATGGGTGACATATGAAAATTCCGCCTTGCCGAGCCGTGGTTCTCGTACCTTTAGGCTCCGGATGAGTTTGGGACGGTGTAGGATACCACCAGCCTCGACAAACACTTGTATCTGCTTACTATCCGGGTGGTGGAAAATAGGTACATCATGGGTGAGTTGAGTATGAGATGGTAGTGGTGGTTCCGACATATTTTGGGACGGAATGAGCCTGACGCGCTTAAACTTCGTGGTGACGCGCGTCATGCCACAGGTCACACCATCTTTACTCAAAGGTAATTGTATGATGGCAAATAGAATTGAACATGACAGAGCAAAAAATGTACATGATACAGCCAACTTAACGATAACTGTAGAATACAGCACAGGTCAGAACGCCGACAAATCACCTGAATCATGGATCCACAGTACCTCTTTTGCCTGCGGGCACGCGCACCAGCACCACCGAACTTCTTGGGCTCCATTCGTCTGGGGTCAGCAATGAGGAGGGTACGATCGTACGCCACTAGCTTCTTCTTCAACTCTAGGGAGCTGTATGCATCGATGTACTTGGCATAGTACGCAACAAGGGCCTTGGCGATCGCCTGGCGGATAGCATAGACCTGCGATGTGTGTCCACCACCCTTCACTCGCACACGAATGTCGAGAACAGAAAAGGCATCCTCGCCAGCGACCAAGACAGGTTCATAGATCTTGAGACGGAGAATTTCAGGCTGGACGAGATTGATAGGTGAGCCGTTGATGCGGATAAGACCACGACCCTCTTTTGCATGTGCCACTGCGGTAGCAGTCTATGTGTCCGAATGTGCACGTTAATAATCGGCCTCGATTGTTGCAGAGAACCGTGAACGTGCCTTCTTTTTACCGAATGTCTGAACGGCCTTGACTTGTGATGCCATTTTGTGGAGAGCCGGTGGAAAGCTGAGTGACAATAAGCACGGGCTGATACGGTTCGCACAATCAGCACATACCTTGTTCTTGAGGTCGTCGAGGCCGGCGTCGATAGTAGTCGCTGTAAGGGCAGGCATTGGGTGGCTTGCAGTAGCTAGTTAGTTCCTCCGGACAATGCCGATAGCAATGTGCTGACTAAGCATATTTTCCTTCCACCTTCCGGTTCGGGCTGTCGAGCCAAGTCATGTTGGCCAGAACTTTGGGAAACGTATGTGGTACTGTGAACCTTCAGACTTTGTGATTCACCCAACCTTTTCAGACTAAGAGGCTCGTCTCTCATAATGTGGCGCGTCTATCCACCACAACAGAACCTGTTGCTATAGGTAAAGTGGGATCGAGTCGGCGCATATGACCTGCCCCTCACACTTGTCACCCTTTCAGCTACCCCCTTCGCAAGTCCCATCCTCCTCGCCCTTACCACACCCCTCCGCCGTGACCGCCGTGACCCCCACCACGAAGACCATGTCGTCTCTCTCGATCCCACCGTCTTCAGCCACCCCATCCGACGCGACGTCCTCCACCTCTGCGTAACCCACTACCGCGACTCCCTCAGACAAGGCTCCGCCAGCACTAAGACGCGCGGTGAAGTCGCTGGCTCAGGGCGCAAAATCCGTCCTCAAAAAGGTTCCGGCAGAGCCCGTCTCGGTGACGCCCAGTCACCTATGCTCGTGGGTGGTGGTGTCGCCTTTGGTCCCAAACCTAGAGACTTTAGTACCAAGTTGCCTAGGAAGGTGATACAGATGGGAATGCGTGTTGCGCTTAGCGCCAAGATGCGCGAAAATCGGTTGGGTGTAATGACGGGTATGGACTGGCCCTGCGGAAAAACCGGGCCTTTGTCGAGGAAGATTGATGAACTTGGGTTCCGGAAGACGCTGTTCGTCACAGGGGAGGAGGCCGCGCCAGTTGGACTTATGAGAGCAATTGCGAATATACCCTCGGTCAAGCTAGTCACCACTAAGGATGTCAATGTGTATGAGATCCTTCACTGGCAACGACTGATCCTCGACATTAAGGCCGTGGACTACTTTGAACAAACGTTGAAGAAGGATGTGCCCCTGCTCCCATTGCCCCTCCTCGAGTCAACCTCCGCGTAAACTATTGTAATTATTATTATCCTTGATAATGAGAGTACCGTCTGGGCTCGGTTTCTAAAGAGGCTGTCATAGGTCTGGGTCAATGCATCAGGTCCTCTTCGCTTAATGCAGGAACCTTAACCCCCCATTTTCAACATCCCTCTATATATCCCGTCACTTGTCAGAAAAACCACCTGAAATCGTTCACTACGCTCCATCAGGACCGGCCTGGCCATCTCCGAGCTCAAAGCCCCCCCCCGCCCAATCTCAATAGTGAATGGTCCGTGCAATCCAGACGATATCCAGTTCGTCCAAACCCAACCCCCATTCATCACCATCTCCTTCACCCATCGTAGCTCATCAACTCCTCTAGATTGGATTCAAATCCCTGGAGATGGAGTGTGACGAGAGAGGGGAGTGGCTTGGGGAACATGTATGCCCACCTCCCTAGACTCACAATATGGGCCAGGTTGGGCGCGACAGGGAGGATAGGGAGCGTGAAAGTCGGAGAAGAGGGGACATGCGGTGATCGGAGGATGATTATTGTGAGCTTGTTAACAGTGAACCTCTTGAGGGGGTTCAGGAAGCATCGTAGCCTAGCATGATTGCGAAAATTTCAGGTTTAGAGAACGCAGACGGCCGATATGCATCGTGATGGTTCAGACTTGTCGTTCGAGTTTGAGTGTGCTCCTGTGGCAGCGCTTCCGGCTGAGGCCGCGGAAAGTAAGATCGTATGTAGCAGTTCGAAATTGAACCTGTCCTAGGGATAGTGCGATAATGAAGACACTTCTCCAGTGTTGACATGAACTTGATCTATCGTCGTCGGATACATCCTTGGTATGGTAATAGGGTATCGGGAGGAAGTTGATTCGCCAGGCACATGGCTACCTAACTCATCATGCAGCCAGCACCATCTCCGTCTGTCGGCCGAGGAGATAGTCGTCCTGCAACCCTCTTACTTTACATCCGTCCTATATGTTCGCCCTCTTCGGGATGATATCTCAAAACTTATTCAACTGTATCGTGAACGATACACGGCAACAGCTCCTGCACCGTCACCTTTTGGGTTGTTTAAGCAACTATGGTGTTCAGAGGGTTGGAACTGGTTGCATTTCAGGGTGTTTGATGATCGTTCCCGTGAGACATTTTTACTGGTCACTATGAGGCTTTTCCTTGGTGCGGGTTTTTAAAAATCTAAATTGTTGGAATCCTAAGAGTTTCCGACAGAACGAGTAACTGATAGTAATCCACTGGCCCGAGTCGTTGGACTCTTTGGGATGTACACATTTTACTACACTCAGCCGTCAGACTCGGCACCAGTGCTGCACCTGTGTCAATCATATACCAGTCCCAATAGGTGGGTCCCCACTAGGGAAGGTTTAGCGGTAACCCGACACTAAGAGTTGGGCAGATCGTCTTATCGCTCTGACCAACCTGTCAGAGGTGTTGGTTTCCCCAGAGCTTGCATCGTTGCGAGAACCTGTTCTCTACGTAACCTCGAGAATGGTCAAGGACCAAATTTTTTATATTCTCCCATCGTCGGATTTGGGCCCGGAAAACCCTCGGGACCTTCCTCGAGAAATACTAGTAGACAACGCGGTATTTGAAGAAGAGCGCAATCCGGAAGCACCAAAAAAGGGGCGGCCATCCAGACGCGACAAGGCCAAGAAGGCGAGAGCTGCGCTCGAAGGGTTGGATGCATGGCTTGAAAGGTCCGAGTCTCCCAGTACTACAGGACGAGGATTTCACACAGTACCGGGCGGACAAAGAAGAGCTCTTGGCTGCGCTGGATGACGTCGGGGATAAGGGTGCGGTTAAGAGGGCCAACTTGATGATACTGGAGCGGCTGCGGGCACTGCAGGCAGAAGCGGGTGGAGTAGGGGGAGGAGCAGGGGTGGAGCGAGTGGAGCGGGCAGTGGGTGAGGCCCAAGCGCAGAAAGGAGGAGTGCTCGGGTTGCTGGAAGGGGCAGGGCGGGACTCCATACTGTAGGGTGATTGTAACCAGAGAGGGTTGATTGTTGTTGTCCTATTATTAGATGGGAAATTACCTAACCCACAACCACGCCCCACCCCATCTCTCTTTCTTCCTCTCTCTTGTTCATAGATTTTCTTTGTATCATGTCCTCTCCCCTCTACTCGCTCGGCCCAAATGCCCAGCGACGATACTTTGGCCCCAGCAATGCTAGCTCTACCGCCAGTCTCCTCCCTCCCACCGCTGAGCAGGATATGCCCCGGAGGCAGTTTACCGGCGGTCAACCCTCCCCGAGCCCTAGCATCCAGCCCACTTTGGCCAGGCAGAGAAGTGCCGCATCTCCAGCCCTCAAGAATAGCCCAAGTATTAATTCCGTCGTGAGTTCTCGTCATGGTTGCCAAGCTCTTGGCAAATGCCTGACTCGGTTTATTAGAGAGATTCAGGTCGATACGCAGTCACTACGGGAGGAAAACTACCAACCGTCACACCTTCGATATCTGACAAGGTGCGCTCTTCGTGTTTTGTTTTTCTTCACCTGTGTTCATTGTGGGAAGTCGCTGTGTAGTTCTCCCTCGCGCCCGATCCCTACGCCTGGGGCTCCAATATCTCTCCAAACCAACCAGAACCAGATGATTATTTGCATAATCCTGACCCTCGGCGGGACCGAAAGAACGATGCAGGCGGAACGATTTTCACATATAGGGGTTTGACAAACGTTGGGTGTTTGACGTTGCTCTGCGTGGGACTGATCTCCCTTTTGTGCGGCTTCCTCTCCTCGACCTGTTTTTCCGGGTTACTTATTGATCACGCACCTCCAGTGCTGGTTACCCACTTGTTTCCCACTTTACTACACGTATACAATCCACGAATGGTGGTTTCAATTTGGGTGGAATCAATGCGACAGGGCAGGTGTGTCTTACCCTGTCCCCATCAATCACTCAAAATACTCACTGTATTGATGATCCCTAGATTCCCGAACTCCCGGGAAATTGGGGACTTATCGACCTAGAAACTCCTCGTGAAGTGTATACAAAACCCTCTTACTTCGACCCGGGCCAGGAAATGCAGCTAGTCTTCAGCGACGAGTTCAACACAGACGGACGGAGTTTTTATCCTGGGGATGATCCGTACTGGGAAGCAGCTGATCTGCACTACTGGCAGGTGAGGGCATCCATCGTGATTGATTCCTGGATATGATTCTGATGTTTGCTCTGCAGACCAACAACATGGAGTGGTACGACCCAGAGGCCATCACAACAAAGGACGGCTACCTCGAAGTTACGCTCTCGCGAAAAGAAACACATGACCTGCATTTCCAGGGGGGGATGATGACGACTTGGAACAAGTTCTGCTTCACCGGCGGTATTTTTGAAGCGTCCGTACAACTGCCTGGTGCGAATAATATTGTCGGTTTGTGGCCGGCTATCTGGGCCATGGGAAATCTCGGTGAGAACTTTTCAGCCCTCTTTGTTTGGAAGAGTTTTGATATTTTCCTCATATAGGCCGGGCTGGTTACGGTGCTTCGCTTGAGGGCTTAGTACGTCTTTCAGTGCCAGCCATCGAAAAAAAAAAACCATGCTGACAGTTTCGATTGTAGTGGCCATACACCTATGATGCTTGCGACGTCGGTACGGCCCCCAATCAGACCTTCCAAGGATTACCCTTGGCCGCGACGATCGATGGTGATCCTAATTCCAATGGTGCTCTCTCGTTCTTGCCTGGACAGAGGCTATCTCGTTGCACTTGCCCGGGGGAGTCGCACCCTGGCCCTGTCCACAAGGATGGCTCGTTTGTTGGAAGGGCCGCACCTGAGATTGACGTTTTCGAAGCTCAGGTAAGTTTTCAGGGATGCCTCAAAACGGTTATGCGGTGCTAACAACCCTGCTAGATCACTGGAGAGCCTTTGACCGGTCAAGTCTCGCAATCTGCGCAGTGGGCAGTAAGTTTTCTATTGAACGACCTTTTGGGGCGACTTCTAACAAATTCGTAAGCCCTTTGACGCCCAATACGAGTGGGACAATTCGACCGACAATATGATCATTGTCAATCCTACTGTTACAACACTCAATCCGTACAAGGGAGCTGCTTTCCAGCAGGCAACCTCTGGGGTCACCGATACAGGTAATTTACTCAAGCGGCTGGGTCTATTGAACTGTTACTTAAAGGAAATGCAGATCAAGGTTGTTATGAGTTCGAGCAAGGCTGCTTCTCCGTGTACGCATTTGAGTACAAGCCAGGTATGCACCTGCGTTTCACTGTTGCCGGTCATTGGTTAACGTGCCTGCTAGGCTTCGATGATGCGGTCGGTTTTAAGGGTTATGATGTATAGTGACAGATGAACTGATGCATTGAGTAGTACATCTCATGGGTATCCGACGGCAAACTCGCATGGACCATGAGAGCGGCTGGCATGAGAGCTGATCCCCGAGTTGAAATCAGCGCTAGACCGATTCCGCAAGAACCCATGGTGCGTTTCTCTCGGTTCTACATGTGGTCGTCAACGACCTTACCATACTGTCATGAAGTACTTGATCGTCAACTTGGGCATATCTACGAATTTCGGTGATGTTGATCTTGAGCACCTACGATTCCCGACGACTATGAGAGTCGACTGGATCCGCGTGTACCAGCCGTCGAATGCAGTTAACATTGGGTGTGATCCCAAGGATTTCCCGACCAAGACCTACATCGACCAGTAAGCCTCTTATATATATACACGAAACGATTTCCGTAGACTAAGTTCACATCAGATATATTGAAGCTTACACCAATCCTAACCTCACAACATGGGTCGATGATTATAAGCAACCTTGGCCAAAGAACAAATTCCTCAAGGAGTGCTGAACCTTGAAGCCCCGCCCAGTCTCGCCCTTCAATTTGTGCACATTAATCATCCACTGTCGCCGCATCGCATCGCATTGCACCAACACCCAATTACGTACATAGTACATGAGGATATATGTATGAATATCATTATTGACCCCACCCCTGCTGAACCCTCCTTTGGTCATATACCCCCCTTGACCCCGACCTCCACACACCTTTGATTCGTTTCTTTCTTTCCTTTATTCTGGTCTTCATTAGTCCCAGCGGGCGCACTTGGTCGCCACACTGAGGACGGTTCACTCTTTTCCATATGATTCCCACAACAGTTATGGTGGAACTTTGGAACACCCGGATTATTGACGCTGTCGAAATTTGCGTAGTTTACTCGTCTATAAAACAGTCCTGTTGTTTTGTTTTGGACGTACACTAATACAGCTTTTGGTTTCTGTTCATAAGCGTGGCTTGGTTACGTAATAATATACTTCTCACCATCGCCCATTGCTCATTTTCTTTGTGACATCTGCTTCGATGCCGGCTGTTCCCGGGCGTCAAAGAAGGCATACCGGCGGCGATCGCCAGCGTCAAGTCACGTTCTTTCCGATGCCGGCTGCGAAGGGTTATGAATGCATAGCCGCGCGCTTGGAATTGCTGTTCGGCGAGGCGTCTATGTGGAACGCGCTACATAGGGCTGTTTATTAAACGCCAAATGTATGTTCAAACCATCCGAGTACTTGTGACAACATCTGCAAAAGGATGAGAGCGTATATTATATTATGTGCTTCATGCAAAAATGGAATAGATACATAATTGGTATAATGATCAGAATGAGATAGTTGGACATACATTGTTCGTGGTAGGTGTATCACATAGATGTTGCCTGAGTTGTGGGCCTGAAAGTTCATGATATCGAAGAGAAAACTAAATCACTTCGGTTGCCTCACCAGACTCCTTCGAATTATACGCATCCATCAAAGCTTGCAATTTGCCCAATGTCCGTTCAAGCGTAATAATCCCACCTGCAGTCAACCTCGGCACCGCAACATCCCCCATCCCCTCCCTCTCCAGCTCCTCCACACTTGGATTTGGAAGCTTTCTGCTCTTCTCAATGAGCAACCTCGAATCGTCGAGTACCTTGTACAAGCGTCCGTGGGTGTAGTATAACCAGTTAATCTCTTCTTCGAGACTTCCGAGTGGAATTTCCAGCGCGCGTCGGACAAAGCCCCGTGAGAGGACATAGGCCTTTTCACTGTAGAGCCGGGAGTTCACTGTGCCCTCTTCTGTGCCACGGAGTTTTTCGTAGGCCGGTTCGCAGAACCACCTAAGACAGGGTGGGTCTGAGATTATGCGTGCGGTGGGGGAGAAATATCACCTACGGTTCTTTTACTAGCACAAGACCCTGTATTGATACGAACGCTTGGAGGAGTGAGGATCTTGCTGCGCTCCATGTCTCATTCCTGTCACCAGCCCAGGTGCCCAAGATAGACAAACAGACCTTTCCTTCCTCGTACAGGTTTCTGCAGTAGCGTAGGTCAGGATTCCAGGCAGAAACAACGTTAAATAGAAACAGCTCACGGGTTTACTGATAATACGAATGGTAAGGAAGAGTGTATAGCACAATGAGTGGGTGTTATGAGACGTGGTACCAGAAGCCACACTCACCTCTCCCATTCCCATTTGTCCAACTCAAGAAATGTGCGATCGGCGGGCTGTTCGGGAAGTTCGAGTCAAGCATCCAATCGATCACGAAGGGGGCATCTTCATAGGGTGTATTTGTGGGCCCAATGATTAGTGACCTCAACAAATCTGTTCGGTCTTCATACGCCCTCACAATAATAGTATCTAAAGGGGCAAAACGGCAAGTGTCAAAACCCGCCCCTGAGCGATCCTCCTCTAAACGGCGAGGCTTACCTGGTAAGCTATTTGCCAAAGCACGATATTCCCTATTCAATCGATTCAAAAACGACTTGCCGGGCTGTGCAGGTGTGCTAGAGTGAAATGCATGATCCACCGGTGCACAAGCCAGAATGTCGAACTGCTTCCAAGTCAATTCCTTCGAGTCCTTACTGCCACCTGCCCCGTTGATATTAATTTTTGTATTATCCTTGAACACGTACTCCTTCGACAGTGACGAGGCACCGGAATGTGCAGACGAATGTGGGGCGGGATCTATGATTGTAGCATGTGGAGGAATCAAGATGGAGCCCGTTTGGGCCAAGGGCTGGGATTGTGTTTGTGATAGTGGTAAAGACGAAGAAGCGGTAGATGCAGGGGAATATATCACATGTGTCGAGCTTTCAGTGGTACTCGCTGGTTTATTGTTAGTCACAGCCGCCTCCTCAACGAGCTCATTCCAGAATTGATCAGTGTCCGGGGCTGAGGTAGGGGAAATTATGGGCGGGCTGGGACCAGCTTCTCCCCACCCATCGACATCAAGGTCCATCATGTCCAGATCCGCGGCGCTGTTTCCATTATCCAAAACAATAGCACCGTTTCTGTGATCCGCATTATCGTCGGAGCCCATATCTTCATCGTCATCTACCCAATCGCCTGAGCCTAGCTTTTCTGGGCGCCAGACTCCGTCCTCTTCCATGGTCCACACCTCTTCTTCTGCAATGGATTCATGGTCGCTCGCCTCTTGATCAAAAAGGTCGTCCTCAAGTTGTTCAATGCCATCGTAGAGTCTTGTCAGTCGCTCCAGGGGATATGTCCCGATGACCCAGCCGGGGTGTGTCACTTCAACCGCTCCATCCAAGTTCAGCTACAGAGACATCAACATGGGAGGGGAATCAATCTAAGAACAAGTAATACAATCACTTACACCAGTCACTTCGCCTATCCAAGACAAGACGCCACCCCCTTGCGGCGGTCTCTTCATAGGTAGCTCTTCCTCGGTATCCCCCACATTTCGCCTCTCCGCAATTTGAGCACCAAGCTGAGCCATTTCCTTCCTCCACCCCGTAAGCTGTCCGTCATCATAGGGAGCCTCCCTTACCCACGCTTCCAGTTCTCCGATTCTCGGTACCCGCGGTCTCTCAAACCCGTTTGTCGTTCCAGGTCGGTGAATGAATACAAAGTCACCCCTTCGTACCCCGAGACCATCGCCTGGAGACTGCGGGACCAGCGCCGAATGGTCGGAAGTTCCGTGGGGATCTAGTTCAAGGAGCGATGCCAGTTCAGTTGTTCCGGAACCTGGGAACAAGATAGTTGCTGTTCTCTCCACGGCATTCACTGATTGTACAATTGCAATCTTTTTCTCGTCTTCATTCCTCCACATGACATAGTCACCTGGCCTAAGAAAAGTTAGTGGTTGAATGAGGAAGCAACGAAAACGAACCAGCAATCGTATTCGTCAGGATTCAGGTACGGAATGACGTCTTTCGCCAAAACGGTTTCCTTTTCGCCACTCTGCCAAAGTATGTCCAGCGTCGTTTCTGTTTCCGTCACCAGATAGGTATCAACAGTCACAACTCCCACATTAGTTCCCTCTTGTCCGTGTCGGGTAACCAGTAGATCGGTAGCATCCTTCAAATGCACACGGTCGCCGACGCGCATCTCCATATCAGAGCGACCTCGTATGAGGGTAAGCTCACCGATATCCTTGCCTGTCCAGAATTTTTTTGGTCGTTGTCGTTTTTCGGCTACTGCAGGGTCAAGCTATGTCGGTAGCGGCGGCATGGTCAGACCGGGACGAGTTGCTTTGTGGTTAGTTCCGGCTTACTGATTGGTTGACAGCTAGCCATGATATGGCGTAAATGGTGTGTTTGACATCAAGCACGGTGTCCATGCTTGGGCGGTTCCCAAAGACCGAGCCAAACATGGAGGTGAGATTGGAGAAAAAGGGGGGAGGCATAATGTCCTTGCAAATCATTAGTGGAATATGCCGTGAGAGGTACAGATAAGCAAACCCACTGCTCCCCGCTCGCCAACATTCAGTCTTGAGCTTAGCTCGGGCAGTCTCACAATTTGGCCATTTGACTGAATCTCCACCAGCGACTCGTCGAAGACCTGCACAGACAGCATTAAGAAAACTCCTACCGGGGTCAATCAACACTGACTTCAAGTATCTGAGCAGGTATATGAAAAACAACCATGGTATGAGAAGAGGAGAATAGCGTACCTGACCAATCCAATCATCATAAGCGACGTAATCGCCGATCTCAGCTCGTTGCCGGTCCTCCAAATCTTCCAAAGTCTTCCATCCAGGAAGCACCTGCCTACTAATTACGTGCGCCAAGCGGCCTTTCACCCGGACGTTTGTGACTACGCCTGACCGCACATCGTCGATGGTCCGTTTGCAATAGTCTCCGGGCTGTAACGTACGATCTACGAGTCGTAGATCTGCCTCTTGCATAATTTCCCGCTCGCATTGGTCCGTTATGAATGATACACCGACTTCGCCATGTTTTAAGGGGCGGAGGATCGGATCGGCAAAAGGATGGTTAGGTGGAGGTACATCTTCGGCATCATGCCAACATCTCTGGATAGCATGGTCAGTCTCTCTCAGTACTTGGGAGATGTCCAGCAGCCCGTACTAGTACTACTCCATATGAGTGCGGAGGAGCAGTGCGTTGCACAATATCTTGCTGGTAGAGCTGGTCGATGTGAGTTCGCGACAGCGGTGAAGGACTCGGGAGTAAAAACCTTTGTGGGAGGTCGTTTTCTCTCCTTGATTGGCATGCGGAGAGTACCAAGACGATCGAGTACGTCTGGAGGAAAAAAGTCTTGCGGTGATTGAGGGAGAAAGGGTGAAGAGAAAGTCGCAGTCAGCCAAAGTACACCAGCGAGTCACATGCAGCCGAGCGGTCGGTTGTCTCGCGGTGTAGATTAATTCCACCCTGGTCTACGCCAATCCTCTTATTTCTCTAGTTCTACATCCTCGCCGTTGTGTATAGCTAGCCAGCTCTGTTGTATTCCATGTCGCTGGGATACCATACCGGACTTGAGGGAGATTGGGCACGGCGCATCAGATGAGGGTGTGACCGATGCTGTTCTCACACTTAAAGCCATCGACCATCAGATAGGCAGCCCTCCTTCCCGCCACCACCACTCTCACTGCTTTTTGAAATGCCACGGACATTCCCTACAGGCTTTCGCTTCTTGGATCTCCCAGGCGAGATAATTGACCGCACACTGTGCCAGCTTGATCTTAGGACACTTTTGAGCTGTAAACAGGTTTGGGACTTCTTCACGAATATCATGCTCTATCTCTCAATGCCTATCTGCAGGCGTGCAGGGCAATGAAGAAACGCATCGAGGACATAAATGAACTACAGTATATCATGGAACTTGAGATCGCTGGTTTTGAGCGAAATAAAAATAACGTGTGGCCAGTTGCCGAATGCCTCAAATCTCTGCAAGAGTATGTAAACGGTTGGAACAAGCTTGAATGGTCGAAAGAGAGCACAGTAAAAATGCTCGGGGGTCGTATCTGGGAGCTTTACGGGGGCGTCTTTGCCCAAGCTGATGCAGAGGGGACCTTTCACTTCACCAAATTACCTTCTGTATCGCGCCGTATTCAGCGAAGAGACTGGACTGTCAAGCCCAACCTCAGCCAGCCCGTTGCTGATTTCGGTATCGATCCATCCCAGGATCTGGCCGTCTGGCTCACAACTCCAACACGTGAAAACCTATCGTTGGGTATTCATCTACGAACACTCAAGACCGGCGAGGCACATCCCTTGGCTAAACACCCTACTATTCATAACTCCCAGCATTTTATCGGAGGGCGGTGGTCTTTTGTCGTTCGCATCATGCAAGAATACCTCGGCATACGAGTCCAATACATCCCTTCGGCAGATGAACCAGATGATATCAACCCTATGGTCCAGTTCTTCGTCTGGAATTGGAAGGAGGGAAGCATTGAACTAGTACGACACCTATCTTTTTGTGGTGAGAAGTAGCGGGTGCTCATGTTTTCCCTCAGGCACTCGAAACCAACGATACTCAATCTTTTGTCTTCCTGTCCGAGCAACACGTAGTTTTAGCCAACTTATATGTATCGGACAATCTGGCTATTACCAAACCTTACCTCCAAATCATTGACTTCAAGACAGAGGGAAACACCAAGCAGACACTAGATCAGGTTCAGCACTCCTTGACACTTTCCTATCCCGACATAACGAATGATGCCGCTGTTCTTGGTTTTGACATCTCCTCCGATCCTTCGCCTGGCTGGACCCCTGGCAGAGACGATCCAAGTCCCTTTTTCCTTGCCAAGGGTAATAGGCTATTTGTTGTTCCCTTGCGCTTCACAGCACACGAGCAATTCTCACTAGTACATTTCATTCCACTATCAACATTCCAGAAATGCCTGGATCGCATCGATCCGTCAGCGGGAGGAACCCGAAAACTGAGCTGGTCTGATTGGGCGTCAGAAGCAACGCGTCTCATCTCAACTAGCCTTCCGACGTCGGGCAGTTGGGTCTGCTTCTGCTATGGCTCTCGATTCACAGGGCGAGAACTAGTTCGCAACCAGGGGTCTGGGGTGGAATTTGCTGTCGCACTGTACGATTTGAACCAGCTGGCTACCCGACGGGAAAATGCGAGAGGCGAAATCCCGTTGTCGAGTTCTTCAATGTACCTGGATGAGCCTACCAGATCAGGTAGCGACTGGCCCTTCAAAGAGGATATTGAGACCTCACTACCCTTCTCCATCCGTATCAAACGTTTACCGGTAGAGCCGGGGATACACTGCATGATGTGCAGCGCGGACAACATGATCTTAGTTAATGTGAGCCTCGCCACTCAACGTGTGTCCTGGACTGTCCTCACTGATGCTGTAAAAATAGGGTGAAGCTAAGGAGTACCGAATCTTCACCTTCTAAACATAAATTGGATGGTCTCTTTGTCGAGGTTAACGCACGGGTGTATGCGCGTATTTCCCACGACTGCATCTCGAACGTGTCCGTTTTCGCGACCAATAGCATATCATACGCCAATTTTCTCGCAGGGATCAGGATGGCCGCGTCGAGGGATACCGAAAGGAAAACGGAGCGACCCGTTGTGAGCGCGCAAGGAAGCTGTTGCTGTATGCTTAGTGGGCTGTGCACGGAGCTAGTGTCAGCAGTACCATAAATGAGGGATATGAGCCATTCGTTTAGAAGCTGTAGATGGGTGGCAGATGATTGAGAAGCTGTGAGGATGTGGCCAATGGCATTTTTTCCGTCTGAGATGAGTGCTGAAGGAGAATGAATTGATGTCATGGCTGTTGGCTGCTTGGGCGCGCCTAGATGGAGCAAGGGTGTGAAGGGTCGACTACTATCTTATCAGATCTCGTTATTTTATTTCTGCCACAGCTTCCGATTCTCCTTATAACACCGTTCATCCCATGCCTGCACACCCCCTCCATCCCCCTCCCCACCACACCTAGATACCTCTGATCATGCTACCTAGCACTCGCGGTGTTGTCACCGCCGCTGCTCTCAACTCCCGGCGGTCCCATACATTCAAGGCCTTCTATGCCGTTAGTTCATTACTCGACCTTGCGTTCTTCGAACACAACTCTGACTGCCATGCCGCATTTAGACCATTCGTGGCTTGCGGCAGCCTGCCCAACCAGCGGAGCTCGACGATGCTCCAACTTCTGAAAATGTGGGTCGAGTCATGTCCAGCTTGACTAGTCAACCTCATTTTTTCTATTCCTACTAGGATTTTATTCTGTCTATCCTTCGCGCAAATCCCTCATTGCGAGACAGCAAGTCATACCTCGCCTCCTTTGGTGGTCCTCGGCCCCAAACCCCAAAAGCGTCATCCTCTCCAGCATCTTCTACACAGGAGATCGTGATACCTCCACCGCCCAAAGAACGCATCAAGTCGACAGCCAAGTCAATACCAGCGCTTGCATCTGAGCATCCCAAGCCCAGTCCTATCATCGCTTCAATCCTCAACCCTGTCGTTAGAAGGACAGCACTTGTCAAAGTGCAAGGACCATTCACTGATGTCCAGCTTGACAGCATCTGCCGAGGCATGGTCTACCTCGAAAAGCTCGGTCTCGTTAGCGTTATCGTTGTCGAGAACGAAGAGCAACGGCGTGGAGAGCGAGATGAACGTACTGCCATCGTCGAGGAGACTATGCGGATAGTAGACAGCCTTGAAAAACAGGGTGCCCGGGCCAGACCAATCGTTGGTGCTACCGTCCGGCTTGGACCCAAGCCTGGTGACGAGGAGGGAATCGACTCTGAGGACTTCGTGCTCCCCGAAGCGCACACGCTCCCCACTGATCTTACTCCCATCCGTTCTGCACTCCATGCAGGCGAGATTCCCGTCATCGCACCTTTTGCGTTGGATTCTTTCTGTCGATCAGTCCGCGTCGATGCGAACGACGTGATAGCTGCACTCGCTCGCGGGATGGTCGAAGCCTCTGCGTTGGACTCGTCACGCGAAGACACGGAAGATGGGCAACATGAATTTTCAGAAGAGGTCGACCTTACCCCCCTCCGACTCATGATCATCAACCGAGAAGGCGGGGTGCCCTCATACGCTCGCTCAGGATATCCCCACCTCTTGATCAACCTCACCTCAGAATACAACCATATTCAGGATACATTCGAAGACAAATGGCGCTACACCAACCCCACGGCGCTTTCTAATCTCGCGCTGGCACGAACGTGCCTAAAATACATGCCGCCCACCTCATCGGCCATTATGGTTTCCCATAAATCCCCCAGCGCACTCATCGGAAATCTCATTACAAACAGACCGGCGGTCAGCTCCAGCCTGCCACACGCGCTATTGCAGACCAATCGCAAGCTCACCCCTCATACACCCACACTCCTTCGTCGGGGGCTGCCAATCCAGGTTCTCCGATCTACCGCCGAAATTAACAAGGCGAAGCTCAATCGCTTGTTGGAACAGTCGTTCAAACGCGAGTTGGATGAAGAAGCCTTTTACAAGCGCCTAAATCAAACGCTGGACTTTGTGATTGTCGTTGGTGATTATGCCGGCGCTGCCATTGTGACGAATGAGGCTGATCCCCTCGATCCCAATACTCCCGTTTCCTATCTTGACAAGTTCGCGGTGTTGCCCCATCATCAGGGAGATGGAACCGTCGATTTCTTGTGGGTTGCGTTGCACGATGAATCGTATGGGCTGGGACACCCATTCTCCGCCAACCCTAATGGCGGGCGAGGGGGGGTAGGTGAAGGAAGGGATTTGGTATGGCGCAGTCGCTCGGATAATCCCATCAACAAATGGTACTTTGAGCGGAGTACAGGACATGTGCGAATGGGGTCTTGGGTATTGTTCTGGTGTGATGCAGAAAAGAGGCTGAAGATCGAAGAAGGCCGTCGGGGTAGTGCGGGTCTTTCGTATATTGAAGAGTGGGAAATGGGGAGGTTGGATAGGTGGGCAGATTTCGTCATGAAGATCCCCTCGAGTTGGAAATAGACGGAGCGGGACTCCTCCTTATACTTATTGATTCATTCGTCTCTGGCGCATTTCTGTCTTCGACCGCTCACAAATAATCATGCGATATGTAAAGCACGATTTCTCGCTCGCCTTTGTATTTAGCCAATAGATTTGCCATCTGATTCGTAACGACTCGCAGTTCTTCGCGTTGCTATTGATAAAGCGTGAAGGTAACATGTATTTCTGTCAAAACCTAACCAGTCGCTTCTTCCCTTATTCTAAAAGAAAAGTCCAGAGCACGTCTATAAAAAATAAAGCAAACAATAGAGAGCAACCCTCCACCAACGCACGTGCGCTTCTCTTTGATTTTATTTTAGAAAAGGTTGTCTAGAAGTTTTCTTGAAGCCTCGACGCCGAGCTATTAAAACGAAGATGCAACGCATCAGTCAAAAACTGTGTGATAACAAGAATAGGGACACAGGGGAAAGACTCACGAAGGTAGCTGCATTCGCGGGGAAAGCGCGGGCCATTGCTGGCCCAAAGCCCTTCCAGAGGGCACCAATACCATCCGCTGCGATCGTCTTGCGTGCACAGTCGAGGATGCCAGAATAGGTGCCCGTGGGAGCAGACTGGAGACGTGATTTCAAGACCTGGAAAAATAAACCCGAACACATTTAACACGAGGAACATGGGGTGGGAGGGGGAGGGAAAGATCCGTAGATTGTAAAAGTTGAAAACCCACATCAGGAGGAATGGCAATTGCCCACATAGCGACGCCCGCGGTGCCTCCTGCAAAGGATGATGGCACTAAGATTAAGGTCTGCGGGGGAAGAACCATTCGGTGTGAGGAACTTCTTTGTTACTTCATACGCAGAAAAGTAGCTATCAGGCACAAGAATTGAATTAGTACGGGCACAGGAAGATAGTATAGGCGTTGAAGACCCACGCAGCACTTCCAGGACCATCGCGTGCGAGCGTGGCACCGGTACCGCGGTAAATACTCCGGAGGCCACCTTCCTTGTAGAGGTGTTTCAGAACATCGGTAACTCCTTTATATTTGGCTTCTGCGGCCCCTTGACCTTGCACCTACAAAAAAAACCAACGTTAGTCTCAAGTGAGTAATAAGATATGCACGATTCGGCGTACCTGGAGCAAGACCTTGGCACGCTCCACAGGCGCAGTGACCAATGTGGTGGGGACGGCGGAAAGGAAACCCGCTGAGGCAAGTTCAGCAGTGGAGAGTGTTTGGCTCTTGCGGTTGGGTGTGAAGGCACGGATAAGTTGCTTCGATGCGTCGTATGCCTATCATAACCAATACATAATTCAACATCACATCACATCACTTTAAAATTCGTGAACCCGTTCATACCCAAAAGGAAATGGCAAAGATGGGTGTAACGCCTAGTAGTGGGGGAACCATGCCACGATATAAACTTGACGCAAACCACTCCCATATCAGATATCGAAATGTAAAGAGCCGAGGGCACATACCCGGTGATACCATCCTTCGCCAAAGTTCTCTTCACGACATCGACTGCGCCGGTATAGACCCCAGGAGCGGCCGTTTGGAGTCTGGTCTTGGTTAAATCAAATGGGTGGCCTGGTCACACTTGTGAGTAAGGAAGATCCATATGTTAGGTTGGAGACTAGAAGCCCCAGGCCTACTCAATACAACAAAGGAGCGATCCGATCGAAAGAAGGACAGGAAGCTCCAATCGTGTGATGCCAAACCGAAGAAAAAAACACCAAGAACCAGAAAAATATTCAACGGATAGAGAGACAACGAGGCAGGACACTCACCAACTAATACCGCAGAGACACCGCCGAACCCTCCAGCAATGAAGGACTTTATATTTTCAGCTGCCGACACCGTTTGCTGCTGCTGCTTCTCTTCAGCCTGCGATCTCCATCTCAGCGCGTTTGAGCGAGAACCCAATAACGGCCTCTGGACTTACCATCTCGAACTCAATCAAGGAGGAACCGCGTGTAAAGCGAAGAGAGAATGGGCCCAGAAGGTGTAAAGCCTGAGCACTGGTTGGTGGTAGTCGGTGGGGCTGAAGGGGCGTAAGGGAAGAGGGGAAGGGTAATGGCACAACCGGATAGGAAGCTGAATTAGTGCTGGCGAGTACGGACTATGCTATCGTTTTTTCACATGCAGCGGAGCGTACTTACGATCAATCTCCAACGCCGGTCCTCCGTCGTCTCGACCCTGGTCGTACTTTCCGCGATTCTCCCTCCGTTGGGCTTTTCCTACGGATACTAGCTCCGGCAGGTACATTGCCCTATGTATGTCTGCCATGCATGCGATATCTCGGGCCCAAGACAGGATCATCATATAGAAATACGTCTAAGTACTAAGCAGTTATAATCGCCAGGCCTACGTCCGAAGCCGGCAAAGTAGGATAACTCGGAAGAACGAGCTGAACATGGTACACAACTAATAACACAATATTCCATAATCCGAGAAAAGCAACTTCTATGCGTTTCTATCATCTAATTCACTCATCATCATCCCGACCGAACCCGCCAATAGGCTCATATGTCGCTTCCGTCGTATCCCAGCCCCAAACGATCCTCACTCCATAAAAGAATCCACAAATTGCAACAATTCCCACCACACCCACAGTCGTTGGTGCACCATATGCATTCCACCAGGAGGGCTCATACGGAAGTAGGAGGCGGTCGATCTGGATAACACCACCCGCTGCACCACCAACTAAGTATGAGGATGAGGATGAGTGCCCAGAGGTCGTGACCCGTCCCCAGGACATCACTTTCGCCCAGTCCGCTTCCCCGTTTGTTCCCTTGGCCTCTTTGATCCCCACAACGAATTGTTTCTTCCCGTCTTCGGAAGATCCAGAGGTTCGGAAGACAATATCACCATACACAGAGTCGGACGAGTGTAAGGTTGAATATGATGCAGTGTCCTCCAATACCAAAGGCTGGTTATTATATATCTCGTCAGAATCACCAGGCCCCCCTTTCCTGCCATCGCCATCACCGTCTCCGCCCTTGGCGCGTCCCCCGAAAAACTTGTCGCCCAGAGCCAACGAGGGAATCAGGTGTTGCATGACGATCATCTTAAGTTGTTCTATATCCGCATAGAGTTTTGTCAAGTTGTGGTGCTTAAATGCATCGTCCGTGGGGCAGAGGAGTGTCCAGCCCACACCACCACTAAATTGTTCCGCCAGAGGTGAATCTTCTGGAGGAGCAGTCCCATTCAGGATCCATTCAAATCCGGCTTTATTGACCAAGCTCGCCATTGTGCTACCTTTCGCGGCCCGGACAAGTTTTTCAATGGTTATGTCCACTGATCGCGGGAGCAAAATATCCGACAGTTCGTGAATAACACCTGTCTGTGTCAAGGTGTTCTTTGAAAATAGTCGAGCCTTCATGCCTGGCCAGCCACCACTCGGGCTCATGATAACAGTGCCATTCGGCATGCGCTCCAGTTTGACATCACTGCCTTCGAGAGTCTGGAAGGTTTGCTGAGAGCCATTGACAAGTGTGCTCGCGTAGTGGACATCAGAGAGTGTGTGATGCCGAAGGACTTTCTCTAGATCGCTCTTAGAGGAGGAACTGAGCAAGTGGGAGCTGACAAGGAGTCCGAGGCGACTGAAAGCTGAATTGTAGGGGAGAAGGAGTGAAGTGCGGGGTGTCGTCTTCAGGACCTCAGACTGATTGGATGAGAGTATAGCCGCGAGGAAAGAGGACAAGTCGAGGGAAGGTAGGGCAGTCGAAATAGGGTCTGATGGTGGCACCACGGGTCTTGAAATAAAATATACCAAAGTGTTATTGAGTTCAACTAATTATGCATGAGTATACGTTCATCCGCCGCGGTGTACTGCGACTCACGAGGACCATCAATGATACCAGCTCCGGCAAATTGTATGCCATTGGTCGATTTCTTGTCGTTCGCGTTCACGTTCACAGACAAAACCTGCCGACCGCCTTTCAAACCATCTTCCTCCAAAGCTGTCTCTAGTAACATCTCGTTATGAAGTTTCTCGACAGTCCAGTGGCCAGGGATGAAATGATATTGTAGCATCTTCCTGAGCTCCGGGCTTCCCTTTTCCGGTAGCTCGCTATCTCCAAAGGTAGCCAATACGTCATCCCGGGGTGCAAGAATGGTGTACTTGTCTTCAGTGTTGTTGACGAGATGGGTGAGATTGACCGAGTGAAGAAGCGAGACAAAGGAAGTGCAGTTGAAGGCGAGAAGATACTTCTCAGGCGTGAGCTTGAGTGTGCCTTCGGGGATGAGTAAGGAAGAAACCAGATGGAGTACACCATTGGATGCATAAATATCGGGTTGTATGAGTTCGCCATCGGATACCCTGGTCTTCTTGGAGGTTCTGATGATCTCAACCGTCGTACCATCGATCGTGGTCACTGCAAGGACTGATGGTCAAAAACTGCGCAATGTCAAATGGGGAATTGTATTACGGTTTAACCCCGATTCAAATGAGTCAGACCATTTAACGCCTTTCTCGGCGACGGCGTGCATGTTGAGGACGCGTTCAATATCATCAGCGGCAAATTCGCTCTCAAGATAAATCTTCTCGTAGGGGTCGAGTTTGTCCCATGCCGAGTTGACCGGCAGGAAGAGCGTCAGTTCAGGTGTGCTATTAAGGAACCGAATGATGTCTGGAGTGAGGATGCGGTTAAGATAGGACACAGATGACTGCGCAGACACGACGGTAGCTATGATAATATGAGCACGAGTCTGAATGGTCGACTGGGGGCATACCTAGGTCAGGGGGTGGATCTAGCACATTCGAAATACCCAATAATACGCCGTTGTCTGCGTTTGCAGGACCTTTTACTATCTCAGCGCCGCCCTCTCCAAACGCATCAACACCGACCCAAGCTTTGTCATCTCGCAGTGCTGTCCGCAGTCGCTGGGGCTGGTCTCCAAGTGTTCCGGACGGTATTGGTGTCCAAGGGGGGTACGGCGGAGGCTCATGACTGGGAGGATCAAGGGGTTTGTGAGGGTAATGGAGCGTTTTGAAGTGTCTCGGGATCTTGTTCCTTTGGAAGGTGGGACATGGAGCAATTCAGAAGATGATAGAGGAGCTGCTGCCGGAGCTGTTCCCTAACGTTGTCGGTGATGCTAAACTGGTCATTATTGAGGATGGAAGACCAGAGGGGGTCTTTGCGGTGCTTTATCGCGTCATTTGTCGGTGCAAAGAGGGTGCTGTGGGTGAGCTTGTTGAGGGTAGGGATAAGACGAGTGTGTTGGAGGAGAATAAGGAGAGAATCAAAGTCCTTGTCTGCGCCGAGGAGGTCGACGACGGTTGTAGATTGTGTGGTGATGGGTATCTGTGCCGCGAGGGTGGATGCGGCAAGGAGAAGGATATGGAGAGGACGGAGACGCATTGGTCAGTATGCAAGTTCGGGGAGAAGGTCTTTATATCAGACAGACCACGTGCACTCCTTCACTCCGCCCTCACCATGCTCGACCGACAAAACACATTCGCCGGCTATACAGACGGACCTCTTCATTATCTTCCCCTTCCAGACCAGATCTTATTGGTATGTAATTCCTTCCATCTCACACCCCCTCCGTCTCACGTTCCCAGCTCTACCCTTCAGCAGACGCCGTTGTCGTTCTCAATGCCCGCTCACTCGCCCTTGTCCGTGTCTTAGCCTTCTGGGAGGCATTCCCAAGCTTTAAGCATACGACGGACAGCATATCCTGCATGTCTGTTGACGGCGGTCTCAAGCTCGTATGTCAGGTCACCGCAGACATTTCTAGTGCCTCACTCCATCCTCCAGGTGGTTGTCGCCATGAACACACGCATCGCTGCCTGGTCGTTATCTGGAGTCAGGCAGGGCGCGTGGAGGATTCATTCCACTCTCATTCTCCCAGGCAACCAGCCCATCACCACCCTTGATAGTAAATCTGGTATTTCGTAGTTATCATTTCATGTTCGTTGCACCTGCTGAGGCTCTCTCCCAGGCCTCCTCGTGGTGGGCACCGAGAATGGACTTTCTGTATATACCTCTGTGCTAGAGGATGACCTACCGACCTGGTCAAAGAAGTGGTCGATCAAGTACGTAGTACTCCTTCACACAATTGCAGGTGCTTACTTGCTGTCCCACCAGATGCCCCACCTTGTCGCTCCTAAGTTTTGCACCGTCCCTTATGTACATTGCAACAGTACAAAGAGTGCGTAGGATATGCATCTCCCCTCTATAGCTCCTAATCGACATCGCCCTTGATTGCAGAACAGCAATTTTGTTAGGATATATTCAACCACCTCTGGCAGGCAAACCCAGACCATCCCCCATCCACGTCAGGTCCTAAATCTATGTTGGAGGTATTCCCAGGCTTCTAGCCGGTGAGTTTTTTGCACACGAGGAGGATGTCTTCCGACTAAATGAACTTTAGCGACGATTTGATACTGTATACAATTACATCAGACTCAGTGCTCCGGGTATTCCTCCCCGTTCTTGATTCTCCACGGACATTGCAACTCCACACTTGTCTAGACCCATTTTCCTCACTGCCATTCTCATTCGCTTCAATATATCCAGGTACCACCAACGTTTTCTGGCTTGATAGAGAACAAATCGACGCTGTTTTTACTCAAATCTTGAGGAACCACCCAGGAACAGATGATGCTCACGTCCGTCTTATTCAAGATATCGCAGAAGAAAAATGGGACTTATTTCTGAGGGTGTTAGAGGACGGTTCTGTAGTGCTCAGTGCTGTAGCTGTGAGCCATTCTCCATCTTAGCCTAACTCAAATGAACCAACATGACGTCACATAGAACATTGACAGGAGACCGCCAACACTCCTCCAACAATTCATCCTCCAATACGCGCCCCCCAACACCCTCCCCATCAACCCCTCACCAAGATACATCTACATTCTTCCCAACCCGAACCCAACCAAACTCACATTCATTACCTCTCCGCCTCTACGCACTTACGATCTCTCTCCCATCGAGTTCTTCAACCCTTCTGGGCCTCATACTCCCCGTGGGCCCGGGCTTTCTCCCGATACTTCTGGTGGAAGTCGAGATACCTACGCTAATGGTCTGGCTGTCACCGCGAGGGGTATGAGCAACGTGAAGTATCAAGAGCGCGAGGTCACTAGGTTTGTAAGGACATCGGAAGGACATGGCGTAGGTGTGATCAGGGCTGGCGGGTGCGGCGAGGTATGGCGAATGGCAGGAGCAGGTGCTGAGAGAGGTAATTTGGTCCATGAGGGTAGTTTTGAGAGGACAGATTTCGTGGTCGTTCTTGACCAAGGCAAGTCCCTTCATCGCCCCCAAAAGTGAAAAAGCAGCTAAGGAGACATCCCTGTAAAGGCACCTCCTTCGCAACATACTCGGCAACCGATGGGCTCCTCACACTCTACTCCAAACCCCATCCACCTCAAACGCTGCCAGTGCCCAGGCTTGAGTCCCTGTTCACCTACCCCACACCTAATCTTAACCAAATCATCGAAAATAACACAGAAACAGAAACAAGGTTCACCGCTGAATCCATTTTCGGCATCACGCCCGATTTTTACATTGTGCACATCCGCATCGAAACAGCAACGAGAAAGCTGATATTGTACTCACATGACAAGCTACCACCACTTACACCTCTGCCTTCTACATCCCCCCTACGCCTCCCACCATCTCCTTCGGTCGGATTCAAGTCTAGATATATTCTATCACTCTCCAATAACGCCAATGAGAATGATGCTGGAAATGCGGTGAAGAAGATTTTACCTGTGGATCCGATGGCCTGGGGCTGGGATCGCGAGCGGCATGCCGCAAGGGAAAGTATCGACGGACTTGCTGGTATGAGAAGGGCGAGTGCCAGTGGAGTGAGGAAAGGGAGAGGAGGATGGGAAGAGCACGATGTGTTGCTGAGTGTTTCGGAAAATGGGGAGCTGGCTTTTTGGGTTCCGGAAAATGACCAGAACGGCAACAGTAGGGCTAGTCGGGGCAATGTAAGTATGAATGGGGTGATAAGAGTCAATGGGGCCAATGGAGGTGCTCGTGCAGCCGGTTGGAGATGTACAGGTCGTGTGAGGACGGACAGGAGGGGATTTAACAGGGCAAGGTGTAGTTCTGCGAAGAAGACTGCATTAGGTAAAATTTTGGCTTTGCTTCATACGGGACATTCCTGGAAATGAACATCTCACGTTCTGTTTCGCACTGACAGTTGTACCTTCGTCTGACGGCGATGAACTCACTATCTGGGACTCCATGGAATCTGAATTTGCATCAGGTCTAGAATATTGCGGTATTTTTGAGTATGCACATTCCTCGGCTCAAGACACTGCTCAATTACTGACCATCTGATAGAGAACCTATCATGGATCTTGACTGGAATTCGACACCGGATATGCAGTCTATCCTCGCGGTTGGATTCTCTCGTCACGTAGAAGTGCTCTGCCAACAACGCATGACTTATTTCGATGAAGGGCCCGGTTGGGCCCTATGCCGTCGTATTGACATCTCTGGGTATGTTTTTTTCTCTGCGTGAACTCACTGTTGAGCCCGCTGCGCTTCGTTATCTTATTCTAAACCCGTGGCTAGCTTTACACCTTATGGAATAAGCGATTCGATATGGTTATCCCATGGCTCCTTCCTCGTTGGATCAGGGCATCAGATGTGTTTGTACGGCGAACCGCGGAGAAAGAGGAAGCGAGGGGAAAAAGAAATAGAAATAGAGAGTGAAAGTCTCTTCGAGTATGTCGCCAGACAGAATGGGCCACTGGAAGATCATCATCCCCAGATGCTGCTCCAGTGTCTGTTATGGGGTACGTATCCTTGTTTATACTCCCGTACGTCTATCCTCTTCCCCTGACCAAGATGGTTTATCCTGTTAGGAAAAATATCGCTGGTAAAGGAGATTATTGTGAACCTCGCGAAGGCTCTGAAGGCACAAGAGAAACGCGGTGGGGGGAGTGGGGAGGACGCGTGGCAGGCGTTACCTGTCGGTAGGTTTCTAGAGCACGAAGCGGAGTCGCGGGCTTCGAAGGTGGTGGTTCTACTTTATATTTTCCGCCTTTCGTTGAGTCATCGCTCCATAGATTGTTGCACCAAGGAAGCCACATAATCTATTGTTTGGTGGCAACAACAGTCATCTGGACGAGTCAGCGCCCTTTGTTACCACTCTGCCCACTGCGCTAATCTGGAGACAGACCTGAAGGTGATGAATTCTCGAGGCCCCTCGTTATACACCTCCTGGAGGCTTTAGAAATCAACTCACTGCCACACCTGACACCCAACGAGCATGCACACCTCATCGTCCTAATCCAGGCGACACTCGATGTCAGTCCCCTTTCTCTCTCTTCCCCGTCATCTCCACCTTGAACCCTGCACCCGCTCCCAGATCGACGAACAACGCCGCGCCCTGGATTCCAACGGCCTCCGATACCTCATTTCCATGCGCTCGTTCTATATTCTCAACCGGCGCGCCACTTCCCCCTCCAGTCCTCCTGTCAACGTAGCAGAAGGCGGCGCAGTGCCGCGGCAGACGGGGTTCCGCGAGAGGCTGAGGTATAGAGATATGGTGTGGGCTTTTCATAGCGAGAGCCAAGAGCTACTGCTTGGCACGTGTACTGCGGCGTGCAATGGTAAGATGACATGGGCTGATGCAAGAGCGTTGGGCGTGCCAGTTTGGTTAAATTCGGTTGAATCGTTGGTATGTGCGCTCTTTCTCTTGATCCCTATAAGGCTGATGGAAGGCCATGCTTTTGTTCGGTGGTTTGTAGAGATCACAGATGGAAGTCATTGCACGGAATGAGTATATGGCTGGGGACAGCCGGGACCCGGTGGAATGTTCGTTATTCTACTTTGCTCTGGGGAAGAGTAAACTCGTGCATGGGCTGTGGAGACAGGCGGCATGGCACAAGGAACAAGCAGCGATGCTCAAGTTTTTGGCGAACAATTTCAACGAGTCTAGATGGAAGACGGCGGCCTTGAAAAATGCATATGCGCTTTTGGGCAAACGCCGTTTTGGTAAGTCACCTTTGTCACTATCCATATGTCAACTTTCCGATTGAACGGTTATACAGAATATGCCGCGGCATTTTTCTTACTTGGTGGGTCGCTCAAGGATGCGGTCAATGTTTGCGTCCGACAGCTAGGTGATTTTCAACTGGCCGTGGCATTGGCAAGGGTTGTGGAACAAAGCAACGAAGGGCCAATCTTCCAAGATATTCTCAAGGACACTGTACTGCCGATCGCGTTCGAGACGGGCAACCGGTGGCTTGGTGGATGGGCGTTCTGGCTATTACATCGCAGGGACTTAGCAGTTCGCATCCTATTGGTACGGACCATGCCTTGGCTATGCTCACTACTCGTTTTGATATCTATCGATACAAGACTCCGCTGCAAGACATCGCGGCCGCTTTTGGCATCCTCGTCGAAGAAATCGGGGAACCGCACTACGACGATCCAAGTCTTGCGCTCCTGTTTTCGCAACTCCGGTCCAAGACTCTCCAAGCCGTTAAAGGAACTTCCGAAATATCGGGCCGTTCCGAGTTCAACTTCGTGCTTCAGATGGCTCGCGTGTTTTGCAGAATGGGTACGTCTATTACCTATCCCCGGAAGAAAAAATGGCCGAGTTGGAAATATACATATTATGATAGGCTGTCATGTCTTAGCGCTCGACCTTGTCCGATCATGGTCCTTCGAACGCCCATCAACAGCCCTCGTCCATGGCGAGACAAATAATGAACTGTCGATCAATCTTGACAATACTAGATCCTCGCTCCCACTCAGCCCTACGACTTCCCGACGACCTATATTTCCACTTGAGCCCGCCCTCCGCCGTCGTTCAACTATCAAAATCGACATGGACATCCTCTCCTTACCACCTACCCGATCTGGGTCTCCCGATCGTGCCCTTGGCAGCGAGAAGAGCAAGGCACCAACATCAGCAGCAGGTGAAACGGTTACCAAGGAGGAGAGTGATCTCTTCGCGCGCAAGGCTGGGTTGGGTAGTCTGATGAAGTCAGCGAAGCAAGATGTGCAGGTACCTGAGTTTGATATGAGTGCATTTGCCTAGATTTGCGGCCGTTCCTTGCCGCCCCATATTTTATTTCATCACTATTACACCTTGTACTACTTATAACTTGAGGAAAGAGCGGTATCATTCCTCGTGTGTGAAAAGATGGCTTTGTATTATTGTACACGAAAAACGCTGACAAGGTCTTTGGAGACAGATGGTATGGAGTAATGGGATGACGATACATGCAAAACCGTTTGCCGGACACCACCAACCGGACACTTATTCCTGAACATCAAGTTCACGCTTCTTGAGGACGAGGTCCTTACCAACCACACGCTTCCAGACATCGTGGACGTCCTCAACGACAGTCTCGAAGTGGGATGTAGCGTCGTAACAACGGGTGATGAAGATATTATCGGCGACGCCATCGCTCGTGGGTGTATACAAGGGGGTGATGGAGACAAACCTAGAGTGTTTTAGGAGTACCATAAGGACGAACAAAGGATCAACTCACTTGTCATAAATTGGACCAAGCAGCTCGAGACCAGGGAGAATCTCGCGTTCTGGTACGGACGTCTCGACGATCGTGCTGACAATGGCGACAAACACGTCCTTGGCGCAGACGTTGTGGGTTGTCGAGACCATAGCAATGTAGATATCTATGTCAGATAATCAGCCTTTTCCAACTCCAGGAGTATCAGCTACATGACATCTCACCATTTCTCCTGTTAACCTGGTTCTGCGGAATAATAATCTGACAGCTATCCGCATCATCTGTGCCAGGGATCGGGTGCTTCAACAAGCAGATAGCACGGACCACTTTACCCTCCTCGACAACTCTAACCTTGCCACCATCACTCGCCATAGCGGGGCCTCCGCCAAAGTAGCTCGGGTCGCCAATAACCTGCTTAGCCCTGACGGTCTCCTCGCCACTTCGCACGCCGGTAAACCTGCCATCGGGACCAGTAACAATTTCGTCAATGGGTTTGTCGAGCATATATGTGCCGCCATAAATAGCACTGAGGCGAGCAAAAGACTGCGGGAGCTCGCCGAGACCATAAAGGGGATATATATAGGGCGACTTGCCATATCGCGCCATCGAGGAGGTGTAAAGGATAATACGATCATATGTGGGACGTGCAGGTTTGGTGATGTAACTATGACGGGCGCCAGATTAAGACAGGGGCAGGTGTGATATTAATGGGGACATACTCATCGTCGAGGTAGAGAGCCATGGCGTGTCCGATAAAGTCTTGGGTGCCAGCTTCAAGTCCAAACTTTTCATAGACAGTTTTCATGCTGTCCGTGTCAAGATTAATGCCTAACCCCCCCCCCCCCCCCAGTGAAATAAGCTAGTCATCCGCAAAAATCCACAAGACACTCACCTTGATGTGTGGCAGGATCATCATCACGCCAGTTCTGCAAGAACTCGAAGAACTTCTTCGCGCGCCTCTTCTCAAACAAACCCATCAAAGGACTCTTGACGGCTTCGATCTCCGTACTGGGGACTTTGGAGATTTTGCCATCACGGTACACAAAGCTCCCGGCGATCTGCTTGAACTCAAGATAGCGAGTAACATCAGTGTGCACGAGGATCTTGGTGAGTTCGCCGGAAGCGATGATGAATTTTGGCACAAGATCTACGGCATAGTCTCTATCACGCCCAAGCTCATCCGGGGCTGTTTGGCTAGGGCGGAACTTGCGGTACAGCTACGGATCGCGGGTCAGTGCTGGGACTATCATCACCCCAGCCAAGTCGCGCCAACCTACCTGCGTCAGATTCAAACTTGCGCTGTCGCCGCCGTAGTAGTCATTTCTGTCCATGTGGAGCACCTTTTTGCCCTCGACGGACAAGAGACCAGAGAGGATACACTCAGGTCAGGCCGGTGCCGAGGACAATGACCTGGATAGGGGTAAGCCAACAGCTGGATTGCATGTACCGCTCCAGGACTCACATCATACTCTTCATCCATGGTGGGTTATGGGTTGTAGAGGGAGAGAAAGCAGATTGCGGAGATCAGCAGACGCGAGGTTGCTACCATCGATCTCCATAAATAGGCACGTGCTCCATATCATTCAAGAAATACCATATTATACACTCCGAAGGGGCAGCAAGAAATGAGTGCAACGTAAGATACATAGCAGCTAGGTGCAAGTCCCCAAGAAATACGAACTATGTTTAGCCCAGGTGAAAAAAAAAAACCCTGCCAAAACGTGAAGGTAGAATAAACAATCAGTGGAATGCTAGAGAAGGAAATATGTCGGATCTGAATGAAAACCATTATGCGTCTCCAGTAGCTTCTCTATTACGCTTGTGTCGATCGTCCGTGTCGGATTCTGAGTCACCTTGGCTGTGTTTCCGCTTCCCGAGTGGACGGCTGGGTCGGGCGCATCGTTCTGGGAGCACCTCTTTGGCCATTTCCTTCCGTATCCCCTTCCTGAGCTTGAGGATAGCTGGTCACATTATCAGGAAGATGTCATCACGCGTCAATTCTTTACCTACCCCCTTCGTTTCGCCGATAATACTCGGCCCAAGATTTTGCTGATCGTTGCGGATACTGATATGCTGATAAGGACGATTGAAGGCCACGCCCGCAACTGATGCTTACTCACCTTCTCAGAGAAGGGCTCCCAACGGTCCTTTGATGCCATCGAGTTCCAGGCGCTGTACTTGGCAGCATGTTTCGCGGTCATGTAGAGATCTGCGTCAGTAAAGGGTTCGCCCTTTTGCCCCATGTCACTCTCGGCGTAACGCGTAATAGGCTCATCGTCAACTCCTTCGTCGGACAATGAAGAACTGTCGTCAGACCCGGGTCCGTCCTCGTCAGTGCTCACTTCACGGTAACGCGGTTTGCGTCTAGCGGGTTTCTTTGCCTCCACCTCGTCGTCGTCGTTGTCCTCCTCATCTTCATCTGACACGTAAGACTCTCCTCGAGCAGCGGCAAGTATCTTGTCCGGCAGATCATGGCGGTTTGACCAGTGTGACGCCCAGGATTGTGGTGTATGATGAGGGGCCTGAACTTTGCTCGAGTACAATGCACCAGACGGGAAGTGGGCCGCTCACCTTTTCCGCGAGCATGTTACACAAATCGTTTCTAGTCAATGATGAGTCTTGTTTCAGCCTCCAGGAGATAAACTTGAGGAAGAATTGTCGATCTTCCTCGGTATATTTGTTCCCTCGTCCCTGAGGTATGACTCTCGTAGGTGGGCTAGGTGACCGAGAGGGCGGTTCGGGGATTTTGATCTCTGAGTGTGGCGGGGGCAATCGGTCATTAAAAACGGGCTCAGGTACGGACAAGCTGTTCAACGTGATGCGACCACCCGTGGATGGAACGGGAGTTGTACTCGTGTTGGGTGTAGAGTGTCTTCGTTTTTTTGTGGCGGGTGGAAGTCGTGCAGGGGAGGATTCCTTCTTAATTGGATACAAAGAGGACTTGCGATCGTGTCCCAGAGGATGCTTTGCGTCCTTGCTCACCGACTGGGACTTTTCTTTTTCGAGGCACATATTGATCCATGTGTCGATATGATCTTTGTGGTCTAAGTAGTAGTCCTTCCAAAGACTAGCGGAATGACCGTTTTTCTGACCGCCTGTGAATAGCCCGTGACGCAAGAAGAACATGAAGAATGGGTACTCACACTGTGCAGGGTGTTTAATGCATCTTTGTAACTCTCTTTCCTCTTTTTCGCACTGAGTAGGGTCTGCACAAGCAAGGGCTCGTCCGCGGCTTCCACGGGTTGGGATAAGGCGAGGGCATCCTGAAAGAGTTGCTGCTGAAGAAAGGGATTGAAGCCCATTGCAGCCATGCCTGTGGAAAATTGCTGCATCTGATTCATCCATGCTGGATTGAACTGAGGCTGAGGCTGGGAAAAGTGGGGTTGGGAGGGGATATGGTTGTTGGGCTGCATGTGGTTATTTGATAGAGAGTTGGGCCACTGATTATTGTGTGGTACTTGAGGGTGATGATGTGATGTTTGTTGGGAACGGCTTAACCCGATGTTATTTGTCGCAAATAGGGGCTGTTGGGAACTTGAGTGCGGGTATTCTGGTGGAAAACCATTTCCACCTGCTGGCGGCACCCCATTAAGTTCCCGAGAATGGTAGCCGTTCATGGGAAGGTGCATGCCGCGTTCCATGCGCGCGCTTGTAAGGGACCACCGGGTAAGGGAAAGATGGAAACTTTAGCGGAGCGCCGGGGAACGATATATGAAGGGGATGCAGCAGCAACGAGGAGGACGGCGCAAGGGGGAGTGGACCTGAGGATGTCAAAAATCGTTGCAACGGTCGATGGGTCTAGTCGAGTTTGACCCTCACGTGCCACCACTGACCAAACAAATCTGACGCGCTAATTAATTGGCGCGACTCTGGCAAAAGCCTCAGCACTCAATGAGGAATCGGGTTAACCCCGAAGTCTTAGCAATAATAGTGATCTTTTTTCCTTCAACTCTGCCGGAATATACCACGTGATGGCGTCGCGCTCCCTCTAACCCCAAGTTCCGGCCCCCACTTTCCACATTTCTCCGGACTTCCTTCCGCCATGTCCATCCCACGCTTCCCCCTGCCTGCGGCACATCTCTGTCCGCACCTTTGCGACTTCCTCTCGTGCCAGGGGTGCACTCAGCGCACTTGCACGCCCAATTGCAGAGAATATCTCTGCAGGATGGAAGGGCACGAGTATGACCGGTGGGATGACAAAGAACTTTATAGGAGGACAATTTGTGGAGAGCAAGGCGACTGAATGGCTTGAAGTGCATGATCCGGTGGGTATTAACAGCAGCTTGTATGGCAAAGATGGCAAAGATAACTCACTCTCGGTTCCTAGTCAACGCAAACCGTACTCTCCAAAGTTCCACAGACCACTAATCAGGAATTTGAGCAAGCTGCCGATGCTGCATCACATGCTTTCAAGACATGGAGCAGGACCAGTGTGCTCACTCGCCAGCGATTTGCTCTCGAGTAAATGTAATCCCAAAGTATGCGAGTAGTAGGAGTGCTTACTTAGTTCCAGGCTTCAACACCTACTACGCAAGAATGCTGATGCCATTGCTGGAAGTATTGTCTTGGAACAAGGAAAGACTCTTGCTGGTATGGACAATCAGTTGGTAGTTGGTGTGGTTCATCGATACTTTGTTCAGATGCACACGGAGACTTGCTCCGCGGACTTCAAGTTGTGGAAACTGCTATTTCTGCGACTACGACGCTCTTGGGCGATAAGATTGAGGGTCAGCAAGTTCTCTCTTGAAATTTATTATCTAACACCACTCTAGTGAGCAAGGATATGGATACATACGTAAGGAAGCTCCCTCTTGGTGTTTGTGCAAGCATCGCTCCCTTCAATTTCCCTGCGTGAGCCTCTCGTTGCCATTGGGTCATAATCATGCTGAACTAACACCAGCATGATCCCACTGTGGACAATCCCTATGGCAGCAGTCACCGGGAACACCCTCATCGTCAAGCCTTCGGAGCGTGATCCTGGTGCGGCGATGATAATTGCAGAACTCTGCCAAAGAGCAGGTAAATGCCCCGCAAACTAAAAGTTGCTTTATAAAAAGCTAACTTCATCACCAGGACTACCTGATGGTGTTCTCAATGTCGTCCATGGTCAAGTAGCAACCGTGAATGCTATCTGTGACCACCCCACCATCAAGGCAATCAGCTTCGTCGGTGGCGATCGTGCTGGAAGGCACATTTTCGACCGGTAAGTTGCACTTTCGAGAAGATAGGGTTGTTACTGAAAGTAGCCATAGGGGAACACAAAATGGTAAGCGTGTACAGGTGCGGATATCACGATTCTACACATCCTCCTAGCCAATTCACACCCTTGTAGTCGAATATGGGAGCAAAGAATCATGCTATACTTATGCCCGACGGTGCGTCCATTACCTGCTAGGTCAGAATCAGGGCTAATCGGTTCACCGTAGCCAACAAGAATCTCGCTCTCAACTCGATCATTGGCGCCTCATTTGGTGCGGCTGGACAACGTTGTATGGCAGTATCTGTTGGTAAGTCTTGCATTCGCCATCAAACTGAATGGTTGTCCTAACCCTTGTTTCAGCGATTCTTGTGGGTGAGGCGCAAAATTGGCTTCCCGAACTCGTCGAGCGTACCAGAAAATTGAAGGTCTCTGGGGGCTTCGAGCCCGGTGCAGATCTGTGCGTTGCTGCCTCTTCCCCGTTTTGGTGACAAACAAAATTAATCACTTCCCCAAAGTGGTCCTGTTATTTCCCCAGCGTCCAAGCAGAGAATAACGGGTCTCATTGCCTCCGCTGAGGAGGATGGAGGCAAGATCCTTCTTGATGGTCGGGGTCTTGTCGTTCCCGAATATCCTGATGGCAACTTTGTGGGCCCTACCATTCTCGAAGCTGGCACCAGCATGCGATGCTACCAGTGAGTTCAATTTTTCCCATATTGTTGCCAACCCACCGTCATAAAGGCAGGAGATATTTGGTCCTGTCTTGGTGGTCTTGAAGGCTGACAACCTCGACGATGCCATTGATATCATTAACAACAACCGTTACGGTAATGGTGCCGCCATCTTCACACAGTCTGGTGCTACTGGACGCAAGTTTGAAGTCGAGGTTAACGTTGGCCAAATTGGTATCAACATTCCTATTCCTGTCCCTTTACCCATGTTCTCTTGGAGCGGAAACAAGGTGCGTTCGTTGGTGTTTTGTAGTAGGGAGTACAGGTGTTAAACATCAGACAGGGTAGTGTATTGGGTGACATCGGCTTCTATGGAAAGAGCGGTATCAACTTTTACACCCAGAACAAAGTATATTGTCGGCATATTGGCGTCCTAACTTATACTGACGGCGTTGTGATTAGACCACTACCAGTCTCTGGAGGGCGGAGGACGCCGTTGGTAACCGTGCTACTACAGCCATGCCCACCCATCACTAGGTCGGATGATGCATATAGTTATTGCCTCAACTTGCTTCCACCCCTCATACACATTCGGCGCTTCATCACGCTGCTGAGATCCGGTGTATATCCACTACATATAACTACCAAATGCAACGGATCTGTTCCTGATTCCACGTCTACTTCTCCAGTACGGCATCAAGGAATGCATTTGAGAACTTCGTGATCTGCTGAAATATCTTCTCAAACCCGTCCTGCAAGACCTGCTCAATAGCCATTTCCTCGGCTTTTGCAGCATACTCACCATCCCTTCGTAATAAGGATCTGGTATAGGTTTTCCATCAATGTATGAACCCCATAGCCGCACCTCGGCTGTTGCATCGGGAGGCTTGATCCTATCAAGGTCGCGGAAATTGTTCTCGTCGGAAGCGAGAATATGTGTGAATTCGGTAAAGTCAGATGCTCGGACTTGGCGTGCGATCCGGTTTATAGGAACTCCGTGCTACGTTCCGAAATACTTGATCAGCTCCCGCCAATCAAGTTCTGCGGTGGCCTCAGGGAGTACCTTTTTACAAGTCGCTATTGTCCTGTCAAACCACCCCGAGAGTGAGAGAGAGAGAGAGAGCGAGAGATCGGGTCCATTAAACGCACCGTTCGTCTGGTCGTTCACCGACGTGATAGCTCGCAGTGCCCGCACTGTCTACGATAATGTTCAGCCCGCGCTTCTTGGCGACGTCAGCGAGGACGGCTTCGCCCATTGGCGAGCGGCAGATGTTGCCTGTAAGAGTCGTTGAATAAATGAGTAGAAATTTGTTTTAAATTTTGGTAGAATAGGACATGTGGCATAGATTAGGAAGTACTCACCGAGGCAGACGACGAGGATTTTGAGTTGGGGTTGTTCCTGTTCTGAGTCCGACATTTGTTGAAGAGAGGGATCAGAACGGAGTGATCACAGATAATTAGAACGACCCCGATATGGCAATGTCCACATAGGGGCTTGTCTCCAAGTGGCAGCCTTCTCGCCACACACCATCTAGCCACATGCCCTCGCCACCCATATCCGTGTTCCTAACAACCATCGCATCGCAGCCAGCTTTGCGTCAGCGTCAAGGTACACGTCCGAGTCGGGCTGACAAGTCTGCCCCGCAAATCAAATCTGAACTGCTTACTTGCAGAATACATCCTCCGCATACTTCAAGTCAAGAAGATCCCATTCACATCGTACGACCTAGCCTCCGATGACGATGCCAAGAGGCTGTGGAAACGCAAGGCTCCGCCGGGTCCGTGGGTCGACACTTACATTCGTTGACGGCTTGTGCTCAAGGTGTTGCCTGTAGCTCACCAACAGTTGCCCGGGATGTTAGTTGGCAGTAAATTCCCTGGTGTAAATATATCATCGCCTTCACCGCTCTACCTAACGTCTGATGATCTCCCGGTAGACTTTCCAAGATTTGTGCGTGTCCCCTACCCCCGACTAGCAGCAACCAAACGCCTCACTGTCTGCCCTACTAACAGCGAGGAGGCAGTGGAATACGACGAACTCGACCGTTTCCTCCGACTCTCCGAGACATGGCAAGAGGACTCAGATAACGACGACACAGGCACAAGTGCCAGACGCAAATTACCTCCCGCCAAACCGATCGGCGTCCCTGGGGCCATGCTTCCGCTGCAAATGACACCTGACCACCTCAAGAAAAAGATACTCGCACAGCCCCCACGCTCGAATTCCGATTCTTCTAACAAGCAGATACCGGTGAACAAACGGATGGGGTTGATGGATATGGGTGATGAGTTGAGTGGGTTTGGGTTGCAGGGTGTGAAGGTTACGGAGGCTGACTTGTTGGACTTGGTCAAGGATTTGGGGTTGGATGATGATACAGCTGGGGACCTAGTCAAGGGTTTGGGTGGGAGTGGAGAAGGTAAAGAGACTCAAGAGAAAGAGTCAAAGGCAGAGGCAGAGGCGGAAGACGTGAAGGAAGTTGAAGGTGCAAAGGAACGGGCGAAAAAAACCATTAAAGGGATTTCTTCGTGATCATGGGACTCAGTTTATATGCAGTGTTCTGAGATTATAGGTCGGAATTATTACGACGGACAAAAAAGTAAACAGTTTACAATACAGCATGGAAGAGTCCTGGCCGTTTACCCCAACCCTCACTCGTCCCCTTGGTGTTCCCCAAATCTCTGCGATGACCTCCTCCTCAGCTGTTCTCCAGCCGCACGTGCAGTCGTATCTGGAACCTCTTCCGCAACATTCGTTGTGGAGGGGATAACCACCTCTGGCGTCTCCTCGGCCTCAGGCCTTACACTCTGCTTGGAGACGTAATTTACCAGAGTGCAAAACGACCACAGAGAGATAAAACTCACAATCCGCGAATGCGAAGATACATGATGTCTGTTTAGCTTGGATCTTCGCTGCCTCGGTGTACTGTTATTATTTCGTGCTTGCGAGGCTGACAGAGGTTCCGTTGCCTGTTCGTATTTGGGTTTTTGCGGAGGCTCGGCCTCGATTCCGTCAGGTGAGTGGTCAATGGGTACAGGTAACATTGTTGGGAGGATGCAGGAACCAATCATCAGAGAGAGGATGACAAGGAAAGTGCAGGAAGCGAGGAATGCGGCGAGGAAGGGGAAGCGCATGGCCATTCCACTATAACAAGCCACTATCAGATGGGCATGGAAGGGGTAATTAATTGAAAAAATGTACCGTATTCCACGAGGAATGGCTGTCCCACGTAATGAGGCGGAGAGTACGTTTACCTCTCGCACTTGACCATCTCCAATGCTCTTCCAACCATCCCGGCGACCGATTTCGACATATGCAAGTACATTTGTTGTGCTGCTGATAAACGAGTCTAAGAGAGATACATCTATGTCGATGATATTGGGTCTGGTAAGGAGCCAGGATACTTTTGGCGAAACTGCAAGTGCCTGTAGGCAAAAGAGTTCAGGGGTAGAGCTGGAAAGGGTTCGAAAGACTACCTACAGGTCGACTAACTGTTGCGAGGGTTCTATTTGAGGATGTTGAAAGGGTTAAGCTGGTCATGAAGTTCCCGAGCGACATATTGGGCTCAGACGCTGGAAGTGTCAAGTGGACAGATATGTCGTAGGGTTGTGCGAGTTTCAAAGGTGGCAATGACACATGTGCATAAGGTGTTATGAATTCGCTAGACAAGACTCGGTCAGGATCTCTACGTCACGAGGTTCCGATGAGACCCACCCGTATTGCAGGTAAAGAGGAACTTCCCAGCCCACGGCGAGGTTCTTCCAGACCGTCCATCCCGCAAATAACGATAGACAGACCGCGACTGGAATCAGGAAAAGACAGACAATTATGGGAATAAACTGGGGCGCATATGAACGCAGAGTAGATATGCCGTTCACTGCCACCGCGTTGAGCAGATTTAGAGGCGCGACGAGGGCGGAAGAACCAAGGCCCAGGACACCCCGCGAAGAAACACTAGCATAATCAGGCTCTGGGGTCGCCCCTCTGGAGAACTCCTCCGGTTTGATTGGCATGTCAACGTCGTAGAAAGTCGTGAAGATCTAGAGGGCCGAATGCATGATTTGGGTACAAAACAAGGCGACAAGCCTGGCGGATGTTCATGCTGTTCCACGTGATCAACACGGTGTTATACAAACTACGTAACTATTTCTGGTTCTCTCGACCATGAAGAACCTGCTCGGTCTTAAGCCCTCTGCACCTGCCATTACCCAGTACATCGATTCTCTTGCGGGGATTGCAAAGGCGCCTGTATCCAAGATCCCAGAAATCAAATCATACTCTGATGCCGTGTACTTTAACTACTATACCCTGGGTATCAGTCTGCTCTTTGCTCCGAGAAACGGATACAAGCCCAGGACTGGGCTCAAGTTGTATGAGCTTGAGCAAGACAATCTTTCCTTGGACAGCATCGACATCTACAATGTCCTTGAATCCAGCACTGGTGACAAGTCCGAGCCCTCACGCCCAGAACAGGCATTCACTGCTTTCCCTATCTCACCTCTCACCCTCCCCATCACCGCCCAAGTCAAAGACAAAGATGGAAAACCCAATGCCCGTCCACCCCGGCTTGATATCACCCCAGAGACATCAGGGAAGGATTTTGTTGAGGCATTAGGGGAGCCAGACCGGAAAGGGGGAGGGACAGGGCCTTCCTCGGGATCTATCAATATCTGGTGTGAATGGACGAAGGATGGGATTATGATTGAATTTGGAGGAGTACAGGCGAGGGGCGCGCATGCTTGGGAGACCGGAAGGGATGCGGTCTGGAAAGTTCTGAGTGTGTTTGAGGCAGGAAAGAGGAAGTGAATGATGTAAGAATAGGACGAGGGCCACATGGGGTTGACAACTGAATGTCGCCAGTACTGTCCTTCCATGTGATTAGAATCCCACAAACGTGTAGAAATCCTGCCCCTCACGATATACCTACCTCTCTGCATCCACCATGTCAGTACCCGCCGACTTCACCACCCTCGACATCTCCGGCAAGTTCATCATGGTACACCATCTCCCTCTACCGGAGGATGCGAAAAGCCTGACCGGGTATAACAGAACAAAGGCCTCAGTGGCGACACGGATAGGATCCTCGCTCTTCAAGGTGTCAGCTGGTTCAAGCGCAAGATCATCTCCATTGGCACTATCACTCTTTACATCAAGCATTACAAGGACGAGGACAACAACGAGAGGATTGACATTGACCAGACTATAACCGGCGGCATACCTGGGACATCCGAGCACAGGACCCTTACCTGGACAGAGAGGGAGAATGAGGACCATGTCTTTGGTTCTGTGATCGGAAAGTCACGACGCATCGAGGTCGAGCAGCTTGATGTAGAGTTCTTGAAGACCGACTGGACTGCGGATACTGTTGAGCATCATGTCATCCAAGCATATGCAGAGAGCAATACCGCAAAGAGTGGTATCAGATGGATTGCAAACCAGGTGAGTGTGGTCGATGCTGGAGTGCAGGAAGTTCTGCTTAGATCATTTCAGGTTTGGGGTGTTGAGGTTGTCAACGACGAGAGGAGATATGCTCGCCACGTTGACTTTACTGGCCCCAAAGGCGAGAGTATCCAGGCTAAGCTATTCTACGACTACAGTCAGTGGTTTCTGCACGACGAGAACATTACTGACAGCCAGACGCACAGTTGGTCCGCTCGACTCGTAGACAGAAAATGTCTTTTAAGTTTAATATTATCTTATCTGATACTCGTGTGACCCTGAACTTTATTGTCATTCTCTTTCAAATTCTCTCTTCCTTCACCCACATTTCAGCATGCAGGACTCCTCCCCTGCAAGCTCCTCCACCTCCCCGCCCTCATTCGTCCTCAAAGAGCGTGATGCCTCCAAGCTCTGTCTAGAACGTGGCATGGTCTCGCCTACGCCCCCATCCTCGTCAGCAGGGGTCTTGCCAGTATCGCAGACCGACCGACCACCCCCACCCCTGCAAAAGAGGCTATCTGAGAGAGTTCTCAGAAGTGTTGCGTTACAGTGTCCTGGGCTGTATTCGCGTATAAAATGTGTAGTCTTGTACATTAGAGGGCCGCGGCCGAAGGTGGATCTACCACGTATGTCCCCCTTCATTGCCCCAAACGACCTTGTTGACCACCGTCCTTAGCGTTCAAACCACTGCTGGACAGAAAGTATCGCCTTTGGGATCACCATATCATCATCCCACTGGAATCGTCACTGATCAAGCTCACTCGACCACTGGCCGCCCCATGGCTCTTCTTCATCCTTGCAGCGGCATACATCATCGGCTTTGCTTTCTTCGCCCGCGCACAATCATTCCTTACTCCAGCTGAATCGTTTGTCGGCTGTACTTCAACATACTGGCTAGCTCACGACGAGTGTGGGCTGAATGGCCAACTTTGTGGCCCGTTCGGGGACAACTCGTTTGACTTCAGGTGTCCGGCGCAGTGCAACAACGTGATCTTACAAAACCCCAGGACGGTGGGGAACGAGCAGGTTGCGTTTGTGCCACTGATTGTTGGAGGAGGTGACGCGAACCACACATATCGAGGAGATACGTTTATCTGTTCTGCAGCCGTCCAGGCGTAAGTGGCTTATTTTCGGTCCCCGTAGCATAGTATTTAACTTCTTTTGCAGTGGTGTAATTTCAAGCTCAAAGGGCGGTTGCGGGAGCTTACAGTTGACTGGAAACTTCACAAATTATCTCCCACTGACAGAGAATGGTCTCTCGTCGATTGGTTTCCCGAGCATCTTCCCTGTTTCCTTTCGCTTCCTCTCACAAACCTCGCTCACGAACTGCAACGACTTCCGCAACGAAGCGCTTGCATTCAATATCATCATTTCCTGCCTCTTGTTCCTAGTTTTCCGGCCCAGACCTCTTGTGCTATTCTGGTCCCTCGCATGCATTGGCTTTTGGCATGTCGCCCTCTTCTCCCAGCCCATGGGCCCTCCACCTAAAATTGATCTCGCATTTGGCACATTCCTTCCTTTGTTATTCGTTCTGTACGGATTCTGGCGCCTCGCATTCCGTTTCGTGTTCCCCATATCCACGATCAAAGCCCCTATCGAATCATGTATCCTGTACCTCTCCGGATTTTGGGTGGGTATCCTCTACAACCTCACCATTGACAAGATCCCCATCTCGCGTCTCCTTGCAACGGACATCGCCAAACGACCAGGTGGTCTGACGGCATTCATCATAGTGCTCATCATTTTCGCGGTACTGGTTGTGAATCAAGTTCGAGTGATCAGGAAGACCGGATGGTTGCCATACTACGCAGGGTGGTATATTGTGGGCGGACTGGTGATACTGGTTTTGGCGCTGTTGCCTGGGTTGCAGTTGAGGTTGCATCACTACATTATTCCGATGGCACTCCTACCGGGAACAGCGTGGCCCACGAGGCTGAGCGCAATCTACCAGGGATTGTTGTTGGGTATGTTTTTGAACGGAGGGGCGGCGTTTGGGTTTGATTCGGTTTTGCAGACGCCAGAGGAGGTAAGCTTGTTGCTACTCTGTTTGGCTCCTTTGCTAAAATGGTTCAAAACATGGATCATGATAGTTGAGGCAAGATGCACCAATGGGTTCAATATTACCTACTTTCCTGACAAATTCAACTAACTTCAATGCGAGTATCCCGTTTGTGAACCAGACGATTACGTGGGATGTACTTCCAGATGGATGGGACGGGTTCTCATTGCTTGTGGATGACGTACAGAGGTATTCAGGCACGGCGCTGAACTATTCGCTGGCAGCACTGCAAGAGGGGATTCCCCATTTCTTCAGATTGGCCGTGAGTGACCTCCCTTTCTCCAATTTGCACCGGAAAACAGGATGCTGACACCTGGCTGTTTCATCTAGTTTACGTTCAACGGACAGTCGGGTGATTTCACGATGCCCGCTACATTGTGGCCGAATGGGACTTGGGTGGATTCGCTGCCTGGGCCCTCTTAGAGCAGCGGTGGTTGGCTTTTGTGTAGCGTCCTGGCTACTCGGAGCGCTCCCCCCCTTCCGTTGCACACACTTTGTCGATTATTGTACATCACATCGTATGACAACACATATATTCATTCCTCAGGGGCTTGAGTACCCAGAAGGTTATATAACGTTCCTAGCGACCGACGGTAATAGTAAAATTTTCAAGGAGGTTCGCGGCGCGCCCAACTCAGAAGTGCCCAAAGGCGGCTCAAGGGATGTCCATTGACAATCTGATAGGTTATAGGGCATGAGGCTCCGCCATATAAGTTAATTCTTCGCATGTTATACCTAGCAAGCGAATATGGGGAGTGATTTATCCAGATAAGAAGGTATGAAGAAAGGTATGAAGATAAGTAGTGGACAATCAGTGGGCGATTGTGTGGGTTGCGGAGGTCCCGGCGGTTGGGGAGGTGTAAGCCTCTGGTTATCACGTGACTAACAGGGGAGATGCTCTGGTGAGGGCTGAGAGGATCCCCAGGCAATGGCTGTCGCCTTGCCGAGAGGTAGTCAGAGTGAAGAAACTGCTGGGCCTGAGCGATTGGTAGGGCCGACTGAGCAGTCCGAAACGGATGCCCAGTGGCTGTACCACATCACTAGGGAGTAGGTGGGTGGGAGCGAAAAACTTGCGAGGATTGGGCACAAGGAGAATATCCGAGTGAATAGGATAGAGAGAAATTTTTTATTTTTTATTTAGCCTTGGCGAAAGGCTGGATTTGTTAGTGTATGGTTTAGACGGGCTTGATGTATTTGGTTTGGGTGATTGGGGGGTAGGGGGGGGGAGGAGGAAATGGGCGTTGCCTTTTCGGTGGCGGTTTTCAAGCGAGTTCAGCTGGTACATCCCAACTTTGTTACCACCGGCGGCGCGAAGATCGTGGTTGGCTAATTTGTTCTCGATTCGGGTTGCGGATACATGAAGGCCGAGGAGCGTGGGGTGACTTTGAATCTTTAATAATTGAGAAGATAGGATCAGTAAAACAACTACCGGGGCGTTCAGCTGGTAAATGCATCCTGGGCTTGTGAACACCATCTAGGGATGGGAAGACGATAAAATGGCTTGATACGGTTGGAACTGTCAGATATACAAACAAGGCCAGTACTATACATACAACACATGTCTCATGGCTGAGCATCCCAAAGATAAAAGTACAAACTAGAGTTACACATTCGTGAGTCTGCATCGAACCGGGCTCAATTTAAGGGTTTCTGAGCCCGGAACATTACCCAGAGACTATGTGACCCTACGGTATTGTCGAACTCGTCTCGAATGTCTCCCAACAGTTCATCGTACTCCATCTCGTTCTTAACCACCCCGTAGCCACCACCTTTCAAAATTGGCGTCTTCAAACCCCGAAGCCCCGACAGCAAATTCTCCCTCCCATCAACCCCGTCCCGTCCAGCCCAGCCACCCAAAGGAGTTGTGATGGAGCTTCGGTGAATGTTCACAAACCCACTCCGTCGAATGAAATTGGGCAACTGGGAAGTGAGGTTGCGCCACATCAGCGTTTTCTCGTCGCTGAGCTTGAAGAGCATTTTGTAAAACTTGGCGAGCGCGGGTCCGGATTTCCAATGCCCAACCTCGAGAAGTTGAATCCAGCCTCCTGGCTTGAGGACCCTGTACAATTCGTCTATGGCGTGCGGCCATTCGTTTTCGCGCAGGCCTGGGATTAGGAGGCGTTGATGGACCAGGGCGAATCTATCAGTCCAGTGAGGAGGGAGTTCCAGGACGGACTGGACTTGGAATCTCATATTGAGGGGGAGGCTTGATGGGTCTGGGAAGAGGCCGCCCTCGATGTCCGTGCCGATGAACTGAGGCTTGGACATTGTTTCTTTGGCTAGATCTTGAAGCCAGATCCCTTGGAGCGGATCTTGAGGACAGACAGATCGTCGAGAGATAAAACCACTCACCCGTCCCGGTACCAGTCTCAAGCACCCAGTCTTCGTCTCTGAGCTTGATTGGTGCATGAAGAGCTCTGTTGTCAGTTGTGCGTAGAAGGAGTCTGCTCTGAATAGTCAATCTATTCCCTAGTATTCGTAAACTAGCCCAAGGACACGGAATGAACTGAATGCTCACCTCCACCGTTCCTCTTCGTCGTGTGGAAGGTTGTACGCGGTTCCGGACGCCTTGGTATATTTTCGTGTTACCCGATGCTGAATTTCTGGCATGTTCTTGGGGGGGCGTACAGAACAGGCGGCGTCCACCAAATTCTTAAATGCCCTTCGAGAGGGTGCGGAGAATGGAGGAGCCCATGAGTGACCCTATGTCTGGTGATCACCATGCATTAACCTTTTATCAAATTCTGACGGGACCTGTCCGTGAGTCGCCATTGATAAGTTGCACGCATGCAGTGACACCTTTCCGTTTGCAGTGGTAGGTGAAAACGCATGAAGGGTCGACTGACTGCCACATCTCTAGGCCCCCCATCTTTCGTGTGAGCAGGACCAAGCTATTTGCAATAACCGGTTGCGCCATCTAGTTCCACTTTTGTGGTCACCAACCTTTCACAATAAGTTTGTCGATCATGGCACGAGGCACCTGTATCACCTAACCCATAGTAGGTAGTAGCAAAGCTATAATGCCCATTCCCATTGCCCGCAGTCATTTGTGCCTGTGCTGGTTTTGCACTCCACTACGGGTATTTGTGAAAAAAAAAGAGATTGAAGGTATTTTGGACCGTCTTCAATCACATGGAGGCAACGAACATGTTGCAGAAGACTAAGCGGAAATTTTTTCGTGGGGGGGGAGGGTTCCTGATCTTTCGAGGGAAATTTCCAATAACCTGGATAACAGGGGATAGCCTGGGATAGCCTGGGATAATCCATAGGCAAGCATCTCCGCCGAAATCAGCTGCGTGTTGCCTTGTGGTCTCAACAAAGGAACACGCGGTGCTATTAGTACCAAGCCAGTCCTTGGCCCGGCTTCTTCGTTTCCTGCAATCTGTGAGCACCGATGGCGGGTTCCACTGTTCAAGCCCTCCCGTTCAGTCAAGTTCGTAGTGTATCCGTAAGCCGGGGAGCGGTGCTCTGAGTGCACCGACTTGTATGGGAGTCTATATTATGCTTAAAAGTGGAAGGGGAAAAGGCGAACGAAAATTGGGCAGGCATGGAGCGTTTGGTTGGGGCCAAATTTGTTCGGCATGCCACGAGATAGATATTGGCTGCCCCGAGGGTGGGTCCTTAGCTTCTTTCGAAGTGAGGTTATGCCACATCAATCTGAGCTCGAAGAGCATTTTGCAAAACTTGGGGAGTACGAATTCGGTTTTCTAATACCCAACCTCGAGAAGTTGAATCCAGCCCTCCTAGTTTGGGAACTCTGCAGAGTTCGTCTGTTGCGTATGGCCACTCGCTTTCGCGTAACCCCGAGACCAAGAAGCTTTTGGTGGGCGAGGGCGAATTTATCCATCCAGTTCTACATAGGACGGACTGGACTCGAATCTCATGTTAGAGTGATGGGTTAATGGGTCTAGGAAAAAGCTAGCCTCGATGTCTGTGCCTTTGCTAGATCTCGAAGCCAGATCCCTTGGAGCGCATCTTGGGTACATACAGGACCTCAAGGCGGTTTGTCAACTTGTCCAGCCCGGTGCCAGTCTCCAGGATGCAGTCTGAGCTTAACTGGTGCATGAAGAGCTCTACTGTCAGCTGTGCATAGAAGGAAATTATTATTCTGAGCAGTCAAAGAATGCGGACTGGGCGGAATACTCACCTCCACTGTTCCCCTTCGTCGTGTGGAAGGTTGTACGTGGTTCCGGGTGCCTTGGTGTATTTTCGGGTTGCCTTATGTTAAATCTTTGGTATGTTCTCGGGGATTACAGGACATGCGATGTCCGCCTAAATAAATACCCTTCAAGCTCGCAGCTGCGGCATGGAAACGGGAAGTGGAGAAGCCCGCGAGTTGGACAGATCATCAAACGAGAATGTGGCGGGCGTCCATTCTTTCTTTGTGTATTCAAAGACCCAAGTCAACCAGTCATTGCCTGTGTGTGGTCTGTGAACTTAGAGACCTGATTGCTCTCATCACCCACAAGGCACTACGAAGTCCGTGGTGTATTCATGAGCCCAGAAATTCGGAGCGCTACCCTCCCACGCAATTCCAAAATACACCGGCTCGGCACGATACCGATCATCGAAGGCTGTTATCACAGCAGATAGAATTTTCGTGAATCCGTGGTAGTGTTAATCAGATAACGATTACTCCACATTGGCCTGCTCAAACTGATCTACGCTATGCACCTATGCTGACGCGCCCAGGATCTAGTTCATTTCTTCTGTGGTCAAGGCAGTCGCATGGTGGCCAAGACATTAGTCAGACTCCGGGAACTGGCTCGACATTCGATATTCATGGCAAGCTGTCGTGGACTGGTGTCTGGACTATAATCTTCCGGCTCCGAAGGCCCGCAGGCACGGTTTGGGCAATAATAGGAACTCCCCCTGACTTGGTATGGGTATATAAAGACCTCAGTCATTGAGACGCTTCAGCTTCAGACTCTGGCTCAGCCGCAAGCTCAGACCCCCCAAAACCTGTGTCTCTTCTATCGGCGGTGTTTGATTAGGAACCTGAGAGGATAGAAGACTGGAGAAGCAAACTCTGGAAAGATGGAACCACGAGAGAACACACGGCATCAGCGTCAGGAGCAGAGATGGAGGAAAGGGAAGCAGAAGTTCATGAGGCCTGAACGTGAGTTGTTCTGTCTAGTTTTTCCTTTCTTTGGAGTGGGGTGTACGGTTGAGTGTAGAACAAGATGCACGTTGTAGTTGGAAGAGTGGTCACATGGAGAAGGACTCGCCTGGCGAAATGCGCGGTTGTCACGACTGATTGATCTTCCTTTGTCCCCTTTGACTTCTACTTATCCTCTCTCCATCTTCTTCTCTTCTCTATCCGTCGTTCTAACCCTTGGCGCCCGGCACAGATTTTCTAAGGACAGAATTTACCCGAGACGAATGGTTGTGCCGCCCCTGCTCACAGTTTGATCGCACAAACCTCAACAATAAGCCACTACTTCTCCGTAAACGCTCCGCCCTGGGTCACGAACGAGTGTCCCCATCCCATCAAGGGTGTGTTGCCCAGTGGGACCGCCACTTGGAAAAGAAAGGGGATATGGAATGGGGGGCTGCGGTTGACGATACCATGCAGAATCAGGTGTTTGATGACTTGAGGTGGAATATGCCGGACGCGAGGAAGGGAAGGGATTTCGTCAAGGTGTTTGTAGAGTTTTGGGTTGAGGATGTTGCTGCCGCTCTTGAGGTGAACAAAGGCGAGAAAGAGAAAGAACGGGCGAGGCCGACATGGGCAGATTTTTTTGAAGGGATTGAGATCGAGTCAGTGAGGTGGGATGTCCCCGGGGATGTCTATGGGCAGGGTGGGTGGGGGCTGGCGAATCTAGGGTCCGCAGGAAGAGGTGAAGGAGGAGGAGCATGTGTGGGGAAGAGTTGGATGGAGTCCTGGGCCTGAGCCTGAGCCTGTGAAGGAGATGCAGAAGGGGAACAGGAATGAACCTGACGGTGATGGATGGGTTGTTCAGGCTGGCAGGGGGAGGGGAAGAGGGAGGGGAAGAGGGAAGCGGTAGGGGTAGGGGAAAGGCGCAGGGAGGCGGCGGTGCGCAGAGGACCAAGAAGACAGTGGGTGAACCTCGGGGCATTGGTGCTAGTGCAAAGAGAAGGGGTGGGAGGGGCGGAGGACAGAGCAATCAACGCCAACAGGTTGTTCCGACTACCAATGACAATGTTTTTGCAAAGGTGATTGCGAGTTTTGTTGAGCCCATATTGTTGTTGTTTATTAACTATACAACTAGCTTCAGGTTGACGATGGATGAATGGACGTCTTATGCACAACCAGTCATGTTTTGGGTTTCTTGTTCAACAATTGGATTTTCTGTGAACCTTTTTGCCTTTTGGGCCGTCACAAATGGCGCAGCAATAGGAGCCAATGGGTCCTAGCAAGCTTCGTTGATTACCATGTTGCTGCCGCCTTCTGGCTGGACAAAGCAATGGGACGAACGGACCAGACAGTATTTTTATATGTGCCCAACCATCCCTCATCCCACCGGGTTAAATCCCAGCTGAGCATGCTCTTAGATTGACATGAAGGTTTCACCTCCTCGCTTAACATGGTTGCAATCGGCTCACCCAGAAACGAGTGGGAAACTGCGGAATGGGGAATACATTGGGCCTCCACTTGGGTCGGCGTCACTCTTACGGAGGACGTTCGACTTCACCCTATGCAGGCTCAGCGCTTGGTTATAGACGACGGTTCTTTGAAAAACTAAAAGATAAAATGGGGTAGGCTTAGTATAGCAGCGTGAGAAATTTCATATTAGCCCTGGTCGAGAATTTCTTGGATTGTAGTCCCGGTCACCGTCCAGTTACCTTGGTATTGAAACTAAGGAGGGGGAGATGGCCCGTGTTTTACCATCGTCGCTGACCCCGCACGTCTGCATTCTCCCCTCCCCAGATCTCTCAGAGCTCCTCGAATCTTCGTCACTACCTCCACTACCAGAAATTCTACAGTCCTTCTCGCCCCTACCCCAAGGTTCTGAATCATGCTCATTCGCAGAGGTGGCTAGAAATTAACGTCATCCCATTTCTTGGTTATAGTGACTACTCGAACGACAACATGGACTTCAGTACCACATGCAACCTTCGCCTTGCGTTTCTCGGACCTGGTCGAAATAGAAGACGCATGTAGAGAAGACGAAGAGCGAAAGGCGATGCGTGTGATCGATTGGGTTTCCGGAAGAATTGCCAAGAGGTGTGCGAGGTGGGTAAGCGAGGTAGAGGCAGTCGAGGGAAAGGGGGAGGAGAAAAGCGGGTGGAGGACACCCTGGTGGGATGAGGTGAGGAGGTGTGCGGAGGGAGATCATGTTCCTTTCAAGCATGAGGGATGGAATCACCCTGTCTCCGGTAAGTCCTAGTTGGTATCTCATCATGAGCTGGGCAGGTGCTCAAGGTCGGATGGTGTAGTTATTCTGGCTGCTTCGACTACTGCGCCGAATCCCTTGCAGGCTATCGCTGCCCTTCATGCTAGACCATTACAATTTCCACCTTGGGTCGATCCCAATTGCCTGAAGTATACCTTGATTATCCACCCACAGAATTCACCTTTATCTGATGAAGAGTGAGTAGCTCTTAATGGGTCTCACGTACGCTCTTAAGTTCGTTCTTTCTCTAGGGCTACCGCTCTGTTTAATGCTGTCACGAAACAATTCGGTCTGGATGTATACCTACTATCCCTCACCCTTCCATCGCCCCCACCGCCCCCGATCCCAGTCCCGCCGCCTATAGCCCGCCTACCTCGCCCATCCATTCCAGAGTCACCGCCGATGATGCGTAACGCTGCCAAAAGGAACAGTGCGAATGGATCTGTCAACGTATCATCGGATGCCGTCTTCCCCAATTCTTTGAGGCTGTTGCAGGATGATATCCAGGAGACCTCCAAGTTCGCGAGGAAGTTTGTCGTCGGATGTCTAATACCATGGATGGAGAGGAATGTACTGGAATGGAGTGAAGCTGTAGGTCTAGGTCTTACTCTAGCAACCATTGTGCTAAAAGGGCAGAGTAGTTTACGAGTAATCGCCGCCTTCCTTCGCGATTGTTTTCATCTACGAGAAAGCTCTTTGGAACTCCTTCACCGTCGCCAGCGCCAGCACATCATCCTTCCTCGCCTGTGGTAACCTTGCCCAGATCGTCTACATCATCGATCACTGGAACAAATGCTTCCTCACCTCCGTCCCGGCAACGACGTTTGGCGGAATTTGCGACGATCCTCGGAGATTACAAACTCGCCGTTACGGTTTGGGAATCTTTAAGGAAAGAATCAAAAGGCGGCTCAGTACGTTGTCCATGGCTCTGAAATCATTCAACTCGATGACGCAGGACCCAGTCAATCTAGGATATTTTGCCAATCCTCCTCTCGCCTTCCCCCGCTCTTTCTCTGTATGCATCAAATTCACTAGCGAGTTTAAATTCTAGAAATGATATGCCGCCACAAGCTCAAGTACAGGCTTTACTTCATGCGGTGAGGTGGGAGGCTGGAAGCACACCTCAAGACTTCTTGAGCGATATGATGGAGGGTGAGCGATGGTTGGTTTGGGCTGCAGGGAATGTGTGTTTCTCCTTCACTGCCAACAGGCGCTTGCTGATGTCCCAGGGGGTTAAACACAGTCAGAGGAGGTGCCGGCTGCTATGTTGATTGCTCATGCTGCATACCTGACGTCCAAGAAGGGATCGAGGCGTAGAGCTGCTTATTGGTATGCCGTAGCTGCCAGTAGACTAGAGAAGTGTGGTATTGTGAGTGTTGCTCCAGTCCATCATCCCACGCATTCCTAAGCGATCATCTCTAGAAACCGTTGACAATGCACTTCTTGCGCAAGGCGCAGGAGCTCTACAGATTCAGATCATCGAAGGAGCTTTCACCGTCGTTTTGGTTGGCAGAAGGGAAGGAAGTCGGTGAGCGCCCATGGTTTGACACTGTCATGGCCGGAATAGAGCATCCGCTAGGTTGGTCCGACTACCTTTCCGCAAAAAAAGGGAAGGGCCAAATCTGATATCACTGAGTAATTTAGGCCGGTTGTTGTATACTACGGGGGATGTGTTGTCTGCTGTCAAGCTCTTTCTTGGTTTGCTGCGTGGTTCCGATGCACCTGGGATTTATGGTGCCCCTGAAGAAGAGACTAAACAGCCGAGCAGAGACAAGCTTACTCTTGATGATTTTCGTGTAGCCTTTGGGGTACGCATTTTTTTACTTATCGTCCGTAGCCCAAGCTGAATATTGTCAGCATTTGAAAGCCACGCAACCTGAAAAAGTAGTCAAGGCAGAATTGAAATTACCTCTCAGGTTCTGTCAAGTGAAACGGTCGAGATTGCGATTCGTGGATGATAGTTTATCTAAAGATACTCCTCTTTGGGAGAAACGTGCTGAGGATTGGGGAGGGTTTTGGAGATCTCGAGGTGGGAAAGAGGGGTTTGCGGAGAGTGGGGATACCATTGTTGGAGGTTCGTTGTTATGGTTTCTTAAACCGTCTTGAGGCACTGACGCTACGACTGGTAGAGACGTTCTGGGTTGACCTTGCTTTGCAAAATTCGTTGGATGCAGAAGTGAATTTGTCGGATTTAACGCTGGTCGTGGAAGATGCGAGTTCATCTCAATCATTTGTGGATGTCAATACCACTGAGGATGTTGTATTGGGTCCCGGGGAATTACGCGTTGTGGGTATTACTACTTGACATAGAGACAACAGGTTCATCTCTGCCATCCAGGTTTCCATCTCAGTTACAGTTCGACGCTCCGGGACCTTCACCATTTCCCAGGCCAAATACAATTTCCTCTCCCTTCTCCCCTCGACTGAACCCCTCTCCACTCGAGGCCGAAGGCTCAACGCCACCCCTGCTCAACGACAACGGCCAGCGTACGCCCCGGATGTGTTCATGAAAGTCAACGTAACCGAAGGGACCCATAAACTCGGTGTCAGCTTCGTGGAAAACAGCAAGGCGAGCCTGCTGCAGGGTGAAAATCGGGTCATGAATCTATGGCTATCGAATATGGGTGCCAGGCCTATACGTGAAATTTGGATGGTTCCAGATCCAGGGGATGAGATTTGGGTCGGTGATCGCGTCGAGGGACCTGAGGAAGATAGTGAAGGGGGCAGCGGTGCAGGGTTCGAAGCTATCACATCGTCGAATTCGCTGTCACCCCCAACACCTTTGAAGATTCCAATCCCTGATGGCGTTCTTGAGGCAGAAGAGGGTATGAATCTCCCGTTAACTTTGCACGTGGAGAAACCGGGCTGGAAGGAGGTTTGTTTGCTCTTTGTATATCGGGAGGTGGGCAATCACTTTACTGGCTTGTAGGCTGTCATCCTGAGGGTGTGTTGTAGGATGGATTTGATGCCTTTCATACGGCACGGGTGTCACGAACCGTTGATGTGCATCCACTCTTCTACCTCACGTCAACCGCCAAGCCGGATCGGTCATCTGATGGTCAGCTTGTTGTGATTGTTTCCCTGAGGAACCTATCTAGTTCCGTAGTTCAGCTGACCCAACTATCGACACTTAGTCCTTTATGGAGTGGCTCACCGGTGGCAGAGGGCTCGTTGTGTGTACAATGCTGCTGGTTTCTCTGTTCAAAACTAATTTATGGAATACAGGCCTTCGCTTCCCCCGGCTCAATGTTCCAATATTGTGCTGAAAGCTAAGCGGTGGACAAATGGACAAGGCTCCCATGAAACTACAGCGTTTGTGAAAGACAAACTTAATGACACATTGAACGGACGTCCTGTGAAGAAGACGAGCCCTCCACCTATAGACTTGTGCTGTAGCCATGTCGCAGAGGTATATTCATGTCCTTCAGCGGCGGGTCTCTCCGTGTTGATTAGTTTTCACCCAGTCATCAAGCGCAAGAAAAACGACCAAGCAGGAGACGATGATCACATTTATTCATGGCAGCCGACGCAACTTTGTCTCCAGACACATTTCCGATGCTCACCCACATATTCCCACTGTAACACACCCATACATCTTTCCGCTCTATAATCCCACCTCCTTCGACATCATCCTCTTCTGGGAACTCGCCTCCACCTCTGTCGCATCTGCTGTGTTGCCCTCACCCTCTGAGTCCCTTGCCTTCTCCGACTCTCGTTTCTCTCGTTCCCCGCGCCGTCGTTCGGGCCATGTCACCATCCACGGCCTCACCCTCGGAGCAACACACGCGCCATTACAGAGTATCATCGAGGAGGTCGAGAATGCCAAGGTCAAGAGGAGTATGTATGCGGAGACTGTGAAGGAGAATATTGAGGTGCTCGGGGCGATTAGAGGGTGCGAGTGGAACATGGAGATGAATCCGCTTGACGTAGTTGTGCAGGGTATGGGAGAGGTCGCGCATGATTTCTCCGCAGGGTAAGTTTTTGGCTTTTGACTTTTGGTTCTTCGTGGTTCTTTTCGCTTGATGTTCTTGCCCTTTGCTTCTTGTGCCACCCTCTTGGCGTTGACTGATCGGAGTTGGATGTCACACAGACCCTGTCGGATGTCTGTTGTCTTTATTATTAGGAACTATTCGCTAACACACGAAGCGGGATTTATGCTCAAGGTGGGCGGCGCAACACACTCGCCGTCTGTAACCTCGTACGTAGATGATATATTTCCTCTGAGGACATCAGGATCTTGACAGAACCTTTTGCAGACGGGTGCTACCGCCTCCCTACACCGGCCGGCTCAGTTTCCGAGGCACGATTCCACCATCCGGATCACTTGCACTGCACCCAAAGATGTGGATTACTCGTCCAGGGACGTACAGTCTTGACGGGTGGAGGTTAGTCACTGAGGTATATGAAAATGATAGTGCAGCACAGCCCGAATCCACAACATACACTTTGGCCTCCAAACCGCGGAAAATTCGCCATCGGTACTCTCAGGAACGACCGGTATCAGATCGGACATTCTTTGTGATCCGAGACGCTTCTCGTGCACCGTAGACGATATATAGATGATGTGCTCATGCACAAGAAATGTTTATAAGTGAGATTGTATTCGATCATCAACGAAAGTAACAGCGAGCGTCAGCTTTCCATGTCTCCAAAAGGTCCCAAGGCATAAGTAAGGCGGGGAGAGGTTGATTGACTGAAGCCTTAGGAAGAAGCATCCTTCCGATTCTCGGCGTCTCTCTTCTCCTTTTCGGCTTTCTTGAGCGCCGCAAGACGGATCTGCTTGACTCGGGTATTGAAGTATGTCTATATATGAAGCATGAGATGGGGTATTTTGGGTGATGTGTATAATGTCCATACCCCAAGAACGAATTGGACGGCATTGAAAAACGGCACCCAGAGCTGCAAAGTTGCGGGTGAGTTGTAGACATTTCTCGCCAACAGGTGAAATTCTCAAAGCAAAGGACCCACCTCGACAGGAATGTATTTTTGTGCGATGAAGAACGAGATGGGGGAAACGGTCCAGGAGACCTTGTTGCAAAATCAGTCAACGCCGTCGAGTCACGGGAAAAGGTGCGATCCGCATACCCGAATGACAGAAAAGAAACCGGATTTCACGGTTTTGATGACTTCATCAACAGACTTGGCCCCGTTGATAATGGCCATAGAGGCAAGGTAGGCTACCCAGTGACGCAGATAAATAAAATTGCACGATCCATGGAGAGAAAACGATTGACCCACCTGATGCTTGAATGGGCGAAACCAACAAATTACTCGCCACAATCTGGCCAACCTTTGCCGCAGTGCTCGTTTTCCCTGCGAAAGCCTTCTGCAGCAGCCCAACGAGTAAATGGCTCAAGGGGGCCGACACGCAGAAACCGTAGAGGCCCATCTTGACGGCGCGACTGTTGATGTGGGCACGCGAGAGTGCGGCAGCGACAAAAGGTGCATCAGGAGAGACTTTGGGCGGGGGGACGCGTGCAATGTTGCTGCCCAGGACCTCTTGCAGGAAACAGAAAGTCGCTATAAGGGGGTCGTTGGTTGGGGGGGGGGGGGGGTTGGATTGTTATTTGGGCGTACCAGTAGTGAAGGCCTTGGTGCGCAAGGGATGCCGGGCGAGCTGAGATAGATACCTGACGAGGAGAGGATGGGGTACTGCCTTGACTGGTGCAGAGCTCATATTGTCGGTGCAAAGGTGTGAACGTGGGACTTGTGGTTACCGAAGCCGGCAACCGGTTACACATATCCGGGTAACATTCATCGACGGGATACACTAAGTTACTCTATGAAATACGATTAAAGATAGCCACCGCATGTTCTATCAGTAGGACAAGTCCCTAATTATTTCGACTTCCCCTTCACCCTGCACGCGTAGCTTGGTCAGAACCAGACCCCTGACGGACGGAGGAAAAGACACACCATTCTTTGACATAGTCTGCTAGTGACACCATGCAAATGGTCTGCCAGACACCAAGGCCGATACGGGGTGTTACACCACGGTAAAGGCCTTTCATGCCATTTTCCCTATAGATATACCTGAGCGTGCTCAAAATTGTCAATTTCTCAGGGCGATTTGCAGTCGCAGCGCCCTTGGCCATCGATTGCATCTGAAATTCAAAAGAATTAATTGGACGAACGAACATAGAAGCACAAGAACAAACTTCAACGCGGATGACTTCGATCGGCTGGTTCCATGTCGCCAAAGCACCACCAACAGTCGAAGCAAAGATCTTATCAACGGCGCTAAGACTATCGGTCTCGCCCTTGCCACGGACTTTGCGAATCAAGGATTCGGCTAGACGGGCGAAGCCCATGCTGTGATAGCCCGTTCGGCCTCTAGCAGGTTGCAGCTACAGGAGAAACTGTCTTACCGAGAGCCCCAGTTCGTGCACTGACGAACAGCCACGGCATTCACGCCCTTGTTAACACCAGCAATACCCTCGCGGCGGTAGATGTCCATGAAGACAGCCCATGTTGACGGGGGCTTGGCACCGGAAGCGACAGTCTTTCCACGAGTGATTTCAACCGTTTTCATACATGTCGTAAAACCTGATGTCCCGTCATCAGTACAAGTTGCCAGCACATCATTCCATCAATGGAAGGTGAAGATTTAGTCCGCTCAGAAGACAGACACGAGTTTTTAAAAACCTCTCGACGGGAAGGATGGCGTGACTCACCCATAGTGGCATAAGCTTGAGCGACACCACCAGTCATGCCACCGAGCAAACCAGCAACACCAGGGTTAATGCCGGCAGCAAGGGAGGCCGTTTCGACCTCCGAGGCGGTGAACACGAGCACAGCTCCCTTGGTTGAAGCCTCGATCCATGCCTGCGACACGAACTTTCAGTGCGTGGTATTGTAAAAGCATCAATGCCAGTAACTGACCCATGGAATCAAACCCTGATAAAAGCCGGCAACACCACCACGCGACCAGACAATCTTGCAAGCCTGCCACATTGTCTGGGACCGATTGGCAGCCATCTGGGTTTTCAAGACCTCCAAGGGTTGACCAAGTGTCGTGACCTGCACAGGCGGACGTCCAGTTACAACGCCATCCCAGGTTACACTATCCCAGAGAAATACTCGCCTCCTGTAAATGAACCGTTAGTCGCGTGATTTCTGATATTTTATGTTGTTTGGGGTGTCACTCACAAACTAAGCACACGACGATGCACGAGTCACAACGCGTAGCACGTCAGAACATGCGCGTGTATAGAGAAGAGAACCATACCATGTTCATGATACCACCTAGACGACCAATGAGGGATGAGCTGTCAACACATAATAAAATACAAGAAACTTACCAACGGCAATGTTGGACCAGCTGACACCTTTCTGACCAGGTTCTCTTTGGACACCCATAATGAGCGAGACACAGGGAGAGAAGTGGAAAGGGGAGGGAGTGGGGGTAGGAGGAAGGAGAAGTGCTGGCGTGTTAAACCCGCAGAAAAGGGACGACAGGGGACCAAAAGTAGCCAAATATTGTCCACCGCCACGATCGGACTTGACCCTTGATCCCGCCAATCACACCATGCTTTCTTTGGCCCCTCCCCATTCTTCCCCTCCGTGCCCTATCATCTCGACATTTCTCCTTATCTTCTGCACTCAATTGTATAATGTCCTTACAGTTGTTTCTGTCTTTCTCGTTGCGCACTCGTCGACCCACTACTGCATCGTTCTGCACTCTTTTACGTGGGGCCGTCTACCTAGGTCGCGTATGTTTCTCACTCCGGTACGCGTCGCTCCAGCGCGGGAACCGGAGGTCAACCACTCATCTCTGTTCCGCGACATGCGCCAGCGGACGAAACGGAACCGGATAATCATACATCAAACAGTTTCATTGTACGATCAATACGGGTTCATTGTAGAGGGTATGTGGATTTCGTCAAGCAAATTAGAAAGAAAATAAGAAACGCAAGGGATCCGTGATGTGGTATATGAAGAATAAAGAACCGTACTACTTACACAAATAAAGCTTAGACGATGACAAGGAAAAACGGGTTGTGGCGAACTGGCCAGGGTAAAGAGGCGGGTAATCGGTGCAAAGTCGAGGTATGTCGTGAGTCGAGTCGAAAATAGTGAATGGAATATGTCGTCGTGTTTGACGGCTGGTTGGCACATGGTGCAACATGGGATTAACGTTCATGCTAGCCCGGCCTTTGCTAGCTTATCTGACAGAAGTTGATTGTCGTCGTTTAGTCTGTAACAAAACATGTTTTAGGTCAATGATTCATCAAACACGTTGCAGGAGATGAACGAGAGCAAATGGGAATCGTAATGTGAAGATAAATGCATGTATGTAAGAATGGTAGTGCAAAGATCCAGATGCAATAAATAGCTGATGATCGGTATGCCAGATGCACGGAGCCCCGAAGCTCCAAAGCCAAAAAAAAAAGGTTTAGAAGAATCCATAAATCAAAGCCAATGCGAGGAGCCCACCAATGCAGCTCTTAACTCTGAAAAATTTCACATACCTTGTCACTGTCTCCTGCGCCTCATCTTGTTCTTGTTCCAGATACTGGATCTCCATCGCCTTCCTCGATACCTCTTGCGTCAACTCTGCGATCTTATCCTGTGCGGCCTCCCACTGTTCTTTTATCTCTCTCATCGCCTTCTGATGTTGGGCATGCAGGTCCCCAATCTTCAGATTATGAGCCTCATGCAACTGCCGTAGCTGCCTCCTCTGTTACAGCAGGTGAGGCTGCATTCGAGGCTGTATGTCCATTGCCACTAGGCTTCGATGACGTCTTTAAGCTCTCCAATTCCGCCCTCGCAGTAGCCAGCTCTCCTTCCAAATCCGACAGTCTTATGGCAAGATCACCCTTCTCCTTGGCAATCGCAAGCACCTCCTCCTCATGTGCCGCCCGGAGCTTTGACACTTCCTCAGCCCGGGCTCTGGCAGCGTCCTCTAGATCTTTCGTGTGATGATCTGATATCTCGCTCATGGAGCTCTTCGTGAGGGTAAGCATTTCGGTCATGGCTGTCAGGTCATCCTTCGTATTCGATAACTCTTGTGTCAGTCTTGCGATCTCGGCCATGTGTTCTGGAGCGACTGCTTGGTGCGGCATTAACAGCATCACGAGTTTCATCCAACTGCTTCGCCAGAGTTCCCACCTCTCCCCGAGATGCATCAAGAGCCGCCTTGGCCTTGGCGAGATCATCTTGGGTTGCTTTGAGTTCCAGTTTCGTACTGTTGAGTTGCTTATTGAGCATCTGGACCTCAGACTCGAGGGAGGATGCATGTTCGGCTTGGAGTTCGCTGAGCGTGACCTGGTTCGCGGCTTGGATTTGTTGCATGGTAGCATTCGATTCCGCGCGAAGTGCCTGCAGCTCTTGGGAATGCTTTTCTCCGGCTTCGTGCTAATTTGAACGTCAGTTATCGTAACCCTAGAAGTGCACGGAGAAACATACTTTGGCATGTTCAAAGGCTTCCTGTAAAAGCCTTCCATGCTCATCCTTGACGGCCTGGACCTTCGCATTATATTGAGCTTCTTGACCCTAGGGTATGACCATCAGCACCGAAGTATTCCTGTATATATATTTGCCGCTATCGTACCTCGAGTTGCGCAGTGAGAGTCGCGATCCTCTCCGTCAAATCATTTTGTATCATTATGTACGCCCTCTCTACCTCCTTCAAGCTCGGTCCGATGAGCTTCCCCAGCATCAACTACAGCTTTCCTCGCGTTCTCCAGTTCTATGTTGGCAGTCTTCAAACTTCCTTCAGTCGCCTGCAATGTCCGCAACAACCTCGGAACGTTTCTCCTCCGCCGCAGCCAACTCTGCCCCGTGGCTCGTCCGCAATTCCTCGACATAACTATGATGTTCCTTCTCGAGGGCTTCCTTTTCTTCAGCGGCTTTGGAGATTTCTCTTTCGGCCTCCGCAAGCTTGGCTTCAAGTCCCGTGATCTCATTCTTCAAGCCGTCCCGCTCGTCCTCGAGGCTTTCCTGAGCCTCCTTTAACTCCAGAATTTCAATCTCGAGCTCTGAAACTTTGGTGGCTGTTTCCTCCCTCTCAGCCTTGAGAGCACTGACCTGAGATGTCAGGCTCTCAGCTTCCTGCACTTTACTTTCGAGTGCAGTGATTTTCGTCTGAGCCTCAGCCAAAGCCGAAACATGTGCTTGCTTCAGCAGCTCAGTCCCTTGAGCGATGTTCTCCAAATCAGCACGAGCCTTGAGAAGGGCTTCGCGATCGACGGCAGCCACCGCCGCCGCATCGGCACTGGTGGTGTCGTGAGTGTCCTTGAGGGCTTCGAGGCTTTCCTTGGCGCTGGAGACTTCCCCAGTAAGGGTTTGGAATCTGTTCATTGAGTTTGGCAACGAGTTCACTTGATGATGTCGCTGCTGCCTTGGCAGTCTCGAGCTGGGATACTATTGGCAACTTATCAAGTGTAATTTTGATTGAACGCATACCTCCTCTTTCGAAGACCCAAGAGTGGACTTGAGCTCCTTATAATCAGCCTCTAGTCTGGCAAGGGTATCCTTCCTCTCCTGCAAGCGTCGATTCCAATGTTGCTCTCGAGCTCTCAAGCCCAACAACCTGAGTATTCCTGTCCTCAACTTCGGCCTGGACAGCACCAAGGGAGAGCTTAAGACTCTCAAGCTGCCCTTCTAATTCAACGATAGCATCGTTCTTTGACTTGAGCTCCTCATTTGCCGTATTGAACTGCAATCTAGATTGAGAACCCCCCCTCCAATCCGGTTTTATTGGTAGGAGCTGCATACCTGGTTCCGGAGATCTTCCAACGCCTTGCCGCCGCCTTCCTTGAGTTCTTTGATGGACGAGATAGAACCAGGCCGTGTCGCTGTGGGCTTACTCAACGAAGATATCGTGCTAGACCGAACCGGCGCTCTAGAAGTAAGCCCTGATGTCGTTGAGGGTTTAGTTGTTGAAGAGAGACTGGGTCTTGGTGCGGGTTTCTTAACCGCCGCCTCTGACACGGGCGCTCGGGGTCGCGTAGTCGCGGACTTGAGTGACGAAACCGACCCTGAAGGAGAAATGACAGATGCGCGAGCAGCGGGGCCCTCCGCAACCGTTTTGCCGCTAGCAGAAGATGCGAGAGATGCTTTTGAAGTCGCTGCTGGCGCGAGGGAGGCGCGACGATTGGGCGTTGTAGGCGCTGCTGCACCGGAGGCGGAGGCTCGTGCGGATGCGGGTGTAGGTCTCGACATGCTGGTGGATTTCTTGAGAGGTGAAGTAGTGGTGGAGGTTGTTCCTGCCGGTTTGGAAGCTGCGCTGACAGTTGAGGTCGTTTTAGCCGTAGTTGTAACTGGCTTCGTAGTGGCAGAGTGCCCGAGTTAATGGTCAGTCACGTCACAAATCCTGAACGTACACGTTGGCTGCTCACCTTACTCGTGCCAGCAGCCTTGCCGGCACTAGTAGACATGCCTCCTCTCGTTCTGCTCGTGGCAGTCGCAGCAGTGGTTGCTTTCTTCACGGGCGCAGGCTTGGGTGATCCCGTCACCGGCGCCACCGGTTCTGCGGGATGAGCCTCGACTCCGTCAGATGAAATATTAGCAGCGTCCTCGACTGGGGCGTGAGACTCTACGGCCGTCTGGACGACATCTAATTCATCAGCTACTTCGTCTTCCTGAGTCGATACCATAACTTTCAGAGATGGATCGCTTATTGACACCTCGTGTTCGTCATGAGGACTTGCAGCCCTATTTGATTCAGAGATGTCATCTTGATCTGCGAGGGAAGGCGAAGGTGTCTGCGCGTCCGTCGCGGTCATATTCCGAGGGCGAGAAGTTAACCGCCGGGGCTGAGGATGACAAGCTGGAGGGGAAGTGGAGATTCAAACTCAAAACACACTCTGAATTGCCGGCTTTTTCTGGACAACAACAGCACATCAACAAGGGACAACAGCTGCGGCGCGCCAACTCCAATTCGGTCACTCAGTGTCATAGCTGCCCACCTTGGGCTTCAGCGTAGTCTACAACAAGGCGGAGGAGAGATTCAAAGAAGTGATGGATGGTTCGGCGAGCGTGTGGTGGTTGTAGCTCAAAATCGAGATCTAGAAGAAGAGTCAAGTCCAAGTTGGCTTAGGGCGGCTGGCACTTGACTCACAGAGCCTGGATCAATGGTAAGTTTTGTTCCTACAAAAAAAGGATCGTCGTTGATTCTAACTCTTCATAGGAAGCTCTTACCATTCGCCAGTGGAAGATTAACCCAGCGAGCCGCCAACACCCGTCCAAAATGTCCGTGGGCCACAATCATGACATCACGAGAAACCGTCCCTTCCTCCAGGTACCGCCTATGATACTCACGGACTTTGGCAATGACATTATCGACGCGTGACTGCATTTCCGCTACACTTTCGCCTCCAAGATAACTGGTTTACAGATGTCAATGAGACCATATCAATAAGGTCGCGACTATTCTCACCCGTCTTTCCAACCGTCCCATCCTGGATTTCTGGCCAGAATCTCATCGGTGACGAGTCCTTCATAGTCCCCTGCAACATCTTGGTTATATGTGTCACTCAGATACAAAAAGGTCGCACCGTAGTCCCATTCTCTGACCTCTTCTGTTAGGACATGATTAGGCACTTTAGTAACGTCCTCGAACAGGAGATGAAAAGTTCTATGGGCCCGCATTCGCGGTGAGACAAAGACCGTGCAAAGGTTCTTAGGGTCAATGAGGCCTGTGGGTTGTTTGAGACCGCAGGCCTCGAGCTTCGATGAGTGTTGTGGCACTTACGGCTCTCGCCCACTAGCTTTGTGGCGGTCGCCCTCACCTGCTCCTCTCCATGAGATAAGAGTGGAATATCAGTAGTTCCGGTCTACATGGAGACCTGAGCCAACTTTCCCCGAATGCATAAATTCTGGTTTACATACATGTCTCCTGTGTTATACGGTCTACAGCCATCAGTATGTCGACGAGGGCCAATATGTGACCGACCCGTTTAAAGACCATTCCGTCTCCCCTAGTGTTCAAATGTCAGAGTGCATTCCTGCAGTGGGTCGGAGCAGCCTACCGTGTCGAACGATAAAAAGCCTTGGCATAGGACGGGGGCGCGACATGCTGAATGTATGTTTATCGAAGCTGCGGGTCTGGGTCTCTTAATCAATATTCATCTTGATTGTAAATTGACGCCGGGTCGGAGCGAAACGTGACCTGACACGGTCAACACCAGCCAATAACACCTGTCACCAGAATACTCGCTGCAGGCGATCGACGCTTCAATGTTCGACGACTGTAAGCTCATTCTCTTGGCTCTACGACAGATACACTCATTCTTGATATACAGACGTTGAACACGCCACGAGGACGAGCGGGCTCCCGGCAACTAGTACTCTTCCACTACCGCAGCTCCAATACGAAGGATTTGAGCCGTCCGCCTACGAGCCTAATGACCCCCGTGCGGATCTCGACGAACTGGCCCAAGTACTCATAATATCCCGCACCATCTCAAATCCGTTGCTCACCACCGTGAACAGATAGATGTGACAGGAGCCAACGAACCCGTTGCTCCCATCTTCGAACTCGGTCGTGTCCAGTTCGCCTTCCCAGCCCCTCTCATCTCCTTCGTCGTCAGCTCTGATCTCCTGGCTATGGGCTTTAACACAAACCTCATCGTCCTCATCGAGCTTTCACATGCTGACCAGGTGGTCAAGATCCAAATACCCCGCAAGACCACCGAACTGACCCTCTACAAACTCTTCATGGATCCTTCCGGTCGACATATTATAATCACCTCGAACCAAGGTGAAAATTGGTATCTCTACAAAAGCTGGAAGAAACCCCGGCTTTTGAAAGGGTTCAAAATGGTGATTGAGAGTATAGCCTGGAACAAACCTGCATTGTTGTCCTCGACACATTTGACATCAACAAAAGAGTTACTCATCGGTGCGCGGAATGGGACAATATACGAGGCAGTGTTGGATGCTGAAGAAGATTTCTTCAAGTCTCAGGAGCGGTACTTGCAGTCCGTATTTTCGCTACCAGAGAGACATCCAATTACTGGCATCAAGTTTGACTATTTCAGCCCAGCGGATGCAAGGAAGGCGTTGGTCGTTGTGACTACAACCACGCGAATTTACCAATTTGTGGGTCCTGTAGACCGGAAATCGGAGGAGGTTGGGAAAGCATTCTCGCAATTGTTTGCGGGGTACAGGGATACTGCTCCTAGTGCGTATATTAACAATCATTTCTTCGCATTGGAACGTGAATTCAACTCGGACAGAGATCCTTGAACTTCCTGGGAATATCCAACGCTCGGATTTGCAATACTTTACTCCAAACCCCGACCAAGCCCACTCGGTCCCAAGGCGGATGGCTTGGCTGACGGCTGCTGGGATGTACCACGGCTCTCTCAAGATTGAGACAGAATCCGAGGACCATATTGACGCTGCGCAACTCCTACCATACCCCAGTAACTTCGGGCTTAGCTGTGGCCGAGTTCCCATTATCGTTAGCTTTGACGGAATTTCATTTCCTCCTCCTGTACAAGGACAGGGTCGTTGGTATCTGCAATCTCAATGACCATGTAGCATATGAGGAGAAGTTACCCGTGGTATGTGTTACTACGTCTTGAATATGTCCTGCTCAACTCGAACTGTTGTGTGCAGAAAGCGAGTGAGACAGTACTGGGGATGGCTGCTGACCCAGTCCGAAAGACGTATTGGGTTTTCACAGATCAATCTCTATTCGAGATTGTTGCCGGCAATGAGGATCGTGATGTGTGGAAGGTTTACCTCGAGAAAGGGGAACACGAGACCGCACTCCGTTTTGCGAGGGTACGCCCTGCATCTCTCGTTTTCATCATAAAGTTGGGTAACAGGGTGATAGACTGCGCACCAACGTGATCAAGTGCTTGTCGCTCAGGCAGACGGATTTTTCAGTGGGGGGCGATATTTCCAAGCGGCTCAATGCTATGCACAGTGTTCAAAGACTTTTGAGGAAGTCGTTCTCAAGTTTTTGGATGTTCAGGAACGGGATGCGCTTAGATCATATCTTATTTCACGGTTAGAGCGCACCAGGAAAACGGTACGGTCAGACCTATTTTGATAAAGGTTGTACTCAATCTCCTGTCCATCAGGATCTGACGCAGAGAATGATGCTGGCGACGTGGCTAGTCGAGTTCTATCTGAGCAAATGCAATGATCTGGATGATATTGTCGCCGCTGAGTCTGTATCCCAGGATGTGGATAACTTGCAGACTGAGAAGGCTATTGTCGAGGAGGATTTGCGCCACTTCTTTGAGACTTACAAAGTGAGTCGCAGCTGTGACAGACCAATAATGCATTTATCAAGTCCATTGGGTAGAACAACCTCGACAAGGCTACTATTTACGCACTGATACAAGGTCATGGCAGGATTGACATGTATCTTTACTTCGCCTTGACCGTTGGGGACCATGCTCGTGTCGTCGAACATTGGGTATTGGAAGAACAGTGGGCAAAAGCCATTGAAGTTATCAGCAGTCAGGTGCGTTCATGCATTCTATAAGTAGCATCTCGAATCATCAAGGGTATCCACAGAATAACCTCGAGCTCTACTACCGCTTTGCTTCGGTCCTCATGCACAATGCACCGAAAGAGACCGTTGATTCCTGGTTGCGTCGGCCATCCCTCGATCCGCGCCGTCTCGTTCCCGCACTCCTTCAGCTCCAACACGCGCCCCGAGACCCACTGTCACCGAATCAAGCCGTACGCTACCTGAACCATGTCATCTTTGAACAACATAACACGTCATCCACCATCCACAATCTCCTTATCACGCTCTACGTCTCTCCGTCCTCGCCCTCCTCACCTATGCCTTTGAGAACCACGGCACCAGAAGATGACGGACCCCTCCTCCGCTTTCTGTCAAACGCGCCAAGTGACTCGATTACGGGCAAACCGTATTATGACCTTGACTATGCTCTGCGGATTTGCAAACTCGCAGGACGGACACACCCATGTGTGCATATTTATGCCAAGATGGGGTTGTATGAGAATAGTGTGGACTTGGCGCTGGAGAAGGGGGATCTAGAATTGGCAAAGATTAATGCGGATCAGGTGCCGGAGGAGGAAGACCAGGTGCTGAGGAAGAAATTATGGTTGAAGATTGCGAAGTATGTTGTACAAGATAAGAAGGATATTAAAGCGTACGTTTTTTGGCCCACTTTCACTTGTGGCTTAACATTGCCGTGATATCGATAGAGCGATGCGGTTCCTAGAGAACACGGATTTACTCAAGATCGAGGATATCTTGCCATTCTTCCCTGACTTTGTTGTGATTGATGATTTCAAGGAAGAAATTGCACACGCTTTGGAGGAGTATTCCGCGGATATCGAGAAGCTGAAGAGCGAGATGGACGAAGCGACGAAGACAGCAGAGAGTATCAAACAAGATATCGCGGCTCTCAAGAATCGATTTATTACGATCAACTCGAAGGTCCTATGCTCCAAATGCGAGCAGTTATTGCTCACGAGGCAGTTCTATGTGTTCCCTTGCCATCACACATTCCATGCTGATTGTCTGATTGGAATGGTCCGTTGCGGTATTTTCTCACTGTGAAGATAGATATCTGATTTATAACCAAAGGTCAAGGAGTATTTGCCACCTCATGCACTGCGGAAGATTGTCGCGTTGCAGAGTGAGCTGACAAAGGAGGCCCCTGGTAGTGCACCTAAAAATTTGGGGATCAGTAAACCATCGTCAGCAGTACCCGGCGGTGGGTCACCCATTCGCCAGCCAACAGTACAGCGCACGCTGTTATCAGCTAATTTCGGTAACATTGCTGGAATAGGGAATCCTTTAAAGGGCAGTGCACAGGCAGCTAATCTACTTGGGCGGAGCGTCATTACTGCAGGTGACCGATTGAGGGATCTGATTGTGCCTGATGCGTTGGCTGCCATTGTCTCTGCGCCAACATGGATACCTGGCATGAGCGGAGGGGGAAAGAAAGGGGCGGTGGATAGGGATTTGGGGCAAAAGGCAGAGAAGCTAAGGACGGAGTTGGAGGATGTATTGGCAAATAGCTGTCCACTATGCGAGAGTGTAGTAGCGGGCTTAGACAGGCCCTTCGTGAGAGAGGGAGAAGTGGATGCTTCGTGGGCGTTGTGATCTCTATGCTTTTGCTAGTGCTGGTGCTTAATGGCTCGGGTTTTGGCTGTCTTGTCATGGTGATCAGAGCTGTATAACACTTTGAAGGGGTTGGATTGGACCTGGTGAGTTTAATGGTTGATTTTCTTAGTTCTGCCTGCTTTGCGGCGCAGCCTCGCAGCCCTCCGGGTGCCCATCTGAATAGCGTAATTCAACAACGGGGAAAACCGCAGCCGAATAGGCCGCCACCAAGAGCCACCAAACACACCTGTGCCTTGGCCTCTGCCAACCTGTGATTCTCCTCTGCTTGCTTTTTGCGCATGAGGGTAGCTTCTCGTCGTCTAGAGTGGGGCGAGTAAGGAAGGTCAGAAGGTATAGCAGTGTTGTAGCGGGCATACCCCCGGATCTCTGCTTGTTTCTCGTCCTTCAGCTCCTGTTGTAGCTTTGTGATAGCTTCAGCCTCTTTGATCTTTTTCATGCGATCTTGCCATTTTTTGGTTCTGACGCCGGGTGGGAGGTGGGACCGGCTGAGTAAGATATTGTTGGACGAGTATCATGATGATGATGGTAATGATGAACATACACTGCTGCCGATTTGGGAGACTTCCATGACTTGCCGGAGAGACGGCCATTGGAGGATTGGGTGAGCTCTACAACAGGATGATCAAACATGGGGAGGAGAGGCAGAAAAGGGAAGGAAGGTTTTTTAATAATATTTATTGATGATTGCCGCTCTCCAGCCAGGGCCGCCCTTTCCTCTCTTCTGTCAAGCCTCAGTTTCTTGTCTCCTAACCGCCATGTTGGGATCTGTACACTCCCCTGATCCTAGTGACGACTACCTCAGGCGTCTTCTTGATCAACGCACAGCTCGCGCAGACCCCCACGGTCTCTATTCCGCTCTTTCTGAATTTTCTGACACACCTTCTATCTACAGCCATGGCTTCTTCTCACCACGACCAAGCGACGGGCCCCACCTCGATTTACCACCAACTGGTTATCCCTACAAATCTCCCACGTTACCTTCAAACCGTCGTCTCCTCGACGACCCCAGCACAAGTATGCTCGACCTCGACGAGGACGTCCGCTCCTCCATGGCGATCTCGGAGACCTACGACCGGGACGACAAGGATGACAACAAGGTACTAGAGGCAGAGGGGGACGAGGAGGACGAGGACACGCTTCCCCACACTAGCTACCTTGGCCCCAAGATGCGTTTTCACTCTCGCGCACCTTGGGAAATGGAGGACGAATCGCTCCAAGAGGGAGGTGAGACGGAGGCAAGCCAGGGCAACTTTGTGAGCATCCTGACAGGTGGGCTGGGCAAGGCGAGTCTCAAGTCGCGTTCTTCGAGTCCGCGACCTTCCAATTTCGCTCGGCCTAGCGGCGAGTCCAGTCGTTCACAAATGAATTTCAAACGCTCCTTCGAGACCACATCTTCTCATATTTCGCATCCTCGCGGTGCCCTCTAGTATGTATTTGATTTGCTGTTATGCTATGCTTTCACCGTCATAACTTGTCCCTGTTTACCCTAGTGCTCTTGCTCAGGAAAGCCTATCCACCACGTCTCTGGGTCGGCCACCCCGTCCTGGGCGTCAAGACGGCCTTCGTGGAAAATTCTCTTTAGGCAGGCTTCGATCACATTCGCCTACGCCGCCCTCGCCTAATCCCTCCGTAACTCGGCTGCCATTGAATCGCCCGTCTTCCAACACTCCGCCGTCACCACGCGCCAGTTATGACACGACTTCCTCCGCACTAGATGTTCAGGCTTTCCCTGGCCTTAGCCCTCGTTTCGCGGAGCGCCGACGATCATTGCCCCATCCCGACGAAGGTGTGCATCCCTACGCAAATCCTGATCTTGTAATATCATATGCTACGGAACGGCCTCCCCAATCTCCACTGCGATCCGCTTTACAGTACCCAGGGGTTCCTCGTAACGACTCTATAATTACGGTAACCGAAAATACACTTCCCACAAAATCCACTTTAGCTCCAGACACACCGGCGGCCCCAGCAAAAAGACGGATGTCCCACATACAAAGCAGGGACATCTCCCCTCATAGCATCCACAGCACCCTTTTGCAATCGGATTCGCCTAGCCCGCAGAGTGGCACCTTCCAAGAGTCTGCGCCACCGATTCCAACAGGAGCAAACAACATCCTGGGATGGACGGATCGTGCCATCAACCCTGGATTCTCACTTATCTCTTTAGAAGAAGCGCGTGCGCAGCGTTCGCGGACGGCAACTGCACAACCCCTACCGTCCCTGGACTCGGCATCGAGTGGGGAAACATCAATTACGACCACATTTCATAATGCCACCCAAGAAACCTCTACCACGCTTGCCAGCGCCTTCTCAGACTCCAACCACTTTGACAAGGACAACCTGCGGTCGCGCGCACGCTCCATTAGTACAAGTGCCAAGGCGAAGAACCCTTTCCAGTCCTTCGTCGGCCAGCCGAAACCTGAACGAAGAGACTCTGAGCCCACTCTTTCTTTTGGGCAGTTGCCTGGAAAGGACGTGGCAGCTCCGGCGGGTAAAACCCTAAAACATAAAAAGAGCGGGTTTATGAGGTTATTTGGGAACAGTGGGAAGCTCAATGAGAAGGATGAACGTGCAGTACCTATTCCGCCGCCACCGCCTCCGGTCCCTACGATTCCAGATGCACATGCCCTTCCAAGAAACAACAAACTATCTCCCAACCGCATACCGGTGCCAAGTTTGTCGCCATCGTTATTGGAGGCCGCTGCACTGCAGGAGGGTGGCGATTCATCAGCCGAGTCCCTGCAGGCGGCAGCTAAAGCGCTCCCAAGTCCCAAACGCACACCACCCCTCATGCTGTCCATCAACACCGGATCATCCCCAACTTCCACCGATCCATCGTCCAGTAGCAAGGGAAGTTTCCCGCAAAGCGCGCCACCTCACATTCCTGACTTCCCTACACTCAAATTGCGGCCCATATCTACACTTTTCAGCGCTCAATTTGGCGATCACATCGTTACATCCGAGCTCAACAATGGTGAGGGAGACACAAAGGATAAGGGAAGGGAAAGGAATATAGGCCAAGTCCGGCCACAGAGACAAAATTCACTCGCGTCTTCATCTGATCCTTCCTCGGCATCTGCAACATCATTTGCGGAATCGCAATTTGGTCTCAGTCCGATTGCAAGCTCGTCTGCGAGTGCGGCGACTGCGTTGACGACGCCAACAACTGGAGGGTTAATGTCGCCTGTCACGCCTAGCTCTTGGAGTTATGGTACGAGGTTTAGCGTTGAACAGCAATCCGCCCTCTCCCACGTTAATGCTAAGCACCACTCCTACATCGACTCCATACACTGCACTAACCAAAGACCCTGAAGCGGCAGGCATTATCAAGTCCTTGCAAGAGCAGCTTGATAACTCGAGAAGGATGTGGGAGAGACGGGTTTGGGATTTAGAGAGCCATGTGCGAGATTTGACAGGCGAAATTGCAGAATTAAAGGCCCGGTGCGCGATTGAGTGCGAAGGACAATATTGTGAGGCTTGCGGAAAGGAGAGGCAGTCGGGTGCTAGCGCTAGCAGAAGCAAGGACGGTCAGCAACACAACAATGGTATGATGAACAGACCGAGAGCGAGAACGGGTGGTTTGTCACGATTTGTCAACACCCAGCTCTGATCGGTATATCTCGGTGTTATCTAGGGGAAGCGAAGGACGGGAGACGTCCAGATCAATTCCGATCCGGCTTGTGCTTTACCTCAACCGCGTCTTTTCTCATTCCAAGTTCACGTTCGAGATCCCCAACGTACCCCCGCATGTGTCTTTTTACCCTTCGTTGTGTGCCCTTCCGCTCCATCCCCAATTTCAGGGTGATCTACTGTTGTACAACACTCGCTCATCTCTTACCGCGCCTTTCACAACCTAACTCCACGGCTAATACTCTATCGCGATTTTGGTCTACTATCTATCTACCACGCAACGTTAGTTTCCGTTCCTTACCCCCTCCACTCTTTTACTCATGCTCCCTTCTTATCTTCACTCCATTTTATTTCCTTGTGTTCATATCTTTATCGCTTCACCCCCACTCTCTGTAGCATTTACCCACACTTTTTCGAGCTCCAGGAAGCAGAATGGGGTTTTTGTGCCTCACATACACCCCTTCCACGCCACCTCCTCCACTTATTTTATTCTTATTTTTTCTCTCTCTCACCCTGGCTGCTGTTTTTTTTTTTTAATTCCTTGTTTTGTGTTCAGCGGAAGTCACCCAGACCCATTCTTTCATCTATTCGCCCGCGTTAAGTTCCAGGTACCTGCATCCTAATCCTACGATATTCACTCCCACTCCTTTAACACTTGTCCGTCTCTTTGTTGGATTGCTGCTTTCTGTTATCACCTCTTGCCTGGATCCCGATATGATTTCCGGCATTGGAGCTACAAGGAATGTAGCTCTTGAAAATCTAACAAATTATGGCGGTCTCGTTTACTTCCTTGGATACATCTCCCACTTGGTTTACTAGCTTTCTACCGGTTTATGGAAACGATAATTAGCCTAGCCTTTATATACCCCGGAATGTGCTTCCCAAACTACACAGAATAAAAGTCGGCTAAAAAAATCCAATAGAGCAAATAAGATGGGACAAAGGGAAAATGTTCAGAGGCTACTCTTAGTCTACTCTTCGTCATCTGCACCAATAAGCCACCCGATTCCCTTCGAAAACACCTTCGAAGCCTGCGTCGATACCTCATCCACGTCAAATCGTCTATGCCCCGGCTCTGGCGTGCGTGAGCTACTCCCATATCGCTGATGGTCCTTGTCTTCATGTTCACGGTGCGAAGCCTGGGAAGGGCTCGCGCTCCGGTGACCAACTGAAAAGGGGAAATTGGCAGCAACACTTCTGAATGTCCTACTCGCCAACGCGGCTGCGTCCTGGAGTTGACAAAAGCGGAGGCGAAGGCATATGGAACTGTTGCAACTTTGCACGGAGGGAAGACGCCGCTATATTTAGCGTGGCGCTCGTCGTTTGGGATTGACCGCGCCCAGCGAGTCCGCGTACCGATCCCGTGTTTCTGCTGGTGGTGGTGCAGAGACGCAACGAGTGACTTCCCACCTTCGTGTAGCTGTTGTTTCCTTTGCGCGAGATCCTCTTCGCGATTTGTGATGGCTTCCTTCCCGAGACGTCGCCATGCTGTGAGGACGTCATGGAGTTTGTCTGGTGGACAAAACTCCAGTGCATAGCCCAAAAGTTGTAGTTTTTTGTCCAGGTCGTCGAATTCGGGTTGTCGACCCAGTTGGAAACATCCAATCCAGCATACCTCTGTAGCCTCTTGGGTCTTTTCATCTCCTGCGTCAAAATTCGCTTCCCTCAATTTTTTGACAATTGCCACCATCCTAACTGTATTTTCGTAAGCCTTCGCAAAGTCTTCCGCCTGGAGCGCAGTATCGGCGAGCATGGCAAGCGTTTTCACTTCAGCTGTAGCGTCCCCTCTGAAGCCAAGTTTGTAGCATAGATCTAGGATGACTTCTGTATGCTTGTACGCATCATTGTTGCTTGAGAGGACGCGCGATACCAAAGACAGTCGGTCTTTCGTAAGGCGGATCTCAATCGGAGAAGTAGGAATGCCGGGGCGGGATGTTATGTTGAAGGAAGAAATACGAGATGTGGCTTCGATGAATTCTTTCTCGCGACCCAGCCGATCAGACAGTGGGGGGACGCTCAAGCTAGAGAGGTCACAGTTGCGCAGTCAGTAGATGGATAATGGCTATAGATCCCGGATTTACCAGTCATATGCCAATTTCATATCGCCAACTTTGTAGTTTCCGGAGCTGGCATTATCATACAACTCATGCGATGCGGCAATGACAATTTCTTCTACCGTACCAAGATCCAGCCGAATCTTGCTACGTGGTGGGTATAGCATTGAACGAGCGATGTCAAACCCTGCGTTACGGATTTGAGTGATTTTCAAAAGAGAAAGAAAATAGCAACTTACTACCAGTGCTCAGCAGTCCACCCAAGAAAATTCTCATAACCTCTTCTTCACTCAATAATCCAAACGCATTCTTGATACCCGTGTCACTCTTTCCCGTCAATTTGACCATGTCTTCTAATAACCATTCCCAATCATCCAGGGTTGCTAACTGGTCATGGCTCCCACCCCCACGCCTAGCCATCCTGTTTGCCCATGCCCGTTGTTCCTTGACGTCATCGTTACTTTGCAGGAACCACTTCAAAGGTGCAGGCACACTCCACCGTGAAAGGATCTCCCCGGCTTCTAGATGCACATCCAAGATGTCGAGCGCACGAGATAGAGAAGCAACGTGCAGAGGTTTGAAGAAATTCATGAGTTCGGCAGGGGAAACATGAGGATGGGTAGTTGTGGGCGTGACGAAAGCGCCCAAAGACGAAATTGTTGTGTCCGCTGCATCTTCATCATTATCTTCGCCTCGAGGGTAATCCCATGCCGGAAGACATTCAAATATACGGCTCATAGTAGGCCATTCATTCAGACTACTGCTGCCGTACAGACATGCCGACGCTACCCGTGCCAGATCCTCGTCATCCTTAACGATGCGTTGAGGCGCGGGTCGTGTGGGTTTAGATGCCTCAAAAATGGACGCAGCCAGCTCCAAAGGCGATGATAGGATATAGTCGTATAATAGACGGTTAGGAAGATCCGGATCTGGCGTTCCGGTTCGTTCAGCGCGGGCTTCGAGGACATATAAATAAGGCAATACGAGGCGATTAATATCATTGGGTAGCGATTCTGGTGTTGAATTAGCCAAGTATGCGCGCACCACTGCCGGAGGATCCATGGTATTCCAACGTGCCAAAGTCCAGTCGTCGGATGCTTCGTCTGCTTGTGGGGTATCATAAACAAGACGTGAGAGCAAACTAAGCTCCTCTCCGAGCGAGTCCAGGCCTGGGATGCCTTGTGAAGCCCCGTGTTGAATCACGGCCAATGCAATGTCGACCATCCCAGTCGAGTTGATGACTCTGTTGACCCGTTCTTTGTACCAAGTCGCAAGCTCATCAACAGATAAGGGTTCTGGGTGTGGCTCAACGTTCATAAGTTCGACAGCAGCACCCGGTGAAGTCGGTAAGTCCAGGCCGTTCTCTTGTAGGGCACATTGAACTGCCTCTGTTTCCGAGAAATCTGCCTCCAGCCTCCAAGAATCAGGACGCGGCATTGATTCTTGGTTGGAAGTTGAGTTGAAATTGAGTGTGATGGAGACGTATTCTGAAGGATGGACATGCCCCGGAATACATTCCAACACCGTCAACCGCAGTGGCCACAAGTATGAGCTGTGCTTCTCCAGCAGCACTCGAAGGGCGCAGAACCACTCCAGGGAGGCAAGGCGACATGCTGACCATAGCAGGTCATTTGTGAGGAACACGGAAAGAGAGAACGGTAGGTGCGTGGGGGTCCTTCCGGATTTTGGTGGGGGTTTATTAACCGCTTCCTCTGCCCATGGATCGTCCCAATCCTCCTCCACTTCCTCCCCATCCTCTCCTCTTCCCTGCTCCTCGTCCTCATTCTCCCAGTCCTCTTTGAAGGATGCCTCCTTCTGCATTTCCACGTATGTGTTCATGCGATCCAGTCTCTCCAGAAGCAACGAGCGAAAATAGCATAGCTGAGCGTCGGCGGGTACGGTGCGAAAGTGACCGCTCAACGGACTGCCCATAGCTTCGGAGGACTCTTCCGAACCCTTTCCTGAAGCAAACGCGACCGCATCTTTGCTCCTCTCAATAGCAGCTTTGGTCCTTGATAGTCCAATCTGGAGTATGCCTTGTTGCACTGGGACGTCATCGAGAATGCGATCGACACAGGCTGCAGCCACCCATAGATCGTCCTGGGCCTGCCCTAGGAGGACTTGTACGTGGTCGACTGTGAGCTTGTCGTCGGGAATGGATGCCCATTGCTCGTAGGAGTTTGCAGAGGTTGAGGACATAGTGGGATGATGAAGTCTGTTGCGTGCCTCGGACACGTATAAACGCACTGATCCGCATCAGCCACTTTGGAAACATATCGTGTTATGTAGCCTAAAACACAACCCAACGAGGGCTAATACCAAGGCGTCGGTACTCCATTACCTTACAACACCGGGAGTCCATAGACCTCCTATCAATCACACCTTGACTAAAAGGACACAAAAATTACATATTCACCGCTGATCTTATACACGATGGAAAGTTTGACTCGCATACTACTTCGGGCCATTCACCGCGCGCATGCAACACTGCAATGAGAGGCGTTGTTGAGCAGCAGTGAATTCGTTTGTCCCGTTGGAAGTTGCAAAAAGAGTGGGCTTCCAATCTCATATCTGGAGTGTGTCCATGGCACTGGGAAGGGCGGGGTTCAAAGCGCTCATCGTCTGCCCCAGTGGGCCGAGGCTTTGGAAGCGTGCCCTGGGTCAATGATGCGTCCATATCGGTGGCACACAGGTCGATACAATTGTAGGATCCTATACGAGGCCTATAATAAACAGCAGTGCTGGCGTTCCAGTGTTCCCATACTTTTACATCAACGTTTCAAGGATAGCTCTGGCAGTATTGTGAATTTGGGAGGCGCAGAGGAACCTCGTTGGGCCAGGATTGTCCTCCAGGGAAGATCCTACTGGAAGCTACATGATAGCGAAGACAAACAGTGCATCAAAAAAGCGTGTCCTATCCTCATGCTTCAGCTGTTAGCAATATTGGATGGGATGAACCGGACGGACCTCATCACGTAAGTACTCTCCAACATCACTGCAACGACCAAGGTCAATATAATATTGACCACCGATCATATCCACTCACGCTTGGTGAAACACGATAATCGCGGTAGGGTCTAGTTTCCGTGTGTCTACAGTCGCCCTTGCGGTGACACCGAAGCCCTTGAAACAAGTCAGCAGTCTCCCGCCCTACAACGAATGCGATGCATACCAACGGGATGTCGCTCATACTATACACCACTACACCTTGGTGTTCTGGCGTATCCTCCGATATCCGTCCCAGATGTGCCTTCAGGACATGGTTCCCATACAAGAACGGCATTTCACCATTTGGTTTAATCCAGACCTATCAACAGAGCTCCTCAGACCTACGTCCAACATGCCCGTTGAAGAAAAACAAGGAACACACCTTGTACTTTGCGTATTGCGCAAGGTAATCCATCGCGGTAATATGCAACTTAAATTTCCCACTCTTACTGAACTTGCCGAAACACGTTCCGAGACTGACGAGATTCAGTCGTGCAACGGAGATACCTAGCCGCATGGACGACTCTGAGACGTAGAATACTCTGTCCTTATGCAGTCGGAAACAATACGGCTCGTCCGGCCTATCGATGAGATGAACGAGATTTTTGCCCTGCAGAATTTCAATTGGGTGCTGGGATTTGGCATATTGGGAAAAAAGAAAACTCACGATGTAATTTGCAAGTTTGGTGAAAACGGCCTTCGATTCTTCTTCTGTTAGCGGTCGCATCTTGACCTACTATGCATCCGACAACGACAACTGTGTGATATGAATGGGCGTTTGAAAAGAAAAAAGAACCCCGGATGACAGTTACGTAATAAACACAGGCATCCCTTATATCTCAAAGTTGAACTTGTAGCTCAATTATCTCCCTCTACCTCATGTCAACACATTCTTTTTCCTCGTTTCCACTCTCATTCTCGTCATTTCCAGAGCTTGACCTCGAGCAAACCAACCAAGAGCCTGACTCTGAGAAGCATAGTAAACTTGACCGACGAAAGAAGCGGAAAAGCCGGGAGAAGGAGAAAGGCAGTGATAGGTCAAAGGACCGAGACAGGGAGAAGGGGAAAGGAAGAGATAGAAATCGAAGTAGGGACGGGGACAAGGAAAAGCAAAGGGACAGGGAGGATAAACACAAACGCCGGAGTCACGGAGACAAGGAAAAGCACCACAAAAAATCTCCCTTAGCAGAAGAGCGGCAGAAGGATCCTCAACGAGACCAAGACGACTCTAATCTGAGAAAGCACGACACAACCTTCCGTCTATACTTCATCGATACCAAGGGGGACCTTCTCAACCTGCAATATGGCAGCCTCTACGCAGCTGACATTCCGAAATACCATTTAGCCAGTGGTATACATCTTCCGTCGAATATCTGTAACGTCTAATGATGATAAAGGTGGTAGACAGATACTGGGCTTATCAAACGCCTGGACAGTATTCCGTCGGTCCGGCAAAGGGATAGAAGTCGGTCTCAAGGGCACACACAAGGCCGGTCTGCTGATACGCCGTCTAAAGGAACAATCCTGACTTTTATTTTCTAGGCTATTGGCTTATCCGACTCAAGTTCCCGCTCACTTCTTGCACGCCCACCAACAAAGAAGCTTCTCCCTTCAGCGACTCATAGCTCCAGGTACGAAGAAATAGACGGTTTTATCCGACTGCCCACACGCCAGGGGCGTCACAACCCAGAAGATTCCTATCGTGCGATAACCCCTTCGCGAGACGCCGATTCTGACTCTGATTCATCAGCAATCTCCGATCCGGAATACGATGGAAGCGAAAGCTCCGATAGCTCACCTACACTTACCTCACTCCAGCTCACGATCAAAAATCTTGAACAGCAGCTCAAGGAAAACCCAGCATCCGTTGAAAAGTGGCTCTCGCTTCTCAATTATACGCTTACGACAATTCCCATCACCTCCCGTAATGCAACAAAGGCCCGTTCAGAGATCACTGTCTCAGTTCTTTCTCGTGCGCTATCTGCGGATGCGAGGAACAGTTTTTCTAAGCTTCTCCGTCTGCGGTACATGAAAGCTGGGGAGGAAATATGGCATGAGAGCAAAGTCAGGGCGGAATGGGAAGAAGCTTTGAAGGTTGGTGGAGTTGAGATCTGGATGGAGTGGCTCGAGTGGCGGATACGAAGTTGTACGAAGGGCACCGATAAGCTGGTCGGAGATGTGTTGCGTGTGTATGAGTCCTTTGGACCTGGCGAGGCGGGGGAATTTGCCAAACTGAGAGCTTTTTGGAGAATGGCCGTTGTCTTCCGCGATGCAGGTTAGTAGCTCGTTGGTCCTCTGGGTTTGACGCGCTGAATAACCAAATTGGTCGGGACAGGTTTTACGGAGAAGGCTATGGCCATGTTCCAGGCCCAATCTGAATTGTGAGTCTGAGTCCATTCCTTAGATTGCTCCTCCCTAATACACGGCCCAGAACCTTCAGTACCCCACGGGGTTTGTTGGGCTCTCCTTTCGAAACCCGCCTTATTGAACTGGAAGAGTTCTGGGAATCCGAAGTACCAAGAATTGGTGAAGAAGGAGCACACGGTTGGGGTCAATGGCATGCCTCAGGAAAGCCAGCGACCGCCGCAGTCCTAAGCAATACCTTAGCGCAAAAAGATATTCACGAGGTCACCCAACTGGACCCCTATAGACAATGGGCATTCCACGAACACGATCAAGATCAGTCATCCCTTCTTCCAGCCAAATCTTCTGATGACGCGGCCCAATACGATCCCTACACAACAATATTGTTTTCCGATATACGTGCGTTATTATTTGAGATCGAGGATCCGAATACGCGGCATGCACTGAGGCTAGCCTGGTTGTCGTTCCTGGGGCTGCACGCGCCCGGTTTCGTGTCCTCGTTGTCTCCGGGCTGGAATCAGTCAAGAGACTTGAATTGGGATGACCGGTGGAACACCGGATACCTTACCAATCGAGCTCGAGTGGATGCGATCTTTCCGAGCGAGACGAATCAAAATACACTGAGGACTGACGCCGCTGCTGGTATATTGGTGGGCCGAGAGAAGGAATATGCGAACGTTTTCAAAATGCCTATTCAGGAGTGGGCCTGGGGAGTTATTGGATGTCTGGATATTGCTGTAAACGGGTCCAAGGAGTTGAGGTGTTGGTGGAATTCAGAGGATGTGGCCGCGGTGGACATATTGGTAGTGAGGAGTGTGTTTGCCCAGTTGAGAATGGGGAACAGAGATGTCTCATGGGATGCGCTTGCGCTTGGATTCGAGTGTGCTGTCAATTTAAAAGGGTGCGTGTTTATACTTTTGTAGAATTTAGCTGAGGATTGACACCGTGCAGTTCCTTAAAGCTGTCGAAGTCACTGATATCGACTGCACAGGATTCGTTGCTTCATTGGGCGGCTCATGCTCACCTGGAGAGGATGCGTGGACGGTTGGATGACGCGAGGAAGATATATCAAACTGTCCTCATTGCATCGAAACCTGCACGCACGGCCACCGGCTTTGCTATCTTGTGGTGGAACTGGGCAGAGCTGGAGTGGTTGATGAGTAACGATGAGCAAGCCATTAACATCATACTACGTTCCGTTGAGCTGGAGAATGCAAGCTCAGGGGTGGTGGTACTGAGAGCGAAGAGAGCATTGGATGATGCAGCTGAAGCACTAGCAAAAGCAACCGAAGATGAGGTGAGGATGAAGGAAAGGGAGGCGTGGGTCAAGTTGCGGGCGTTGTTGGAGCTCCTATCGGGGAAGGACGAGGATTCCATGCTTCAGATTTTCGATCGATACCTTTGCCTAAAGGACTGCCCAGGCGCAGCGCATGAGAGTACGCTCGTAGCAAGCCTCGTCATGCTCTACCGCCACGGACACGTTCTCAAGAACCCAATGCCACCTACAATTCTGCGCGAGCGAGCCTCCATAGCGCTGGAGAATTACCCTAGCAATTCGATTATTCTGGGGATTTTCCTGGAGGGAGAGAAGGGGCAGGGAGTTTGGGGCAGAGTACGCGGAATGCTAGGTGACAATGTGGGCCAGGTGAAGGATGTGGCAAGGAGGGTAGAGGAGGTGTGGATTGCGGGATGGGAGAAGGGTCTGTGGAAGAGTGAGACGGAGCGGACGAGGAGTGGATTAGCTGGTGCGGTAGAAAGTGAGCGGTGAGTGGGATAACCTGGAGCTGGTGTGGTCTGGGCTCATTGCGGTGGCCCTTTAGGACGAGAGCTAGTCCGGTAATCTGGAGGATTTATTTGGAGTTCGAAATTCGTACAGGAGAGTTACAAAAGGCAAAAAAGGTATTGTATCGTGCCATCGGAGAATGTCCACTGTACAAAGGTAATGTCGTTGTGTTTTATAATCAGGCGCCTATCACCAATGTTATCACTAACAATGCATGCCCAGACTTGTATCTCTTGGCATTTGGAGTCTTAAGGAGCGTATTTTCCACCCAAGAGCTCAATTCACTCGCAGATTTGATGGCAGAGCGAGGATTGAGGCTGCGCAAGGGACTGGATGAAGTATTGGAAGGGTGGGACATGCAGGGTATTGAGGACAATGGCGGAGAGGGGGAGGACAGTGGAGAGAGTGAAATTGAGTACCGAGCGAAGGAGCTGAGAAGACTGATGCCGTACTAGAAAGGATAATGGGATGTGACGCGCATTGTGACATGTGACATGTGTTTACGAACACGAGGCAGACTTAACTCGCCTTTTCTTCCCCACCTCTGTCCTCGCCGACAGCGCCTCTCCGCTGCGCGAGGGACTCATTATCTCCCTCTTACTCTGTCTGGAATTAGCCCAATAAAAAATCTTCAAGTCTCTCCTTCCTTCCTCTCTTTATCTTACCAATCTTCGGAGTTTTCACACCCCAATCGCATCGCCACCGTCCCGTTAGCCATATCCCCGACAAGTTCAACGTTCAACGTTCAACGTTCAACGCTCCCCACCGCTCCCTGTCCCCCAACACAAGCTGGATTGTTCGTAATCATCCCCCTATAATCGTCATTCTCTCTGCCTCCCGAGGATGACAACCATACCGGCTCCCACCCTCGTCCTCTCGCGCGAGGAGTGGCCGGACGCCGACTTCGACCTGCCTGAGGGCGTTCCAATTACCGCCCCATCCGACAAAGACGAAGACATCGAGGATTGGGATGTTGGAATGAATGTTGGTCAGACCGGCGGTGACAAGGCTCAGGCTGTCATCGCTGGTATTGCTGCCCGATCCGACTCGACCCCGCCTGCTCGGAAACCCCCTCCACCGTCTATAGTCACCATTCGACCGCCCATCATCTCGCCTGAAGAGGAGGATGAAGATGACGAAGGCGTATCAACCATCAAAGCCACTGCTATTCCCAAAGTACTCGCAAAAGCCATACCTGCTACGGCTACCATTGAAGAAGACTTTGAGGATGCCTTTGCTTTACCCGAGGATCTTACACAACTTTCCCTAGCCCCTCTTTCCCTCCATCACCGCTCCTCGAAGAACTCTCTGGAATGGGGTGACAGAGATCAGACTTCATCTTCACAGTCCTCCGACGCCTATTCCACTCTCGGGTTTGCCGATGCTTCACCCTCGTCAAACTCTGTCTCCTCAGTATCGCTTCCGGAAGTCGAAACTGAGGAAGATGAAGACCAGGATGAACTCGAGGGCCTTATCATCCCTACTGCCATCTTCGAATCCGGCCAAGGCGGCAAACAACTGAACAAAATCCTCGAGATGAAGAAGAGAGCCCAATTCACTACAACGCAATTCAAAGTAACTACTCCCAACCCAGAAGATGATTTTGAAGCTGGATTGATTCTCGACGATGATGCCGATCTCAGCCCAAGCAGACTACTCCAGAACACCCAAAACCAAAGGAATTTCAGCCGCAGCAATAGCGCTCCTGTTCGTCGCCCGTCGTCATCATTGGCGTCATTGCGGCCACCTTCACGTTTTAAAACAGAGAGGGCCAAATCGCCGTCCCATCCGCCACCATCTTCTGTCCGTCAGCTACAAAAACTCCGTCTATCACCATCGCCGCCACTTCGCCCGCCTTCTCGTAGTCAGACAAGCTTCCAAGTTTTTGCACCTGCTACCCCCTCTCCCTCCCCGTCGCCTTCCTCGTCACTCCTAGTTCCTAAGCCAGGCAGTTTGAGGGGTCAGAAGTCACATTCTGGCCTAAAACCACCGAGTCCACCAACTACGCGGAAACTCACCCGCAAAGCATCACTATCGTCGCTGATAGAAATTAGTCATGCTCAAACGTCAGAATCCATTACTGGGCCGTCACGCTCTCGTTTGGCTCGGTATGAAGTGCCAACTGCTGCTTCGCTCGCCAAAACTCAGAAGAGTGCAACCACCAAATCAACTGAGTATCCTGTACCTCCCACTCGTCCCCATACTCCTTCATCTAATACCGCTGCCCTTCGCCTGACAATGCCGACCCAGATGCGAACGAAATCACGGCCTGCACTTTCGCAGGTATTTGGCGCTCCTTCAACATCCGGTGCGTCATCTTCAGTCAACCGACCGACCTCGCCCCTGCCACCTCCCCCACGTCCTTCGTCCAGTGCATCACTACGACCGACGGCAGTTCGAATACCGAAATTCACGCAGCCCTCAAATGCTCCACAATCCCCGACGCCGGCCACCCCTCCTGCGCCGAAAGTGCTGAAAAGACCAAAACGGCAGAGGACTTATGGTGACGGGACAGAACTTGATGGTTTCGAGGATCTTCCAACAGATCGCGACAAAGAGAGTCGGTACCACGTTCAACCCAAAGGACATGGAAATCGAATACCTGGCGCCTCTTATTCATCAAAGACTATAACGTCTTCCTCAACCATCGCGACTGATAATAAGGGTACAGTGCGGAAGAAGAAGCGTGAGGGCTCGACCAGCAACGGTCAGAATCCTCTCTTGATCTTTACTTGGTTGATATACCTAACAAGCTTTTCGTGTTCTTACAGATGCGGCAATAACTGCGTTAGCACCAGCGACCAATACATTACGACGCACTAACACTCGTATCGATCTGGCGTCGAAGATTCCGCCTCCTGGCGAACCTCTTCCCAAAAAGAAGAAGAACGCATCTTCTCCACTGACACATACCAAACGGAAACCAACATTGATTCGAAATCTCGGTGGTGCAGGAGCACCAAAAGGTACTTTGCCATACACAAATACTTGACCACGTATATTAATAGTTTATCGTAGTTGTTGGTGATATGAAGTGGAACCCACAAACCCTCCGGTGGGAGGGAAATGAACATGTTCTCAAGGACTTCGAGGCCGTCGTGGCATCGACAAGGCCAGCACTTATCACACATCTCACGGGCTCTTCAATAGGTTCCCCAGTCGGCTCCTTTGCATCCGGTGCAAGAAGAGTAGGCAACATGATCTTTGACCCCCAGCGGATGTGCTGGATATCAGCATTGCCTCCTGAGGAAGATGAGCCAGATGTCTTCGCCAACCTCGCCGATGACGAAAACGAAGATGACTGGGACTCGAAAGACGGAACCATCCGCGCCAGTGCTCAACGTGCGCCGTCTGAAGCTGGTAGCATAAACACTACCGCCTTGGACGTCAACATGGACCCCACAAGCCCTCCGCGAAGCCACTCTCGAGGAATATCAGATTCGGAGAGCGACCGGGGATCGAGAGCTTCGCTGGTGGTCTGCGATATCGATGATACATTCGTAGCTACTTGCAGAGCAGCTGAGGAGCGACACCGTCAAGAAATGAAAGGATGGCGATCAGTATTGTCGAAACACGATGTGTTCTCGGAAACTGACCGATCATACCTGTACGAGATTCGTGCCCTTGCAACACGCCGGTATTGAACCTCCCACCCTGTCTCGCCCGTTTCTCTCGTTTCCTCACTCACACCCTACCACACTCATTCGATTCGAATTTTCAGAAGCTCAACTCTACCGTCGTTACTTTATTTATCTGATTCCCTCGTTCAGCTTCGCGGATTCACTTCCTAATCTCTTTTCCCTTTGTCTCGTTCAATCAATATCCCCCATGTACCCCCCATCCTCTTCTTTCTTCGCTGTTGAATTTTTATATGACAACTGCGATTGTCATACGACATTTATGCCTGTAGGATTTCCCCTCCCTGTATGCAAATTAGCTAAGGGACTTGTTGCAATCAACACAAGTATGTGTACCCACCCACATGTTTAAATAAGGGACCTACTCTCTTCTCCGCCTCTTTCATCCAATGAGCTCACAGGAACCACTGTCAATGTCATACCCGATAAAGAGGGTGCCAGCTGGGGAAGGACGCATTACCCTCGCACTGCATGGGACCAAAGCCGTCTTTGAGGAACTGTCCTCAGCGTATCCACTGAAACTGCTATCGCCGCGGGTGCAGGAGGCTGGGGTTGCGATTGTGTATCTATTGTCTTATGGAGGCGGGCTTGTAGGCGGGGATCGCGTTAAACTAGACGTACAACTAAAGGAGGGGAGTAAACTCACGGTCCTTTCCCAGGTAGGTCCAAGCTTATTCTTATCATACAAAACAAAGAGCTAGATTTACCCGTAAACAGGGATCCACGAAGGTATTCAAAACCCGTCCGCAAAGCCGCTTAGCATCCGTCCAAAACACCACACACATACACGGCGAAGAAACCCCAAATTCATTGACAACGCAAACGATACATTACACCCTCGAATCCAAGAGCTGCCTCTTCCTCCTACCAGATCCAGTGACATGCTTCCGCTCGGCGTCATACAACCAGATCCAGACATTCCACATCGCACCAGATGCGTCGGTCGTTGTGCTCGATTGGTTAACGTCCGGACGGAAGGCGTTGGATGAGGAGTGGGCATTTACGAGATATTACAGCGAGAATGACATGTTTGTGAAGGGGAGGAGGGTGGCGAAGGACGTGATGTTGTTGCAGGCAGACGAGGATACGGGAAGTGGCGGTGAGAATACGAGCACGTTAGGACGCTTACCAAAACGGACGTTGGGGGACCGATTGGCACCGTATTCGTGTTATGCGATGGTATTGCTCTATGGGCTTGAGGTGAAGCGGGTTATCGAACAGCTTGCGGAGAGGTTTGGTGGGGTAACGGTATTTAAGCAGAAGACCCCGGAAGATCTATTGTGGTCATTCAGCCCCATGAGCACCGTGGGGGAAGGGACAGGGGCAGTGGTTAGGGTAGCTGGGAAGGAGACTGAGATGGTGAAGAGGTGGTTGCAAGAGGCGTTGCAGGGTGTCGAGGATGTCGTGGGTGCTGATGTCTATCGCAGAGCTTTTGTCTAAATCCCATAGTCCGCTGTACTGCCCGTGCCTAGAGGGGCTACAGGTTTGCAGGTGACCCTGGTTGATAATCCCGTAGACCGAGGCTCACATCATCATAGGACGTCGCTGAATAATCTGGCCTCCAACTCGTCGGATTCATCACTCTGGTTCTCCAACTTAAAGCCGCTCTCGGCCTTTATTAACGCTGGCGTGGGAGACCATGGATAACAAGCCATCTATCTTACTGGCTTCTCGCCGCACCTTGTCACCAACAGAATCTGCTTATCGTTATGACTGCTGCGACTGACACGGGGACTCATAACGAGGGCGAGAAGCGCCAGCAGGTGTATCGACCTGAGACGGATACTTCGCATGTGGATGAGAAGAGATTGATGCGCAAGGTCGATTTGCATGTCATCCCTTGGCTTGCTCTACTGTATCTCCTCAACTTCTTGGACCGAGGGAGCATAGGCAATTCAAAGGTTTGTTTTGTGTCCGTTCACCACTGCCACCAAGCCACCCAATCTTCTCGAAGCTATACAATTTGGAAAGAGATCTAGGCATAAACGACAACCAATACCTAATAGCGTTGACACTCTTCTTCTTTCCTTATTCGCTATTCGAGGTGCGGACGGGACTTGCTATGTCATGTCAGGCTGACCCCAGTGAAGCCTGCTAGTAACGTCATCTTACGAAGGCTGAAGCCCTCGATATGGCTGTCAACAATGATACTGCTCTGGGGAATTGTCATGGTCTGCCAATTTAGACCTTGTGGTTGGGATGTAACCAATTACATATGACACTTTTCAGACGTTGCATGGGGTTATGCACAACTATGGAGGTCTAGTCGGTGAGCTGTGTTTCCTATTGGCCACGAAATCCTTCGCTGATCCGTAATGTAGCTTTGCGACTACTCCTCGGATTGACGGAAGCCGGGATGTACCCTGGCATTGTATTTTACATCTCTAGGTACGTTGCAAGAACGACAATCCCGAAGTACGTTACAGGACTATGTTTTCAGCTGGTACAAACGATCGGAGATGGGGACCAAGATCGCAATATTTTTTTCCTCCGCAACAGTCGCGGGGGCTTTTAGTAAGGACCCCCTCTTACAAGTCCATGTTGGGTGCTCACAAGGGGCAGGCGGCTTGCTTGCTGCTGCCATTGCTAAAATGGACGGCATCGGCGGTAAACCTGGTATGTCTTTCTCTTTTTCTATTCTCCTCTATCCCTTCTCACTCCCCTGGTAGGCTGGGCGTGGATATTCATCCTGGAGGGTATTGTCACGGTCGTGATTGGGGTCATATCTTACTTCGTTATTCAAGATTTTCCGCATTCTGCCAAATTCCTTTCTGAGGAGGAACGTACGTGGATCTAGTTTAACCTCGTATCAGAATACTCAATTTGGAGCAGGCGTTTTCATTATTCGTCGCTTGCAAAGCGATATGAAATTTAGTGCTGCTGGGGAAAAGTTCCATAGTAAATATATTTGGCAAAGCTTGAAAGACTGGAAGACTTGGGTGGCAAGTAAGTTGTTCTCGAGATCGGTTCGTCTTGCATATCGTTCATTGTGGTTGCAGTGGGGATCTACATGGGCTTGTGAGTCGACCATTAAAGCAAGATGGCAGAGCACCCTCTTGATTTCTCGCATTTTCAAGCGATGGACCCCTATATGCCTTTTCCTTGTTCACACCGTCCATCATAAACCAAGTAAGTGGCCTGTAAGACCAAACTTCCAATCGGGTCATCTGACAAATCTATGTACACTCTAGCTAGGTACCGAGCCTTTCTCTCTTTTTTACTCCAACAACTAAAGCAAGGGAACAAACCCACAGGTTTTGCCGCAACGGAAGCCAACTTGCTTTCTGTTCCGGTCTATGCTTGGGGCTGCCTCGTGACCCTCGCTATTGGTGTCTACGGCGACCGCCTAGGCAAACGGTCTATTATCAACCTGTGTGTCCAATTCCTTTGCCTCAATGAGAGTCTCACCACTCAATCCTTCCTCCCTCTCCTTTTGTACAGTTGTCTCTTTGGCGTCGGGTTAGTAGCCTATATTATCCTCATCTGTTCAAGGACACCCGCACTCTCCTATTTCGCTGTTTACCTTGCTGTGTGGTGAGTAATGGATAAATTTTACCCAGCCGAACAATTTGCCCTTCACTCATTCCAAAAACCTTCTGTTCACAGTGCCATCTACCCAACAGTTCGTACGTCACACGCCGCATCTGGGTCGTGTTCATAATCTTTGCCGACGCTCCTCCCATCCAGCAAATTCTGTAGCATGGGTAGCTGGCAATGTCGAAGGCTCCTACAAACGTAGTGTCACTCTAGGTATGGCGATCGGCTTTGGCAATATCAACGGCGCCGTAACTGCAAACATCGTATGTTTTTCAGTTTGTGAAGATGGACAGAATAGAAGAAGCCTGAAACTTTACATAGTACCGCGCTGAAGACAGGCCATGGTACCAGCTCGGACATGGCATAGTCCTGGCTTACATAGGCATTGGCTTCTTCTGCAGCCTTCTCTTCACCTTCCTCCTCCGCCGTGAAAACCTCAAACGCGAGCGCGGAGAACGAGATGAGATCATCGAAGGCATAGATAATAAACATGCTCGGGATTATAATGGGCGCTATGAGAGCGTGGAGGCTGCAAAGATTGACAAAGGTGATGAATGGAGTGGTTTCAGGTATGCATTATGAGCCCGTATTGGCTTGGGTTCGGGAAGGCAGTATTTTCCTCACAAGCGGCATTCACAACGGAACAAGTAACAGCTACCTGTTGCACCGAGTAATGAACGGCAGGGGAGGGGAATGGTGTGTTACTATATCGTGAATAAAATACAAGCAAATATGTGTAGCCATGTTGGAGGTCGATATCTATCCCTAAACAAACGAGATGCAGGAGGACAAGTATCTGGAATTACAACATTCGGGGATCATCTAGTGCTTTGGATATAGGGGCCGGTGCGGGGCTAGGGATCGGGTCGTCGACCTCACTTTCAATGGGAGGTGCGGGTTTGGCTTCCTTGCGATGCTCGTCGAGCCACTTGTCCATGTCGTCCTTGGCGGAGAAAGGCCGCTTTCCGAGGAGCTCGATCATATCCTCACTGGAGGGAGTCGTGAGTGGGCAAAACTATGGTTAGTTAAACAAGGACTCTCACCGAGTAATGACCTCTTTGGCAAGTAACAACTTGGCCACTTTCTCTACATCTTCCCTGTGTTTAGTAAGGAGCTGCTTCGTCCGCTGGTATGAATTACTAGGGCGTTCCCGTAAGACTCTGAACACTAAGCTGGTAGGAGAGTAAAACCTACGTGATCATTTTGCGCACTTCGGCGTCGAGCATCTCCGCAGTCTTCTCACTGAAAGGCTTTGTCCAACTCTCTTTTGCGGCACGATCACCACCATAGCTAACAGGTCCAATGACATCATTCATGCCATAGTTAGCGCAAGCCTCAAAGGCCATCCTTGTAATCTTCTGCAGATCGTCCTGGGCACCCGTCGTAATATTGTTGGCGCCAAAGAAGATTTCCTCGGATACACGGCCACCGAGGGTCATGCATATCCGGTCCATCATTTGAGGTGTTGATAACAAGTAGCGTTCGGGTGGGAGATACTGGAAACGCTAATGGTTAACATGATGGGGAGAAGTAAAGGTCTCTATTTACCTGAGCATATCCAAGAGCGCCCGCACCACGAGGGATGATGCTGACCTTCAACAGAGGATCGGCATGCTCCAAATACCATCCGCATATAGCGTGGCCAGCTTCATGGTACGCAACAGTCTTCTTTTCGTCTGGACTGAGCACTCTACTCTTTTTCTCTAGACCAACAATCACACGTTCAATGGCCGTGTCAAAGTCCACTGACTCCACTGACTCCGAACCCTTGCGAGCTGCGTGAAGGGCTGCTTCGTTGCAAACGTTGGCAATGTCGGCACCCGAGAAGCCAGGGGTCAAGACGGCGAGTTTCTGCGCAAGTTTGGCGACGTCTTGCGCAAGGTCGCCTTCGAGTTTTAACGGCCGTAGATGGACCATAAAGATACCCCTACGTCCCGAGACATCCGGACGATCAATGGTAATATGTCTATCAAAACGTCCAGGACGCAGAAGGGCGGGATCGAGGACGTCGGGCCGGTTAGTACCTGCCAAAACAACAATGTGTTCATTGGTCCCGAAACCATCCATCTCGACAAGAAGCTGATTTAGGGTGGACTCTCGCTCATCATTTCCACCGAAGCCGCCGCCCTTTGCTCGTGATTTTCCGATGGCGTCGATTTCGTCGATGAAGATGATACAAGGGGCATTCTTCTTGGCAGATTGGAAGAGGTCGCGGACACGGGACGAACCGACGCCAACGAACATCTCGACAAACTCCGAACCGGAGACGGAGAGGAAGGGCACAGAGGCTTCACCCGCAGTAGCTTTGGCCAACAAAGTCTTACCAGTCCCAGGAGGACCAGAAAGAATGGCACCACGAGGGATCTTGGCCCCCAGCTTCTCGTACTTGGCGGGATCTTTCAAGAATTTGACAAACTCCATAATCTCCTCCTTAGCCTCGTCCATCCCAGCGATGTCCTTGAATTTAGTCTTGACATCGGTATCCTTGTTAAACATACGGGCTCGACTCTTGCCCATATTAAAAATACCGCTGCCTGCGTTACTGGCACCGCGCCGACTGAGCCAGTAGAGAGTACCAAGGAGGATGAAGGTAGGGGCGAAGTTGAGAAGTGCGTTCACGGTGGAAATTTCCTCGTGATAGGCGACCGGTATCCGTTCGTGACTAGGGATGCCTAGTTCGTTCTGGGCTTCGTCGAGTTTACGTTCGAATGCCTCCACACTCCCGATGTAGAAATGATATTCTCCTCCAGCAAATGCTGACTGGGGATACGCCGCGCTGGTATTGGGGTGCAGCTTGACACGAACACGGTGGTTGTTGATGACGGTCAATTTCTCAACAAGACCTTTGTCAAGAAAAGCATTGCGGAATTCCTGCCATGTAATCTCTCGTGATGCAGAACCGTTGGAATTTGAATATGCCAGGTAGGCGACGGCACTTGCAACAACCCATGCCAGCTGGTTATTGGTAAAGCCGTTGTTGCTGCCACCACCGGGTGGCGGCGGGGGTGGAGCACCCTGCTTTCTGCTTTTATCTGATGCCTCCGAATCCTCCGACGACTGCTCCCTTCTGCGCTGCTGCTGGTATTGCTGGAAAAAACCCTCGAGTGCCTTTGGAAGTTGGGTTTTTTGGGGTAGTTTCTTGTCTTTTGGCTGACTATCTATGTTTGAATCATCGTGCTTCTGTTTTCCCTTTGGATCTGACTGGTTACTTGAGTCCTCCGAGGGCGGTGTTGGGTTGGAAGTAGGAGTGGCGTACGAGCGCAAAAGAACTGCGGACCTGGGGGCGAATATGTGGGATGAAAAAGAGCCAACGGAACGCAGGGAGCGGGAAAGCATGGAGATGGGAGATATGGGGGAAAGTGAGCAGCAGTGTGCTCAGTTAGCGTTTAACACCAGCCGACAACCGACTCTTGCCGTCTCTCTGGCGTAATTTGTCCCTAATGCTGACTCAGCATATCACGTGCACTCTGGCTTTGCTGCAGCAACGCAGTTCGCAGAGCAATTGGTTCCATTTAGACATGCAACCAGAAGATCCGTCTACTGCGGAGGCTCTGAAGAGATATTTAGGTAAGAAGAGCTCTTCTCACTTTCCCTAATGGATCCCTCCAGCTACAAAAACCTTGTCACCTCTCGCGGTCTCAACTATCACTATTATGTCTCTGCGCCTAGGGACGGAAAGCCTACCGTGCTTCTCCTCCATGGCTTCCCAAGCTTGTCTGTGGACTGGCACAACCAGGTGTCTCACCTAGGAGGGCTGGGATACGGCCTCATTGTCCCCGATATGCTAGGTTATGGTGGCACTGCAAAGCCGACTGATCCCCAGCAGTACGCAACCAGCCTGATCGTCAAGGACATCACCGATATCCTCGACGCAGAGAAGGTGGACCGCTGCGTCGTGATCGGTCACGATTGGTGATTATATCCCATTTTCGATTGAAATTAATCGTTAATATGGTTCGCAGGGGATCCAAGATTACCGCACGGCTTGCAAATTACCGGCCGGACCGTTTCGTTGCTTTTGGTTTCCTTGCAATCGGCTACTTCCCCCCTAACACTCAGCATACGTATGAACAGACGGTAGCTCTAGTGAGGACTCAAAATTGAAATTTATGTTTAACGAATCTCAAGCTCCTTAAAGGCCAAGGAAGCTCTCGGAACGGATGGCATTGGTTACCAGTAGGTGTCGCATAAGCTAATACAATCGCTGATTTGACGGATTACCAGGGCGTTCCTCGCGGAACCAGATGCACACGTCATCTGCGAGAAAAACGTAGGCCCATTTCATGCAACCTTGCTTGCCAACACTTAGACGGTTCCCAGTTCGATTCTTTTTACAGTTTGATCCACGCACGCGACGCTGCAACGTTATGGCTCAAGCACCTCTGTCCCTTGGGTGCTTGCAAAACCTGGGTCGAAGAGAATAAGAAAACTGAACTGAATCCCAATATCCCTGTTGAAGTGAGCCGAGGTCTGACAAAGTAGAAGCCCTCCCTTACCTACCCTCCTAGGATCTGGACCGCCGCAAAGACCTTCTTCTCAAAGGCGGGCTCGAAGCGCCACTCTGCTGGTACAAAATCATGGTTGGCGATATCGATCGCAACGACAACAAACGTACGTCCCACGTATCGGAGACCCTGCTTTACCTTGACACACCCACCCGCTGCAGAAATTCCTTCAGCCGCTTATGGGATCGAAAAGCCGGTATTTCTCGGTGTGGCATTGGAAGACCCGATTGCCGGGCCGTTCGCTAAGCCATTCACTGCTCAGTTTTGCAAGAACCTTACCGTCAGGGAGTTCAGCGGAGGGCACTGGGTTATGTGGGATAAAAAAGACGAAGTAAACACAGAGCTGGCTGCGTGGCTCAAGACTTTAGATGCTTGATTACTACTTTAACATCCCCGATGCATCCCCGCAAAAGTCCCTATCAATTGCGAACCTTCGTGTGGTCCGCACCTGCTGTAATAGTAAAGTCGTGGCATGATGTTTCTGGGCACTCTCGATGTTTATATTCCAGTAGCAACTGTTTGATGTGAATTGGATCGCGCTTACACAGTTGACTGTGCACCAGCTCCCCTTGATGATCTGAAATACTTGGAACCCCGGACTGCAGGGACTACACGAGTTGACCTGCAAAGCACCGTCCCTCCGCCTCGTATCCCACCAAGCTTTTCTTTCGACTGGCATGGAAGACGCAAGGCCCGAGGTTTTAGCTTTATAGCGCCGAACAGATTAAGGTACACAGCACCGCAAAGCGGCTAAATACGCACCCAAGTCATGATCCTTGACGGTCTTGATTTGAGAGCTGGTAACGCGAGACGGGTGAACGCGGTTGCCCGCTAGCATTTCGCGAAGATAATCCAGACAAGACGTTACGGTGTCAATTTGTCAATGCAGGGGTTCTGAAATCCCCAAGCGGATGATATCACTTCGGAGTCGCCTGGGTGCTCCGCCAGTGTGGCTTTAAGTTGAACAACGACGCCCTAGATTGCAAAAACTTCGGCCACCAACTTAGCCCAAATGACACTCGAATAAATCGTAGTTGTTCTGGCCAAACAACGCGCAGCCGCTCATCCCCAGCCATGCCGGACCGCTCGTGGTGCGCATAAGACGTGTGCCGAGCCCTCCTATCCTCCTGATCCTACCCAGGGTTGGATTGAAATGGATCACCACGGTGATAGTTGTTGATCCCATCGAGCGTACAACACTAGAATCATGATCCTCAGCGACCCTAGCCGTGGGCTGAAGGATATGAACCGGGCGAAAGGATATTTTGTGCGAGGGCAAAACGGGAGGTACCACGTTGGTACAAAGTTGTAACCAGCTGGATCCATCAGCGTGGGCCGTGTGCGTACCTCATCGCCCACTCCCCATACAGCGACATAGCTCCATGCAACATTCTGATATTATTTCACTCAAAGGGCCCACCCCCCATTCGGATTATGGTGTGAGATGACCTGCGTTCTTTCACAAATGCTGTCACCTCTCTTCGACTTAATGCAACCGATTGTCGACTCGCAATCCCATTGGGGCGCCGGCACTGTCCAAAGGTTTGAATGCAATCACTGGACCCTGTGGATTATAAGAACGGGTTGAATGCGACCTCGCTGACTGGATTAAGTCACGAAACGGCCGCGTAATTAGCAGTTGGTAGCTATCATTTTCTCACTACGTGAAGTGATGTAATTTTTGTAAGCCAATATCAAACGAACCGCATGAAGTGTTTAAAACAAGGAGACATGTCTTACGCATCTCCGGCAGGGTCACACCAAATCCATCACCCACGAATGGAGGGCATGATTCAACTGTCTTGCACTAGAAATTATGAACCATCTGCCGTCGGTGAACTCTCGTATAGTTGCATTCGGACAATGGTGACCCGTCGATGCAATTCCTATTGGAGAACGAGAGATATAGTCGTGTGTCGGAGTGCCGTAGAAAACAGGTTTGGTGATTGAATAGTTATTCAGGGGTATGGCTGTGAACATCAAAAATCAGATTGTTTTAAGCGAGATCAGATCGTAGGAAGACGCACATCTATCATCGTCTGAATGAAGTCCCGCGGCCAAACCCTATTGAGGGAGGAGCCATGTAAGAGGAACGGAAAGCGCAGGAGATTCGCGAGTACCTTGAAGTAGCACAGTGGCGCGAGGAATGCACCTTCGCTCCCAAACTCTTCCCGCCACTCCCGTTCATACTGTAAAACGTACGAAACCCGCCACGCCCTGAGTTTACCAAAGTCAACGACAACAGGGATCTCACCTCGGCCATATACAATGCGAAAGGCGCAACCTTATTGGCTTCCAGTCGTTTCCGCAGTGCCCCCACAGGAGCCAAATCTGTAACCCAGATCTTTGGGTCTTCAGGGAACATCACACTGTAGAACGAGTCAAGCTTAATGCCGTCAGATTGCCTCCCTTGAAAGGTCAAGTCATCACAAGAGACAAGGACAGATCTTACGTGATCCCTGATTATCTGAGCTGCACCCTCCTCTGCGAAGAAGATGAAGTGGCCATTGAGCTCGTACCCGCACATTTTCTTTGTCTACAACCGGACCATAACCACATAAACACTAGCATCAGATCTGAGATGAACGAGAGGGACTAACCGCTTGGGCGGTATACTCCATGGTTGAATTCGGTCGGGGTGGGATGTAAGGTACGGCGAGGAACGCGTATCCTAAGAATCTATCTCCGTGGATGTTTGCAAGCCTCGAGACGATTTTCGATCCCCTGTAACAACGGGCCTGCGATCATTAATCCGCCCAGCGGACCCAGGTGTGTCAACTCACATATCATGCCCAACAGCAACGATATTATCCCTTACATCCTCATGATCCAGAATATCAATCAAGTCTTGACACACTAAACTCATTCGGTACGCCTCTGGCTCTAAGGGTTTCGCACTTCCACCGAAGCCCAGGAGGTCCGGTGCGACTAGGGTGAAACCCCTTTCAAGGAAAAATAATACCTGCTTGCGCCAGATCCGCGAGTTCGTGGGGAAGCCATGGACGAAAAGTACCGTCGGCAGCGGTGGTCCATCCTGATCTGGGTCTTGATGCGCCGTATCTGGGAAAGGTTGATGGAAATAATACTGATACACCAATCCGCGCGAGGTAACGAGGGTCTTGTAGGAGCTGGGATCCATAGCACAAGATGGCTTTACTTGGCCAGCTGCAGAAGTGGTACCCTGGACCTGGTTTTGGGGGTATCAAAGATTAATTAGTGTGGATAAGGGAGAAGGGCACAAAGACCCTTGACTGCCATCATAGTGACGAAGACACTTATATTCGGTTTTCTCGATTCGGGAGTATGAAGCACAGGCCAAAGTGAGCTCAGATTAGAGAATGGTGAAGAGAGGGGGGTGAGAGAGGAATTTGGACACATGACCAAGTATCGAATTACATATACACTGGACAATTCCCTCAACTTGTGCTATCGCCCGTTTCCCCGTCGTCTTCGACCTCGAACGCACAGCAAAACTGATCCTTGTCAAACAAAATAAACCCCTTGCCATCCGGTGCCCATTTGACGTCCCTGGTATTGAAATTTCCTTTGTAGGACATCTATAAAACATGTGGAGCTCGGGCGACGGCGCATTGACACTTACGTGCGGGCACGCCAACACATTCGGCTATCTCCTCTTCTTCCCCTGCATCACTCAGCCACTCATCACTCCATATATACACGCTTTGTGTGCCACAACACAGCACCATGCTTCCTTTGCGAACAGGGTTCCATCGGGCACTGAATACAGGTTGACTGTGAAGCAGTACAGTCCTCAATCTCGGGACAAACTCTTGCTTTGGCGATGGGAAATCAAAAATATGAACAGCCGTGGGTACATTTTCTGCGGAAATAGTGGCACTCAGAGACCGTTGGTAAAATTAGGACATGGGAAGGCATCACACCGAATCGGACCAGTAATAGATCTCCTGTCATGTTCCATTCCAGTTGGACCGCACCACTCTTGGGATTGGGTTTCGCCTGATCTGCCCGGGTGAGAGGAAGCAACTGAGAACCCTGAGGACGCTCATCTGTGTATTTCGAGATCAGCTAAATCAAGGACTCTATGGCGAACCGACTGACAAGACAAAAAGCCGCGGCCCTCCGTAGCTTCCATCCACTTCGGCGGTTCTCTCCAAACATTCTGTGTGCCGGGAATAATTTGCACGATCAAAATGCTTTGACGAATCGATGCTTACCACAGTGGCAGGTACACGAGAGGCGAGGTCGAGGGTTGCTATGGCGGACCAGCTGAAACTGTCTAAAATATGAATCTGAGGCGAATTTTGAACATCAGTTCGACGTAAGTTATGTAGACACGCACTCGATCATCCCAACCACCGACGGCAAGAAACGTCCCTGTGGGATGCCACGCAACATTACGAATCCCAAATCCCGGATCTGGGTCTGGAGTAAATGTGGCCAGCGGATTGCCGGCCAAAGTCAATACATGAAGTTTATACTGGCAAGTCACTTCAATAGGCCATGTGACAAGAAAGAACGAGGAGAAACAACCTCAAGGGGACCTTCCCAGACAGCGACGTAGTTTCCAGTAGGTGACACAGAAAACGAAGAGAGGGAAGATGTAGGGAGTGGAAAATGCTGGGAAATCTTGGTCAAAAAAGGCTCCGAAAGCATATGGGACGGCGTTCGACGAACCCGCACGAGCTTGTAGGATTCTCCCGCGTCATAGACGCCAAGGGTATCTTTGGATTTGTGTCTTTCTGCAAGAATAAAATATTTTCCATCGGCACGAAAGGCATAACCTATGAATGCTCAGATCGATGGAGCTCTGTCTGCCAAGAGCCTTGAGCAGACCTCGGTCTGGATGGATGGGAAATTGGATGTAAGTTGCTGCTCCTGTTACGAGGGACCACAAGGTCACTCTTAGCTAAGATAATGAGCAAGATTCTTGTGATTCATGGTGGAAAACAGACATACGCCCCACTCTGAGAAGCACAAAATTGTTCGTCCGTCGGGAGCCCATTCGGCCTTGACAAGACCTACGTGACTCAGCAGGGCCAATCGAAGTCACTGCGACAAAACATTTGATTACCTTCAGCACCCGATTCGACTCGGCCACTCCAATCTTCATCTCTCAATTTTAAAATGTGCACAACACCACGCTTAGCGAGTGCTGCGAGGATATATTCTGAATCGCAAGACCATCCACAATGGGTTATGCATCCATCGCTTGCGTTGCCAGGAGAGGCCTGAGATGACTTTGGCTTTGCACTTTGCTTGTTTGAAAGAACAAGCTCCGTTTGGGAGGGCAGTGTGTCTACGAGCCAGGTACGGGTAATTTGGAAAGTGTCCGTGCGCCTGACGATGATCCTGTCTTGCACGGCAGTTAGGATGAAATGACCGCCAGGACTGAATGCAACGAGGGAGGACGATTGCCGGTAGATCTCAGTGAAGTCCATTGGATGACGACTGAACAATTGGATCTGAATCTGAGCGTGAACATGCTTACGCAGGCTTCCTTTTGTGGGTGGTCGATCCGCCGGAGCGGCAATCATTCACCATTCAAAAATACTTAGCCCCTTGCACAGTCCGATGGCACACGGACAGAAAGCCGGATTAGACACTCCCCAGATCCCAGGATGTTGCAAAAGATCTTCTGGTAACCTGCCACAGCTTGCATTCAGATCCAGTCTGACTGACATCCCTCATTTCCTCCCCTACCTTGACGTTCACCTTCTCTGTAAGTTATGGGCACAGGCCGCAGGACATCGACTTCGTCGTCCACATACAAGGATCCGCTAACAGACTTGGAAGAGAAAGGTGGAGCTGATCATTTTCTCGTCGAGTTCGAGCCCGGAGATCCGACCAATCCACGAGTGGGCTTGCTTTCCCTTCATTTGCAGCATTTACATTGACTAGGCTTACCGCCCATAGAACTGGTCCCTATTAAAGAAATGGTATCTCACATTGGCTAGCGCGCTATTGGTTCTCAATGCGTGAGTACAACGAATGTATGGACTGTCTGGCGGGCTATTTACCGTGGTCCTGCAGAACGTTCGCAAGCTCGGCTCGTACGTGGGATTGCATCCGTGAAAGACCATAACCTTAACATGCGTTGCTTAGCCTCTGGGATTTTTTCTAAAATTTCCGCGGAATTTGACATGACAGAAATTGAAAGCGTCTTGACACTTTCACTGTTTCTGACTGGCTACTGCGTTGGGTGAATGCTTAGAATGGAATGGTTATATATTACTGACCACATTTTAGGCCGCTCTTCTGGGGCCCATTGTCAGAACAGTATGGGCGTAGACCCTTATTTCTATATCCCTTCTTCGTCTATGCGGTGGATATATATTTCAATTCCCAGGCCAAAGCGGACCCTGACCATGCAATCAGTGTTTTCAAATAGGTGCTGCACTCGCACAGACTACAGTCCAGATCCTCGTTTTCCGCTTCTTGGGAGGCGTGTTTGCTGCCGCCCCATTAACTAATTCAGGGTAAATCTGATTCTTGACCCTTAGCTTTGTTGGTTTAATTCAGGGCATCACAGAGCATATATCTCTGATATCTGGGACGCCGGGACGAGAGGCAAGGCCATCGCTATCTTTACATTAGCACCCTTTGCAGGTCCTGCAATCGGTCCAACTGTCGCGGGCTTTGTTGGGGACAGCGTATCATGGCGATGGGTTTTCTGGATTCTGGCTATTTTTGTATGTCAAGGGTTCATGTTTTCGAAATCAAGGCACTCATGTCACCCTTACAGGCATTTCTATGCTCGTTCCTTATTGTTTTTACGATGCCAGAGACATATGCGTATGTGTTTTGATCTCCCTTGCAGCTATCTACGTAAACTGACAGACGACGGTATAGACCCATCTTACTTGCAAAGAAAGCAAAGAGCAGACGTAAAGAAACCAATGACCTGCGCTATTATGCACCCATCGAAAGAGAGATTATGACAATCACAAAGAGACTGGAAAGCGCCTTGACCAGACCTTTTCGTATACTGTTTCGTGAGCCCATGCTAATTGCCCTGACGACTTACATGAGCGTAAGTCTGAACTGCCTGTCCAACCATTCAGAATATTCATGATTCCCGCTAGTTTGTCTACGGCTGCTTGTATCTTCTGTTTCAAGCATATCCGATTGTCTTCACGGAAGGCCATCACTTCTCTGCTGGTATTTCGGGCCTGATGTTTCTGCCCATTCCGATTGGTGCAGCCATGTCTGTCACGGTTGTGAGTAAAACGACTTGTGATTGGGGCGGCAGAGGTTGACTAGATTCACAGTACGTCTGGATCTTCAACCCCAAGTACCAGCGGGAGGCAGCCAAATTAGCACCCAATCCTGTTCCGCCAGAATCTAGGCTCGAGGTCGTGATGCTGTCTGGGCCTCTTTTTGCGATTTCGTTCTTCTGGTTTGCGTGAGTCGAGGGCCATCGGCCTCAAAATGATGCTCTTTGAATGTGTGGAATTGATCATATATTTCAGGTGGTCGTCTCCGCCCCATATCTCTTACTGGGTACCCATGATGGCTGGACTTGTAATGGGCTTCGGCATCAACATGATTTTCGTGCGTTCGACCCTGTAATATGGCCCGACACCAAAGTTTGACGACGCATTGACAGCTTGGATTGTTCAACTACATTATTGACGTGTACCTGCATATCGCAGCCTCTGCTCTAGCAGCGAGCACGGTGGTACGCAGTCTATGTGGTGCAGGATTTCCGGTGAGTCGTTCGGCCGCCGTAGTTTGGACTTACTGATACACATTTTTATCATAGTTGTTTGCAGGTGATATGTACAGAGAACTAGATCCTCGTTGGGCTTCTACTATCCTTGGCTTTATCGCCCTTTCTATGGTTCCTATACCATTCGTCTTCAAAAGGTATCGTAAAGTCACTATCCTTGAAGTTACCCTACTTATCTAGATCCATAGATACGGTCCTTGGCTAAGGTCGAAATCACACTACGCGCCACCGACTCATGATACCCTACCACGATGAACATCACAGAATGATGTAATAACGATGCCTTTTAGTACGTCCTCAGGTGATGAGAGTAAACTACTGAGGACGTATCGGCCACGAGTATCCGACTTATATACGTAACTAAAGACAAGTAATGATCACGAGATTAACTTGAACTTAAAGGACGATCATAGTCCAGCAAATGGAAGAGAAAAAATCAATACTGCCCTTAGACTGCCTTGAGTGTGTTATGTAATACAGAAAATTCTCACGTCCAGGAAAGTCGCTTGACCGAGCCTCTCCGCGATGTCTACCAGCTTGGCCCGTCATGCCGCCTATGGCCTTTCAAGGAATCGTCACAAAAGTAGGGTTTATGAACAAAACAGCCACGGTGACTGTGTCAAGATGGGTTTTTCACAAGATCACTGGAAAGGTGAGTACCAAATGACACGTCTGCGCTACAATGAGCTAAGCCCTGGCGCAGCGTATTGAGCGCAGCAAGAAGTACCTGGTTCACGATGAGGGAAACAGTACGTGACCAAATCCGGCGGTTTGAGCCCAGAACGGTTTTGATGATGATCCCCCAGAACTACGGCAGGACGACGTTGTATTCATTCGGAACTGTCCTCCAGTATCCGCGAGGAAGCGTTTCACACTCGAAAAAATACTCAAAAGCCCTCTTACAGAACGCGAACTTGCACATGCGCGTCTTGCAGAAGAAACTGCTGGTACAGCATCAAGTACAGCTTGATAAACACGTCCTCCCCCAAACACCCCTCCCTCCAAGCTTTAATGACACCGTACTGGATCGCGTGCCCATTGAAGGGGTCCGCAGCCGGTTTCCGACTTCAAGTCAAAGGGGGGCTGAATGAGAGGTCAGGATGTCGATGAGTGTTCCGATTGGGCGGCCTGTTGTTGGATTGCAGTTTGGATATCCACGAGCTAGAATTATAGAAGCGGCGACACAGTCAGCACGGAATGGAAAATCGTGTCGAGTAACTAACAGACCTCTTGTTTCTTCTTCTCTTGTTTCAACTCGATCTCCTTGAGCTGAGCTTCGACCCGTTTACTGGGCAAAGCGCATCAGAATTGAAATTGCAGGGACAGGTAAAACCAACATTTCGCCTTGGATGAAATCGAGACGTGTATCGACGTTGTGCTTCGCTTCAGCCGCATCCTGCTGAATGAGGACAGGACCAATTTGCTTATATACGGTATTTTCTGGCGTGAGATTGGCAAATTCCTGAAAATCGTCCAGTAAGCAAGGAGTTTGATGATCAGAGGTCAGCCCCTGCCTTCTTCACGAGCTCATTTTCGGATAGCTGAGCCTCGAGCTTTTGCCTGGCCTCGACAGACTTGGACATGTCAGCCTGCAATTTCTGGAAGTCAGTCGTTGCGGCCTGGAGCTTGACGGCGAGCGACATCGTCGTGGATCAGGTGCAATCAGCTTTTACATGCTGAGACCTTTGCTCCCCTGGCCGGCAATGATCTAATCTTATCTCCGTTGCTTGAGAATTCACCTGTGTCATCAGTGCACCAGTGCCCGTGCGATCTATGGGAACTCGCAGCCCCCATACTGGGCGGCCATCCGTCGTTGCGTGTTTCCGTGTATATATAAGCAGTGACCGTTCCCAAGCCTCTCCCCCTGCACACACTCTCCCGTTATCCATCTACTGAGGATATGGCATCGCGCATCAAGATCGACTGGGAAAAAGTTAATCACCCCGATCTCATTTTCCAGCGGTTTGCGAGTCGTCGATCGGTGGTTTATGGCACCAAAGGTGTCGTGTCGTGTTCCCAGCCTTTAGCTGCTGAGGCTGGGCTCGAAATCCTGAGGAAAGGCGGAAATGCTGGTATTAATGCTCTTTTTCGTTGTAGCAGAAACGACTACTCTTGTCGTATTATCTAGCTGATGCAGCTGTGGCAACCTCCGCTGCACTGAACGTGACCGAGCCAAGTTGTTGTGGCATTGGAGGGTTTGCCTTGTTTACATAAAACCACCGTGCTGCTCGAGGCTGACCCGGCGCACGCAGAGATGCCTTCTGCTTGTTTTACGACGTAAAGACCAAGCAGGTCAAGGCACTGAACGGTTCTGGAAGGGCACCTAGGAATTTGACTATCGACCACATCCGAAAACGCGGATTCGATGGAAGGCGAATCCCTCTTGATGACTTGAACAGTGTCACTGTACCAGGTAGATTTTTTCGTTGGTGGACGACATCTCGCAGTTGTCGACGACTATGTCATTAGGGGCTGCCGCCGCCTGGGCCGACACTGTTGAGAAACTCGGAAGCGGGAAGCTTTCTCTTTCGGAGGTTCTCGAACCTGCAATTCGTCTGGCCGAGGAAGGGTGCGTTCCCCGGACCCCGGTCTGCTCTGTTTAACGTCGTGCTGCTGCTGATCTGTTGGATTATAGTGTGCCAATCACGGAAATCAATGGCGCTGCGGTATGTGTATTCTCTGCATTACCCGAGAGACACGGTTGACTCTAGGGGTCCGACAGTGGCTAGTGTCCGAGGTGAGCTTTGGGTGCCTCCGGAGAACAGAGTGACTTACAGCCGTTATCAGAAATTGATCAAAAACGCATCGCCGAACGCTGACGAGATGCTCCTTAATGGACGAGCTCCTCGCCCGGGAGAAATCATCAAGCTACCTAATCTCGCGAGAACTTTTAGGGAACTAGGGGAGAAAGGGAAGGACGGGTATTACAAGGGCAGAATTGCCCAAGCTATTGTCGACCTGATTCAGAGCAAGGGAGGCGTCATGGAGCTCTCCGATTTGGCCGAACATTCCACGACCTTCGTCGAGCCCATCAAATATACTTACGCCAATGAAGTTACTGTGTATGAGGTAAGAATGTGTGCAAGGAAGAGAACACCGTCCCACTGACTTTCTGTGCGTAGTGCCCACCGAATGGACAAGGTGGCGTGCGACTCTCGACCTTGCTTTACACCTCCTGAGCAGCTTCCTATTCTAGGTATCACTGCTCTGATTGCCTTGGGCATTCTTGAGCAAATTCAGGAGCAAGGCATAAGCAAGCCCCTACTCGAGATGGAGCATAACTCTGCCGAATACTTGCATACTCTTATTGAAGCGCTTCGGTGAGCCCCGAATATGCGTCCCAAATCGGAGGATGTCTGAATTGTTCCTCAGGCTTGCTTTCGCCGGTATGAATTTCATATTAGCTTTCAAATACTCGAAGTTGAAGCAGCGGTTATCAGACACACAATGGTATGTCACTGACCCAGATGTCGTACATGTTCCTGTAGCAGAACTCTTAAGCAAGGTAACCCTCTCATCATGTCAGTCACGTCCCCGCCTACAGTTGATTTACTGATGTCATGGAGGAATATATTGCAAAGCGTGCGAAGCTTTTCAATCCAGAAAAGACGAATCCCAAGGGTTATTCACGTGAGTGCCGGCGCCTTGGCAAAATTAGAGTTAGGCTGTAATCAGAGTGGACGCTAGGGCAATCCTGTCAACAGCTCTGATACAGTGTATTTTACTGGTAAGTGCATGTCCAGTCTTCCAAAAAAAAAAAGTTGGGTGTTCGATCCAAGGACAGTCACGGACAAGTGGGGAAATGCCTGTAGCTATATCCAGAGTAACTTTGCAGGTAAGTGCGGGACTGTTGTCGGGCTGCCCTTCAACGATTAAAGATTGCCCTCAATAGGATTTGGCACTGGTGGTAAGTCCAAGACCCGAATCGGAGTTGCAACGTCCTGAACCAGCGTGGTGGTATACAGCCATACCCAAGGGTTGTGGCTTCACGTTACAAAATCGCGGGAATGGGTTTATCCTGGATAAAGGCCATCCAAATGCGCTCGGGGGTGGGAAGCGTCCGTACCACACTATCATCCCGGCTATGGCCCTCAAAGGAGATGAGCTCTTCCTGAGTTATGGTGTAATGGGCGGGTTCATGCAGGTGTGTATGCATAAACATATGCAGAACAATCCATTGACCAAGCATCGAAAGCCTCAAGGTCATGTCCAAGTCCTCCTGAACATCCTTCGAGGTTTCACGGTCCAGGCTGCCTTGGATGCGCCCAGGTTCTGTGTTTCTGCTGGGATGCCAGAGAATCAGACGAAATCGGGTGCAGCAGCAGGCGACGCTAATAGCGAAGTGTATTTCGAGGATGCCATACCTGCGGAAACTATAGAGAAGCTGAGAGGTCAGTGCCCAGTCAGTCATAACCCCATCCCTTTGAAACAGTTTCCCCCTAGCGATGGGCCATGATGCTCGTATTATATCTGGATTCCACCGTGGTATGTTCGGAAGGGGCCAAGTCATCCAGAAGCTCCACGATGGTTCCGGTAAATTCGTATGGGCTGCAGGTTCAGATCTTCGTGCGGATGGACATGCTGTTGCGCAGATATAGGACGTGCAGAATACAGGTCCCCCGGAAAGTCCCATTAAATTAACAATATGTATAGAGTCCAGTGTGATGTTACATCCGTCGTTGTCGTTCGCTGCCGACTGGAGGTATGGGAATAAGAAGACTGCTCGAGTTCTGTTGACAGGACGCACCAGCTTGCTTGCGACGATATTCCCTAAGTTCCTTGGTCTTGTCCGGCCCTTGTATCTTTCCCCAGCCCTTGAATGGCACAACGATGACGGTGCCATTATCTCCCCCTCCCAGTTCTTCTGAAAACGACAAGATGCGGTCTGCCGCTGACTTGGGGTCAGGCTCGCCCCGTGCCAGGTCTACCACTTCCTGGTCCGAGAGAATCGAGGAAACCCCATCGGAAACGAATATTGCGTAAGCCCATTCCTTGCCTATAAAGGCATGAGACGCCGGCCACGACAAGGCTATGGGCGATAACTGCTTACCGTTGAGTAACTTGGACCTAACCTCGGGTTCCGGCGTAACAGCCAAATTTTTTGTATCGCAAGTCTCCTAGACTGGAATGTGGAACTTTCGTCAAACCGGTGCCCGTGGTAACGCTGAGAAACTGTCCTACCATCTCGTGTTTGAGAGTGCGCCCATCCACCTATGCATGTTTTGTTTTGAGTGTCTCTGTCTTAGGAGCTATCGATGGGCGATACCTTGATTCTCCAAAGGAGTCGGTGATAAGCGAAGAGCCCATCATTCTACGTAAGCGTATGCTCTCGACGCGGGCGTCGGCATGATGGTTCTCTGTCATTGGGAAAACAACACCTCCGTCTACGGAAGACAACAAAACCCGTGTATCTCTGTTTTCATTGTTAATGAAGGCCAAAATAACCGTCAAAATTCCACTCACCCGCAATGTGCTACTGTCAGGGAAAGTCTGTCTGCTGAAAAGAAAGATGTGGATGGCACATCTAGAGAATGAAGGATAGCAACTGAGGCTGTGGCACCGCACATGTCGGCAGCATCGTCAATTGACAAGTTCTTGTCTACCTTTGGAAGACGTGAGCGTTGGTTACAGCAGAAAATGGTATAGCGTGCGTACTTCAAAAAATGCCTGTGTTGCACGGGCTTCGAGATCCAGCTCTGGTGTGCCCCCCGGACCATGGATCCAGGGTGCTAGGGCGCCACCCCTAAATCTTTTGAAATAACCACCTATTTCCTTTATCCATGCGAAGAGCTCTGGTATTTGGGATTTATCAACGGATTCGAATATGCCGTGAAGTTCCTGTCGAAGGTACTGGGAGACTGCGGAGCCACCATGGCTGGATAACTTTAATTAGTCGCGAGGTATAGTTTTGGGATTTTGAAACAAACCCGTCATATATCCCCACAAAAACCGCCTGCCTGGCCAAGACTGGGTCCACAGTGGAAGGATCCCAGTCAACCCCATGAGATTTCCTGACACTCAGGCACAACTCTTCTGGGTTCAGAGACAAGGTTGCAAAACCATAGAAATCCTCCTGGTGGCTGCGCGCGCTGAGCCACCCGTAATGGTCGAGAGGTCGATCAAGTAACGTACCCCCTATTTCCTCGTGAAGATGCCACCCCAATCACCTTTGGTGAGGCAAGTGGGACTCGAATAATGCCATCTGTGGCACGCGCGGTAAATTGAACGTGCAAGGGATGCGGGAGAACATCAGCGTACTTGGTGAAGAGACGCGTATATAGTCGTGATAGGAATGTGGTGCGGGCCCAGTTAAAACCTTTGGAACTCCCAGAGGTACAGTACGAGCACGTCCAAGTAGTCGAAGAGCCATTCACTATGGTTCAGCGAGGCTGCACAGCGAGCATCCCAATAGGAAAGGCTAGATGTAGTGTGACAAGGGAAATGAAAAGGGAGAGGAGCGGATTTGGGCGCTGGTTATATGTACATACGTTCAGCCCGCATCACAAGCCGGACATACATGCTTAGCGAAGTTCCTCCGCTAGTTTCTGTTTACCTTGCTCGACGCCGACTCCGCCCCCAACTCCGTCAGCACAATCCACTTGCTCGGTCCTGCCCTAATGGGTGCCACGGCTGGTCACAAATAGCTTAGGGGGTCTGACCACGTTCGCGTAACTCTGCCCCCCAGGCAACCATATGCTGTGAAGGCCGGCTAGGAACCAAAAGGTCTTATATCATGCCCACTTGGCCTAGTAGACAACGGATTTAAAGGGCCGAAGGCTGGCACTGATACCCGCTGGATTGCGCCAGTCATCTGGCGAATGGCACCATTGGCATCTAGGCTTGTCTTGACGTTGCTAGTTTCGGTCCAACTGTCTGCGGTTCAGCGAGCTCAAAATTCGCGGGCTCTACTCAAACATTCTCCTTCCCTGTAACGGCGGCTTTTGCGGATCCCAACTTTCCGGACGGTATCCATGTCGGTCAAGCCGGAGCTACACCGAAATGATTATTCTACTCCGTAATAATTCGCCACAGGATGTGCTGAAGTTTATTATCCTTCCAATAATAATGCGGATAATATGCGGATAATATAAAATGGATTGTTGGTACCAATCGGTTATCCCTTTTGCACTGTATCTCAAGGTCAACAATGTATTTCGCAAACATCACAAGGCATCACTGTTTTTGATTACAGTAAGTCCATGAGTAATTATCCCAGTGTTACCCCATTGCAGCGGAAACGAGGATTTGGTGATGATCTACTCCACCCAAGAACTTTGGGTTGGGATAAGATCACCCCTCTCAATTTCGACAGATGCAAGTTGCCCAGGTTCACCTCTAATTGTCCTTTGACAAGATTCATGCGGCAGGAATACCTCCAACGAATTTTCTGCAACTGGCCTCCCAATATACAGGTTTTAGAACTGGGTGGGGATATTCTAATGCCATTCTGATGCTCACAGATGCAGAGTTCTTCTGTTCAAGATCGACCCTGGCCGGGCATACAACAGATTTAACTTGAACGTCGGGTTCAGAGTGAAATATGGTTAGTCACCTCACTCAACCAACTTCTCAATGGGTTTTGGGATCTATTTGTCTTCAGAACGACTTTGCATGGCTGGTACGCTCCATTTGAGCCAAATTTTATCTCAATCATGTAAGGCCGTATGGTCGACCGGCCAAGCCGACTCTCATGCTTCGATCTCTTTGCAGGGCGATTCAAAGTGTTGCCATGCCTTTTTATCGCATGACCGGATACACTGTCATATCTTTATTCGTTTGGTGTCGCAGCAGTCAGGCATGCTTGGCGGTGACATTGTCGCCATGAATTTTACGAATTTTCGCTAAGTCAGGGCTTTTTCCCCGGTCACATTCCAGCATCCCTGGTTCGGCACTATCTCTCTTCGGTTTTGTTCCTTTTGGCACCACCCTCGGCGGTCAAGCTCCTATAAGGAAAAGCGACGCATATTCGCTGGATCGAAAACGACGGTATCCTCCCGTTCACTACTTTTATCAGCAGGGATGAAGCAAGGTATCGGAGAGGTCAATTATCAGCTGGGCTGCTTCTGGGAATCGTACATTCTGTGAAGGGACTGTGAGCGGACAGGCACTGGAGCTTATGAGGTCTCTGTACATACAGTCCTTGTGTCGTTGATCTTCATTTTGCGATGGCATCACTACAACGAGAGTAGAGCTGTGACATCTCACCCGAGCAGTGGGATCTCCCTTCATTCAACAGTTTACGCGCAGCAATCACAACACTCGGCTGATGCAACCGCGACCATCATAATTACTCATATTATGGGTGCAAAGCAATCGCTGCCCAAGATAACCGCACAGGATAAAGCCATTCTCGAGTATGCCCATTTCTCTGAAATGTTCCTGTAGTCCCCACCCCTGACTACTTCCCCGACTCGAAAAGTTTAAAACTACAAAGGGATAAACTCCGACAATATCAAAGAAAGGTGTGTGTGCTTCTGCACAAAAAAACCCGTTTTCTCTCCTTCTGCTCTCTGACGGCATTTTCAACATAGATCCAAGTTGTTCTAGACCGCGAACATGCGATAGCCAGAGCTCACCTCGCTGCGGGTCAGAAAGATAGAGCAATCACTGCGCTTCGGAGGAGGAAGTATCAAGAGAGTTTGTTATTGAAGACCGATCAGCAGCTGGGATCTCTTGAGCAGTTGGTTCGTTCCCTCTATCATCATCCTGTCGTTAGCCAGGAGCTGATGGCCATAACGGTTGGATAGGTATCAACCATTGAGTTCTCGCTCGTCGAGGTCTCTGTTTTGCATGGGCTCAGGCAGGGCAACGAGGTGTTGAGAGAGATTCATAAGGAGATGAACTTGGAGAGTGTGGAAAGACTATTGGAGGAGACGCAGGAGGCAAGGGAGTACGAGCAGGTATGTGTCACCTTGGGATCTATGTTCACATTTATCTTCAAAGTTCTTTGATCGTGCAGGAAATCAGCGAGATGTTGGCCAACAACTTGACGTTGGACGAGGAGGACGCCGTTCAAGTCGAGTTGCGTCAGCTCGAAGCCGAAGCGGTGGGTTCCTTGCTCCGTTTTGTTGGTCTGCTGGGAGGTGCTCATGTTTCTTCAGCTGGGTCGGACACAGACTCCAATTCACCTCCCCGAGGTACCGACGACAGAACCAATGGTGCATACACCCCAAGGTATGCCAAACGGTTCACTTGCGAGGGACTCATGCTCATAAACGTCTCGTCAGCAGTCGAACAAGAACAGGAGCCTGGCCGGACCAAGGTCGCGGTTGCGGCCTGATTGCACGCCAGTCCCACTTAGTCCCGCTATATTATTACACAATTATCGAGGGTATCCATCGGAACAACACTAATAGTAGTCTACCAGTTATCGAAGTCTCCAAACCCAAGTTTTCGCTTCTTCTTTGGTTCTTCCGGCGGTGCATCTCCATTCGAAATATTGAGTGCTGCTGGCGGCCTCTTAAGGTTTTTCAGATTCAGATACTTTCCAACCCCACCACTCCCGGTCTCCCCGGCCCCAAACGCTGCGCCGTTCGAACCTACTTTCAATCCAAACCAGTTGACGTCGTCGTCCCGTTTCTCTTCCTTCTGCTGACCACCGCCTGCCTCTGCCTCTGCCTGCCTAGCAAGTTTCTTTGCATGCCGTTTTTTGTAGTCTTCAAAAGGATCCTGGTAACTGTCCAAGGCGTAGGTTGCGAGTAATATAGTTGAGTTAGAAAGTAAACATACATTATGACCTGGGTAATGCGGACGGGTTTCGCAGGTCGCTCCGTGCCAGGTTTCACTGGTAGTTTTTCTAACGTATCCAATACGTCCTCTCCGCCTACAAGCTTACCAAACACGGTGTGTTTTTTGTCGAGATGAGGTGTTGGCCTGAAGGTGAGATACCACTGCGAGCTGCGTTCACCTTTGAGCATTTCATCATGTCGAGGAGGAAAAGAGAGTCTGACCCATTGGTTGCAGGACCCTTGTTCGCCATGGCAATAATCCCCCGGCTGTCGTGTGTCACAGCACCTTTTAGGTCATATTCATCTCGGAATGGTTGACCCCAATGAGATTCTCCGCCAGCTCCAGTCCCAGATGGGTCCCCCGTTTGAACCTTGTTAATAGCAATAAGAATGGGAACAGGGGGCGGGGCGGTGAGCTTACCATAAACCCAGGCATTAACCGGTGAAATAGACAGTTGTCGTATTTTCCTGCTTTGGCTAACATCAAGAAATTGTAGCACGTCTTTGGTGCCTTGAGGAAAAAATTAGCGTGATAGTTAGACATGAGGGCCATCTAAACACACCTTTTCGCAATATAGCTCTAGATTCAAACTCCCGCCCCCGAGCGATGTAACGACCCTTACATATGCTCGTCGCTTTCCGACATCTTTATCCTTCCCTTTCTTCCTCCCGCTCGGGTTGGAAAATTCCTCGAACATGAGTTCTTCCTCATCCCATAAGAGTTTTGCACTCTTCGTATGTGGGTCTATTGATGTGGATGTTAGGGCTGCACCCGGAAGACCACTAGAGTAGGGAGATATGTTCCCTATATTTCGTTAGTTGGTTAGGAACATCTGGAGAATCAGTGGTAGGGGAGGACACACATGGTTCTGCTGCTTTCTTGGCTGCCACGACGGGACCCGCGGGTGCAGGTTTTGTTGTAGTCTTGAGATCTTTGGACCCGACTGCTACTTGCGCGGGTTTATTTCCTGCTGTTAGAGGTGTAGTCGTGGTAGCCTTGGGTACCGATACTGAAGGCATCCCATGGGGATTCTGTAGCGTGACAATGTCTGTCCTAAAAGCCAAGCTTGGTCAGACTGACCGACAAATCATCGGACGGTATACTTTTTGATAGGGATATCTGCCAATAGGTCTCTGTTTCCTTTGATGCTTCCTGCGAGGTAGACATTGCCCGTAGTGGCGATAGCGACGATATGCGAGTGCTCGCTGAACGGTTTGAACGAAATCGGGTCGTGGATCTCGCCTGTGGCTTCTTTACGAGAGTAGTGGAGTGTGATGAGGTCCGTAGGTGCAAGGGGCTCTTTTGTGAATGGGTGGGTGTTGTTGTGTTGTCTGTAGATAGGAAGTGAGGATGAATGAGGGTGGCACTCTAACTAATAGACGTACTTGAGCCAGGGAATGATATTGACGAGATCGAACACGGTTCCTGTTCCGTCTGAATTGCGTCCACAAACAGGATGTGTGAAAGGTTGGAAAGAGAGGGCGCAGCAGTCGAAGGGTGTTGTAGCTCCTGGGTGAGGTGCTTCTTGCTTTCTGCGGGGAGAACGTGAGCGTAATATTTGAAGGATTTGAGGGTGACTTACGCTCTGTAGCCACCTGAGGCGGAGTGAGAGCCAAACCTCCCTGTGTGTTCTTCATGAGTGATGTAGAGTTTGTTGGAATTGCCGTGGCCCATGGTGAGTGCTAGGTGAGGAAAGGGATGCGATTAAGTAATAAATAAATACCAAATATACTGAAAAATCCGGCAACGCCTTTTCAATGCTCCGTCATGCCTCCTCGCAAACTAGACAGGCTCTCTTCCTAGACTTTCTCGCTCCTTCGTCTTCTCGCCTTTACACCCCAGCCCAACCCTCTCCTCGCAATAACCCCTTCCCGCTCCAGGCAGCTTCTCCCTCCGCCCTCTTCGCCAAACTCAAATCCAGTGTCCAGTCCATCCAATCCCCTCCCACCCACTCCCCAACCCACTTCCTTCCCCCCGCCAAAGTTCACGATTTCAATAAAACTATTTACCATATCCGCAAAGCTCTCAGAGAGGAGAACAATGGTGCCGTTATACGACACTGGCAATCCCTCGACAAGCAAAAGCTCCTACCCTTGCTCAGCCATACACAGCTCGTACCGTTGTCGGCGTTGATGATGCAGTCATTCCTCCAGGGGAGACGCACAATGGATCCTCAGATACTAAAACTAGTGGAGAATGTCGTGTTACTCGCTGCCAGAGGAGACTCACTCGACGCGCTGAATGCGCTTATGTGGTACCATCTCAGGCGGCAGCAGCCACAGGCTGTGTTGGACTTGTATCACAGATTTATGGGTCTGATCGGGGATAGGGATCTTATGCTGGAAAACGCTCTGGACGAGGCAAGTGGTGGTTTGGGGGAGGGGGACGGGGAGGAGGGGGGGGAGGTAGAGGTGAATGAGGTGTTGGCTACAGATACAGAGCTCAAGTTTAGCCAGGTTGAAATCGCTCCGGGGCGTATGCGGATGTTGCTTGCGGCGGTTGCAGCTCACGCAATGGAAGACTCGTTCGGTGGTGCACTGGAATTATATTTGGCTACTGTCATCCGGTTACCACCCCCCTCCGAGGCGACCCTTCAGACTTTTGGTGGTCGTACTCGTCTACGACCAAAAATGAAGGAATATATCTCTAGGCTCAGTATTGCGAAACTGGTCTCACGGCCAGGGTCGTTCTCGAGACGGGTCACAAACCTTGGTGACGCCCGCGCCTCGAACACGCTCGAGGAATTATACAGGAGCCTTATAGACGGTCTATCCGGCCAGGATCCTTTCCTTGCAGCTGACCCTTCGCTTGTGACGGACACCAAGACGATAGCCATGACGAGTGTTGGCTGGACGTCTCTACTCACTGCATTCATGAAATGCAACAAGAAAGACATGGCCGCAAAACTATGGGATGACATGGCTGCACTTGGAGTTCCTCCGGGTGTCTCAATGTGGACGGCTTTGATTGACGCGTACGATGACATTCGTGCTGTCGATGATGCTCTCAACGCTTGGAGTATGATGCTAAGTCAGGGCGTCAAGCCTGACGCGCTGGCATACAGAGCTATCATCTCTGCATTGTTCAAGGGCCGTAGGCCAGATCAAGCACTGGAGATGTTCAGCAAGTACAAGGCAATTCCAGTAGATCTGGCCTCGTCTCGTCATCTCAGTGTCTGTAACACAGTCCTTCACGGGCTATGTGCAACGGGTCGGGTATCAGAGGCAGAGGCGACGCGGGAGGAAATGGAACAAAGTGGCATTAAGCCCGACCTCGTCACCTTCAACACCTTTATCGACTACTATGGACGACGTGGCCAATTCAAAGCGATCGCCACAGTACTCAGGGCTATGAAAGATGCGGAGGTTGAGGGGGATGCCTTTACATTCACCACCATTCTTTCAGCCCTCCTGAAAGCTGGACGGACGAACGCGTCTGAGCTTGTTTTGGAATTGATGGATAAACAAGGAGTAAAACGAAATATTGCATTGTACACCGCCCTCATTGACTATCAGCTACGGGAAGGGGGTCCGAAAAACCTTGAAGCAGCGATGGGCATGCTGCGGGAGATGGAACAGGATCCAGCAAACCCACCGAACGAAATTACGTACACGTCAGTCCTGGCTGGCCTTTACCGCCTTAGCTGGATATTACCGCAGGAGCTGGAGCGATGGCACAGGGAAATTGTTGGGAGGATACGACGTAGGGGCCTGGTGTTTGGGTTGCCAACTTACCACCTGCTTCTCAAATCCTGTCTCGTGTATCCCCACGAGGACGGGGTACGCCAGGCATTGGCTTACTTCGAGGAGATGAAGCAACGAGAGATCCCTATTATTAACACGACTTGGTACATCCTCTTGGCTGGGTTGCTAACTAGAGGCGAGTGGAAGATTGCAGACAAGTTGGTGGAAGAGATGTATGCGTCTGGGATTCACCCGACGAGGTCTCTACTACGGTTGGTGCACAAAATCAACAATAGGGTAGTAGATGATAGTAGAGATGTACATACCACATTGTAAATAATACTTAATGGAAGATTGCTATAATGAGGGTGGTGTAGCGAAGAGGCGCTGTTTATCGAGGAAGAAGAAGGCCCTTCCGAGGCCTATTCGTTGGTATCGGGCATACGCTGAAGGGGTCAAATCAGGTGGTTGTGCGAAAGGGAGGTGTGGACGACATACCCCATTGACTCCATCTGCGGCCGAGCCACTTGCCAACGAAGGGGAGGAGGACGAAGGAGATGAGCTGTTTGAGTTGTTGGAGGCTCTCTTCCCATTCCTCCTGGGCCCTGCGGTACTCGTCGTCCTCGTCGTATGATGATACAGAGGAGAAGCCGTCGATGGATGTCACGGAACTGGGCATGGGAGGAGAATAGAAGGGGCAAGCGCGGAACGCTCGGCCCTTCACTTGTTATTTATGCCACAAACACGCAGATTGTGGAGCTCCTCTCTACTTATACTCATTCAGCGGCCCTAGTGCCTCCTACTTCCTTCCCTCACTAACAACGGATGCGTCATGGCCAACGAGTCTCCCACCACCCTGCCGTCCCGCCACAGGCTGGTGGGTCAGTCATTACTCTACGCCATCTCAGTGTTCGCCAGTCTTGGGGTGTTTCTCGTGAGTTGTCATCCTTTTTTGCTCTCCGGCGCATTCGAACCCATCTTGTCTCTGTGTATAGTTTGGCTATGACCAAGGGTAAGTGTTATCTTACTTTTTTTTTACTGCCACTCGTATTCAACAAAGTCCATAGTGTCATGAGCGGGATCATCACCGGTCCGTACTTTCGCAAATATTTTAACGAACCGACAGCACTCGAGGTCGGGACAATGGTCGCTGTCTTGGAGATTGGAGCATTCAGTGTGTGGCTCCCTTCGTTCTGTCAAAATATGCTGAATCGAGTTTTTGTTGTAGTGACCTCTCTTGCTGCTGGTCGGGTTGGGGATATCATCGGGCGCAAGGGGACGCTGTTCTCCGGTGCAGTTGTATTCACGATTGGAGGTGCTATACAGACGTTTACCACTGGATACTGGACGATGATTGTTGGACGGGTGGTTAGTGGTTTTGGCGTTGGTTTGCTTTCGTATGGGTATTCGGCTGCCCTTTACCGCTTGTACTGACGATCCGAACAGGACCATCGTTCCTATATACCAGAGTGAAATTTCACCGCCAAACCATGTGAGTTTCCTTCTCCGTCACATTTCACTTGTCACTAAAAATGGGACCCAGAGAGGTGCATTGGCATGTATGGAATTTACCGGAAATATTATCGGCTACTCTTCTTCGGTGGTGCGCATCCCTGTTCTTGTGTCTGAGGGAGGACCCTTTGTGCTCATTGAAATTCGATTCCAGTGGACGGATTATTTTTGTTCCTTCATTGATTCAGATCTCTCATGGCGGGTACCCCTCTTCATCCAATGTGTCATTGGATCTATCCTCGCAGCTGGCTCCCTTGTGATGCCCGAGAGCCCGAGATGGCTCATAGATACCGACAAGGAAGCAGATGGGTTGAGGGTTATTGCTGATCTCCACGGTGGCGACCCAAATGACCCCGTTGCGCTTGCAGAATACCAAGAAATCAAGAACAAGGTGATGGAGGAGGTAAGCTATGTGTATAACATGTTTGAGAAGAATAGTGTTATTGAAGCCTATGTGTAGCGTGAATCAGGCGAAGCGAGGTCATATAGGATGATGTGGACGAAATATAAACGACGTGTACTTCTGGCTATGTCATCACAAGCATTTGCACAGCTCGTACGTCGCGTCTATGCTTCTCTGGGCCGATTCATCCTAACGATAACCGTCGCATGACATACAGAATGGCATCAATGGTGTGTTGTGACCGTCTTCTCGATGTGGAACTTCGACTGATATCTCGGGGCAGTGATTTCCTATTACGCTCGTGAGCTTTCTATGAATTCTTTGCCCATGAGGGACCATATTGACATGCATGTGTAGCACGAGTGTTTGAGCGTTCGTCTCTCATTATCGGCTATGAACAAACATCTGAGTTTTTCCATGTTTAGAAGCGGGCTGGATTGGTCGTCAGGCTATCCTCATGACGGGAATCAACTCTGTCATTTACGTTCTCAGTACACTTCCTCCGTGGGTCTACGCATATTTTGATGCAAACATGTGCGCTGAGAATGACTCCAGATGGGTCTTGGTCGACCGATGGGGACGTCGAGCCATATTGTTATCTGGAGCTGTTGTCGTGGGTATCCAATTTATCTCAAATTGTTCAGTTTCCAACGCTTGGGAATGTTACAACAGATGGCTGCCGCGCTGGGAGCGACTGGATATTGGATGTACATCGATGTTCCAGCCACGCCTAACGCTGTCGTTGTTTGTGTCATCGTATTCAATGCTGCATTTGGATACAGCTGGGGGCCGATTCCGTGGTTGTACCCTCCTGAAGTGCGTCCTTTGCTATCTTGGTTATGTCGTACATCAACGAACAAATGGTAGATTATGCCCCTCACGGTCCGAGCGAAAGGTGTTTCCCTTTCTACTGCGACGAACTGGGCATTCAACTGGGTCGTTGGGGAGGTGACACCCTATCTGCAAGAGCTAATTGAATGGAGGTTGTACCCGATGCATGGGTTTTTCTGTGTCTGCAGTTTCATCCTAGGTGGGTTCCTTCAACATCCCGATATCTGGATGAGGTTATTAATGAAATTGGTACATAGTCTACTTTTGTTTGTGGTCCCGCTTCTTTTTGTGCTACTATGTGGACTTAAATTCAATGCAGTGTACCCTGAAACGAAGGGCGTCCCGCTCGAGGAGATGGACGCAGTTTTTGGCGAAGGTCAGTGTTTTCTTGTTCCTGCTTCGACCATCCTGTTCATACATTTGAACGCCTATAGACGAAAGAGAGGAAAGATGGGACAATGAGACGCCAATGGCGTCAGAGAGGGCCTCACTTGTGGGTAGCGTGCTTCCGACGGTGTCGACAATTCATCAGACTATACCTCCTCCGCGAGGCCATGGTCACCATGAACATGGGAGAACGGACAGTAGGGGTGTGGGTGAGTGGTTAGGTGGATTGTTCAGATGGGGGAGGAGGCGGGAGTATGAGCCAGTTGCGGGGTGTGAACAAGATGACTGAGTTTGAGTGGTCCACTTTCGGAAGCTTTAGACCCATGTTCGTGACTTTGGCTGTCCGGTGAACGGGACAGAGTAGGCTGTGGTTTTCTCCTGCTCCTTTTTTTTAGGTACTGTAGCAACACGTTCATTTTAATCACTCCCTCAGTTGTGTGGAGGCGCCTGAGGCCTCCCACAAGCGTGACTCTCCGGCCCACGTGATCCTCATGAAAGCTTTTTCTCTTTCCACTTCAAGAGCTGGCCGGTGGTATGTATCTGCACCGGCCTCTTGGGTGCAACTATTCGCAAGGTCAAGATGTGGTCTCGACACTGTCCGATTTCTAGATTGCCGCAGGAGGAGGACGATGGGCACCAGTTCAATGGCAGGTGTAGGTGCTACGAATGGAGGTGAGAGGGAGACCGAACGTGAGGAGAGGAAGAAAAAGTGGGAGGCGTTAGGGTTGAGGAAGACATTAATTGAGGGATTGGTGCGTGCGTTTCCGAATGTAGTTGTTCCTACCCCTGCGCAGGAGAGGTTTATTCCTGCGATTTTGGAGGGGAAGGATGTACTTGTCAAAGATGATACTGGCAGCGGGAAGTACGTTTTTCTCGTTTATATATTTTAGTATATGCTGTGGGGGATACTGAGGACTGTGTTTTCTCTTTAGGTCGTTTGGGATTGCACTTGCTCTGCTGGGTAAACCTCGTGTTAAATATCTCAGCAAAAGCCTGCTCGGGAAGGGTGGAGAGGAGCACGAAAGCATTACTTCACTCATCGTTGTTCCGCACTCGAATTTGGCGTATCAATATTTGGGTTGGATTCAACGCATCGCTGCAGGCTCCACTATCGCTTCTTCTTTCGCCACGCAGACAGAAAGGGTAGTCCAGTTCCTCACGCGCGATGGGAAACAACACCTCACGACGGGGTTCAGGAAGCTTCATGAAGTCAAACCACATATTCTTATCAGCACGCCACAGGCAATGTTGGATTTGTATAAGGAGGACCCTTATTTGGTGTCGTTGCAGTATTTGAGCACGGTTGTCGTGGATGAGGTGGATTATTTGGTGGAGACAGTACCAAGGAAGGACTCAGAGAGGTCATGGAGGGGCGCGTATGAGAAGGCGGTGAAGAAGATAGCGAGGCATCCTGGGCCCACGAGGGAGTTGCTTGATCTGATTTATGTGGCGCGCAAAGAAGTGAACAAGGAGAGGATGGAAAGGGAGTCGACGGGCCCGGACCATCCGGAGGTGAAGAAGAGAGAAGAAAGTTTGGAGCGGTATAGCAAGGGAGCCTTTGTGGGACGGAACATGCCAGGTCCGCAGCTGGTGCTTTCGAGTGCCACACTGAGGACGCATCTGAGCAATTATCTGTACGAAGAGAGCGGGTGGTTGAATCGGGACTTTATTGTCAAGGTGAAGAATACAGGGTCGAGGCCGGTGACTAAGGGAGAGGGGGAGGAGGAGGAGAGGGTGCGGGAGGCAGCAAGGACGGGACGAGTGAAGCATTGCGTGATTGAAGTCTCCGACACCGAGATCCGCAACCTCGAGGGGGCACTCAAGGCGGAGGAAGAAACTGACAAGCCAAAAGCTGAAGAGGAACTGGCAGAGGTGCAGAAGATATTTGCGGACACGGAAAGCACCCGACAGCCCCTTGAGACGGAGATCCAAGGTTGGCAGTTGTTCATATGCGTGGATGCAGGCGTAACTAATTCCCTACGTGACAGATGGATATATCGAACGGTATCAGAACACCCCGTCTCCATTTAACCCTAATATGTTAGAAGCGATTGCCACGGCGGTTGCATTAGAGGTGCCGAGGCTCGCGTTGTTAGTGATTCCATCGAGCGGGTCGGTGTACCGTGCGGTGTACGAACTCCGTGAGATGGGGCTAGATGCCCGAGTGCTTGATCCTCAGAAGGAGGTCGTGGGAAATGAAGGAGAGGAGGAGCCGGTGTTGCTGGTGACGACGCTGGCGATGGCGCGCGGAATTGACCTTCCAGAGGCAACGCACGTCTTTTCTCTCGGCATCCCGGACGGACCCAAGGTGACAGGACGGACGGTGGATTCATACATGCACGTAGCTGGCCGGGTCGGACGGTTCGGGCGGCGGGGAACGGTGGTGACGGTGGTAGAGAGCGGAAATGAGGAGGGCAAGGTTGGAGACAGCGAGCGGATGAAGAGGATTCTAAGGGAAATCGGAGTTGCGCCTTTCCATTTCGGGCACTTTGTGTGAATAAAATACATTGCTTCTCTGATATTCTGGCGGCAGCTGACTGCTGACCGGCTGACTCCCTCTCTCATCCCCTCTCTCTCTCCAACGGTGGTTCCCATGAGGCTACCCCTCCTCCTCGCTGCCACCCTCGGCCTCGCCGCTGCCCAGTCGTCCACAAACTCATCGGTGGCGACGTCCTCTGTCCAACCCTCCACCTCTCTCCCCGTCTCGCTCTCTCTCACCACTTCCTCGGCCACCATCACCACCTCCACTCGCTCAAACGGCGTTCTCACTCAGTTTGCAACAGTAGTCCCCACTGTCTTCAATCTTACCCTCACGCTCACTCCCACCGCCACGTCTTCCTCGTCATCGGCTTCGGCTACAGCCGAACCTTCACCATCCCCGCCACCAATCGTCCTCGTACGTACCATTCTTCTCTTTCTTTCCTTTCGTCTGTCACAAAGCTGTACCAGGACACACGGGTCGATCCCGCCTTTGGAGTCCTCGGCGCTATCCTCATCCTCACAGGTCTCCCCTCCGCTTTCTGGGGTCACAAAAACAGGTGGTACGGCATACGTCAACCTAATCTGACGATTGATCGCACCTGACAACACCTACGCAGGACGTCATTTTTCCTCATTGGCTTCTACTCCTTGTCTCTCGTCTGTGCCGTTCTTATCATCCGCTATGGTGTCTTGCCCGCCATCAACCCTCCAAACAAAACCCTTCGCGGCATGTTCGTTCTCGCATCTGCCATAGCTGGAATGGCTGGCGGTGTTGTGGCCATCTTCTTCTGGAAAGGTGCTCGTTATGGAATTGGCGCCTGGGGCGGCTTCGCGTTTGCCCTGTGGATGCAATGTTTCCAGAACGGTGGAGTCATCAAACCCATCGGCTACAGGTGGATTCTATACATCGGTACCTCGTTTCATCCCTGCCTGCCAGCAAAGCAACCTCCAAACTTACTCATCCCTTTGATATAGGCGTAGCTGTTATAGGCTTTACGTTGTGCACCATTCCAAAGGCGAGCTTATCATCTGTCCCGCTCCAAGCCATCTCGTGATTGAACAATAAATCAGATCCATTACCATGTCCTCCTCATCTCCACGGCCTTTGTCGGCTCTTCCGCCTTCGTACTCGGTGTAGATTGCTACACCACTGCTGGCCTTAAGGAGGTGAGAAGTCTTTGGTGCGGGCTTGGTTTGGCCCAAGCTGACGCACTTGCAGTTTTACATGTGGAACCTTGGCTTCGAATCTCTCTTTCCCAAGTTTACCGCAAATGGTATCCTCTTTCCGGTTTCACAGACAATGCAGATCGAGTTGGGTCTCATTGCTGCCATTTCACTTATGGGTATCGCCGTTCAACTCCGTATTATGAGAGTCCTCAGGAAGAAGCTCAAGGAGATTGCCGAGGAAGCCAGGAAGCAGGAAGAGGAGACCGAACAACAAGCTGCGAACAGGTTTGCCGATATCCAACAAGAAAGAGAAGTCTGGGAGAAAGAGCACCCCACGCTGGGCAAGCACACCAGACAGGATAGTACACTGTCGTCCATTCCTTTGATGAAGTACCGAGATGGCTCCTCTTCCCCCACGACTCTTGCCGAAGAGGGTCGGCAACGTCACTTGTCCGGCCTCTCTGATTTCAAGGTTGCACCCACACCAGAAGAGGAGCTCCGCCGCTCTCGATTCTTGCAAAACCCAGGAGTGCTGCCTGCATTGGACCTCGGTTTAGGCATCCAGGACGATGTTCCTGCTAGTTTCATTGCGGAAGAGGAAAGGGAGAAGTCCAAGCTGAAGGAAATGAGCATACAAGAGCTTGAAGACCTTAAGAAGAAAGAGGAGTTGCTTGCTGAAATCCGGAACATCAGGAAGTCAATCGAGGTCTTAAAATCGGACTCACCCGCACCACCCGCTTCCTCCAGCAGGTCCAGGAAACCCTCACTGACCTCCAGGCGTACGCTGAGCATGGACGCATCCACGGCTCTCTTTCCTCCGACTTCACATGCACGCCCACCCCGAGAGACAGATCCTCGTGGTCGGGTGCACTCGATGGAGCTCTCATCGCTCGCGGCAACACAGAGTCCACCACTCGGTGCTACAGGTGAACCAATTTCGAGACCGACAAGTGTACCACTCAAGGATGCAGACTGGGACGCGTATATCCAGGAGCGCAAGTTGCTTCAGCCACCATCAGGGATTACTCCTCCCATTATCCCCTCTCCAACCGCCCGAGCACCAATGTCGACCGCTGTTCAGGAGGCTTTAGAGACGAGGAAGAAGAGAGAGAGTGCGATCGTTGGCAACGGTAGTGGGACTAGTACCGGAGGTGAGGACGCAGACGATATACCGCTCGCCAAAATTGCCTCTGGTGCACCGGAAAAGAGATTGTCGGGACTGGGCGGTGTTACAGGCTTTGGCAATGCAGGGTATGCCAACGCCGCCTACAAGGATACTGGACCTGCTGTAACAATTTTACCCCCACGGAGGTCTTCGACTGGTAACATACTTGCGCCCATTCCTCGACAGGGAGCTTCCAAGGCGCCTATTGTGAAGACTTTTGAGGAGCTAAATGAGAGGCACAGGGAGAAGATGAGGGATCTGCAAGAGCCGGTCACACGGGTTGAGAAGGAAAGTGCGGACGTGAGAGATGCAAAAGAGAGGTGGGAACGGGCAAAGAAGGCAGAGAGGGAGAGCATGATGCGGAAACAAGCAGAGATGGCTGTTGTGATGGAAAAGAGACATCGTGGCCAGAGCCAAAGGCGAAAAGAAGGGAGGGCCACAGCGAGAGGAGACGCCAAGGAGCACTCGAGATCTCTGAGCGCAGATAGGCTTGGTTTTATCGGAAGTTCGTCCAAGCGACTATCGGTGTTGAAAGTCGAGGATTGGCAGAGGTATCAAGCAAGTGGTGGTGCACCCGGTGGTGATGACACAAAAGAGGCTGGAGAGTCGAGAAGCAAGCGGGACTCGTCAGTGCCCTTCCCAGGCAAGTCACTAGGCCATAGCCGAAGTCAGAATCGTGGCCAGCACCTGAAGAGCAAGGGCAAGGATTATTTATCATGAGGGGCGGAGGTCACGAATGGGAGAGGGGTTGTCGTGCCGATGATTTCACTAGGGGATGTTTGGACCTTGAATCTGATGCTCCTGGCCGCTTTTTACCTCTCCGAGGGTTCTCCGTCCCATTGTCATATGTCAGTTTTGAAGGGCGGAGTGCTCACCTATCTTCTTGAGATCTCTCTTTTTTTTGTTCCCTGTTCCTGTTTTATCCCCGTGTCCCTCTTCGTCTTCCGTGGGGTTGCTTCTCTTCCTCCCCCTTCTCACACCACCTCTTCTGCTCACCGCTATACTAGTATATTTCACACTCCAAACTATCCACCCATTTTACGAACGATTTTCGTAACACATCACATAGCACATACCCCACTTTGCATATACAAAACATAATTATGGCATGCCCAGAGACATTTTGGACTTTCTTCTTCTAGGTCCATATGAACATTTTCTCCTTTCTTTAGTTTCGTTTAGCATAACACGCTCGTTTTGTCGGATACAGCATTCTTATCCCTTCTCACCTTTGTTTGCTTCTGGCAGCTTTGTGTTTTAAGCTTTTTTGTGCTCGCTAGTGTACGTGGGGAGGAGTGCGAATTATACTTGACATTTGTCCTACCTCGATATGCGACTTCTAGCCATGCGATCACGAAGATTAATGAATTGACAGGAACGGATAGATGAGGGTCGCTTGGAATAACGTTTGGTGTGAGCTCCGGCGGGCAAGGTGATTGAGCGGTGCGAGATGCATCCGTGGGCCTTTGTGTAACAGTAGGGTGGGCGGGTGGAGAGGGAAGTGGATGTGGGATTCTAGGGTCCGAGTGCGTGTGTTTCTGGAAGGCAGGATCCGCGACATCCATCACCCGACTCAAGCACGTCGGTTGCTGAAAGGATGGACCGGAAGGATGATTTCGCTGGGGTTGTGTTTTCCGGAATGGGAGGCGTGACGCCTTCCCTTCGCCTCACTCGGTCCATTCTTTTGCCCCAACCTACCTAAATTATGCATTGAATCAAATTTTTGTTGTGCAGTCGGTTTGCTTGTTATAAAAGCATCCGAATCTTTCTAACTTGGCATCGACAACCACAATGTCACTCTCTGCAGCCCTGACCCGTTCAAAGTCTGCACCGCAGCCCATTGCGCACACTGCATCTACGTCAAAAAACACATATATCCAGCGTTCCTCATCACAACAGGATGTAAAGTTTCTAAAGCAACAAGATACCCGGCCGAAACAGGGGCTACGTCTACTGCTACAGGGAGATCCTTTCAACCTCTCTGGATTTTTCCCCTCTACATTATCAGCCATAGAAGGCGGGGAGGAAGAGTGGCGATGGTTGCGCGAGGAGGTGGTGAGAGGAGGAGGAGGAGGAAGAGGAAGAGGAGGAGGAAGAGAGGGAAAGACACCAGCGGTACCGAGAGGATGAAGAAGGGCCCATGAGGGGTGGGAGGTCAGCGATATTCGGCCAAGAAACGAGCGACGCTATAAGGGGCGAGGACAAACTGGGAGTGTTATCCCTCAGTAAGTCACTTTTTATTTTTTCATCATTTCTCTCTGCTTCGTCTTCTATTCTTGATGCTGACCGCGCGGGGTTTGTGGCAACAGAAGATGTCAATCTATTTAGTGCGTCCGCGGGCGACTACGGGGATGGATACGGGGAACGGCTGATGTCGCCATATGCGACCGACGAGGTGGTGGACGAGCACTCGCTCTATCTGGCGCAGTGTGCACGACGAGAACGGTCGCTGTCATCGTCGGCGGTGGCGGCCGGCGCTCCGTACGGGCAGGTGTTTCTGGTAAGGAGAGAGATGCCGTAATGCCGAGAGCGGGTTGTTCCCACGTATTAGGTGTAGATATTCGCACGGTGTATTTTTTCCCACATTAGGTGGACATGTTGAAGACGCTCCTGCTCTCGTTTTTCCCACTGACTGCCCACTTTCCCACTCGCCTCGCTCGTGAGACTTTGCTCTCACGCCTATAATGTCTTTGCCTCAGGATCCCTTCTTCCTCAACCACCATCTCCAGATGGCCTCTGGCCCCGCTGACCCTCAGCTAGACCAGCAGCCGTCTCAGCATTCCCGCTCGGCCACCCCCGCCCACCACGGTGCAAATTTACTCGTAATCCCTCTCTCTTCTCTACCCCACAATTTCCTTGTATATTCATCTCGACACGCTTTAGGTCTCCAGCAAGCAGCCCTCCCCGCAGTCTACCGCGGTAAACTCTCCCAAGCACTCCCCTCCACCTTCTACCTCCGACCCCCCTCCACCCGTTGCCGCTCCAGATCCAAATACTTCTCTACACTCCATTATAGTCGCCTCCAAGAAGGAGGCCATACCCAATGGTCAGCAATTGCCCCCGTGGAACGCTACAACGCATGCCCAACCCATTCCTCTGAACCCCCCTCCTGCTACCGTGGCACCCATTCAAGTATGTCCCTACCTTTGTCTCTTCCCGATCGCGTTCCATCCTCATACTTTGCCCCCCCAAAGTCCACCACCGGAAAACGCAAGCTCGACGACACCGAAGCTGATGATCCCCATAGCAAGATCCGCCGCATCGTTCGTGATCATGTCTCACAAGACCCTGCACGCGTCATGCCTATGACTACTGTCATTTGTCTTCACGCCGCTGTTGCCCAAAAATCCTACGGCAGCGAGAAACGCTTTCTCTGTCCGCCTCCCGTCGTGCATATCGAAGGCCCTGTGTGGCACATGCGCACCCAACAACTATCCATGGCTGTTGTATCCGAAAGTGGAGAGCGCTCCTTTGAGCAAAAAGCTCCCCTCGACAACAACATGACCGCCAGCTTCAAGTTCCTGCATGTGACCGGCACTGCAAAAGCGAAGAGTTTCCAGCTCTCTCTTGATATTGCTGAACCCCCGCCCCCCTCACTGACTCCTGAGGGTGGTGATTCTCCTAATGGACGCGTCTGGGCTACTTTTGATTCGGCGCCTGTCACCATCATCTCCAAACCGTCCAAAAAGACCGCGAAGACGCGCAACATTTCTTCGTGTATCCTTGCTGGAGGTCCTGTTTCCCTCTTTAATCGTATCAATTCTCAAACTGTCCGAACCAAATATATGACCATTGATCATGCTCAATTATGTGCGAGCAATGTCGCGTGGTCCGCGTTTAATGTCAATGTCGTCCGACGTCCCGGGGGAGAGGCGCCTGCTGTGGGTGCGTGTCATGTGATGAGAATTATCCATTTTCCCGCTCTCACACTTTGCCAGCTGCAGGTCCACAGCCAGTCACTTATGGATGCGAAATTGTCCTCTCTGACACTCACTCTGGCATCTCCACTTCCCCCCTCGTTATCCGCAAGGTCGACAAAGGCCGAGTTTCCAATGATGATGGCGGCCCTGTCAGCCAGATGCAAAAAATTGCTCTCCAACGAGTGAACCCTGACGGCTCACGACATTACTTGTCCGCCGCGGGCCCTCTCCCTGGCACGCCTGGAGTAGTACCTCCCCCCGCGCCGGGTATGTCTACCCAGGCAGGAACTCATCCACTCATGTTCCAGTCTCCACGTATCCGAGACGAGGTCAAGGATGGACAGCGTATCATCTCTGATGAAGTTGATGACTATCTCTGTTGGACTATTGTTGGTATTTGTGAGTCCTTCCTTTCCTGCCGCCGGAATTATCGCCCAATTCATCCCTGTAGCCAAATTCCAGTACACTTTTTTCGACGCCTTTGGTCAGAATAACAATATTCCCGAGCTCCCCATTACGCCCTTCCCCACACTCTTCACCACTCCCGTCTACCGTCCCGCAAGCAACACTATCGAGCTCACTGTGTCCAATTTCTTCTACGAAAATCCCACCACGAGGCAACAGACACCCCTGGATGTCTATCTTGGCAATCTTGGTCCTCTTCGCCTGCGAGTTTACCAAACTGCCGCTCCAGGTCCACTTACGACGATATCGCCATTCGTTCAATCCCTTCCAGGGCCACAGGGTTTAGAAGCTGCAGGCCCCTCTGACCCCGTTACAGGGTCCCCTCTCTCCCCAGCAGCGCCACCTCCACGGTACATGCCAGCAGGACCCTTGCATACAATAGTGGTTGTCGAGATGCCACCTTTGCAAGATATCATCAAAGCCCTGGAAGATGATCCCTCGCCTCAACATCCTGACGCCCAGGGAGGCCGTCAGTCGCCAGAAGATAGTTCTGCCCACGAAAGCAGGAATGGGAACGGAGCTTTACCCACTCCGCCGTTGCCCCAACCTCCTTCTCAGCCTCCATCTATTACTGGCAAGAGTCTTCCGCTATTATTTATCAGGTCCTCGGATGGCGTTGGATATCATTCGGGCAGAACCATCGCATGTGAAAACGTGTTCCAGGGTGTCGACTTGAACGCGATGGCGGCGGCAAATCCGCCAAACGGTCCGCCCGTGGATGCCACTTGGTTGGCGGCTGCACAGGCTGCAGCAGCTGAGAGCGGGCTCCATGGATGGACTTTGAGAGTTATGTAGTTTGCCATTTATTGTGGTGTTGCTTCTCCCCTGTGACAACCCCTGTCTATCTCTCCCCTCTCTCTCCGGCTTGGTTCCTTCCTTTGTCATGCCTTCTTCACGTTTCTCACGTTGTCGACGACCACCGAATCTCGCTTTGACCCCTCTAGCCCTCTTTACCTATGTCGCTCTGTCTAGTGTTCTGCTTGCTTTGTGTTAGTAATTATTGAGTGTAATGGTCGTTTTCTGGTTTGTACAGTTTGATCTTCATCTTTGCGTTTGGGGAAAACGAGAAATGTCATCAATGACGCACCCTAGACATAGCATGATTCTAAACAAAACCCGTATAGAAACAACACCTCAAGCAGGGCAATCTTCACGACTCCGGAGAATCCTTCTGACAACATCCCTCGACAACTCTGAATAATTAGTGGCATCACGCATCACATTCTCCCACTTCTCCTGATCCAACACACCAAACGTAGCCCCAGTAACCTTCTCCCAAACCTCCCCCTCTGAGGCAGCCAATCTCCCTGCCTGCAGCAACTTGGCCCACGGCGCTTCCACACGTGCCCTTCCACCTGGCAGCCCGTGCGCAATCCCACTCCTACTCCCAATAAGAGCGCCCTGGCAGGTCTCAACCCAGAGCTCGCACTCGGCGAGGATATGTCGGCCCTCAGCGGCGGGGAAAGAACCGCGGAAGAGGATCTGGCGGTGGAGGATGTGCTCGGCGAGGTGTGAAGCAATGCGGCGGTAGAGTGCCGTGAAGGATGTTTGCGAAAGGGCGGAGAGAAGGAAGGTAAGGTGCGAGGAAAGAATAGTCAGTGGTGCGAGGAGGGTTTGAGAGACAAGGGGCTCTTCGGAAATGGGTTGGTCGGTTGGGGAGGAGGCATCGAGTCTGGCTCTGTATTATGTGTGTGTCGGTCTCGTTCGGGACTTGGGAGCAGTAAGGAGGGAGGGTACTTACGAAGTAAGGTGAGGCTTGAGTCTTGCTTCGACCTCGGTGCAGACTTGCTGGACTATCATGTTCTCGGCGCGAATGAGGAGAGAGGTGTATTTGTTAATCAAGACTTCGAAGATGGCGTCATGCGGCACGTCAATATCTTCGGGCCCTGGCTTGGGGAGGAGATCATTAGCTTCGGCGCGCTCACGAAGGGCCTGGTTGTGGTGAATATCAGACCATAACTCCAAGAAGAACTGGTCGCGAAAGTCAGCTAGGGACTTAAGAGAAGCGAGGATTAAACAATTTACTAGATCTTCGGACCATGATTCCAATGCCAATTCGATATGCGCAGCACTCAAAAGAGCTTTACAGAGCCTTTGAATACCCTCGACGCCACCTGTGAGATTCTGTGTGTTTATATTGATCGTCCCCTCCACTTTGCTGCCCAGACCAAGTCCACCTGGAACAGCACGAACAAACGCCGACGAGAGCGTCTCAAAAGCGTCCAATGAAGACGTTATACGGCCAAGGTAGGACTCGAGGACAGGCAGCTGGATTGATATGAGGAAGTGGATGCGTTGAGATGATTTTGGAAGAGGAGAGTAGCGGTCTAGGGTCACGTATGAGCAAAAGGTCAAGGGTAGTTGATAATAAACTCTCGCCTGTGACTTGTTCAAAAAGTGCCTTGACTCTTCTTGCCGAGTTTGTAGATTTGAGCGTTGTGGCTTGTGAACCTTCTTCAGTATCGTCGGAGATTGCCCAAGCGTCCGAGGCTCCAATAATGTGCTGGTACTGGTCCTCGACGACTACAGCGAGAAAGCTCAGAGCATGTCCCACTCCTTAATTTGGTACCTACATTTGCGCTCTCCTGACAACCATGCCTGGAACCAATATTGATTTCCAAGTATCACATTGCTGATCCCGTCCCATTTGGTATTCTCATCATCCAATGCCGCAGCGGATGTTCCCTGCAGCTGGAAACCTTCTTCAGCAAGGGTTGCATCGAAGGAAAGAGCCTGGTAAATCGTGTGTGCTAGGACTGATGACGTAGTCAGGAGAGCTGGGATCGTTCTGCGAAGCTTCCTAGAGAGGAGAGGGAGTAGGAGTAAGGCAAATTCGCGCTTGGGTTGATGAGGGATCAGAACGACACATAGCGACACACTATAACAAATCTCACCCATGCATAAATTTGCTTATACTCTGAGCTAGACAATAAAGGTTGAATAATGGTATCCATAAATTGGCGGTGCTCATGAGCGACATTGAGTATGTGGGTGAAGTACCACTCGGGCTGAAGAAGGTAATTTCAGTAGGGCATATTTCTCGCATGCTAGCTAGCACACCTTGTCGGGCCTGTTCGTTTGCCTATTGCCCTCAAAGTGATACTTGAAACGGAGAGAGACTGGCACAACCAGAGCTTGGATGGGATACAACCCGTCCTTCTCCGAACGACTAGGGTCACACTCTGCGTTGATATCTTTGCCTCTGTCTGCGAGTGAGACATCAACTTTCTATGCCAATCCCTGGAGAAACGTACATCGTTTGAAGCCTCAACATGTTGATAAAAGCATCCTCAAGTGCTTTTCTATCACTTGGAGCTGCAGCGGCATGATTCACGCTCATGGGCCATCCAAGTTTCTCTGCTGCGCTCGTCAAGGTACTAGAAATGCACAATTGTCAGCCATCAAAGGCATCTGCGGAAAAGAAATGTTTACTTTGTGAGAACACCCTTAATAGCCGTCCATGTCCTACCACGAATCTTCTCCAAAAACGCGACGATGTGCAGCTTTTGCTGAGAATCAACCTGTTCTACGTTGGCACAAAAGGCAGTAACCTTCTCGACGAACCTCTGCAGGTCCCGGAATATGGTGACGGATGATGGTGACAATGCTGTAGTGGACTTAACCTGAGCGACTGCGGATTCACTTCAAGCAACTTAGCTCGCGACACAGATATACTCGGTGGGGATGGACGAACCTGAGCTGAAGTCCATGTTGGATAACCTGAACATACCCCTTGACACTCTCAAGCTCCTTCAGACTTCGGTGGAGAGTCTCAATGTCTTCCAATAATGTCGGTTTCCTGTCTTCGTCGGACAGCACAGAAATGAGCTCATTCGAGAGCTCTGAAAGTTCGTCAGCTAATGAGTGGCGCAGGAGGGACAATTCCTTGGAAGTTGTGATATGTTCTTGCACCGAGCCCCGTGTATCGATAATTAAGGTCCGTGTTAGTTCATTGGATGAAGACAGCTGAGCTACCGCAGTGCTTGTGAGGAATCAGTACCACTCGTAAACGTTGCACGCACTTGTACTTGGAGATCCTCGTGGCGGAGCTGAACCTGCTGCAACAGGGATTCGAGCTGGTTCAAGCTTTCGTATGTGAAAAGGGACTCGTTAAGAAAGTCTACAGTCTCCTTGCTTGAAGCATTCCAGTCCGGTACGGCCAAGAGAGACTTGATCTGCTCAGCGGACATCTTTCGAGGTTGTGGATGCTCTTGGCCAGGCAGCTTTAAGAAGCTGTGCTGGAATTGGACACGTGATCAGCCACATTAACATCTTCGCCGACAACTCCTCTGCACTCACCACCATCTGCGACCCTAGACCACGCCAAGGCCAAATCATCGCCAATGGCTTCTACACCGCAGCACTCAAGTGGCTCGATACAGATCCAACACACAAACTCACCATCGCATGGTGCCCAAGCCACCAGAACATCAGGGGAAATGAACGAGCAGACCGCCTGGCAAAAGAAGCAACACACCTACCCAGCTCTATAGACCCCTCCATAACATACTGCCTAAGACAGGCGAAGGAGCGAACGCGCAAAAATTGGACACATGAATGGAAAAACATCCCACAGCGAGGACAATACAGCGCAGCAAACCGCATCCCCCCTTCCCTAACCCCCAACAAACACTTCTATGAACTGCAGAACAAACGCGAACTCTTTGGCCACCTCGTTCAATGCCGCACAGGCCATGGGTATACTGGGGAATTCTACCATCGCTTTGTCCCATCAGAACCAACATCATGTCCATGTGGAGAGGAGCAACAGACACGTGAACACATACTATGCAGTTGCCCACTATATGAACAACATCGCTACATCCTGAAAGAGGTCTCCGAAAGACTATACCTCCCAGACATCCTAGGCACTAGGGATGGCATAACGGCACTAGCAACTTTTCTGGAAAAATCAGGGACATACACAAAATCTGGCAAAGGGCCTCCCCAATGACGTCACCCTGACATTAATGACATCCCTCACGACAACCAAACCACAGGGGAAAGGGAACTGGATGGGCTACATCACAACTAGCCACACGCATCATCTGGATCTCACTTATTTCACCTCATTCCAATTTTTAATTTTATTAGTTTCTCAACTTCATGCCAACTTTCGTTACAAACGCCGCCCCACCATCATGTAGAGTACACCACACTATTAGAAACCTCCACATTTTTTTCAGACCTTTACCCATGTAGATATTCCACCTCTCGAGGGGGTCCATCTGTTAATACAGTGGGCCCACCGCGTCTTAGCACTAGTCTGCTTGTTGCGGTATATAAATGCAGAGTCCAAAAAAAAAAAAAAAGATTGGACACGTGATCATTTGAGTTTGGTGTTCACTAGCACTTTTCATCCTAGTCACAGTTATGTCTCTACTGAGGTCTACCAGTGGCAGCGGCAGGTCTGAGCGAAACTTTCCGTTCAAACACGTCCACGAACATTCATAGTTGCGAGCCTCCAAGTGGCTAGCGTCACGGGTTCGAGACCGACAAAGAGAGAATTTGATTGTAAATTACAATGATACCATCAGCCAATCGATCCACGAACCTATGTCTGCCGCTGCCTCACGCCTCGAGCTCCAAACACCTCTCCCGGTCGCTGCAACTTCAGAGCGGCCTGACGATGAGGTTCGGGCCGAAGACCAGCTGGAATATGAGGTGCTAGAGAAACTTACAGGAATTACTCCTCCAGGGATCGTCTCCCTCAATCATCGCCGTCGATTTGGATGATGTCCTTGGCAAAACAAACCAAGCAGTGGCAGAGTGTAAGCTACCCGTCTCTGGGCACATTGGATCTGCATGATAGCTTGAAAAGGGCATAATGAAATCTACGGAACCAAGATGGATGTCTCGCACTTTTATTGTGAGGTCCGACAGGGCTTCTGATAGCTACTGATCTCAATTCCAAAGCCAGATTATTATTACTGGAAGGTGATTCATCGAGCTATCCTATAATCAAAGATATTCAGGCCAAATATTATAGAATCCGTTCTGGGGAACGATTAAAGAGACTTTTGACAAAGTCTCGGATTTCTACAAGACCGACAAAATATACCACATAGCACCAATACCCGGAGCCCGGGAGGCCGTCCAGACGCTCAAAGATATGGGTTTCCGCCTGATTATTGTAACGGCAAGACAAGAGGATGGGGTGGACGAGAGCTGGAGGTGGATCACAAGGTATTTCCCAGGTAAGATTCGTCCGAGCAGCATTCCGATCTTGGTCTAAACCCTTTGTGGCAAATTCACAGGGATATTTGACAGTATAATATGCATTGGGCAATTCAAGGATGCGCACAAGCCTGGACACGGGGTTGTTACAAAGTTGAGCAAGTCACAGGTGAGAGAGCAGATACTGCTGCTCATCCGGTGGCGCTTATCCCCCGCGTAGGTCTGCGAAGACCTCGGGGCGAAACTGCTCATAGATGACTCTGCGGAGAATGCACTTCAATGTGCGACTGCACCGAAACCAACGCCGGTCCTGCTATTCGGAAATTATGAGTGGAACCAGCGCTTATCTGAGCCAGGAGATGCTCGGGAGAGTATGTGTTTTGACATTCGATTCAAGGCTTTGGGTGGAAAAGAGTTCTGGAAGGAAGAGACACTGTCGGTTCCAGGGGGCGCACCGCTATGGCGAGTGAAGGATTGGAGCGAAGTCATAAGATGGGTTCGTCGAGCCAGAGCAGAGGGCCAGCTCTGAAATCTAGATCGGCACATTGTAATTACCACGTGCCGTGACTTGCTCAATTTCACGTGCATGTATATTTGTTCAGCTGCAGCAGCAACATATTGTTCGGTTTCTACCACCATTCGCCCTTTTGCAACGGGACAGCTTCCTCTTGAGCTTCAGACTCACCGCTCTTGAGGCTTGTTTGCCATAGATCGTTATTCCCCTCACTCTTGGGTCCCCATTGGCCAGGGTTCATCGGCTGCACCCGTTTGACCATCTTTTAGTGGGTTCGACATGGGAGCTTTCTCCACTCTCAGGAGCAAATCCGCTACAGAGCGGCTTGCCCGTTTTTCCAAGATATATGCTAGCAATCGACCACTCGTTCAACGTGTCCTCAATATTAGTTTCGTGGTATATGTACTCAGCTCCACGTACTATGGCCTTTCAGGTGGGGGAAGGGGAGGTGGATCTGGAAAGGGAAGGCGAAGAGCCAGAGCTGATGCCGGAAGGCCGGAGCGAGTTGCAGTATGTTCCTGGTCCACGTTTGGATCGCTCGGTGCCTCTGACTGCCATACTACCTACCTCATCAGGTGGATGCACTGTTTTATCAGCGGCTGGCCCGGATCTTGAAGATTGTTATTCCTGGCGTCCGCTCCAAGGAGGCGCTCCTTCTGCTCACGCACTCTAGCCTCTTGATATTCAGGACTGCAATATCACTATACGTCGCAGCTCTTGATGGGAAGTACGTCATATGCAGAAATTAGCTTCCAGTTGGGCTAATCATTCATCAAGGATCGTGGCGAGTCTGGTCAGGGTTGAACCCTTAAAGTTCTTCCTCAACATCCTTCGTTGGCTGCTCGTTGCGATTCCTGCGACATGGTGCAACAGTTGGCTAAGTTACATCCAGAACAAGCTCGCCATCGCATATCGTACGCGGTTAACTCGTGAAGTTCTTTCTCAATATTTGGGGGAGGCCTCACAAGGCCCTGACGGTAAAGTGTACTATAAACTCGGTGGGTTAGGGTTCACTCTGTTCTTCACGACTGATATTCAGTATATTTGGACATACAGCGAACCTCGACGATAGGATCAAGAATCCGGATCAGTAAGTTGGCGATTTCAGCTTCCGAAAGCTCTGGACTGACCAAAAAAGGATGATAACCCACGACATCCAGCGATTCTCGACACACTTGGCCGCTATATATTCCAATCTTGCGAAACCCGTCTTCGATGTTATCCTTTATAATTATCAGCTCTCACAAAATGTTGGTGCCGAAGGCCTTGTCGGCCTCACTATAGCCGTGCAGTCAACTGCAGTTCTCTGTGAGTTTTCTGCCCTCTACTTGATTCACACCCTCACTACTTTCAGTGCGATACCTAACACCACCATTTGGCGCTTATACTGCGCTTTCCGCGCAGCTGGCAGGTTCGCTACGACATGCACACTCCAGGCTTGTCGAGTTTGCAGAAGAAATTGCATTCATGGGGGGTGAACGCACAGAACGGCTGCTAATTGAGCGAGAGTATGCCACCGTTGTCAAGCATGAAAACAAAGTTCTTCAACGGCGTTGGTGGTTTGGATGTGTGGAAGAGGGTATCATCAAGTGGTTGTGGGGGTCTTTCGGGGTAAGTTCTGCATCCTCACTCTGGCAGTGGCTATGCCTTATAGGGGATGGCTCGCAGCTTGTTTTATGCGCCGTTCCTGTATTCTTCAAGATACCAGGAGCTAGCTCAAGAACTGATTTGGGCGGACGAACTGAGGGTGAGGATTGAGCGTGGCGAAGATGAAAACATGATAACCGATTTATTTCAGGATTCGTGACGAACAGGCGCCTACTGCTGTCCTCTTCGGGTATGACCCTGTCTTATTGCAGGACTTTACCACTGATCCAGATACATTCAGATGCATTTGGTCGCGTCATGTATTCTTATAAGGATCTTTCGGAGCTTGCTGGATACACAGCCCGTGTGTCACAACTCCTTGACACGATTGGCGATGTGAAGAAGGGCAAGTTCGAAAAGGCACTGGTGAGCTCAGCAAGTACTGAAGTCAATGCCAGGAGTAAGCTCTCATTTACTCATGAAAGGCTTCTATCTCTGTTGATGTGCTCTACACCTAGTTCTCAGTGGTAGAGGGCAAGTCATCGAGGCTGAGGACATCCAGTTCGAGAACGTCCCTATCATCACACCTAACGGCGATGTTCTCGTGAAGAGTTTGAGTTTCCATGTCAAGCCCGGTGTAAGTCACCCGACGTTCGCAGCTGAAGGAACCACTAATGGGAAAGTAGCAACACCTGCTCATTGTCGGGCCGAATGGTAAATCACGAGCCATTGTGTGCGCTAAATCCGGGTTTACCCAGTTTTATTGTAGGTTGTGGAAAGTCGTCATTGTTTCGTATCCTTGGAGGTCTCTGGCCTGTCTATGGTGGAATCGTCCGCAAGCCCCCTTCGTCACACTTCATCTTAATCCCCCAACGGCCATACCTGTCTCTTGGCACACTTCGGGATCAAATTATCTACCCCCATTCGGAGGCCGATATGAATGCCCGTATGCGTTTCCGTTCTCTGGCCTGCTCGTTTGCTGAAAGTTGACCAGGTGGTGTTACCGATTATGATTTGCTTCGGATCTTGTCCGTTGTTCAAATGAGTAATATTGTAGAAAGGGAGGGTGGCTGGGGTGCTGCTCGCGAGTGGAGAGAGTCGTTGAGTGGCGGTGACCAACAGAAAATTGCTTGGGCAAGGTTGTTCTATCATCGGCCTAAGGTTCGTTACCGGAAGGACGCTGCATTGAAGATGTTCTGACATAATATTTGTTCTCTGCCACTCGGTTGTAGTATGCTGTTCTTGACGAAGCAACATCTCTAGTACCCACTGAGATCGAGGGCCTGATGATGAAGCACGCAACTGACCTTGGGATTACGTTGTTGACCGTTTCACACCGGCCTTCGTTGTGGAAGTATCATCAATTAATTTTGCATTACGACGGCCAAGGGGGCTATGTCTTGTATGTCCTCCTCTCACCTGATGATCTCGTACATTAAGTTGCTAAATGGCGTCAATTTAGTACTAAACTCGATGCTGAAAAACGACTTGCGTTGCAGGAAGAGAAGCAGACTCTGGAAGCTAAGCTCCTAGAAGTGTGAGTTGGTCATTGTTCTTCTCTTGGTTTGATATGCTCATGGGTTACCTGAGCAGACCGAAGTTGAAGGCACGGCTTGCGGAGTTAAAGGTTGTCGTTGCTGACGAAGCGGAGCGTCAGTCACCATTTACCCGGGATCATTGTTAATTTTGTATTGTATAATTAATCTAGGATGAGTCTGATGACCAGTTCGCAGAGTCAAGCTAGATAGAGAGAGCATATGATTCCGGATAGGAACCAATCAGATACATAGGGGTAGATCGTGAGAGATGCCGGGTGACGCCGATGCAGGTGACAAAATTCTCGCGTGCACTCGGTGCCTCGTCCCTCAAACAACCACAGCGCCGTCTCTTAGATTTCTCTTCGTTTCTCTCTCTTTCCTCTGTATTATCTCCTTGTTTGGGTCTGTCTTCGCTGAAACATGCACTTCTTCTCGCAGAACTTCAACTTCAAGTGAGTGCCAGGCCGCCCGCCTGTCAAGGCTGTATGCTGACCTGCCTTGCGATCCTCAGTCACCCATGGTCCCATGTAGTTATTGGGATGTGGAGAAAATACCCCAACCCAAAATGCTCGCATGTTATTAGCATTGATGTTGTTGACCGTACTGTCGACCCAAACACTGGAATTATAAGGACGGAGCGGGTTTTGGGCTGCAAGCAAAAAGCACCGGGTTGGATCGTCAAGGTATGTTATTTTGGCTGCATATGCACTAGCCAGCTCCTACAGTTCTGAGTGCATTCTACAGTTGTTTGGTGGTTCAGAAGACGCTTTCGTCCGCGAAATCATTTTCGTTGATCCAGCAACACAAAATGCCACAATAACCTCAGTGAACCTTTCACTCTCTCAGTTTGTGACATGCTTCGAGCGCATCCAATACTCGCCCACTACTCGAGACACGACTCTCTTCACACAGACGGCGGAGATCCAGGCTCGGACGGCGTTGTGGCGATCGGCGGCAGACAATCTTGAAAAGTGGCTAGTGCAGCGGTTCGAACAGAATGCACAGCTCGGAAAGCTGGCATTCACCGATGTGCTGCGGACACTGTGGGAGGAGAGACACGCGCAACCGGTGACTTCATAGATCGTGCGCAACTCGCGCATTGCCTTTGCATATGGTTCGTTTCGCCACACCTTCTCCATCCTCTCTATTTATTTGCGAGGCGGCGGTGTTGCACTTAGGAGCCACTACGGAATATTTAGAGCACAAAAATTTGGCAAGGCGCATGCAGCGCACTTATCCTTATACTTTCCTTCCTCTTCATTGCATGAGTATATTTCAGAACAATTTCACGACCAGATACTTCATCCTTAATAGTCTCCATACGATACCTAATAGACACGTCCACTCCATCTCCTCGTTACTTCTAAGCTGCAGGAGCTACGCATTGAAGGTTGGTTGCCCGGCAGCTTTGCATCCCATCGGCTTAGGGCGGTGCATTCCGCTCAGCCACTTGATCCATTGTGACGGATGTCACAGTGACACCATCGTCCAAGGGGATTGATTATCGACTCTGTTGATCAACGAAACTTTTCCGACCCAACGAAGCAATTTCTTTTGTGAGAGGTGTGCAGCCTTCTTTTTGTGAGTGACGGGCGCCTAACGTCTAACCATGTGGTTTAATGAATCGCAGGAGGTCTCCATACTCTGAAACCTTGAAACACACGACAGTCTGTGCTCTACCGCGGCAATGGATGATCTCGTTCACCACTGTCTTCGGGAGCTTTCTTTTGACGGCGACCTCGGTATGTGACCCCCTCCTATCATGTGATAGACCCGACGCACAATCGGTTTTCTGGGAGGACGGGTTCGACGGTCAGGGCTCGGGTTCGAACCCCATCCTCGACTGTCACATTATTGTTTCCCCGTACTGACCTCTGAAATTGTGTTACAGGTTGCAACGTTTCACGATTGAAAGATTTTATCATTGATTTCTATACCCGGCCAGAAACTACGCATACGCAGAGTCTAGATGAAGCGTTTTTTGCATTCGGATGGTCTTTGGTGGTTCAGCAGCCGACTGTCCGTGTTGGGACCATTCCTGAAACCTTGACGTCGGAAGTGTGGATTGCACCGCAAACGAGTAAAAAGAAAAGGGCGAGAGCGAAGGGGGAGGAGATCGCTGAGACAAAGCCTCCTGAGCTGGACCTTGTCCCGGATGCTCAGAACAGGTCACTAGAATCTTTGGTTGAGGAGTCTGGGGACAAGTTACGGATTGCGGTCGAACCGAATGCTATATACGCGGCCATTACGGGGTCTCATATTCGGGTTTGTCCCACTTTAGGTTCCGTCCCGAAGTCATTTTCTGACCCGTGTATAATCTAGTTTGCGAAATTGAGCCCTATGGTTTACTCGGCACTTCAGATAATAACGCGAGGAAGGGATAGTGGTGTTTCCGTTGTCTCACTAGGACAACAGTCGGGTTATGACCAGAAGACTTGCTTTTATCTCACACAGCAATTGCAGGAACTTAATCTTGTGTAAGAGGGAACTTGTAAACTTCTATCAACCTACTAATGCCTTGTTTTTCACAGGGTTAAAGTGCGCAAACCCGGAGTTGGATCAAATTGGGTCATTCATCGGCACTTCTTTGACAAGAGTCCGCATTGGAGGGCCATTCGCGAGGAAGAAAATGAGGCAGAGGGGAGCAGCAAGGTAGCGCGACAACAGAATGAAGAAATCCTAGAAGAAGAAACTACCAATGATGGGCCTGCTCTCGGATTCACTCCCATTGATGCCCGCCACTTATCCAGCCTGCCCCTTGTGAAGGCGCGCGTAACTAAACTCTTGAGGGCTTCCAAAAATTACATCCATGAATCTAATAACATGCTCATCACTATCGTAAGTCAGTCATGGACTTGGTGCAGAAGGCCGCCCTAACAGCCATTCAAAGGGTTTCTCAAACCCAACCAAAACTGATAGACGGTTCTTCCAGAGCAGGATCCGAGAGCTGATACAACAAGGTGTCATCGAGAAGGTCGTGGTTCCGAGCTCGAGGAAAAAGACGAGTACTGCGTCGGTCAAGTGTTTCCGACTCGTTACATCGGAAAACAAGCCTGAAGGTGTTACCTTGGATATTGGAGCTGATGGAGATAAGGCCGAGGCTACGGGTATGGACTCCCGTTTCTGGAGATATCCAATCTGACCATCCGACATTAAAGTAGAGGAAAAAGCTGGAGTCAAAATGAACGTCACCATCCACAAACAAATACTTGATCTCTTGGAGGAGGCTCAGACCCGTGGAATGACTCTGAATGTGAGTAATTCGCGAGCCGCCGTGTCCCTCACCCCTGAGTAGATACCAGGAACTCTCGACCGCGCTTTCTAATTTTGACAAGAGAACAATTGAGCTGTTGCTTGCAAGGGCCGACAATACTCTTCCCCCTTCACACCTGGGCGACCTTGGCATCGTAGCACTCATGGAGACTAGCGGTAGGGAACGTCGACATCGATATTACACTATTGCAGCATACCGCCAATTGATCGCACAAGAGCAGCTCGATCAACCGTCCGCAGGTTATGCTGACGGCGACCTCACAAATGTCGGTGATTTTGCCACTATTAATCCCGGACTCTTCTATGAAGATGAAGATGCTCTGCTTGAGTATCAAGATGTGTATAAGACGAGCGTTGCCTCAGTGACCGGGAGGAAGAAAAGGCCGCCCAAAAATCCTATCCTACCGGATGGAACTGTTAAGCAAGGTCGGCCAAGGAAACATCCTCCGAAAGGCGAGGACATGGGGGGTGGTAGCCGGACAGGACGAGCGGGTGGGAAACGCAAGGCTGACACCACAATAGATCCTGGCTCGAGCACAGCAGGACCAGCGACAAAAAAGAGGCGTGTTCATGAAGACGAAAATGACCAGCTAGAGCCGCCAGGTATGTGCCGTGACCAAACAATTTGATGCGTATACTTGACGGTTAGCTAGTCGCGAAACGTCGAGGTCGGCCGCCAATGAACAAAAACACCTTGATTGAAGCTGGCACATCAATGTCAGCAGGGGTCGCTCAAGATACTGTCAGCGAAGCGACATGCATCCCCGAGGGTGTATCCAAGAAACGCGGGCGCCCGCCTAAAAAGGGGCCAATTGCAAATGACGCCACAGATATCACAGCACAACAACCGAAACGGAGGAAGGGGTTGCGATCGGATGAATCTATGGATACAACCGACGTTTTGGACCTTCTCCGGGGGACTACGAACGGCAGGGCTGTCGTGGGCGGGGACCCAACGCCTTCCGTAGTATCTGGCACAAGGGGGTCTCCGCAAGTTCAACAGGTTGCTGGTGGTCGCCGGGAAATCACCGACTCTATTGGAACACCAGGTGCTATTGATCAGACCGTGGGGGCGGAGCCTGCAAATCGACTTGGAGACTCCGTACCTCAGACAGAAAGAACCGCAATACAGAGTACGGCTACCAATGAGGCGGATGCACCCATTTCTTCGCCGCAGGAGAGAACGATACCGATAGACCCTGCCTTGTTGCAGGTCACATTTCCAGGATCAGCTTCGTCAGATCCGTCAGTGAGTACATGTACTTGGTGGCTTGGATTGGAGCAGGTAATGATCGATTGACACAATATTTAGGCACTCGCGTCCAGCAGAATGGCGCCAGCAAACGACAAGCCTACGAATGCAAGAAATCGTGTCAACGTGTCACATTTTCCGACGCGAAAGCGAACTTCATCGAGTCATCGAGAAATTCGGTGGTATTGTCAATACACAGGCCAGGGAGTTTTACAACGCTCACACAGCTCTGCTCGAAACTTTGACGAAGGCGGGCGAGCCAACCAGCGCCCCTCCGGGCACTAGGACGGATAAGCGAACAGCGGCGGCCGCATTCGACGCTCTCGAGGCACGAGGGAAAGTCAAGCAGCTAAGAACGTCAATCCAAACCCATACAGGCGTTAGCCGACCAGCGCGGATTGTATATCTTCCGCATATTACAGAGGCCCAGCTCAGAGATTACCTCGTCGAGTTGTCTCGGAGCTTGCAACCCGTTCCTCAGACAGCATCATTTGTGAAGATTGATGAGAGACTTGAGTATGGTGCAGATTCAACATCGATATCACGAGGTTCGTTACCGCTGCAGTTATTGCAAATGGAACAGCCTGGGGATGATAAGAAGGAGCGCTGGAGCAAGAATATCGCCAGAGCGAACCAACTATTTTCATACGATGACGAGACGATTCGCGAGGTTCTACTAGCGGAACGCACCACTCTGGGGCAACTGTATGGCTTTATTGTTGGCAAGATGGCCCGCGTCCGTGAACTACACCTACTCGTCCTCCGGGCACTTGAATCAAACCAACTATCAGGAAACTTCGTTTCAACTGAACACAAGATTATTGAGATCTCTTTCTTTGGCCACGATCTTCCTCTCTCCCTGTATAGCTCCCTCGTATCTTGTCTCATTCAGAGCGACGAACTCTTAAATTTCTTCTCGACGGAACAAGGCCGCCAAACCCTTGTTCGCGATTTACCTCCGCAACTCCATTCCTCTATGCAAATCGGAAGGTCCCGTGCACGCTCCCGGTTCTTAGATATGCTTGAAGTATTGCGACTTCTGCACATTGCCACTCCTTTACGACCTTCCGAATCTGACAACCCATGGATTACTTGTGCTGCTAACGGAAATCACCCCACCAAATTTGACCAGGCACCGCTGGAGGGGTGGACGGCGAGTACACCGTTGATTGCTCCCTCGCACTGGAAATTCAACAGCACTGCTCCTATTCATGCATGGCGTGAGTCGGAGACCAGCCCTCCGTTCTGGAAGAACATGCCAATAGACACGGTGGATTCTGCTCTACAATTCTGGGAAACATTGCACGCCGCGTCAGTGGGGACTTCACTTTATCAGAACGGTGGTGCATCGAGTACAATAGGACCCACGTCTGTGAACGTTAGCTTAGCACGCTCATTGCGCCGTCCGGGCTCTTGGAATTCCCGATATGTCCTGACCTGGCATCAGATGCAATTTCTCAAGCAATTCACCGACATTCACTCTGCTCAAACACCTCTTGAAGAGCCCGATGAGACCCGGAAGAATTCTCTGATGGAAAGGGTCTGTAGGGTAATTAGTGCGCCAAACGATGCAGTCGTTACCTTTTACCAGGAAACACGGACAAGGCTCCTCCGAGAATTAGACAAGGCGCGGCAGAGGGAGAAGCGTCCGAGCGTCGAAAGTCGTGTTCAACGCGCCGCGGAGGTTAAAGAATTACTCGCAAAGAAGGCTGCGGAGGCAAAGAGGGAGAGGGAACGAGAATGGGACGCTCTGTTGGTCCGGATTCACCCTGACCCCTTCGGTTCTGCTGCATCTACTAGAGTGAAGCGTGTTCAAAAACGGTTTCTCGAGGCAAGTTCAACACAGACCACGGAGGAATGGGAAAGTGATATCGTCAGCGCCATCCGAGAAGCTAATATGGTAAAAATGCTCAAAATATCGAGCAAACCGCCAGCAAACCTATCGCCTATGATGTCCCTGTCCCCTCTCCCTCCGCCACATGCTGTATTAAATCCCGCGGAGCCTTCTGTTGCAAAGTTTGATTGCGAAACAAGGAACACCTCTGCCAGCCAAAGAGCCTCGAAAAAAGAGAAAAAGAGGGAAGGGCACAGGTCAGGGTGAGCACCTGCCATCTCAAAATACACCATCCGTTAGCTGATGATGATAGACACAGAAGTTAATGAGATGCAGAACAAAGTTGCCCGAAGACACAGATTTCAGTGGAACCGTGATTATGACGAGTTGGCACGGGATGCAGCCGCCATTATCAGAGCACGGTGCCGTAATGTCGCCCGGGTCGATTGGTCTGCCTTTGAACAAGTGTTTCCAGCTGTACCTCGGAACACTGTTCGCCAAAGACTAGCTCATATACGAGAGTCGTCGGGAAATGAAGCTTATATGAATCGTTTGGAAGACAAATGGTATGAACTTTGGGTACAACACCGTGGCACCCCCTTATTATCAGATGACGATCCACAAAACACTTCAAACTTTGATTTGGCGAAACACATCGAGTTTCTGCGTCAACACATCGACAAGAACGCTCTGTATGCGCCGTATTTTTGCATTGGCTTTCCCTCTAATTTCGATTTTTTAGGCGCGTTGGATATGTAAATACCAGAGAGAGTGGCACGATTGTCATCCCCACAACTATGGAGGCGTTGTTGGATGAATACGAAGTTGATGTTACTGAAAACTCTGGCCTCACTTGGGATTTTATGTGGAATGCAAATGTTGAGGAAGGTCGAGAGAAACGATTGATGCGACAAGCATTTGTAAAGACCATCGAGACCATTCCTACGTCTGTCGACAAGTCTTCTGAGCCAGTGGCATTGGCCGAGGCCGCTCTAAAGGTGAGCGATAGACCTGTTCAGTTCGTGCTTTCCAGCCTACCAATTGATAGATGACGCTCGGCACGCCAAATGAGCGCTACAACGCGGGACAAGGAGCCATGGTTCTTCAGAGTATTGGCCAAAAGAACGTGGAAGTCGCAGCGGGGGCAATGGTCGATCGAGGCGTGTTGTCAAAGCTCATCCGAGATCCCCAGAAACCAAGGCCCGGGAGACACCTAAAAATATCTGATATGTGAGATCTGACAGTCGCACTGCGCCCGAGGTTGATTGACTGATTGCACTCAGGAACCTCGCTGCTATTGGGGGATCTATTCCACGGGATACCTTTCAGCGTGCTGCGACTACGGAGGAAATGATTGCACAAAGCGACGCATGGCATGAGTGGTCTCTCGTCGCAAAAGACGGGGCCAGTGCTGCTTTAGTTGAGCTAGTAAGCGAGAATAGGGTGAGGTTCATATTGTGCTTATGCTGTTCACATATTCACTCCCTGTTAGTTCGATTTTAGAATCGATACGACGCAAGCCCAAGGCCGCGAGACCAGCCTTGGATTGGAATAGCAAGAAGGCAGGTAAGCTGTATGAACCAGATTATTTGCCGCTGATAGTTGACTTTGGTAAGATGACGACCAGACCGAGACTGCGATCTTTTACCGCAGAGTCGCTCCTTGGAATCAGATGCAGCACGATGTAGATGGAGGCAAAAATCAAAATGAATGTAGTGCAGACTCCGACGAAGAAATGGGACCTGGGCATGGCGTCACGGAACACGGCGAAGAAGCCTGCTGTAGACTAATCTCCAAAAATAGCCTGGTCGACTGTGCGATTTGTCTCCGGAGCGAATTATCAGTTTTGGATGGACGCTCTGCTCCTGAGTGCAGGGAACTCATACATAGGGTTTTTCAGGTTGTCTGGAGCACTGGGAAAAACGGCATCACAATACCAGTCCTACAAGTGAGTTCAGATCTTGACCTGTAGAACACGTTTGAGACATATCAACAATCTGTTAGGGAGCTGTGGATGCCCCAAAGGACGATCTCCTGCATGCTGTCCGGCAGCTTACGATTACGACCGTACCCTTGGTACACTGTACAGGCTACGCTTCTTCGGTCCTTGTGTCGGCACCATTCATAAAACACTGGGCTGTCAAGATATCCGCTAGTCCCACCCAGAGAATCTTTCCACGTCGCTGGCTAGACACAGAAGGATGCAAGATAGGAGAGTACTGGGAGGCAGCACTGAGGGCAGTGCTTGGTTTGGTGATATTCAGACCAGGAATATCAAAAGTGCGTGGTAGTTATGGTATCTTCTTCGTCATGCCTAATCACCGCTTTCGTAGACGGAGATCAGGTGGCGCTTACGGTTAACATACGATAGGCAAGAAGTTCAGGAGATCACACGGTATCTGCTCAAGGAAGGATTCTTGAGAGTGAAGGGGAGACCTGGACGGGAACTCTCCCAGGATGCCACAGTGCCTCTTGATGACTATGATGAAAGGAAAATCTTCTACTTCATTGGAAGCCGGCGATGGTATCAAGTTTAGTGCAAGTATGATCCAGCAATGAATCAATCTTGTGAAATCAGTAATTGCGATAACTTGTGGGCCCTGACATACAGCTCCTGGGGCGATTATGAGCTGGGCAGGGCGTCTGGACATGTCGGACAATCGTGGTATATGGTTTAAGGTCAGCTCGACCGAGATCAGAGACCTGATGGAAGCTGTGTGAGAGGTGGAGACTAATGAAGCTGATGCTGTGGCAACGTGGAGACTCGAAAAAGGGAGTTTGTTATGTATTGATGGTCGATGAATCCGTCAATGTGGTTGTCACTTATGTAATCTGTGTATGGGGCAGAGCCAGGTGTGTGTATACCAACTGGGTGCAGGTATCAAGTGATGGTGAGGCGCTCTGTTGTCGACCACCTTCTCTACCACTCCTTTTCCTCCCTCCTTCCTTCAAGTTAGGCTGGACCCGCCGTACAACTCTCGTTCAAGTTGCGCGGACCTCACACTTTCATTCGTGCGGGATCCTGGCGATACCACACAGGTCAACCACTTAGCCCAAGAGGCGCTTTCACATTCCGTTTGACCTTAGTTTTCTTCGTATTTTAAGCACCAGGTTGGTTACTTACTTTTTAGTCCTGTGGTGATAACCCCATGATCATACAGGTCTTTCTTTTCGATATGCGTGCCAAACATGTCTGGACTTATGTTCCTTTACCCGCTTATACTAAACTTTTTGTGAGCTTTGCTTCATCTGCGGACTGTGTTTAACCAACTAACCACCAGACCCCACCACAACTATACAGTGGGAACGCGTCACCTTTTCTCGTCTGACAACCGTCTACTTGGCATTTTCTATTCTTCACTTCCTGGTCCAACTCGCATTGCAAATCAGGGCCTTTACAATCAATGCGGCTGCCTTCAACGCTGCAACGTCTATGATCGGGCAAGGGACCGTCAGGATTAAGGGCCTCCCATTCTATCAGGACTCAATACTGCGCATATGCGAATGGGTCCCCTCCAACCTAAGCTTGGACGACGGTTTTTGTGAGGTTATTTGGCCAAGAGACGGCACCTCCAGCCAACAGGACAATATTTCCTCCACCCCATCCATTGCCCCATCCACCGTCCGCTTGGAACAAACCGTAACCCCAAGCCTTTCCACTGAGATCCTCAAGCAGCCACAACCACCCATTCCGTCCTCACTGTTCTTCGCACCAGCTTCGACAGTGATCGCTGTGGAAACTGTTACACCGACAGTTGCTGTTGCTCCTGGCTCCCGTGTATCCACTCTACCTGTGGGTGGAATCCCTGCGCCCGGCAGCTCTGAACAACGGGCGAGCGAACTATTCTCCACCCAGGTTCCAGCTTTACCCGTCACTGCCCCTCGCGCTCCCGCTACACTGACCGTCTCTCGTGCTCTTCCTACAGTGTCTATCCCTCGTGTTCCTCCTACGGTCACCGTAGTGGTGATCCCTCCAGCACCAACGTCATTCGCATCTCCCATTGTAGCCACACCTATCCCGACGGCTTTGAACAACGCTGGAGCCACCGTCTTAGAGTTACCTCACGATGGCAATGATGAGGACGACGAGAATGAGGATGACGGCAATAACGACAATGATGATGACAATGAAGGGACTGAGCCCATCGTGAGCGTGCCTAGGCTCATGAGAACGATTCCAATGTCTGATCTGTTGTAACAGTTTTCAAGGCGCGACGACTCGCCAGACAACCAAGGAACAGGGATCCCTCCATTCTGCCGGGAGGCTTTGAGTTATCCCTTGTCCATGTAAGCGTTGCAATGTCCGTAAAGTTGTCAAGCTAATTGATTGGCTGTCTAGTTTGGGTAATACGAAACGAGAGGATATTGTATTCATAGCTTTTCAATTTTGGGTGTTCGGGATGTCCGTCGTTGCGTTGCTGAACGAGTCGATACCTCACATTTTCGCCTCTCTTGTTACCCACATCATGGCGACGGCTTGGGGTGGTTTCCAACTCGTTCATACTGCCAACTTCCGCAGTGACTTTAACACCCTCATCACCAGGGGTGCCTGTCAAGGTGTACCCCTTCCGATCGCCTCATCTTACTGGGAAGCTCGAAAGGCTGCGGAGATTCCTAGTCTGGCGCTCAATATCCTGGCGTTACTGATCTCCTGCTTCTTGACTTGGAAGTTGATCAAGGTGAGGATCCAACATGGTTTCGTCTAGACGGCGTGCTCAAAGGTGTGGTAGCTCTTTGGATGGCAGACTTTTAAACGTGTTGGTGCATCCCTTGTTATCAACAGGATGTACAAGCTCGTCCTTATCCTCTCGATCACCATCCAACTGAGCTTGTTCTTCATGGCTATAACGGTGTCCCTCTGGCTCGATCGTCTGATCAACAGTCTCATTGGTGACCTTGCTGATCTGAGAAGGGTTTACATTGCTACATCCGCTATCACCCTAATCGTGAGTTTCATACTGGTCTCGTCCTTGCAAACTAGCGCTGACTACATCCCTTGCAGTTATTGGTACCTTGGCTCATGATTGTATGTCTCGAACGACTTTTCCCTGTCTATTACATACTGATTTCGACAGGGTTGGTTTGGTGTTAGGCGTGAGCTCAGGGTTCCCATGCTGATATTTCTGGGCTTGTGTATTTTATACCTGGGCGGGTGGGGTATGATGTTCGTCTCCACGACCTTCCGCTGGACCTTCGTCACCTGGAGGTTCTTCTCTGTCATGGCATTCGCCTCAGTTCTCTTGACGGTTGCATCACTCATCCTTGGCCTCCTTTGTCGCATGAACTTTGGCAGAGGCTTACTTCGCTATCGTAGGTCTACTACATCCATGGTCCTAAAGAAACCCCGTTGATTGGCATAACCTTCATAGTTTCGGCTCAGGAGACGTTGCCTGGGAATGACTTCGGTATTGTCACTCCCGAGCACGACATGGAAAAGGTTGCTTTCCCGTCCACGGAGAAACCCATGCCCACATTTGATGCGGCCTATGGCAGTGAGGTTCCGGCTAGGAGGCCGTACGTTTATCAGCAATGGTCCTAGGTTCTTCAATCACTCGTCCGCTCCTATGGGAATAGTTATCCCCTCACGCGCCCTGATCAGAACGCCCTCTGATGGATCAGCTCATAGTCATTCTAGTGAAAAGACAACTTCCAGCTGGGATAGCTATTATACTTACACCCACTCCCGGGATAACAGTCTTCAACACGGACAACCAAAACGCTGGGTCATAGAGTGATCTGGCATTGCTTTGGGACTCTTACCTAGTGCTTGTGTTGCTTACCCCGTACTCTTGTAATTCACCGATGTCAATTACAATCTTAATTCTGAAAGCCAAGTTGAGTATCAGCAAAATAAAAGAGTACGAGATGAGTAGAAGTAGATGCATGGTATCAACAAGATGGGAAACTAGGGCTACACTACAGTTATATGTCATTGAAATCAACTACTATTTCGGATGTCGGTGTGGTTGGAGAAGCACATGTTATCTTTTCTACTTCTTTTTCTTGAATGATGGCAGCTTGTCGAGCGACAGTTGCATTTTCAAAGGCACTGGCCGGCGGCATGTGTGCCGGAGGACTGACAGTCAATTCAGCGTCGTCCAAGCCATAACGGAACTCCATTATCCAAGGATGGTCCATGAGTTCCTTCGCAGTTGGCCGTAACATTGGATCGATAGTGAGGCATTGTCTAATGAAATCGATGCCAATTAGACTTAATTGGTCGGGTTCAGGTAATGGAGGATGTTGAGTAGCAACGCCGATATGGAACATGATAGCCCTGTAACGCCAACGTGAATACCTGCGCAAAGGCGCAAAGCTCCCAAACATACCATTCGTTGTCCAGGTTGCTCCAAGGTTTTTTGCCCGTAGCGAACTCGAGAACAACACAGCCCAAAGACCAAATATCCATCGCTCCATGCCTACCACGCTTGTCATTCTTGATCACTTCAGGCGACATGTACATCGGCGTCCCGGTTAGACCATTGCTCATGGCAGGGAAGGTATTAAGGGTGTAACTGCCCCCTCCGAAATCTCCGGTAACACGGCGGGACCTTTGGAAGGTGCGATGACCCTTGGCCAATATTTTCGCTGCACCAAAGTCGACAAACTTGATGACACCAAGGTGGTCCAGTAAAATATCTAACAAGAGTTTTGAGCATAACTGACGCGGAGAGAACCAGAGGCAACGCACTGTCAGGCTTGATATCACGATGAATGATGCCCTTTGAGTGCAAATAGGCTAGACCCTCCAGCATCTGCATTGTATACACCTGGATGATGCCCTCGTCCTCGATCCGACCGTGTTCCAATAACGTAGCGAGACTTCCTCCTTGACAATATTCTTCGAAGATGTAGACCTTGTCTCGATGCACCTCAATGCCGTAGTACTCGACGACATTGGGATGATGGAGCATTTCCATCACACTAAGCTCGTCCTTGATTTGTGCATACAAATTAGGCAAGCCAGAGAGCTCTTGGAACTTTATTTCCTTGACGGCCATGAGCGAGCCGGAGTCAAGGTTGACCGCAACGTAAACGGAACCGAATGTACCAGCCCCAATAAACTTCCCTTGCTGCCACCGGATGGATATATTGGAGCTCGAAGATGCTAAGAACACGAGTGAACGATCCTCCGGTTTCTCGTTGTCGAGAACCTTGCCCAAAGTACGGTGTTGGACTCCCCTCGCCGCTCGAACAGCCTCCAATTCACCAATATTTGTGAGGATCTTTTCCCAGTACGAACGAGTGCTGGAGTCCGTGAAGGCGAACGCATCATCGTGCTCGGAGACCAGCGACCCAGAAAACTCGTCCTCCTCATCTGGATGAGTAGGTGTTTGACGCTTTAGCCTCTCCTCCTTTCTCTCCTTCTCTCTCCTAGCTTCCATGTTTGACCGTGCACCAAGGATATCAAAGTGGCTAATCAGAAGGGTCATGCAGCTCGCTACTTTCTGTCGCAGCATATTGAACTGATCGTCCGGAAGCTGTAGGATATTGCGTTTCGTACGATGTAGGGTAAACTCGAGAGCATTTACTGCCCACTTGAAAGTTTTGCGATCCGTAGGATCACAATCATCACAAATGAAGGACACCCATGATATAGCTAGCCTGACCATAAGCCGATTGAACTTGTATAGGAAAGCCCGCTCCATATGACGTTGAGCATGCTGGCCATGCTCTGATGCGAATAAGTACCAGTTCTCTAATAGCTCCTGATGGCCTGATGCAGCGCGCAAGGAGCCTCGAACATGATGTACCGAGTCAACAATAGACTCGGCTAAACGGCTCGTGGCTCGGGCTATCTTGCGTAGTTCGCGATTGACGGCAGGGAGGTGAGCCTGGAAATCTATAACGCAGATCAGAGGGGTGCAAAGAAACTCAGATGTCTCTTCGACCTCTTCTGAACCAAGACAAAAGAGGTCTTCGAATGCCTTCTTTGCTAGACTGAGCCTTAGTTGGGGGCCATCTGCAATCAGTCGAACCCTGTTTTCTTTGAGATCGAAATTGAAAGATGTGGGAACAAAAACAACCCGTCCTGTCCATAGAAAATGGGATTCGGGAGTCAGGATGAGCAGATATCGAGCGTCGTCAAACTCCTGCCCTACATAACCGGCATCTTCTGCGACACGGACCCCGTCGTTATTGGTTACCTCATCGACTTGAAAAGCTTCAGAGAGAATATGCTTGATAACCTGAGGCCGGCTCCAGAGGGAATTGGGCGCGACAACGTATATACCTTCTTCCTCCATGGTTTCCGTGTAAACAAGGAAGTGGTTGGTGGCTACGAGAGTGTTGATAAATTGATCGAGAGGCGCATCGTCCAGGCTATACTCAGCAGAATTGCTGAAACGTTGCGTCAAAACCCTAGGAAGCGTTGGGAAATACTGCGAAGCGGGTGAAGTGGATGCTATACCTGGCAAAGCGGGACAACTTGCGGTACCGTAACCTGACGCTATCGAGAATTTTTCCATACCACCCAATAATCTGTTCGTTCGTCAATTTCTTCCCTACAGTTGGGAATTCACCAAATTCGTCTAGCATATTTCTGTTCTTCATGCGCTCCCTCCTCCTCTCTTTTTCTGTCTCCTTCTCATCAACTAGAGTTGCTGAAGCAGGCAGACGTATCTGGGTTTCAAAATAATTGGTCACCCTGACCATCAGCTTGTTGGTCAAGGAGCTAGGAATGAGAGTGAACATCTCGAGTCATAAAAGATGGCAGAAAAACCTACCACATCTGTTCAGCAACCAAGCGCGACCCTCCCGCCGTACTCAGACTGACGTCATTGAAGGTAGCCCACTGAGCTTCCAAGATATCCGTCTCCTTAAAGTAGATGCCCTTTGACCCGCTCTTGAGCTTCCAATGCATCAGCTTAAAGAACGCGCTCAGCGCTTCAAGAATCGTAGAGTCGTAGTCTTCGCTGATGCAATTGGGGATAAACCAATTCCCTCCGGGTTCAGGTGAAAGGAATGCCTCGTACTGACGTTTTAGGGTACAGGCTAAACCGATGCTGATTTTGAGATCGTCCGTGATCTGATCTATGATCAGAACATCCGGGTCCTTAAGCTTTTCGACGTAGTCTAGCCGAAAACGGAGGGATGCTTGGGCCAACTTGGTTGGGAACGAGATAAGCGGGACAAGGTCGGTTTCAAATGTGGGAAGGTTCATCTCCCTAAAGAGCTTCGCGAGTTTGACCTGCGCCTTGCGGACGGAATCGATGAATGCGTGTACGGTAACCAGAAAACCCTTCTCGAAAGTCCTCTGCATCGACTCTTCTTTCAACAACCTCTCCACGAAACTGCTACCATCCAGCGTTGGTGTAGGACTGCCATGTATGGAATTAGGGTGTAGAGAGGCACCAATGGGAAGCTCAGAACTTGTGTTAGGTTGGGTGACATCCAGGGTATCACTTCCTGTCCATCGCCGAAGCACCGAGAATTGGTACCTAAGTATCGTCACCAGCGTAGACCAAGTGTTTAGAGTGTCGCAGCGGGCCTGAAATGGTGCTTGTGACGCGACTGGTTTATCCAGGTAGAAGGCCTTGAGATTAGGGTATAATGAATGTGCAACGTCGAGGCGTCGAAGCAACGCATTGACTTGTTTCAGGGCTTGCGTTGTGGTGTCGGTATTGAATTCGGTTCCAGTGACGCGGAATTTGAGAATATCCTCAATGACCGGATCTACAGTCCTGATCCTCTTCTCCTCTAGTCTCCTGCGTTCCTCTTCGACGGAACGGGCGTGGAACCTGGCGCGAATACCCAACCAGATGTTATGATGAATGTTTTGGTGTTCATCACCTTGCGATTCGAGTGCAACAGCGATGCGATTCCTCTCTGATTTGAGCACCTCGCCAGCAAGAACAGATGTAAGCATTGCCTGCCACTCCAGCCTCTCGCTCTCTTGTTCAGAAGCTGCCTGAGCTGGCTCTACTTCTGTCCCGTGATTGGACACTCGCTCGATGGCCCCATCACCTGTAGAGCTTATGCTCGGGCCTCCTATGTCGTCCTCATCGCTGAGATTTCCTGGATCTGCAAGTTGTCCAAGCCCGCGCTGGTAGTAATAGCTCTCTGGATCATTCCGCGGATCGTCGGAATCCCCCCGCTCACCGGATCTATATCTCCTTACAAACTGCTTGTAGATATCTGAATATCTGGGACTAGCGGAACTAGGTGGTTTGGGATTGAGGAGATAAGGTGCCGGAGCGACGCTTGAGAAGAGCAGACGAGCGGGTTGAATTGGATGATGACGTTGCTGGAGGAGGTGGGGGACCATAAGGACGTTGTAGGGTGCTGTCCCAGTGAATGCCGCTGTCCTCTTCGTCATGCTCGTTGACCTCCTGTTCTGGGTGAGTGTAGAGATTCGTAGTGTGTCGACGAAGCATGAAAGACGAAGATCAGTCTCCTGGCAGAGAATGGAATGTGTCATGCTTACGTCAGCAAACTTTGTGATAATCTCTTGACAAGCAAGTTTGCCCTCCCAACACACCCCTCCCCACTCAGCCTGAAGTATTCAGAATGGGTATCGTCGAAAAGGTCACCCAATTGATTCTCCCTTTCCACCATATTTTAATCAATGATCGACCAATTGTAGATTAAGGAAATTGAAGGTGAGGGTGTTTCAACTGATATGCCTCGGGGTGCTGAATATGTTGTTCTTAAGAGGAGATGGCCAGAAGTATGTTTTTTTAGTCCTGTCTGATCAGGAATATATGTGTGAATCAATGCAATTACACGTAGCGCAAAAGAACAAGGTGATCGACTATGGGGTTACCCTAACCTCGATACTGACCCTCCGAGATCGTGGAATTAGGCCACAGAGTACCACCTGGGACTGTTGAAAGCAAAGCTGGCCCGCTATCGGGCACAGCTTCTTGAACCCACAGCTAAATCAGGCCCCACAGGTACCGGATTCGACGTCCAAAAGTCAGGAGACGCCAGAGTAGCTTTGATCGGGTTTCCGTCCGTCGGAAAGGTATGTATGGCACATTGTCAACCCAAGTAGTAGAGGCGTTTCACAAGTGTCTTGACACACTTCCCAGTCAACCCTGTTAAGCAAGGTCACACATACTACTTCGGAGGCGGCAGCCTACGAATTCACAACTCTGACGGTAAGCTCGAGAACTCGGAGAACGCCCATGTCAGAGCCCAAAACCAGAAAAAAAACTAATGAGACTCGCCTTTCAGGCTATACCCGGAGTCATTGAATACAAAGGCGCTAGAATACAGCTCCTAGATTTACCTGGAATTGTTGAAGGCGCCAGCCAAGGAAGAGGAAGAGGTCGTCAGGTTGTATCAAGTACGTGTGGCTCCTTGTGTGCTCCTTTATCGCCGTCTGATGATGTTAGCTGCGAAAACCGCGGACCTCATCCTGATCATGTTAGACGCCACCAAATCAGACGAGCAGCGACGGTTATTGGAGATCGAACTCGATGCCGTTGGGATACGGTTGAATAAACAAAAACCCGATGTTGTCTTCAAAAAGAAAACAACAGGTGGTGTGGGTACCAATCCCGTCGCTCACAAGATGGTTCCCGAGACATCGGAATATACAGATTACTTTCAATACGACTGTCAAACTTACAAAGACCGATGAACGGACTATTCGATCCATCCTTGCATCATGTACGATTGCATCCTTCTCGACGAGGGTGGTGACTAAAACTAGTTTTAGATAAGTTGCACAACTGCGACGTGATGATACGGGAAGATGTGAGCGCGCCACCGTTTTTCGCTCACTTGCTTCCAACGACCATTTTAGATAACAACGGACGAGTTTATAGATGTTCTTATCGGTAACCTTCTTCCGTCTCTACCACGTCTTTCTCGCTCATTATCCTCAGGAACCCGGAAATACATCCCGTGTCTTTGTGGGCTTCTACCGATATGAGCATTTGCCAAGGACTTATCACATCCTCCAGACGTTTACAATAAGATCGACTCCATCAGCTTGGAGCAGATAGACAGGTTAGCGCGTCAGGCTCATACCGTCGTCATCAGTTGCGAAATGGATCTCAAGTATGACGTTTCCTTGCACTAAGTGCAGCGGCGGCTAATTTGAACAATCCTGAGTCTGGACTACCTTATTGACCGTATTTGGGAAGATTTGGGCCTCGTAAAGGTGTATACAAAGAAGCGTGGTGCCCACCCCGACTTGACAGATCCGATATGTTTGAGAAAAGGAGCAACCATTGAGGTAATTACTGGTATCGTCATTTGCGGATACGCCAATACTGATGCCATAGCCTTGCCAGGTTGTGTGTAACGGCATCCACCGTTCACTCGCTGCGAACTTCCGTTACGCACTTGTATGGTACGCCCACCGTTTGAACACTTGATCGGATTTGAATATCAGTCTGCAGGGTAAGCCGGATGGCTAAATTGGCAGCAGCTGTTTTCATCAATATCTGTTAAAAGGGAAAGTCTAGTAAATTTGCGCCGCATGCCCAGAAGGTCAGCTTGGCACATCAGGTCCAGGATGAAGATGTTGTCTCCAGTGAGTTCCGACAAGGTGTCCTTGGACGGTGCCTCATGGAAGTTTGTAGTCTTTACGAGATAATTTCTCGAAAGTGCGAGATTTTATATAGCATTGGAATTCATGAGATGTGAGATGTCTTACTGGCATAATACTATCACGTGCAGTGGTATTCAAAATGATAGAGACATTCAAAACCCATTCTACAACCACATCACCATAATGAGCCTTCCAACGATATAAGATCGGCCAATGGATAGTATGCCCAAGGGGCCTATAAAGTTTCTTCGGTAAGATATGGTGCAGACATCTTTCTGCACGATGATCTTTGAATGAGGCACAACAAATTTAGGGATGATATACAGCTACTACCCCCAAAGAAATCTCAAAAAGTCCCAAATTCTTTCAGGGTGTCACTTTTACTGTTTAGAAGAGAACTGTCATTTTATACGGCGGTGTCTCTTTATCAGTTTGGAGAGATACACATAAACGATGGTTGACCGTGACAATTGTTGATGCAGGTTTAAACTCCGCCGATTTCAAATGCAACACGACCATCACCGTGGCGGTGTCTGGTGTGACAAATCGTGACAAATGTTTTGAATCTCTCTGAAATTCGGGAGTTGATGCTCGGCTTTGCTCCGATTGCACCATCCAACGAGGAAACATCAAAGTAACCTTATAGACCTTAGAATACATGTTATTCAATGCTTACCTCTGGCCGATTGAAACAATATTGTGTCGATGTGGAGTTATTCAAGACTTGCAAAAAATTTTGAATAACCCCACACGTGATAGTAATCTTGATAAAAGTCCGGGGAGCACCTTCCTTATCTGGGTTTGTGTAAGTTCGGGTTCAGGACCGTCGTGGCAGCTGCAGTGGGGACATGGGATATCCGGTACCGGCCTTGAAGCTTGAAGACGGATCGACAGATGGAATGTGCGTCATTTTGTCAGGATCGCAGATCGGGTCCTCGGGTCGTCTGGACAAGGTCTCCGAACGTGTGATGAGGATGTCGAGTCAGGTGACTGGGTCCCTTGTTTGTTCCGTGGTGACTAAGACAGCAATTTGTAGAATCCCATATGCAAACCAACAACCGCGTGTCGAGGCGCGCAAAACATGTATACCCGTAAGCGTGCGATCACTCCTCGCAGCCAGCTATTCCCCATTTTTGGCATCCCCGGAACAACCGTAATTTAATTTACCAATCATAAGTAGACGCCTGAAGCCCTTTAAAACATCAACTTTCTTTGTGGAGACCTATCTATCAGCCGTGTTCAGCGGACATTCCAATTAACTGGTCAGCCTGGTTCCTTTCAATTCACCACAAATTCCCAGTACCCCTGCGTCTCAATGTCTTCGGCAACGCACCCTTGTTCCCCCCCAAACGGGGCCAGTGCAGTCGAGCTCATATTCCTAGGCACTGGCACATCGTCAAGCATACCTCATCTCGACTGCCTCACCTATGATCCCGCAACGAGTCCACCTTGTAAGGCATGTCTCTCTACATTAACACCCCAAGGAAAGAAGAATGCCCGCAGAAACACTGGTGCTGTGCTGCGAATGAAAGCGAGCGACAATCGATCAGTGTGCGTGACTGATGTCCCTCACATATGAAGTCGGAGGTTTTGACTGTCTTGTGTGTGTTGGTCATAGGACCATTGTCATCGATGCTGGGAAAACCTTCCAGGCTGCTGCGATCGAGTGGTTTCCTAAATATGGTCTGAGGAGAATTGACGCCTTGTTGATAACTCACGCCCATGCAGATGGTGAGTGACAAGTTATTTGAAAATTTAGAAGAGCTAATTTTTTTTGGTTAAAGCTATGAATGGCCTCGATGATCTCAGAGGTATGGGTCAGTAAACAATTCATAGTCACCTTGTTTATGATGTGACTAGGCTGGACCTTGAATGGCGCCGTCCAACCCTACATTGACGTGTATCTATCACAGGACACTTTCACTGAGGTTGCACGGTCCTTCCCTTACCTCGTATCGAAAGAATTTGCCTCTGGGGGTGGGGATGTGCGTCCTCTCTAGACAATGTTGTTCCTCCCCACTGACCAGCGAACCCAGGTCCCTGACTTTAGATATCATATAATCAGCGATGGAGAACCATTCGAGATAGAAAGCACTGGAATCAAGGTGACACCGTTTGCCGGTATATTTCCAACTCCTAACCTTATCATACGTGAGATTGACACTGTTTTGCTTGACAGTCCACCATGGGCGTATTTTCTCAAAGCTCCCTCCGCCTGCCTACGTTGTAACGCCGAATGCTACTCTCCCTTCGACGCCCATCAAGTCGGGTATCAATTTGCCATCACGCCAACCATCTCCCACGCTGGAAAATCAGCAGAACGGAGGTGAAGTGGTGAAGAAAGTGGAGGAGCACGAAGGGGCTATCCACCCGTTGCTGTGTTTTGGGTTCAAAATTCAAGAACAATTGGCATACATTTCTGATGTCTCCCATATACCGGACCACGTATGGGAGATTTTAAGCAGCAGCGGGCGCGGGGGCGCTCCTGAACCCTTATCGGTTCTAATATTAGACTGTCTGCGGCTCCGACCTCACCCATCACACCTCGGAATTGCAGAGTCAATTGCAATTGCACGTAGGATTGGGGCAAAGAGAACATATTTAACTGGGTTTGCACACGAGGTTGCACACGAAGAGTACGTCACAATCACGGAAGCTGTCGGCGGAATCATGAAGGAGGGGGAGAGACTGACCGAGTCGGAGAGGCAGGGAATTGACCTCATTCAGGGTGGCGGGCAACTCTGGGTAAGGCCAGGCCACGATGGACTTAGAGTGTTTGTGAGCGAGGATGGTAATGTCGAGGATGAGAGCTATTGATAATTACATAATATATATTATATTATCCTGTGCTCTTTGGCACCTTCTATGTTTGGAGGTGTGTAGCGTCACACCCCTTTGGCACCAAGCGAAGGTCGCCTTCTCTCTCCCCTTCCTCACAATATCATCCACCCCAGAGTGTCCGAACGCACAGAGGACTTGCCCCCAGTGCGCTAGTCTGTAGAATATAAGCGGGGGTCGTTGCCCATGAAGTTCTTCTCTCAATCCTTCTTGTACGAGTACGTCCCGAGACCTTGACAATCCGGAGACGTATGTGGCTCACGTTCAGACACAGCGATCCCTGGCCAATCGTCTCTCTGGCCTTTTTCTTGCGCTATCCAAACCCTTATGCTGCTCACGTCATATCCTGCGATGTTATCTCACGTACCCAGACACCTTCGGGATCGCTCCTCACAACACGTCTCATTCTGAAACGGGGCAATCTACCGCGGTGGTTCCCACAGGGTATGATGTCGAGGGCGGAGTCGTGGGTGATCGAGGAAAGTGAGGTTGACCCGTTTGGCAAGGTCGTTAACTGCAGGACCCGCAATCTTGACCACGTAAAAATCATGAGAGTCGAGGAGTCTGTTCAGTTCAGACAAACTCCAGAACGGTATGAGATCTGTGGCTTGTTTGTGGTAATATATCTCTTATCAAGCCTGGTATAGGAAAACACTACAGCACACAGAAGCTCGGATTTTCTCTGGGTTTGGGTGGGGTCTGACGAAAAGGATTGAAAACCATGGTTTAACGCGTTTCAAAGCCAATGTGCAGCGGGTTAGTAGTGTTTTTGTGAATAAGCCAACATTCATTGACGCGTCCTTGTTCTAGTCTCGCGAGGGTGTAGCTTTGATTCTGAGTCTCATTCGCCAGTCCCGCCTTCAGCCGATGACACTGGGTGGAGAGTCACTTCCCACACCTCACATCGACGAAGTCCATGACCATCGCGAGGCAGACTCGAGATCGTCTACACAGACTACAGGCACATGGAACAAATTCAAGTCTTGGTTTTACCCGCCGTCCTCTTAGTCCCTCAAGCCCATGTCTGAGCAGAATGTGTACCATTGTCCTTATTGTCCTTAGTTTCTAGTGATGCTCATTGCTTCCACCCCTACTCCCCACCATTATCCTTATTGATCTTGTCTTGGCTGGTCGGCCAGGTGCTCTGCATTGTAGTAGTAGTAACGCAATTCTGATATCGAACATTGTCTCCTGAAGATCTGGGGGGCAACCAAACAAGTGATGTCAAATGCCAGGCGTTCAAACCGCCGGCCTGCTATCACTCTTCCCTGCCAGCTGACTCCTCCTTTCTCGTCATGTTCTCCCAACAAATATAATCTTCTGCGTATTCACTCAATTACGCACGGATTCTTCACACCTCACCGTCGAGCGTCACAGCGGAGACAATGTATTTCCCAACCTCAGCTGCCCGAGTCCTTTCAACTGTCCCGGCATTGCCAAACGTCCCACCCGAGCCCATTCTCTCAATATGCCCAAGTCCCCGCAAGTCCCTCTTCTGCACTCTGACAAGGAACGGTGTCACCGTATGGTCTGTCCGCGTGAGCGACCATCCCATTTACTTCCCAGAGGTTCACCGCTGATACAATCAAAGCCTTCCGCAGTATTAGCATTTTTGTCCCGTACGCCAACCTCAGTGGTTGATCACGGGGAGAATGTAGATGTATGGTGGTCACCAGACGGCGCCCGCATTGTCATCCAAGTCCGTCTACCTATCACCTTTCTCGGGATAAGTTTAACCGGAACGTATCATAGACATCTGAGTCGTATCTCGTACTTGTTACGGTAGACTATGAAGGCGATGCAGACGTCTATCGACCACCTCCATTGCCTCTCCAGGCTATGCGAACCTTCCTAGCTGGTGCTGGAGAGGGTTTGCCTTTCCAATCCGCTGGCTTGCATTTCGAGGGCGTGGTGCGCGCAGAAGGGGTACTGTTAGGGTCGGTTGTGCAGTTCAATGCGAGTATCACCAGGAGGGATTTAATCCATTCCGTAGCGTCTCGCCGAGGATGACCCATTTGATGTTCACGACAAGCAATCCAGCGACTATCCAGCGAATGCCATGGCCACAAGATGGGGAAGATTCTAGGACCCAACAGAGGTCATACAGCTATGATACATGGGTTTTGAATGAAGATGATTTCTCCTGGATAAAAGAATCAGACGGTGAGCGCTCTTTTCTATGTCATGTTGATACATATCTCTAAAATGGTATTAAGTTGCTGTCGCAAAGATCATATGCTCTAAGGCAATGGCTGGAGAGGTATGGCTGACTACAGATGGTCGAGCGTATCTTGTGCAATTGCAGGAGGAGGATATTACAGACTACGAGCCCGACCCGGATCGTCCTCAGGATGCGGAGGTACGCCTGGTGAGTTTTCTTGTGGAACTATAATAAATGTATCATCTGAGCCAAGAGTAGGTTCCTCAAGGAATTGTTACGAAGCCTCACCAACGACTCGGGTGGCAAGGCATTTGCATCCATGACTTTGTCACACCCAAATGGGTTCAAAAGCAGCGACGCATAGACCCTTCTGATACGCTATCAACCCAAGGCTATCAGGAGCCCAAGAAAGCGACTGCTGTAGCTATCAATACCAAGTTTTCAATATTTGCCATAGGAACATTTGGGTAATGTACTTGTCTCCTATTGTCGTTATCCATGATTGATAAAGAGCGACTAGGGGAGGCTTGGAATTCAAAAACTTCCCATCTCAAGAAGGAGTTATGCCGAAGACACAGATCATCGAGATACCCAATCCGTTCAATAAGCCTACAGGCCAAGTTTGTGCACTTGAATGGAGTTTAGATGGTTATGTATTGGCTGCTGGTTGGACGTACGGATGGGGAGTCTTCAGTGTAGGTGGAAGGTGTCTAGCATCCGGATTTGAGGTCGAGGACACACCCGATAGTTCTGGGTACGCACGCCATTAATTCATCGACGAGCCAGGTTTCCTGACGAGTTCTAAACAAGGTTTCAAGATCTTTTCATAAGTGGCATCCGCAAGCTCGTAAGTTCCACATACACCTACTTGCTTGATTTCATCTGAGTATTCTCCCTTCAGTTCTGGGGGCCGGGTAACTTCGAACTCTTTCTGTTAGCGCGACAGCATGCACAAAGTACGATAATACAAAAAGAAAGAAAAGTTTCCAAACGCACGATCTGATTCTGGTCCATAGAGATGGACGGTCAACTGTTTGTGATCCCTTTTGCCAAAAGCGCAACAACTGGACAGCATGCGCCGGTATGCTTGTTGCATATGAAGCATGAGTGACATTGATATATACGGTTGACAGGATAACACTCGCTATGCTTTCCTGCAGATGGACGACAGGGCCCTTGTATATCGGGGCGCTGACCAACCCGACATGAGCGTCATCAACCCAGAATCCGATGTCTGGCAACATATCAAGGTCAAATATCCTGACAGATGGTGTTTCTGTCTCGATTGAATCGTTACTTGCAGATCCCTCAACTTTATCTTGCCACTAATTGGCCCATTCGATATTCCTCCATTAGTGCGGACGGTCGACTAATTGCCATAGCTGGTCGAAGGGGCCTAATACACTATAGCTCGACCTCTGGACGCTGGAAACTCTTCTCTGATGAGCAGCAACAACAGGCGTTTGCGGTCAGGGGAGGAATACTGTGGTTTCACCATGTTTTGATAGCAGCTGTTGAGGTTGTTCACTCCTACCAGGTATGTATTGCACCCATGATATCATTCATGACGAAAGTTGAGCGCTATCACAGTTACGGTTGTACTCACGAGATCTCGAATTGAGCAACACGAATGTTCTCCATCGAGAAATTCTACCTTCCCCAGTCGTTATCCTGTCCTTGGTGGATAACTCGCTTTTGGTATATACCCTGGACAACACGTTGTATCATTATTTGGTGGTACCAACAGTAGACACCATCAAACTTCATCTCTGTGGCAGCATCACCTTCGCCGGCATCATCGCTGTCCCGAGTGCAGTTCGTATGCTCAGTTGGATGATACCTAGTGCACAGAAGCGTAAGCCGGGCAAACCATCTATCTGTTGTTGAACTGAGATAGATCTCAAATAGAACTGGGTGACCCGGTCGGTGATTTGGCTGTTGCCACCGTCCTGATGGTAGTCGGAGGACAGTTAATCCTGCTAAGACCTCGGAAGGTATGTCTTCAGTTTTAATAATCACCCCTTTTGACAACTTCTTTCAGTCAGCAGATCAAGAGGTTAAATATGACATGCAAATATTTGCGGATCGTATCGAGTTCTGTTGGATACATCTTCGTGGTATTAGTGCACTCGAGAATTCTCTGTGGGCATATGATGCACAAGGTATCCGCATCTGGCTGAACGCGCTTGCCATTGAAAAACAGCATGCCGAAGAGGATATTATGGAGGACGTCAAAGAAAGCGTGACAATACCCTTAAGCTTTTATCCCCTGTGTCAGTTTCTCTATCACACGTATATTTCTGTGAGCCTAACGATGTCGACTAGCCGTGCTGATGGATAAGGGTATAATTATTGGTGCGGAGAACGAGCTCGCGACAAGATCAAACTTACCTTTTGTCATGTTCCGACACGCAACAAGTGTAAGTAAGCGCCTCGAGTTCCATTGGTGTATTGACCTGTTCTTCAGTCACATCTCTTTCTGCAACATATACTTCTGTATCAATTAAGCGCTGGTCAAGTCAAAGAGGCTGTGGTTTTTGCTTCACAATACAAGGACCTCGTCTTTTTTGCACACGCTCTAGAGATCTTGCTCCATACAGTCATCGAATCTGGGGTCGGCAATGGAAGTGCAAGCGGAGGTGAAAATGAAGTTATACTGCCGACCATAATTGAATTCCTGGATCACTTTGAAGTGGCTTTGGATGTTGTAGTTGGTTGCGCGAGGAAGACGGAGATGACTAGGTGGCGCCGCCTGTTCAATGTCGTGGGGAACCCCAAGCAACTGTTTGAAGTAAGCGCTAAACATTGTGCTGCGGCTTTGCTGATACCCGGTTCTTTGCTATCCCTCTCAGACTTGTATGTCTTCCGGACGGTTGAAGACGGCCGGATCATACTTGCTAGTCCTCCACAACCTCGAGCAGTTGGATGAACACAATCACGATGCTGTACGGCTACTCAAGGCCGCTGTGGATCAGAAAGAATGGCAATTATGCCGACAGCTATTGCGTTTTTTACATTCAATTGACGAAACTGGCACGGCTCTTCGGACAGCGTTGTCCCAAGTTGACTTGCAGTCGATGGATGGGAAAAATTGACGGATTGTATTTACACTCTATCCTTATGGCTAGACCCCATGATAGTGCATTGTCTGATAGCTGTGGGAGTGGCGGCGGGGTTAACGAATGCCGAGTACAGCACATGCTCTTTGACATCAGCTCCGGTATCGCTCCGAAGGCCTGACCTGATCCCCATCTGCCTTGGCGAGGAACATGATTTCTCGCACAATGGCTACTCTAACAAAACAGATGAGGCCTATCGCTCGTACCTCTGAAGGCGCAGTATCTATTTCATACCCTGACCTAGTCTCTTCGCCTCTTTCTCTCGGTGATTCTATTGGTACGCCCGCCCTTGATGATCAAAAACGTGTCCCAACACCAGCGCATGTTATCGCAGAGGAAGCCTTTGGTTCACACCCAAAATCGCTGGGCATCATCATAGTCCGTGATTTGCCCCAGCAGTACCCCATCTATCGGGAGAGGCTATTAAGGTTAGCCTATCGGTTTGCGCAGTTGCCCGAGGAGGTTCGAGAGAAGTATACCCATCCTGCGAGCAGATACAGGCACGTCAAAAGTCATCCTAGATGGATTACTTAGTTGCAGCGACTGACGGACCCACGTAAAGTTTTGGCTGGTCTCATGGCAAGGTATGATGGGTCTCCTTTAGAATCAACATGGCGGCTTATCAGGGTTGTTCACGCGATAACGAAGGAAATTATGAATGGGAAGCCTGGTGGGCATTCAGATCTTTGGGGAGTCACGCCCCTCAGCTGATCACTCTCTTTATGTAGATACCCTCAAGGGCTCCTATTACGCCAACCCGGTGGTGGATAAACCAGATGTACCCCCGGCTGAGCAAGAGCTGTATCCAGAATATTATGGTCAGAACATATGTTGGTCCAACTATTTGGCAAAGAAAATCGTACACGTCTCATAACAAGTTCCACGCCCAGGGCCTCATAAAGACGAGAAGGGAATAGAGGGTTTCGAGGAGGCCTTCAAAGACCTTGGGCGGTACACGCGTTCCCCTCTGAAATATCAGAAACTGAAACCGACCGGATATTTTGCAGCTTTGTCTTTAATGTCGGTTGCCAACTGGCCGCTGCTTGCCAGCCATTCGGTACGACCTTTCCTATGAGGCAACAGATAACGTCCCCTAATATCCCGTAGCACTCCCCCACCTATCAGACTCGACTCTGTCCCTCCCGGATCTCATCGGCACATCTCAAACAATTAAAGCCCGCCTGTTGCACTATTTCCCCCCACCTCCCGAAGCCGCTGCACCTAGAGAAGATGAACCAGTCGATAGCTGGTGCGGTTTCCACTTGGATCACTCACTTCTCACAGGACTGTGCTCTGTATGTGTTAATTTTTTTTTTTGCCATGATACAGTTTTTTATGTGTATCGTAGGCCATGTTCTTGCGCCAGCATCCAGATGGACAACCTACAGTCGTCTCGTCTCCGTCTCCATCTTCTGGTCTTTACATCCGTACTAGGGGGAGTGACTTGACGAAAGTCTCCATCCCGGTGGACTGTCTCGCGTTCCAGACCGGAGAAGCACTGGAACTTGCTACAGGCGGCAAGCTACGCGCCACTCCCCATTGTGTTCGTGTCGGGGCCAGCGCCGCGGAAGCGGGCGATATCTCCCGCCAGACCTTTGCTCTCTTCATGCAACCTAATACTGATCAGCTCCTTTCACCATGGAAGACTTTCGGGCAGTTTAGCAAGGATGTTATCAATGAACATTACAATGCGGAGACTACGTAAGAGGTGTAATGTATGTACATAATGAGCAGATAATGGAGGGGCGATTGAACATCTACGTCGTAAACTGAGTGCTTGTTCTACGAAAGCAAACATGGTGAGGCAACTGAGTGCTGCATAGATATAGATACAGTATTAAATCAATGACGCGAGGAACTAGAAAGTGTGCGAAGTCTCGGAGAACTGGATGTCAGTGAATCAGGTAGAACAGAAAACATTGCGGCGGCTATGCTCGTTCGCTTTGAAGGACTGTCCTTCACCCCCTTTGCTTCGCTGTTCCGAGAGCTAACGGAGGACCTTCTATCTTGGTCCTCTTGGTCAGAGATGACGCTCCAGTCTTCGCTGGGCGCTCCCCTCACAGAAGCGTTAGAGCTATGGCCCGAGAGAGAACCGGGTGAAAAGTTATTAGGAAGTGGCTGATCGTGGTTTCGTATGGTCGAATGTTCGTTGTCCGCCTCTTCTTCGCGGTCACATTCTACACTGGTATGCTTTATTAACGAACGGGCGTATTCAAGGTCCCTGTAAATGGATTCTATTGCAGTGGCCACACCGTTCTCCTAAGGTGACATGAGCGAAATATCACGAGGGTTGGGGATGGCTTACTGAGCGGATTTGTTCCCCAATGAGCCGAGCTCTGTCTATTTGTTTCTGGTCTGTAGTTGCCGAAACCAAGGCGTCTTTGAGAGAGGCTACCGTGAGCTTCCGAACACCAGTTCCAACTCCGAGGGCTTCGACCCTATCCGCCCAAAAGAACTGATCACCGAAGAAGGGCCGTATGATGGTTGGCATTCCGGCTAAAGTAGGTTAGTTGGGCTGGACATCTGCATTCTCGACCAACTTACCTCGCAAACTAGCACCGGTAGTACCAGCACCTCCATGATGACAAGCTGCATCAATGCGCTTAAAAAGCCAATCATGTGGGATTGACTGGATCGCGTATATTTGCGGCGGTAGCGGTTCTTCGGGCTCTGCGGTATCACCCGCTTTAACATGCAATCGATCTGACCATCCCTTCGAAAGAATAGCGCAAACTCCGCTCTGTACAACGGCCTCGATGACGCATTTAGTCATGGCCTTGGGGTCGGATACAACGATACTGCCGAATCCGATATAGACGACTTTCTTTCTGTTCTGGTGTGCAGTGTTGATGAACTGGACGAGGTCGTCGGGAGGTGTCCATTTCTTAGCGCTGACATCGGCTTCGTCAAGGAACCAGTAGCCTTCCAGTAGAGGTTATTGGATGTCTCGCGGTACTTCTAGAACGACATACCTGTCACGCGTATCCACTCGGGCCAGTCTAAAGGTGGAGGTACAATATGCGGACTAAAGTTGTACAGGAACGGGATCTTGTGGGGTTCCATTTTGTCTAGGCTTGTCGGAGGCAGGTGTAAGATATTACGACGCCACCTGTTGATCTGGCCCGAGATGGCACGCCAGAAGACTTGATCGAACATGACATAGGACTAGAGTAAGTGTTTGTTGAGCATGAAAATTTCTTAGGGTAGGATAGAGAGAGAGAGCGTGTGGGAGGGGGGGGGATGTTTACCATGTAATTATAGCTTCCACCCATCTGTTCAAAAGGGTATGAGAAACTCTGATTAGAGAGGAGGTAAAGTTAACTCCAACCTTGTGCTCTGGAACGGCAAATGCATGGGGATAGGCTCTGTCCCAGAGGGAGCCAGTGAGTATCACCATGATTCCAAGTCCGAGTCTCAGCACTCACCTAGTTCTCGACCAGGTCATTGTAAACGCCCGGAAATATGGTATAGCAAGAGCTTCGGCAATGTGGTATCCGGCCATAGCACTTGGACTCTCAACCAGAACATCTGTTCCTTGACAAGCCTCCCATGATGTCTTGAGCAGGTCGTCTAGCCATCCTCGGAACTGTTGAGGGACGGAAGGTTAGAGATTATCGGGTCCTAGAGACCGGGTTCCGAACCTTTTGGATACCTTCCTTGAGGAACGAAACGGTGAACATCCCATTCTCGACACATATTCGCATGAGTTCTGCAGGATCTCCACCAACGAAGCCAAACTCAATTCCATGCTGTAAAGGTGATGTCAGTAGTAGTGGAAGGAATTTCATAGATCTAGAAATCACCGATTCGATCCACTCCTTAAACTCCCCATGAGTCGCAATTCGACACTTATGTCCATCTGCAATCATTCCCTTTGCCAGTGCAATATACGGTTGTACATCTCCTCTCGATCCAATTGTCAAGAATGTGAGGTGCAATGGTTTACTCGGTTTGAATGTCAGGAATGTGGAGGAGGCCGAAGTGAACATGACCGCGGGTAGCGAGTCTGTCATGTGTTCTGGGACGGAAGGAGTAGTGAACTCGGTACTTGACGCGGAGCCCTTCCGTTCAAATTCTTCCAAAATCAGTGCCTCGCGTTTTCCTGGTGAGTGAGTGGTAGTCTCGCCCGTTGCAATCCTTCGTCGTATATCCTCCATCTGACGCTCGAGCAAGAGAATGAAGGAGTCGCGTTTGTCTTCGGCACCGAATTCAAAAAAAAGTTCTTCGTGTCCCTTCACTATCACAACTAAACCATGATGACCAAAGCGAGTAGCCCGGGATTTCTGAACAGCAAGAGTATCACGAATGGGTAGCGTCATCTGTATGTTGCTTTTAAAATATTGTCAGACAGAGTGTTTGGCAGACGGACCCTTGTTCTTGCGGTCAAGGGACCACTAGACTTGAAGCAGAAATAATTGGTGGAAATGTAGAGTCTTCCAAATACTGGCAAAAGCCTGAAAATGTATCCAGGAAAATCTGCAGTAATAGATCGATGACAAGCCTTAGAACAGGTCTGAAGAAAACGCACATCCGAGTAGAGTCTCCTTCTCATCGTAAGCAAACGCAGCCCGGAACTTCTCCGTAATTTCTACGTCGACTGTAACGCTGGGTGTTTCGAGAATACTAAAGGTCATATCCCCCAACCCGCTTGTCCTGGTCGTTGGTCCGGAAATGGTCGACGAATACACCTCTTTCACTGAGGAGAGATCATGGTGAGACAAGGCCGGGGTTCCGAACATTCTTCGTGTCTTCAGCCACGATGGGACACCAACACCCCAAGAACTGCTGGCATCTCTGCGTAACGAAGGATGGTCAGGAGCTATGGGAGAACGGGAAGTAGATGGTGGGTACGTGTGATCAATGGGCTGCATTTGTTGTTTCGAAGTATCTTCGTTGTTTCCTTCGCGAATGGGAGATGGCAGTGAAGGGGTTTCAATAGCTTTCGGTGACTCTGTGATAGGCACAAAACTGTTGGTTCTGCGTGTCACATGGGTGAAGTCTTCCGACTTGACCGACAACTCTGAGACGGAAGTCGCTCCGTTGGATCTGCCTGAAGATAGTGTTTCGGAGAAGGGTCGAAGGAACGAACTCAAGCGGAAACTCGAGAAGGAAGACTTCGTAGTTACAGGTTCTGATGTGACGCTGGAACGCTCTAGGGGCGTTCCTATGACTGAAGATCGGGAGGCAGTGGTATCGAGGACGGTCTGGTTTTGGCCTTGTTCGGGGAGACTGCGAGCGTTGCGAACCACATCGCGAATTTGTTCAAGGGCTGCCGATAGATTACGGAAATATGCGAAGAAATAGGAATCAACCGAATAGTTCCCCTCCTTGTCGAAGACTTTCACTTCTATAGTCTCACTGAAGTCCATGGCAGATGATCTCTCGACTTCAAGGATAGCAGAGTAGGGAATGGCTATCTGAGCGGGCATGAGCGACACATGTATATATATTCAAGAAGACTATCCACCTTGACGGTGTCACCCATATTCTGGGCCTTGAAGATAACCTTCCGAATAGCTTTTACCCACTCTTCTCGGCTTGGCACAGAATCGGCAGCCAGCATTACGGTTTTTTGACTCGTTCGCAGACGAAAGTCCTTCTCTCCGACTGGTTCGCAAGAAATCGCATACCGCAAATCAATAATCCCGTGGGGGAAGTAAGGATCCTTGATTTCGTGTCAGTTGGAGCACTTGTAAGCCGCGACAATAAACCCACAGATGATGATTGGTACCATGAGAGGGCATCGTTCTTCAGTACGAACCAGTGTTTGATCCAGCGCTTAGTCCGCTGCGCCTTCTTGTTGAGCGAGCCAGATTTAAGGACTTGGTCCTGTTGAGGGTGGAGTCAGGGATGCTAAAAAGGTTGGATTGCAGTACCCACCTCTCGTGAGGGCATGTGTGCAAAGAAACATAGGCAGGCGTTAGTTAGGTACATGTAACCCTGTAGCACTGCATCATCTGAGCCAAGCAGTGGGGAGAATAGGGTAGTCATACTCACAGACAGAGCGTAAGAGCCAGCAAGGCATCTCTGATAACAAGTCAAGGGGTGCAATCATGAGTGCAAAGCAAACTTACCTGCCAATACTTCCTTAATATTGTCCAACTCAAACACGTCACGGAGCTTCTCTGCTAACCTGGCTCTCCGGTGCAGGCGGATAGTAGTCATACTCCCTGTCCGAGTCTCCATGAATTTGAATGGGTTGGTTGTTCCAGCGTCGAGCCTGTGGTCTCCAGGGGCAGGGAGTGACTGGGACTGCTTGGGTAAGGGGGGGCGGGCGTCGGGCGTCTTGGGTTCCTCGAAATCCTGCTCTACTTCTTCATCTGATGGGTAGGTCTCTGGCTCCTCGACAGCAGTTTCACCGGGATGCTTTTTCCGCCCTGGAATATCCTGTCTACGCGATCGAGCAAGGGGTCTATGAATAGCATGAATTGAAGACGCGAGCAGGTCGACTGGGAGCCGTTTAGCCAAGGTTCGGTATCGGTGACCATGAACTGTACCTCGATGGTTATCCTCGTCGCTCTCAGATCCGGCCCCATCTTGTTCCTGACCAGAACCCTCATCGTCGTTATCCGGGTCGGCCCACGGGAGTGCTTGGAGCGCTTGTATGAGCGTTTGAGTTCCAATACGCATCTGGTGGAAAGGAGGTCAGATCCCTATGTGAATCTGGAACATGGGATGGCAGAACATACGGATCCTTCGCCTCGAAAGGGGCCCAGTGCAGGTCGGACGGGAGGTGAAGGGGGCCGGACAAAGGGGCAATCGTCATGAGGAGTTACAGTAGATTCCGAAGAAGTGGGTTGGACGGACAACAGCTTGGAGGAGTTAGGGGATGCGATCGAAGGGACTATAATAATGCAGGTCCAGCCATACGACAGGTTGATAACAATAGAGAACGCCTACCATCATCACTTTCAGTGGGCTGACCCTTGTTCTTCTTGCTCAGGCTGAATATGCGCCTGTGACTTGGGGATGCGGAGTGCGGGGAGGGTGCGCGGGGTAATTTTCCAGAGACACTCTTGCTCAGCTTATCGACCGTCTTCTCGACTGCATTGGATATACGCTTAACGCGACTTGGGTTATTGGGAGAGTCCTTGAGATCGTCGGAGAGAGAGAGAGAGTGAGAGAGGGGAAGACCGAGGGCACGGGGGGAGGTGTCGATGGCGGGTGCAGCTGCAGGGTTGTGGAATGCAGGCTGGAGGGAGAATGGCTGGGACATGAGGATGTCCGGGTGGTGTTCGGGAGGAGAGAGACTTGTGTCGGAGCCGCGTCAGTCTGGCGTTGGGGACTTGTTTGGGGAGGGCAACAGCAGCTACTCTGATTATGTAACCATTGTGATTATCTAAACACCGTTCATTTCCCTCCACACACCACGTTCTTGTGTCGTGGGTTGGGCTTAAAACACGAGCCGGTCGTCAACAGGTTGGCCATATCCCCCTTTCCAAATACCCTGATCCCCAGCCATGAGAGGCGAAGTCTGCGTCGGTTTTGCATCTGTTCTCTCGTGTGTTTATCCCTTGTCACCCAACTTGCTGATCCTGATCGACCTATACTAGATTCATAGCCATGCTGCTCATGATATTCGTCCATGTACAATTTTTACGTCTCCGCCCAGGCCACGGGGTTTTATCTGATTTTTTCCTATCAGGTCGGACAAATAAATACTTCAAATGTCCCTCGAAATGTGTACATGGTGAATTCTCAGCCGTCGATCGCTATACACCAGCGGCTAAAAATCTGTTCAGGCCAGAGTTAATGTCTCAGCATACGGGTATGTTGACTGATGGCCGGCCACCGACCTCCTAGACTCAAGCCCTCCCAGCGATGCGATACATTTTGCAATCATTGATCCCGTTTTTGACCTCTACACCGACAATGCATCCGAAGCTCTTCAATCCCAAGCCGGTCTCCGGCAGTTTTACAAGTTTGGACTATACTCCCATTGTGCATTCGTGAATAACACTGCAGGGCGCTGTGGCAATCAAACGATTGGAGAACAATTCAAACCTTACGAAGCCATCACGACCGACATGAAAGCCAATTGGTCCATATTCTCCCAGTCCTTCGTACTCGATTCTGCCACCTTCCGCAGTTCAAACTATCTTGGACACAATTCCAAGGCTGCCTACTGGATGCTGCTTTTGGGTACCATCTGTGCCGCAGCGGCATTCATCACGTACGTACTTTGGGAAAATCTTATCTCGCCTCCCACTCATCCGCAGTACAGTGGGGTGGCCAAGCACAATATGACCTTCCTTGTGTCTACTCTTTTCGCCATCGGGGGAAGTTTATTGCTGCTGATTGGCGCCAGCATCTGGACTGTCATTATCCAGAGGTCAGCGGGCATCAATGACCTTCTGGTTCGCTCGGGGAATCAGACAATGCCCCTCGGCATTTATGTGTCGGTAGGTCCAGGGCTCTTCTTGACTTGGGCTGCGTTTGCCTGCCTCGTGGTATCAGTTGTTCCATATATGATTAGGTATGACACAGGTTTTGTTACCTCTAACACTTTATTGACCCCATATGCTATGCAGTTGCTGTACGTACCGATGATAGCCCCATGGCTGGACCAGGGAATGGAAAACAGGAGCACACATTTCTAGACTTCGGAGGATATCAATAATTAATGATACTTATTACCGATTCTATTCCGTGGTGTGTATTATTATTGGCAAGCAAAGAGCTGCCATCGGCGACGGGTTTCAAGAGTTGCGCGTTGTGTATGCTGTGACTTTTCGTCAAAACACGAGGTTTCCGTGTTCCGTCACTGATCAGGAACAAAGAGGGCATAGCGACCCACAGCCTTCTGATGGCTAGGATTGAATTGGGGATTGTATGCGTGCGAGTTTTGACTCACCGCAAAGCATGACAGCCGCCGAAGACGGGCGCATGTCCAATCCCCCTTTTCTCTCTCTCTCCCCAGTCACCTTTGTGTTCCCTACTCATCCCACCTTCGTTCCACTTCTTTTATCTTCTATTCATAAGCGCTCGCATTCGTAATGCGTGCCTCTTTCCGAGCCTCTGTGCTCTTTGCGGCTGTGGCTATCCTTTCCTGCAGTGTGCGGGCCATAGCCAAGGTCACCCGCGTCGGGCGATATCTCTACAATGAGGATGGGAGCCGTTTCTACATCAAAGGCATTGCATACCAGGAGCAAGGTACGCGGCCTCGCTCCTTCTAGTCTTCCCTTCGTGTATTTATTTCTGCCTAGGAAATGTCGTGGCAAGCGAGGATAACAGTTTTGGAGAGCCCTCTGATTTCATCGACCCCCTCTCCCTGCCCGAGGCTTGCAACCGTGATCTTCCATTCCTTCAGCAGCTCTCGGTCAACACCGTTCGCATTTATAGTGTCAACTCGTCCCTGAACCATGATGAGTGTATGAGAATATTCAGCAATGCTGGTATCTACACTATGTAAGTCCCGGTCGATCCTCCCAAGTCCCCCTTTTGCCAATCATCGAACAGCATTGATCTTGCCTTGCCCTTGAATGGGTCTATTGACCGAACTGTCCCAACTTGGGGAACCAACATTCTTGACCAGTATATTGCCACCATTGATGCGTTCAGCAAGTACGACAATGTTCTTGCCTACAATGTTGGGAACGAAGTTGTGGTCAACAACAGTACCCAGGTCTCCCCCTTCGTCAAGGCTGCAGCCCGTGATGTGAAAGCATATTTAAGATCGAAGAATTCGAATGTCCTTATTGGTTACGCCGCTATTAATGGTCCATCCGAGTTCAGAGTGCCTCTCGCCAACTTCCTCTCCTGCGATCCCACCAATAGTAACTCGGATGCTTTCTCTATTGATCTCTACGGATTAAATGACTAGTAAGATACCCCTTTATGAGTATCATGGTACCCGAAGCTCAAGTTGGTTACAGTGAATGGTGTGGTGACTCCAATTTCCAGGCATCCTATGCTCGGACCACTGGTGACTTTGTTGGCTACAATGTCGTTGCATACTTTGGTGAATTTGGTTGTATCACCAGCCCACCTCGCCTCTGGACCGAATCTGCTGCCTTGTTCAGCTCGCAGATGTCCGATGTCTGGTCTGGAGGCATCGCTTTCTCCTATTTCCCTGCTTCCAGCGTGCAAGGCCAGTTCGGTATGGTCACGATCTCGGCCGATCAAACAAGTGTTCAAACCAGTGATGACTTCAACCGCTTGAGAGAACAATACACCCAGGTCCAACCCCCCAATACTCCCTCGAGGTCTGATGCTGGTAGTTCCACTTATCCCTCCTGCCCTACAACTAATACCACCTGGGTTGCTTCAAACACCCTGCCGCCGACGCCCAACCTCGCTGCTTGTGATTGTTTGGAGAATTCCCTTAGCTGCCGATTCACTCCAGCAACTGTTAATTATAGCACCATTGTTGGCGAGCTGCTTAATTTTGGCTGCAGTCAGCTCGGCCAGAGGGGTGGCTCTTGTGACGATATTGGTGGCAACGGCCAAACAGGTGTTTATGGCCGTATCTCGGCTTGTGATCCCAGCAAGTATTTGTTTAGCTGCTGCTGAGACGCAAGTGTCTGACTCTCTATTCTTAGCTGTCAAGTTGTCATATGTCATGAGCCAGTACTATGAAGCCAATAACCGGGATGCACAGGCCTGCAGCTTCAATGGCAACGGTACCATCAACGCTAGCGCATCGGCTCCTGCAAATTCATCCGTCAGCACTTGCATTCCTAGCCCAAGCTCCACTTTCACACCAACTGCCCCGGCAGGCGCCAACAATACTCCAACCGGCACTGGGTCTTCGAATGGAAACAGTGGCTCGACTGGCGGATCTAATAACGGTATCTCTGTCTTGCACAGTGATGCTAACTTGCTCGTTGGAGTTGGTGCCGTGGCGGTCATCACCCTTGCTAGCAGCATCTGGACCCTCTTCTAGTGGGCGGATTGTGGTATGAAAAGTAGTAGATTCGGACTTTTCCCCTCCTTCTCTCGTACTATACTTGATGGACGTACTACAGTACAGAACGGATACTAGAATGCCTATGTATGCACTATTTAGTCCCGACTCATCTGGGCTGTAAGGGGAGATCGGGCAAGGCACGCACGGACCGTCGGAGCTTGAAATTTTTGGGAGGCGGTTGACAACAAGGATGATGTGTTTCAAGACAAAGTTTGTCCAAGTAAACGCTCGGTTTACAGTCTCTCCTCAAGGGGTATTCTCATGGCCTCCGCTGAGGACGTCAGAATGCAGACTCCTAACTGGTCTACTCCAGATGAACAGCCATTAGGTTCTGGAAGTAACTCGCAGAATGCCAACAGCGCGTCCATACCTGGTGACAATCGCAATACTGTCCAGGATCCTGAAATCTCGGAGTTCAGCCGTGGCTCCAGCGTTGGCGACGCCAGTATGTCCGGGAGCAAGGGCGAATCCTTCCGCGACAGCAAGCAAGTCAAGGTGCTTAGGTCTTTTCCTCTCTCCATGTTCTCCACTCTGTTCTCTCGTGCTTGCATCTCTTTCTTCGTTGGATGCCTCCCCACCCACCTACCGACCGTGCTATGCTTGATTCTGTCTGCTTGATTATTATTGTTATGACGGTCTCGCGGGGCGTTGTATCTCAGCTTCAGCTCGAGGCGGTTCTCAGCACCTTTCTACTCTCCTGCCCACCCTGTTTAACCCAATCTCTGTGACTTGTGGAACTTGGTGTTTACGCTTCTGTGCTCTGCAGCCGAATAAGGTCTACATTGGTGGCCTGCCCGAACATACCCGGGAAGAAGATTTGCAGAATTGCTTTGGCAAGATCGGTCTCATCGTAAACATTGAGCTCAAGTACGTGCCAACGTTTCAGTCGCGTGTGCGATACTAATCTAGGCTCAGGGTTGGTTACGGTTTTGTGGTATGTCGTATCTCTGTATTAAGCATACCTCTTTCTGAGTCTAGTCTCTTCATTAGGAATTTGATAGTCGTGAGGCCGCCGAGGAGAGTGTTGCCAAGTACAATGAAGGCCATTTCATGGGCAACAAAATTAAGGTTGAGCTGTCTCATGGAGGTGGTCGCACAGCCAAATTCAACGGTGATCCTGGTGCATGCTTCAGATGCGGCCAGATGGGTCACTGGGCCAGGTCAGTTGTAACTCGTCACTGCCTTCCACCCGCCATCGTCTGATGTTTTTCAATGCAAGGGAATGTCCATCTAGTAACGGATCGTAAGTAACAGCAGTTTGGGGGATTCTACCTGACCTGATTGCCTTTTCCAGGTCATATCAGAGGCGCCAGCACCATGAACCCCCACTGATAGACCGAATTCAAAGGGATCATCCTCCTCGAGGGCCTCCTCCACCTCGTGATGACTATGGGCATTCTCGTTACCCACCGCCCTTACCGCCTCGGGACTCGCGGCACGACTACCCTCCACCTCCGCCTCGTGATCATCGGAAGCCACCTTCGCCTAGAGAATATAGAGACTATCCCCCGCCGCCGCCGCCCCATCGCATTCGTGACTTTGATGACCATAGACGGGGACCTCCGCCACTGGAAAGGGACCGTTACCCTCCTCCGCCTTCGGACCATCGCAGCCGCTATCCCCAAGCCGAACCCAACTATCGTAATTATGGTGGTCCCCCACCCCCACCTATGGCTTATGACCGGTACGATAGAAGAGGCGAACGGTATGGACCTTATCCTCCAAGGGCTAGGACTCCTCCGCCTGCTCGTGGCCGGGATGACTACGATAGACCACCTCCGAGGCAAGTTGCTGGCTGCACAACCACCGGCAGGACACTGAACCTGGTCGTTCTTTAGGGACTACCCTGAGTATCGTGGACGCCCTCCATCTCCCCAGCCCCATCGCTACACGGATTATGGTCGGCCAGTACCCGACCCCATGCCTAGATATAGGTAAATTATCAAGAATTACTTGATTTTCATGTCACCAGATATTAATCCGGCCCTTAGTAGACGCCGTTCTGAGAGTCCTTCGCGTCCACCGTATGACTATCCAACAAATGGTTATGGTGGTGGCCCTAACTCGGGACCTCCCGCTCCTATGCCCCTTCCCCCTCGTGGAAATCCTCGTGACTATCCTCCACGGAATGGCCGTGAACCTCCCGAACCAGCTGGCGGCTACAGAAGGCCTTAAAACTCGGGTACTGGTCCAATTGGTCTTTGTCTTGGACTTGATCTGGGTGTTCTCGTATCTATTCGCCTGCTCTAAGCTGACAAAAAGCTATCTGATTCTGGCTATTCGCGCTATATATGGTCATCTTGATCTGTCCTCATCTCTCTTCGATCATGTTACTGGAGTTCTAGTTGTCCTGTATTATCGCCTCCAACCTATCGACTAGTTACTGGATGGACACTACTGACTGTTTTGCTAAGAATCAATTCCTATGATTACCTTCTGCCATATCGTATAGATGTTCTTTGTCGCCTGATTCTTCAACCAGAGAACGAAGGAAGCCATTTTCTCTTCCCAGTAAGTTGGATGGGGTATCATATTCCACCTGAGGGGAAAATAATGAGGTAACGTGAGTTTTAGTGAGCCTTTCTGACTTACAATTCGTCCAGCGTCGAGAACCATCTGCAAAGTTGACGATTGAGATAGTAGAAATGGCGATGAGCACGATAACTCACAATTTTGTCTGCATCCATAATGGTCTGCAGGCGGTGAGCAATGGTAATTACCGTAGTGTCGCGACCAAGCTCATTTCGGAGCGATGATTGAATCGCAGTATCGGTTTTATGGTCTGGAGGGCGGAGTTAGGAAGCGCAAACTTCATGAGTAAGGGACTTGCCGATGGCAGAAGTGGCTAATAAAGGGAAAGAGGGAGGTCTATAAACACATATTCCGAGAGAGGAGCCCAGCAAATAACAAACCTTCGTCCAAAATCAAGAGTTTACTTCCGCGCACAATCGCCCGTGCCAATGCGAGAATTTGTCGCTGACCAACAGACAAGTTACCGCCACCACTTGAGATGGCAGTATCAAGCGTGATTCTGTCTTCTTCCATATCGACCTGGAGTGTGAAGAGACCGGCTGCACGGAGTGCATCATTCAGCGTCGCATCATCATATTGGTCGAAGGGATCGAGATTGTGTCTGAGGGTGCCGCTCAAGAGTTCAGGCTGGAGGATGTAATACGGCGGTGGGTTAGCTGGTCTTACCCTTGATGCAAAAAGTTGTACCTACCATTTGAGGTATGATTGTAACTTTGGACCGGAGAGCATCGAGGTTGATGCTGCTAGTTTTGATGCCGTCGTAAGAGACTTCGCCCTCAGTGAAGATACATCGCAGTAGCGCGAGCGTCAATGAACTCTTCATAATACGAGTGAGTCATTGCACAACGACATCGGAGGGATGCTCGTACCTTTCCTGATCCAGTTCGACCGACTATGAGAACGGATGGTTGAGTAGTGAAAGAATATGCGGACAAGAGTCGTGACATACCAATGCCAACCCGTTCTCCGGCCTTCACCTCGAACGAGACGTCATGCAAAACTTTGGGGCCATTCTGCGAGTATCTTGCCGATAGTTTTTCCACGGCGAGAACGCCGCTCGCGGGCCAATATGCCGGTGGCACACCCCGCAGGGTAGGTTTGGGTTCTTGCTCGATGGCGATGTAACCTTGAATACGCTCGAGGCTAGCAACGCCATTAATCAAGGATATACTTGAACTAGAAGAGCTCTACCTATTGCCTAGGGAAATGTCAGCTGGTAATCTGGGGAAGCGAAACATGACACCATACCTTGAACCTCGAAATCATTGAGAGTCCGAATCCACCAAAGGATCATACCGCTAAATCCAACTATGATCGCGGTAAAGATTTCATTTGTTACAATTACAAAGCTTCACAGACCTGCCATGTTGAGAGAGAAGCCGATGTTGGCGGCAGAATGGGTTTGGAAGTATACCAAATACGTTCCGAGTGCGGCTGCAAAAAGACCACTGATTGTATCGATCCTAACACAAACCCACCGATTGAGGTTGTAGAAAGTTCGAGCTGCCCTTGTATAGCGATTGATACGGTCCATGGATTCTTTGATGAAGGGTTCTTGGGCTGCATAAGCTCGGATAGAGGCTGAGGAGTAGAATTAGGCTGCACACTTGAAGGAATCTATAAACGCTTACTAAGTCCTGCTATCGCGGCACCAAAACTAAATTCATGTCTGAGCAACTGGTCCAATACTCGACGTCACGACTTACTGTCCTACCACAGGAGCTTTGGCATTTGACATCTCTCGCTTGACTGAGAGTTGAGCAGCCATATAAATCTGACCAACCCAACCGCCGACCAGAGCTACGATGAATCCAGGTATCAAAAAGATTGGAGTCATAAATACAACGGCTCCAAGCTTAATGGCCATAGACATCGTTAGCTCCGTCAACCACTTCAAACCGTCCTTGATAGGACCATCGACTGTTTGAGGTTAAACGGTCAGGAGGGGGTATTGAAGGTTACATATTCATTGAAAGCGAACCCGCTCTAATATCCTGAGTGCATCTTGTAACAATTCGGGAAGTCGGAGTAGTGTCGAGCCATCTAATAAGACGTTCCATCAGCGAACGTGCTAGAAATCGAGTGCATGATCGTGCCTTAGCGTAGTCCCGAGAACGGACTCGACGAGTCTGCGGTGTAGGTATCTTGACGCTCGAAGAGTTCCATAGATATATACAATGAATGCACCGATGTAAAGGGTTATAGCCAGAAACAGGAGCCCGACTAAAGGTGGTGGATAAGAACGAGGTTTTGTCAGTAATTAGAGAAGAAAATGTACCATAGGTTCCCAGATAGCTGGGAATGTGTTAGTCGCAGGAAGGCCACAAGGATAAGAGATCACATACAAAGGCACAGAAACCTCAGAAGCCGGATGACGCTCGTATTGTGAAGCCCAGTAACCCAAGTACCACGTTTCGAAAGCCGAAATGAATTCGACTGTCGCTATTCCTGCAAGGAAACTCGCAAAGAATAATGCGGGATAATTACCCCCAAGGCCAACAAGGAATAGTTTGACTGGGGAAGGGTCAGCTCCAAGTTTACTTTATACGAGAGAAAAACGTACGAGAGTTCCAGTTCACGTGCCCCTCCTCTATCTCTTCTGCCACAATCAGTTTACCATCCGATTGAGGTCCAGTGGGCCGATCAACAGCTTCCTCAGCTAGCTTAACCGCCTCTTGATCCTGCTGCAGCTTGTTGGAGATAGCTTTGTCCGCTCCAAGGACCTCAAGGATAGTACCCTGCGCAATAATTCTTCCGTCCGTACCGAGGGAGACAGCAAAGTCTGCCAAGGAACGGGTCATGGCGATGTTGTGGGTCTAAGATTAGGTACGTTTACGGACTGATACATTCCGTCCAAGGTAAATTGTAAATACGTACCACAAGAATCACAGTCCTGTCCTTGACAAGATCGCCTGCAAGGCATTTATCTACAATCCACTTTGCGGTATGCACACTTGAAGATGTACCAGTCAACCATTCATCATTAAAATGACCATGCGTCCCACTTACTCAAGAGCCGCCAGAACATCGTCAAGGAGAATGATCTTTGCACGGGAGTATATCGCACGGGCGAGGGTGACACGAGCCTTTTGTCCTCCGCTAAGAGTCAACCCCTTCTCGCCGACCTCGGTCTGATCACCGGCTTCAAAGAGCTGAAGGTCACGTTCCAAACCGCATTGGTAGATAACTTGACGGTAACGTTCCTCGATGTAAGTCGAGCCGAACAAGATATTTTCCTGTGTCAACACTGCCTTAGCACTCAAAGCCAGAAAAAGAGGACAACTATGGACTGACCCGAATTGTTTCGTTTTGGACCCACGATTCTTGTGCAGCATAAGCAACACCCTCATTTCGAGGTAAGTTGAACCAGGAATTTGGGCCAGTAGGAATGTAATGCATTTCACCTATCATGGGCTCAATGTATTGCTCATTGCTTGTGTTGATTGAAACCACACACCAAGTAAGGCCATAAGCATCGAAGTCTTTCCGGAACCTGTAGGTCCAACGATGAGGTTCAAGCAGTTCGGCTTGAACACCAGCTCGCGGTCAATCTTGAGCAAATATCGACGTTTTGAAGGCGTCAAAGCCCCATCTGCGTCGACTGACCAAGCAAAAGAGGCTTCTTTGAAGCCAATTTTGTCACCATCTCCGTCTGGACATACAAAGAAGGAAGTATTATCTTTGCTGGCGTGAGAATCCAGAAGCTCGGTCTGAGGCACTTGCTCAGTACGAAGACAAGGGGATGATGTGATAATTACATACGTTTTTCAAAAAGTCATTGACACGATCCAGCGAAACTTTGCCCGCGATGATATTGTTGACCATATAGAATACCATGAAAAGTTGATCCCGGAGCAGGTCGAAGACGGTCATTGAGCTGAATACTATTGACGCCTTGAGTTCCTGTCTCATGATGACAGTCTAATTACCAGCTGTCAGAGGAATCACGAATAAGTGATATGTGGGGAGGACATACGCTATTTAACGGTATGAGCAAGTAAGATGGGTACAGTGGGAACGCACTCACTAAGTGGAATACGTGGCCACCATCACAAACACAGGGATCGCATAACTTCAGGTATGTTAGCCTGTATCAAAGGATGATTATCGCAAAAGTCTGACTTAATGTTGCCATTTATAAGTTCCAAAACTTGCTTCTTCCAAAGCCAGACCAACTCCTCCTCTCGTTTCTCTGCGATCCTCTCTTCCATTTTCTTTTCCCAGCCAAACATTTTAACCATTCGTAAGACATTCATCGCTTAAAATGCACGGGAATAAATCAAATTGCCTTTCAAAGATTGCAGGGTGCTCACTCTCGGTCACGGCTTGTACACGAGCATCTGTTTTCTTTAATCGCAATTCCTGAACTTGTTGGATCTTCTGGGCAACAACGCCGGGAATCGGAAACAAGATGATCATGACCGCCATCCCAACAAAGGCACTGAACATCGACGACATGCTTGAATCACAACATCAAAGAGCAAAGCCAAATGACGCACCTCCAGCCGAGAATTATGTAGAGGAAAACGATACACAAGATGATCTGCAGGGGTACATAAACAAGGATGAACATCAAATCACGAGAGTCTGTGATGTTCCCCAAATCCGTAGTAACAAGATTGTTGATACGTCCAATGAGGTTGCTAGCACTCGAAGTACCTGTCGGAGCCACCGTCGATTTGCTGTCCTTGGAATCCTTGGAGGAGGCAGACTTGATGCTTGTCGAACTAGCGCGCACCGTCTCATCAGTGGAACACGCACTAGTGCTAACAGCAGTGGCATCGCGCGAAAATTTTGAGTCTTCATCCTGGTTGCACTCCTCAGCTCCTATGCTTCCACTGAAGCTCTCCATGATAGGGCTTGCTGGGGTTTCGGGTGTTGCTGGAGGCTGATTGTTTATTTTCTCAGTCTCGGCTTTGACACGAATACGAAGGGAGTGCTCAAAGACCAGCTGGGTGATGATAGCCTCACAACGAACCAATGTTCGAGTCTAACGAACATTCGTGAACGCTCTTAATCACGTATGACGATGACGCACCGCAAAGAAGATATAGCCCTGGAAGCACAGGGAAGCAGACAATGGACCAAGAAAGAGCAGCATAATCCAAAACCAAGGTTGAATTATAGCATCCCGACCGTTGCTTTCCAAGTAACTGTAACCAACGATGAAAATGATAACAGGACACGAGCTTTTGCCGTGACTAACCTGAGCAGGCGGTTGATACCAACAGGCGACGCAAATGAAACCACGACCATAGAACCAACAAGGACAGCCATAGCAATATATTCGAAACGAAAGACTCTCATAAGGCCCCAGAAAATATGGCGCTTGTTGGCTCCAGAAAACACGTCAAGATGCTGTTAAGAGTAATTGAGCACGCGAACATTTGTTAGACCTGATTGAAATACCTTGAAGCTCGCCAGCTTGAGATTGTGTGTATAGTCATAATCGGCAAGGGGAGGCAGTTGGTCATGAGAGAGATGGGGAACACGGTATGCTAGCAAAACGATTTGGTCCAAAAATGAATATGTCAGCATAGAGAAGATGGATGTGGTCTGCTCTGGATTTGGTTTCATAGGATTCTAGGGATTATGGTCAAGAAGAGTGATCACCAGTAAGACACCATGAGACTGCTCTTCTTACCTTTGGATCGAACGGGACATACTCGCGAGGGGTAAGGGCAGGAATGGCAACACCAACAATAAAGAGAATGGCTATCTTTATCCACAACAGGAGTCCTTCACCCTTATCCTGCGGTTGCGAGTCAATAGTTACAAGCGGGTATAAGTCTCGGTACCCAAAGACGCAAAAAGTCAGGAGGTAGATTGTCGATATATGTCGGCTGGCAATCGTGGCCCATCGTTTGGATGCAAAGACATTAAGGAGGGACAAAAATGATGTGTATAGCTATAATAGGAAATGTTGGATCAACAAATTTTGGATGATGAACAGTTGTAATGCTTACATAGACGGCCACGAACAAATTGAACGTTATTTCCCCATGTAGAGGGCTATCGTCTTGTTCCCAGCTATGTTTCTCTAATGCCCACATCACCTGTTGCTCAGCTAATAAATTTTCAGGGATGACGCGTTTCGGTTGGTAGGTAGATACGATGGTGAGAGCCAAGAGCGTGATGCCGCCGAGCAATCTGGTGAGCTCATAGGAAAAGATAAGCGTTCCTCCATGGTATTGACTATAGCATTTTAATCTTTCGCGCAGACCAGACGCAGAGTTTTCGCCTCCTTGGGGTGGTGGTTTGGGCTGGTTCTCATTTGAGTGACGCAAGGGAAGCAATTTGCGGGACCAGGACACAAATATCCCGAGCAGCAGGGTTCCTATGGATGCCAAGACGGCGATAGGAGGTATAACCAACGTTTCGAGCGACAACCTAGGGGGAAGGATATGATCAACGCGCAAAACAAGCGAAACGGACGAAATAATGCACCTGTCAATAATTCCAGTAGCAGCGAACTCTGACCATGGCTGCGGGATAGTCCCTCCAAAAAGATATGTGGCCTGGGACGTGAACGAAAGCCCAGGTACGGGGGGAGGCATGTCTGTATGGTTGTGACGCGAATACGGGGGCGGGCTGAAATACGGAGTCAGAGCAGAAGGCTGATGTATGTAACCGATATTAGCGGTACTTATGATCTCACGAAGTCACAGACCGGCATTTCTGTGACACGCCGGTTTTAGGGGGCAAAATCAATAACGGGCGCCGGGAGAACATCAAGAGATGGGTTATATAGATTCCCTTGATAGCGAGGGAGCGCAGTATTAACGCAGCCCGAGACCCGGAGCTGTCAACTCCGAAGCGCGACTCGGTGGACATATGACATTGAATGAGCCCAAATTGGAAGTAATAACGTGACTGTTATCCGCTCCTTTCGCCCGTGCGTCACGCATTGACGTTAAGAACGAGACTCCACGCTCACCGGCACACCCAGCTTACCTTTGGATCGCTCTACGATCCCACAAATATCACCCGAGTGATGGACCAACAAACCCCTATATCTGCACGCGCCTCCGTGTCCGATCCCTCAATTGCGGCGCAAGGTCCCATTCCCCTCTTCGACGTACACCTTCGCTTCCTTGCAGAGTCCTACATCAGCTTCTTTCAAGAACGGTGAGATGCAATTGCTCGGCTCAATTCTTGTTTCTCATCTCCATTCAGAAAGCGCATAGAGGAAGTATAGTAAGCCACAGCCGAGCTTCTAGATCGAACCTTGACACCCACCATTTTACTTCCATCAGCATAGACTCCCTCAAGAAGCTGCACCGCAAGAGCAAGTCCATAGACGCCTTCCTCGAGGAAAAAGGGCAGCTCAGTACCACAAGAGGCGCATGGGCTGAGGTCAGAGATAACCTGGAAAGAGGTGTGGCCAAATCGTCTCCCAGCAGTTCTTTATCCTCAGCAGTAAAATCAGAGGCCCAAGCCAGGCAGGCTTTTTGTGCAACCTTGACAACGGACATCGTCGGCCCTCTCACGGCTCTCAAGGTACTCGATATCAATCACATTGGTTTCCGAGCATGCGTCTGATGATCGAGTGCAAGGACACACAAGAGCGCACACGCAAGCGCATCAAAGAGGATTTGAAGGACTCTATCAGTGCATACAACGAGTATGTAGAAGTCATGCTTCCCAAGTTAAGATCACGATACACCAAGAAATTCGTCGAGGTGGAGGTGCGTTTCCCTCGGACACGCTCCAATCAGTCCTTACCTTACCTCTGTGAACAGGAACAAAAGAAGGCCTCCGCTGGACCCTCGGCTCCTCTACAGCCAACCGTGGCGCTCTCAGAACAGCTTGGAGGAAACTCCAAAAACAATGGTTCCCATCCTACACGCCCCACAGTCACTTCACCACAGCCACTCCGTGCCTTGGACCGCCGCCCCTCGGGCAGCGGCATACCCGGGCGGAACAGATCACCATCATCATCAACACCATTTTCAGATTTTGCCCATCAAGGTATGCTTTAACCTAGCCCTTTCAGATCAGTGGCTCATCAACCGACAGGAAAGAAACAACTTAATCAATTGATTGGCTTGCTCGACAAGGGCACAGCTGTCAAGGACAGTCTGGGTGGCCGCGAAAACCATGCCCTACGGGCAGTCAGGGCAAAACGCGAAGCTGATGAAGCCGGTGTGTGCACACCAAACAAGTTATTGGCTATAGCTCACAATTTTCAAGACAAGGAATATAGAAAAGGAGTACACTGGTTAGAAACTCTGCGGCTAAGGAGAACGAAGATCCTAGAGAGTGGATATATGGTTGGCATCCCCCCATTCTTCCTTTCTTCGTCCCGTTCATATCGGCACAGAGCTTGGAGATGTTTGTTGGAGATTCTGCCACCATCATCAAACAGACATTGGAGAAGTATACCGATAACATGATGTAAGTACCCTATGGTTGACGTATGAGTTGGCAGCCCACCATTTTGACAGTGCCACGAGCACCACTCAAACCCAACTATCGAAACACGCACGGAGCATCGTAGACAAGATTTCGCCAGAAAATGACGTAGCGAGACTGGTGGCAAATACACCTCGCTCTTTGGCCTCAGCCATTCCGGACCCAATCCTCTATGAACACGGCCATGTCGGCCCATGCAATGACTTGATTTTTGGATTCAGTTTGGTCGATTATGCGACAGCTAAAAGTCTCCGTGAGAACGAAATACCGAAAATTGTCAGAATTTGCATCGCAGAGATTGACAAGCGAGGACTTGATTCGGAAGGAATATACAGAGTAAGAGCGAGCGAGGGTGGTTGATGGGACGGCTCGAACTGGCTAACTTTTTTCCCCAGGTATCTGGTCGACATGCAGTTGTCCAAACTGTCAGTAACACTTCAATAAGTATTTAGCCCATTTGACTGTTGACATTCTCGGACAGTTGCAGCACGAGATCGAGAAGGATGAGGTATCTTTTGAATTTAGTTCAAAGGACGATGTCTATGCGGTCTCATCTCTTCTCAAGGTGTGTCGTCTTTCGGCATAGTGTGGAGGGATTTACATTATTGGGCAGCTATATCTGCGGGAGCTACCCGAGCCCCTATTCAGGTTCCCCCTCTCGGATAGGATACAGCATTCGGATAATTTAGGTACCCCATATAGTAGGACAACCGAAATAAACGCTAATTTCGTCCTACAGCCGAACACCAAGCCAACAACTTCATGCTCCTTCGAGCCAAGATGCGCCGGCTACCGCCGGTCCACCAAGCAACTCTAAAGGCTCTCGTTGAACACCTCGCGAGAGTCGCTGCCCACAGCGATAAGAACAAGATGGATCCAAAGAATCTTGCTATTGTTTTCGGCGGCATGATGTTTGGAGAGGACGAGTTACCAAAGGGAGGAGATTTGTTGAGCCTCCAAACAGCAAAAGTGAGCATTAACGAGCCACACATGCGACCTCTATTTATGCAGCTTGCATAGGATTCTCTGTTTGAGGACCTGGTTTTGAATGTGCATGTTCTGTTTGATGAGCAGGTAGCTCAGCAGCCACACTCACCTCCCTTACCGCCCACACCAGCAGGAGAAATAGCCCTTGAAGTCTCCTACGGTTCGAAGACAACGAAGATTGCCAGTGTACCTGTGATGCCAAAGAGTCCGCCAGGCTCCCCACAAGATTTTACGCCTCGACTGCCGCCTCGTCCCACGACGAGCATTCACCCATCATCACGCGGCCATCCCACTTCGCCAACTCGAACGCGAGGCGAGCTCCCGTCACCCCCTCCTGTTCATGAGAGCACATCGGCGGGGCAATCACCTATGCCGCCTTCCCCGTCAGTTGCGTCCACGGTTTTCGAGACAGACGAGTCATTGCTGTATCACGAAGCAGAATCTTCTGGTGACAACCAGTCGCTGAGGGAGGCCTCCACGAGCGCCCAATCACAGATGCGTTCACCACCCGCAGCTGAGAGGACTGAACTGCCACCTACACCCAGAGAGACCCCGGCACAAATTCCAGTCGATATGTCATCAGACACAAGTGATTGACCTGTGGTTTCTTTCTTCTTGTGTTCGTGGGCATCTTGTATTAATTAGGCACTACTAGTATACTATGAAAGACATTGTACATAGCGTGATAGTCGTTCAAACAATGGATCAAGGGTTATTGAGCAGTTCCCCCATGCTGATTGAGGACTGAATCCTCCCAGTATCTCTTCGCCGCCTCGTCTGTATCCATCTCCTCCGCAAAGCGTTTCTGCGATTTCCACCAATTCTCCCAATATTCGTGCCAACGTACAACTTGGGGATGTGCCTTGATTCTTGTTTGGGGTATCATAAATCCTTGAGCCATCAAATAATTGAAGAATGCAACTGACCTGGCTGGATCAAAATTAACAATCTGGAGTCCCTCCATTGACGTCGCACGAGATAAGGCCACATAAGCTATGGGTTATGATTTAGTTCCAGGCTCTCAATGATCGCATTCAATAGGCGGTACTACCTTGACCATGTTCGAATATACTTCGGCAATCGACCCTCACATAACTGAGAGTTTGCCCTTGAGATTTGTGCATTGAAATGGCCCAGGAGAGAATGAGCGGCACCTGCATCCTATGCGCTTCGATATTGCCCATAAATCCCACCAATTCGAAGTTCACAGGTACACACAGAAGCTCCCGGCCGCAGAGAAATAGAACCAAGGGCCACCTCTCATCGGGAGCGAATTTGTGATTCGACAAGGGACGGAGGCTAGACGGCCGGTGGATCAGGTTGGGAACATTTTCGTAAAGGCCGGACAGTGGATGAGAAGTCTCTGAAAGTGGCCGTCTTGACTTAAGCGACAGTGTTTTTAACAGAGCCTTTTCTTCAGGTTCACCCTGCTCGCTTGGTGTGGCGATCCTGACCCATCTATCTTTTGCTTCACGAACAGTCAGAAAATCGATGACCTTTCCCATGCTTCCGTTGACCAGAACACCTTGCTCCACGTTCTATGAGTTAAATGTGCTGAGGGACCACAGTACAACCGGAGCCACAACCACAAACCTTGATCAACATTACTTGTGCACCGACCTGTTATCCATGTTAGCGGAAAGACCAATCGCTTGAACAACAGACTTGCTTTCAAGGAGATTTTCTCGGGAGCAGTCGAATTCTTTTCTAACAAATGTGCAGCGGCCTCTGGAGGCACAGGTTTTCCGTCAACCGTCCAACCCGAACAATCCATCGTGACATAAGTGTGTCCATCTCCAGGCAAATCGTTGAGGCGCAGAGCATTGTATTTTGAAACTTCATCCCGTGTAGGGAACCTGATTTCATAAGAATGAAAATATTGATCACTGGGGGTACAAAACTCACAATGAAGCAGGCTCAAGCCCCCCATCACATACAAGCGGCCGCTCCAACTTTCGCAATAGAGCTGTCTGTTCCTGCGAAAGCCGACCCAATCTTGTGGAGGACAAAATATCAACAAAAACTATCCAAGGTCAGGCTCGTCTCTAGAGACCATGAACGCAGAACCTTACCACTATCCTTCTGCCTGAAGACTTGTTGCAAGAAATAAGGCATTGGGATGCATCGCCGCCAACTCTCTGCCAGAAAGGCGAATTGGCTGGGGGAACGAGGCCTGTAACTCTCCTTAGGAACAGGAGGCAACTGGAAGAAATCGCCAGTCAAGATTAACTACCGTTCTAATCTCAGTAACGTGTTATCTGTTTCAGTGCGTTATTGCCCTCACTTGAATGCCCCCAAAGGGCCACCCGCCACCCCGGATGTTACGCGCTATGTACTCCTTTCCTGTTGTTAGCGTGATTATATCGATCGAACAGAGAGGTACTCACAAGTTTGTCAAACAGTTCGGCCTCCAGCATAGAGACTAGTATTATGGATATTAGTTTATACCCCGATTGATTAAACTGAGCCAACACGCCTTCATCAATAATCAGTACCTCAGCGGACATCCATCGCTCCGTCGCACTCGAACCTCTAACCTTATTCAGTAGCTTTTCCGCTGGTTCTTTTCCTTGGCCAATCCCCGCATAAGAGTGAATCGTACGACCTCCGATAGCAATCGCAGCAATGCCTGTGGTCGCAGTAATAGCAATGGCTCCCTCGGGCTTGACCTTGGCAAGCTCCGCAATTATTGCACGCAAAAGAACAGATTTTCCTGTACCTAGGAGAAGAGTAATGGGTCTATCTCACTCTCTTATTTCCCTCATTGAATCGCTTACCTGCTGGTCCGGTAAAGAATACGCTTTGTCCCTTTTTCACCATGTCCATGACACCAAGTTGCTCTTCCGAAAGCATAATCTGCGGAGACACGGTTTGTTGAAATACCTTGAAACCGCTTTGTACACGCACCTGTGTGACATGGGATTCTTCCGAAAGCCCGAGATTCTCCTTGCCCTGTTGGTTTGGGATGGAACGAGGATTCGTGTGTCTACGGAGCACAGGCCTCCTTGGACTCGAAGGAACAGTCTGAGATTCTGGTCTGCCTTGTTTATCTACTGCATACTTAGTAAATAGAGTAGTCGTGCGGAACATAAACAGGCTTACTGCCAACAGATGATTCAGCAGCTGTAACTCCCCTCGCCGTGTCGAGCCAGCTCTGAGCTTCCTCCCTGGTGAAGAAACCTTTTCCACTCGAGCCACTAAAATGCAACATCTGCAAGTCCGTAAGGTCTCCAGTAGCCAGCCGGAGTTCCGTCAACTCACTGCATCCCGATACTTTGTAGTCATAATATATTAATGAGCGTCACGTCGGCTTGCGGCTGGCTCGTGTTAGCTTACCTTCTGCGCGGAGTCGGTCACGAATGGCGCATCACGACCGAAAAGTACAGCGTAGAATTTCTTCGTCGGTGTCCGTGGCATGTACAAGTGTGTTTCAACATGCTGGTCCTGAGGTCTTCTCTACCCCCAGCCGTAACACGTCAATTCAATAGTATCATGTGACCGTGTTCCAGCTCAGCCGCGTACATATTGCACAATACTTACACATATCATCTGGTCGCCTCGAAATCTGACGAATCCAACTGAGCAGCTCAAGGCCTCCCGACCACATTGAGATATAGTAAATCATAGGCATCACATGCTTATAGTATTCAAGAACCATCTATTCTTTCCTACTGAGCAATGGTCCCACTCCAATTGTTTTGATCAGTGTCTTCCCTAATTACCAGTGCTTATGGGTAGATTATCCTTTATTTAATATTCAGAGCCTCTCGACCTATTCGCCTCATCGACTAGGCAAACCCTGGAATCTCAGCATTATACAAATCAAAAATCTCTCCATCATCTGCGCAGCCCTCCACAAGGAGATCATCAACCCAGCTGAGGTCGGCAGCCACCTCTTCGAGGAGACGCCTTTCTGACTCCCATCTTTCCTGCCAAAAAGTGTGCCACTGCAAAACTATCGGGTCAACTTGCACCCTAAAGAGGTTTTATACCCTTAGCAGAGGGCGATATCTCCAGGGGCAAAGGATACTACCTATCTGGTCTGAAATTGACCACCTGAAGCCCTTCCATTGACGTTGCACGAGACAAGGCCACATACGCTACAGAATCTCAGTTAGAAGAACCTCTGACAAAGAAGTTATGAGAATTAAAGCACCTTGGCCATTTGAGAATATATTCTCAAAATCAACCTTTACCAAATCCAGTGTCTGCCCTTGGGACTTGTGTATCGTGATGGCCCAGGATAGAATGAGAGGCACCTGTACTCGCCGGGCCTCAATGTTTCCCATGAAACCTTTGTGTTCGAAATACACCGGTGCACAGAGAAGTTCTTGCCCATTGGAAAATTGCACCAAGGGCCACTTCGTGTGGTGTGGGGGAACATGGCTTGTGATATCATAGAGGATAGTCGGGCGTTGGGCAAGTTCCGGGTCAGTTTCGATATCTTCTGAGTACATGCTCCTCAATATAAGTACGATGCTCGTATGGGGGCGGTTGTGCAGGTGGACCCTTGACGTCGTCATCCTGGTCATAATCCAGTCCATCGTATGATTCCCAGCTGTCTTCATCTGCGTCACCACCGCCCGGAGTTGAAATCCTAATAGTCCTTTTCTGGGCCTCGCCTATGGTCAAGAACTCCGTCACTCGCCCTATACTCCCATTCACTAATACACCTTGTACAACATTCTGCGTGGAAATAGCCAATAGGCAGATCAATATATGCATTTTACTGGAGAATGACCATACCTGTATGAGCATGACTTGAGCTCCAACCTGAAAAAAAGCTTCAACAACATGTAGCCTGACTGTAAGGGACTCACCTTCAATTTGATCGTTTCGAGAGCCTGTGTGCCAGTATCAAGGAGGTCCTTAGCTCTTTTACGGTCCACTGGAACTCTAAAAACGTCCCAACCAGCACTATCCATTGCAAAGTAGGTCATGGACAGTCCTTGGAGGAGTTCCAGCTGGTGGTTGTTATGCCATGCAACTTCACGACGACGTGGTAATCTTTGAATACCAAGTGGGCAAGACACAACCTGAAACAAAAAGTGGCTTACAACAAAGCAGGTTGGATATCTGTAGCACAGCTGAGTGGTCTCCCTAGACCCCTTAACACCTTTATTTGATGTTCATTCAAGCACCCGAGGCGTGTGGATGATAAGATATCGATAAACACTACAAGAGGCAGATAATTCAGTCTCCATGTTGGCATATCCTCAGAACATACTATTATCTTTCTGACGGAAAACCTTCTGCAAAAAACAGGGCTGGGGAATACAAACCTCCCAGCTTTTTGCGTTGAACACATAGTCCACAGGGGTTGAATGCCCCTTGGCGGCAACAGGTGGCAGCTGAAAGAAATCTCCAGCCAATACTAACTGTGGCGATAAGAAGCTCAGCTAATTCGCCTGGAATTGTACCGCCGAACCTCACCTGGATACCCCCGAATGGCTTATGCGATTTTCGGACAAATCGAGCAATATATTCCTGTAATACAGGTAAAAGGGCGGACGAGGTCATACAGTATATTACAGACCACTCACAAGCTTGTCAAAAATCTCAGCCTTCATCATTGAGACTTGGAGACATCATGAGCATGTCAGCTGCATTACACACGGAATGCTCAGGAAGGCTGTTCACTTTCGTCGATAATCCAGACTTTCGTGCTTCGCCATCTTTCACGTAACTTCCGTGAGCGTCGGATCCTCGAAGCCAACTGCTCGGCGACCTCCTTCCCGTACCCAATTCCAGCATACGAATGCAACGTTTGCCCACCAATCGCCAGAGCCGCGATGCCGGTTGTCGCAGTAACAGCGATCACTTCCGGCAGGTTTGGTTCTCACCAATTCCTCGACAATTGCTCTCAGAAGCACCGATTTTCCCGTTCCTAAATAAAAGGGACTCTTAGGAGGGCGCAATGGCTGTCAGTGGATAGGGGTGTTGACCTGCCGGACCAGTGAAAAAAACGTTGCCTCCTAGCTTAACGGTTTCTAAAACATTTCTCTGCTCATCGGAAAGTACAGTCCGCAGCCGTGGCGGTGGTTGGATCATTGCAGGCAGCCTATCAGCTGCATTCTCTGCACGGCGACTGGGCCCATCCTGTGTTTCCTTTTCGATCGAAGATTCTACCATATCTGTCCGCAGCCACATTATTGTAAGTTCACCCTCAGGTAAACAACAGAATTTATTTGTTACCACGATAGAAGGCCGAAATCGCTTGATCGATTCTTGCAAGCCAGAGAGGACGGCTCAGTAGGGGAGATGAATACGGAGGTGCCCTGGAACACGTGTGCGACCACCGAATTTAAATCATGTGACCGCGAATTGGTTTGCCATCTACAAGCGTCGGTTGCTCATCGGTCAGGTTTTGCATGCTGTCCACGTTACTCGCATACTTCTATTACAGTACAAGCGAGCCTGGTGTCTGTGTGTGAGTAGACCCATCTGCGCGAAAGTGATGATTCCCAGTATCGGTGCCCAGGCACCAGGCAATCGCCATTCACCCGGCGCGAACCTAAAATTAGATGTTACTATATCTAAGGACATCATGTGATCGCGAAACGGTGGGACCTACTTGTTCTTTGCGTGTGCGTATATGCCCAAGGCGCAGAAACAGAAATACTACGCCGTTGCCGTAGGAAGGGATGCTCCTAACATATGCCTATCATGGGAGGAGGTATGAAGCGATATTTCCTTGGGATGGCAATAGAACTGACGAAGCCTATTTGCAAATAGTGCTCCAAAATGGTGAGTAAGCCTCACTTGTTCATCTATCTCCAACATTCAACAATAACCCGGGAAGGTTACTCGTTATCCACGTGCTCTTCACCGTAGCTTCAAGCACCCGAGCCGAAGCTGAAGAATGGCTAGCCTGTAACTCTTGTATCACTTCTAAATGAAACCATTCCTGACTTTGTCTCACAGCGAAAGCAGATATCACTGCTCTGCATGCCACATTGCCTCCCGGAGTTGCAGGCAAGACAAGAGGATTACCCTTTTCAAGCGGTTCTGATGACGAGGCGCTCCCAAATGACGCTCCGGATCGGCGGTACGCTGAGTCTACCCAATCGGGTCCATCAGTGGCTCTGTCCCCAGAACAAAGTGCAGTCCTCGCCAGGGTCAAGGAAGGAAAGAATGTTTTCTTCACTGGCTCAGCAGGTGGATAGACGCGATCATCCTTCATGACGTCCGTTAATCGCCTGAATATAGGCACTGGAAAATCTGTCCTCCTTAGAGAAATTATCAAGCTTCACGATGGATCTAGTTCCAGCGTCGCTATCACCGCTTCAACAGGCATCGCTGCTGTGAACATTGGTGGATGCACATTGCACTCCTGGGCTGGAATTGGTCTAGGAAACGAGCCGGTCAAACAATTTGTAGGAAGGGTTCGACACCAGATGGTTTATGAGAGCTTGTTGGATCGTTGGCAGGAGGTTAGAACGCTAATCATTGACGAGAGTAGGTTGCTTGAGTACCTCTTGCCTTTACTACGCTTGACCCCAGAGAAACCCAGTTTCAATGATAGACGGACGACTGTTCGACCAGCTTGTGAGAATCCTCCTTCCAACTCCAGCTATCCCACAGCCAATGATATAACAGGAACATATAGCCCGTGAACTCAGGGACTCCACGGCTCCCTTTGGTGGCATTCAGGTCCGGTGCAACGTTAAATCACATAATTTTCGAATAACCTAATAATCACCCTCCAGCTTGTACTCTGTGGTGACTTTTGTCAACTTCCTCCAGTACCCAGTAAGGATGAAAAGGGAAAAGAAGTCCCTGCAAAGTTCGCCTTTGAAGCCCAGTCCTGGGACTCATGCATTGGTGCACCGATGATGCTTACCAAGGTGTTCCGTCAAAAAGATCAAAGTACAGAAATTTCAAAGACGCAGATTACCCACTGACCTCCATCGTGACCAGCCTTTGCCAACATGCTCAACGAAATGCGCTATGGCCGCATGGGCGAGTCTACCATCCAAATCTTCGAGAGCCTGTCTCGACCCGTGACTATATACCGACGGAATCGAGCCTGCAGAGATGTACACCAACGCTTTTGCCCGACTTTAGAGCTTCGCACTAATCGGCCGAGTCTCCAGATTTTCAACCCGATACGAAGTCAATAGCGCCAACCAACAGCGACTCCAACAACTCCCAACTGAACCCCAGACATACGAAGCCCAAGACTGGGCTGGGGTCGACTCTAAGGGCCAGCGAATATCAAGGGAACGCATGTCCCAACTGCTTGACCGGCTTGTGGCACCTCGGAAGCTCATAGTTAAAGTCGGAGCTCAAGTTATGTTAATCAAAGTACACCCGACTATTAAATTTTCTCATCAGACATCAGAAGTTAACCCATTCCTCTAGAACCTGGTACAAGGGGTCCTTGTCAATGGCTCCATAGGCCAAGTCATCCGGCTTGTCACACCCCATGAAGCCCAAGCTTCCCGGACTGAGATTGCCAAAACTGAGTCCAAGGAAGACAAAGACGAGGGGAATCGAAGTAACCAGGATGTTCCACAGGAGCTCATGAAATCAGAGTGGAAATGGCCGGTGGTCCGGTTTACCAATGGCAGGCAGCTTATGGTGATCCCCACAGAATTTACAATCAACAACGCCGATGGAGAAATGGAGGCCCGAAGATTACAGCTGCCGCTGATCTTGGCTTGGGCACTTAGTGTGCACAAGTCGCAGGGACAGACACTGGAGAGGGTTAGGGTAGATTTGAGAAGGACATTCGAGAGGGGACAAGCATATGTCGCCCTCTCTCGGGCCACAAACATGGAACACCTCCAGGTTCTTAATTTTCAACCACAAAAGTGGGTCCTGTTCTGGAACTTGTGCTCTGGTGCTTAATGCTGAACAACCTCCTTGGCAGGGTTATGGCAGACCCCAAAGTCCTCGCATGGTACGGCTCGAATGTGAATATGCTGGATGACCATAGCGACAACGACTTGGGATCAGGGAGACATTGAGGTCTTCGATGAGCACTACCACTGAATGTGACAGATTTTCATTCACCGCTGTTTTCTCATACACATGTCCTGATCATTAACTTGCCCTTACAATAGCAGACTACAATACACTATAAACACATGACGGCTGGATGGAGAAAGGGCATAGAAGTCCCGAGAAGATCAGTATAGGAGAAGTCCAACTCAAATCACTTCGACGAAATTAGCGGGGAAGGCACCTTCCCTGTTGTGCACTCGGCCGGTCCACCTGGGTCCTAGTAAACATGTCGCACAGGGTAGCAAACAACAAAATCATACCAATCATTCGTGCTGTCGCTTTTCTTGGTCACAGTAATCACCTCACCTTTGGCGAACGAGAGGTCTCCCTCCTGGACACGTGATACAAGTTAAATGCGACAGCTAATCAGCATTCTGCGCGACAGGTCTCACCTCTACCGCCCTAAAATTGAACAACGCAATCGCACGAGCGACACCCTCCCCGGACACAAGAGGCCGCGTCAACTCGGGTTTGGGCTTAATATATGAATGATGCTGACTCGACCTTTGCTGGGTATCAACGGGTGAGGAGTAGAGATCGTCATCGGAGCTATGCATAGGGCCGGCTAAACACTGAGACTGGGAGGGGGGCGCTCCGTCTCCTGAAGATTCGGGCCTGTAAGGAGCGCTGTACCCATAGAGACCTCCACCGAAGGAGTTAGAACGCGGTACGTGGGCTCGGGAAGATGCTGAGGCAAATTCCGCTGCATGACCACCGCTAAAGGGATCGTCGAGATCATCGATGAGTGAGCCGGTCTTGCTCGTGAGTATCGGCTGGCTGGTAGAGCTGTAGGTCGAACGTCGCTGAAGACCTGGACCGCCTCCAGTCCCTCTTTCGAAAGGTTTTGCGCTCCAGCCGTCAGACTCACGAGATGCCGGATTCACCGAGTCATCAGAGAAGTACGATCCGCCTTCCTTGCTCACACCCCAGTGTGGGGGCGGGAACGCTGGCTTTTCTTTCTTCCTTCTCAAGAATGAAGGTGTACGAGAACGGGAGCCCGAAGGTGTGCTTGGCTGGGAATCCGGTCCTGCGAATGCATAACCGGGGTCTGGGGAGCGATTGTGCTCGTCATGTATCCATTCCCTCGTACCGGGCATACCGGTGCAGGTCTCGAGAGTCTTGGTGAGTGATTCAGCCCATGAAGGTGGATCTACCATGCCGCTGAGGAGCATCCTGACGGTGACCGGAGAGTTGTAGGCCTGAGCGTTTGCATCTTGACGTTCGACAATGACTGAACCCTCGACAGAGATGCCTCCAAAGAGACCCCGCGTTTTCGAGTAGCTGTACCTGTGTCGCAAAAGGTAATCAGGCAGGGAAGCCAAGTATATTTCGAGGTAAACCCTACATGGCGGCAACCTTCCCGCCAGAGCTCACGGACCCAATGGCCTCGCCGTTTCTTCCGAGGGGGCCGAGTGCAATACTAAGGTTCCCTCCTAGTGTCAGAGAACCTGCTGCCATGAACGATCTCTGAAGCATAACGATCAGTTCTTGGTCACACGAGGTGTGATACAAGGTTTTTGCGTACAATGGCCTAGGTAGGACTATAGAGTGAGCACCTTGGAAGCAGGCAGTTTTAGTGTCAACTTACTGCACGAGTGTTCAAGACCACAAGAAAATCTGTTACTTCTGCACCCACCTGGCCGCCAACCCCAACACCTGCGGTACCTATGGCACTTGGGGCCGACCATCCTAGCAGAGCGTCAATGGCGAGGGAGGGTCGTGTTAGTGCTGTCTATAGACCTACTTCCGTCCTCGAGTTTAGCGATGACGACTCCACTCCCAGCTCTCGCAGAAAAGACGAAGCCGGCTTTGACAACGGTGAATATTGCAAACCCTTTTGCATTTTGGAGCACAGTTCGTGGTACTACGCCGTCCAAGCCATTGTTTCTGCTGTCAACGAATGATTGAACTTGGGGGATGGGTGAGTTGCAAGGTTAAATGGGTTGGATAGAACACACACATATTTTTGCAGCCTTTGCACATTCTTTGGACAGGGGCTGGGGCAGAGGAGTGTTGAGTTTCATGTGAAGGGCAACGAGTCTCCGCAGCAAATCAAGGAACCCCTTATCTAATCTTTGTGGCTCGATTATGTCAGCATTCTATTTTTGCAGCCAAAAAACTGGTCCTCGACGGAGCCGCACAGGGTCAATGGCCGACCGCCCACGAGGCCTTTTCAGCCTGTTCGTCAGCGCCCAACACGGTACGGTCGGTTGCATCCCCCCCGCCGTCCTAGCTCATCAGCGGTCGTCAAACTTTTTTGCGCCCTCCCATCTTCCTTCCCGGTATTAAAGGAGCCTCAGTTTTAAAAGACGGCCTGGACCCAGGCACCGCCACGTTTGAGCAGATCTGCCACAGCTGCCAAACCATCGACTTGGAAGGCTGCGCCCGTGGCCGCTGTATCAGTACCTGAGCGAGTCGGGTTAACACTGCAAATCCGCTTTCTTACCACCAACCCACACAATCTCTCCCCCCCTCCCTCCAGTCGGTCACAATGTCCTATCGCTGCAGTTCTCACTGGCTGCAAGTAGTCTTGCTCTGGAGCTGTCACACATGGATTTTGATTTCGGCTTCGATCACACCTTTCTTGGAACAGGTACAGTCCTCTTCTCCCAGTATATGCCTTTGGATGTCCTTAATCACCATCATCAGTCCTTCTTCTTTGATTGGAATACCCCTGGCCAACCATACCCAGTGCCAGTCACACGTACGCCCTCATCTTCAGTCCAAGGTGCCCTAGAATTTATAAGGTTGTAGAGCAATGCGAGGTTATACATATAACTTGGGGGCGAGGTGTGGCAACGGGGTGGGTTGCTCCTTACCCTCCCAGTCTGTAATCGAGCCTTATCTTTACTAGTCCAAACCCGGTCTCTCCATACTACCTGCAGGTTTACACATCGTACGCACCCTCTTTCCTTTTTTTTTCTCGTCCGCCTGAGCTTCCCCAGCAACTAAAAATGTACCTCTAGCGTCTTTGTGGTCCCGTTCATTATTTCTGTTGGCGACGTGCTCCAATACGTGAGATCCGCTCCACTTTTTCTGTCCCCCTAATGCACTTATATGTGTTGTTTATAGGATTGGGCTGTCCCTTTCGCACCCGACACCCTTGTAAGTTTTCGAAGCCATATGAAAAGAATCTGACTTGTCTTACAAAGCGCAACCGCTCAGTACCAGATTTGTATGGTGAGTTGATCTGCCCCTTACCCCTCTTGATTCCTATTTACAACTTTTCAAGTTTGATAAAAATGGAAACACCGGAGGTTGCCAGGACGTCTACACGATGATCCCCAACAATTCATCATCAACACCTTCATGTACTAATGTCACCCTCCCAAATCCGTTGCAAGTCGATGCCACTGTCTGGAACGGGCCTCTGTCTCAGTACGGCTGGGTTGATCAGGTTTGTTCGCTGTTGATCCTAGAATGTTACAACTAACTATGAACCCCACCCAGTGCACTGATATTTCACTCGTGCCACATGGTACCCCCCCCTATACACTGACAGTATGTGCTCTTAGCCTGTCCCGTAATACACCTGACGTTTTCGCTTCATAGGTTGCCCCGTCCCTTCACCCTCCTTATAACATCACGGGCGATGGAAGCGCGCCCTTGAATTGGACAGTCAGCCTCTCCCGGTCTTCTTCCTTTTTCCTCAGCGTTGTTGACGGAGCAGGAAATATGTGGTCAAATGGGTTGTTACATAGCGGTGGGGGTGGACCAACAGCCTGCCTTGCAGGAAAGCAACCCAAAAGGTACCTTGACGTGACCTCACAGCAACTGCTATATAATAATCACCCTTCCAGTAGCTCAGTAGGACTCTCCGGTGGTGTTGCCATTGGTACTGGGTTAGGCGGTCTTGTCGTGGGTCTCGCAGCTGGTCTGCTGGGCACCCTCCTCTTCTTCCGCTCCCGTAAAAATAAGCGCAACTCCGCGGAGTCTCTTTTGGACCTGCGAGGAGGCTCGCACCCAGGCTCGCCTCAAGGTGCCCTTCTATATGTGCCATCGATAAATTCTCATTACCATGCCGTGCCAACTTCTGCAGGTATCATGGACAATTCGCATCCTTCAGCGAACATGTCCAACTATGGCAGTCACCAATCCGGTGTGCAATACCACGTCGAGCCCTTCGTCATGCCGCCGGTGGCCGAGGATGGCCGTCTGCGATCACCGACATCACCTGTGCACAATAACGCAAGCAATCCATCTGTCGCTAATACCACACCTTCTGCTCCAGATACAGCCGCGTTGTCCAACTCTGGGAGGGCACAAAGTCATGTCTACGTTGTACATCACGACGGCGGCCGACCGCCCGTGACAGTATACACCCAGGAGGGTACGCAGGTGGTTGAGTTGCCGCCAGGATATCCTGGCGATAACAACGATGGACCGGGAGGGCGGCTGCAAAATCCTCATCCACGCGTCGGTCATGATGCAAGGAGTGATGTGATAGCAGCATCAAGCGCCGTTGGGAGTGGAAGTAGTGATGCTGGGAGGACGGAAGGCAGCGCGCCCGGAGCGGAAACTCCTGCGCTTTTGCAACAGGCCAGGAGACCGGGACAAATCAGGAAACCCGGGGCGTCCTCGAGAAATAGGCCCGATACCCCTTCATAGCGAAAACTTTGTGGGTTCTTCTGCGTGGTTCGCGACGATCTTGCCGATTTATACATACTCGGTTGCTTAATTGTTGTCTGCTTTCGGCTTGCTCTTATTAGTCTAACATTTGAATAGGTCACCATCCGAGACAATCTGTGACGATAGGAATCCTTGCTTGTTGTATGCTATCTACCTTGGCTTTGCTAGTGGCTGCTTCTCTACCGGCCGTCATATTTGCAGTTCGGACGTGTTCGATCTATAGCCAAGATGTTGGATTTTGGAATAAAGGTGTTACAGTCTATCAAACCTTTTATCAATGCACTTCTTGAGTGATTGGCATCCGAACTAAATCTGTCCCGAGGGGTCTCCGAAGTCAGAGGTAAGTATGCACATACACATATATGTACCCTGTGTTATTTACTAAACATTTGACTCTCATTTTAATCCATGCTGAGGGGAACCTGCGCTCGGCTCAACCAAAATGGACCCGAGTCTTGTAAAATACTCCAATGGGACACGGTTTCCAGCCTGCAGCATCAAGACGCCGCCAGCCGGCTATATCTATTTTTGTGTTGATGTCAGTCTCGACCGACGTCAAATCTACACTCGTCGTGTCGGAACTCCCATCGGTAACAGGAGCAGATGTCGGTGGAGGGACCGTCGTCGAAAGGAGAAGGGCGAGTCGATTTGTCATAGTCGCCATATCTTGTTCCGTCCAATCCTGTCAAGGGTTATGGGATGGTTGCCAAAAGGTGTGGAATGGAGACAATACCTTTGTGGGGAACTGGCCAGGCGGTTGAGTCAAGAATTCCACGCCTGCCTGATATGAGGGGTTTTTCTGGCATAAAGACTGGAGGAGTGCTTTTGCGCTGCAGTACACATCAGCATCAAAACATTTGTTGTACTTCAAGTACATTGGACATACGCTTTGTTATCCTTAGCACGGAGTTCGCCCAGCCTATGTCCGAGCATTTGCATCAGCAACACGGCAACGTCTTTCGCTAAGTCCGTGTCCGTTCTTTGATTGGAATCAGTGCTGCTGAGCTGAGTTTTCGAGCTCGACCAAGTATCAACGGCCCACATCACCCAGCGCGCGAGGCACATTTCGTAGGATGGATCATTTCTTGTCCCAGGTGACTGCGTCGCAGCAACCAGGTCGTCAGGCACCGATATAGGCGTAAGATGTTCTTCGGTAGCGAGGAGGATGGAGATGATACGGGTGCAGAGGATGTAGGCAAAGTCTTTGTGCAGAGATTGGACATGTTTGAGGAGGGGTGTCCACAACGAGAGCGAGAGTTGTGAAGGCCAGAATGTGTCCTCCGGGAACACCCGTTTTCTGTTCAATGAGTCTATCTCAGCGAACAAATGGAAAATGATGTCATTCGCACTTCTTTGAGAGGGGCACAAGAATGCCTTTTTCAAGCAGAGCATCACAAAGTTGCTCTAAAGCCCATTGTGCCTTTAGGTCTATGTCACTGTCTCCACTCCTTGCCCGAAGCTCTCCGGGCTTGTCTTCACCGGAGTCCCAGCCGACTTCCCCTATGATGATATTTGCAGCAACTTTAGCTTCGGCAATCCACCGTTCAATATCCCTCATTATTGCGTTCACTTGTTGCTGGTATCGTGTTCGAAGTGACGCATCCCGAGTGATTGTCTTCAAAATCGCCTTGTACTGTTTCAGAACCGGCGCAAGTGGACGGAGTGGTGGTAATTCTGGCCGTGAAGCCGATTCAGGGTTGATGGTTGGGAGGAAGTAGTTCTGAAGAAGCCATGCCATCGACTTTTTTTTCCCTATGAGCAGAACCACGGAAGGGGATGTAAGTCATCGGATGCTCACCTGCCGGGCAGCCTCGCGCAGGAGCTCGAGACTTGGAAGGTCTTCGTGTGTGGCTGCGTGTCGCAGTTCGACCAGCCATCCAGGTAGACCCAGTTGTACTGCTATGGACGCGATCGAACGTGCGTAAGCTCCTGATTGAAGGGGGTCGACAAAGCCATTGACCAAGCGGATGATGGCGGCAGCATAACCCTGGCGTAGAGAAAGTTGGTTCAAAGACCCTGCCGAAGTGTTTCTATCCTGGAGTATGACCACCAGGAGTGTCAATGTTGACTCCAGAGCGTGAGGCTAGTGGGGTTATGGCTCTCCATGCAGACAGCTGTTTTTTTCTTGTTCGGTCTAAGCCCGTATAGTTGACTTCAAATTTGATCACGCACGCGGTCTATTGCAAGCACTTTTGAAGGAAGGTCGTGTTCGTCTGCGAATATCCATGCAGAGACCTGCTCAAGCTCCGTGATGAAGGACCAGGGCACTCGTCGAGGCAGACGCATTTTGTTGGGTGCAAGACCTGCAGAAAAATCTTCAGCAAGGCACGATTTGATCTAATCTTATCATAGCAAGCACGTGGCCCCAACGCCAAACGATGATCTCGATCAAACCGTTCAACTTTGGAATTCCTATTCTCGGAAACACCTCAGCTGCAACGCCCGGCCTGTTGTGGGTTGTATGCCCTTGAGGTCCTTGTCTTTCCATCTCGCTATTGACGAAAAGCCATGCCAAGTTTAGATGAACGTGGAATCATTGCCGCAGCAACAATTGGATTCTATACACCCATTGCGATACTCACTTTACTCCTCCTCATTCGCTATGCTTTACGACGAGACGCAGGATGGCTCTGGCTTTTTATTTTCTCACTAGGTGCGAAAAAGTGTATCCTTCGCGGTGGACTTGATCACTCACAATGGTTATAGCTCGGATTGCCGGTGGTGCACTACTCGTAGCCGCCGAGATGCTGCAGACAAACGTTGATCTGTTCATTGCGAGTTATATCCTAGATTCGGCTGCCTTGGCGCTATTAATGATGTCCACGATGGGTTTCATTGGGATGGTGTAAGTCTTTTATCTCTGAAATACGAGCATGTTCACACAAGTAAAATATAGTGGCCACCGGACATTTAGCGAGAACCCTCGAATCATGTATACGCTGAGAGGCCTAGGCATACTAGCTTTGACAGCGCTCGCCCTGACGACAGCTGGTGGTGTTCTTGGAACCCATGCTGCCCCAAATCAAGGAAATATCGGACTCATCCTGCGCCGCACAGGCGCCGGAGTCTACGGAGGGTTGTATATTTTACTGGTCTTGCTACACCTTGGCGCTTGGACATACAGATGGCAATTAAGGAGTTATCGCCGCAAAGTGAGTCTCTCAAGGTATCGCTCAAAGCTATAATCTGATCCGAAATGCACATAGCTCTTGTGGGGTATTTCTATCGGTTTGATCCCACTGGGTGTTCGGGTGGCATATGCTATCCTCGCTGCGTGGTCTTCTGCAGACCTCTTTGGCGCACAACCGTCCTCAAATCCAGTCCTTGCAAAAAACAATCCAGTCACAGGAGACTGGATTCTGTACCTCGTCCTATCTCGCATTATGGAGTATGCTGTCGTTGTTATCTACCTCTTCTCGAGCACGCTCCTCTCCAGACGGCACCACTGATCTCACAAGATATCTTATGAGACAGCATACTGTAACGATTTATGACATGTACCGATAATAATGTAGATACCCCCGCTGGGTGAGCTCAGAGGAACATATCCTGACCTCCAGCAACAATCCTGTCGGCCCGAGTGTCTGAGCTACATAGTCAAGCTTCTCCCACTCCGTGAAAAGCCACGGATGCAGAGCACAGAGAAGCTCCGGCTTAATTGAGCCCATTGTTGGTCTACCCTGATATCAGCATACCCTTCATTCATACGAGCACGACGAAGAGTTGCTCCGCCCCTGAAGAGCGAAGCCGTGGTGAGGGGTGTCTATGACAATGGGGTAGAAAAAAAATACTCTCAGGTTTGCGCTTACACGATCACGTGAACGACCGCACGAATGACATCACTTCACGATCACATACCTCCACAGGCCTCTCACCTCGATCGCATATAAGACATGCTTGCTCGTATCAGGAACATCCTAGGCCACCTACCCCGTTCGACGACTCCAATAGTCACCATGTCCACCACAATTCATAACACCAACCAAGCTTGCTGCAGCATCCCCCCCGTCCAGTCAGATTACCATCCCAAAGGCTCCATCAAAGCTTTGGGCAATTTCGAGCGAGTTTACATCAGCGGTCCTCAGGAGAGTAAAAACGCTATCGTCTGCGTATATGATATATTTGGGTAGGTATCTGGCTCCCACCTCCACACATCGCTCCCGTCGCTGACTATTCAATCTCTAGATTCTTCCCACAGACCCAACAAGGGGCAGATATTCTCGCTTCGACGCTGGAAACGACTGTCTATATGCCAGATTTCTTTGAGCCCTGGAAAGCCATTTCCCATAGAGAAATTTCCACCCCAAACGCGAGAAGACAAGGATGAGCTCCAGAAGTTCTTTGGCTCTGTCGCCAGCCCTCCCGACAACGTGAAGAAGTTAGTTGCTTTCGGCAAGGCTCTCAAGTCAGGCGGCGCCGACAAGGTTGGGGTGTATGGTTTCTGCTGGGGTGGGCGCAGCTATTTTATAGATGGCGCATCTTAATCTTTGCTCGCTCTGCAACAGGTGGGAAGGTCACCATGCTAGCATCGGGAGAGAACACACCATTTAATGCTGCTGCTATCGTCCATCCCGCAATGCTCTCCGTCCAAGATTCTCACGCACTCACTATTCCCCTTGCTATCTATATTTCCAAGGACGAGCCCTTGGATGAGGTCTGTTTCCATTATTTTGGAATTTCTACATCCAACCTGTCGCACAGTACAACAAAATTTTGGACACCCTCTCCAACAAGCCGTTTTCGGCACAAAATGATCATAAGAAATATCCAAATATGTTGGTCCATCTATTTGTTGCTGTGAAACATTGAGTCCACTTATCATAGGTTCCATGGGTGGGCGGCTGCGCGGGCTGATCTCAAGAAAGACGACAATAAAAAAGAGTAAGAACATTAAGTGGTGTTGTTCATCGGACCCAAGTTAATTATTTGCAGATTCGAAGATGTCTATGGGAGGCTGGCAGAATTCTTTAAAAAGAATTTGACCTGAAGCATGGAGAAAAGATAGTACAGATGATTAATGTTGTCCTTTGAAAGTTCCCTAAGTGTCTTCCATGAGATCTTCAGGACAGTCATCCTCAACTTTCCAAAACCAGAATGGACCTCGAGCAGATCTCAAAACCATGGCCTGACAAACACACGTACTACTCACCGACGGGATCACCTGGGGTCCAAAAGGTGGTCAGAAGCAGCGGTATGTGCTGACAATGAAAAGACACACACCTTGTTCGTGTGTGGTGGTGGTCCATACACCGATGACGCCCTTGGCACTTCGCCACATCGCCGATCTGTACGCCATTCGAACTGCAGAAGGAGAAGTAAGTGGTCTCGATGGTTAGTGGCCGGGCGTCAACGAACCTCCATTGAGGACTTCCGTCATATACGGAGACCTTCTAGTGGTTATAAGCCAGCCGAGAGTCACATACCAATACTGCTCACAAATTTCCACCTCACTGTTCCATCGCTGGCCATCCGGACATATCCTTCGACCACTGCTTCGTTCCCATTGACACCTTTAGACGAACCGGTGAAGAAAAGTGTTGGATGTTTGGGATTGGCACCCGGAAAGACCTCGGAGGAGCTGTAAAAGCGAATTGCACTTCTGGGTACAATGCGGAGTTTGACCTCGATCAATCGGGTAGCCTCACGGAAGCGTGGGTCTTCGAAGAACTTGGGATGCAGTGGGCCGTCTGCGATGTCAGAATACTGTAGTATGAAACGGGTTAGTTTTTGATACCTTCTGTAGAATATTGACTATGGAGTACATTGAAAGCTAGAAGTTTTGGGCCTCATTAACTATAAAAGTAAGGCGCGAAGAGCACATCGTACCGAAAAGGTCACTGGAATTCAATTCTTTTTAATGTAATAGGGCAAGGATTCATCACGTTGTACGCACCGATAATCCATGAAACAGACATATCTCCTCCAGGTCCCTGCTTTAGTATGAGCGAGTAAAAAAAATTAAAAGTAAGAATGTGTGCCCAACCTTCTACCCCTGCCCAATCTCCTGGGGAATAGGCGCCAGGCGCAGTGTAAGGGCGGATCGACTCCGAGCTTAGGGGTGGGCGGGCGAGGGTCCAGTGCGAAGGGAGGTCTCGCAGGTTGCCCAAAATGACATCGATGAGATGCTCGACATGAATCCAATTGACGCTACCATTCCGCCGGAATGGTCCATGATCAGTTTCCGGGTTATAGTTCCGGAGATTATACACGAAACTACGACTTTTGTTGCGCCCCTCCGCTGCGAGGCGGCGGGACTTGACCCAATCAATCCCACCCAGGCAAGACCTGAGGTGTGCCTGAAGATGACTTATCTCAGGCGTGTTGTCCAGAACGACCAAACTCCGACCTGGGGAAATGAGGCGGGAACCACGAAGTACCCGTTCGACCCATCGGATGTTTGCAGAGGCTAGTGACTTGTCCTCCTCTCTCCCAGTAGGAGGTGGAGGTGCTTCCCTGAGGATCGACACAAAGGTCTGCAGGGCATCCCTCTTATCCCTGAGCGACAGGTCTGCGCGCCTTCTGGTCGCGATCAGCTCAGCTTTCAGACGGCGGGTAAACTCGTCTTTCCATCTGACAGGGCAGCTTGTGCTAGTCGGTAGGCTGAGATTTCGACGGCGGTCTGAAACGGTTAGAGGGTCGTCAAAGGGGTAGGCATGCCACAGCTGCCGCCAGAGGTATTCATCCTCAAAGTTGTTGACGAGACCATGCGCGAGGCGGCATGTTTGAGAGAAGGCAGCGACATCCCAGGGGTGACAAAGAGCAAGAATGCGCTGCGCAAGCTCGACAGGGATGGTGAAGATGGTGGGCGGCTGGGGCACGTTGGTGGAGCCGGCCTCAGCCATTAGTCCGAAGCTGGGATGGTGGGTGGAGAAGAGGGACTGGCTATTGTTTGTGAGAAGAGAATGTTCATTTAGGTTCTCATGGTGCTGAAGGCGACGCAGGGATCCGGGCAGGTCCCATATGTCTCAATCATATCAGCGGCTTACACACCCTGCCAGGATTGGCCATCCTCACCACATCCAAATTATATGCGGTCGATAGTATGAATGCCGGAGGGATACATATCGTTTCCAGGCCATTATCATCGACAGTGGCTGTGCTGCATTTATTCGGTGCTCCCTGAGTTGCTACGCCAGGCTTGACGCATGTTTAACGCCCTCTACTCACCACGCAACCACAATGAAGCATACCGCTCTTCTGCTGCTTTTTACCGGCGTCATCGCCTTTGAAATGCCATTTATGGTTCCCAAATTCTTCAGACACAAGATCCCATCTGTCTCTGCTGAACAACACGAACAGGTTCTTAGTGCTCCCACACCCCCGAGAATCGCGATTGTTGGGGCAGGCGCCGGAGGCAGCTCAGCTGCCTTTTGGATCTCCAAAGCCAAATCTCGCTTTGGGCTTGACGTTGAAATAGATGTGTATGACAGAGTTGATTATATTGGCGGTCGTGAGTGCTTGCGAGATCTTTCGTCAAACCGATGTTCACCCCCAGGTCCCCTTGCAGGGAGTACCGTCGTCTATCCCTATGAAAACACCAGTCTCCCAGAACTCGAGCTTGGCGCGTCTATTTTCGTCAAAGCGAACAAGAATCTCTGGAGAGCGTCGGATGAGTTCAACTTGACGCGTCAAAGCTTTCACGAGGAAGATCACGAGGTTGGGCTGTGGGATGGCGAAAAGGTTGTATTTGCCGTGAGTAATGTTTTCGCTCCCCCCCCCCCCCCCTCCAACTATAGACTTATTAGCCATGGTCGTGACAGTTTGAAGATGGTTGGTGGGGGACTGCCAAAGTTCTCTGGAGGTATGGGTTCACGGCCCCCAAGCGCACACAAGACATGTAAGTTTACACGGAATTTGGCAACCATTACGTGTCTAACCAACATACGCCACAGTGTTGACGCTATGATCAAGAAATTTGTCGGGTTATACTCCAAGGACACACCCAAGTGGGACGACGTCGCCGATCTGTCTTCTGCCTATGGTTGGGAGGAGCTGACTTCGAGCTCTGCCGCTGAATATCTTCTTCGTCAGGGCGTCTCCAGGCGCTACATTTACGAACTCGTGGAGGGCGCGACCAGAGTCAACTATGGCCAGGTTGGATTCACTTTCTATTGATACTCGTTGCTTAATGACTAATGAACTTCCTTAGAATGTTGACTATATCCACGCTCTGGAAGGCCTGTGCTCACTTGCCACTGGTGGGGCCGCCGGAATCAAAGGAGGCAACTTCCAAATCTTTGAACAATTCCTCAAACGATCTGGCGCTTCCATGCATCTCAACACCACCGTCGCCAGCATCCTCCCCAAAGCCGACTCCAAATTGTGGACAGTCACAACTTCTCGAGGAGCTCAGGACTATCAAGCCGTTATCCTTGCTGCTCCCTTCCACTCCACCGACATCACGGTTCCTCACGCCATCTCTGATCATATCACCCCACAGCCCTATGTTCATCTCCATGTTACCCTCTTAACCACCACCTCCGAATATCCGAATCCGGCATACTTCGCTATGCCCTCCTCAGCTAAACCTGCACGCATGATGTTGACAACTTTTGAGGGCGCTCGCCACAATGGCAAGGAGCCAGAGTTTAACTCCCTCTCGTATCTTCGCCTCGTTCGTCCAGGAGAATGGGCAGTTAAGATCTTTTCCAAAGCGCCTATCAGTGACCAATGGCTCCATAAGGTATTTGATGGCAAGGTCGGATGGGTCTTTCGAAAGGAGGTGTGTGCTTCTTGATACATCATTTTATATGTCTGAACGGTATATTCCTTTAGTGGGATGCTTACCCCAAACTTCCCCCAACCGCAAGCTTCCCCCCAGTCAAGTTGGGCCAAGGCTTCTACTATGTCAACTCCTTCGAGCCGTAAGCCCCTTGCTCGTGCTCATGTTTACCCTGTTCTAATATCGTTACCCAGCTTCATTTCGACCATGGAAACCGAAACCGTATCCTCCAGAAATGTTGTCGATTTGCTCCTCAACGACGAGTTCCGTACCAGTGTTTGCGGGGCCAGGTTATCAGACTCCAAATCAAGAAATACTACTATTCCAGAACAAGGTACCACATCAGAAGAACAGGTTGAAGATAATTATGTGTATGGTTGGGACTGTTGAATGATCGACAGCGCCACCCAGGACCAGAGAAGGGGTGGTGGAAGAAGAACAGGATGGAACCTGGTCGGTGGAATATATATTTAGTCGATACCCCCCCTTTTTTTTTTATGCTTTCTCGATGTCCTAAATGTCACAGCGATGCAATGTGATAGAGTAGATTGATATTGGTGACCCATGAGTGGCTGTCGAATTGATGAGCCATTTCAGAGACCACCGAACTATATATACGAAGTATTAAGCTGCGGCGCCGGTTTCGGCTTTCTCGGAAACGGGTGCGAGATCGGGAGAATAACCATCGTGCTTATGAGCCTCACGCGCGCCAACATCACTGTAGCCATGACGGTCGCCGGCTGCGACTGGGGCACTGGCGTTCGAGAAAGACTTTTCACTGTCGTAAGGGATGAAGGGGGCGGCAGTAAAGTCACGACGGAGCTCAATGTAATCGGTGGCAAATTCGCCATGCTTGCATAACAGAGTTAATGATGACGTCGGAAGGGTCAAACGGCTTAAACTTACCTCGATCTCGTCCATCCCCACAGCCTCGCTGGCAGGGCCCGCTCTAAGGTTAAGGCCAGGGATAGTATCGATGCCCTTTGCGATAAGGGCGGTCACGAAAAATGTGTAGGCGGATGTCGCAAGGACATAGCAAATCTGCTTGTAAAGCAAAGACCAGTTCTTATTCATGAACCCTCCGGCGATTGTGGTGCTGACGCCGTCCAGGGCAATAATGTCCGAGTCAGCAAAGAAGGCGATGAGTATCAGACCGACGATGCCGCCAATAGCGTGCTCGGCGAATAGATCAAGAGCATCATCGATGCGGACAAGGTGCTTAACTTGAGGGATAGGGATTAGGGGATTAATTTAACTGGAGTATAATTGATAGGGAACATACTTTTGGTGCCAAAATTACAAAGAGCTCCGGAAAGGATACCTGTGACGACAGATGACCAAGGGTGGAGATAGCCTGAAGAGGGGGTGGCAGCAACGAGGCCGGCGATGGTGCCAGAGCAAAAACCGACCATAGTCCAGCGACGTTCATATCGGTAATCGAGCAAACACCAGACTATCCCACCAAGAGCAGCGGCCAGCATAGAGTTCCATATCGCGACCACTGCGCGGAGGTTCGCACCAAATGCACTGCCCCCATTGAAACCTAACCAGCCGAACCAGAGCATGGAAGCTGTCAAAATTAATTATGTGAGTGTACCATGTCAGAGGCTATCGAAACTGAGAGGCTGGTTTCACCCACTTCCAAGAACGACTAGAGACACGTTGTGGGGTCGGAAATTTAATAACTCCTTCTCCTGTCTGCGGCCCAAAACCCAAGAGTAAGCGAGACCGGCCATGCCACTCCCAATCTCGACAGGCCCGCCACCTGTTTCACCCGCGCGAATAACGTGAGCACCAAAAATAGATCAATACAAAAGGAAGCTAGGTGCCCACCAGCAAAGTCCAGGACACCCCATTTCATGGCCCAACCATTTGCTCCCCAGATCCAATATGCCAGTGGGCAGTAAACCAGTGTCATCCAGCAGAAGATAAAGACCATAGCTGGAAAGACGCGCCCACGTTCTGCGATACCACCCATTAGGATACCTGCCGTAACACAACCAAATTCCATTTGGAAAAAGCTGTAGAGGATAGCGGGGATCAAGGGGGATCCAGGGGAGGGGTCGCCCAATACCCTCATGAGACCAAAGTGGCTTAGATTGCCAATGAATCCACTGTTTGCCGAGGCAGAAAATGCGAGCGAATAGCCCCAGAAGAACCATTGGAAGATAACAACTGCATTGCTTGCAGTGACACCCCAGATGAGGGAGACTAGAATCAACTTTGGGTAAGCATAATCCTACGTTTCACATGTTACGTACGGGCATTCTTGCGCCGGGAAAGGCCAGAGTAAAGGAAAGCTAGGAACAAGGATGAGGAGTGTTGTTCTTGGGCAGGGGCGATGAAAGCTTGCCTAGTCCTGGAACCATAAAAAATACCATGGCACCGGCAATTGCGATGAACGATAAGTCGCCACGATCATATCTGGCGACCCTTTGAGCTCGAAAGCGTCGCAGAAACTGAGGGGTCCGAAGGACTTACTGAACGGCTTCAGCACCGTAAAGCATCAGTTGGGATTCTCAAGTAGATCTCTCACGAGCTGACTTACGACGTGTAGGCTGCGTTGAATCCATATGACAACTTTGGCGTCGAGTACAACGTAGGGCGTCAACGAAGGGAAGGATCAATGTTGGGGGTAGCAAAAAAAAGAGAGTCCGAGCGGGTCATTGGGTTTAAAACGGTTGCGACCGGCTGGGGCACCATACAGCGCGTGAGTTTCAGGGCGCTTCGACATAAACGGGAGTGCCCAGCCCGCGCGATAATGGCAGTGACGTCACGTGCACGGCTGGAACGATTGAGCAGGTTTTATCTCAAGAGCTGCACCTCGACAAGGGGCGAGAGTTGGCCTCATATACTCGCGAATCACATCACAAATCAGTCCTCGAAGTGCCAGTTTGAAGCAGAACAGACACTAGGCTCTAGGTTTATTTTCTGAAATCCAACCAGGCAGAGAGATAAGGACTTGACAGTTTGGACCAAGTCTTCCGCCGAGCACATGTCAACAGAGATAAGTGCGCACAGGGTCATACGAAGTCAGCAACAAGGACCCTTTTCCAGTCACGGGACCCTATCGGACCAATCACATCGCGTATTAGACTAGATTGTGGCTATGGCAAAGATAAGGCTTCACAGGTAATATGCTAACCGGCCCCATCGCCCGGTTCGGCCTAGCACAGGAACGAAATTCACACTGGGATTCTGCTATGGTGTGGGAGAAAAGCCGTCTAGAGTTGTCGCTCGGGTACAAATACGGAGCGCGACCGACATCTGCAAGGCGCGAACACGAAAATAATAGAATCGGCCGATTATTCCGTAACCTAGTCACCAGGGAATCGATCCAAGGTCTTTGCTGCACGCCCATTGTTGGATCATCAGCATAGTTGTTGTTACCGGGTCTGTTTGGATCAACAGGAATCCACGATTCAGTCCGTCACTCCAAACCTCCAATGGGGCTAGGAAGGCAGACCACAGAAAATCCTACCCATTCAGGAAAGCAAATCTTGCGCGCTTCCATTTGAAGACGCCAGTTCTCAGCCCATCAATCTAGTGGGTTCCTGAGGTGATTTTACTCCCATGTCTTAGCAGTAATTGTTTATACCCGTTTGCCAAGTCGGGCCAAAGCACCCTGTGAGAGAAATGGGACTAAAGTGTAGGTACTTGGTAGGTCTGGGATAGAACTTTGCTCAACTATAAGAACCCCACGAGGCTTCTTGCCAGCCTCCGTACCCTCGACCAGCCGATCTTCAAAGCCAGTAGCAGCTGCTGTGTCTCACACCTCCAATCGCGATCAGCATGCCTTCCCAAGCTAGTGAAAGCTCTGTATGTACCCTTCTCCATGTCTAGTCTGACCCTATATTCGTAACATGTCCCTGGCCACTGTAGGTACGCCAGCTGCACCGCGCGGTCCCGACCATGCAATCCTTCCGTGTTCAGGCATTCCGGAGCCTTGATTTTGTGGGTAGTAACAGCCGGTTCATATTCGGGCAGTTCTCACAGTTGCCCCCACAGCAAATCAAGTTTGACGACAAGGAACTGGCTAACGATAAGGTAGAATTCCTTTTTTTGAACTCTATCCAGCGGTGTTGAAGCTGCGTCTTAGAAGAGAAGGAGCAAGGTGCTGGCGAAATTCAGCCGAAATTCCAATGCTGCGATAGCTCGAGCACCACCAGCACAGTGTCAGTACGCATTCCTATGAGCAGGAGACAGGGGGTGACGGTGACGTGATGGCATTGGTAGTCATAGGCACATTTGTAAAATATAATGATTGTCATGAGCCGTTGTTACTTTTGAATCTTGGAATCAATCGAGAAATCGGGAAAGAAGCATCGGAACCATGCTTGGGGGGCTAAAGATAGCCATGACAAACAAACAACAATGATCGGGCATGTGATCTGGGGGTACTTGGATGCTTGCAGCAATGATGTTGCCTCCCGTCTTCTACCATGTCTTCCGCCTTCCACTCCCTTACACATCGGCTCTACAGCTCCAGGAATCCATCCACCAAGCCCAGCTAGCGCTTCGACGTACCAACACCCACAAAGACATCCTTCTCTTACTTCAGCACCGCCCAGTGTATACCACAGGCCGCCGCCAGACCCTATCATCTATCGAGGATGACCAACGACGCCTAACTCGCATGGGTGCAGACTTTGTCCTGGCATCCAGGGGGGGTCAGCTGACATATCACGGTCCTGGTCAGATCGTGGGCTATCCGCTGTTGGATCTATCGCGCTATACACCCATCATGGGTGCCAGGGACTTTGTCTGTCGCATGCAAACAATGATCGAGCGACATCTCCGAGAGGTTCATGGAATCCAACACACCCCATCAGAACACACTGGTGTCTTTCTTGATCCAACGACAAAGATAGCCAGCATTGGTGTACAAATCCGACACAGATTGACCTCCCATGGGTTTGCGTTCAATGTCACTCGAGAACCACTCGCGTGGTTTGATCAAGTGGTGGCGTGTGGACTGAACGACGTTAAGGCGGGGAGTGTTGAGAGCGCTACCAAAGAGATGGTTGATGTGAACGACGAGATGCAGAGGCTGGTTGCTGCATTTGGCCGTTCGTATAAAAGAGAGATGATTGCGCTCGAGCTTGAAGAAGAGGGAGAGACCGGAGAGGCTATTCTTGCGATGGAAGACATGGCAATGGAGGCAGGATTATGGCCGGGGGAACCGAGGCTGTGAATATTCTGTAGAAATCGGACTTAAGACATTCCTTTTTTTTTTTAAGTTTTAATGGGCGAGCGCCACAGCAGCACCTTAAAGCCCCTCGCGAGGACGATAGAGAGGGACCAACAACCTGGGGCTAGCGTCTAAGAATAGACACATCTGTCCCTGCACACAAACCACGACCAGCTTAAAATGCGTTTCCTCGTCCTCGGCGCAACAGGCCCATGTGGGACCCTCCTGATCCGTGACATCCTCTCTACATATCCCTCCAGCACCATCGTGATTTATGCCCGAAGCCCTCACAAACTTCCCGCTGACCTCAACACCACCACCCACCCCACTCTCATCATCATCAAAGGCGAGCTCACCGACAAAGCAGGCATCGAGAAAGCGTTGGAAGGTGTCGATGTCGTTCTCTCCGCTCTTGGTCCTGTCTTTGGACAACCAGACGACACACCTCTAGCCAGAGGCTACGAGCTCGTCGTCGACGCCATGCGCAAGTTGGGCGTCAAGCGTCTCATTGCCCTCGGTACCTCATCGATTGTAGATCCTGCAGACAAGTTTAGTGTCGCATATTCTTTCATGATTGGTGTCGTCAAGACAGGTGCCAGGTCGGCATACCGAGATATCGTCGCCGTCGGTCGAGTCATCCGCGAAAAAGGCCACGACTTGGATTGGACGATTGTCAGGGTTCCCATCTTGACAAATCGAGACAGCACCGCAATCATTGCCGGTTATGTGGGCGATGGCTCAGTTGGGACGACCCTACCTCGAAGGGCTTTCGCTGCGTTCGTCATCGAAGAAATCAAAAATCGACAATGGGTCAAGAAGGCCCCCTTAATAACAGCTCCCTAACACTGCCGCCCACCCCTTGACCGGAATATATAGTGTGACCAGTGATCTTTGTACCTTAAGCTATACACAAAATACCATCCTGGGTTCACACGATCGCTCTCATAGAACGGTCCTACGTCAACTGATTGTCATGCGGATTTGCAATCAAATGCCCCACTCTGTGGCCTTTAACAGATCTTGCCATTTAAAGTCCTCGGGCTTCTCATGGAAAACCTTCAACAACCCCTCTCCTTCACTTTCACCATTTCCCCATAAGTAGAATCTTTGAATAGCCACCGAAAGCTGTTGCGCATCCTCTTGGCTCAGCATGTAGTTCCCACTCGTTCCAGAGCCGGGGGTTATTTCCCCACGCAGCAGTACTAGTCCGTGTGTATGGGCGAGATCGGTATAGTTCGTGAGTACGAGGTATGGTGTTGCGAACGTGCTCCGTAGTCTATATTCTTCCAATGATGTGAAAAGGACCGTTGAGATTCTGGGATTCGGATTTTCGGACGAAGGGGATATGACGAAGGGATCTTCGTTGGCAGCCGGAACGGGTGGAGCATCGTGGAAATCCCACTGTAGGAGATAGAACTCGTATGAGCTCTCCTTTCCGCCCTCCACAGACATCGTCTCTGCGTTCTTTGGACGGCGGATGGGGACAACAAAGGTAGGGTACCTTTCTGCCACGGCTGCCATCTTTTGATACAATTCTAGAGGGATGGCAGCGCAGAGGTATCCGCGACCTGTTCCCCCGGAGCGTGACATATGGTACGCGTTCCATAACTGGGTAACTTGGTCGGAAGTATGAGGAGTGGAGAGCACCCGCGATATGTTGAGAATGCTCGATAAAGGCTATGATGACGATGGTCTTTCATCGGCCTATCCTCCGAACATGGAATAGGGCTCACCTTGACCGGAGAACTGTCCTTCCTCAACTTGTCATGCACATGCGCTGGGCCAGGTGATGATGTCGGCTTGTCGGACGACACTTGTTGCGTCTTATTTTGGGCGGCGAGCACGGCCTCCCGCTGTTCCCTCCGACGGCGTGATTCTTCTTCTTGTTGCTGTTGTGCCTTCTCCCTGAGCTCTTTCACACTCAGCCCCTTCCTGCACAGCGTCGCGATGGCGAGCATTCGCGAACAAATCTTTTTTCAACAACTCTATTGTCAATCGAGATCCTCAAGTGACTGGAACTCACTCGGCCGCTAGCTGGGACAGCTTGCCTGCATACTTGGTCTCATAGTCGGCTTTGACGGCATAGCGACGAGCGACGGTATTCACAGAGCCACATGCTCTACTGAATGCGCGCGGTTGATATAAACAGGACCCGTGAACGGCGAGCCGGCCATACATAGTTGAGGAGAAAAGAGAGGACTGTTCAAGCCCCCGCGTTGTTTGAACTTGTTGTACCTAGCCGCTGTTGAGCGGAGGAATATTACAGTAAGTCAAGTACAGTATGTACATTGTGTCTTCTCAACTGCTACTTGGTAAGCTCCTGCTCAAGATCTTTCTTAGCCTTATGTGCGCCTTCCGTTGCCTGGCGGCCATGCACAATCAATATAACAAGCTCCCAAACAAGGTAATCACACAATACCTGGTCAGCCTTCCTCTCAACATACTCCTTGCCCTCTTCGACATTTTCCTGTGTGCTCCCTGAAAACATGGTGAAGATATTTTCGTTTATTCTTGGAAAGATACGAACCCAACTTCTCTTTTGTTGCGTGTGTAACCTTTTCCCCTGTGTCAATGGCAGAAGCCAGACCCTGGCCGACTTTTATGTTGACCTGAGCGCGACGGTCAGTGCGCACGACCTTGAGTGACTTTAGCACTCCCAATGACCTTGTTTCCCAGATCCTTTACTTTCTTCCCCATCGCCTCCCTTGTCAATGGGGTACCGTGGAATTGTCTTACCATGGTAGGGCCCATGGCACGGGCGGTAAGTGCAGATGATGAACGACTAGCGACGCGGGTAAACATGTTCAGTGTTAAGCGCAAGGCAAATTTGTATGGTGAGGATATGGATAGAGTAAGAGACGTCCTCTCAGAAATACTTTGCAGTTGTATTTTTTGTGGGACTGCGTTGGATATGACGTCAGTGGGGGGGCGGAAGGGAGGAGCATCACGTGCATCCCGGTACCAATCCATCTTGTTATACGGTGTTTCAGTTCAGTCAGACCAAGCAACGGACTCTCAGTGGTCGATCAGAACAGAGCGCAATGCGTGTGTATATACATAGGTCTTCTGCCGTTCTTAATAGCTTAGCCCACCCTGAGAAAGCTTTGCTGTGATCTTGTCCATCGTTGGTGAGATCTCCACCGACGATAGCAGAGCCAAAAGAAGCCAAGAGCAATAATCCCTCCCAACGCACCCAAAACCCCACCGACGATCGCACCAGCTGGTGTAGAATGGTGAGGCGAGGTTGCGGTGCTATTGTTATCATACCTGGGACGGAAATCACTGAGAAGCGAGGTCAACAGGGGATGGAGGACCTACGAATAAATGATGTAATCTAGTAACAGCAGTGACTTTCTGCCACCTTTATGCCCGTTCTGGATCTTTAGTTCATGTGTTCCAGGGGGCAAGGACACGTTCGAGAAGACAGGGACGTTATATATGTAGCCGGGGGTCCCAGGTGCATCCTTGATGAACGTACCTGCGATATCTCCGTCGACGTAGAATGTCATATCGCTGTCACCGGTCGGGGATGTTCTGGTGTTTGCCAGGATGCAGTAAACATAAATAGCGGTCCCTGGACACGAGTTGAGAGACGCAAGTGTCATCAACATATGACTGGGCAGCTGACCATTGAACGTAAACTCAGCGAAGAGTGGCTGGTCTGGAACTTGGTTGCTTCCAGACAGAGAATTGAACTATGCGACAAGCCGTCAACGCAAAGACACAGAGCAACAAACCACAGAATCATATAGCCTACCGTACTGTCGTGCCAGGTTGATTCATGTACGAAAGACCTATCGGGACTCGCCGTACAGTCGGTGCACTCTTGTCCAACATTCCATCCGAAGCCTATGTCAGGTATATACAAAATCGAACGACCCGTCAAAGGATTAGGTTCCGAATCATCCACCGTAGCGTTGACCAGCTCCGCGCTGATCTTCAGTGAGAGTGTGAGAAGATATAAGCTAAGGAAAGGCAAGATCGGCCGTGATCTATGCAAGCAACCTGGCAAAGGCTTGAGCAGTAATGTCATTTGCTTGACGGAAATTGAATGGCAGGTGCTGTCTGATGGTGACGGATGGTAGCAGGAGGTCAAAGGCTGCTGCAAGTATGAAAACCATGAAGGTGGCAGAAATAGCCATCATGCAACGAACAGATCTGTTACCAATGCCAAATATAAATACATGATATCAAGACCCAAAACTCTAATGATCCTTCGGGAATTGTTTTCAATCAGTATTAAGTACAGCCCGTTGATCGGTACTTGACTTTTGGCTGATAACAGTTTATGTCTCAGGGAACAGAGAGTGCTGTTCTTTATAGGGTAGGGCCATCCAGGGAGGGAAGTTTGTAAACTCTACACGTTCGTCGCACAGAATGCGGATATTTTGGATGGAAGCGGGATTAGTGTAATGTAATAGGTCCAGTAATGCAAGAGCGGTGCATCCGGGGTTCAACTTGACTGTCATCTTCCCTTGTTGTTGGGTGCCGGGTTGGGGCGTCTGATTGAGTGCATTGATCGAGCTATATCCTCGTATGAGGGAGGCACATCCACGTCAGGAGGGAGGACCCCCTGCTCGCGTGCCGCCAAAAATGCTCGAAAATCTGATATGTCGGCCCGTCCATTGTAATAGGAGCAGCTTGACTTTGTTCTCGCAGCGCTGCTACAGATTCTTGAGATGTCCTGTGGGTATCATGACTGCTGGGAATGTCGGATAAAGGGATGGACTCTGTGAAAGGCGGTCGCTCTTTCCGACTTGTCGCAGACCGAAGATATGTTCCACCAAATAATCGAGAAGCTCTCGGCAATCTCTGAAGGAAGGGTCGGACCGTTTTGTTGCGACGCTGTCCTGCTCTCCTCCGTCTCCCACGACAGAAAAGCATAATGATTGTCAGGATGATCGCAGCTAGTACTCCCAGGGCGATACCAGCAATGACCCCTGCACGATCCGAACGGCGAACTTCGTCCATGGTCGGACTTGAAGTAGGGGTGGGCAGTTTGGGATCTAGGGAGGGGTCTGTTGATGGAGCCGGCGTGAATCCATCTGGCCTAGTTAACTTGTTTTGGTTATTTCTCTCAAAAACAAGAAAAATGATTCGTACACCTTTCCAGTGACTGTAAACTGCACCATGTTAGTTCATGGCAGATGGTCGATCAAAAGCGTGCTTACATAGACAACATCGTTGGATGAGCCGCGCTGTTCAACGGGCGATAGAGGTGGTGCAAGGTTTTGCGTCCGCAAGATCGTAGAAAGCCGATAGATTCCGCCAGGCAAGCCACTAGTAACGTTGGCTTTCAACGCACCACCCACGGCAGGAGCGGTCATTGACCGAAAAAAGGTGAATTTCTTGGGATCTAGGGGTGTGGTCTGGGCAATCCCATTGACCTGCTCAATCACAAAGCTGGCATGCCCTTGAATCGTCCCATCCGCACTCAGGACCTGGGGAGCCGACAGATATGTTTCTTGCGAGTTTGTGATGAACCCAGCATGAAAGTTTTTAACAGCGAGTTCTACTGTAAATGTTTGGCCGGCCAATATGACATCTAGATGCTTGGGATTTGTGAATTTACACGACGGTATGAAGTCGGCCGAAGGCATGACACCCATTGGGGCGGGATTACACGAGCCACTGGTTATCTGCTGCCCGTTCGTAAGCGGAAGGTTCGGCGCCGTCAAGCAGAAGTTGATAAAATTGTTGGTCGAGGTTAAAGATGCGACTTGACCTGTGGGAGTGCATCATTAATGAATTTTGGGCGTCATTCAATTTGTGAATTCGTGATACCTTCTGCGGGCGCATCTTGTCCGTCACTAGCAAAACCACGTGCAACAACTTTCGAGTTCAAGGCTGGCAGAGAGTTATTTCAGTGGTATGATTACACAATCAGGGATCGTCCTTCGTACTTAGTGAGACCTGCGGGTCGCCCTGAACATTCAGGTTATCCGGGTGTCCATAAAACCAAGATGTAGGTCCTCACTGAGTTTGACATCAGAATCCACGACTTGGTCACAGTTGCTGAATGCCATGCCCGCCTTTTATCAGTAACCTAGGTCCACATAAGCAGCTTCAAAGCTTACCACTGAACCGTCGAGGTATGCACCTAACACCTCCGCAATGGCGAGGGAGGATGATCGCAGCAAGTGGCAAAATGGGAGCGAGCTGAAAGGGGCTGCAAGACTACATCACGTCTTCAAGTATCTATGGAGACTGGACCACGCGGCACAAATCCTACCATCCGTGTTTTTTTATTATTATTTATCATTGAATATAGTGGAAAGCGTCCTACATCCAAGCTATTGTCCCCGACACGCGTGGTGAAAAGTCCTCAATCTGCATTGGAGGAGGCAAGTTTCGAAATATAAATCGGGTGAGCGTCTGTCCTCGGGTGCCTCTGAGTCTGAGCCACTGAGTGTTCGAATGATCTGTTGGTAAGTAGTGCTGGTTCGTAGCATCATGTATCATTGATGCGGGGCAGCTGGGTGTACATACTGTACAGCCACCCAAGCTTATGAATTACAAAAGGGGTTCTAACTGGCAGAGACTAAGCAGCAAGGTATGGCGCACGCAATTGCACGGTGGAACGTGTTGAGGCGCAAGCACTCACTGCCATCCATGCTGGGCAGTATATGTCAACTGTTGGAATTCTGGCATCATGCAAGCCTGCGCGATGCATGTGATTTGAAATTGTTTTATTGTTTACGGACCTTATTGTTGTAGATATTATTTAAGTAGTCTACTCGAGTTGTATGTAGCCATCCGTTTGCCTCACGAGCTCACCGAGGCCAAACGAACACGCCGCCGTTGCACGCTTTTTTCAACATCAACAACGATAGGTGATACAGGCAGTGGGATGTAAAGAACCAGGAAGTCTGGTAGGGGAGGGAACCTCAGTGCAGCCGCCAACATCCTCGGTTGTATTCGTGCTGCCGGTGCCGCTGCGACTGCTGAGACGTGAGCTGAGCTGTTGCGGCCATCAAGGGGTTTGCTGGGAATGGATCGAGTTGAATCGCAAACCCAAGGTAATCGGTGAGGAATGGCATCATAATCAACATTTTTCATTGATTGGACGGCATTCTGTTTGGGCTGTTGTCTCCATTGTCAGAAGAATGCAATGAACGGAGGACTTATCGCTGAAGATATCACAAGGTGCCAAGGCTACATGCACTGGTGTCCTGGCACCTGGCCAAAGATGGACTCGTCGGCATAAATTCACAACTCTCTGCCAGCATAAAGAGTATGAGAATGAACATCGGGCACGATATTCACCGGCCATGGAGAGACTAGCGCTCGTCCAGGAACGAACCAGCGCCGATCAAAAGTCTCGGCGGGCTCTTTCGCGCGTTCTGATTGGCTGGCGGAAAAGAAATGTTGGCTGAGTGGTGTCATCCTGGAAATTACTAGTATAGCGTGTTCTCGTTACTCTGAGTACCACCCACGTCCCTTTCCCCCCTCTCAACATGGGACTCGAGTTCAAGGCTGCCTCAACTGTGCTCTACAATGCTACTTCATCACCCACCGTACCCTTGGCTCAGGGCAGCACCTGTACATGGCTCTATACCACTCTCACAATTGTTGGCGGTCTCCTTGCTTTGGAACAGGCCGTCTATCGGTACAAAAAGCGTCACCTTCCCGGTGACAAATGGACGATCCCTGTCATTGGACGGTTTGCTGATTCCATGTCTCCAACAATGGAGGGTTATAAGAAACAGTGGGACTCGGGACCACTGAGCGTTGTCAGTGTTTTCAACATGTGAGCACCTCCAAGGACTGCCTTTGTGGCCAGTGTATGAATGCCCCCGATCTAGTTTCATTGTCATGGCCTCGTCAAACGAATTCTCACGCAAGATCCTCAACTCACCGACATATGCCGAACCCGCTCTGGTTCACTCTGGCAAACTAGTCATGGGGGCCGATAATTGGTGTGTATCTGTACGCCTCACCTGCTTCGTTTATATATCAATTATTATATTAGGGTCTTCTTGACTGGAAAGGACCATGTTGACTATCGCAAAGTTCTCAACGCTCTCTTCACTCGCAAGGCTCTTGGGTGAGCATCTGTCCCCTTCTCCTGAGGTCTACCTAACCAATTAACTTGTACCAGCATCTATATCGGGCTCCAGGAAAAGACCGCACGCAAGCACTACGCCAGATGGCTAGAAGAAGCTGCGAGGGACCCTTCGGCTAAGCCTATCATGATGACAACCCGCCATCTCAACATGGAAACTTCCCTTCGTGTCTTCTGCGGTTACCATATCCCCGACTCTGCCGTAGAGGAGATTAATGACAAGTACTGGTTCATCACCCAGTCCCTCGAGCTTGTTAATTTCCCTATTCCCTTCCCTGGAACCAAAGTCTATAGAGCCATTCGAGCGCGTAAGGCGGTTATGCATTGGCTCGAACTCGCTGCGCGCAACAGTAAAGTTGCTATGGCTCGAGGTGGTGAGCCAGAGTGCATGTTGGACGAATGGGTTGCTGTAATGGCCGGTCCCGATTACAAGGGAAGGTCGGATTTCAGCGATTACGAAATGGCCCAAGTCGTATTCTCCTTTCTCTTTGCTTCTCAAGATGCAATGAGCAGTGGTGTGATTTATGGCTTCCAACACCTCGCCGATCACCCTGAAATTCTCGCAAAGGTCAAGGAAGAGCAGGACCGTGTTCGTATGGGCAATTACGAGGCACCTCTTACACTTGAGATGATGGATGAGATGGTTTACCTGCAAGCAGTTGTGAAGGAGAGTATGCGTATCAAGCCCCCAGTGACAATGGTATATTTTCAATGCGTCCATTCTCATTGTAGTAATCTTATTTCCTTTTCTGACAGGTTCCGTACAAAGCAAAGAAAGCGTTCCCGATCACAGCCGACTACACTGTTCCAGCGGGCAGCATGATTATTCCTTCATTCTTCAACTCCTTGCACGACTCCGAAGTCTACCCCGAACCCGATAATTTTTACCCTGAACGGTGGCTAGACCCGAACGGTTCCGCAAACACCAGCCCTAAGAATTATCTTGTCTTTGGTAGCGGCCCCCACAAGTGCATTGGTTTGGAGTATGCGCAAATGAACATTGCACTTACGTTGGCCACCGCTGTTGTGATGATGAACTTTGAGCATGAGCTCACATCATTGAGCAGCAAAGTTGAGTACGTGCTTTGTTCGAATACTTGGTGGATAGGGTGTTTATTCCCTTTTCAGAATTATTGCAACAATCTTCCCCAAAGATGGCTGCCGCTTGAAGTTGACCCCTCATATGCATGCATGAGTGATACATAGTAGATGCCTGGAATATTATGAATTCACCTTTGCATAGCTAGATTATACTTATCGTTTACTCTTGCACGGAGGACCGTCTTCGAGATTCAAAGGATGCGCTAATCTTATACCATTTAATTATTGAAATAATGTTCCAACTGTGAGGATCTGTAGACGCTTTCGTGATTATACAGTTCCGATCTGTCTACCAATTTAAACTCATAGCCTGCGAACGAGTAATGGTAAAGTACTGGGTCCTTGACCTTTGACACGAGGGCGAATGACAAAACTTTGGAAGGCTTCGATCTCATATTCACAGCTGAAAGAGAACTGCTGAAGGAGGGTGACCATCAGGACCTGCGCGGCTTAGCGTTTAGGTCGGGTCGATTATTGATATTCTACTCACCTTGATCTCGGCCACCGCGAAAGCTTTGCCAATACAAGCTCGGGGTCTGTATTAACCACATGTCCATACATTAGTCAAAAAGGAAAGCGCCACTGGGTCGCTCACCCTTCACTGAACGTGAGGAGCTCGTGCCTATGACGTAGTTGGCTCCTTTTTCGTTCTAGCCAGCGTTCGGGGCGGAAGACGTGAGCATCCGGTCCCCAAACCTCGGGGTCACTATGGACGACGTTGAGGGGTATCGCGAGGAGAGTGCCCTTAGGGATTAGGATGTGTGTGTTATTCGTTCCTGGAATGGGTTCATCAAGTGGGATACTAATTGTTTCGGAAGCCTGTCGGAGCAATGCTATGAACATCGACGGTAGGAATGTCAGTAGCATTAGGTACGTACTTCGTGGTGATTTTCTAAGATAGTGGGATGGAGTCGCAACGTTTCTTTCAATGCACTGTCGAGGAGGGGGCAATGATTGTTGAGGGCGTCAATGGAGTGACCCTTTACACGTTGAACTTCCTCTCGGATCTCGAGCTGGATCTCAGGGTGCAGGGCAAGTTCGTAGAGCATCCACTGAGCAAACCATAAGCTTGGTGGTCGCTCGAATCATGTGTAGTAACTCACCGCCACGACGGCGGACACGGTTTCATAGCCTGCCGAAATAACAGTTCGCATTTGGGCAATAACATCCCCTTTGCCAGCCGGAGTTGCTGCCGCCGCATCGGATTTTACTGTGAACGAAACGAGCTCTGCATGTAAGACTCCCGTACGCGAAAGGATTTGGACGCACTTACGCATAAAAGCCATCATTGTTCGACCTTCATGGTCACCGACAGCCTTTGCGTCATGCCACATCCTCGAACCGATAGAGCCAAGCTCTTGTTTCGTACGCCTGATCATCTCACCCTTTTTGCCAATGGCGAGGACAGAGGGGAAAAGCCAAAATAATGCACGCATATAGAATGACGACTTCTTGTTCTCGTTGTTAGTGAGACCGTCCAGGACTTCGGCCAAAGAATCTGGCTGGACCCTCTCTTGAGAAAGAAAATCAAAATCATAGGTGAAGGCTGCACGGCCGATAGTGTCCAGTCTGTCACTGACTTTAGTGACGGCAACCGACTTATGGTGAGCAACCAGGCTTACGCAAAACGGCCTGCCCAGTCGGTAATCTCTATTTCTGCCACATCTTTATGTTGTCGATCAAGAATCTTCAACCACTGTGTCACTAGTTTGGCTGACGTCTCGAATAGAATAGGGGCCAGATTCCGAACCGCTTGCTGGCTAAAACAAAATATCGTCAGATGGAACGCAGGGTCCCGAAAATTTGTCAGCGCACCTAAGTGCTGGAGCCAGGAGCCTTCTCTGACGTTCGTGGGCTTCTCTGCCTGGGATGTATCAGCTACTGACATGGTCTGTACTCCTGCAGCAGATCACACTAACCTTCAACCCACAAAATGCCTTCGCCCAAAGTGGCCTTGAACCAAGCACGAACGCCTTTTGCCTTTGGGAAGAGGTAGGCATTCTCGCAGAGGATGAAAGAAATGGCCTTATGGTCTGTCAAGGAGACGACTTGGTGCTAGTACAGGTAAGCAGCATGATAAAGGGGGGTTGGAGGAAGCCTCACACCAAAGGCACCCCTAAACTTGACAACGCGGCCGTAGCGCTCGTGCCACTCTGCGTATGGTTGGCCTGGAGAACTGCTGTAGAGGTTCCACTCTTCACCCCAAATGCAGGACGATGACTTTGGGCCTGGTAGGTGACGAAGTATATTTCGCGCAGACACCAAGTCATACACGAAACGAAGAAAAGCGACAAAAATGAAGCCACAAGAAAGGAAGAAAAAGCTGGAAAGGAGTGCAGGGAGCATCTTAGTGCCTGGGTCGGTCCCCAAGGCCTGAGACTACCTTTATACCTGGGCAGAGGAACGACTGATTCGGATATGGGCGGTCTTAGTCGTATATCCCTGGGATGACATGGCCTAGTCATCCAAGACAAGGTGCAGAAGTGAGAGTAATAGAGGTTCATTTTGCTCCGTTTTAGAGAAAGCGATCGTTCAATTTAAGATGGCGACAAAGAATTTGAAGGCACCGCAGATAGCATTTTCCTGTGAGCTTTAACGTTAAAAAGTTAGGAGGTGAATAGGTTTACACCGATGCATGCCGACCGACGTCATGAGGTCCTAGTCCAAATGGTACGGTGTCTATGAACTTCGGGGGTATAGGGGAGAATAGGGCCTAGGTTCGAGTGGATATGCACATTGTAAAAGTCTACGACTTCATCGATATCTTTCAGGAACCGCCGCCCGTGTTTGTGTCAATAGTTCATCTTCGCGCTCTAGTCACTTGAGATCTTTGCAGTTCGCCTTGGAGATTGGCTGTCTAAAGTGCTTCCTGGCTGTCTGTGAGACCGCCACAAAACGAAATATTGTCAAGAAGCTGTCAAGATTGCAGAGGACTCGACTCTAGAGGGGGTTGCGACGGTTATCCCGGCAGTGGCGTGCGGGTGGATGTACTAAGCCGGTTTCCTCGGTGCATGTCAAATGCAGTGTCAGCACCGAAGCGCCCATGGCGGCCCAATGATTGGATCGAGACGCGTCCACGTGTTCACTTAACTTGACTAGCTTGACTTGCATCGCTGCCAGCGAATTATCTCCTCATCCAATACCCTTCCTTGCGCGGCGCGTGAACACCCTTACCCACCCTTTTATGCCACCAAAACGGAGGGGGAAGAAGGAAGCCAGTCAGAAATCGAATAACGGGATTTTGGACGGGGTGATGCCAGAGAAGTCTTCGCGGGAACCTATGGCTGTCTCTTCGTCTCTACATAGCATTCACATTTCACCGCGCACACCGAAAACCCCACGACAGACCTTTGAGGATGTGGAAAATGATGTGGAGCTGAGCTTGCTTGGCGAAGAGGAGAGACGGCAGGCAGCCCAAGGCTTAGAAGATGAAGTTGACGAGCCAGCTCCCCATAGCGCCGGTAAGAAGCCAATGTCGGCCAAGGACAAGAGGGCTATGGTGTTACTGTGTGTTCTATGTGAGCCTCCCAGAGTAAATGCTGCATCTGTTCCCTAACGTCGGTCAGATCTTATACAGGGTGTTCCAGTATGGTTTCTTCAGCTTGTTTAGGGACCGACTTTGTCTAACACCTGGATAATCTGTACCAGCTGGGATTGGCATTGGGTATGTGTGCCTTATAAGAGTACAAAAAAAACCAAATTTGACAGGCCAATAGGCTCGGTGCCTTTCCTCCTCAAGGACCATTTATCTTATTCCCAACTTGCAACATTTGCTTTGTCAAGTTATCCATATTCCCTGAAATTATTATGGTCACCTATCGTAGATTCTGTGTTCTTCAAGTCTGTCGGACGCCGGAAATCCTGGATTATTCCTATGCAGCTAATTGTGGGGACCCTGATGTTATACATTTCCCTGAATGTGCAGAAACTTTTGGATGACGTGAGGACCATACTCCTATCTTCCGGCGGTTCGCTCACCCCCTTGTTCTAGCCCGCTAACAATGTGGCGGAGCTCACTATTATCTTCACTTCGCTTGTAATGTTTTCTGCCACACAGGGTAAGGCCGAATTTCTACCTTGGAAGGTAACAACAGGCTAAACTCTCGTTACAGACATCGCGGTTGACGGTGGGTATCACATATACCCAAACAACTCTATTTAACGACTCGTTTATTTTCAGGGTGGGCTCTCACGCTCCTATCTCAAGATAGTCTGTCATATGCGTCGACATGCCAGACCATCGGTCTCAACACCGGTTTTTTTGCTTCTTTCACTGTCTTCCTGGCGTTCAACAGCGAGTCTTTTGCTGAGAAGTGGGGTATTCCTCGCCTAACGCTCAGCGCATACTTGCAGTTCTGGAGCATGATGTGTTACGCTGTCACCGTTTGGCTAATTTTGTTCAAGAAAGAGGTTTGGGCTTACCCTCTATCCAATGCTTCTCGTAAAGTTAATGCGCTTACAGGACAAAGAGCCGGCGACTGAAGCGGACATGAGCATCACTGGCGTTTACAAAACAATATGGTCTATTTGTAAATTAAAACGTACGTTCTTCTTGGCCCCCATCTTCCTTCGATGTCTGAATCACCGGAGCAGATGTCCGACTGCTTGTTGTCATGCATTTATTCGCCAAAGTTGGCTTCGCCGCCAATGATGCTGCAACTTCGCTTAAAATGATCGAGAAGGGCTTCAAGCGGGAGGATCTTGCTGCCACCGTGCTCATCGACTTTCCATTCCAAATACTGGGTGGTTGGCTAGCTGCCAAGTGGTCCAGGGGGGATCGACCCCTCAAGCCTTGGATATGGGCTTTCTGGCCACGTCTCGGTTTTGTGTTGATTGGGACCCTGATTGTTTACGGGTTCCCGACGCCGTCGTACTCCTTCGCTTTCTTTGTCGCTGTTGTTATCCACACAGTATTATCATCCTTCTCTTCGTATGTACCTTTTCCTCGCAATCTCTGTCATTCTGATGGTATAACAGAACTGTGCAATTTGTTGGAATCTCAGCCTTCCATACGCGCATTTCTGACCCATTAATCGGCGGGACATACATGACAGTACGTTGATTTTGACTACTTAGGTATTTCCTCGCATGCTTACACCTCATGGTCGCAGCTCTTGAATACCTTCACCAATATGGGAGGAACTTGGCCAAAATGGTTCGTCCTGAAGGGTGAGTGCTCTCTTTTCTCCCTGGCTTCAGCTTGTTTGACCTTCCGGGTCCTCGTAGGCGTGGACCTTTTCAGTGTTGCGACTTGTCATGTAGAAAAGAGCGGATTAGAGCTTGCAGTTGATGGTTTGTTAAAGATTCCTTGATAGCAACTTTGCTTATTGATTTTCGTAGCTGCCGAATGTGTCTCGGACCACGGCAAGGCGTTGTGCAAGGAGATTAATGGCCAGTGCATCACGGAAACAGATGGCTATTACGTTGTGTCTGCGGTTTGCATGGCGTTCGGGGTCATCGTCCTTTTAGCGTTCATCATTCCAACTGCCCGAAAATTGCAAGGCATGTCGTCCTTGTCTCACTGATTTACTGTGTTATTCATTGCTCTCGCAGCATTACCTTCCTCGGTATGGCGAGTAAAATTGGATTAGTGGTTTCCGAAGCTAGATAATGTGAAACTAGATAGTGTAGTAAAGAACTCGTAATTGTATACTGCTTGAAGGTGGAGAAAGACCTGCCCTAACGCGGTTAAGGCCTGCGGGAATTTGGGGCAACTATTTTCCACGTGTGATTACAGTCCTCCGTCCCAAAGAATTTCACAGTTCGCTCTGAACACGCTTTATATCTCTTGTGCTAGCCACTCAACATTCACTGCAAAATGTCTACCACTACCATGCACTTTGGTCCCGAATGGATGCGCCCAAAACATCAGGCGATCTCGCGCACACCACAGCAACCACCCTCGCCACCGCCTCCCGTGAATCCGTCGCCACCTTCCGGCGTCTCTACATATTCCGCTCTCGTATCATCAGCTCCTCAGCCACAAGCTGAAAGCCAGGATGAGGTTCATCCTTTCAGATACTCTAAGGAAGAGTTATTGAAGATCTACAAAGACGGGGGAGGGAAGGGAGGGTTGGGTTTGGAAGTTGAACGTTGGGAGGGTGTTGTCCGGGAGTATGGAAGCGACCCAGTGGGACTACGGGAAATGGGGGAAGCAGAAAAAAAGGTCGGGCGTTGTCTCCGGGCTGTGCAATTATGTCGGACGTGTATTGAAAAAAGTGTCTTTAGCTCTTTGCCGGTCCCTTGAATTCTGATATTCGTAGACGTCAGTCCAGCGACTTCCTGTCGTTATCGACAGCAAACCTAGGTTCGGATAGATCCAGATTGAACCATACTTCACCCTCAGTCGGGAGTCCCATGAGGGAAAGGTTTGGGAATATAAAACGACGCGACAGTAATGCAGGTCAGATGATTCTTCACTTCCCAATCTTCTTCAATCACTTATTTCGCCCTATTCATCATCAGACTCTTCCAACCCAACTTTGCCTAGGAAGCACTCATTGTCGAGTTTACAGGCTCCTGTAATGTCCCCTCGCGAGATAGGCCTCCCATCGCCGCGCACCCGTGTCGGCTACACCCCCAGCTTCGACGGTGTGTTGAACGGAGGGGATTCGTGGGTGGCTAGACGGCGTGCATCCGAGGCGGCGCAGAAAGCTGGTGGGATCGCAAACTCTACAAGTCGTGGAGGGGACGGTGAAGATGTCAGCGAGAAGACGGAGGGTATCAAGGAAGAAGCGGAGGAAGAGAATAATGGAAGCGATCCTATCCACGATCCCCAGTCGACAACCCAAGATAATGGTTCTACTACTAGTAATGATCTTGGCGGTCTGCAGAGAGCGAAAGAAGTAGGCGGCATAACCAGCGGTATGGGCCAGTTGTCGCTGAATACGACCACCCCCAATGCTCTAGACATCGTTCAGAATCACTCGAGCATTGGGCCTCCGCCTGGTCTGACGGACCTTGGTAATGTTGAATGGTCGTATAAAGATCCCACCGGCACAGTGCAAGGTGTGTTCGCGTGAGCCGTTCAGGGCATCTGTGTTCTCTGACAGACTCTATACGAAGGTCCCTTCCGCGCGGATCTGATGCAGAAATGGTTTGACGATGGCTATTTCGCCTCCGACCTCCCAATGAAACGGACACACCTGGACACAACATGGTCAACTGTTGAACAGCTACTCAGGCGATGTGACTCAGATAGGATATTTCTCTCTCCTTTACACCCTATTCCACCTGGCTTGTCCCTGCGGAACGGTTCCCCGTCGCAATACAACACAGCTGATCAGAGTACCAATGGCCCCTATCAACCCGCTCCCATCAGATCACTGCGCACCTCCGCGCTAGAGTCTTATATTAGCACGGGGTCTAGTCATTCCGAGTCTCCTTCGTCATCGTTCGGTGGGGGTAGATTCGGTGACTCGTCCCCAGAACCCAATGCTTTTGGTGGCAGAGGTCCCAATAACCTATTCTACAATGGTGATCCGTCCGGAAGCGGTCGTGGGTCTGGCTTCCAAACAACGCCTGAAGTTCCGTCGTCCCTCACAGGCCGACGTGGCACGCATACGCAGTCTCCGGTTGATCCTTCATTGGGCCTAAGGTCAGGAGCGTTGGGGACGAACCCACCGGGCAGGACACCCGGTATTGATTCTTTTTCTTTCTCCGGACACGTCAACACCGTGCAAAGTTCTTGGGGAACCCCTTCGGGTGGTTTTGGCACAGGATATGAAGGAATCGGCCCCACACGCGACACCCACGATCACACCGGTTTGCAAAATTTCACGAACACTGGCCTGGGTATCAACTATGGAGGATTGCGTGCCTCCCAGGATCCTGGGACTGACCCTTTACATGCATCTGTAGTGAACCACCCCACCGGTCCTGAACACGCTCTAGGAGGGGCGGAAGAAAAACTGTATAGCCAGTATCCTGGGTTCAAGTTGGCTCCTGGCGCTGGCCATGAACCAGCTTTCTCTCGTTCCTCGACTCAGCACTTCAACATCCACCCCCAACAATTGCAGCAACATGCACCACTCCTCGATTCCATATATCCTCAGCAAGCCGGACTCTCAACCGTTCAGAATACTGTCTCGATTCAACAACCACCGTGGCCCGATACACGGGAAGCCGGAGGACGAAGAATAGGTCCCTTTGATAACCCTCAGCCCACAAGTAATAATACTGTTCCCCAGCCGATTTCAACCACCATACAGACCTCCCCTTGGGAACAAAACGCCCCATCTTTTTCGATTCCAGATGATGCTACACCTTGGGTTGTTACTTCGCATGGTGTTGTGGACAACGCCTGGGGAGAAATGGATGATATCACGAGTCCCACGGCTGACGCTCAACAAACCACCATGGATGTCACTGGCAGTCTAGCTGACCAAGCCGCCCCTAGCGCAGCTTCAACGCAGGCATTGCAGGAGATCGGGCCGGGACCACAACCCGTTGAGGCTACGGTGGTTCCTACACTCAATCCCGCAAACGCTCCCCCCGCTTCCGGGAGGACACGTAAACGGTCACAGAGTGCGCAAGCAAACAAGCAAACGACACCAACTCCTCAATCTGAAATAGTATCGCCGCGGCCTCCCGCGTCAAAACCCGCATGGCAAAAGGAGGATGAAACAAAGAGGACCATCAGCTTGCGTGAAATCCAAGAAGTAGAGGCAAGGAAGGCTGAAACAAAGAAGACTGCTGAGAGGGAACGAGAGCGTGCTGCTCGAGCCGCCGCCTCCATTGACAAAGACATTCAATCTTTCACTACTTCATGGGGTCTTCCCACCTCTCAAGCAGGTTCTCGTACCAACTCTCTACCTGTTAAGGAAACCGTTTCTCCCCCAACTCCTGCAACAGCCACCCCTGTTTGGATTGCAGCTCCAAAGACACCAGTAGCTAAGAAGACGATGAAGGAGATTCTAGAGGAAGAGGAAAAACGAAAGAAGATGGCTATCTCAGCTCCACAGACGACCGCTGCTGCGACTGTCGCCGCTACCCTCTCGCGACGCTTGCATCCAGAGTCCAGCCCGAAGGTACGTCACTTGCCTACTATTCAACGAGGATGGGTATGGACCGACAACCGATCGATAGCCTCCCGTTCCTCCATCATCTGGTGGAGCCTGGACTACGGTTGGACCAAGTGGTAAATCAACTGCGGCTCCTACTGCACCACCCTCACGACCCCCTGGTACTCCCTCCGTTGTCACTGGTGCTTCTCGTACCACCGGACCCCCCCCTTCCCGATCAACCCAGCCTTCTGTTGTGAAACCTACCCCTACACCCCTACCCCGCGCGGAAGACGTATCACCCTCGCATGAATTCCTGAACTGGCTGAATGGTTCTCTTAAGGGTTTGAACAGCTCTGTCAATGGTGAGTTCTAGTTCCCCTCTCCATGTAGCAGACTGACATGTCACCTACGACAGTGGAGGAAATCATGAACATGCTCCTATCCTTCCCTATCGATGCCGACGCTACCATACGCGAGATCATATCAGACCTTATTTATGCTAATAGCACGACTATGGACGGCAGACGCTTCGCGGACGATTTTACATCAAAACGCAAAGCTGACGCGATTGCACATGCGAAGAACAGCAGCGCGTCCAGAGGACCCGCGAAGCCTGTGTCTATTGCCGATGTGGTCAAGGCAGCACCGAAGGTCACTCAGCCAGAATGGGGATTTAAGGTCGTGAATAAGAAAAGGAGAGGAGGCAGGACTTGAAATTTGAATGGCGGATGTTGTGTTGACAGGTTAAGACGAAATTATCTACTACGCTCGTTCAGCAATGTACTAATTATGATCTGGAAATGACGACGTTCCTTTGTTATCTATTTCATAAGACGAGCGATGAAAGTCAAATTCCAGTGCTTCCGAAGACCCTCGCCATGACAAAGCGCATGTTTTTTTTACAACGTAAATTTAATTCGATGTTGGCTGACATACTTTTTATAAGCTCTTCTTTTTGTCGCACTTTATTTGAGTGTTACAAAATAAAAAAGCTTCAAACGCATTATATATTTCATGCTGCCGTAGAAGACAAGCCTTGCATTTCGTGTAAGCTAATAGAACAACCAGTATTGGTGTTATCCTTTACATATTCAGTTACCGCATCCGTAGGCAGTTTAATCTTCAAGTATTTTTGTCCCGACATTTTGCCTAGTTGTGCCAATATTATTCATAAGACCATATATAATACATCGGACAATAAACAACACCGACTGAGTTCCACGACTAATGTCCATTTCAAACAACAAGTGAAACAATTTCACTGGCTTGGGGCATCCACCTCAGACCAATCGCTTACAGTCGAATCAGCATCGATATCTTCATGTTTCGATAAAACATCTCCTTTGCTGGTCTCATTCTCCAGTAAAAATCCTTCAGCTACCGACTCGGATTCGAATCCTGAGACTGGGGGTCCGGTGCTGTTACCTACAAGCAAGGCCGCATTTGGGGCCGACGGTCGAATGGTAGCGGACAAGTCCGTCTGAGACGCTGGCGAGAAGGCCTGTGGCTCGGGAGGATAGGCAGGGGCGGGCTGTGGAGTCTGAGCTAATCCTGCTTCGTTTACAAGTGTCTCCTCAGATGCCCCACCCTCCGCAGGTTCAAGCTGGTGTCCTTTGGGCTGACTCTCCCGGACCAGAGGTATTGCAGAAACCGTGGGTTCCCCCAGGGTGGGTGTTGGACTTGAAGACTCCTCATCTGCGCCTGCCTCTTCAGAGGTGCTTGTGGGCTCGTTGCTGATAGGTCCTTCTGTTTCAGGTGCGCGCTCCTCTTGGATACGAGTGAGAACGACTGCCGCTGGATCGACGTGGAGAGGTTCCTTCAAAGTCTCCTCAATGTGTGTCTCTCGTAAATGCAGGGTCCCTCCGGTCGGTTGGGATGGAACGGGAACGGGAACGGGATCCGAAGACTCGGTTTTGTCGCCCTCGGTAGGTGCAGACAAGGGTACCGGGGTAGCTAAGCGCTCCGATGGCGCCTCCCTCGACATGGCGCTCCATCTCCCTTCAACTTCTTGCTCTAGTTCTTCAAGCGCCTGTTCTACCCTTGAGACCACCTCCTTCCTCTTCTTCCTCAACTCGTTGTTGCCGTGACTCTCGATAGAATCAAGTTGTGTCAGGAGATGACTCAGCGATTGCTCGTAGAAACGAACTGGCTGATTGCTAGCGGTATAGGTGAGGCGAGATATAGCAGATGTAGAATCGGTGCTGGGCGATGTAACGAATTCGAATCTTTTGGGGAGAACAAACTCGTTCTCGAGAGCATAAAAGCGGTTCTCGATGGACAGGATTCGGGTCATGGTCTCTTCAATATCTCCGGAGGAAGGCAGCTTCGGCTCCAGCTCAGCGGCTGGAGCCTCTTTCGACTTTCCTTTGACCGAAGGACTGGACTTGGAGGAAGTAGTCGTGGCTACATTGCTTTCCTGAGGTTTGGACGCCGGGCGGGCGGTAGCGGAGTTGTCCTCGAGGGAAGCAAGGAGAGCCTGAATAGTATCACGGACTTCGTTGGCATGCTCATTATTGAGACGTTTTTCGAGTTGCTCTTTCAGAGTTGCTTGGACGGGCTTTGATTGCGACACGGCTGAGGAAGGGACCTGCAAATAGCTGCTCAGCGAACGTTCACGTTGCCCTAAAGAGCGTTCCGTACCTTGTTCTCTTCCTTGTCTACGTGGACCAACGAGTCGAGGAGCTGGCGGAAGTCAACGACTTGGATCGAAGCCTTTGATGGGTTCAACGGGGTCTCTGTGGTATTTGAAGTAGATGCCTTCAAAGCAACCTCTGTTTTCATCTAAGGTCCATGTCAGAACGAATACTGTGAAACGTTGATAATGTCTATACCTTTGACATCTCGGTCCGTCCGGGACAGACATGCTGCTCGTCTTTCCTGGGTTCTTTGCGGGCATTGCTCGCCGGTGCAAGGAGGCCTAGTTGCTGGAAGAGGTCAACGGCTTGGGAAATTCTTTGTTGCTCTTTGTTGGACTCTTGTGGCGAGGACCTTCTCAATGTCTCAACCTGCCTTGCAGGCAAGCTGGCGGGCTGAGAACCATCGAACGGGAGCTGGACAACCAATTCAACAAGTCCCTCTTTAGGGTGTTGTGGCGAAACCATGCAGTGGCGGACGTCCGCAGCCTGAATGCGAGAGTCAACACATATAGGAACGAAATAGAATTAAAAAAAGTGGAGTTTACCTCGGTAGTGAAGAGCGGAGGTGACTCAGCTAGCCTTTGCCTCCACCTCTGTTCTTCCACGGCGAGCTGATATTCATGCTGCCTTCCCGCCCGTTCGCGCCTCAGCAACTCTATTTCCTCCTCCTCCCGGCGTCTCGCAGTAGATAGTCTCGACCTTTCGAGATCCTCTAGTGCTTTTTGCCTCCGATGCAAAGCTCCTAGCATCAACAAACGTTCCTCCTCTTCTACTTGACGTCTCAACAACTCCAAGCGATCGTCGTACGGACGGGGTACGGAGGTTCCAGGGTAAATGGAAGCATAAGTGTTTGGTTGGTAGAGACGAGACTGGCGAAGCTGGCCTAGACGAAGTTGCAAGAGCTCTTCTTCGCGTCGAACGGCTTCCTCAGCCAAGATGCGGGTCTCTGCAGCGCAGGATTCTGCAAGTGCATTGTAGTGGTAGTTGTGTCCAAATGGGGGCAGTGTAGGATAGAGATTGGATGAGTAGTACATGATTGTGGAAGGTGAGAGAGGTTGGGTGAGGCTGGAGGGGTTTATATACGCCATGATAAGACCGCGTCAGCTTGTACGCGCGTCGGCTGCCCGAGTCAGCGTCTCGACATATCACGAATTTTCTGGACATTGCCATATACGGCAAGTCGCGAGCTATATATGGCGTAACGTACAGCCACCCCGTCGGTGATGACAAATAAGATAATATATACAATTATTCAATACTGGAACTGGTAGATCTTCACGCTCTTCACCTCCCAGTCTGCCAGAGTCATTAGTAAGCATGGACATAAAAAACACAAAGAAAAAAAACACACAGGCTTCCTTGAACGCGGACCCGCTGTTTCTCACAAACGCTTCGCATGAGTCAAAGCCAGTCCGTTGGGCGCAGCTCTGTTCTTGTCCGGGAATACCGGCTGCGGACCAGACGCCACTAGCCCAGTCACCACTGTCACACAAGGTCAGGGAAAAGTCAAGTCAGTGGCCATATAAACACTAACCACAATGTCGTGTCAAAAATGGCGTGATGATTATTGAAATACTTGAAAGGATCACAGGATGCAGCGGGCCACCTTGCTTGGGCGGGTCCCCAGTTGTCCGGTTGCGGCTTTTCAGCAGCAATGTCGGGGGGCTCGGTCCCTGAGGGGAAGAAGTATACAGCAATACCAGTAGAGTCCCATTTCACTATTGCCAAAAGTCAGTCCGTGTCCAGTCCTGCACGTAAGGAATAAATAAAAAGACATACTCGCATAAATTCCTCCCCCATTCGCATTGAACCCGGCACCAAATGAACGACCTGATTGGGCTCGAATGCCACAGCCTTGGTTGCCAGTCGACAGGGCAGCACAGTCCGTCCCACCGATCACGTCGCCGGAGATAGCAAGAATGCCCCTGCCCTCACTCGCAAGCCTGCATCCAGGATCTGTATGTATCGTAGCTTGGTTGTTGGTGTAATCGTGGACCCCTTCCACGATATCAATCTCTCCTCCATGAGGCCAGTTGGGTCCATTTGTCCAAAATGCACTAGTTTTCATCAACAGAGTTCGGGTAAAACGGCCACTCAAAACTTACGGCCACGAGCCGCATCCAGTGGGCATGTGAGCGGAATCCATAATAACCAGTCCCCCGTTGAACCCAAACTGAGTCGTGATCCGAACACTCTTGCGAAAATTGTCCACCTTCTGCTGTGTGTCCACTCGCATGATCGCATTGCCACGGTCATTGATTGTTATCATGCCGCTCGACCACTGTGTCGTCTCATTAGGCTCTAGTAGGAACACGATATCAAGCAACTCACAGCAGCATCTTGGTCAAGGTAGTCAACAATACCTGATCCGCGAACCCCATTAAGCATTTTGAAAGGCCGCAACAATCACAAAAGACCCACCATGAGTGGGATCAGGTCCCGTGAAGAAATCCCAGCCTTGGAAAAAATTCTTCCCCGACTAAAATAAGGCATCAGTGATCACTCCACCAAACAATTAAAGAAAAAAAAAAAGAGCCGCACATAAGATTGCCTAAGTTTCCAAGGCGAATCCGGCATATTCGCAGTAGGAGTCGGCTTCCCATATTGTGCCGTCCCACTCTGTGTCGGGAGTCTCCCCGTGGATTGAGGCCTGCCATCGCTAACACTCGTCTGATTCCCTCCACCTGAGCTACCTCCTGACGAAGCTATCTTCCCTCCCCTTGGTTTGCAATATACCACATGTTTCTGCTTCTCTTCCTCCCTCGACACCAGCACACCCTCGAATGCAACCCGGAGATCTCGAGCGAGCTTCCGCGTGTGCCTTGCAGCCAACTTGTGTACCCTCTTGACTGGATGGCGGAAGGGGCCAGCGTCGGATGATGTTGGGTAGTTCGCGATGAGGAGGATGAGGGAGAGTGGGATTGACTTGAAGAGTCGCATAGTCTACACTCAGTGGTGGGTAGCCCTGGATTAGAGGAGAATAGATAAATCGATGGATATGAGAGTGGGAGAACGACTGCAAAGAGTTTCCCGTCCGATCGTGAAGTGAGGCAGAGCGTCAAAACCGTGTCGTCAAGCACCAGCAACGTGTGCTGGCAAAGGGGTGTCTAGTCGGAGTCGTGGGCGTAGGCACAACGAAGCCAAGCGGGTCCAAAAGAAGAAAGAAGTCAAGGCTCAGCCTCGTTACAAAATGAAACCAAATGTCAGTGGGAGGGAAAAAAGCAGGGAAGAAGGGCGAGGTGCGGACAAAAAGCCCGCCAGCGTTTTATCCAGAGACGGACAAACAATGCGAGGCAAACCATGTGTGGTACCTTCTTCCCATTTCCCCTTATGGCTCCTCCTATCCTCGCCCGACACACGAGGCTTCCCCCCCCCCCCAATCCTATCTCATGATCACCGCAGCCTTCTTCCCACCACAAGTCGAAACATCTTGGCCTGGCATGGGTGTCGAGTCGCCAGAGGGGACCTTGAAATTACTCGGGCGCTCCGATCGTTCTATTGTTCTCCCACCGGCATTCTGGGCATCCAATCTGGGAATGCCCCCTCATTCTATCCTTCCCCGTTCTCCTGCCGCACTTCGCAACAGACATTCGGAATTTGGTGGGGAACGTCTTTGTGTAGGACTGACAACAACACCACTCAAGGCCCAAGCACTCGGCAACGGTTTGCACAGCAACACAGCGCATTGTCTCCCCGTGTCTTTTTCATAAGCCCATTACAACATTCACCTTAATCCGCATGTCCCAAGAGAACCCCACCATCGGCCTGGGCTGTGTTGTCCCTTCATCATGGCACCTGCGCTTTTCACGATCGTAACATACCATCGGGCGTAGCTGTTTCATAGAACATCATCAAGAAGCCTCAAGGTCGTTAAGAATGCGTACGTATATACTGGGAAATGGCAATGGACAAGACGAATCCGTACCGAAACCGGCCGACAAAGACCAAGAAAAAACCAATAATAATATAGGTCATAGAAAGGGTGTATAGCCGAGAATAAATGACGAAAACATACGCTATACTCATCGCTGGCCGAAAAGCGGGGGTCAAGGGCCAAGAGGAAACAAACGTCCATGTAAATCTACCGTGCATCTGGAAGTCCGGCCGGAGAGTAAAAACTAGCGGTGGGAACCAGGAGCGAAGGCTTCCCTCACGCTCCGCCTCAGCTCCTCGTGATCTCTTTGGGAACTTCCAATTGATGATCCGGGTTGTGCATGGGATCCTCCAATGCTGGAAGAGACAAAGCCCTCATCTCCCTCCACAAAGTCCAGAATTCGGCGAGAAAGAAGGATGATCTCTTGTTGCCCCTCGGAAATCAGAGCCTCAGCCTCTTGTTGGGACTGGGTTTGTGAATGGTGGGAGTGAGGAGTGCCAACAGATGAGGCTGGAGTGGACGCTCTGGAGTGGGAAAGAGCGCGGACGTAAGGAATGACCTTGTTGGAATTTCGAATATTGGTGATGAGCTGGGGATCTGGGAGTAAAGAGTGTTTAGTTACTGTCCATCATATCAAACAACGAATACATGCCTCCGGACTCAAGGAGCTGGACTATTGTCCAGACTGCGATATGTTGGAAGGTACCGTCAGGGCTCGTCAAGAATCGATGTAGGTAGTCGTGCATGCCACCTTCAGGCTTCTCCCATACATCATTGAAGTGGGCGTAGTCATCATTCGCAACTCGGTTGTCCTTTGATGACAAGTTGCCAATGGCAGCGGCAGCATTCCCTTGAACTTCAGAACTCGAGGAGTTTGTCAGTGGGATCAAAATCTCTAGAACGCCCATCTCCAGCAGCTGACTCTTGAGCTCATCTAATGAAAAAGTGAGTGTTGTTGGAAATGCAACTCTGACAATGCTTACCGCTCAGCGCGAGCACGGCAACACATGCAGTCATTTCACTTTGCACGTTGACCGGTACATCAAGGACGAGTTCCTTGATGGTCTGAATTGCACCTGCCTTGACGATCGCTCCCTTGTTTTTTTCTGAGCTTGCAGCGAGGTTGCGCAAGGTCGAGATAGCGTGGCACTGAACTTCTTCGTTTTCCTTGAAGGAAAGCAAGTTGATCAGTGGTTGCAAGAATCCTGACTCAATGATAGGTGACTCGTTTTGGGGATGGATCGAGACGTTGCGAACACAAGCAGCCGATGATAGGATAAGAGGCAAATAAGTGGACTGTAATAGTCGAAGGAGAGACTGTAATCCGTCGTACTTGACAATTTCAAGTTGGTACTTCTCTGTGGACGAGGTCAAACTAGGGCTCTACGCAACAACCTTAAGCTTACCATCGCTTGCCAAATTGCGGAGAGCGAGTGCAGCCTGACATTGGACCTTCAAACTTGGGCTGTCCATTAGCTGCACGAGGCTGCTGATGAGTTTGGGCTCGCTTTGTGCAAGTTTCTTCCGATTTACGGCTGAGATAAGGGCGTTCAGCAAACGAATGCAAAATGGAAAAGTTAAACCTGCCATCGACAGCGATATTGCTCAACGCTGTCGTGCAATAATACTGCACGTCAGTGTCTGGTGAATTGAGGAGGCTGACAAGGACTGGGATGGCGCCGGCGTTGACCAATTGCTGCCGGTTTTCATCTAAATGTCGGACGTCAGCAATGCCAACAAAACTTGTGACAAAGACTTGCCTGAATGGGTCATATTCAATAGTGCACCGGTTGCATTCCTTTGCACTCGCATATCTTTGGAACGTGCGAGGCGAGTAAGAGGAACCAATGCCCCCGACTTGGCTATTTTGGATTTATTGTCATCTGACAACTATTGAGCGAGCAACGCGGGCAATGTGGGACAAGGTAATCACCGTGTGTTGCCAAATTCGTCACACAGCCGACGGCGTTGCACTGTACCTCAACATTGGGACTCAACATCTGGCGTATCAACGGTTCCAGCCCGCCAAGCTTGACAATGAGAAGCTTGTTATCGGCTACAGAACGGTTAGTGTCTCAGATCTTCGAAACTTCTGACTGCTCACTATTCACAGCCAGATTCCCAAGAGCAGCACTCGCAGCCCTCTGTACCTCCGCATCATGGCTGCTCAAGAGGAAGAGAATGGGGTCCAAAGTGTCTCTGCCGACAGGACGAACTTCCTTCTCTGTGATTTCGGCAAAGGCAAGAGCTGCACTACGTTGGAGGTCGACATTATCGGAGAAAGAAAGTGTTGTGAGTGCGGAGAGTGGATCGCCTGAGAAGAAGTTGGTTGTGGCGCGGTCTGCGAGAGTGAGTTGGAATGCAAAGCGAGCTAAGACGATGAACGTACTTTCGAGGTATTGCAGCAAATCAGCCACCGCCTCTCTCTCGTTCTCCAAAAGTAATGGCTCGTATTGTTGCGACCTGCGCCCCTGGACTATGAGGGTGTGAGTATTTGGAATGACATTCCGAGTGACCTGGACATACAACACCATTCACAGCAGCTGGTGACGTTTCCCATTCGTACGTTGTTTCTGCGAGCGGGTGGAAACTGGGGGGGAACGAGGGCAACAGGATGAGGTTACGTGCTTGAAACCAAACCAAACCAAGAAGCACAAGTCCACCTGAAGGCCCTGCGCCTGTGGGAATTTTACGGACTGCCCCGATCTCTTGTCCAATCACGTGCCCTCTTGAATTTGTGCTCTTTGGGACCGCTGCTGCACCACGCCAGGTCCTCCTAGCCCTATTACCACTCATCTCTGCACAATGGCATTTTTTCCGGGTGTGAGAGGGCACTCATGAACGCTTGTGTTTGGCTTGGCAAAAGATGCCTAACGCCATTGGGGCATCGTGTGACTCCTTTCAATCAACATAAATATTGCCAATGCATGTTCTACCTCCGCTCCATTTCCTGGCGTAGCAAGGCTCTCTTTGACTGTTTGAGACAACAGTCTACCATGTCACTTCGGAATATTCCTGTCAACAAAATTTCAATCCCTCCGAAATTTACCATTGAGCTAACAGATGTGGAAGATCGTGTCTGTAAGCTACTCGATGACTACGTAAAGGAAACCCAGCAGGACAGCTCTTCGGGGACAACATGTAGAATTGCAGGAGGATGGGTTCGTGACAAGGTTAACCCAATATCTGAAATTCCCTATATGACGACAACTCAGTCCTATGAAATAGCTGCTTGGTTCTCAGAGCAATGATATCGACATTGCTCTCAGCAACACGATGGGCCTCGCCTTTGCCCAAGGTCTGGCAGCATACGCAGACGAAAAGGGCATAGAAATAGGTACCATCAGCAAAATTGCACAGAATCCTGAGCAGTCGAAGCATCTTGAGACTGCTACATTCAAAGTTTTTGGCCTCGACATCGATCTCGTCAACCTCCGTAGCGAAGAATATGCAAGCGACAGTCGTATCCCGACAGACGTGGTGCGTCTATCGCAACGAACTGAACCAGGCTGTTTTAACACGTCCAGAACGTCAGTCTTTTGGTACTCCATCGCAGGACGCCTTGCGGAGAGATATCACCATTAATGCGCTATTCTACAACGTGCATTCCCGCGCTGTAGAAGATTTCACCGAAAAAGTATCACAAGTCACTTTTCAACATATGCAACCAATTCAAAGACATTCTTAGGGACTTGAAGATCTCCGGAATGGCATTATAAGGACACCGTTACCCCCACGCGAAACCTTCCTCGATGACCCGCTTCGGGTCCTAAGATGCATACGATTTGCAAGCCGTTTTGGTTTCAATGCGGTTCCTGAAATTGCAGAAGCCGCCAAAGATCCTGATATCCAGGTGAGTCCTGCAATCTCACCACTAGTCCTTGAGGCTTAATGGTGCAAAGAGAGCTATCGTGGGTAAGGTGGCTCGTGAACGAATAGGTGAAGAGTTCGCGAAAATGATCAAAGGTGATCTACATTTCGTTGCAAAATCTCCGTACACTGATCATGAATCAGGACCCGACCCACGACGTTCCATTGAACTCATTTACAACTTGTCCCTCTACGATCCTGTATTCTTCACAATACCGGAACATTTGTCTTCCACCCTGTCGGGAATCCCGGCCTCCCCTAGTACTGCCATAGCTGCGGCGTCACTACTACGTTGTCTACTCCAAGGTCATGAAAGCAACATTGACCCTGGTCTACCAAAACTTGACCCTTTGTATCGCGAAGCCATGAGAAATGACTCAACTTGTCCTTCTCGTCTCTACCTGGCTGCCGCGCTCACTCCATATCGGGGGATAACTTACCGTGATAAGAAAAACAGGGAGCTCCCGCTGATAGAGCTCATCATTCGTGAATCTCTGAAGTTGGGTACGCAGAACCATTTCTCGGATGGTGTACCACAGCTTTTTGCTGCATGTGATCTCATAACACCTGCTGTCGCTCAACCAAGCAAATTACATCCCTCGTCAGAACGTGTCGGAATCGGTATGGTTGGTTTGACATTTGGACGAGTTTCGCCTAATCGGAATCTAGGTTGTTTGATCCGCCAGAAATCAATACACAATTCAGTCACGGGTTCCCATTGGACAAGCTCATTCTTGTTCTCACTCGTGCAAGAACTCACGTACCATTACCATGTCGAGGATGATGCATTAGATGGTTAGTAGCTCCGGATGGCTTTACAGTTGTGCGGCTCATCACATTCCCAGTCGGACAAGCTTCTGAAATCATCAAGAAATACAACAGTTTTGCAGAGAAAATAGAACACCTTGGATTGCGACAAGCGGGTGATATGAAGCCTCTTCTTGATGTACGTATTTTGAGATTCATCAGAGCTCGGTTGAGCCTTACATACATGCTTCATTTCCAGGGTCGGCAGATTGTTGCAGCCCTCGAGGCCGGTCCTGGTGCATGGGTTCGACAAGCGCTCAATAAAGTAATAGAATGGCAGCTGGAACACCCGGAAGGTACAAAGGAGGAATGTACTCAGTGGCTTCGAGAACAACAACAAGCAGGGTATGTAGAAGCTGGTAGCACGGACCCCGAACCCACTAGCAAGCGGCCGCGGACTAAGAAGGGAGACGATCTCTAGTTCATGTTTTGTATTCCAGCAACCCGAGTAGTGCATAATGTGTTTTTGACCGGGATTCTCGGCTTCATAAAGACTTATTTACACTATCTGGCGACGCACGGCGATCGTCGTCATTGTGTTCCCTAGCGCGCACAGCGGCTCCTGCCTTTCGCCGTTTTGACCCATCAATCATGTCACTGTGATTCGTTAAGCAAGCCCAAAGCCAGATGGAACGGAGGCATACCGTCTCTTGATTGCGTCTCGACGACCAATATTCCGTGCGTTATTGACAATATCCGGACGCTTAATCTTTCCCATGGCCCTGCGCTTCATCTTGGAGGGTTTGGGAAGTTTAATGATCCAGTCTGGCACAGACTGGCCGGACTGCAATATGACATTGGCAATACTATGGGATACTTCTTATCAGTCGTCCGCCTGATGGAATCAGAAAAGGTAGCGCACGATTTGAGAAATGGCGCATCATCGTCAGTAAAGAATGTGATCGCTTTTCCTTCCCGACCGGCACGACCGGTACGACCTACGAGATCCGTCAGTACACACTTATATACTTCAAAAAGCGCATCCCACCAATGCGGTGTACATAGCTTTGTACACTGGTCGGAAAATCGTAATTGATAACCTCCCTTACACCCTTGAAGTCCATTCCGCGAGCCATGACCTCCGTGCTGACCAATATCCAGCTCTGACCTTGCCGCATCCGGCTGACAGCGTCATCACGCTCCTTTTTGGTCATACCAGCATGCAAGCAGTCAACATTGGGCACCCCGTTCAAAGTTATTTCTTCTGCCAGGGATGATGCGCGAGATTGCGTTGAGGTGAAGATCAGGATGGGAGGATTGTACGGTTGTGAAAGATACGTGAGGAGGCTAGGCAGTTTGGACTGATCGTCGGCAACGTATGTTAGACTTTGTTGGATAAGGGGAAGAGGGGTGTCTCTGCAATATGAATCCTTGAGCGTGATGTGTACGCACGTTAATGAGCTCGATAAACGTACTTGAGACCGACGACAATACGTATTGGGTCCCGTAACATTTCCATCGCAATTTTCTCGACGCCAGCTGGGAGGGTGGCACTAAATACGGCTTTCTGGACATTGGGATGAGTGCAGGCTGCTATGATCTCTTGGAATTTGGGACAAGAATTCGGTGTCGAGGAGCCGATCAGCTTCGTCAAGTATGAGGTGACGAACACTGTTGAGACTTGGATAAGCCGTACACGCCAACTTTAAGTCTAGACTCACTTTCTTAGGTCAAGAGTCCCGGCTTGTAATGAGGCGACGAGACGAAGTGGGGTGCTGATGATGATATCTGGTGCAATGAGAATCGGAACAAAAATCTTCGGAGGTCTGACCCACCAACTCTGTCCCGGACATTTTTGTCTGCTAGAGTGCTTGCCGTCGCCTTGCTGAATAGAATGATCCGCCACTTCCGACCCTGTGCAAGCTTCAAGCACTCGTTATGAATTTGATGTGCAAGTTCTCGGGTGGGTGCCATCACCAATGCTCGTGCTCCTAGCTCCGTTTCATTCTTTGCACTTGAGATGGGTGCTCGCATGGCGGCCATTATGGGAAATAAGTAAGATAATGTTTTTCCGGTGCCAGTTGGGGAGATAGCGGCAAGGTCTCGGGTCTAATAGCTGCTATCAACAATGTCATGCTGGGCGATGTTCAAGACGAACTTTTAGTAGTACTGGTATGGCATGGGATTGTATACTCGTTGGGTGCCTATAGCCATTCTCTGCTAGGTTTTGGAAGAATTGCGAAGGGATGTGACCCTGGGCACGAAGGCTTTCAAATGTCTCGATGGAATCGGGGATGCTATCGCCTTTAGCAGTGACTCTGTGCTTGGTGGGTGGTATTTCTGAGTCCAGGACCGGTTCTTCTATTCTCTCACCCAATATATCCTCTTCGCTTACTCTGCGTCGTTTGATGTGCGTTTGGTCGGAATTGTGTTGGATTTTCCGCTTCCCAGTGCCATTCTGGGCATACTTAAAAAAATCTAGTTCTCCGGGTAGTTCTCCTGTAGCCGACCCCCGTGTTGAGGACCTGGCTTTCTAACCGAAAATCGAAAGTAAGCTCTTTGGATGGAGACTCCGCTCTGATGAAAGACACACAGTAAACAGACGGACGTCCTTCTCATATTTGATTTTGTTAAACTTGACCCCACCGCTTGATAATAGTTGGAAGGCTTCCATTGTTTCGGGTGCAAGGAGCAAGAATTAAAAAGCCTCAGTGATTTGCTTTGATTACGTAATAACGAGCACATATGACATTCATAGTGACACGTGATAAAATGAATGAGAGTCTTGTTTCTCGAAATGATACTCGAAGCAGCCACTCGCGGACCGCATTCCTGTCCTGATATTTTTGATAAACACTGTTCCGGAAAACCTCCTAGGGTGTACCAACGAAGCAACATATCTCGTGCGCGGCATACAGGTCCTGGTACATATGGTCGGAATCAGGCTTAGTAGCGCTACATCTAGCACAACTACTGCTTCAAAATCAGCCCCAAGCGGCCCGGGAATAACTTTGCGCTGATGCCAGTGACCTGCAGCGTCCAGTACTTCTGCTTTATGATTGTATTCCACCTGACTACATCCCATGAGCGTACCAAACTTCTATTCCCGGAGTTGGTCCGTCCCAGTTATCGCGTGCTCCTGGCTTGGTAAACACACGGACGTTCCTTGACACTATTTAATCTCGAGCTCTGGGAAGTGGCGGCAAAACTGAAGATGCAGCTCAAGTCATCCTTATTCATTGCTACCGTCTGCAGCTGTTCGCGCGTATAGTGCAGTCATCGTACCCGGTGCCACATGGACCGACACAAGTGGTAATGTTATTCAGGCTCATGGCGGGGGCTTCCTAAAGGTATGCGTTTGACCAGCATTCTGGGCGAACATGGCTGAATCTTAATCCAAAGGTCGGATCGACCTTCTATTGGTTCGGTGAAGACAAGTCACACAACAGCGGTTTGTTCAAGGCTGTCTCTTGTTATTCGGTATGTACTGTACAAGTGTCGCCTTGTCAGTGAACTGGGTGTCCTGATCATTATGCCAGTCTTCAGACCTTGCTTCATGGACTCGTCACAACGATGCATTGACTCCCATTTCGGGGACTATGATTTCAACATCCAATATTGTTGAGAGGCCAAAAGGTCCGTTGCGTTTGGTTGTTTCTCATTACCTGAAACCCTTACACGTACCCACCGCTGCAGTGGTATTCAACAAGTCTGTTAGTTCATCCTACGCACCCTCTTTGGCCCCCTCCATTGATCCAGTTGACTGATGCAGACAAATCAATATGTGATGTGGTTCCACTCTGACACTTCCAAGTGAGTTACTGTCAGTGACCTGAATTATCTTAGATTAACTTGAACAGTTATGGAGCTGCTGAAGTTGGTGTGGCTACGGCATCCACCCCGTGCGGCCCGTATACGTATAGGTCGAGCTTCAAACCTCTCGGAGCCGATTCCAGAGATATGGGACTCTATCAAGATGGTAAGCGCAGATCTTGTCAACTCATCGGTGTTGTGAACTGACCAGAACCTAGATGATGGTACGAACACTTTAATCCTTTTTCTCGCATGTTGTGACTACTTTACTGCACCCTTAGCCGCACAGACTGTCTACCTGCTTTACGCTTCGGACAATAATCAGAACTTCAAGATTTCGAGATTAGATTCCAGTTATCTCAACATTGTTTCTCAAGTCAGTGTCCTGCCTGGTAAGTGACACATGTCTGGTGGTGTCTGTTCTAAACTGCCCGATAGGATCCACACTCGAGTCGCCTGGTATCATTAAACGCAACGGGGTGAGCTTGGTTCTTGAGCTTCGAGAGTTTTGATTCACAAATAAAAGTTATACTACCTGTTTGCGTCCCACACTACCGGATGGGACCCCAACCCAAACAAGTTCTTCTCCGCTAGTGTAGGAGCTCTCACCATGCGTCACTGAAACATCACACTCAAACATCTCGTAGTCGCTTTCCGGTCCTTGGTCTTCACAAGCTGACATTGCACCGCCGGCTACTCGCACATATTTTTCGCAGAATGCCTTTGACATGCCTCTCAACTCGAACCTTGCCATTTATATGGGTGATCGTTGGAGACCGTCCTTGTTGGGCAGCAGCCGGTACATGTGGTTCCCGATGACCTGGAGCTCGGGTTCTCCTCAGGTTGTGGCTGCTGATGTGTGGAGTCTTAACCTCGCTGCCGGCACTTTCACTGCTGCGACTGGTACTGCTTACGAGGCCGAGGCTGGGACTATCGGCGGGTCCGCACAGGCTTCTGTCTGGTACATCGTTCTCCGGTGGGCGTGCCATTGGATGGCTCGGTGAGCTTGGAGTACTTCGTCAACCGAGAAATAATTTTTAACTTGGCGGGTCAAGGTAATGGTGGGACTGTCACCATTAACAATGTCCAGGGCATTGGGGCAGCACAATGGGTGTCCTTGCACTATGCCAATGGTAGTGCTGTCCGATTGCGATCTTAAATCCTTGATTTACAATTCTCGCAGGTGACTCTAGCTGGAGAAACACCACTATCAGGTGAGCGGAATAAATATGGCATGACCAACTAGACGGCCTGGGTCCTCATGGATCTGCTAATGCACAGTGTCAACGGCGGTCCATCGGTTGTTATCGATCAGCCTAACACTGGCGGTGGCAGCGTTATCCTTTCTGTGCCTGTTAAACTTAATTTAAGAAGTGGAGCCAATTCTATCACCTTTTCGGCAAACCAGAATAGTGAGCCATCGCATGTTCTTATCGCATTAAGAGTAACTCACAAGCTCTTCAGGTTTCGCTGCTGACTTGGATAGGATTATTGTGTATACGGCCACTTAGCAGCGTACTCGCACTCGGAGACAAAGAGACCACGGAGATAATTGCAGCCAGTCTATTGATGCCTTGTCATAAATATAACATCTCAGCTAGGATACTACAAATGTGAAAGGATGACTCTTGTGAATTGGTAATCAGCAAGTCCCCAAGATGACGAAGGGTAAATGTGGGCTCTATAGATCTAAACATATCCTCTACCTTCTATGCCGTCGCAAAATATCTATGAAGTTGCCTGTTTCCACGCGCTCTTGAGTTGCTGTCGCCAGAATACAATTAGTTCAGGTGGTAAGTGGGTGGAGGAGCACCAACCTCAAAGAAGACAAACAAGAGGATGGTATTCGGTGTCAAACGAATGAAAGCTGGCGTCCAGCCCTTGAAAAGGAACATGGCGCCTTCCTCACGGAAGGAAAGAATGAGGACTTGGGAGGCAGATGTTTTACAAGACTAAATAGCACAGAATGAGCCAAAGTCAAGGACAAATGGACATAGCTTACTGCAGCCATCACTCGCGACCTGAGAACATCCGCAGGTGAACAAACAGCTAGGCACACTGTGAACGCGCGATTACTGCCAGAAGAACATGTTACAAACTAGTTGCGACAGTGCCGGCGAGGCCACTTGCAAGGAAGTGTGTTATGAGATTATCTTGGAGCTTGTAGTCAACAATAGGCGTTGTTCTATGAAGTAACTTGTTCTTGAAGAAGTCGTAACTGTTTAGTGTATGAGCGGCGCGCCGAATAAAAAAGCAGGAGAAGCATACGAGCAGACTTGTGAAGCCTATGGGTATCATTCTATAAGCGCCATTTACCACAACAAGGGTATACGAACTCACGTTCATCAGTACTGCTCTCATCTGCGCAGCACTCAGCCCCAGAATCTATTCATTCAAACCCTCACGTACTGTGTTGGTACCAAGCCCTCTGCCCAGACCACGAACACCCTCACTCTTGATAAGGTTGAATAGGCCCGAGATCGCATTTGAGTAATTATACTGTTTGTCGGGCGGGCGGATCGAGTCGCTCGTCATTCGCACCAAAGTAATGTCTATTTCGTTCGTTAGTTAGCGTTATGAACCGGGGTTGCTATGATGTACCCGCGGGATTGCCTGCGATTCCACCGAGTCCGCCGGCAAAGCTGGCTGCAAGAAGCAGCTGGAGGGTTGAGGGTCGACCGTCTTGGGAGAGGTACTCTTTGATCTTCTCGTAACTACCCAGTCGCACGAGGGAATAGGACATTTGTCGCATGAGAGATGCGGTCAGTCCTGCGTAGAGGCTGCGAAAGCCAGACTGAGAAATGGAGGAACGGATGACAGAAATCGTCGAAGGTCGTTTGGAGCCAGAGGTGGGCTCCAGAGTCTGCATTCGTCTGTGGCGAGTTTATTGAGCAGTCAAAAAACAGGGGTAGTAGAGGAACCAACACTTTAACAACGTCAAGTGGGTGGGTACACGAAGCAGCCACTGTTCAATGTTGTGTTGATTGGTAAGTGCTATTATCGAAATAACGAGGTCGGACGTACTTGAAGCAGCAACTCCTAGAGGAAACGCATAACGGTAAGCGTTATTCGGAGTACTTATCTGAACAGGGCAGGCTAACCTCCGAGCCTAGAGATTAACGAGAAGTCAGGATGAGTTATCTGTACTTTTTGTTTTCGCAAACATACCAGAATGGATAGCTAGTGGGCATGTCAATAGGACTTGTCCTCTTTGTAGGGGGTCCCCGAGAAGAAATGCTCGCCCAAGTTGCGGCTTTTTAAGACCTTTCAGGATATATGAACGCTGCGTGCCAGAAATGGTAGTCGCCTGAAAAAATCTCTACGTGATGTGATCTCGGTGTTTTCGGACTTCTCCTGCTTGGGTGGCCGAAAGCTTAACCTCAGGTCTTCGCGCTCAACGGATGCATCTTCCATGGATAGCGTGGAATTCGCGGCAAATGGGCAGCCTGTTAAGTATTTCACTGGTGTTTCAACGCGTGCGGGCTACCGGCCACTGAGCTGCGGCGCTTCTCAACCTTAGTGCTCCTACACCAATTATCGGACAACCCATGCCCTCGCAAAAGAATTCCAAAAATCATGTATCATTACAAGTATCGTACCAAGATCGCAACAACGGCAGGTAAACAAAGAGAAACATTTTACGAAGTCACTATACCAGCATGAGTTTCCTACCCCCCACCATGAGTTTGAGTACGTACTGTAACTGGCTGGGTCGATGTGATCAGGAAGTTCTGGGACTGCAACTTCGAATCGAGACTGAATTGCAGCCATCACCTGCTGATCACTATCTGATGCTACAAAAGTGATGGCAAGACCCTTCGTGCCGAAACGACCCGCACGGCTAAAGATATACATCAGGATCAATGTTTACATTTTTGTTTGAGCCCAACGTACCCAACACGGTGCAAATAACTATCAGCATCGGGAGGACAATCATAGTTGACCACGATGTTAACGCGCTCCACATCGATACCGCGCCCGAAAATATCAGTCGCAACAAGTATACGCTTCTCAAAAGCCTTGAAAGCAGTATAGCGATTAATTCTTGTTACCTATATGTCAGTCAGGGTCCGCTCTATGATAGAGGTCACACACCGTTCTTCCTGCGCAAGGCCCGAGTGGATGGAAATACTGGGGAAATTACAGGACACGAGCAACTTGTCCAATTCAATGCAACGAGCAACAGACTTCACGAAGATCACGACCTAGACACTGTCTTAGGTTGGTTTACCCATAAGTCATTAAGATATCTTACTTGATTGAACTCGAGGGTATCGAGTAGTTCGTTGAGTTTCCTATTCTTTTGCACTTCCTCTAACTTCACATAGTGTTGCTGTAAGCCATGAAGAGTCAACTTGGTCTCGTCATCCACAAAGATCTCCAGAGGCTAGGACCATCAAGGTAAGGAAGGGGCAGTGAACTCAGGTGGAATTGTCCGGCTTACATTAGCCATGAACTTCTTGCAAGTCACGCGGATTTCCTTCGCTAAAGTTGCGCTAAACATCATCACTTGCTTGTGGTGAGGAGTCGCCCGGAATATCTCTTGAACGTCGCGGCGCATGTCTGGTGAGCGATGTCGCAATTAGATGATCTGGTCGATACGCAGTTGCAAGCAAAGTAAAAAGGAGAAGAACCAAAGCAGCCAAAAGTTGCACCAAATGGAAGGGTTCTACAGCGGTGAATGGGAAGGTAGTCTCGGCTGTTGCTCCGTATTCTCGCGTCCCCCTGTCAATCTTCCGCGTTTCCGAAAACGACACATTCGAACGCGATGGGACTTGCTGTCCTGCGCGATATGCACCCTCCAGGACAACCGAACCCATTATGCAGCTTCGATAAACGATGCCCTTAGGTGGCGATGGCAAGCCCGAGCGGCATCGGGTACAACCCAATGGCCGGTGCGGTGGACGAACGAAACGGATGTGCCAAACTCCAAACTCGCAAGACTAACCAAGCTGTTCAAGCATTTTGTCGCACTCGTCAAGAACGAAATGCTTGACGTTTTTGGCATCCAAAACTTTATCGCGGGCAAGTGCGTTGAGTCGACCAGGTGTGGCTACGATGATGTGAGGGCATTTGCTCTTGTCACGAAGGATTTCGGCATCTTTGGCGACGGGGGTACCACCGTAGAAAGTGGTGACACGGACATCGGGCATATACTTGGCAAAGCGAGTGTACTCGTTTTTTATCTGGAAGGCGAGTTCACGGGTGTGGCAGAGGACAATAACTGAAACTTCGCCATTGACGGGCTCCAACTGCTGGAGGGTCGCGAGGACGAAGACTGCTGTTTTTCCGTGACCTGATTTTGCCTGACAAAGGACATCCATTCCCAGGACAGCCTGGGGAATGCATTCTTGTTGAACTGCAGGAGACTGCAGCTAAGTAGAGTTCTTTGGCGGTGATGAAAGGTGATTACCTTCTGATGGGTGTTCAAACCCAAGGTCGCTAATAGCACGTAGCAATTCTGGCTTCAGTAGGAAGTCTCTGCGAACACGTGTGAATTGCCGAAAAAAATTATATACTGCGGTATTCCCTTACTTAAAGCCCGTAGAATGGATGCCAGAAAATGTTTTCTTGTCCTTGTCACCTGCACTCACACCAGTTCCTACACCACCATTTGCAGGTGGTGCTCCACTGGTTACAATGTCGTGCTCGTCCTCGTAATCGATGAGGTCTTCGTTGTCGTGTGCACTCATTATCGGAGAGATGAAAAGAGGAGGCCACGGGCAGAGAGAAAGGTGAAAAGGAGAAAGAGAAGGTGGAGCAAAAGTCGCGTCGTGATTTGTCATACAAGCTGTAGCCAAACAAGAACAGCACACCGCACGGGCCACGCCCGTGAGCGGAACTTCCCGAAAGGGAAGCGAGCGCAGGTCTTTATGACGTCAATGTTTGCGACACCTGTTAGATAGATGTCCGTGTTTGCGAGCCCCGTGGGTGCCATACCTTCCACCCAACAGTTTCTGGCTTTTCTGAGGCCGGTATGATGCGTCGCAAACTCGGCCAACCCACCTTGCCCAACGTATATTTCAGGGATGGTGTATTGTCTATTCCTGGCTACACGTTTGAAAAAGTGTGTATCCCCCTCTTCCGTCTTCATTGTCAACCAACAGCCTTCGCATTAGGCTGCTCCATGGCATGACACCGGTGGCATGTCGGTCCTTGCAGAGGGAAATAGTCTGAAGGATGGTTCAAATGTCCTTGCAAAGATTGCCCCTGCACAGTCAAACGGCTCGATGTGTTTGGAAAGGGAGGCTCATATGTATGACTGTTCACAAACATTGGTGGTTCAGCGCTCTCATACCACGATAGTCTTGGAAAATTATCTGGCACTCCTGATGGAAATAGCACTGCGTTGCAGATGCTTGACTATCTAAAGATTCCACAGGAGCATGGCGACTGTGTTGTGCTCCTTTTGGCTCACCCTAGCACTAATTTACTTGGACGGTACCTACCCGCGCACAAAGTGAACGATCTGCTACTCGTTGAGCCTGTGCGCATCCGAACAAAAACTCCGTTTGGAGACCAGGTGATGGCGGGTTTCGAGGAGACGGGAGAGATGGAGGGATATGATATAATGGACCTCGCTTCGTTTCTCGAGTGAGTGGCACAGCTGTACCTTTAGCGCGACCGCTGATGAGACCTCAAGATTTTCCATCCAGAGTACGCATTGCTTAGAGATCCTGCACAAGTGAGTGTCACATCTAGCATCGGCGTCCTCAAGACTTAATACAAATTCTATCAGAAATGGCATCGTCCACAGAGAGGGTGAGGCAACACTTTTTGTCACCCAAAATGGCCACTAACATCGAGGGTACCGCAGTTCGCGGCAATGCGTTCCATCTTAATACCCACTCGGGATCTGTACGTTTCGCACACTTTGGAAATCGTGCGATTTCATTGGAGAATTTTGGGTCTCCTTCATTACTCGTACTGCAAACAAATGAGGAAGGCGAGAAATTGAAGGTTAAAGAAGCACTTTGCTATCTTGCTCCCGAGCAGACAGGGAGTATCGAGACTATGACTCAGGATCACAGGACGGATCTTTACTCCCTCGGGATTCTATTCTGGACCCTACTGGTCGGACGCGGTCAAATGCCCTTTGAGGGAGGACCGCTTGAGTTGCTGCATGCCATTGTACAAAAGCGCCCTATGCCTGTCCACGAAGTCCGCCGGGACATCCCGCAGGTTCTTGCCAACATTGTTGACAAGGTACTTTGTCCTCCTTCCGTCCCCATGCCACCTCGTGATTCTAAATATGTCTGAGAAGTTGTTGGCCAAGAGCCCCGACGCACGGTACCAAAGTGCGCATGGCCTCAAAACCGATCTTTTGGAATGCCAAAGGAGATTATTAGCGACGATTCTGTCTCCCGCGGAGCAGCAGCACGAGGTACGAGGATGGTATATCGTTGCCTTCTTTGTGAGGGCTTGTTCATCACTTTGTGATAGCTTATCCCCCTTTTCGACATTGCGTCGGAAGATCGCTTTATGGTGAATGAACCTTTACACTACTGTTTATGTTCGGGCAACAACTCAAACGTCTTTGTCCCAAGGAATTTACAATTCCTATTTCGTTGGTTGGTGGCTGTTGTGCAGTTCCAGTAGACAGGCTTCTTATGAAGGTTTTAGTTTGGGCGAGACAAGGAACTGGACATAATCCGGAATGTCAGTGAGTGTTGTCGCCGTTGCGCTGTTTACGGAGCGCCCTGCGTTAATACAGGAATCATGCCTCTAGCCCGGAATGCATCTACGAGTTTCTCCCGCCACTTTTCATCTACGCGAGCTCCGCTAGTCTCTTCTTCGAGTAGCTCACATGATGCCGGAACAAGTGCTTATGACGACAATAGTGATTCCCTATCCTCTCAGAGTGAGTCAACGAACAACACGACTATTATCGATGATACTAGCCCTAGGACCGTCCCTATGCCGCTAAATCCACCAGCAGTGGTTAGTTCGATGTGTCCATCGATCAGTTCCTCGATCTCAGGAGGCGATCTGCGGCGGGCTGCTTTACGCAACCGACCGAAAATCTCCAAAACTCAAGTGATACTCGTGGTTGGTCCCCCAGGGTAAGTTGAATGCATCGCTATCGGAACCGAGTTTGATTCTGTTCAGTATCGGCAAAAGTTCTATGATCCTTGCCAACCAAGCCAAGTGGAGATGTGTGTGGTCTCTTGCTTGTTGATCAACCAGTTGTCTCACTTTCCTAGCCCACGGTTTATGGGGGCAGGCCAAGTTTCAAAGTGCAGACTCGGCACCATTTGCAGCACTGGTACGATAAACCTTTTCTCCTACACGTGGTTCTTCTGAAGGTCGCACTAGCTGGGCTGCTTGTCTTCTGTTCTTCGTCAGCTTATGGTATTTCATACGGATCTACAGCGTTTTGTCAACAACCTCAAGGAACGACTTGGGCCTCAAATTGCAAATGTACCCCTCTTGTACCAAGGAACCCCCGAGTTGCGAGACGTATTACTACATTCTGACATCTCCATCCACGCGCCGAAAGGATATCTGACCACTAGGGAATTGCGTGCAAGATTTCAGTCTCTTGTTGAACATGTTTTTGCCGTCATAGCAGAGACGCGGCTGTTTGCTCTCTTTCTCGATGATCTACACGAGGCTGATGCTTCGTAAGTATCTCCGCTATAGCCTTTCCATCCCCAGCGCTGACTGGGAGATAGAACTCTGGATCTTGTATCAACTCTCGTAAATTCAAGAAGTCGCATGGTAAGTACACATCATTCGTCATAAACCCGGGGTTCTGACATCCAACCCAGCTGATTTTCATTACTCTTCGTTCCGATAAAATGTGCCTAAGTGGTCTGAACTGTTGGCGTTCTTGCTTCCTCATGCCCTTTTACAGCGACGTTGTTGAGCGTGTTCGCAAGATGTTCTCTAATAAAGCTCGCCCGACCTGGATTAACGTTGAACCTTTATCGTATTCGGCGATCTCCTCTCTAGTTTCCGAGACTTTGCATCGTACTAAAGATGAATGTTTACCTCTTTCGAGTTTTATCACTGCAGCTTCCTCCGGCAACGCTTTCTCGGTCCGAAACATTCTCACAACACTGCAACGCCAGCGCCATGTAAGAGCTCTCGGTTCAACAACCTTCATTATGCTTATGACCTTCTAGATCGTATTTGACTGGGAACGGAATTACTGGGTGTATGTACAAATTTCCCCAGCTGGTTTTGCCCAATATCTCATCCCACGGTATAGTTTCGATATGAAGGCCATTGAGGAAAGTATGGTCAACCAGAGGATTTCGGATCCCGCAGACTTGACTTTTCTTCGTCAACATATGAAGGGGCTACCAGAGGAAGCCCGGAAATATCTCACATGGGCAGTGTTCTTTGGCGAAACGTACCTACTCGATTCGCTTCCACACTTTGTACTGTCGGTTGACGTTACCCTCTAGGTTCAAGGTTACAGAAGTGGCCTTGATGATGGATTGGGAGGATCATAGTGGTAGCAGCAGTGAAGACGAAGTGGACCATAAGTGGAATCTTTACAAGGCCGTCAGCCACCTAAGGGATACGGGCTCCAATGTCACTCGCAGTTCCATGCGTGGCCTGCAGCTAGCTCTCTCGGAAGGATGGTTGATTCAGCGAGCCAGGGATATGTGTAGCTTCGCCCATGATAGATATCGCCAGGCCGCACAAGCAGAGGTGGAATCACTTCCAGCCGAATACATTGCTAAGATGTCTTTCCGTGTGGGTGGTTGCATTGTCACAACACCATCCTGACTGATGTGCTCCTAGATTATCCTCATGATGCTTCATGAGACACCCATTAACGTCTACCGTGTTGCAGAGCACGCAAAGAGGTAAGACTCCGCCGTTTCGATGTCGGCGCATATCCTACCAGTATTACAATAGATGTTTGCCCCTCTTGCACGAACATGCTCAGCGGGATGAGCTACTTGACGTTTTGATCGATGCAGGGGAATCTGCTTGGGCTAGAGGTGCACACGAGGTATGTGTCGCGAGCCATAATTCGGTTTCTTTTCTAAACAGAAACCGTAGCTCGCTGTTCAATCCTTCACCAGCGCACGGACGCTTTTTTATAAAAACCCCTGGGCGGAAGAGCCCGTTCGAACATTCAATGTCCTTCATCGTCTCGCTTCGTGAGTCTCTCATTGATTTCTGGATATTGAATACTGAGTCTCGATAGGCTTTATCAGTGGAAAGGTTACCATAATCCACATTCTTATGAAACCACGTATCCTGAATTATTACTATTAGGCGACCTGGTCTTGTCTGACAAGATCGTATCCGAATGCTTGGAACACACTGAAAAACTAGAGGATAAGTGTGTTGTTCTTCAAATTCGATCGAGGAATCACTGGCTGCGTGGCCATTTTCGTGAAGCATTCGACGACACCCTTCTTGCACTCAAATTTCTTGGAGTGGAACTCAACCCTGCACCCACACGCAGAGAAACGGACGCGATATTTGAACAAGTCAAGAACGAGATTCTTGCAATTGGCTTCGGCGAGATACTTTCCATACCTAGATCAAGTGACCCCAAGATTGAGCTGGCCATCGTACTTCTGAATGATGCAGGTAAAAGTATCAAGTTACCAAACTGTCGACAGGTTGTAAATTTGATCTTCTGACAGGGATTAATGCCTATTGGAGCCCTACTCCTCTCGCTTTGACTGACATGATTGGCTTGACAGTGAGTTTGGTCATGGCATGCGCCTGTGCGTTCTACCTAATTTACTGAACCCGGTGAACAGTGCATACAACTGGCATTGAGGTGAAGCTTCTCGGTCATACCCGTATGTTGCAGCTCAGCAACTAACTTTGTCCGTTCAGGCATGGTATATCAGCTGGCACTGCTATCGGTTTCTTCTGGGCACTTGGGGGTGAGCGATTGACAACCGACTACCCTTTCATCTCTTATCCTGGCTTCCAGCTGCAGCCGAACGGAGAGGATTATATCGTTTCGCCGCCGACCTAGGCAGGTTGGCACTGCGTATAGCGGACAGGCACGGGACAATGGCAGAGAAATGGTTCGTCGCTTTGGTGTCATTTGCTGGTATGCTAAATCTACGTGGACAGCCGTGCACAAGTGCTTTTCTGTGCACTCGTTTCTGGCTTCGACCAGGCCCACCTCAGGTCGAATATACCCAGATTGGAGGAGGCAGTTAAGTATGGTGACACCGCAGGCGATCGGTACGCTTCAATGATCCCCTTTAAATAATAACTGGCCTAACACAATGGCAGCCTCTATACAAGTTTTGCCAGCATTCACAACATCTGCACGCGCTTGTACGTTTGCGAGCACCGTGCGTCCTAACCTGGAGTCCAAAATAACGCCCCGCTGATGATCATTAGTTTCCGATCTTATCACTATTGCTGAAGAAGTAGGTCACAAATGCAGTGAGCAGTGCACATTGATTCACACACCCCTAATATAGGTCGTCATAGACGTGAACTTGTGGATACCTCAAGGAGAGTATAATGTCTTAGCCATTGGCAAGAATTCCTCATGGTTACCGCCCGAAAACCCATTTAACGGCAATCTTAGGCGTGCTTAATTGCATTCGCGCATATAGCGGCTACACAGAATCCACCAGCGCCGACACCCTTTTTGACACCGATGGCTTCGTCGAGAAGGATTTTGTCAACCAAATCCAGGAGACGTCGGGAAATGTTGCACTGGCAATGAACTGGTAGGTTAAGTTTTTTCGTGCTAGGAACGTTCTGAATCGAAGAAAAGGTACAACGCGTTCAAGGTTTGGATAGGATAGCTCTCCCACCGGAGTTAGCGACTTAATTTCGAAATCAGGTTGCTGGCTATTTCTGCACGGGTCATGTCGAGGAGGCAGCCGCGTTGGGCTTCTCTATCTACGAAACACGAGGGCTTCATCCCAAGTATGCTCTTTATTTCAATCTCCCTATACGTTTTTGACCTTCGTAAAGCCATCGGCATACCCGTTATGCCCTTTTCTTCCATACCCTGGCGCTGATCGCCTGCATTCGCAAAGGAGTCTCACCACAGCGCCGATCCCAATATCTAAAACAAGCCCAAGCCAATCAAACGTTCTTAAAGAAGTGTGTCCGCACAGTGTTCCAATATGCCATTGGCGGCTGCTCACTAGCATCTTAGATGGCTCTCCCCCAGCACTGTCAACGCAAGCACTTGGGTAGCACTGGTAGTAAGTCTCCTTATTTTTCAGACCAGCAGTAAGGGGAATGAAGAATCCAGGATGCCGAAATGGCCTCACTGTTGGGTAATCCAAACGCCTTCCGTTTCTATGATCGTGCGATCAGGTAGGCATCTGTCCTCATTTCGACTGATGATTAATACCCCCTTAGGCTCGCGATGGAGAACGATTGGTTGCTCGAAGAGGGATGGGGTCTTTTCCTGGTACGTAAGGTACCCTGGGGTTGGACAGTGTTCGCTCACCCATATTGAAGCAAGGATCGCATTACTCAAGATGTGGGATAGAGGGACTGGGTCAGGAGCTACAACGACGCGGCATTGCACGTCAGGCACAATGGGGCGCACAAGGCATCGTGTAGGTCACTACACTTCTAGAAGCGAGACTGGTGACAGAATGCAGTAGCAACTACATGACGACCGTTGTTGGTACCAAACCTCAGCGGTCACTGAAAAAATCTCTGTTTACGGCGGATGTCAGCGTGCAGACGCAGACAATCAGAATTGAGGCAGCCGAATCCTTGCACGAGGCGAACAAAGTTGATCTGCACGACGACCAAGAATCAAGTCTTAGCGCATCCGATCTTGCGTCCATATTAAAGTGGAGTAAAGATATTTCTAGTGACATTAATCTATCCTCAGGTATGTTGAAGCCGAACACTGAGCATAACGCAGGCCTGACCTAGGACGTTTTAGCATTGCAACGACTTACAGAAATTGCGACGGGTAATTCCTTATCTTGGACCCTTGAAGTTTGCTCCTGACTTGGTGAACTAGAAACTTCTGGGTCTCAGAATACTTGTGGCAAGTAACAGATATTAGCCTGCCGGGGCATCTATCCTTATAACATAGATCAGTCGTGATTGCACGAGAAGCGGGTGATTATACTGTGGCTACCAGCATGATTCCGCCGGATGTGTGTCAGGTTCACGAGTGGGTGGTGATTCTACTCTCCGAGGGAATTTCTCACTCGTCGTTTAGGCACCCGCGATCGATACGTGCCATTAGTGACCCACTCCAAAAAGCCATTATACAGCATGGTCAGTCGTCTTATTTTACTTATTCGGAGCAGTGCTAACCTGAGGCATAGCCCTCAATACAAAGGAGAAGATTCACTATGATGATGCATCAAACGATTCCCGCTTTTCTTCTGAAGCGGGGCAAACAGCGCATAAATCTGTTCTCTGTCTTCCCATTTTTAGCAACAGAGGACAGACCTTCGGTGCCATTTACTTTGCCTCGAAATATCCGTTCTCCAAGAACACTGTGACAATCCTCACGCTTCTGTGTCAACAAGCGAGCATTAGTATTGCAAACGCCCTGCTGTTCCGGTCGGTGCAAGCTGGAACGCGAGAGAATTTGAAGATGATTGCCGCCCAACGTGAGGCTTTGGAGAACGCTCGACGTAGTAGAGAAGACGCATTGAAAGCTACCAAAGTATGTCAACATGGAAACCTTCTAGACAGATTTACCATTCATCCACACACTTCCGTAGATCAAGAGCAATTTCCTAGCTTCTATGAGCCACGAACTACGAACTCCATTCAGGTATGAGCATACTTTACAGGTCTTGCTCGAGCCATTCCTACCTCCGTGTATAGCTCGTTTTATGGACTACTCGACTTGTTGTCTGGGACAGAACTAAATTCGGGGCAAAGCGAGATAGTCCAGACCGCTAAACAGTCCTGCGAGCTGCTTCTCAAGGTCTGGATTGAATTCTGTTATTATTTATTGACTCATGCTCATGAAACCAGATCATAGATTCTATCTTGGATTACAGTAAGCTGGAGGCATCAGGCAGGTCGATTCAATATACGAAAGAGCATATCTGATGGGCTGAATCCCAGCGGTTAAACTGGAGCCAAGTGGTTTCCTTGTCGAGGTATGTTCCTACTTATTCATGATGATGTGCACCCCTGTTAACTTGCTATTTGGCAGAACATCATTGCCGTATGCCATTCCACAGTCGTTTGTATAAAAGGACACAAATACTGACAGGGGCTCAGGATTGCATGGAACTCCTACTACCGATGGCCGCTAAAAAACTCGATTTGTCCTTTAACATCGAGCCCGATGTTCCGGAATGTATGTTTACGGTTATCTTAACGTGACTACACAGCTCTCATGGAGAACAGGGGTCTACGCTGATTATGCTCGCATCCGTCAAGGTAATTTCGCAAGACTCTCTGGCTAATGCTACAACTCATGATCACTCAGTACTGATGAATCTCATTGGAAATGCTGTTAAGTTCACCGCCAATGGCTATGTCCGTGTCAACTGTTCTGTGGACAAGGCTGCCGATCCCACCCAAGACGTGATCCTTCTCAAGTTTGATATCAAGTCAATACTCGCTGCGACCCTTTACAATTGTGTACACTGACATGACGATCCCAGTGATTCCGGAATCGGTTTATCGGCCAGTGACGTAGAGCTGTTGTTTGTCCCTTTCCAGCAAGCAGACGTAAGTCCGTTGTCACAAGCTGCAACAACGAGCTTATACGAGAATAGAACTCTTCAACGCGACGATTTGGAGGCACAGGACTGGGGCTCTCGATATCAAGACAACTGGTTAAGCTCATGGGTGGTGCCATTGGTGTTTACTCTGAATTAAATGTTGGATCCCAATTCTGGTTCAATATCCCTGTCAAATTATACTCTTCACAAAAAACCCAGAAGGTGTGTGGACCGGTATACGTTATGACTCGCCTCAGTTAACCCAGATAGGCGACTGAGGAACTGCGACAACTCAAGGAAAATCTAAATACTGTTCGACCCCTCAGGATCCTAATTTACTCACCCTCCGAGACGACTGTCAGCTTCCTGGGCATGATGCTGAACGGCTTTCATGTATCCTCAACAACTTCCGAAAAGGCCATCGAAGAGCAACTACAGGAGTGTGCTAGGGCTGGAACCCCTCTGGACTTCATCATTCTAGATGATCAGATGGAAGGAAACCCCGAACGCCTTCTTGAGGATCTGGAGAAGATGGATGCTAGACTTTTCAAGGACACTAAGCTCATCCATCTTTATACTCCGACAATTAGTCGAACTGGACAACCAGTCTTCCCTACCAGCAAACACCCTAGTATCTTCAAAATGACAAAGCCGCCGAGGAAATCACGCATGCTGCAAGTGCTAGCCGAGCTCAGGAATTTACCAAACATGATATCTGCGAGCACAGCGTCGGATGTATTCAAAGCCATCGAAGATTTGTCCAATGCTCAACGGACATTATTCGGGAACGTGCTTATTGCAGAAGGTGCTTCACTTGTCGGTCATGCATGTGTAATTTCCCATACTAAAAAGTTACACCAGATAATCCAATCGCTCAAAATTTGCTGGTGAAACAGCTCGAGAGATATGACCTTAAAGTGACTGCGACGAACAACGGGGAGGAAGCTATTGCCGGTATTTTCATCTTATACATTGCAAACTACTTGACCTGATTTGATTCGATGTGGTAACCAGAATGGGAGAGCCGCGGCCCTGGTTACTTCAGTCTCGCATTATTTGACCATCGTAGGCAAAGGTGTTCCTTAATACATCCTTGACTCACTGGCCATATAGATATGCCGGTCTGCGACGGCGTTGAAGCTGCGAAACGATTGCGAATGCTCGAGAGTAAACGGAAGGCCCCGGTGCTTCTCCCAAGTAAGAGCAGTCACTGTATCTACACAATTGGTGCTTTCTGATGCTGTGAGCGATAGTCGTTGCCTTGAGCGCGGATTGTCAGGAGGCGACAAAGCGGCTGTGCCTGAGCGCTGGAATGAACGCGTTCTTCAGCAAGCCCTTGAAGAAGAGTATGCATCAATATATCCCATTGTGATCGCCTTGTGCCTGACGAGCGCGCCCTCCAGATGATTTGTTGTCCGTGCTTTCAATGTCTGGACAAACCCCGGGATGTCCACAGTGATCTTGTTTTGCACCTTCCCCATACGATCTTATTATTTTCGATCTTGATATATACACGGTTTTCGGGTTTTATGATGATACTGCATATACGAATTGTATCCTACTGCATTGTAAAAGTAAGCCCCGTTCTTTTGTATCACTCCATGTTTAAAATAGTTTTGGCTCTGCACTTATATGGTCGCAGAACAAATTGGATGGAATCCATTGTAGGATATCAACTTGTTCGTAAAACAGGCGCCAAGGTACAACTACAAAGTGGCTACTGACAGAACGAGACAGAACGGGAAATAAAACATTCTTGGTACGAGTTCTCAGCGAGGGTAAGGTGGGGGATATTGTACAGAGTTAGCGGGATTGTACACCTGAGGATTAATGGCCTGAGGGTGGGAACGCGCCGCAGGAGCAGCTTGAATTTGGTGTGGGAGCACCTGAGGCACCTGAGGCAGTTGGGGGTGTTGATTGTACATCATAGGCTGACGACCATACTGAGAAATTTGCGACTGGGATACATGCTGCTGCTGTTGTTGCTGTTGCTGGATGTGTTGTTGCGCTTGGTGCCCGTGTGGATGTGGGAAGTTGTAGGCGGGCGGGCCCATGTTGCCTGGTGTGGGATTGTAGGTGGCAGTGTTGGAGGCGCTAGTGAAGTAGGGATGATGAAGGGCTTCGGATGCTGATATGCGCTCTGAAGGATCAAACTTCAATAACTTCTCCAAGAGGTCAATGGCTATGTTTCATGTTAACTGCCTGCTATCGTGTAGATTATGCCAAATACCTAAAGGCTCTGCCCTTGGAAGTAGTTGAGCAAGATTCATTTTTGGATACCTTGGGTACTGTTTGATGGTAATTTCGGGCTTGACGGGGTCAGTCAAGCGGTGCAACAACGGGCAGTGTCGTGACTCACAGAGTCCTTCAAAATCTTTGCGAATTGCTCATCGGAGGGCGTACCAATTATGCGCATGATGTGAAGCAATTGATCTTGATTGTCCCGACCACGGAAGAGGGGGACTCCCGAGATCATCTCGGCAAAAATGCAGCCGCAAGACCAAACATCAATCGAAGTGCTGTATGTTCGAGATCCGAGGAGTACATCGGGTGCTCGATACCAGAGGGTGACAACCTGTGTGTTCATAAGTGAGTGGACCATTGGCGTAACGCTCTGGCAAAGAATCGAACAGCACCTCGTTTGAGAATGTGTTGACTGGTACACCGAAGGCCCTCGCAAGACCAAAATCACCGAGCTTCAACTCGCCTTTTCGGTTGATAAGCAGGTTCTGGGGTTTGAGGTCACGATGAAGAACTTGGTTCTCGTGACAGAAGGCGGTTCCCTTGAGTAGCTGGTACATGAAACTGCGGACGACTTTTGGATCGAGTGCCCCACGATCGCCATGCTGATCCATGTACTTCTTCAGATCCTGCTCGCAGAACTCGAAGATAAGGACGAGCTTTGTCTCGCTGTGGATAACGTCGTGGAGGCGGACGATGTTGGTATGCTTGAGCTCCTTCATCAGAGAGATCTCGCGGATAGCTGTGGACGGTGTGCCTTCCTCTGCGTCCAGGTGAATTTCCTTGAGCGCGACTATCTCGTTCGTGGTACGCGAGCGACCCTGTGGATTATTGAGCGTAAAAAGGAGATTTGGACCCAAAGAAATAGCAAACCTTGAAGACATTAGCATAGGTTCCTTCCCCTACGGAAGGACTGCCTTCAGCGACCGAGCTATAGATCACATATGAGGACACTAACCTAGCTTCTCCAGCTGCAGGCCCAAGAACATGAGTGGTGAGCAGACCGCAGAGAACAGGATAAACTCACCTGGATGTAGTTCATCCTAGTAGATTGGTATATGTTGTCGTTTGCGGTAGTGGGTATAATAAATAAGAGAAAATGAAAGCTGTGGTCGATGTTTATGACTGCTCGTTTTCCTCGGGGCTGTTTCCCCGGCCCGCTATCTCTCTGATCATGTGACCCTGGGCCACTCGCGCGAAATTTGCCACAAAACGACGATATAGTGCAGCCTGCACGTATATTTCAAAGGGTGCGTATTAATTGTAGTTCGTGGTTCGAATAGTCTTTGACAAAATTCACAGGTCTTTCTATGGCTCTACCCAAAAAATCAAAGAAAGCTGCGAACCCCCCGCAAGGTCGGCCCCCTTCCACAGCTCCAATATCCCAGTTTGCAGTCGAAGATGCCTCGAGTTTATATACCCTCTCTTCATTCTCGGAACGAGGAAACCTCTTCGCCTATGTGTCGCTTGCTGTAGATAAGCACAGGCTGCGCGTCTATGACACAACGACGGGACACGCAATCGCAGACCACATTGTTGACGCTGCCCGCGTCACATCTATGATATGGAGCGCCCTGGATCCTGGAGGATCTGGCCAATCGGCAGTCAAGGCGGACGGACCACAACCCAGCAAGAAAAAGAAGATGCAGCGGGACAGTATGGCAGAACCGGAAACCAAAACTAATGCGACCGAGGTGGTTATCTTGGGACTGTCTGATGGGACTATTCTCTGCTTCTCTCCTTTACATGGTCGTATCCTGCGGACCCTGTCGCACGCCTCTAGCAAGTCTCCCATCTCAGCTCTGGCCGCCGATGAGGGTAGCGGTCGGTGGTTGATCTGGGCTTCTGGGGAAGATGGTACTCTCCGCCTTTGGGATGCCCACAAAAACGGGATTATAGGAACATGGAAGAACGACGATCGGACACCTTACTCTTCATTAATGATACGACCCATGTCCGAGGAGGGACGGACGGACATTCTTGCTGCAAGCCACCGTATTCGGTTATTGTCCAAGTCAGAGGAAGCCCAGGGTATTCTTCCCAAGAAGCTCTCACAAGTAGCCGTATTCACTGGGCATGCTTCCCTCGTCAAATCCACCAAATGGGAACATTCGAAATCAGCACCTACCAGATTCATATCCATGGCTGAAACAGATCGTTTCCTCTATTTATGGGACGTCTTGAACTCGCCGGGGGTCGATGGTACAGCAGTTGCATCTGTGCCACTGGACTCAGATGCAAGGTCTTTCTCCCTCACGGCCTCCGCCGAACCCTCAGACCACTCAATCCTTCTCACCCTCTCAGCTTCCGGAAAAATCGCACTATACCCTGTCCCTCACGAAATCTCCTCTCCAAAAAGCTCAAACCGCTCCCTAGCAAAACTTCCCACTCTCATCTCTCGCTCGAACATCGTCCCTTCCACAAAAAAATCGTTTATCCCGGCACACATAGTCGACGCATCTTTCGTCGATGGAGAACAAGATAGTATCCGTGTCGCCCGACTCGTCCGAAACGTCCGACCTGTATTCACCACCGTCGTACGTAAAAATTTGCCACTCACACCACACGACCGAACAGACACTCATTTGAACTTCGAAGCGGTACCTCGACGAAGCCGGTCAATTCATTGAAAACGTACAGCTCGATGATATCCCTGAGATCATCCTCGAAGACACGCAGCCCGTAAGCACCCTCTTCATTTTCATTCCAGAACACCGTCTTGAATGGGAGCCTCCGCGCTAAATTACGAAATATTCTTCCTTAGCTCATTCCCAATCGGCGTTACATGGAATCATCAGTAGCAGTTGGCTCGGGAGTCGAATTGGGACATGGTGAAGACATGGATGAGGCAGCGGCCCGGGATATTGATGGGGATCTACGAGTCGATCTTGCAGAACTCTCTCTCGGGCAACGGTTAGCCGCTGTGTCGGATGTTGACGGGCGTCGGATGTCGGATAGTGAAGACGAGGAAACCGCAGATCCCTCAAGGCTCAAATCAAGCAAAAAATCAAAACCAGAATTTGACATCGTACCCGCCAATTCACTTACACGCACCCTCATTCAAGCTCTACATTCCTCTGACACGAGGCTTATCGAGACTTGTCTTGCACATTCAAACCCAGACCTGGTACGCAACACTGTGAGGCGATTACCATCACAACTGGCAATACCACTTTTGAATGCATGTGTTGAAAGATTGGGTCGAGGTGCGAGGGCTGCTAATATGAAAGGTGGGGGTGCTGGGGCCAGTTCCCAACGCGGTATGACTCTCATTACCTGGATCAGAGCGGTATTGGTCGTTCACACAGGCCATCTCATGACGGTGGGTACTTGAGAATTAACCAGGTATAGCAATTTGCGTGCTTACTGCGTACACCTCATTAATAGGTACCGGATCTCATCCCCCGTCTATCCGGCCTTCATGCTACACTGACTGTCCGGTTGGCGCTGCAAGAAAGCCTTCTCTCCCTAAGCGGACGACTTGACATGATGCTTTCGCAAATTGAAATGCGGCCATCGCTCGTACCCGCTCCTCTCAAATCGAGGGGCGGCACAACCTCCTCGGCCACGCAAGAGAAGTCTGTGAAACGATATGTTGAGGGTGAAAGCGAGTCAAGTGATGAAGAGAGTGAGAAAATGGATGTGGAGGTTGAGATTGGCGATGATGAGGGTAGCGTGGAAGATGTTGAGCTTGGGGGTGATGGTGAAGAAGCGGGGAGTGAAGAGGAAGATGAGGAAGAAGATGAGAAAGATGAGGAAGGCAGTGACGAGGATTCCGACAGGTCATGGTCCAATAAATTTATGGATGATGAAGCAGAGGAATACAGCGAAGACGAAGATGAAGATGAAAGCGAGTAATTGGAGGTAGAGAACGGCCAGCCACCAAATATTATATCGATAAATCATGCCTTTATATCTTGACATTTGAGCGTGCCGAGCGCCTGACCGACTTACGAGGATAGGTCCCGAGGGCTACTTCTGAAGCCTCCTCTTCAACTTTTCGTTTTCTTTTTGGCGCGACTAGCACCTCCACCCCTTGGGATTGTGACTGTGAAGCTTCTCCTTCGCTTTCCACCTGCAGCTTCGCTGAGTAAATGAAAGACAGTGGTCGCTTAGGATATCTTACACCCGTCTTCACGGTAACAGAGTGGGACTTCTGCAGCTCTGAAACATAGGCCGATGTCCGTCCACCGATAGTGACCCACTTAATCGTCGCTGGCCCGCCGGAAGGCTTCCCAAGCAGGAAGGTTAACCTCGCGTTAGGGCTCATTCTGCACGGGAGCTTACTAAAGATAGTGCAGCTTTTGGCTTCTTTCTGCCCCTGTTCTGCCGAGGTATTAGATCCGTAGAAAACAGCCAAATGAAGAATATCCACCCAGCGATGGTTGAAAAGCCAGTCCACGGGAAATTGACTGTCATCAGCGTTTACATCGGTAGCCGTCTTGCACACGTAAACAATCTTCTCGTGTAAGACTGCTTGCTGCTCTTGTGAAAGTGCGTTGCATCTCTGCCCTGGGTGTATCCGAGCATGGTAGAGCACTTCATCTTCGAGTGGAACAGGCTCAGTTCGTGAATCAATGCCGTGGGGGCCGAAATTCCTCACCAGCGACCCAATTCCCGACCCCTGCACTAAACGACTGGTCTAGTAACAATGCTTTGATAGCCGCTCCCTTACGCCTCGCAATGAGTTGGGAAAATTCGTGAAGGGGTGGCATGGAGAGTAAAGGATCGAAACCAAGCTCGGAAATTGGTGGCTCTTCACGAGGGGAAGGCACATAGGCGGATGCGACCGAGTCTCCGTGCGTCTCGAAATGCGACCTCGATAGTCTGGCCTGTGCCAGGATCGACGAAATGCAGTATAAACTACATTGGTTATTTGTGGACACTAAGCGCAAATCGCTCACGATAGAATCCCCGGTACCTACCTTCATCCACCGTGGGGGCCATTCCGAGTCCGAGGCGTCAGATGGGGCCTCTCTGTAGTGTGTTGGAGGTACCCCTTTGACCTAAAGACCAGTGGGATTCGGAGATAGTGAGAGGTACACCAGATTCATACATGAAGCATCCCCGTCATGCCAAAATGCATGACCGGGTGTTTGCCGTCTCCTTCTAGTTCCATGTAGAATACTTTTCCTGGAAGAAATCCTAAGTTGGAAAGTGCTGATACTCTACCGTGGCGATACCACACATACCATATCTCCGTGCACGAGCCATTTTACGCCCTACCAGAGCCCGCGCCTAGGACATAAAGGGTGCTCTATGTTTGCCTACCCCACTGCAGGAATGAACTGGAGATGACGCACAAATTCTGTGTGGGTTATACTCGAGAATACGATGTTATCGTCTGATGTCTCGACCTCAACAACCTCTTTACCAGCTCCGATTTCATTGAGTAATCGTGTTGCTCGTTCGACTTCTGTTGAACACAGTTTCATTTAAAGCTGGGCTCCCCCTACCCCGGGATGACGAAGCCCGAGAAGAGATAATATTTACATACCTGGTAATTCCGGCATTTTGAGCTGTGACTGGTAATCACAGGGGACAAGTTAAGCCAATGGGCGCTTAAAGTCACCAGTCAGCAATTATAATATCACATAATACACAAGGTCGGGAAGGGGGCTCGGAATAAGTAAAGTTGCGTCCTCCGACGGTACCGTCGCACACCGGCTCCAAGAATTGTCGCATTACTTGCGCTAGTAATCACCATGACGTCGACTTGGTAGTACGCGTATACCGACCCGATACAGCCTGATGCCGGTCGCATTTCGACTGGTTGGGACGAGAAAAACGGAATGAATCCGAAGGAGGCGGAGCTGGTAGGAAACGGAAATTGGGACGAGATGATCGCGACCAAGACCGTAATTATTTGAGCAACCGTGTTTACAAGGGCAGGTTCTAGGGTGAAATATACAACTTTACCTCCGTTCCTCAATCCAGGATTTCTTGCAGCATGACCGTGCGCGACAATCCAGGGTAACCCTCCCCGATCCATGCATCCTGACGGGTGATGTCGGTAATAAAGTAGATCCTCAACCCCTTTGTTATAATGGGCGGGCAAGGATGGATTCTGATTCGCTCGGCTGATCTTATCTCAGGTTTGCGCGGAGGCCATAGTCTCCAGTAAGACGAATTCATTTAGAGCACCCAGGACTTCCCGTAAGTGAAATTTTGGTTTCTTCAGTACAAAGGTAACCACATTGTCGTCGCCTTAGGCCTTTGCTTGTGTGCCTGATCAAACCCTTGAGCCTATTTTGGCTGAAAATGGAGTCATTCGTATGACTGTAACCCGTCCAACGAAATCACTAGAATATCACTCACAAAATTTCCGCTATCAGAGGGAGGAGGCCTTGTCACAATATACCCTGAGATTGATAGAAGCGCGCAAGGATTGATTGACGCAGCATCGAGATAACGCGTTGCAAGATTGCGCAAATGCTGAGTTGCAAGACCGTCCAGCAGCATACTCATCACAGCTCTGGAAGATTACTGAATACTGGACTCGAGTCAAGTCCAAATATCGGCAGCTCTCCCACGCCATGGTTTTACCTTCAACTAGTTCATCAGAAGTTGCAGGTGTGCCGGCACCCCAGGGACGACGGCCTCTGGGTCTCGGTTGGAGGTCATCATACTGGTTTGTAACATACGTTGTTGGCTTAGGCATGCACCGCCTTCCGTCCTGGAAACGTTTTGGCTGACAATTTTTGAAAAAGGTATTGCAGTCGATGTGGCGACTTACTCTATCATCATACCAGTCGTACCGTTCCAGTTGCAGCGTCTTGGTTACACAGGTATTTCAGCCTTGACAGGATGGCTGTTATTTGCATATGTAAGTTGACCTTCGCCTTGCGAATCTCCTGCATCCAACCATTGACGTGTCTTAGTCTGGAGGACTCCTCTTCGGTGGGCTCCCAGGTTACGCATATAATATGTCCGAACTTAGGGCAGGTGAAAGCCACGGTTCCCATTGCTATGTGGTCAGAGCGCTATAATGCCCGAAGATACCCTATGGTCTCCGGTCAAATGGCTCTTATTGGTTCACAAGTCATGTTCATGGAGGCTCCGACGTATGCCGTCGTGTGCGCCGCCCGTATCATCCAGGGCATCAGCTCTGCAGTCGTATGGGTCGTTGGCTTGGCCTTCCTGTGAGTTTTTCCTAGAAGAAAAACTCAAAAGGATTCTAATTCGCCTGAGCAGTTGCGATGCCACACCACCGGAAATTATAGGACGTTCGTACTTCCGTCGTTCTGTTCAACTCTGTAATCGACGCTAACTCCGAGTTTCTAGGACAACTAGGAATTGCCATGACCAGTCTTTCATTTGGGTGCGGAAGCGTCTCCGTCGTTTTACCGTTTTGCTTTCTAACACCCCATTAACATCGCCCATCGCTAGACTCATCCTGGCGCCACCTATCGGAGGTATCCTTTACAATCACTTCGGGTTCCGGGGACCGTTCATCTTCTCATTGGTCGCCGCATTTATCGACATGGTCTCTCGGCTGATTGTCATCGAACCCAAAGAGGCGGCGAAATGGGGTATAGACCCTACTTCACGATCTAAACGTGATAAATATACTAGTCCTGCTTCGGAGGAATCCAAAGCGGGAAAGCCACCCGTACCAGAGGTTGGGGTCGATCTGGGAGAAGGTCGAACAACCCATCAACCACATGTAAATTCCGGAACGAGTGAAGAAAAGACTTCGGCTGGTACCAAACGACAGGTAGGCAAGCAGCTGTCACTGTTTCGGGTAGTGGTAGAGCTGTCAAAATCGTCTCGTGCCCTTGCGGCCCTTGTCATTATCTTCGTTTATGGGTATGCTCCGAGATTCTCTCTGGCTGCTGGTTGCTTACTGACTCCGTTGCAGCTTTGTGTATAGTAGCCAGGAGCCGCCATTGCCGTTACATCTCCAATCTACTTGGAATCTATCTTCTGAAAGGGTAGGAATCATTTTCCTGGCGCTCTCGCTCCCGATGCTATTCTGTGGGTAATTCGAACGGTGAATGCTTGCTCAGGTGTTGAACCTATGAGTAGCTTCTCTCATCTTTGGATGGTTGACGGATATTGTTGGGGCAGAATGGACGGCACCTGCATCAATGCTCTTGGCAATACCCTGGTGGGGAGTAATTACAATCGACGGTTCCCTTGCTGTGTTTGGGGTGGTGTTTGCTCTTCAGAGTAGGTTGACTACAGGGTCCTTTAAGGATAAAGTTCACCAGTGGTCCACAGGTTTCTTCACCTCGGGGGCTATACCTCCACTGACCACCGAGCTCGCAGCAGTGTCCAGGAATATTGAAGGTATTGGATGTACGTTCTTCTTCTACACGTTTCCTTATCATAGGCTCATGGTTCGTAAAGATGCCCACGCATATGGCGCCTTTAATGTTGCCTACGGAATTGGGACCACCAGTGAGTTCCCCGGTTGGATTTGGAATGATGGTTCCACTGATACCGTCTTCACAGCTGGGCCGATCGTTGGTGGACAGGTGAACATTTTTAAATATCCACCGTCAGCGGTGGAACTAATTACGTTGGTTTTAGATGTATGATCATCTCCAAAAGGGCTGGTTTGCGATCTGCATCCTGGGAGGGGCTCTTCTGTTTGTATCCGTGTTGCTAGCTGCTTCCTACACTGGAGAGAAGCCACTTTTTGGGAGGCTGAGGGGTGCCTTGAGGAAGTCCAGGTCGAGCTCGAGGTCGCAGAACTCCAGTGCTTGATGCTCCAGGTGGTTTATTTGTATGCTAGTAGCAGTATTATAAACAAAAAAAAGTGAAGATGTAGGTAGCGGAGTGCAACACAGCCACGCCGGGCTGGGTGGCTGTGGCAAATTGAGTATGACGCCGGCCTTGGCTTTCAACGCTCAACCCCAGTCCTCTCCTTTTCCTTATTTACCACCCCCTTGCGCCGTTCTGGCGCCCGGATCTAATCAGCTTGCGCCGCACAGAACGGAGTTCTTACCTCTCTCAGGTTTCCTTCACAGTGTGTACCACCAACCGCATTCGGTTTCGGCTAACAGAAATCGCCAGCTCATTTCCAGTTAATCAAACATGAACAACAACAACAACAATAGCAACGGCGCATATCCACCATTATCCTCTTCAAATTCTCCCAATGTCCCCGAAGAACAAGTGCCAGCACCCAATTCTTCCATTTCGCGTCGTGTCACACTTTCCGCTGTAGCCGAGGCTTCTCGAGAGACTCAGCGTCACCTACAACAGACGTCTGCAGCTTTGGATGCGGCGTATAATCGCATTCGCCAAGTCCGCCGGAGCCTCTTGCAACTTTCGGAGTCTTTGCCGGCAACCCTTGGCCTCCACGCACCGGGAGAACTTGGGCCGGGCCACGATGCAATATTGTTATCACCGTCACCGGAACCCGAAATTTTTCATGTCGAGGAGCGGGGCTTCGGAGGTAATATGAGAGGAAGGGCACCGTGGAATCGAGCCTCACCTGGTGGCCCGGAAGACACTGACTCGTTCATCGCCGGGTATCTTCTACACTCGGCAGCGGGAGGGGTCCAACAACCACAGAACAGAAATTCTACCCCAGATACAAACACAAGTGTGCCTTTCAGCACCCCTCGCCCACTTACCAGGATACGATCTAGCCCGTCAAGGCGTAGTACTCGGGGGGACGATGGGTCGACCATACTGGGAAGACGTGTTGCTGCCAGAATAGCCGTTGCACCTACGGTCTCCGACGCCGCAGCAGCCACAAACCAATTAATTGGAGATGTCGGTCAAATATATGAAGGGACATTTAATTCCATTGCAACCGTGACAAGAACCTATGAGGGAGAAATTGAAAGGGTCTTACGGGCGCTTGAGGAACGGAGGAGAAATTCAGCTGTCCTGTCACGGTCAACTGCTCGGCGAACTTCGTCACTTGTACAGACACCTTCACAAGTTCCTTCTCAGGGATCTCCACAGCAATCTTCCCAAGCAACCCCGCAGCCGTCTTCTCAAGCACCTCCGAATACCTCGTCCACCCCTCAAAGGGGTCTTGGACCTGGGAGCATATCCAGCGATGTTCGACAAAATTCCGGTTCATCAGAACGTTTGTCTCTTCTATCGAACTTTTCGGTACAGAACTTCCCGACCCCTTCAGCCTCCAATATGTCAACTCGTCCACTAATATTCGACGAGCCTCTTAGTTACGTCCAAAATTCGGAGAGAGACCCTACATCGGAATCTAGAGACCACCACCCTACGTCCGAAGGCGTGTCCCAAGGTAGAAATTACGTTGTGCACAGAACGTATAGCCGAAACGGGGAAGAGTTGGTCCACAATATAACAGTGGACTGGGACGATGGCGATTCCATGTCGTGGCTGATGCCTTCCCCAAGCCTTTCCCGTCGCAGACACCGTTTCAACGGCACTCGTCAGAACATTGAGATCCTCCGAAGCGCAGACACCACTGTGACAACATCATCACCTCCTCAAGAGAATACAAGCGACCCACCTCGGAGAAGGGGATGGGGTAGGTTTGTTTCGTGGTTATCCTGCCAGAGTCAGCTAACTGTTGAACCTAGCACGCCTAGACCTTGACGGCAATGAGATCCCATCCGAAGAAGAGGAGGAGGTGGAGCGTATCCGAACCGAGAACCGGATACTTGCATCACAACGCGCGCCGGCGCTTTCGTTCATCGCCAATACTGTGGACATGACGACACCATTGGCTGCACCGCCACCACGGCAATCCACTACCTATCAAACCACTAAACCTCCAGTCGTTTTGAGGCACGACCCGTCACTATCTTACCCAGCTGACTTTGTGAACCCCCTCCCTATGCCACTTTCTGAGATGGTTGATTCAGGGAAGAACCCTCCAAAACGAAAGTCAATGCTGCTGCCACGCCACACCGTCGTGGCTGGTCGTTGATTCACTCCCTGCTCGTCGACCCTTCTTCAACGTGGATTAGTACCCTCGTTTTCGCGCCATTCTACCCTAGTGTGTCTTATCCTTATTAAAAATTTTCATGTTCGGGTATCGGTACACTAGCAGTATTTTGGATTAGAAATAGCCCCACATGCATCGCTTCACATTATAAACAGGGATCAGGCTCGGATGTTCAATGCTATGGATTCCCCATTGTTCCCCTTCTCCACCACTGCCTCATGCCTGGTGGATCTCAGCCCAACGAACCCGAGTGCCGCTGGCACTGTATTGCGAGACACTGTTGCAAGTCAAAACCTAATCAGTATTACCGGAAAACACCGGGCTCTATATAATAAAACGATCAACGGGGCCTACGGGCCTTCCTTCCCAAGCGCGTTTCGTCCATCCGCCTCTTGCCGTTGTCTATGTAGTATTCATGGCGGTCGGGAGGGTCACGGAGGGGCATAGTTTTCCTCTGCTCGAGGAAGAGAGATTTATTCGCTTCCGAGGAGAGGGGAGGTGGTTTTGCGCGTGAGAATGAGGTTCGATGTTGGAATGTCAGTCCTGCACTTGTTCGCTATGCCGTGGAGATTCAGGACCTAGACAACATCGTACATTAACAGAGTTTGGGAAACGGAGATGAAGGTTTCGAAGTTCAACAACCGGCGGACTTTTCTCTCTTTGCGAGTGCGCTTGGAAGCTGTTGGTGGATCAAACTCGGGATGTCGTCCTGTTTTCTATACTCTCGCTTGTTTCTGCTCAAGCGTAATAAGGGTTTGTATCACAGCATCTAAGTAATCGGTTCGTGCTGATACTCGTTTCATGATAAGCAAGACCCATCCACCGAAATCGTGTGTCTGACTTGTTCGCCAAGAAATATGAAAGTTCCAAGCAATGAGCCACCTCCAAAATCCGTCCATCCGTCCATCCACAAAAGTGTGATCAGCAAATACAAAAAATAAAATTAAAACATAAACATAAATCATGTAGTCGCAATCGGTTGTGACAATGGGCGAGGCCCTGAACCAAAAGGCCGACCGTGGGCCACGGGATTTCCGGCCACGAACCACACACCCCGTGCATGCCTGCTCATTCGGCAACAGCAACACTCACACCACCACCCACTCTACTACTCATCCACGTCTTGAAATTTCTAATGCTCCCTACCCCGGCGCTCTTGATGCTCCCAACATCGATACTTCGCATGCTGCGATTGCCATAACTCTTTGTGCTCCGGAAGCTCTCATATGATGGTGTGCTTGTGAGTGGAATCGGGGCTACGTCAAAGCTCGGGACTTCGGAGCCTACGATTCCTTTCGGTCTTGTTCTTGCTATATTGGGGCCAACGGGTCTCTGCGTATTCACGTCCTTGCCGTTGGCAGTAGTCGTAGTCGTAGAGAGGTTGGTTCGGTATTCGCGTAGAGAGGGCGGTTTGTTGTGTGGGTTGCTAACAAAGGTAGTATCCCGGCAACGAGGGTTATATTGCCGTCTGCTTAAGCTGTTGAGCCTATTAAGGGAGGTGTTGGAAGACGTCTTTGGGTTTGTGCGGGGGGAAATGGAGTGTTGCAGTAGTGAGGCAGATGGGGAGGGGAGAGGGGAGTATGGTGCAGACGAACGGGAACCGGATGGGTGCTGGATAGGATACGATCCCAACGTATAAGGTCCTGAGATAGTTGGTCTATTGGTTGATGTTGGTGAAACCGGGGGACTCGTGGTTCGTTTCTTGCTGGTGGTTGTCGTATCAATATCCTCACTGGCCGTTGCGGGTTTGGTGCCCAAGGGGATCGGGGGGCCGATAGAAATAGAGAGAGGTGGTGGCGCAGTCTTGCGTGTCGCTAGACTCATGAGTCTCTTCAACCCCAAGCCTGTCGGCTTCTCTTTCTCTTTCTCCTTCTTCTGCTCTTTTCTAGGTATGGGTGCGATACACTCCTTACTCTCGCCTTCGCCCTCCTTCTCCTTAGATTTGTCCTTCCCCCTTTTGCTACCTATCGACAGCAATTTTCCGACACTGAATGCAGTCCCCTGCTTCCTCCTGAAATCCAACTTCAACTCCTTGTTGTCGTCCTGCAGGCCGATCCCGAGGTAGGTCTCAATATCCATATCAATTGCCTCCACGTCGATCCCCATACACTCTCGCAATACAATTCCCTCCTGTCCCTCCCCTCTCGCACCCACAGCAATACTCTCATCATCTTCGTCACCATCGTCATGATATGCATCGGGTCCACGGCTCTCTTCATCACCATACGAGTACCCATCATCATTTCCCTCGTCATCGTCCTCATAGCACCCTGAACGATAGTGTACTTCTGGTATTTCGACGAATTTGACGCTTTTCGTGGTGCCCCCGCACTGGGAACCCTTGGTAGACATGGATGACGTTCGTGTGAGTATGGATTTCGTCTTTGGCAGTATCGAGTGAGAAGTGTGTGGTGTAGAGGGAGATAGTGTGTGTGAAAAGGATTTGGAGCTAGCCGCACGTTGCGACAGGGCTGGTGGCGGCGGATACGACGTCAATAGCGGGATATGTGCATTAGGACTCTCACCACCCCCATACCCGCGCCAGCCCCCTTGCCCACGGGTGTTTACAAAGGAACGCACAGAGGACTGCGAAGGCGAGGTAGATGGACGGCGGAGTCTTGCTGTGAGCTGCGCATAAGCCTGTGATCTCGCAGCAGCCGCAGTGGTCTCACTAATGATGCTCCTAGAAGTGTGATGGGACTTGTCAAGCCCGTGGAGGTAGGCAGGCGACGAATTGGCCGAGCTGCAGTTGTATATTTCTGGAGCAGCACCGACGGACAAGGGTGTGGGAGGAGTATCAGGGTGTGAGCGTGAGGATGATGACGAGCTGATGGTGTTGGTCGTAGCTGACGTATGTGTCGTTGTTGATGTCGTGATGCTGCACTCAGAAGTGAGGGATGGCGTACGGCCGCGCGGGTCGCGGTTTTTGGAAGTTCTGATAGTTGAACCAGAGGCTCTCGAGGGAGAGGCAGGCGAAACGGACGTAACCATGAGAGATGATGACGGATTAGCCGCACCTGGACCCAGGATTGGTATTGGTGGAGCAGAGGCAAATTTATCACGCCGCTGTCGTAGTCTATCTTTATCCTTGTGTTGTGGGAGAGGTGTTCCGCTCACGAACCTGTCCTTTGGCGGTATTCTGGGTGGCAGCAAAGATGCTGTAAAAATGGGCAATGGGGAGGAAGAGGGAGCCACAAAGGTAGGAGTGGTAGGGTGGGTCTGTGATAGTTTGTGAGTGGGAGGGAATAGACTTGAGAGCTCTGCTGCGTTCCGAGGTTTGCCCGGAGGATTTGGCTCGTAGTATAGACCAGATAGCAGTGCCTGCGCTGGACACTCGTCATTGTGCTCGTATTACTCGGACATCTCTCAAGACTCGGTGGGGTGGGAGATCCACTCGGGCTCTCGTTGGGGAGACTCGAAGCGGAGGCGCCACGAGTCCGATTTTTGAGCGGTGAAACGCGTATCGAAGATTGCAGTTGTAAACTCGAGACGCTCGCATTCGCGGCGCGGCTTAATCCATTTCCACTTGAACAAACCGACGGACTCCGTGAGACCGATTCCACCAACTGACTCGTCGAAGAAATGAGCACTGGCGAGGAAGGTCTCGGAATCGCGTGGGCGTGGTGCTGGCGTGGTCCAGAGCTTCTGTGCTGCGTGTAAGAAAGCGAGGGGGAGCGTGAAGGTGACGAACACGAGGCACTGGCGGACCTATGTCTGCTCAGGAGTGCGTGGTTCGCGGGAGACGACGATTTTGGCCGTCGATATATCCACTCTGTCTGGGGTGGACGACTATTGCCATTACTACTCAGAGTTGATGTGGATAGTGTCGGCGAAGGGGGTCTTGTCGCCGAATAATCGTGTGAAGGATATTTTGAATGCAAGTGATGGTGTGGTGGTGTGGGAGGGGATGTAATAGGGTTCCGATGAAATTGAAGTGATGCAGCAGTTCCGGCCGTACCGCGTGTGATGGGTCTTGTAGGCCGAACCTGAACCCGGCGTCGTGGATGTCATCCCTGCATGCATATTTGCGCGCACATGCGGTGGGGTTGTCAACATCTGTGAAAAATTCCAAGAAAAAAAAGTGAGCATGGTATCGACCCACTGTAGCAGTTGAAAGGGGAGGAAGGGAGGAAGGGCGCAGAACATACAGTAGCCAGAGCCGAGCGGGGATGAAGTGGAGGGTCGTCGGCATGCAGACTGTTTGCAGACCCTTCATCTTCTACTTGGGCTTCCATGCCATTCTCTGACTTGGTGTCTGGGAATGCAGTGTGTAATTGGACTTGTATATCCTGCTCAGAAGACGGGGTCTCCTAAAATATAAGATATAAATTTAGGAAACATTCTCCCGGGGTAGTTAGCACCTACGACTAGTGCATAGTGGTTTTCGATCAGTGTGCTCGCGGAAAGCCAGGTAAGCTCGTCTATGGTGAGGGTCGCCGAGTCTTCCATCATCAACATTGGAGGTAGGGGTATACAGGGAGGGCAAGAAACAAGAAACCAGCAGAAACGACCAGGACCCAGTGGCGGCTCTGGACAGAAGTAAGATACGAAGAGGAGAAAAGCTGGTCTGTGTGCTAACGCCGCGCACTTATAGAACGAGAAGCAAGCTTATACCCGGAGAAGAAGATTGCCAAAGGGGGGTCAGGGTGTCTAGAACATTGATTGCTTGTCCTTGGATTTTGGGGACGGGGTGTTTCATACCTACAATACCGCACGGTTCACACGTGGTGAGGATGATGAGTTGATGCGAAGGGAAAGGAGCTGGTTGCAATGTGTCATGGAAGCTTGCGGGAGAAGGGAGAGAAAGGAGAGAGCAGAGCACTAGATGTGGGTTTCGTGTGCAAGGGACGCGTGGCAGAGAAAGACGACGTCCATTTTGCGCGGACGGGGCAGAAGGGAGGTTTACCTTCTAGCTTGTATCACGTGACGTGATTAATTTTTGGCAATTGACAAGTTGAATTAGGCGTACGAGTAATAAATACATGAAGTGGGAGGGGCTACAGAACGGGTCTGTCGGCATGGAGCCCGCTCCAAATGCCTCTGGGAGATTCCGTGGTACTCTCGACGGTTCTCCGTTTGAGTGATTTTATTTTCGCGCCAGAGGAGTCTAGGAGAAGTTGCACCTTTTGCTGGAATGCCGGTAACCTCCAGGCCATTGAGGGGTATGACCTTGTCGCGGCTATTGACTTGAGAGGAAACATGAGGAGAGTTGGTTGATGAAAAATGAAAGACGGTAAATTTACCATAGAACCCGCGGACAATGGGTTCCCTGTGGTTCCGCTGCTTGACCACGACCTCGACGTGAGGGTTTGCGCGTGCGAGTTGCTGGAGCTGGGTAAGGAGAAAGGTGCGTGTGGGATGAGATGAGGGCCATTTGTCGCAGTACTCGAAGACGAGTTTCCTGATTTGGGGGATAAAGGCAACGTGGCCGTTGGCAGGGGTGTGTTCGCAGAGAGGCGCGGAGGAGAGGGAGAGCGGGGGACATGAAGATACGAAGAAAGGAGAGGAGAGAAAGAGAGCCGGAGGGTGAAGCGGAGATTGAAAGTTGATGGAGGGTTTGTTTGCCCAAAAGTGAGCAAGTTATTGTCAGGGAACAAACGCGCGAAATGGCTCGCGCAACGCGGTCCACTGCAAACGTCGAACAAGCAAACAAAAAACGAAAACGGAACTCGTCACCTCACGAAAAACCTCAGAAACTCATCCGCACTGCAGAACAGAAATTATTCTCTGTCGCGGACTCGAGTCTCTCCACAGACGATGCTCGCAAAATCCTCGATATCCTCGAGACGTGCGTCTCTTGTGTTTATCATCATAAATCTCAGCTCACACTCCTCCCAGATCCGACTCTCTGGGTCTCCTTGATCGTGTCTTTCCTCTCTCTCCCTCTTCTTCCTCCGACCAGACCTTTTCTCTTCGCACTCTTCTTTCAGAGCCTCAACAGCATTCGCTCAGAGTACTCCGAGTACGTCTGTCCTCCACACGAACCTCACCTTCTCTCACCCCTCTTTCTCTACAGGCTGCCATCCAACACCTCTATCCCCTCTCCTCTCACCCACGCTCAAAACCCTCAGAGACCGCCTCTCAACAGCTCCGCTTCTGCAGCCTCGCCCTTTCCCTCCTCGACCAAGCCTCCCATAATCTTCTCTCCCTTCCTCTCGACACTTCATCACTCCTCCCCCTACATCCATCAGACTCCCCTACAGATGAATCAAAACCTACTTCTTCACCACCATCCCCTTCCATTGCAAAGCGGCGCTATGCCCTTGTACAACACATCCCCTCTGGCGATTATTGGTCCTCTCTTGATTCCGAGTGCACCACTTCCCCAGCGACACTCCATAAAGATCTTTCCCTCGGACATGCAGAACTCGTCTCCATTCTTCCCACCTCTTCCTCCCAGAGCTCCGAGTCTGCCCCTACCCTTGGCTCCTACTGCGTCATTAAATCACACAGTAGCAAAAAGGCGCTGCCGGCTCAAAGGCGGGTCACAGTTGGTGCCTTTCTCGATTATGGTCCCTGGACCAGCTTTGCTCCTTCTTTTGACCACGAAGGAGAAATAGTCGGCCGTCGCGAGCTCAGCGAGGTTTTGTGGTACAAGCACGAAAGGAAGTCCCAGAGAGAAGCAGAATTACGGGAGTGGATTGAGGGCAGGGGAACTATCCTTGATGTGCCAGAGGAAGCGGAGAACAAGGGCAAGGTGGATCAGGGTCCTGTCGATGTCGAAGCAGACTTGGGCAGTATTTTACCTCCCGAGACCATTCAAAACCTCAAGGCTGCTCTCGACAACGTCGAGCTGGAAAACCTTGTTGATGAGTTACTAGTGAGGAACCAGCGAGCACTTGTACGCTTACAGGAGCTCCAGATCGATCGCCTAACCAAGGAGGGTGCGGGTTCCACAGTTGTCGACGAGGCGTCGGAGGAGTGGGAGACTGGTATGCGTGTTCGACTCGTTCGATTCATATTTCAACTCATTTCCGTCCACCTAGCTCATGGCATTATGGAATCCCTCGAGACATTGACCTCACTTCGACCTCGAGCCGCTAGCGGTCAAACCATCTCCATCGTGCCCCCGGTTTCCATTTTGCGTAAACTCCACAAGACACTAGCTCTCGAACCTCGTCCTGGGTGGCATGGCACACTCGCGCCTACACGTGCAACTGCCCTTCGTGATGACTCGACCATCAAAGTAAGAGCTAGCTCCACCGTGCCGACCACAGTATCGACATCATCTTCCCCTGCTCCCACCCCTGCGGCATCGACGGCAACGACTGCGACCACGCCTTACGCAGGGTATGCCTATGGATATTCGACACAGCAGCAAGCACAGGCAGCTTACCGACCAGCAGCCACCACAACCGGCACAGCGGCTTATGCACAATACAAGCCTGGCACTTATTACCAGAATTATGCCTCAGGGACTCAGCAGCAGCAACAACAGCAACAACAACAACAATACTATGGGCAACAGGCCTACGGGGCTGGAGCTACAAGCCAACAACCATATGCAGCATACTCTAGTTGGTTTGCACATGCGCAATATTCTCAGGTTGGTAGTAGTGCTGCTGCTGTAACTACTGGGACTGCTTCGGCAGGCAGAGGAACGCCCCAGCCCGTTACAGCCTATGGTGCATTCTACGCGCAGCAGGCGCAGCAGCAGCAGCAACAGCGGTCTGCTAGTGTTGCAGGGGTGACAACACCAGCTGTGGCAAATACAGTCGCGATGAATAAGGTTGGAACTGGAACAGGGGCTGCTACAGGGACTTGGGTGGGATATGGTGGGCAACAGCAGGGTAGCGTACCAACTCTGCCCGCACACTTGAGACCTCCGCAGGTTGTCGCAAATGGGTACCAAACCCAGCAACAACAGGGCTACTACGGTGGATATCAGGCCCCGCCGCCGCCGCAGCAGCAGCAGCAGTCGCAACAGCCTGCCGGGAGATAGCATTTTTTTAAATTATTATGCCTTGTAACTTGTAGAGGTTTGATCCGGGATGATAAAGACAATGAAAGATAAGCGCTGGTCTGATAATGTCCCGCACGTTCACCATCCGAGTCCCTGCGACATCAGCAAACATCGGCCCAGGTTTCGATGTTGTCGGTCTCTCTCTCTCACTCTCTCTCACTCTTACCGTCACCGTCGCCCCCCTACCCTCGCCAAACGAATCCTACGTCCCACCCAAAATCACTTACTCTGGTGAAGGTGCACAGGAAGTCCCCCTCGACGCCTACAAAAACCTCACCACCCGTGTCGCACTCTATGTCCTTCGCTGTCACGCCATCCGTCTCCTCCCCTCTCATCTCTCCATTCACGCTCACAACGAAATCCCCTTTGGCCGCGGTCTCGGATCCTCAGGCGCCGCCGTCATTGCTGGCGTACTGCTCGCCAACACGCTGGGCAACCTCAACCTTTCCACGGAACGTCTACTTGACTTTGCGCTCATGGTCGAACGGCACCCGGACAATGTCACCGCGGCCCTTGTCGGTGGATTCGTGGGCTCGTATTTGAAAGAGCTGGACGAGGCTGCCAGTGTCGCTGCGAGCGTGCCCCTCAGTGAGGTCTTGCCAGAGTACCCACCTGATGCTGGTGAGGAGTGGGGCTTGAACCCGCCGATTCCGCCATTTGGGATCGGTCATTATGTGAGATTTGGGTGGTCGGAGAGTATCAACGCCCTTGCGATTATCCCGAGGTTCGAGTTAAGCACCGCCAAGGCTAGGAGTGTGCTGCCTACTAAGTACTCTAGAAAGGATTTGGTGAGTTTGTCTTTGTTCTCCCCTCGTCGTGGAGCGTTTCTTCTCATCATAGCCTACTGTAGGTTTTCAATATGCAGAGACTGGCGGTACTTACAACCGCTCTCGCGCAGACTCCACCAGATCCTGATCTCATCTACGAGGCAATGAAGGATCGTGTTCATCAGCCTTACAGAAGATCTCTTGTATGTTGCCTGTTTTGTTATTGTAGCATTAGCTTCCACTCACCCACTTATCAGATCCCAGGTTTGCCTGAAGTGACAACGCGCATCACCCCTTCAACTCATCCTGGATTGCTCGGAATTTGCTTGTCTGGTGCTGGTCCCACCATCCTTGCCCTTGCAACAGCTGGATTTGAAGCTATTGCCCAAGATGCCCGTGCTATTTTCAACGCCCAAGGCATCGAAGTAGATTGGAAAGTACTCCAAGTCGCTGGAGGTAGTGTTGTAGAAGAAGTAATGCCATGAAATCTATTAAAACAATTGTTCCGACGTTAGCAAAATCTATTGTGGCAAGTATGCAAAATATCTAGGCGGTAAATTAGCAAGGGTATCACTCTATTCCCCCCTTATCGTACGAGCAACTCTGTCTAGCCTCCTGCTGTCAGGCAAACTGCCCTCATCGCCACCAACCATCCGGCGTTGCGATCAAAGGGGAGATCAACGGTGAATAGCACATCACTCCGGTCGCCGTTCAGATAGACTGGCAAATTGACAAGCGCATCTTGGTTTGAGTCATCTGCCTGCACCCAGCGAATTTGCGACGCGTTGAGCCTCACGATCTCTCCGTCGTTGAGAACTAGTCTATCAGTCACCCAAGAGGCGCCTTCGAGAGCCAGCCCTTTGAATGACGTGTCAGCCACTGGCACGCAGAGCGTCAGTAAATTACCCTCACCATCAACAATGAAAGCCTCAGGGTCGTTGACGCGTTCTAGGTCTAGTCTGAGGTGAAGGGTTTCAAGACTCCATTTCTTCCTATGAGCGACAGCCTGCCGTGTGGCGGTGATATAGGCTTCAGGGAAGAACAATCCCCCCAGCCAGACTTCCACATTGCCCAGGTTGTCTACGCCCGCAACGTAATCGAGCTGTTGTAAGCGGCGAGCAAAGTCTGCGATCCAGCCGGTGGCAGCCATTGACTTGTTGACTTTGTACCTCCTCCAGTGCTCGGGGATGGTTCCTGGAATCAATTTAGCATAGACGGTCATAAACTAAGATCTGGGGGACGGACCCTTGGTTAATGAACTCATGAGAGTGCGGAGATGGTTTGTTTGTTTGAGTTCGCCTCTGCAAACCTTGATAACGTCCGCCAGGTCCTTCCGGACCTGCTCAAGAAGCTTGCGTCCAACGGAGCCTTCACGGGAGAACAATCTATACAAGGGGTCCTGATTATCTGCGGATTGTTTGGCAAGCGTGGCGAATTGCTGCATTTTTTCAATGTGAGTAATACACACGGCTGTGTGACCAGGGCAACGTACAGAAGGAAGCTGGCCAAGCCATTCCCGGCAGCGTTCATGGAGCATCCTCATCCAGGCAGGTTGGGCTGTCTGAGTCTTGGCTGTTGTTGTCGACACGACTTCATCTTCGTCATCTGCAAGCATTCTCATCTTCCTCAACTTGCCAAGCAGCTCATTACCTGGGCACATGTTAGCATAATACAAGCTACTGAATAACTAGTGACCACCTTGAGCAACAGCAATCACGCGCTCCGCCGTTGGAGGCAAACTCAACCAAGATGGTGGTTCGCGGTCGGGGAGTGCTTGGACCCAAGATAGGAAATGCTCCATCTTGGTTCCATCGGGCACACCAAGAAGTTGTTGTTGGCCAGCGAGGGTGGGTACGAGATCAAAATCGACATTATAAGCCATAGGCGTGAAGATGCCATCCACAAATGCATCAAGGATCTTCTGGTCGAAGTCGCTGTCAACCCTACCACCGTAGACGGACTGTTTGATGAGCGTTCGTAGAGCGTCCCAAGGAATTGTGACAGGGTCGATGTTGGTCTTTCCACGGGCCGCCATGTTGAGCCATGTATCGATAGTGGTGAATGCCGAGGCCATATCTGAGTCATTGAAATCGTATGTCTTGCTCCAGCCAAGGGGAACATAGCGGAGCCGCTCCTGGACAACGGCATGGAACCAGGCGAGGAGGAAGTACAGCCGAACCTTTTCTGCGGGACCCTGAGAGAGCCTGGATGAGGGGATGGAGCGAAGGGAATCCAGTAGGTTGGCTTTGACACCTGGGGGAGGCTCATTCATAATAAGGCGGGATTGACGCAATATGTTGACCGGAATCGAGGGGTTAGCCTCCATGGTGAGGAAGAGCCGGAAGTTGCGGTGTGGGTTAAGAGTCTGAAGTTTTTTCTCCAGCTGACCAAGCCAAGTTGGGGATAGGTGAACATTCTTGAGCAACACCCAAGTGCCTTGTCTGGATGCTGCAGCAATGGCTTGATCTGCTAACGTGAAACCTTCCTGAGAGCCCATAGCAACCGAGGCGGACCGAGCTCCAGTATTCTTGATTAGATTCTCAACGCGATAGCTGGCATCGTATCCAGGAACAGAAACAAGCGACATAGGCGTTGCTGGGAGCACTTCGTCAGTGACAATTGTGCTAAGGTCATAGCCAGAAATTTCGGCCAAGTCAGTCTCAAAGATATTTCGCACGAATATTGTAGTTGCTTGTAGCAGCCGGTCGGGCCTGAAGCATTTAACGACCAAGAGGGCACGAATTGCCTCAACAGCCGCTACAATGAAGAATTAGCAGGATAATAATATGGTTGATCTGTAGTACTTACGAGTGCTTGGCTCCCAAGGAGTAAGGACGCGGGTTTCTGGCGCTTCAGCTTCAAGAAATGATGCCCATTCACTCTCGTGATCAGCTATATGTGTCTGGACTGGCTTGAAAATGGAGTGTTTGGCAAAGCTTTCGAGACGGAGTGCTTGTTCGGGCGATAGAACGGAGATGCTCTGGGTTTGTGTTGTGGTGGTAGTGACTGGGACGCTGTCTCCAGCCTCCAGGAGGAATTCCAGCTCATCTCCAATTTCCTCAACGCCTCGTAGTTTCACTTGCGCAAGCAAAACGGCAAGCATTAAGTGATCACGGTAAAGGAGGGCACGAGAGGTGCGTTTGTAAACAATGAGGAAAAGGTCTTTCAATAAAATTTCCCTCCGAGCATTGTAATCAGAAACGTTCTTGAGGTTCGGGTTATGGTGAAGAATATACTCAAAGATATCCAAGAAAAACCTGAGGGAGAACTGGTAGAAGTGGTTGACGATATTGAGCTGCTCCAAGACAAAAAAGACGGAGCTGCAAGCTTGTGCCAGCGGGAGGTATTCTGCGGTCACCTGTTCCACCTCCCTCATGATGATGTCTGTCTCCTCGACTTTATGAGTGATTTCTGCGGCCTCCCGTTTCAGTGTTTCTAACGTGTCGATGACCTTGTCGTCATCTAGAATGTTGCCCGAGGACTCGTTAAGAGCTTGAAGGAGTAACTTCTCGAGAGTGCGAAGTCTCAGACGGAATTCGCCCTGGATTTTCATAAGGTCCGTCCTTCTGCTTTCTGTATCAGGTCGTTCTACCTTGAGGACTTGGTCAAGTGACTGGCTTTGTAGACTACTTCTGGTCATGGTGAAGTTGACGAAGGTTACTCGGCTGCAAATGTCTGGCGAGAATTCGACGGAAGGATCCCTAGTCGAAAGGAACATGGTGAATGATGGGGAGAAGTCAATGTCTTGGTTCCCGAGGCGAATAAGCACGCGACCACCGGTGCGTCTGATTTCTTTGTTGAGAACAGCATTGAGAATCGGGTCAAGGTGTTCGACATCTTGAATGAGTAAGGGATTACCGAAACGAAGAGCACTCTCCAGAACCTTCAAGAAGGCTTCGTCTAAGAAGCTGGTTACCGTGATTTTGCGCTCTTTGTATTCATTGAGTAAGAAAGCGGTTGCTTGACCGGTTGGATCGATGATGAGAGGATAGCGGTTAAATCGTTTGAGCATGATTGCGTTTTCAGTAGTCAAGTTATCCGATGGCAAAGACTTGGATTGCCAGCTGAGGCGATCGTCTGCGGTGGACAGGTACTCGGTGAACGCAAGCTCCTGCTTGAACTTAACGCCTGCCTCGGCCAAGTGGTTTGACCATTCTTGCCACATGGTTTCGCGGTAGTGTTGGTCGAAGAACCCACCGTATGCCAAAAAGGCCGCGGATAGCAAAACGTCTCCGACAATGGTGCTCATTTCCACATCGAACGTACGACTTCCAGCTTCCCAGCGGTTTCGCTCGGATGAGAGACTCTCCAAGAGCTTCATGCTCCTGTCCACCTTGCCTTGCACACGCTCCATCTCCGCTTTGATGGCCTGAACTTCACTGATAAGAAAGGCATATTCGTCTTTGTACCTCGCAATCTTCTTCTCAAGTTCCGCAATCATCTCGATGATAGCCGCGGCCTGCTTTTTGGTGGTCTCCGCCTGTGTTTCGAGGGATTGCACCTCATTACGCAAAGGTTCAACCTTGTCGAGAATTTCGGAGAAACGAACTTGAGCAATAACCCATTTGACCAGAGGACCACAGGCTTTGCTGGCGTGGTTGACTGTCTCAAATTTGTAGGAAGGTCGGCTAAGGAAGTCCCTCTTCATGGTTTCCCTAAGAGGCTTGGTCATTTGGGTGTTGGTATCAAAGTTTACGATGCGTTGGATAAAGTCGTCACGACGGATAATACCCTGGACTGTGCGCCAGCTATCGATCTTATGGCCTAGGATCGTACAAACGGACTCCATGGCAATCTTGACTGCCTCGGGGGGATTGGCCATCGTTCGAACTTCTTGGAGGTGCTGTCGCTTGATATTACTAACAGCTGCTTGTGCTTCCATTACTGCGGGCTCGGCATCAGCAAGGTCAGCCATGACCACAGCACGACGCTCCGCGATATGGCGGTCTTGTTCAACAAGAGCGGCTTGGATCTCGATCGATGCCGCTTTCTTCTGTTCAGCCTCCTGTTGGTCTGCAACCATACGTTGAAGCTTCTCATTAGCTTCCTTATTCTTAGCTTCGAGCTGAGATCTCTTGATGGCAAGACTCTTGCGAAGGTCTTCGACCTGGGTAACGGTATCGCGAAGTTTATCTAGACCAACGTGCAAATGCCTCTGCTGTTCCTCAAGCTCGTCCCGTTTTTCAGTATGCAGCTTGACGTAGTGATTAATGCTGCGGATAGCGTATCAGAGACCACAGAAGACAAAGAATAACAGAGACTCACAAATCGAGGTAATGGCGAGGGGTGACATAGTTGTATCGACCTTGGCGGCGACTCAGACGTTGGTTAACTTGATGGAGTGATTGATGTACGTGAACAAGTGCATTAACAACAGCGGTACGGTGAACAGGGGGCATCGAAAGCCCACGATAGGCAGTAGGGAAGTGTATAGGTGGGTTGTAGGAGGGGAGGTCAAGGTCAAGGGTATGGGTGAACTCCATGCCAACTTGGTACAAAGCCTGATCAGACCAGTCACCGAACCAGTCCAATACACAACGATTGAATAAGGCAGGCGAAGTTGCGGCTCGTGATGCTAATCCATTCTCGGGTGGGTTCATGGTGAAGACCACATGCAGGTTCTTCGCGACCTGCTGTGTGAACCACCTGTACAACTCCTCAGGAGAATCCAACATCAGGCCATCCCGTTGAGACCCTTCCTTGCAGGCTGTCATTAATGCCGCATGCTCATCTCCCTCGAATAGGCCAGGAACTTCGGCATTGGCCAGGAGGGTATTCATCCTCTCAAGGAATCCAGAGTCAAGCACATTCGACTCGTCCATAATGAAGCAGATCTTCTCCCCTTTGCAGCCGGCACGCCGCAACACAGTCCTCAAATCTTCATCAAAGTCATCTCCGGTATATTTGTTAGAAACCTTGATCTGGAAGATGCTTAGCCCGTTCATCCAGGCAACGAACCGCGAGAGCGTTGTCTAGAATCAACGCGTCAGCCGAGTGATGGGCGGGCAATCAATGTAAACTCACCTTTCCACTACCGCTGACACCGATCAACAGTAAATGCCCTTGTATTTGTCGGAAGACACGGTCAATACGCAGGACATGGTCCAGCACGTCGTTGAACAGTACAAGAGGGACATCAAGTTCTTCTTCATAAAAGACACGCAGACGGGCCTTTGTATATTCTCGCAATACCTCGCGGTCGACGGGGATGTAGTTCTTGGATGTCCAGTTGGAGAACAAGATAGGACGGCTGAGAGCTTCTTCCTTGTTGATGGTCGGGAAGTGCTGCATAGCAGCAGCGTCGATGTTTTCGTCGGTCCAGCTCTTCTCTTCCTCCGTTACCAAACGATCCTGGAAGAGACGAAGGGCTTCATGCGCCCAGACACGTACGAGTCCCTCGACAGACAAAATCTCCAAGGGCCTGATGGCCTCATAAATACCACGAACCCAACGAGTAAGCTCACGGGGACTGTAAACGTAGTGTGCTTGGATGTCCGTAGTGAAGCGTTGCTGAGAAGCAAGATAGAATTCAACCATGGCATCGGTGAGAGGATCGGCATAAGCGCGAAGGTTTGGAACAACTTTGAGGAGGGCGCGATTGTAGGTACCGTAAATTTGCTTGAGAGATACCTCTCCGGGATAATCGACCATAATCAGGGGAGCGTGTCGCAAGAAACGATGGCTGAGTGGTACACGACCGGGATCTGTCGGGGGATTGCAGGCGCCAACAAATTGAATACGTTCAAGTTTAACCCAAGCCATATCACTGGCCCGCCAGTATCCTCCTGATTCGACAAGCTGGCGGATGAATGAAATGACACGCTGAGTACCATATTTATCCGTGGCGGGTAAATTTATTTCATCACAGAACACCACCAACCACCGTCCAATCTGTATGGGTGCAAGTATAACCCCGTTAGGTGTCTTACGATACTCGCAATACTGCTCGAATGTTTTCAGGATTAATTCGGGTGTGGTCGCGCTGGAGAAGTTGAGGCCAACGACTTCCATGTCTGGCAACTTCCTGAGAGCGCTGAAGAGCGTCATAGTCTTTCCTGAACCTGGAGGGCCGCAGAGCATAAGCGGCTTATGTTCTGACAACCATGAGTAGAGAACTTCTTCGTGGCGGACGGTGTCCATGGTAGGAACAACAACATCAGAAGCCGTAACCGCATGAGCCTCGATCTCGATAGACGGCACCCGAGACTGCCAGGAAATCCATTCGCCATTGGATACTTGCACATCATAGTCGATCAACGAATTTCCCGGAGCAAGGGGTGGCAAGTCGATGCCGGTCTGGTTACGCAGATAATCGCCTAATTTTGCACGGAGGTCCAGTTTGGCGTCCCCAGAAAAGGCCCAAATGATGTTGATTAGTAGACGCTTAGTAACATATTGCTCCACTCGCTCTGGAGGAAGAGGGAAGTCGGAATGTTGAATGTTGTACTCGATGACGTTCCGGACAGTCTTGTTTAGGAGGGAGAACAGAGTGTTGAGAGCGCGTGTAGTGGTGAAATCCATGATATGTTCAATGGTTTCGGCGTACGAAAGAGCAGAACCGACGAGATCCCCCTCCTCGAAATATCGCGTCAAGATCGATGCAATTTGTTTCTGTGTGATGAGGTTGGCCGAATTGGAGGCGTCAGTGATGTCGGCTCTGCGATTCAAAATATCTCCAGAGTCTTCATCGTCGGCATCAAGAGGAACCGACGACAATGTGGAGAGGTAGTGCTGATAGACCATTGAAGGTTCGACTACATCTTCACTAAACCAGATCATGCCACAGCGACTGACTGTTGCCAGAGTCGCATATTTGAGGTGTTCGACCTCGAACATGATTCTCATATTGGGGGGCAGGTTGAGACGTTCTCCATTAGGTAACGTCAGCAATTTGTTATCATCGAGCACACTTATTAATTCGTTAGTTTAGCTCCGACGATGGAGGTGTGTTACAAACAAACCTGTTCAAGTTTTCAACCCATTCGGGATCAACATCACCGTCGAAAATAATCCAGTGGCGTTTGCCGCTCTCACCGCGTACATCGTCCACGATCTTTCGCAGAATATGGGTGAAGAGACCATCATTCCACTCGCGTGTAGTTTGATCCAAGGTGCCATAAAGAGCGTCTTTATGCATGGCCTTGGGATCAATAACGTAGGAAACACCTTCGACGCCATCGAGCCGTTCAAGCGCTGCAAGCAGAACTTGCCATGCGTTTGTCTTCCCGCTGCCGGAGGGCCCGACCATCATAAGACCGTGTTGAATCTTCTGGATTTGGTAGAGCTGTAGTATTTTGGCGATCCAGCGATCCCCAGCAACCAGCCTACGTTCAGTACAGACCCTGAGAATCTGCTCGCGGAGGGCTTCAAGATCGACGGGGAAGTAGTCAACTCCGGGGAATACATCAGCCAACAAACTAAATGGCAAAAATCAGAGACGAGAACACATATGTTAAAGAGACATACCTTGTCAGCAATGGCACGTCATCAGCAACCAACTTCGGGACAATGGTCTCAGTAACACTCTGGATGAGGATGATCTGCTCCATCTCCACAACATCCTCGCCTTCGTCAGCTCCGCTGCTCTGCAACCTCTCTCTCTTGAGAATACCCGCACTAGCAAGGACAGCCTTCAACGCACGAAGACCGAAATCATAGTGAGGTTGACGCGACAGTTGTTCATCACAGAGATTGAAGAAAGGGACGATCTTGGAAGCCAGGGACTCTGCAGTTCGGAAACCTTGAGAGAAAAGCATAACCTGAGCAATGAGCTCTCTATCTGGCCGGGCCATGGCCATTCTAGAATGATGATATTAATCGAGAGGCATTAGAGAGGCATATAAGCAGACATACGGTCTAAATAACTTTGTCAAGTTCGGTGGCAGCTGAGAGCGACCAGCATAATTCGGGTTCGTAGTAATGAAAATACCTATATCAAAAAATTAGATGGAAACAATTACGTTTCGAAAAATGACCACAGACCAATATTCTTGTGGATCTTCAAATTCTTCCCAACCAGTTCGATCTCAGTGTTTGGGTTCTTGACCAGCGACGCAAGACCCTGTTGGATAGTCTGCACTTGTTGCGAGACGGCACTTAGAATACGCTCCTCGAGTCGGTTAAATTCGTCGAAGCAGCCCCACGCGCCAACCTGGCATAGACCAACAAAAATACGGCCCATGGCCTGGAAGTCAAACGTCTCGTCGCAGCAGAAGACAAGAACAAATCTTCCAAGCTGCACTCCCAGAGCTTTGACGGACTCTGTTTTACCGGTTCCAGCAGGCCCGAAGGGCGAACCTCCGAGTTGCTTGTCGAGAGCTTGCGTGAGGGTAAGATAAACACGGTCTGTCAGTGGCGTTTGGACAAGACGATCGGGAACGCCCAGATATTCCCATCCGTAAGGATAGGAAGTTTCTGCCACCTTGATGGACAGCCCATCGAGCGGGTTCTCGATCGAGCTGTCGAGGTAGAAACGCATTTGAGACAGCCAGGTGAACCCTTGATTGTCAGGCACCCGTTGGCTGATAAGAGAACGCGTAACATCACGCTGGTGCACTAGCTCAGTGATAAGGTGTTCGCATTTCCTTCGAGTTACGGGAGACAGTTCCTGCAAGACGATATCGGCCAGGAGATCGAGGGCTTGGCGAATTGTGTCGAGGGATCCTTCGGGGGCTTGATTGCTTTCTAGAGCCTCTTCCACGGAAGTCGTCCATGCAACTTGGATAGCCAAGGTAACGAGCTGCGCAGGATATTTTTCCAACCAGCTCATTAAGTCATCCTTTGAAAGATCCGAGCCGTTTCCATAGAAGGTCCGGAGCTCGACAACAGCCTCGCGGAGGAGGTCGGCGAGGGAGAGCCTCATCATGGTTTCAATCCGAGCGAGCCAGTCGTTAATCTTGGGGTAATCCTTGAGAAGGATAGGCTCGGAGAAGCGAACTTCTTCTCCCTCACGAGAAGCCATACCCTGGATCTGCGTCAACTCCTCGTCCAACAAGACTGTAGATATCCCTGCAAACATTTTCTTCAGATGCTTCATAATACGCAAGATATCCTTGCTGTTTCCGATGATCTCCAGCAGATCTTCGTCTCCAACGAAGTAGAAACGGGGGAATGATGAACGCTCGCGCTCAAGGTATTCACCCAACGCCTTCTGAATCTTGTTCAGAAGATCTGCCAAACGTTCCAAACTCTTCTGGATACCAGCGATGTTCATCACGTCCAAGATAAACGGTGACTTGTAGACTTTTTTCATAACGGCCAGGAACTCTGTGTTAATGTTCTGGAAGCGGGCGCTTTCGACTGGAAGCAGATGTTTGATATCTGCACTTCCGGAGAAGATCCCTTCCAGGTAAACCCACTGTCGTTGAACGTCAATCCATACATCTACAAAAAATCGTCAAAGAAGACGAGGATCCCAATTGAACAAAAGCGCACCAAATAGCACATGGACCCTATTGAGCTTCTCCTCCCAAGCTCCAGCCTTTTATTACTCTTCAATAACAGTCTACGTATCTGTTCGAAATACACTTACCTCTTCCTCGAAAACTTAGACAACTCATGATTAGTTACGCATTTAACCCATTGCCACTGGAGTAAGCAAACCTTTGTAATATGGTGACAATTTCATCGCCGTCAGCGAATTCAGGTTTTCACTACACTTGTTAAACAAATCATCCCAACCCCTTGTGTACAGTTTAAAATTATTCTTGAAAGGGAAGTTAATACATACCTGATCAAACGACACTTGTTCTGATAGTTGACTAGATCCAGAGCATAATTGGTCCAAATTTCCTTTACTTGCTTAATGTATTCTTCAAGAGCCATTTCTCCCTGCGCTTGAATGATGACTTCTTTGATCTGAGACTCGTTCTTTTTGAGGTCAAGATCGTATACATGGCCCAGTGACATTCTGTCGAAAAAGTAAGAACATCCTCTAGGGAAAGAAACCGGAGCCAACTCACAAAGACAGAGTCGGGTGAGATGGCAGCTTCAAAGTCTTAAACAACTGTTTCCAGTGACGATCTTTTAAAGCATCCGACTTCAACTCCGCGATCAACGCGTTGGACTTGAGCAGTCCCCTGAGGACATCCTGGACATATTCAAAAGCGGCATACTGCCTCATCCTCGTCGGCATCTCCTTCGTTGAACTAAGCAAGCCATCAATTTGCTGTCTCAGCTTCCTAGGCTGAACTGTAGCCCAAGCCATCTCCCTCAATTCGCCAATCTGGCCCCAAATGCCAGAAAGTGCAGTCCACACGGCTTTGAGATCCCGAAGTTCCTCGAATACAGGCTCCAATCGTGTGTGTCGCGTCAATTCCAAGTCCAACGCCTCCTTTGCCCGGCAAACCAAGTCATACTCCTCCTGCACACGATTCAACTTCCCCTCGAATACGTTGATAGCGTTCATAGCTGTATCTGCCCGTATGCTCCCCTGAACAGGACGGGTCTGCTCCCATTCAGCTATGATATCGTTAATTTTGTTTTCAACGATCTTGTCTTCCGCAACAATCTTCAGCTGTAGCCCGGCTAGCGTTTAAAGGTGGGTAAGGCATCCCCGTGCATCGAAAAGGGAAATATATACCTAATTGCTCCTGTATAGAGTCGTTCTTGCGCTTCAGAATCTCATTATACGCGCCCCATTCTCCTCGTAGCTGGTCACTATAAAGCCAATCGTCGGGAAATTGGTATCGAAAACGCTCGAGTGTTTTCTCGCCACTGGCACAGAGCTCAATCATTGGGCCCCATGCTTTCGTCTTCTTCTTGAGGTCTTGTACAAATGTGATAAAGGTGACGGCTGCTGCTGTCGATGAGTTTGATGGAGCAAATATCTGAGCATGGTTTTGTGAGGTAAGCTGCAAGAGCAAAGAGGATGAAGAGACTTACCTCCATCTTGTCTTGTTAAAGGTAACGACGCGTCGTCACGAACCTGGAAACGTCGAAATTTAGATGGCTGCACGTGTTCTTACCATCTAACCCTAACCCCGCATCTCCAGCGCGTCTCTTCACTGCACCATATCCTTCCCCCGCCGTCTTTGTAAACCACCAACACATCCAAGATGTCAGGCCGTCAACAACGTGTGATGGTCCAACCCATCGTAAGTTCATCCTGCAATCGACCAAATCTCACACTAAATTCACTCCGCTAGAATGTAATTTTTAAAAATCTGCAACAGGTTCCACTGGCTTTATGCATGCCAGAATGATGCAAGCTTATGAAAAAATTTGACCACAGGGAACCAGGATCTCTGTCTGGTTATACGATAATGTCGAAATGCGGATCGAGGGCCGCATTATTGTATGTTCAGTTTGCTACCCGTGCCGCGCCCCCACCTCGATTCCTGATTGTACACTTGAACCCACCAATACCACTTTTGTTATAGGGTTTTGACGAATTTATGAACCTAGTCATTGACGACGCTGTGGAAGTCTATTTGAAGGACGTCAAGCCCCGGAGAGAGCTGGGTATGATCTCAAGTACGATCAACGCCTCACGGATTGCTGAATATGCTCCAGGCCGTATTTTATTGAAGGGTGATAACATTACTCTCATCCAGCAAGTACAATGATGGGGTATACAAAAGAGTTTCATACCAGTCTCGTCCCGTCACTCGAATATGTGCATTGTCACAAGTTGTATATTGGAAGAAGTCGTGAAAGGTTCAACGACTGACGACATAACGGGCACTCGGCCTTGGGAGAAATATAAATGAACGGTGGTAAAAAAACTGAGCGGGTATCTTACCTTCTCCCTTCCCCAACCTACGATACAGTTCCAACAAAAAAGATGACCACACTCAGTGGAGCAGCTGTCCGTCCGCTCTTCAAGACACAGCGTGCAATTTCTTCCGGCTCTCACTGCATCAGGTATAGACGCAACATCAAGTACTGTTCTTTCATCTTCTTCCGCAGGCTTGACCGGTTCGTTCGCAGGGTCCAAGTCCAAGAACTCTGAAACAGGTCTTTCGTCGATAGAGAGCTCCGATGCACCCTCCTCGTGCTCGGAGCTGCGCTGTTTGCCTTTGGCAACAGAACTTGAGGCTTTCTCCCGCTGACTCTGGATGTACGATACCAGCCGATGGAGAAGCCGGATGGCCAGAAGAGCACCTAAGAGCGAATAGGATGGTGGACGGATATGAGGATCTTCTGGTATCGATGAGAGCTGGAGAAACCTTTCAGTGAAAAAAAAAACCCGAAGGTTGAGAGTGTGACGATACATGTTGGATCCCCAAGATGCGCTTCGACAGATCATAATAAGTTCCTCTCAAATAAAAAATAGCCAAATTGGATTCCGTAGCAATATTGACGAGTAACGGCAATGTCTTTATGTACCCGGTGACTGTAGGGTATTTCTCGTTTAATCGGGATGAAGCTGCGCATTTCGCAAGAATATAATTAGGGAAAGTCGCAAGGAAGATGAGGGCATTGCGAATCCTGATGGGAGAGGGAGTTCTGTCAGAAAAAGATGAATACTGCCAGATGTCGGTGTACTCTTCGCCTAGCGTCTGGTTGCCTGTTTACAATAAGGAGCAGACATCCACGGGCCAGGAGAGGGGTCGAACCTCGACCAAACGTAATTCCATAATATATTAGCTTGGTGAAGAGGTCTACCTCTTTATCCCATCGCGTCAACCAGCGGGTGCCTGTTGCATAGAGGTCAGTGTCACCTGAGGACCGAGTGAAAGGGCGAGCCACCGAGCCATGAACGGAGGACATTCTCTGTCTGTTCACGCAATGACGAAACATGATAAATGTCGCGTTGGTTTGCACGAACTATCCAATACGTTAAGCTGCCTCAGCACACCAAGCAACAGTGGTGGGCGTACTTATCTGCGCTTGCTGGGCCCGAGGAAAAGACAGAGGATTGACCATGAAGCAGATGCTATCCAAAGATCCTGCGGCTGAGGGTCGAACCCGGTCGATTGTGTTTGTTTCCGGTCGGCGTCTAAAACTTTTCCTACGGCCCACTCCCACTTCACTTCGTTCGCTAGCCTCCACATCTCAAGTAAAAAACATGCCTCTACCTCCCCGCCGTCAGGAAGGTCCTACGGTTTGGCAAAAATGTAAGGCTCGCATCGCCTTTCCGCTGCCGCAACTTTGACAATTCCCTAATAGTGAAGTAGGACCAGCCTTTCGCGTCCGAATGTCCAATATTCTTACATACTGGCACAGGATGGGCGCTCTAATGGGCACAGGTGTTGGCCTTACCATTGGGTTCATTTTTGGTTCTTGGAGTATCATCCGGTACGGTCGCCCCACCTGTAACTCTGGGGCCACGCTCATCTGTCTATCCACCTTGACAACAGAGGCGGCGCTGGGCCGCGCGGCGCCCTCGCGACCTTGTCACAGTACATGCTGAGCAGCGCCGCAACCTTTGGTTTCTTCCTCGCTATCGGTTCTGTCAGTATGACAATTTGGGATCCCGAGACAAGAGTCACTGACAATATGGTTCAGGTCATTCGCAGCGATTCTCAGATTCCCTTACACTTGCAAGCTGCTCACATCCAGCTCATCCAACCGGCTCTTCGTATACGTTCCCGAGACGAAGGTTTCCAACTCATGAGGGCAAGGTGGCAAGCAGAGCATCAGCGCGAGCCAACCCATAACTAGGGCGCACGAGTCCTCGGCTATCCATCGAAGCACTTGTTCACTCAAGTAGTTCCTCTACAATACTCATAACCAACCGGATCGATAATGATGATGCTGCTTCTGGCCTTACCCCTGAGCACTTGCACGACCGCCCGTGAAAGCAATGTTAATCGGACCACGGAATCTGTTGCTTATCTGTGTCTTTTGGGCTTAGATTCTGAAAAAATTGTATAGACCGATTTTTCAATCGCCCAGGTCTACATACGCATTAATGTGGCTGGACAAATCCACTTGGGAGTATCTACATGCTCATGAAAAGACCAATCAAGGCCTTGGTATCCAAAACGACTAGATGTAAACTACAATAGCAAGAACATGATGCGAACACACAACTCAGAATATGGGGAACTTAGAGGCGGGAACGAGTGAAACGCCTGTTGTTCCTGTTAACGCCGCCTCGGCCACCGTTGGCGTTGTTGCCGGCATTGGCATTCTGGTTTCCACCACGGCCACCGTTGGTGTTGTTGCCAGTGTTGGCGGCACCAGTGTTGGCTGCGCCAGTGTTCTTGCCTGTGTTGGCGGCACCAGTGTTGGCTGCGCCAGTGTTCTTGCCTGTGTTGGCGGCACCAGTGTTGGCTGCGCCAGTGTTCTTGCCTGTGTTGGCGGCACCAGTGTTGGCGGCGCCAGTGTTCTTGCCAGTGTTAGCGGCACCAGTGTTGGCAGCGCCGGCGTTCTTGCCAGTGTTGGCGGCACCAGTGTTGGCAGCGCCGGCGTTCTTGCCAGTGTTGGCGGCACCAGTGTTGGCAGCGCCGGCGTTCTTGCCAGTGTTAGCGGCACCAGTGTTGGCGGCACCAGTGTTAGCGGCGCCAGCGTTCCCGGCAGCACCAGCGTTCCCGGCAGCACCAGCGTTCCCGGCAGCACCAGTGTTCTGGGAAAGCATGGGTTAGAGTGGCCTAAATACACCAATCCCCTTAAGGTCTCACCTTGCCTGCGGCGCCATCGGCAGCAGCAGCATCACCGTTCGCATTGTTACCATTGTTGCCAGTCAAGACATCAGAGTCCTGGATAAACGAAAATAGATGAGAACAATTCCCGCTCCAAAATGCAGAAAACATACGGCATCGGGCTGACCATCAGCAGTCACTGTGAACTATTCGTATTTTTGGATCCGTTAATTATAGGTTTCTGATGAATGTCGAAAAAAAAAAACTCACGTAGACAGCATCGTCAAGGGAACCATGTTGAGCAATTGGAACAAGGACGGGCTGGTGGTTAGCTGCAGAATTGATTGACGACAGCTTGTATGAACCAGCGGGGAGACCAGCAGTAACGTCGGCGGTAAGTTGACCGTTTTGGGCAGCGGCGTTCAATCCCTTGAAGAAAGCGAATTTCTTGGGATCGGTAGGTGCGGTCTGGGTAACGGAGTCCAAGAGCTCGACGACGACGTGCGAGTGACCTTGGATTTGGCCCTGGCCGTTGAGGAATTGGGGGGCGGCAAAGTAGTTTTCCTGTGCGTTCACGAAGAAACCAGTCTGCATGTTTCGAATAGCCATTGTGATTGTAAAGGCATCGTTCTCCTTGATAACATCCCCGTTTTTAGGGGAGACGAATTTAGAAGAAGGCATGTTATCCGTGGAGGGGAGAATGCCCATGGGTGCCGGATTGCAAGAACCGTCAGCAATTTGCTTGCCATTCGTGATGGGAAGATTGGGAACCGTCAAGCAAAAGTTAATGAAGTTGTTCGTCGAGGTCAGAGACGCGACCTGGCCTGTTCAATTCACCAGGATAAATAAATCTTCTAGGCAACATGACTGAACCCATACCGTCAGCAGGCACATCCTGACCATCATTGGCGAAACCTTCAGCAATGACCTTGGGGTCGAGGGCTTGATGCCAGTCAGCTTTGCTATACCAGAGGGCGAAGGAGAACTCACTAAGAGATTGCTGGGGATCCTGATTGTCATTGTCCCCAGCGTTTGTGTTATTGTTCCCTGCAGCAGCCTATGAAATGATGGGTGGGGGGCGCTCGTCAATCCATTCATAGGATAAGCAGAAACTGGACTTACACCCCCAGTGTTCTGGTTGTTGTTGTTGCCGTTTTGATTCGCGTTCCCGTTTTGCCCTTGGTTGCCAGTGTTTCCTTTCGTGTTGCCCTGGGTCTTGCCCTGCTGACCACCGTTGGCATTGCCCTGCTGGCCACCGTTGGCGTTACCTTGCTGGCCACCGTTGGCATTGCCCTGCTGGCCACCGTTGGCGTTACCCCGCTGGCCACCGTTGGCATTGCCTTGCTGACCACCGTTGGCATTGCCTTGCTGGCCACCTCTGCCGAATCCACCGTTGTTACCAAAGGGGTTGAACTGGCGAACCTCATTACGAGAATTTTGGGGGGCAGCAGAACCGGCCAAGGCCATGGAGAGAGCGAGAACGATCGATGTTGTCTTCATTGTGATCAAGTGAAAGAGCGTGAAGAGTCAGAAGGGTGAATTTGAACAGACAGGCGTATGAGATGTGTGCGAACTACCCAGTAGTACGATCCCTGATCGCTGAAGAGGGAGAGAGAGAAAAAAAGGCGAGGAAGTGAAAGAAAAGGCAAGTGAAAGTGAACGAAAGGATAGGGATGGGAGGTTGGGGGAGATGGCTATATACCCCTTGCAGTACAGCCTGATGGGAATCCTGTCAAAAATATTTTTAGAAATCACTGTCGGTGGCAGCTGTTGCGCACGTAGCCTCCTCCAAGTCAATTTTGAGTCGGTGCAACGGCGATGCGCCCGTCTCGTGGGCGCTGTTTCCGACGGTTTTTGCTCATATATAGTCCGTGAAGACAGTTCCAGTGAATACACCGTCCCCGCGCGAACTATGCGTGGGCAAGAATCAAGTACAAAGTCCCATCTTCCTTTGCGACACGAACACACGATCAAGACTGCCGAAGATGCCTGCATCAAAGATATCAAAGAGCCGCTAAGGATGCACCTGCCGATTTGACCTCGCAACGGCCGCCGGGGGAACGCAGCATGATTGCAACTGGATGATAGTCAGGCCAAAATTAGGCAACGTGGCCGGCTCACCCAACCTCCTGTCAGGAAGAAGCCCTCTGGTTCTCCACTAGTCATTGTACTTTTGTTTTGTAGCGAGGAACACGCTCTTGTCGCCATGCCATTCCACAAGGACGATAATTCGCCAATAATCACGATCAAGGCCCCACGGTTTGATTGCAAGAGCCATTGGAGCGGGCCCAACTTGGTGGTCAACGCAACAGCAGATTCGGATGAGAGCTCCCCTCCAGAGATATAACCGGAGTCAACGATGCTCCCCATCCTGATGCTCTGCTCTTCCGATGCATGAACAAAGTGAGCGTGCCGGGTAACGATGATGAGTCGGACTCACCCGGGTCAACGGGCTGGCACGGGCCGTGAATAACCATTGAAGGAGCACACAAAACGACCCCTGCCATTTGCTTCACCCCCGCCCTTCGGGATGCCCTCAGAAAGTGTCATGATAGTCGATGCTGTGAGGCGTCCACTGCCTTGATCACATAACTGAATATTCTAAACCCGACCCTGCGGTCACTCTCATAGATCTTATTTGATATGGACGGGTAAGTATTCCAATGCTTTCCGGTCGTACCGATTGCCAGCATGAAGCAAGCTGGCAATGATCTCACAAAGGCCCCATATCAACCATCATTCACCATTGTCACTGGCCCCTTAGGCATTGTCGGAGCTTAGGCCTGATTGATTGATCTATATCCACAGAACCCTTATAGACTCAACTCCGGGCGTCTTCAAAGCCTGGGAAACCTTCGCCACGGACTATTCGCTTGGAAACTCGCGTACTCTCGTAGAGGCAACCCACGGAAGGAGACTTTACGACACGCTGAAGGAGTACTGCGGGATACAAGATGAGACCAGACTACTGGTAATATAACTCGATAACCATTCTCCTCTCGGCTTACACTGTTGGCAAGGCAGAAATCGACCGTTTTGAGGACGAAGTGATCTGTGGTGGTCCTGCACCCCTTCCAGGCGTCAAGAAGCTTGTGTCACAGGTAAACTCGAACGACTCTAGAATAAAACCCCACTAACGAAGACCAATTCTTGTAGCTAGCTTCCCTTCCCGAAGTAAAATGGACTATTGTCACATCTGGTAAATTTATATACGAATCTTTCATTTGATATATGGAGGACCTGATTACAGTCGGGCGCACACAGCCTCTAGTAACTATGCCCTTCGAGCACTTGAGAGGGCAGGTATTACCATTCCGCGAGTCGGGTTGGTCACGGCAAACGACGTTTCACATGGAAAGCCAGATCCTGCCCCCTATCTCGCCGGAGCAGCAAAATGCGGTGTTGAGGCAAGCAATTGTTAGTACCGGTTGATTGCTGTCGGGTCATCTGCTTACCCACCCGACCTCTGTTTAGGTCTCGTCGTGGAAGACGCGATTTCTGGACTAAAATCTGGCCGAGCAGCAGGAGCTCGTACTTTAGCTGTTTGCACCTCCACAAGTCGTGAAGCTCTCGAAGCTGAAGCAAAACCGGACTATGTTGTCAACAATCTCGAGAGGTATGTTGGCTACCAACTACACACTAGCCATCCTTGAGTGTCTTAATTGCCGGTAGCGTCTCTGTGGACGTGGTTGATGGCAGACTTAAAGTGACTATCAACTGGCCGTGAAAAAGTCAAGGACATACTATTGGTCGTAGGCATTTATGTATCTATGGCCCCTTTATCCTATTCCCTTTCCCCACCTGCCGAATTCACGATCACGGGGCGATGTTCGTTACCAAAGACGTTGATGGAGCTATTTTTAAAGCACCCTGGCCAAGGATGACCCTGCATCCAATGCTGTTGCAAGAAAGCCAAGTTTCATCCACCCTCACTACACAGTGATCGAGGGTTTCCTTCCATCGGATGGTGTATGTGTTATGTTGCAGGCTGATCCTGAGCACATGGCAGAATATGTCAAACACGATTGTTACCGAGACGTTGTCAAGGCTTCCGATTCATCGTGCTGAGGTTCATAGACATGCCCTCAATGACCTCTAGTGGTCATAGAAGCGAAGAGGATGCAAGGCTCGAACTACACCTTGTGTACTCATGATTTCGCTAGTTGTTCGCTTGGCGGCGGGAAATGGATACAAAGTAGTAGACTGCCTTGTCTTCAGCTCTCCAGTTCGCATTTCTTTATCTTCTCTCTTTTGACCTTTTCTTTAAACGACCGGTGATCGTCCCTCGACGTCCTTTTCCTTCTTTAAAATCGCCCCCGGTTTCTCCCGACCCGGTGTCGCGTCCTGGCTTTATACTCAGTCCCTTCCTTGAGCTGATTCCAACTTCGCTTTGTAAACTATAAATGCAAATGCGTATCATTTTTGTTGCTCTTGCGCTTTCACTCGCCGCCTATGCACGACCCACCATGGACCGCCGCGCCGATTAACGGACAGGATGCCATTGCCCTGAAGTATGCCATTAGCACCGCGACTTTCACGATATGATGGCTAACCCGTTAGCTTAGTGAGAAGTTCAAAACCCTGACGGCCAACTCCCCTTGCCAGGCAGGGGAAGACGCTTGTATTGGCCAAAAGTTCGCACAGTGTGTGAAAGGTAAATTTGTTGTTCAAGCATGTGCACCCGGCACAATGTAAGCACGTTGTCCGGATTTAGTAATCCTGATGTCATTCAATGGATAGTGCAGTTGCTCTGCTCTACCTCTTGTCAACAAACCGGGGACCACCATCACTTGTACTACTGCAGCCGACGCCGCGGCTCTAATCACTGCGGTATGTTGTGTTGGTTCACTAGGCTTGAAAAAGGTGGTGACTGGTGACTGTTTGCAGACTGGTGCCCAAGCCGGTGGTGGTAATAACGGCGGTAACAAAAATAACTCGGGCACCGGCACCCCTAGCGCTTGACCCCGACGTGATTGCAAAGGGTTTCGCAAACGATGGTCAAGACCGGCCCACCGAAGGACAAGTCGCCTCCCTGACTTCAACGAACAACTTCATCAATTTTTGCAAGACAGTCAATCTCCCTATCACCAACGGTCAACAAATCACTGATGGCTCATGTAACCCCGCGCCAATGGGTGTCCTGCCCTCGACCAAGAATATGCCATCGTCCAAGTTCGTCTTCCCCAAGAATGGTGGGACCGTCGCCGCAAATCAAAAATTTACGATTCAGATGGCAATCAGGAAACTGGAAACTTTGTGAATGCGCAGAAGAACTACTTCTCTGCTGCTCAGCAGTTGAATGCTCAGGGGGTTATTCGCGGTCACTCTCATGTAGTCGTCGGGCAGCTTAGCTCGCTTGACCAGACTACGCCAACGGACCCCAATGTATTTGCGTTCTTCAAGGGCCCCAACGGAAAAGCCAATGGTCAAGGAATTTTGACTGCGGATGTCGATGATGCTGTCTATGTGAGTTTATACCTTCTCCACCATCTAGTCCTCGGTGAATTCTGATACCTCTTTAGTTTACTGTCGAATAAATGATTGAATCACGCCTTCACGATTTAACTATTTTATGGTGGAGCTAAGGATAACGATCTGGCAATCTTGTACTTAGTACATATATTTATTCCATGCATACCTGTGACGTCACGTCAATTCAGATACGATTCGAGTCCGACAAATGCGACTGGTGCTGTTCGAGTTAATTACATAGTGTCTTAACGTTACGCATGGGTGGACGATCACAACACAGATTTTATGGTATTGAACAGCAGTCTCATCTATTTGCTGGACTCGGCGTCCTCGAGAGGAGGGGGCCCATCGTCATCCGAGTCGTCCGCATCATCCTGGGCTTCGCCTTCTGGCTTGCCGCTATTCATCTCCGCCATCATCTTAAAATTATGTTAATTGGTGTGAGTGAGAGCAGGATTGCAGCAGGGAGCTTGCCTTCTCAAAGTCCATGCCACCCATACCACCCATACCACCCATACCACCCATACCACCCATGCCACCCATGCCACCCATACCGCCCATACCACCCATACCACCCATACCGCCCATACCACCCATACCACCCATGCCACCCATGCCGCTCATATCAAAGTTATCGTCTTCGTCAGCAGGTGCGGTGTCCTGCTCGTCTTCATCCACCCACTTATCAAAGTTGGTCTTGATGAAGGCCGTCCTGATTTTTTCTTTGGTCAGACGAGGCCAGTATTCGACCTTTTTCTCCTTCTTCTGGAGTTTTACGTCAAAGGCACGAGAAGTAAGACGTTTGAAAGATTTCTGGAACAGCATGTGAGAAAAATGTACAGCGCCGAGGGAGTAAAGCGTACTTCTGGGTCGATTTCAGCATAGAGATCAAGATTGAAGGCATAGTCCTTGCGATTGGCGTCACTGTGTGCTCATCAGCAGCATCCAGCAACGAGGTCATGATGAGCAACCTACTCTCCAGTGGTGGCTTTAAAAGAGATCTTTGTGGGCTCGAGCGTGCATTCTACGGAGTCTTGGCGGATATCGGGAAGGTTGACAGTGAGATATACGATGTTCTAAGAAGATTTTAAGAGTGAGTGAGTGGTAATCGCAGCTGAAAAACGCACTTTATCCTCCTCAGAGTCGGAGCTGCGTTGTGCCCAAAGGACTTCCGGGTGGGTAGACATGTTTGTTGAGTGGATCGGACAAGCAAGAGCTTTAAAAACTCGATGGTTATGTAGAATTCTCCAGAACGTTCAATCCGACCAACTAGGCAACCAAGTGATTATGTAATTGACTTGTCCCTCTCTTTTCGCTTTGCCTTTCCATTTGCGTTCCGACCCAAAGCAATGTGGTAAGTTTCTTTCTCTCTCTCCCCAACTATTCATATCAACACAATGGCCAGGTGTACGCGATGGTTCCTCCCTCTCCTTTTGCTCCCTCTCCCGACAGCACCGCCGTATTTTCTCGTTCTTTTTCTTCTCTCACTCACCATGCATGCTAAGCCATGGTATGTCTGATATCCAAGCTTTGCAGTATATATATATTGATCCCAATGCTTTTAGCTTCTATTGTATCATTCTCCTTACAACTCTTTTTATTTCCTCATGTTACTGGCAACCGTTTCCGCTGGACACTCCACTCTCCGTGCCGTGGTCAGGAAAATATCTCGACTTTCGCTGACGCACTCAACGCAACCCTATCGCCCCAATACACTTTGCCCCGTCCCACCGTCATCCGAGCCGTCGATCGATGCTGGTGTGACCTGACGAACGGGGCTTTCTTTGAGCCCTTCAATGTCTCGCACTGGGAGTATCTCAGTGTGCAACGCTTGAAAGACAGCCTAGAGAAGCGTCAGCAGGCATCGGAGGATCTCGTGCATGAAGTGGCCAAGCCGGTCGACAATATTCCTGACGGGGATCGGCATCAAATTCTCAACGACAGTATCTCATCGTCCAAACTCTGGTCTCTGCTGTGGGACCGCAGCCCCGGCTTTTACAACCCCTTCTCCAACTACATATTCCCCTCGGAGGCTGATTCAGAAGTTGTGTCCCATGATACCGCTGCACCGCCTCCGTCCCCAATACCAGAAGCGGTGAACGTAATCGGCAAAGGCACCATCGAGACATCCAAACCCTCTCTGATACGGACCGAATATGACTTGCGACCATATGGTTTTGGCATCGTTTTAGATTTCAGCTGGTCGTGATGGTGGTCGGGGGAAACGTATATGTTTGGTTTGGAGATGCCATTATTGCTCGTTCTACATATTATCCCGTCGTAGCATTATAATGTAGCATAAATTATCGCGAACATGAGGACTTTGGGTGTTGGGTCATCGTGGGAAACATGCCTCAGAAGCAGAATTGAACGGTTCGCCGTGTTCGGAAGGTACATCCCTCGGTAATTCTCTGAGGCACCCAACTTTGTATCAGTCCTCAGTCTTTCCGCCCTCCACAAGGCTTTTGCCTTTTGCATAGAGCAATGGGCTCAGAATTTGGACAGAGGAGTAGCAGGGCGAAGGCCGTGTCTCAACAACACAGTCTCCAAGAGTCCGCCGGCGCAACCAGACTGGAACTTCTCCAGAATACTCTCCTTGCGCCCTTTAGTCATAAGAAGGCGGATTCAACTCGCATTCTGTCAGACTGTTCGTGCCCCAATCCAACTACGCGCCTCGTGAACTGACAATCCTCAACACACCGTTTCTCCAATTAGTGGCCCCAGTGATAATGACTCCGCGTATGATTAACTCTGCAGCAACCACGTCTCCCAGGCCACGCGCATCTGTTGGGGGTTCAAGCTCGAAAATCGACTTTGCGACACTGGGTCGGGCTCCCCTGCGCCTCGGTTTGGGGCCCAGATACAGAGTAACCTCGCGTGACCTGCAGATTGTCGAGGCAACGGATGAGTTGCTGGAGGCGGAGGTTCCGGATCCGGAAGGCGTTGCGTCAAATATCAGTCTCTTGCGTGGCTTTGAAGCAACAGTTCCGAGCTCAGAGAAGAGTCGGGTAAGACGGCGGCAAATGCGGAATGTGGACACCCCGAGGCTGGGACTAAAAAAGCTTGGTATGAGCGCAAGGGGATTGATGACGGAGGAGGAGGAATCATGAGAGCCAGAGTGTGGCAAGTGAAGAGGATGTAGTGGTCGTTGCAAAATCGGGTGTTGGCAAGGCTGCGAAGAGGAAGGGCAGGGCAAGTCTGAGTGCGGCGAAGCGATTAGGAAAGGAGGAGCTCTCCCGACAGCGAGAAGAAATTCTTCGGGACAAGGAGAATTTGTATGTTCGACGAGTAAGATATCCTTCTTGCTCAGACGATTGCTACTTAAACTTTACAGAGTCTCATTAATAGTGAAATAGAGGAAATCACAAACAAAATTGCTGCATTGGATAATATACGGGCCAAGCTTGAACAGAATCTGCTCAAGCTGCAGGAAGACGAGCTCGAGTTGGATGACGAGTGTGAGTATTTATTTCTTGGGTTCACTTTGGTCTTATACAGCGCAAACAGTGCAGGGCGTGAAGGAGAGAATAGAGTTTGAGCAATCTACTAGCAGGGCCTCGTCCGCTTATCCCTTGCATCTTCCGCCTACAACACGACGCAGGAAGGGTGCGCAAGTACATCATTTTTAGGATGTTCTGGGCGCTCATCCATAACCAGGTCCTGCGTTCCTCCCTTCGGAGCACGAGGAGCTACCCCCTGGGGTCGCCTTTATGGTAAGCTTAGCAAACTTATAACATTAACCTGGTCATAACTCAAAATGTGTGCTACTATTTAGACCCTTGAAAGTCATACCTCACCCATTACGGTGCTTGACTTCTCGGAGCCCTATGGAACACTTGTCAGTGTATCACAAGAGGATTCCCAGCCTCGCGTATGGGATTTGTTTTCTGGCACGGAAATTGGTCGGCTGCGGGGTCATACTGGTGGCGTAAGGTCTGTCCAGGTCGAAGATCACATATGTTTGACTGGTGGTGAGGATGGAAACGTACGCATTTGGGATCTCGGGAAGGTGGATGATGAGGGGTGGGGGGAGGGCGAGATGGTGGATCTGGCCGACGTTACGCAAGAGGAAGGAGATGACGACGGAGATTTAGTTGAGAAGCCCAGTGGAATTCGAGGCGGCAAGGAGAGTGAGGGCGAGGGTGAAACGCATGGACCTTGTATAAGGATCTTAGAAGGACATACAAAAGCCGTGACAGCATTGTACTTCGAGGATGAATGCTTGGTACGCTGCACGTAATCTCTTCAGGCCGGTCGTTTTGATTTCTAACGGTGATTTAGGTGACGGGAGCATCAGACAAGACTCTACGGCAATGGGATTTGACGACCGGACAGTGTGTCATGACGATGGATATATTGTGGGCGATCTCCCATCCGCCTCTGAGTAACCCTAGTGGTGCACTGTCCAATCACTTGTTCTCTGGTGCGGCAGTAGCAGCGGGTAACTTCGCAGTGCCTACGCCTCCCGCTGCGGATGGAAGCTGGGATATGTATACCGATTTCGTGGGTGGGGTTCAATTCTGGGGTTATGGTTTGGTTAGTGGGAGTGGTGACGGTGCAGTCAGGATGTGGGATAGTAAGCTGTTTCTTACACGGAACCATTGACATTCCCTGACCAAAAACGCAGTGCGCACTGGTCAGGCCCATCGCACGTTGCTTGGACACACGGGGCCGGTGTCGTGCCTTCAATTCGACGAGATCCATATTGTTAGTGGGAGTCTCGACAAGACTCTTCGGGTGCGTATGTCGAATGCTTTGGTATTGCCGGAGGCCTGATTAGACTATAGATCTGGGATCTGCGAACGGGTGGAATGTTTGAGACTATTAAATATGATCACGCCGTTACAGCATTGCAATTCGACTCACGGAAGATTGTAGCTGCTGCAGGTGAGAATGCAGTGAAGGTATGTTTCTCTGCTCTTTTTTACTGGAGACGACTTGAACTTGCCATTGCCCAGATCTACAATCGCACAAGCATGCAGCAGTCAGCTTTGGTCACCAACGGGCATACTCGACCTGTTGAAAAGCTGCGTTATATGGACCGGTACTTGGTCACCGGTGGCCGGGATTCTGTGGTCAAAATCTGGTCTCTGTAGAAATATAATACATAGAAATCTTATCCTTAATGACATGGGGCAACCCTGACCAAGTGACCAAGATTGAGGTGCACGTGACAAGTTCAACCACGCGTGGTGCAATTTATAGTACAAGAACTCCCACCGCAGGCCACTGTTCTCCCTCTGTCCCTATAGTTTCTCCTTCCAAATCTATGTCTCCTGTCAGCTCCAGCACTCAGACGAATGCAGAAGCTGTAAGAATAATCAGCCTCGATGGTTCTGCATCGAGCAGAGGGCTTCAAGGGGCCATCAAGGCAAAGAACGTGACCTATAGAGGTGATCGAGGGGGGAACGGTAGGGAAGTGGTACCAGATAGCGAGGAGGATAGAGAAGGGTATGTGCTTTATTTAATATGTCGTGTCGTACTGTGATAAATAAACGGTAGAATTTTCAGTGGTGACTTTTCCGGGCTCGGAGACGTAATTGTCATATCCTCGGATTCTGAGGGAGGGAAAGATGATGAGTGAGTCAAGCGTACATAGCTTCAGGTCTATGCATTACTAAACCGGAGCCAGGGTTAAAACCATCCTCGGAAAGTCGAGCATCAGCTTACCTGGAGGGTGGCCCTCAGACTCGGAAGAAGACGAGGACAGAGCAGTGTGGGTTCCACGTTCTTGTATGGTTCGTCGTATGTTTTGACCTCCAGGATGTTAGGGCCGAGCTGTTATTCAAGACAACGAGACCCCGGCAATGCTTTCCCTCTACGCGAAGAATTATTGAAAGCTCCGAGTCCGAAGGGTCGGAGCAAGAAACTCCAGTCAAGTCCGTTGCCAGAAGGCCGGAAAAACAGCCACTGCAACAGGATGTAATCGAGCTTACAAGCTCATCAGAGTCCGAAGCAGGAGCAGAGCCCATTAAAACAAATACGGATAGGCCAAAAGGAAGCACTTGGCTCAAAGCTTCCCTCCTACCTGATAGAAGAGGATGGCGGTGCCGTCCTGGTATTGTATGTTGTTCTATTTTTCTGTCCACTGGTACTCTCAAATCAGTCCTTTTTATCGCCTAAAGTGATGAGCCCAAGACTGCCAGGAAGCCTGTACGAATCACTGTTCCAAGCCAAAGATTTCCTTCAAAGCAAAGGCGAGACATTGACGTGCTCGACACGAAAGATGCTGCCAAACAACCTGTGGTTGATTGCTCTCCAAGCTTGAATTCTTCCGTAATCAGTACTCCCACAAGTCGAGACCCTTCGCGTCCCAAACCCGCGAGATCCGCGCCACGGATATCCAAAAAGGCGGTTGAAGCTGCCGAGCAAGCAGAGCGAGAGAAATATGCACAAGATCTGTTCAAGGAATTAAACAGAGTTGTTTTCAAAGATGATCTGCCGACGGAGACCAAGTTGAAATGGAGCAAGAGGCTACTGACCACTGCAGGTAGAGCGAGATATCATCGGTATGACACTAATTGCTTCCCATTTACGATTTTGTGTCGAGAAAAGTGGTGATCACTTAGGTCAAGGGACGGCGTGGAGAAATCTGAGATTGAGCTGGCAACTAAAATTCTGGACTGCAAGGGTAAGATTTCTCCATTTTCCGGGCGCCGCCATCACTTACTTTGTGCTAGAGAGAATCCGAAATACCCTATCTCATGAAATGTGTCATCTGGCGACCTGGGTCATCGACAAAAAGCTAGACGAAAATCATGGCAAATTATTCAAGTATTGGTGCGCTAATTTTCGGGTCCATGAGGTTCGGGACCCTGATGCAGCCTCCCAGGGCTGCAAAAGTGGTTAAAAAACGGCCAGATATTGAAATTACTGTGCGTGCTTCCCCATCAAGTTGGACGGATTTTTGACGATGTCGCAGACGAAACACGATTACGAGATATCCTATCCATTCAAGTGGGGTGGGTCAATTGCCATTCTTTTTACTTGCCAAGTCTTGACTTTGGAATGAATAAATAGAATGTGAAAAATGCCAAAAAGTGTAAGTCTCTGAATCAACCCTCCGGCAACTCACAGATAAATCCTTTTAGTTACGGCCGTTATAGCAAGTCCATACGACCAGACGAATGCGGTAAAACTCCGTTAGGACTTACACGCTCAATGTTGTCTAATTGTTTTGCTTAGTCTGCGGGGCATGTAGGGAAGGGCGGCTCATTCCTTTGTTCCCGGTACGGGAAAAAACTCGGAGACCCAAGGTCGGCCGAATGGCGGCTAGCGGATCTCAAGGTGAGACTTTCTCTCCTTTATGTTACCTATTACTTATAATTATGCCAGATTCACCCTGCTTGTTGTCTCGGCCTCCCAAAGTGCCTATGGAGCTCCCTGACAGTGATACCGAGGACATTGAGGCGTTGACACTGACGATGCGTAGCACCCACATTGCCTAAGACTCGCACAGCAGACTCTCGTTTTTGCTTTTGTTGCATTCGAGACTAATATATCAATAGGCTAAACAGTACTAGTAATATCTATGGACAGTGCTGTACATCCCCCACTCAACCGAACTAGTAATACAAACAATGTTCATCGTAAAAGTACACATCTGCACCGGGGAAACGTCTCTAGATTTTGCTTGACCATGAGGGGAAGTTGGGTGCCAAGTTCTAACTTGTTTTTGAGAAATGGTCGTGTCAGAATGGAATTATGTTTATGGATCTCAACCTCTGCTGCAGGCGCGAAAGTGAAATTGCTGATCAGTGTGGCGAGGAAGATCTTCATTTCAGTGATGGTGAATTTGTAACCTAGGCATGAGTGTGGACCGAGACCAAAGGTCATCAGGCTCCCCAACCCGGGATGTGCGGGTGAGCGAACTTGAGATGGAAGATCGAACCAACGGTCTGGCCTATATCTCTCTCATCAGAGTGTTAGGGTATATATGCAAAAAGCCAAGCTCACTTGAATTCTTTTGCATCGGATCCCCAAAGCTCTTGACAATAGTTCAGACCTTCGATGGGAATATGGATATAACTGCCTTTGCGGACAGTTATATGGTCCCCCTCACGAAGGATAGTTCCATCACTCAGGCGTACAGGATGGGAGATAGGTATCTGGTCATCCTGCATTGCGACACGAATCGTCCCATGCACCGGAGGGCAAAGGCGCAGGGTCTCACGGACCACAGCATCCAAGTATGGTAAAGAGTCCAAGTGTCCCCAATCTTCTTCTGGAGAATGGACGTCCGATGTGCACCTCGTGCGCTTTCGTAAGGGCGCTACTGGGGAATCGGGTAATGGGGTCTCGTTAGAGGCCGCTGGTGTGGCAATGGAGATGAGTTCATCTCGGAGGCGATCTTGAATAGTGGGTGCCAAAGAGAGCAAGTACAAGGCCCAAGAGATGGCCATCGAGACGGAGTCCGAACCAGCGAGAAGAAGGGTGGAGCACTGATCCAATAGCTCTTGGTCTGTGAGGCGCCTAGAAGGGTCATTTGACATGTTGGATTTAACTAGAACCCCAGTCGATTAGTTGAGCCTACGAACGGATGGGCATGGGAAACTTGCTTAAGAGGTTTAGAAGGTCTTTCTCACTTTTCCCTTGTGGATCCAGGTTGTCGTGCATGAACATTACCTTTTTGTTTGCGATTAGATTCCGGCCAGCCTTGGTGATAATTTTGAGGCTGTGGTCAATTATAGCGTTGTCCTCTCCTGGCTGTATTCACATGAGTAAGGCCCTTTACTGAGTAGTGTGTTGCATACCCATATTTTCCGAAGGTGAGGGAGGTACAAGTCAACCAAGCCTCGAAGCTTCAGCCCCCCATCAGCAATGTTAAACATGCGTCGGTATGCCATATACACAGGTTCCGACTCCTCTCCGAGAGCGCGGAAGTGATAATCGAAACCTGCAAGGCCGATTACATCAAAAGAAGCCCGAGAAATCCAGTGCGAAACATTAATGGTGGTAGCTTCGTTCTCCTGATTCCCCACTTGGACGTTTGCGGATTTAGAAATTACCTCTGACCACCTATCGTAGAGTTCCTTGGCCTTCCGAGACATGACAGATGTCATCTGTTTGACAGATTGGTTCGAGAATGCAGGGCCAATAATCTTGCGCTGTAGCTTGTGCTCCGGGCCCTCCATGGAGAATATACCTGCGAATGCATCTCAATCACAGGAGGAAGCATCGACGGATGTAAAGCACCTCTTCCAATGAGTCGACCCAAGAAGCTGCGGGTCTGCCAAGGCTTCTCATAGATGGGTGAGGTTAGGACGTGAGAGATAACCCGGAAGTCCAGAGATAGTATACGATAATCGTGCTGGAGTACAATTTAGTGTCTGGAGAAGCAGGAAGGCTGAAGTAACTAAGGCATACCTTGCCGAAGCCATGGAACCTAAAGGTATGGCCATACTGTTGGAGCCAAGCCACATGCGTATCCGGGCTGATATTGGGACTGTAAGGGACGTTCAGTTGAGGTTTCACATAGGGTTAATGCAACATACTTCATCAATTCGTTGAGGTGGCTTTGAAAGAAAGTTCCATCTGGACCTGGAAGCCTCGTGAGGGGATCGAAAAGCGGTAGGAGAACCAGTAGGTTGAAAAACCACGCGAGCACTCTGAGGAAGGTGAGTGCCACTATTATAGCGACCAGTCTCAAGAGGCAAAAAAAGAGGTATCGGACGACGCTCATCATCATTGTCGCAACCCAGGGCTGAGTATGATGAGTGTAGGGAGCAAGCGACAAGAAGGGTCGGTTCCGGGCTTCAGGAATATGGACGTTAAAGGTATTTATAGCAAAGCCATTACGAGCCATTGGTCCTCGTGACTTGCACATGACTAGTACTTACTGAACAATGATCACGTGCATCGCTCGAGGCTTCGGCAAAGGCCGAGCGGAGCTACAACCTTACCCGTGCAGCTGCATCTTTACATCATGTGTGTACCCCCAGCACCCATCCACAAGATTTCGTAGAGCAAGTTTCCGGCCCCCAGTTAGTACATACCTTTTGCTTTGCGCCTCGATCTCCTACTAAGCTGGAGGAATAGAGACTCTCAACATCAACAAATATGACACACGACGCCGTTTGGTTCTCCCGACCCAGGAAGTTTGGAAAGGGTAGCCGTCAATGGTGCATTCTACCCTCTTACCTCCAACCCCTCAATTATCTCACTGTACTCCATGACAGCCGCCTCTGCGCACATCAAGCCGGTCTCATCCGTAAATATGGTCTCGACCTTTGTCGTCAATGCTTCCGCGAGAAGTCCGCTGCCATTGGCTTTGTAAAGGTACCCTGCATTCCCTCCCATCTTGTGCCCAACAGCAATTGATCTGAAATTGGAACAAAATAGAGCCGGTGAAAATACTTGCAGTATGTGGGAGATCTGAAGAATACTTGCGAGGATACCTTTCATAATTGCGTGCATGCATAGATCTGCTGAGCAATAACATGAAACCCATTTTACTAAGTCAAACCAATTTCCAAATGCAAATTAACGACTTTATACAACTGGGGTGAATAACTACAAATGACAAATAGTGCTGCGACGATACTAAAAGACAGAACACAACCTAGTTAGGGTCAATTGAGAAGATAGCCTATACAAATGGGTTGGGCAAGTAAAAGAAAAATGGTGGGCACAGAAAGCATGAAAACAATGGGTTGGTAATGCCGGCAAAATACAGTGCAGGTGAAGACGGTTTTGATGCAGCGCTCGTGAGGCAACAAGGAGCACCGTGAAAAGCACGACCCGAAGCGACAATTCAGGAGAAGATGGAGTAAGGTAGATATAACCGAAAGGCGCAGTATGCGCAAGAAGAGAGGGAGAGGTATTAAAAGGATAATAGGTCCGAGTTCGAATAAGACATGGTTCCAGAAATTGCAACCTCGAATCCGATGTGGGTTATACGCTTTTGTTCTACATTCCGTAGCCAAAAGCAGACCTCTGGTATGCGTCGTTCAACGATCCAGTAGCCCCACCCAGGTTAAAGGAACTGACATTGGCAAAGGAAGCCCCGCTGAAGCCGTTGTGAGGAGCGATACCCTGGTTGTGACTCGAGGCGCTCTGAAGCACATAACCGTCAATAGACTGAGGCTGAAGGGCGTGCATTGGGGAAGCCAAGTGAGCTTGTGTGAAAGTTGCCTGCGCTGGAGGGACACCATAGAGGTTATTGTTGGCGTTATAGACATCTGACAAGTGGTTTCCCTGAAGCCCCTGAGGAAGATGACGGTTGGCGGTATGTGTGGGGTTCATCCCTTGGTTGCTTAACGCGACGTTAACGAGGTGGTTGTGAGCTTGATAGTTTCCATACTCTAAGTTCTGAGCTTCGCGCTGTAGTTTATTCTGAATACGCTTTCCATACGGCGTATTGCGGATCAATGGTAAGACAGGACGAATGCCTTCAACAAGCAAAGCGCGCTGTCCCGGCTCGGCGTAATCCAGAGCGGTCTAATCAAAACGATAAACATCGGAACACGCTGGAGATCAGAAATAGCGCACCTGAACACAATAGTTACCATACGAATCACGCAATAGTTTTTCCAGGCGGCTCCGATTCAAAAGTTCGTCGATCAATAACTTGCGGGTACTCGGTTCAGCAACCCGGACGCACTGGATAAAAGATGTTAGGTGCAGCAATTATGGATAACAAAGACTAGCAACCTTCTCGATGACGTTGGAGCTAAATTTCTGAACAGAGAGTGCGCAGACGTTGCCTTGGAACTGACGAATAACGGCATCACTGAATCGACTGTCGTTCAGATCAAGGATATATTGCACCACCTGTCAGACATTAGCCTTCGTGTTTCTCATATTACCGAACACCACTCACATAGTTGCCGTAAGGATCCTGGACCAAAGTCAGTGCATTGTAGGTAATCTCGTTGACGAGCTGGATCCTTTGGTGTTCAGAAGCGTGATCAATACATCTCTGAAGTACACAACATCCATGGCGATGCGTGGCAACTTCAACGCAATTGGCAGCCACTGCATTATAAATGAACTGGCAAACGTGTTATAAACACTCGCATGTAAAAACTAACGCCGAGGAGATGACTTGCCTGGTTATCTTCAGGTGCAAGCTTGTTCAGGCATTTCTGGATGACGTGGTTGCCATTCAGATCCTTGATGAGAGCCACCACATGGAGACTGAGAGCCAAAATAATCGAGTGAATCTATGTAGGATAAGCATAAGGAATCACTTGGTTCTGCGACGAGAACTTGCCTGCCGCCTGGTAGATAAGAAGTCAATCATCTTCTGAACAGCGCGAGTCCCATGCATATTCAACGAAATATTGACGAGATCTTGGGCAACAGACTCGCAAATGAGGTTGCGTTGTTCATCGTTTGCAAATTCCAGTAGTTTCTGGCACAGATAGTTCCCAAATGGATCTTAAACAACTCAGCAAAATATCAATGCTAATGATGAAAAGAACAAGTACCAGTCATGAGCTCAGCAAAGTGACTAAAGGTTTCGCGAAAAATCATGTCCCGATGGTCAGGTAAACTTTCTTCGAGCTTCTTCTGGAGGTACCGACAACCGTGTTGATCCTTGCACAAAGTGGGGATTTCGCCCTGTAAATCCTCGAGGCGCGTTCCAGAGAAACGGTTAACTTGGTGTGATGATTGAGGGTTATTCCGAATTACGAAAGGAACAGACTTACATTCCCTGTCTACATCCCGCTTATGCTTGGATCCTTGCAACCCGTTCATTTTGCTGTCATGACCACTCACAGCCGAGCGTGTCGGTAGACCAAGAGCATAATGAGGCCCATTCTGGTGCTGATATAGTGCAGTAGATCCGGTGGACCTGGAAATATCATCAACCAAACATCCAGGGTCCAGATTTGGGTATGCAACAACTCACGAGTTATAGCGACCTCCATCAACAGCTCCACCGAGCCCATAAGCCGACTCGAGACCATACTAGGAAGAAATCGTTATGAAAGTTAAGAGAAGTGGTAACATTTGAATAGCTACCTCCTCGGGACTAGATGGGACCGTGTTGAAATTTAAGCCACTGTTCTCGTAAGCGGAAGAAAGACGGGATAGAGAAGCCTGAAGGTCACTGGCGCTAGAAACGCCATCACCAAGTTGCTGAGAGTTGGGAGTGCCAATGCGGCCACCCAAACCTTGCAGCTCAGGTGTCAAGGGTGCTCCGGTCTTCAAAAGATGCCCAGTGGCGCTTGGAATACCCAAAGGCGTCGTTGGAACGGATCTAGTTGTCGTGGATAAACTATCCAAGAGGCTAGGAGGAGAACCCCGACGCGATAATGATATGGGGACTTGGGAAAGCTGTAGAGGCTCTACGACGAGAGGAGTCGACGCATTTCCACCCAAAGGCTTGACTGAGAAATCATCAGGGGTAGAGAGGGTAAGGTTGGGGTTCGTAACGGTACGACGCTCAGTCCTCGAAGCAATTCCCTCAGGTCCACGAGGGTTGGTATTGAAATGAGGCCACTCAGAGGCTCTCTCTCTCGTCTGCTGGGAAAGGTGTGCTAAGTCTAGAGCAGCGGAAGACTTGGACACCTTGAGAAGAGAATTAAATCATGAATTAGAGTGATCCTAATGACTACCAACCTTATTCCCGTAACCAGCATGGTACTTGTCATCATCCGAGGTTGGGAGGTTCCTCATGGCGTCTAGATGCCATGTGAGAAAGACCAGCATCATAAAAGAGGAGACTTACTGTGCATCTCCTGATCCAATTGCTCATCAAGCATCATCCCGGCATTGTAAGTGCTCGCATACCGGGCACCTTCGTCATCATTGAATCGCGAGTTGTTTCTGAGTAAGATGGAAGCCGATACCGGCCCTGGGGCAGGCGAAGCACGAGTAGAACGTTCACCGGCGAGAGAGAGGCCCTGGAGATGCGAAGCCAGATCTTCATCATGGCTGCTGGCGGAAGTCCGGCGGCTAGCAGGCATGCTTTTTGCACCGGCAGAACGCGGGAACCCATGACCATTGCCGACCGGGGCAGTCGCGAGGTCGGGCGAAAGGTTGACAGTGGGTGCGTAGGTTACAGACTTGCGCTTGTCAGCTGCAGTCCCAACTGCCATAGACAACGACTCGGCATCGACAGAGTGCTGCGGCCTTCCATTACGACCAGGACCATAAACTTCGCCGTTCAGCAACGCACTAACACGCGGGGGGGTGGTCGGAGCGGAAACTGCAAGATGTTGAACGCCTCCGTTGCCACCTGCTTCAAACGGAAGGGTCAGAAGTTCCTGCGCCTGTTGCTCCTCAAGGGCGCGCATCTGATCTTCAAAGACTTTGCGCTGGATAGCACGTTGGCGTTCGTGTTCGAGGCGTTTCAATTCGACACGCTGAGGCTACTTCAGACACACGACAGTAGAAACAGGTGGCAGTTGTACGCACAGCTGACATGTCAGGCATATTACTTCCTAACCTCGCGGCCTGGGAAAAGTAAGCGAGCACTCCACCACAGAATACAAATTAGACACGTACAGAGTCAGCAAGGTCCAAAAAGGCGGGTGGACTCTTCTTCCTATCGTCGGAGGCAGTGTGATTATCAGTAGTAGTAGGACTAATGTTCTCCAATGGGCTATTCATATCAGGAACGAGTAGTAGTGGAACTTCAGGTGAGTGAAGGACAGAAAGAAAGCGAAGGAGTATTAAAGAACACGATGACGAGAGGCTAGTTGCACAATGAGGAGTTCCGGTCTGTGCAAGGGATTCAACAAGGCACTATGAAGAAACGCAGAGCCACCATCAAATGCTGACCTGCAAACCGAGTATGATGAGCCCCGTCTAAAAGGACTGTTGGTACAATGGCTGGTGGGCTGGGGCGAGTTGAGAAGTGAGGGAAGCGGAAAGAGACGAGGCTAGCTGACCCTTTTGATTCTCCAGTTCTCGAGGAGAGGAGGAGGATAATGGGAGTAGGAAGAGAGGTGGTCAAATATAAGTCTCGTGGTTGCGAAACGGCTACGTTTGAGTCCCTGAACTCAACCAGTCGGCAATGTCCTCCAAAATTTCAACTCCGGTCCCTGGCAAAATCACCCTTGACTTGAAAAACTTTTCCGCACTACACAATTCACCCGCCGTTACGCGAGCACGGCATGTCATCTTCAATGGCCCACACCTGAAATTTTCAGTACCCCAACAACGCCGTACTTATCCTCCACGATGCTATGACTACTACAACAGGGTCGCGAAATATATGTAAAGCAACATGCCCTACTGTCCATATCCCTCTTCCTTTAGGCTTCAATACCCTCCACCCTGGCTGCTGGCTGCTGGATGGCCGCCGTCGAGTCAGTCTGTGCTCAATTTTCACGGCTGTCTCTCTCTTTTTTTTTTAACAAACTCGGTTGGACTTTCAGTCGTAACCATTCAGTCATGTGGCCCTGGACATTATCACTCCCATCAAATGATCCCAACCTCCCGGATGAAATACGTTGGATGGAAAGAATAGCTCTGGTGCGAATAAAATGCCGAATTGTCACGGTTTAGCTACTTTCCACATATCGGTCCTGCTGCTAACTCCTGTGAGGCGCACCTTTTCCTTAAAAGCCTTAGCAGCAGTAGTTAGCTACCCTTAAGAGAGCGCTCTCGGCCTCTATATAGCCTTCTTCATCACATGCTTGTTGCTAACCCCTCACGTGCGTTGTAGGCTCCCTCGTACCGATTCAACCAAATCCTCTTCTGCCTCCTTATATTCCCAGAGTATAAGATAGATTACCATGAACTACAATATACGAATCCTTCAGGAAAGCCACAAAAATCAGCGGGCACGAATAGAAGCAGTCTCCGACTCCGCTGTCGCTTCTCCGACTTTATGCTCCGGAAGCGAATCTTCATTCCTATCAGCGACGGTTTCATGTGAACTTCGGTTCGGGACCTGCTTGATATCGATAGAGGGCGCTCTGACACCATTCTCAGCAGAGTCACCGTAGGCTTCTGGTGCTCCAGGACCGTCCAATTCACCTGACACGTCTGCAAGTGACCGTCCTCCGTCCTCGGATCCGGATACACTTTTACCTGACACTCGGCTCGATGAGGGATATCGTCCACGTAAGAAATCCGGAAATGAAAGTCCAAGAAACGGACGAGGTTTCTTTTCGTCAACAGTCCCAACAGTGGGTGTAGTAGAGCCGCTCGCAGGAGGCGTTGTGGACTCGTCTGGCAATTCCAAGTCTCCTCTAGCCTTCGGTGTTATTGAGCCTGCATCGTTTGAGTGTTCCTCTTGGGTCGGAGAATTCAACCCTAGCATCGACAATGCGGGAGAATCTGGGGGTGGTTGACGACTACGTACGTTTTATGTCAAAAATGTGACTGATGTTCCGAAACCCGTGTAAACCTACTTGAACGGTACCATTTCGCCATGTGTTACCGTGAGAACGAGATTTTTTAGATTCGGAAGTGTATGACGCATATCTAGAGCGCGTAGGTCCCGGTCAACCATAAGCTGGCAAGTCCTAGACGTAAGTCACGAGTCTGAAAAAGAAAGACAGAGCAAGTACTACCATCTCGATGTTTTTATTGAGGAGGAAAACGCCATATTCGAAGCGGTATGTGTCAACGCCTTTCAAAAATAAAGGGAACCTGATCACATAATTAACGGCAGCGCACTTGAAATGAATGCATCCTCACATCCGAGGCCCGACCATGGCAGAAATCCCATCTTTAATAAAGCTGCGACTCCCAACACATGTAACCGGATAGATCAATGTCTTGCCCAAGTATACCGCAAGCAGCTGCAATAGTTGTGCAACATAACCAAGCGCAGTGGCGATTGCATCCTCATTAACATGGTGATGGTTTGGTAAGGAAAGTGGTGGCGCGGGATCAGCGGCCGTCAAGGGTATCGGGAGTGGAACGTCTAAGATGGTATACAACAAATCGGGAGGGGAGTCGAGCTCTATGGGATACATTGAAGCTAGCGTTGACAGCAGCCCCACACGTATCGGTGTGATTCTAGCGCGGAGAGTTTGAAGCCGACCCCTTACCCTACGATCAGCCTAAAGTAAGCAAAAGACAAGCGTCAGATTTACCTTTCTTCTTCTAGCTCCTGAGCGACCTCAGCGGTATCTGAGAAGTTGGTTTCTTCAAGAATTCTTGCCGAAACCAAAAATCGCTTTCTCTCCTCAACCCTCTGCCGGCGAAGTTCTAATTCCCCCCTTCCCTAAGTGAACAGTAAACGAAACTGATCATTCCACACAATGGAATAACTTACTCGTTGTCGTTTCTTCGACAACTGTTCTTGAATCAACACGCAGGGCTCCCAAACGGTGTTGACGTTCAGATATACTGCGCCGCTGTGAAGTAAAGTGAGGTCTTGAGTCGATGCCAATACAAAGGCTACAGCGCTGACGGAGCTACGCACCAGGGGGGAGACCAGGTCGTCTTCAAAATACTTGTCAATTCTTTGAACGGACTCTGATAACATCATCTCATGATCTTGTATCAGCGATTGCAAACTGACGAGTCTAAATATCGTAAAGTCAACTTGGACTGACTTTGAGTCGAAGTGCAATCGTGTAAGACGACCCACTCGAAAAGCTGTTGATACGCAGCCGTGCGTATCGGGCCCCTTGCAGGCGTATTCACACCGTCGCTGCTCCCATGAGGTCGTACCCGCGAGCTCGTTATGTCCTCAAAGGGAAGTTTGACTAGTCGGGAGGTGGTCGGCTCGCTTGTGTGATCATCCCGTTTGGCCTTCTGGGTAATGAACTCAGAATCAGACGAATACCCAAACGACGGCTTTGATGGATGGATGGATGGTTCTTGAAACAAAGGCAGATAGTATGGCTTTTCTGGGGGGGTCAAGGTAACCACAAGCACGTTCGATGGTAAATCCGTGGTATACGAAACAACCTACGATAACGTTAGGGCAAAGCTGACACGGCGCGTCTGAGAGACATACATGCTGGGGCAAAGGCACTAGGTCGTCTAATGAGAACTCCCACTCTTCCATGATATTCCAATCAGTACTTTCATCCCTAATGAGATCGCTGGCATCTCTTCGCTCCTGCCTCCCCGTCGCTTTGCCCCTGGTATGGCCCCATAGTTGAACCTTCAACCGGCCGCTGGTCGTAGAAGGACCAAAGGGAGAATCACGTCCAAGTAGCACATTTATTGGGAAAGTAGGGCTCACAGAAGCACGATGAATTGGTGAGAAATAATCGGGAACGGGGAAATGGGACCCCGGATAATCGTGTTGAGATGAGTGAAACAATGATACATCGCTCAACCGGGACGCAACAGAAGGCGCTCGGACATGAGCTGCTCTCAGCTGAGCAGGATGCGATTTGACAGAAGCACCGTTGACCGACTTCTCTTTAATCGACGTCCCTGTAGGTAGCGACGGCGTGGATGTGTGAGTTCTGCGCATAGGGGCAGCTTTCCGGTTTTTGGTTCCCTCGTGGGAGGTCGGTGTCTTCACCATAGCTGGTGCTGGTTTGGGAGGGGTCGCAGGCTCTGCTGGCAGCACTGTGATGGTAAGGAAGGTCTCAATGAGGCGCGAACTAACGACTCTCTCAAGGCCGTGTTGCGAAATATCTGGAAGGACCATCGAGAACGAGGAACCCGCCACGGGTATAGATACCCCTTGAATAGAACCAAACAGGCTGCCCCGCCCACTCATGACTGAGGTCACCGAGCCCGTTCGCCCTCGACGGCGAACGGTCTGCGGTGAACCATATGGGATGCGAGGAACGCCAACTGGACTCGTATCAGAACCCAGGCTCCCACTCTTTAAGCTTCTCCGTGTATGAGAGATCTTTCGCCCTCGGGGTTCAAGGAAAGTAAAGGGTTCGTCATCCTCCTGCCGGCCACTAGACCACGTGTTAAGTGATGCTGCAGAAATCTTCCTTGTGCGTTTCCTCGCTGATACGTCCAAGTCGTCAGATAGATGGCTGACGGTGTTCAGCTGTGACTGTTCGACTGGCTGCGAAAGGGCAGAGGTTACCGCATCCCGTACAGGGAACGGAGTAAGGTTGCACACTTGAATACAGCTGACATGGCGAATTCGTCTCTGAAACGGGCAGGCCATGAGATATTACCAGGCAGATGTGGAATTGACATACGGGTAAATGGACCTCATCTATCCCACCACTCATCGTTGTATCCGCTAAGGTAGAAGTATCAGGCCACATTTGTCCCTGCTTCGGTTTCTCTTGAGCTATCCCAGCTCCCAGTCAACAATTCCTTATTGACCAAGGTACCGAGCAATGAGGTACGGAAATATTCCAAACACCAGAGAGCGAATCGGTAGGGTATAGCGCTGAAGGAAATAATTGCCGTCGCAGGTTCAGTTGTGGAGGGGAAATGGCAAGATCATGAATCCAAACTGGCGATTAAACTGAAGGTGAGTTTAAGCCCATGAAAGTGCTGATGGAGTAAGAGCAGCAAGACGTGGGGAAGTCTTGGCTTGCGTGGATTGCCTCTTTGATTGCTGCCTGTTCTTCGCACTGACGTTCAACTGCCGCATTTCTTTCTTATAGTACTCGATGGATGCTCGCGATACGAAGGCTGAGAACGACGCCAAAGCTATGCCTCCACCTCCCCCACCACGTCCCAATATGTTGGAGTGGGAGATAGAATGCCTTAAGCAATGCCTGCAGGTCAGCAGAACATCTGGGACACCAACCAAGTCTGACCGCCTTCCGACAGAAGGCAACTGTGAAGACTGGACAAATATATGGATTTTACGCGGACACGCATCGCCTGTCAGTTGTTCTACCGTCTAATTCGCAGTGGAGCTGAATTGTTTGATTCTGCAGGGATATTGCCAAGCATGCCCATAGTCCTCCCCTAACACTCACATCGTCTCTGGGCCGCGAATTGGAGAACTATGACCAACTGTGTGACATACTAGAAGGTCACTTGGTATGTAGCATCGGTCTCAAACACGTACCCACCGTCTGAAATGTGCAGCTTCGAGCTATCGCTGTCTTGCAGCGTGATTTACGAAGAGGGGAACAAAAAGAAGAGGCTCTGAGGCTTGAAGCTCAGAAACAACCTCCCGAAGTCTCTCAAGAGACCCAACCTTCCGATGACTTCCTGTTTACCGAAACTACTCCTTCAACCTCTACGGATTTCGTCGTCACAAACCCCAGGAATTCACCTACACAACCTGGTACCGCGCTGATCAGTGCTCGCCGTCCTTCAGCCATATCTATTTCTTCCTTACAGCGCCCCTCCATACCCCTCAAACTTGACCTCTCATCCTCCTCGTTACGAATGACGGCAGAGGAAGTTTCTGGGGTGTATGCTAGTGGCCTTGCATCCCCCGTTACCCTCGCACCAAAATCAGCCAGGCCGATTGGACCAAACGAATTTCCCGAAGAGTTCATGGCTGCATTTACCACCCCTGCGGACAGCGGACCTGTGATAGATTTGACACTTGCAGAAAATGATCACGACCGCGAGATCAAGAGCAACATTGATCCCACGGCTGGGAGTTCGTCTGACAAACCCATTGAGCTTGACATGGACATGGACATGTCAATGAATAATATATTCGGTAATAATCCAGAAGCCTCCGACAATACTACGGGCGTTGATGACATGTTTGCGATGACGGGGACGGAAGGGGGTGCTTTACCGGACAACCACAGTAACAAGGCAACGAAGGAAACAGATTTTATAGGACCTAACTGCGCAAGATATCTTCGCGTCCCTTGCTACTAACTCGATGAATACGACTCCAAACCTCAGAAACACAGAACCATCAGCACCCATTGAAGCACCCTCACCCGCTACCTTACTGGCGGCCGGTTTCCCACAGCATCTTAGTGCAACCAGCTCGTCAGAAAACAATTCAGGGAATCATGGTGCTGATCACCCGTTCGACATGGCAAGTCTTGCGGATCTCGCGGATCTCAGTATGTTCAACTCGGCTTCCGATTTCGATATGGACGCTTTCCTGAATATGGGCCCCAGCGGAGGAAGCGTTGGTGGCAACGATGGGGCAGAGAAAGCACCGGGTTGATTATCATGACCACCCAGCATGTAGATACATAGCTGGATTCCCAAAAGCAGTCTTGGATCGTCGATTGATGATCATCATCGCCCGAGCTCATTAGTAAATGAACTATTTTCGATCAGCCGTTTCCCGTGGCTTAGAAACCCTCCCAGAGCTGTCTACAAACGTTGCATCTATGCATATTGTCATGCGGTTGTGGTTCTGGTAGGTCTCCCACCAGTACATCTGGTACTTACTATACAGTGCACACATGCTCTCTAAATTTAGACTAGGAGGACTATAAATACAGGACGATAAGCTAACCACCAGCGACTTTCCAACTCGAAATCCCCACCCACCATGAGATTATTCACGCCTATCATTGGTATCGCTTCTCTCGCCGCAACCTCTGTGTATGGCTGGGGCGCCAGCGGCCACCAGGCAGTTGGGTAGGTTTTATGTAGACAACCTTTCCTCACGGATGCAAACTGAACAATCTTCAGTTATGTCGCAATGCAGGTGAGCTCGACACCCCCAGTCCACAGCACTCAGGCAAAACAGGAGGGCGGGTAATCGTAGTTCCTTTCACCCAAGTCACTCTCGTTTGTACGGTCTTCCTTAGGCCCCACGTACTCGAACTCCCTAGGCCCTGCTGCTACGGTATGCACCATGCACTGGTCATCCGAGCTGGACTAATAGCCCCGACCAGTGGGCCGACGACATCAAATCCAACCGCTCATATGCTTGGTATGATGAGTTCAGCACCATAGACTTGCTTGGATGATAACTGGAACACAGGGCCTCTGACCTGCACTTTGTCGACGCCCAAGGTTATCCGTGTATTCCTGTCTCCATACCTTTGGTTTGATGATAGCTTCCGCCGCAAACAGACAATCCGCCCACCTCTTGCTCTGTCTCGCAAACCAGGGATTGTGCGAACAATGTATGCATATGTGCGCACTTATTATTATTATTGTGTTTATTATACACCATTGATTTCTCGAGCTCACAATGCACATCGAAGTGGGTGCCATTGCCAACTATACAACCCGAGTCGTCGAGACGAGCATTTCCGCTGCTCAACGCCAAGAGGCATTGAAGTTCCTCGGTACGTCACCCTCAAGATGCATAGATCGCAATTGACCATGCCTCACATTGGCTGCCCGTGATTCCAGATCACGTACGGGGCTAATTTCAATCGGCAGACGTGGTCAAACATTAACCGACGTTATGTTTAGTTTATCGGTGATATTGGCCAGCCCCTTCATGTCGAAGCCCTCGAGGCTGGGGGAAACGGGATTAGTGTAAAATGTGACGGCACGACATCCAACTTGCATTCGGTAAGTCATCCCCATTAATCGCCCTCCCCGTGGCTGATAGGTATCGGTGACACCTCATGGTTAGGTCTGGGGTACGGCGTTTTAATCGATTGACTATGGTGATGACATCATTTTGATCCTGATTTCTGACCATCTTCAGATTCCAGTCTTATCAACAAGCTCCTCTCCCAAAACTACGGCAACTCTGTAACGACGTGGGCCAATACCCTTTCCACAAGGATCAAGGTACTGGTCCGGAATTTCTAGGGTCATGCCAACGTCTCATGCTTTCAAGAGTGGTACATACAGGTCTCTGGCCTCATCTTGGATCTCGTGTTCTTCAACTACAGCGACACTTCGTATCGAAGAGGATATTTTAGGCCTGTTGTCTAAACGCGCCATAACGCCTCTGCAATGCCCCCTTGTCTGGGCTCAAGACGCTAACAAATTGGACTGCGTAAGGGCAACCATCACTCTTCTTTGACCCCCGCCCATAACTTTCATCCGTGTCAGTCCTTTGTCTTCAGTTTCACGTCCGGCCAGGATCTTTGCACTTCCACCTACTATACAAAAGCTGTCCCCATCGTGAGTCATACCAGTTGTGGCGGCTTGGTAATTAACGTAGCGGCCTGCAGATTGAAACCCAAATCGCGAAGCAAGGGTTCCGACTCGCTGCTTGGTTGAATGTCTTGTTCGATGGTGCAACCAATTTGCCTTGAATCGTAGGCGCTCGGTGTTTGCGCAAGATATAAGTCTGTGGGAAATAGAACCCGTTCATGTTTAGCTTGCCAATGATAACCTGTGCACATGCTGCAACGCTTCCTTCCTCACGGTGCACTGGATCTACATACCCTGCAACGTGTTCGCAGGTGGACAAGTGACCCGCAAGATGATCTGGAACGTTCTGTTCTTAAGAACGATGCTAAGCCCTGCCCACTCTCGGGCGGCTTGACTCTCTAGATGTGGTTTCTGAAGCTCGTCTCAGGCTTTCCCTGGCCCTTGGTTCTCCTCGTTTCTCAACGTCGTGGAACGTGGGCACAGTTGACGGCCCAGGAATGGGGTCCCTTATTGGGTGGCCTCGATAATCCTCCTATCAACCTCGTCGAGCGTGTGCCTTTGATGACCAATGATTCGACAAGAGTTCCTCTTATTGACTTACAAGTATATGCACCACCCTCAAACGGCGCACAGAGCACGAAGGCTTGTACCGTGGAACTTCTGAAACATTCATTCGGGGTCAACTCTTTTAATGTGCCAGCAATCGTCAAATATGTGCCTCCTTCATAGTCTGAATGTGGCGAGATCGGGAATTGGGCAGGAATACATCTGAATCTGACAGTATACTGGTTTGTATTACTTCAATTCATTGTCCTAATATGTTGATGATTGTAATCCCACAACAGCATTGGCACGCAGTACGACAGGCTCGGGGTAAAATTCATGCACTGTGATGTTCCCCACCTGCTGACAGTTCGTTCATCAGAGTATATACCTTTCACATGTGGAAGGTACGTTGCTCGAGTCGATACAATGATTTCTGCCGATCAATCCCCTCTATACAGTCTGGAGAACTTCCAGCGCAGAGCCAACCAAAACTGGAACGCAGTGGACAACGTGAGCGAATTATCTGCATTCCAGAGAACTGGAGACTGAATTGAAATCCAAGCCTAAAGGACGTCACACACTTCGCTTCCCTGTTTTCCCAGAGGGGGGATCTCATGATGGATTTCAGTAATATCATCGCACCCGAGTTGTGGGTCAATAAAGCAACGACGTGATAACACGACTGACTGCTCGCATCAGGTTGCTCGACGGTGTCTTTGATGGTACGTGTAAGCTATATACTGGCACCACTTGAGCTGCCTGACCCTTGAATTCATAACCACGGCAACAGTGACGCTAACTGCGACGTTCATTCCATCACGCGGCACGTCATCCAAGCACAGAGCATCGGAATTAATCATACCATTGTCTAACCTCTCTCCGACTCTCCCCAATTTCTTCACTATCAACGATGACAGCGGGGCAACAACCAATGTAACAATCCCCGAAGATGCAATCGAAGCTTATGTCGAAGTCTTTGCTTCCGGCAATGCAGAAGAGGAATTCTGGTATTCAAGTGAGTGTACGAAATGGATTTAGCCCAGAAAGACTGATATACTTCCACATAATCAGATACCCCCGACGAGTTCCTTCCTCTTTTCCCACAATCTACGGGGCTAATTGGAAAGGGCCCATTTAGAGAAGTGCAACTCCTGATCGATGGTCAGCTGGCAGGGGCTGTGTGGCCTTACGGTGTCATATACACCGGGGGTATCACGCCTACCAATTGGCGGCCTCTAACATCCTATGGAGCCTATGACTCTCCGACTTATTGGATAGACATTACCCCGTTCCTACCGCAACTCCTCTCCGACGGCCTTTCTCATGCCGTAGCGTTGGTGGTCCGCGGCCAAGGTCAAAACCCCTCCTTCAACTCCAACTGGTTTGTGTCGGGGAGCATCCATGTCCGACGAGGATCTTCGAAAACAACAGGGAAAATGCGCCTTTACCACGCACCAGAGCCCCAGATCAGCACGAGTGGGGGGCTTTTAAACGATAATGAGACTGTTTGGACTCGTGTTGTTGCTCGACGAGAGTTCAGAGTAGAGAGTGAACTACAAACTTCCGAAGGAACAAAGATAGTGACCTTCAAACAGGACCTACACTTCTTGAATGCGGCGCAGTATGAAGATGAAGGATGGATACAGGTGGGTGCGGGCAACGTTGCTCATTCTATGGGTTATTCACCGATGAACGGTGGTCAGTGGGTTAACCAAACAACGAATGGGACAACGTCATCCGTGCACGGAGGAACGGAAGTTCTACGTGATGCATTCATATACCCCTTGAGTATCTTTTCCAACTATTCAAGCTTCTTGGCACAATTTGGTAAGTCTCGCGGTAGTGAATGAGATAACGGCATCAACAAAACTTACCTCCAATCCCAGGTGGATATAGCTCGCAGGTCAACCAGACATATACACGAGCTCTTCAGCCACCTACTGATATAAACCGGTCTGTCCACTCCGTACAACATGCCTCTGGCAGTGTTGAGATGGACAATTGGCCGGGATTACGTCATGCAATCAGGGGAAAAGGAGCCACAGATCAAAGATTCGCCTACGCCGATGGCAATGGTCAAACGTATTTCAGAGATGCCGCCACAAAGAATGACGGATGGGTCCGAGATAGGGTTTGGGGCTCTTTGAGGAAAGGTAACCCTCCGGTACCTCCTTCACAGTTATATGGACCCGAGGGGGGGCCAGGGTTTAGGTGATATGGCCACTGAGTTGGGATGGGTGGCCGGAATAGGTACCTTTGTTCCAGCAATGTCAATGAAATAATCTTTGCGGCAGTACATGTTGTCGTGATAAGGGTTGCACTGCCCGTGCTAGGGCCGAGATAGAAATTCCAGTGGATCTCAGAGAGCAGTGTGAGGCATAGAGCAGTGGGTTGATTTCGTTCGGAGGGACCGGCGCGCCTTCTGGACAGGTTTCCGTCGAGGCCTAGACCTTGCTTGGCCGCCATCGATCTTTGTAATCCAAACTTGCATCAGCTTAGATCGATTGTCATTCAGTTCCCCCCAGGCTGAGAGGTCGGGTGACGGCAGCGCTGAGGTTGGACTATTCATTGTGTAGTCACAAATGGCGCGGCCAGTGCTCGAGTAGTACGCCAGCATCATGGTTCGAAGAAGGATCATTCGACAAGTGTCCTGGAAGCACCACCGCACGCCCCGGTAGAATTTAGAATTTCCTTTTCATCTGTGAGTCCAGGAAGGTGGTGGTCCATTGTTTTTTATATATATATGTAAAAAGCCCGCTGGAATTAGGCTCACCTGTGAGAATCTGTGATGGATCTAGCGCGATAAAGGGTTACATAATCACAGAGACAAACATGTGGCAACACGCCTTGAGAGTTGAGAGAGAGCGCGAGAGAGCGAACAGAGCGACATGTCTGGTAAGGACATGCACGCCGAGGTTTGTAGGCAAGTCGTTCTGGTGGGCCGTCCATGGAAAGCGTCATAGGTGTGATGACTGCGATGTGTTTCTGTGATGTTAACGAGGGTGCGACATCGGCCAAACACCTGCAACCTCGAAAACCAGTTCCAATTCACCCCCAAAAAGGCAGTCGTGGCATCGGCGATCCTCAATATGTGCATCTCTGTGATAATGTGAAGAGTAAAGGGCTGCCACTATTCCCATCTTTACACACACCGGGCTACATCCTTCGGAAAACTATATATCTTGGCTTACAATGCAACCACGGCTTTTCGCGTTTCATCATCTTTTTCTTGTCTTCTGATTTTCTCACTGGTCTTTCATGGATTCAGGCTACCTGCCCACTTACGACCTTTCACAGCGTATGTAAACCCGTTTGATGGTGCTCGCCTGCACTCTTAACATCTCCCCAGAAAATAAATCCGTCTGCAGCTCTGCCCAACTCTTGCCGCTCCAGGGTTTTTTGGAGCACTCGGAGCTATCATCTACCCAATCTCCAGAATTGCCAAATGGTTCAGAGTCTCCGCACTTCTCTTTCGACCTCCCATACCCGGCGTCTCAGGGAACATCCTCAGCTCCGCTAGTGGACTATGCCATCTTTGATATGCCAGTAGACATCAACTTTGGAATTCTACCCCCCCGGCCTGCCTGCTCCCGCGCCCTCGCCCAGGGTCGCATCCCCCGACCGAGAAATGCTTTCATGCTTTTTCGATCCGCCTTCCATAGGGAAAGGCGTGTCACACAATCAGTCGAGAAAGATCACAGACACATCAGTCGCATCATCGGTATTTGCTGGAGCGGCCTTCCTGAGGCAGAGAAGGACCTGTGGCGTCAAAAGGCCGAACTCGAAAAACAGCAGCATGCACTCGCCTACCCCAACTACCGCTTCAAGCCGACCCCTCGTACGAAGCAACCAGTGAAGCGCAATGTGAAGCGAAACACCCCGCAAGAAATCGAGAGATGCCAAAAAATCGCCAAGTTGATTCGAGACGGAAAGTCGGGCGAGGAGCTAACTCACGCCGTGGAGAACATGGAGGGAGGTCCCTCTCCCATTTCGAGCAAGGGAGGCCTGGCCTCCGGTGGCCAGGAAAAAAAGAGGTCTCGAAAACAAAAGACTCTTTATCCAACCCACCGCCCGGTCCCCCAGTCTCACCAGGCACAACCCTATGCGCCCCAAACTCAACCAGTGTACGGCCTTTCCAATGACCCCCCGCCATTCCGCAGCCCACTGTTGCCGCCTGTCGACCTGCCCCAGCTAACCCCTAGGCGGCCATACTCGGTGGGTGAGATCGGTCCGTATATAGCAGTGTTTTCCTGACTGTATACAGGGCATGGCCATTGAAACTCCTTCACAAATCCTGCAAGCGACGGTTGATCATCACACTCCCAATGTCCTTTATTTCCCTCAAATCTATACAGCCCAAGAGTATATACCCCGCGAGTCTCAGCGCAGCCTACGATACCGGCAACGACTCCAAAATCAACCGCAGCAAGAGCAGCGAGTCTTTGAATGGTCAGCTAAGGATCTCAACCTCACGACCAGTTACGACGATCCTGCGTTTAAGCAGCAATACGCGGTCCCGGATATTTCCCAGTGTGCCAACTACGTTCCCTTCAGTCCGGGACGCGCTCTTCATGATTCCTACCCACCGGAAACTGAGCTTGTCCCAGGAGCGGTTGATTGGAATACGTATTATCGGGTCGACTCCAGTCGTACCTTCGTGGACGCCGCAGTCGCAACACCTGCCGTTTACGAGCCCTGGTCCAAATCCGACGATTCCGTTTCACCGGTTCACTCGGATTCACCGATCACGCCGTTATGACATACAAATTCACCGACAACACGCACCAATTCACGTTAATTATTATAGCATTAGTTCCTCGGAATTCCAACTGTACATCACTCATACATTTTCCACACTGCACCACATATCTCTTTTACTCTCTCCCTAGGAACGCATATGGCCAATCTCTTCATTCTGCTACTAAAATGTGTGTATAGGAGTTGAATCGTAGTTCGAAAGATGTGATCTAGTCTCGGCTTAGGATCTCAAACGCCTTCACACCTTCCTTTCCAAATAAAGTGGCACAAGCCACCACGTCCGCGCCGGCCTTGGTCATCCGTTCTTGGCTTGTTTCGATGTGACACCCCCAACTCCAATGATCTTGATCCTCGAGGCAGAGTGCGACTTCTCCAGCCCCTTGAGAATATGTGAAAATCGATAGACATTTCCCAATGCCAGGGGATGCAACGCCTCCCCCGCGAGGCCACCCAAAACGGTAGGTAGTGCGAACCCACTCAAAGGACTCGAGCCCTCATTTGATGGTGATGGTGCTGCCACCGGCACGCTTTGATCGGCGAAGAGGAGAGAGTTTCCCAATGTGTTCGTGCATGTCAAGAAAGAGATGGCGGGCCCAGTGGCTCTGCTAGGCCCTGTCCTGCCGAGTCCACTAGCGGCGGCCTGGCTCGTGGTCGCAGTTGCGGTGGCACTAGAGGCTCCGTAGTCATCCGTCATCAGGGCCGCGATTTGATCGATAACGGAATGAAACTGCTGTTCATGGACAAATGGGGGGAGCTTCAGACCAATGGTAAGCGTAGGATCTTGGGCATGTGCTTCGGAAAGGACCTGGAGAAGCGGACCGAGGGATTCAAAGTTGTACCCTGGGGGTGGAGAATTCTGTATATTGGGGCAGGAGGTATTAAGCTCGAGAGCGATCCGAGCTTTAGTGCCGAGTTTCCGGTCACCCACCCTCTCTCGCAGTTCTTGAATTTTCTCGACCATTAAAGCAAGGGAGGCGGGGTCATCGACATCACTTGTTATGCTAATAATAATAGGTTTGTAACTTGTCGTAGTTGTCAAGATTTCCTCAATCCAAGCCAGATACTGTGCAAGGGGATGAGGAGAGTATCCATAAGAGTTGATTGAAGAAGTGGTATCATTGGTGAAGGCGAACTACGACGGAGTTAGCGCCTGGGGTGATCGTGAGCTTGATCAGTATGACGGACTGTGTGAGATTCCTTCTCCTTGTATCCTGCTAATGTAGCAGTGCGCGTGGTGATAGCCCCAGTATAGGGAGAATCATACAGCGCCTGGAGTTGGGCGAGATCCGAAGACCACGCACAGGAAGAGTTCAAGAGAGGCGGGGCTATGTCGATGGAATTGATTTGAACCATGTTCGGCAATCGCTGAAGTCACAAGAGCAATCTTATACTCGCGCCCTTGCGTGTAAGATATGTGTGTGGAATCCGATAAGCAAACCTCCGCTAATAATTGGTAGGACCTCAGGTACCACGTGCTTGGTTTGTTAGGTTTGATTAATTTGATTACTGCTTCAGCAACTCTTCGCGCTCAAGTACGGACTTTTCTAATTTTATCAGAATAGTCACTCGCGAGGGGTGTTGGACTGTCGGGGTGCTATGCGCCGTTACTCGTGCAGGCTATCAGGAGACACATCGGCATTGTGTGATTATTTGAGCAATGGACGAAACGCACAAATCCAAGTCCATCAAGGACGGCTTCAACAATGCCTGCTGTGAAGGACGAGCAACTCAACCCACCCATGTCCCGGGGAACGGATATACCCCTCTCGATAGGTGGGTCATTATCGATGATCATGTCTATGATGCCCGGAGTGGGTGTGGGGAATGAATTAGCCGAGGTGAAGTTACGCACATTCATCGGCATTCTCCACGCTTTTTTCAATCGCGTCGGCAGGTTTGCCATAGACAGCTTTCCAGACTTGAGTATGAATGACCATAAGGGCCGGGACAAGCCTGATTTCGCGCTTGGGCGTCTTTGAGGGGGACTCTGCTCGCCAGACGATAAGCTCAAGCACGCGTATACCGATGCGATAGCCTAGTGTGTTAAGCCTCATATTTGGATGAGTGGATATCAAGGGATCATGGCGATGAATATACCTCCGTTCCAAATCATTAATGCCGCTGACGCGCTTCTGGGTGTACTGGACTATCTCGGAAAAGAGGAAGGCAAAGGCCGATGCGGAGACCTCTGTCCGACTTTTGTTTAGGTTCCTGTCATAGATGTTCGGACGGGGACCTGGGGCCTTGGCAGCACCAAGAGTGGCGTGTATAGCTTGGGTAGAGGGAAGCGAGTAGCGTGTCGAGCTTGTGGTTGGGGAGAACTGGTCAACGGAAGACTGGGAGGAGTTGGAGAGTAAGGAGAGACGGGGATGTGGTTGAGTGTAGGCCATGGGTGGCCGGGGTCTGATGGCCAGGCACTGATTTGATTTGTGTTAATTAGTTGAACCATCCTGACCCACCACCGTCACCACTAACAGTTAGCCAGTCTCTCTTCCTCAACGCATGAGCAATCTTGCTCCTACTCCCGCAGACATTCAGTCCCATCTCTATGTCGCGTTCTTGCAAGGCCAGGCTTTCGATGTCGCTCTCCGCGTCAGGGGCACCTGGAATGCTATCTATAGGCTTCATCGTGTAGTTCTCATCCAGTCGGTGAGTCTGTGCGCGATTGTCTGTGGTGTCCCTCCCAACCATTTTCAGGGCTTTTTTCAATCCCTCTTCACCGCTGGCTTTCTCGAATCCTCTACAAACAGGCGCAGTTCAAAGTATGACTCGGACCTTATTGACGTTGTCTTTGACGACCGGAACATCACTCGGGCTGGTCCGTTGTCCTTAAATCTTCTGGTTTTGGAGGGACTGACAAAAGGATAACTTGAACAGCTTTTGAGTAAGTTTTTTGTACGTGTGTTGCAATAAGATACCCAAAAAAATACAGGGTATGCATTGCTCGGCTCTACGGTGGAGGCCCCGCACTACACGTGCCCTCATCTTGGACACCCACGGCTGCTCATCCTCTGACCCCATCTTTCCCAACACCCCAAGAACCTGACTCAGTGCCACCCAATCATCATCCCGTCACACCTCGCTTCCTACTTTCCTTACTTGCGACATCAATATACCTGTCTATACCTTCCGTGGCAACACAAGCCCTCTCGCTGGTCCTCAGCACTGTTGGTCCCAGGACGGTTGTCCCGTACCTCAACTTTGCCTCTGGGAAAACCCATCTCTCCTCCGGCCTCTCTGTTTGGAGAACCAGATGCTGCGGTCGGCTTAGAGGATATCGCACAAATTGTCGTTGATGAAGAGAACAACCTAAATCACGCTCCTGGAACGTCCAAAGGCGAATCAGAAGAATTCTCTGATATCCTCTCTGGCCTTTCCGTCAAAGAGGACACGCGTCGGCCAGACTCTCCCACTTCATCTCATTCTAGTGATCCGTCAGATGAGGTTAGCCAAGACGATAATGCCGTGTGTCATTATGGTGCTGTATCTAACAAGATAGGCGAAGCTTGTGCATGCTGGTTAGCGAGATGGGCCATGGATATCCTCGTCCATGAGGTAGAACGGCGACAGGAAACTCCGATTATGTACAGAAAGGGGTCCAGAGCGGCGCTGGCGGTTTCGCTTGCCTCTGACTCTACTTGCCTCCCTTCCTCTACTCGGCCATCGCCCAACTTGACTATCTGGGGTCGCGGAGGTTTGAATGCAAAATGGGTTGCCGCGCTCGTAGCTTCTGACACTCTCTTTGTCAAAAGTGAACGTCACCGGTACGACTTTGCACGAACTGTGGTGGAAATGAGACGAGAAGAAGGTATTCTTCCCGAGGAAGAGCAGGAATGGTCGATAATGTTCGAGACTGCTATATATTATACGAACATGGTCAGTAATCCGCTTATTTATTCTCTCACCTTACCCCAATTGGCTCTGTTCTATGTAGGCTATGGATGACATCATCGTTATCTCGAATGATATCTCTCCAACAACAAAACAACACTTTGTGCCACTCAGCGTACTGCAGGCTGCTCACTGGAGTCAGTCTGTGTTTCGCCATACAATCACATCTCGGCCACCATCAACCAGCTTGTCACAGCCTTCGTCCAGTTCCTCTAAAGACAAGGAGCTTGGCATAACTCTGACAACAACCGAAATTATCTCCCAGGTCATGGGTGTTGGCACAGCCGAACCCTTTAATCCAGAAGCAAATAAGGCATATTTTCCTGTTCCAACCGACTCCTCATTTCGGATAGGTGACAATGGGACTGCTTTCAACAGCTCGGTGGAGGGTACCCCCATGTCCATGGACGAGTTATTCAAGTTTACGGACTCTCCATCTATTCCTACATCTCATGCGTCCAATGGACGTACCGTTCACAAGTCGAACAACGCTCAAGTTTTCCCTCTCGTTACATCTGAATCAACATATTTCGGCCTCTTGACATCGAGACAGACAGGTTCCAGCTGTGCCTCTGCTGATGGTGGTGGAAAAGCTCGGTGGTCTCCGTACCCTCCTTATCGTTTTTCAGTCGAATTTTGGGATTTAGAGACCCTGAGGGAGAAAAACAGATTATATTCCAATACCATTTGGTATGCTGGAAGTTTGTTCAATGTGTATATCCAGATGATCCGCAAAAAGGGACCAACTCAACTCGGGATTTACCTTCACCGCCAATCAAGCATCGACCCAATCCCCCCACCTAGTACACCTATTTTACAGCCCTCCCCTTTGGACAGTGGTGGGGACGGGGTAATCGTCGGGAAGAGTGGGGAACGCCACCACCGTGGTGGGTCTTCACAATCCTCCTTTGGAATGTCCGGTAGCCCGCGCCACTATTCTCCATCCATCCACCCTCTTTCACATGCAACTAGCTCCATATTCTCCTCCAGCACCGCCCGCCCATCATCACCCGTGACTTCGGGCTCAGGCTCGCCTTCATCCCCTGGCGGCCTAACAAGTAATTTCGGAGGTGGTTTCACAAATCGCGGACTTGCACCTAGTCAACCGTACAGGGATCCACGATCAATGGTCGCAGCGTATTTCACGATTAGCTGTGCGAGTGCGACTGGGTCTTCTCAGACGAGGTTTTCGAGCGCCCCAGATGTGTTTTCCATTAGCCAGAGTTGGGGTTGGAAGTCGAGTTCCCTGAGGACAGAAGAGTATATGGATATTGGGGTCGAAGAAGAAGGCGAGGGGTCTATGCAAGCAACGACAAGAATGAAGCTCCACCGTGGGAAGGAGGTCAGCTTTAGGGCAACAGTTGTACTCGGACTTGTCTAGTGGTGGCTCGTAATCTGAGTGACGGATTCAGCCTTTTTTTTTTCTCCGGTAGAGTGGTATTGCATGCGGATTTGTGTTATTCCTGTATCGTATATTCCCAAATCTAATATCCGATTGGTTGTGCTTGCAAGATGATGCGGATCAATGCTAGCCTCGAGTGTTGTGCTTTGTTTAATCCTGACGCTCAATTCACCTGTCCCTCCCCTTACCATCCAGTTTTCAAATATCAATGACAACGGTTCAAAGAAAACAAGCGCCGCGACTTCCACGTCCAGCTGCGCGGTACTGGAAAGGAAAAGCGCCCAAAGGCGTAACGGAAATCGAGTCTGATTCAGATGCGGATGAAGAGGTACAAGACGGACTTGAGCACCAGGGGGAAGATGTGCTAATCAAGGAGGCGGGAGATGTTGATATGGGCCAAGGTGGCAGTGAGGGCGAGGACGAGGCTGGGATACAATTGCGTTCTACCACCGCGCGAGTGGGTAGGGCGCAGGGGAAGAGTATGAATGTTACATTGAAGGATGTTAGTGTGAGTAAGGAGGGAAATGTTATTGTGGCGGGACGGTTGGAAAGCGGCAAGACGGAGATGGAGGAAGAAGGTGCGTATTGGTCTTTATCACTAGAGGGGAGGGCGGCTAAGAAATGTATGGTAGAGTCCTCAGGGGAGGAAGAGTCGTCTGAGGAAGAGGAAGAAATGCTAGGTGAGAAGGAGGGCTCAGAGGAAACGGTTGGTTTATGTGTGCTTCTTGGCGATTCTAATTGACTGATTGGGACATCTAGTCTAGTGAGTATGATAGCGAGTCGGAAGAGGAGACATCCAAGCCCCTGTTCAGACCCGTTTTCATACCAAAGTAAGTGGTTTGTGTATCCTGAGCCGTAGAACTTAGGATTCACTTCGTGATGTTAGGCGTGCACGTGCGACGATAGCGGAGAGGGAGGCTCTCGCGCAAGATTCAGAAGAGGCTCTACGAAAGAAGGAACAAGAAGCAGAAGAGAGGCGAAAACAAAGTCATGACATGGTTGCCGAGAGTATTCGGCGAGAACTGGCTGAGAGTAAGTTGCTATTTTGCACCAGATATGCACACGCCGTTGAAGTGTCTTATAGAGGAGAAGGAGGACCAGATACCTGATGTCGATGATATGGATGGAATAGACCCCGCTGGCGAGTTTGAGGCTTGGCGTCTGCGTGAGCTGAGCCGTATCAAGAGGGAGAAGGAGGAAGAGCTACGCAGGGAGGAGGAGAGGGAAGAAATTGAGAGAAGGCGCGCACTACCGGAGGAACAACGCCTCAAAGAAGACCTTGAGAAGGCAGAAAAATCGAGGACAGACAAACCGAAGGGGCAACAAAAGTTTTTGCAAAAGTATTGGCACAAGGGCGCTTACCATCAGGTTTGCTGTGTTTATTGCAAAAACAAAAAAAAAGATTAATGTCTTATTGTGCTTTGCATAGGATGAGGGAATCCTCCAGAAGCGTGATTACACGAAGGGTACAACGTCGACCGTTGACATGACCTCCCTTCCCAAAGTTATGCAAGTCAAAGACTTTGGCAAGAGAAGTAGGACGAAATACACACACTTGCTGGATCAGGATACAACTGCTGGCAATGGTGGGTTTGGTGGCACTGCACCTGTGAAGCACGGAGGGACGGGGACCGGTATGGGTGGGTGTTTTATGTGCGGTGGCCCTCATCTTAAAATAGGTTTGTTGTTTTTTCACTCCCCCAATGTGAATTTATTCACAGCGGTACTTGCAGCCTGCCCACTAAACAAGGAGAGGACTGGTGCCAACTCCATTGCGGCAGGGATCGACTCACAAGGTAATAGAGCACGGGATAGCCACCGCAATAGGGCGGACAGAGGGGGTGAGCACAGAAAAAGAAACGATGACAGGAGCTGGAGGGGTGAGCAATACGGAAGAGATGGGGGAGTAATCGGTACGATGGCCGTGAGCGAAAATGGCAGAAAGGAGATCAACGAGATAGCCGTGACTACCATCCTTCATCACGGTCCATGTCAAGATCACCTGTTCCCCAGGATCGTTACCGTGCTAGAGAAAGACGACGGTCGAGAGAGCGTTCTATTGATTCTGGCTATAAAGAGAAGCGACGGCGCTTGGATTAATTGAAATCTATTTGTCTGTATTTGTCTCTGGTTGGCGGATCATAATTTTTGTCTCCAAAGAACACATAATGATGGCGTTCTGTACATTGTAATCCATCCATCCGTCCATCTAATAGTGTCCAGGGTCGGGCTTACCGAGCACCAGGGCGCCCGTGGACTTGGATAATGTTGCTCCGAGACTGCGCCATCAGTCGATGCATCATGTTCCACAATCGAATTTGGCACACTACTGGTGAGTCCCCGGATTGTGCGTTTGTTCTTTTCAAAGTCTATTGCACAATCCCAATGATTTGAACCGATGCACTTCTTCTCCCTTGGCTATCTGAATTTCTGGCGCATATGGCAACATACGGAGCTCTTGTCGTGTGGGCAAAGCCTTGTTTGTTTTGATCCATGCTGTCCTCCGTCTTTCTCTACCATCAAATCTCACGCTGCTGGTGTCAGCAACTTTATCTGTACGTACACCTCGCGGGGCTACCGCCTATAAGACGTCCAGGGTCACCAAGCTGACCGTTCTTTCTTCTCTTGTCCATGACTCGTACTGTTAAAGTCGCTATCATTGGAAGTGGGCTCGCAGGGCTCACAACAGCACACTTACTCACGCGACCCTTGAGCACTCAGGATGTGGAGTTCGAAGTGCACATTTTCGAGAAGGTGATAGTCCTTTTGTCAATGTTAGATCCACAACTGATGTGTGCAGGCCGGGGAGTTGGGGATGGATTCTTCGTCCGTGTCGCTAGATACCCCCGGAACTGAACACAAGTGGAGGATTGATGTTCCCATGAGGTCTTTCCAAGGGGGTGAGCGCGGATCCACCTATTGTGCTCCTACCCAGCATAACTCCTTCGTGCAGGATACTACCCTCAACTTATTGCCATGTACAAGAGCATTGGTGTCAAGTTCCGCCAAAGGGACTTTTCGTATTCTTTCTCCCTCTTCTCGCCGTCGAGATCCAGTGACACGAGGAAGATAACCACCACTATGATCTATGACGGTTCCTCTGGCCGCCGGGGCCTTAGCATGCCCTCCACTCTTGCCGATACTCCGTTTCGAATGAAAGGTTCCATAATCCCTAACTCCCTCACGCTTATTTGGACCTGGGCGGTTTTCCTATTGGTGGTGCTCCAACTTCTTTTCTGCTATCTCCTGACTGTCTACCATGCTTTGCCTTTCCTTCGATCACCTGGGTTGCAAAGCACCACTTTTGTGCAGTGGGTCCAGGCCGTTATGCCCCGTAATACCCTAGCGCGCTGGATCCGTCTTGACGTCGCATGGCAAAGTTATGCTCGGGATATATTGGTACCCATGTTCTCGGCTGTGTGTACGGCCCCCGAAGAAGACATCTGGAATCATCCCGTGGAAGAATTCTTAGGTAGAGGCTATGGCTAGTCTGGTCATGTGAAATGCTGACAGAACCTACTTTTCAATAGATTATATTTGGCTAACATTTGGCACGCACCATTACGTTGTCGTAAATGGTGTCCGTGAAGTCGTTGCTTGCTTGGCCAAGGACATCCAGCATGTTCACCTCTCCGCCCGTATTACCTCCATCACGGCAGACCCACAGGCGGCCCATTTGGCATCAATTATTTGCACGACGCCATCAGACAGGAAGGAGAAGTATAACGGTTTCCATCATGTGATATTCGCCACCCAGGCAAACGCCGCTGTGTCCCTGTTAAACGGGTATGCGGCGTCGCTCCCAGAGAACGCGGGAATGTTCAAGCGCAGTGTACAACAACAGGCAGAATGTTTGCGCAAGTTCCGTTATCGAACTAACATCGTAATCAACCATACGGATAGCACTCTGTTACCTGACGATCCCCGCGACCACCGAGATCTCAACCTGATCAATTTCAACGTGGATGATGTGGCGATTTTGGAGAAGGACTTGGAGACACAATCTTCGAATTGTGTTTCGACTTCATTCACTATGGCGACTCACATGTTACCGAGGCCGGAAGGATATCCTGAACACCAGCCGACTGTGTTTCAAACTACCAACCCATTCATTCCACCAAAGGAAGACTCAATCTTGAGTATTGCAAAATTAGAGAGAGCTGTTGTAACTGTCGAGGGGAAGCAGGCGTTACAAGAACTCTGCCAAGAGGAAGAAAGGAGATGGTGGGAGTGTCCTGCCGTTGCGAAAACGAAACTTGGGCCGTTGCAGGGCGCTGGGAGGCTAGCTGGTTCACGAAGTCCCGGTGTTTGGATATGTGGCTCATATGCACTCCCTGGTATACCATTGTTGGAAGGATGTGTGGTTAGTGCAAGGAATGCTGTGGTACAAGGCGTATTCGAGAGTGAGGGTGTCCGCTTGCAGGAAGAACCGTGGACGGCTTGAAATTACCCTTCCTGAGTTACTTAAATATTTATTACATACGGCGGGTTGCATCCAGTTCTGCTTAAAAGTCGTGCTGATGGTCGTTGGTGATGTAATACCTATGATACATGCCTGATGGGATTCTGTAAACACGAGAATGATTACACGCGATATTTCTTCTCCAACCCTTTGCGAATGTCTATCGAGGATCCTGTTTCCATGCCTATACGGACACTAATGAGTTTCATGCGTATAATATTGAGCTAAAACAGAACGAACCCAAGAAGATATCGGCAGGTTCAATGAGCTCGTCGCGCCCCATGAGGATATCTAGATGCAAATTGGACCGCGACAGTCCTGAGAAACTAGGGTGCTGGTCACATGTAAATAAAGGGGGTAGGCTATGTTGGACTGAGGACTAACAGAAGTGACGATTTTGCGTTCCATAAGCAATCGCATTGGTGCATGCATTCCGTATGTGTTTCGTAACATGGTCAGTTGAGTCATGTCTTGTGTCTCCTCCCACTATGAGAGGAGGATCAGCGTCGAGACCTGAGTTATGCAGATGCTATGACTGACGTTCTCTAACCGATTCTTGATTCCTCCCGCAGATTTGACCTCTGCGGCGAGACTGCGAGGCCCGTATATCAGCGTATCATGCAAACCAAGATTGTTGGCTGTGTCCTTGATCGTTGCAACCTTCTGCGCGTCCTGAGGTACGAGTCTGAGGGAATTTTCCTAGGGGTTTATGAGCAAAAATCTCAGTATTTGAGGAGGGGAGTAAATACCATGATAGTCAAGTGAATGGACGCGTAAGATGCAAGTGACTTGCTGTGTGTGACGGCTCAAGGTCACGTTATTAGACTTGTGCTCAGACGCCATTGCAAGTTTCCCCGCACTGCTCTTCCCCTGCTCTTACTGGCCGTGATTAACTCGCTGAATTCACTACAGTATACCTGCCCGAGCAGCACCGCCCAACTCTTTCCGTCGGTCCTTTCGTCATGGCCAGTCGTCCAGGAAGGTCACCGAGTATCCCCATCCCAAGGAACCCCTCCGCTTCCTCATCGACACGTAACATCGAATCTGTTATCTCAATCCCAACAATATCCCCCTCCCGTCCCCGTCTCTCCAGCACTCAAGGTCTTTCCAACCGACCAGGAGGAGGTGACGTATCAAGAAGTATATCAGCGAGTCACAGACCGACCCACGATCCCCCTTCAGTATCCGTCTCACCGAACCGAATGCTATCTCGTTCCGCATCACTCTCGACGAGCCACCGTGGCCGCTTTGCAGGGCGACTGAGTACGACTTTTGAGCCACGGGTGGTTCAGGCCGTACCGGAACTACCTCGCGGTGCCGACGGTTCCTGTACACCATCACAGTCCTCGACTAACACACGAAGGGCTAGTGGGACAGGCGCACGGTCTGCTAGTGTACAGATACACACTCCTAGCCTTCCCCCTTTGCCCAATGCCACCTCAGTGTCGTTTCCAAGACCCGCATACTTGGAACATTCTGCATTAAGACACATGCTCGTTACGGAAACGCCTTCCCCTACCCCGGTAACCCCAGCCACACAAAGAAAAGCAGAACACGCAACGGTCAGGACCCGTAATTATGTTATGACGCCTTCGGATAGCGACGATGATAGCAGTCCGAGCCCTCCACCCATGAGGGATGCCCGTAGTGTCCCCCCTGTGGTTCCAGAGGAGCAAGTGACATATCCTCTACCGACACGCTGGAGTGATCAGAGCCGCTCTAACACGCTTTGCATTTCTCACGATGGACGGGAGTTATCGTACCATGGTGGGCCCACCAATGTTATTTAACGATCACACTTGTTCACCCTGTCATAGGTACGGCAAGTAATAGCGATAAGGAAGCTGCAAACGCCAGGGCAAATCATTCTGTTCCCCCTGCATGTGGTATCTATTACTATGAAGTGGAGGTAAAATGTAAGGAACAGAAAAGGTGGGTCCCAACCTTTTGACTCGTAGAATATTCTCTCATCTCTTATTCATCCCACCCCAGCCACATCAGCATTGGGTGAGTCGCGTTGGCCGCTCGAAATTATCCTCGCGTTCTAATTTGTCAGCTTTGCTTCCCCCACTCTTAAATTCTCCCGGCTTCCCGGCTGGGAGCCCAACTCTTGGGGATATCACGGGGACGATGGTCATGCCTATGAAGGGGGAAAACCTACGGCGGCATATGCTCAAACATTCGGATGTACGTGACTGTCGTTTATTGAACCACTCACCATATTGATGTACTGCCTGGTAGCCGGCGATATCATAGGATGTGGTATCGACTTCACTACTCACAAGATATTCTATACCAAAAACAATACCTTCCTTGGTATGTTTTGAACTATGCTCTGGGCACTAGCTGACATTGTTTCTTCGTAGGCTATGTCTTTGATAATGTGGGCAAGGATGGAGACATATACCCTGTTGTAGGCATGCGGCACACAGGAGATGGTGTCCGTGCCAACTTTGGACATGAACCTTTCTTGTTTGATATTGAGGACCATGTTCAGCAACGACGGAACGCAACCTGGTCCACCATCATGAAAACGCCGCTGGATTCTACCCTCCTGCGTGGACGATACCGTAGGAATGCCATCAAGAATCTTGTTTCCGTCATGGAATCGCCGTCTCCATTGACCGAGGATGAATCCAAAACTGTTTTGAATCAGCTCGTGTTGTCCTATCTTGTTCATCATGGCTACGCCAAAACGGCGCGGGCGTTCCAGAAACAACAGAAGGGCGATGACCGGGAAGCGAGGCGCCAGGAAGGCGACGTCGACATGGATGAGGAACAAGAGAAAGACGAGCTTGATAACTTTGAGGATGACATCGAACGACGGACAGGGATTGTTAACTCCGTAATCAAAGGCGACGTCGACGCAGCCCTTGGAGACACCCAGCGATATTACCCCACTGTACTAGAAGCAGAAGATGGACTCATGCTTTTCAAGCTTCGGTGTCGGAAATTAGTGGAGCTTATTCTAGAGACGAACGAGATTAAGAGGAGGGTAAGCAACGGGAAGGAGCGCGAGGAACCGTCTTTGGATCCACCGAGACCGAATAGTAGCCGACACCTCATGGATGATGATGGGATGAACATGGATATAGACGATGACGCACTTTCCTTTGGACCGCCGGTCAGCCCACCAACATGCTCTCTTTTCCCCCCTGATGGACGCGCGAAATCAAGATCCCCAGGACCAGATGGGAGTAGACTCGGCTCAAGACTATTGACCACAGTGGATTTCGAAGCTGCATTAACCAAGGCGATTGAGTATGGTCAAAGTTTCAGCAATGAATATAAGCTGGAGCAGCGGCCGGAGTTGAGGCAGATGTTTGATCAGGCTTCTAGTGTCATCGCTTGGAACAATCCGTTCGAGGCTGGGGGAGATACCGCTGAGGTGGCCGGGCATGAGGCCCGGATCGCTTTGGCGAATGAATTGAATGAAGCCATTCTCAGTACGTGCGTTCTTTGTTTTCTAGACGCAGCCTCTGACAACTCGGGTTTCTAGAGTCACAAGGTCGACCGACAAGACCCACGCTGGAGATGGTGTATTGTCATACAGCAGCATGTATGTTACAACTTGGCGCGACGGGCGTCGGGTCAGCCGTATATGCAGACATGCCCAAAGAGTTCCTTGATACATAGTTACTAACAAGACTTGCCTTTCCCCTTATGCAGATCACGATCACGTGCATTAGTTTTCCTATACTCGACCCCTCCAACTATCTGTCTCCTATGTAATTTGTTACCTTAATTCATCCACACAACTCTGATCAATCGTCGATGATCCATGTCTGTTCTGGCGTGAAATTGGGTGGGGAGCAGGGTGTGCTATCCAAGAACCCGTCGGGGTTGAGTGTCAGGCATTTGTTCCCCGACCCGACACCCTCATTTGTCGCATCTCGTATGAGGGGGAAACCTATCTGACCCTTGGAAATAGAGATTGGATCGAAAAAGAAAAGCTGGTCGTCTGTCGTCTCGCCGTCGCCTGCTGCCCGCCCACCTGTTACTAGTTAACATGGCATATTTCGCTGTGAAGGGAATAAAACTAAATTCACCACAGGCAAAAAGGCCGGGCCTGCTTCGGTCGTTGATGTTTGCGCGTCGATCGACACAGGTTAGTTGTTGGCTCGAGACAATGAGGGTCTTGCTCCCGTCAGGAGTGTTATTATGTTCTCCCTATAGAAACCGTTCTCTTCAGCCATGGCGCCCAAGTAAATTGCCTCCGAGAAAGAGAAGGAGTACCTTTGTGATCAGATCAAACTTCTGCCCCTCTACAGAGGCATCGCAGGACTTTAGGGCAAGGGGGACGAGGTTAAAGCGGAAATCACCACTCTGGAAATCTGACACGTCGAAGCAGAGGTTGGGGGAGCTAGAGCTGGCGCTACGGAGTTGGATTTTGGTAGCAGGACGAGTTGCCGTTGAGTCGAAGGTCGGTCCGGGGCCGTCCCGGCCTGGTGGTGGGAGTTGAAAGGTTTCTGGGGTCAATGTTGAGGACGATGGTGCGCTCAATGTGGGTGTGATAGTGGCTGATGAGGGAGTACTGGTTGTTGTGACTATGGCTGAGGTTGAGCTCGTGGTTGTAGTTTCGATTGCGGACTGTACTACACTCGTTGTGGAGTTTTCTTCACCTTCACCTGAAGATGGTGTTTTGTTGGCAGGAACCTCTTCGACAAACCATGTTTGTTCGGGGGTAAAATTTTGCGGTGAGCAAGGCGCATTGCTAACGAATCCATCAGGGCTGAAGGTCAGACAGGTGTTCCCTTGCCCGACACCATTACCAGTTGCTGTGTTGACTACGGGGAAGCCAATGGGTCGAGATAAGGTTGTGTTGGGATTGAAGAAGAATTGTTGGTCGCCAGTTGTTTCACCGTCACCTGCTGCTCTTCCGCCTGCGAACATTCAAGTTTGTTGGTAAAGAAAAGGGTCAAAACCACAAACCACAAGCAAAAAGCCCTGGACGATTTCGGTCGTTTTTGTTCCCTCGTCGGTCGATACAAGTAAGTTGTTGGCTTGACACGATGATTACGCGACTTCCGTCTGGTACATTATTATGTTCTCCCTATCCATGCAAAATTAGTCGGTACTCCAATTTTTTTATTCACAGCCTGTCCTTGCCTTGGTAATAAGGTCAAATTTCTGTCCCTCGACAGAGGGGTTGCATTTCTTCAATGCCAAAGGGACGAGGTTGAACCTGAAGTCGCCTGTACGAAAGTCAGAGACATCAAAACACTGGTCCGGTGCTGCAGCATTTCGGATCTGGGCTTTTGTGGCTGCTCGGATTGCAGCTGCATCAAAGGTTGGACCTGGGCCGTCCGCTGGTCTGGGTAGTACAAAAGCTTCTGGCGCATCGGCACAGTGGCGAGAGGCTATTGGCGCTGCCAAAGCCATAGGAAGATAGAACGAGGAAAAAGCAACAAGGATACTGAAGGAGTTCTGAAGCATGCTGAACCAGTAGAAAGCCTCCAGAGGCGTTTAGAAGAGATGCGGCAAGGGAATAAAGAGGGTTAGTCCAGGACAATGTTATATAGGCCAGTCTATTTTGGATATAACTTACCTTATAATATGAACAATGGAGCAGTCACGAGATTTATCTCCCCTGAGCGCTGAGCGGTGTTATCATATCATCTCGTGAAAAATCATCGATTTTCACCGCGCACAAGAACCACAATGGCAGCCACATCCCCACGCACCTTTGTTCTTGCATCCCGTGCATCCCAACTCGCCCAAATCCAGACCAATATTGTCCTCGCGTCTCTCCAGGGGCTTTTCCCTCCAGATGCAGATGGCGCTCAAACCCCAACATTCAGTACATCGTTCATGTCCACTGCCGGGGACAAGAATCAATCGCAGGCATTGTACTTGCTCGGCGGAAAGGCTCTGTGGACGAAGGAGCTGGAAGTTGCGTTAAAGGAACGGGATGTCGATATGTTGGTTCATTCGCTCAAAGATGTCCCCACGGCATTACCTGAGGGGTGTTACCTCGCCGCGATTTTAGAGAGGGAAGACCCTGTGGATAGTTTAGTTGTGAAGCAGGGGAAACCATGGAAGTCGCTTGAGGACCTGCCGGACGGGAGTGTGGTCGGGACGAGCAGTGTGAGGAGGGTTGCGCAACTGAAGAGAAAGTTTTCCAACTTGAAGTTCTTGGACGCGGTATGTCAGATCTGCCCGGGCTCTTTCATCCTCTCATTACTCATACCTGGCTGAAGCGCGGGAATCTGTACGTTCACAATCTGGCTAGCTGGCTGCGTCCCTGATCTGCTGACATATGCTTCAGGAACACTCGACTTGCCAAGTTGGATGACCCAAATGGCCCCTACGCTGCTCTTATCCTTGCCAAAGCCGGTTTAGTGCGGTTGGGAATGGGGGATCGTATCACGGCTGATCTCACTCCTCCAACACTACTCCATGCTGTATCCCAGGGCGCACTTGGGGTCGAGGTCAGGAGTGACGACGAGGAAGCGATCGCGCTGTGCAAGAAATTGACTCACCAAGAGACACAATGGAAGTGCCTGGCTGAGCGTGCGTGCTTGCGCGTCCTGGAGGGTGGGTGCAGCGTCCCGGTCGGTGTCACAAGTGCACTGGAGTGGGAGGACAGGGACAAGCAAGAAGCGGGTGTGTTGGTGTTGACAGGCTCGGTGACCTCGATCGATGGACAAGGACATGTTGAACATACATTGAAGGAAAGGGTCTCCAGTGTGGAAGAAGCAGAGGCAGTCGGAGCAAAATTAGCAAAGATACTGATTCAGACAGGTGCAAAGAAGATTCTAGACGACATCAACGCGGACCGCGAACGTAGGATTGGGGAGGCAAAGGTCGCGGGTGAGGCGAACAAGGCCCAGTAAGAAATGTACATAGGATGTATCAAGCCAGGTCACAAAGTCCTGTGCCTAGAGAGACTGCACAATTCTGTTGTAACGTGGTATGAGGTTGATCTGCATCTCCACGAGCGCCTGCAACTCTCTTTTGTATGGATACGAGAACACAAGTGACTCTAAAGTGGAGAAACAAATAACAATCGTTGGCCACCGCAGCCATTATATACACACTCACGTATTTGGCTTTGTTGGGCTGAGATCTAGATCACTGCCTCGCGACAGAATTTCATTCCAACCGTGGCCCTGGTCATCGCCCAACCATAACTTTCCACTCAAACCACTCGTTCAGGCTACTATTAACACGCGCATGGCTTCGATAGCTTCAAGGCGTCTCGCGAAAGAGCTCAAGGAAATTCAAAGCGAGGGATGTCCAGTTGGTAAGCAGCACTAGCTGCCATATTTTCTACGACTCCATGCCGCAAGCTTCTTGTTCACCTGGGTGGATACAGGCATCAACCTCATCAAGGCAGATGACTTCGAGACTTGGTGGTTCTCCATCGAAGTTATGGGTGAATCTCAATACAAGGTCCCCTCTTCATCCTTGATACAGCCACCCAAGATTGACTCCCCAGCAGGGAGAAGTCTATACGCTCCAGTTCAGATTCGACCCGCAATACCCCATATCCTCCCCAGCCGTTCAGTTCGTCGTGACGGAGGGTAGGCAAGCCCCGATCCACCCCGTACTACATTTGCCTCCAAGTCACTTGTATATTTGACTCATAAACCACCGTCTGTTGCAGCATGTATATTCCAACGGACATGTATGCCCAAACCCCCTTCATTGGCCAAGGATATCAAACCACTAAATCCTCGCTTTGATCTCTCCCCCTTGATTTTGCACAGATATGCGCTTCCATCCTTGGAAATGAATGGTCACCGGTCCTCAGTGTTACCGCCGTCTGTGTAACCTTGCAAAGTATGCTTGCATCCTGCAAGGTGAAAAGTTTTCGTCCAAAACTTGGTAAATCCTGACACAATTTGATGAACGGAGCAGAAGAAGGAACGGTGAGTCCGCGCCTCTGGATTGTATACCCAGTGACTGATCATTTATCGGTGGTCTTCTTTTTCTTTTTTTTTCCGAATAACGTAGGCCCGTAGACAATGATCGTTATGTGCGTAATGCGCCTGATAACCCGAAGAAGGTACGAGGTCATCGCATTTGCACCTAATGTTCCTTGTCTCATCAGAATTCTAGACCCAGTTCCATTACGATGGTAAGAGATATCACTCGCATGAACACAGTTTTTCTGATGCATGATTATTATTCGTGTCCCAGATGATACGTAAGTAGTCTGGTTTCTATGCAACTTATCCGCTCATACGGTTTTTTGCCTACGCAGCGTGTGATTTATTGTACAATATTCCCTTGGTTTTTTGTCTCAGTCTCAGCAGGGATGGACTGTTTGTATTCTCAAAGCGACATGTAAATCAATTAGTCGACGACGGCCAACTATGGGTCTGTCTCCAGGAGCACTCTCTATCTCAGCTATGCGTCCCATGGTTGGACGGACAAGTGAAATCATCGTTTCACGCACAGAAATATACAAGAAAGGGAAGGCACGAAAACAGGGCACTTGGAGCATACAATTAACATATAGTGAACAAAATAAGCACAGAGAGGACAAGGAGATTGATAAATCATCCCTATGGAGTAGGCGCGCAGCAGCTCACTGACGATATCGTTGCAGCATTAACCATGGTAGCAGCAGTAGACACATCTGAAAGTGGGCTGGGTGCGGGCTCTGATTGAGGCCGAGGCGAAGGGATGTCTGAATCCGGGCAACACCCTCTACAGGAAGTGCCACAGCAACACCACCCATCTTTACAACAGCACTGGCCACCACAACATTCTAGTTTTGGCAACTCAACTTGATTAGCAATAGTCGAGTCACTCTGAGAAGGAAAGCGTGAAATGTCTCGCGGATCGAGATGAACCCCATTGCCCAATCGACGGTTTAGCGGGGGTAGCGGTAGAGCAGCTGCACGAGCAAAGAAGCGGTTCAGGGAGGAGCTCCTGGTAATGTAATCCAGCGACGCAGTAGAACTCGATGAAGCTGACGTAGAGGAGAACGGCGAGGTGCTATCCGGCAGAGCAACTCCAAGCCGATTGTCTACACAGGTCCCACACAGTCCATCCGCACAGTCATGCAAATCCCTCGCAGCATACTCAGATCCTCGATGTTCTACACATCCGGGGCAGGCGCATGTAACGCCACATGTACACCCTGAACCAGCCAAAGAGGCGATAGTGCTTATAGGTGGCATGAACCCAAAGTCTGGAACTTGATTCGTCGGAGGCGAAGAATCAGGAGACTGAATGGGAGGCAGTTCTAGAGGATAAGAAAGCCTGTGACTGTGATGATGCTTGAGCCGTTTGTGCGAATGGTGTTGTGGACTCGACGGATGAGGTGTGTGGCGTTTGGCAGAAAGGGAAGGCGAAGAAGGCGTCGATGTTGTTCTAGAGAGAGTGATTTTTGCCGTGTGGCCTAGGGGTGTTGTCGATGATGGCGATGATGCTCTATCACAACAGTGTGTTGCGGCTGTACGAGCAAGCGTACTCAGGCCCCCGGTAGACATCGACGAAGGCTTATCCGTGGGTGGGGAGTTGGGCTGTCGACATTCGCATTTCCATACACTCCGACAGTTACACGGGTTTAAGAGGGAGTCCACTGGACAGGATATTAATGGTCTGATTGCACTGGGGGTATATAAATAGCAACTACACCTTTCTGCCGAGCGTCTGCGGGGAGGGTGCTCCGAACCTGAGATGCAGCTAAAACGTCTCGAAGTCCATTAGGCAGAGCGGGCACAATGGGTATGAATCTGCGGGCTACAGAAATAAAGTGCTGGTTGGTATTTCCAAGACGATGCGGGCGGTGATGGTAACGCACATTTGGATGTTGTAGATGCCAGCACTTGTCCGCGACCAGCGGCACCGTCCTTCGGGTTGCAAGTGCATTTCGAGTGGACCTTCTTCAAGTGTCTGAGCTCCCTGCACTTTTCACATTGGGACACAGGACGTCCTTTCTTCTTGATCTCAAATAGCGGCCGGTCGGTATGATGACATGAGGACGATCGGTGACCTTTGATACACGATTCACTGTGCATTATGATATTTGTGATTGACCCATATTTAAGTTAAGTACATGCCACGTACCAGGCAAACTTCTTGCTATTGACGTAGACCTGGACAATACGGGGCGGACTCAAATTGGGGAGATAAGATGGCTAGTAAGATGTACTAACCATTTACAATGATCTAGAACATAGACAGTCGTATGCAGGGAAATAGAAAGCAAGGAGTAGAAGTTTGTGAGAGAGTTGTTGGTGGTGGGAGGAAGAGAGATAAATCGACAGTCATAAAGCGACAAGCCAAGGGCCCAAGGGAGATCACTTGATCTCGTCACATTCATCACAGCGTGTCACGTATTGAAGTCATGCTTTTCTCCATTTCGCTCTGTTACCTCCGTCCTAGTTCCATCAGCAATGAATGTCTGACGCTTCCGCCACGCTGACTATCCTTTCCATTTCTTCGAGTTTACGCGGTTGTTACATGTCATGGATCTCATATTGCAAGAGTACCAAACGAGCAACTGTGGAAAAGTTCTTGGGTTCTCCATCCACAAATGGGCATCACGCTGGTACTGGCTGCCATTCAGGAATAATGTGACTGGTCAGCCGGAGCATGGCGAACTCTCCAGGAACCAACATTGGTTTCACATGAAGCTATCTCTATCTTTTAATTATATTGACATATATGAGGCCAAACTGGGCACATTGAATAGGTAATGTCATGAAATAAGTTATGTCGATGCAACTCACTCGGAATCCCTCTTGCCGTTCTTGGACAGCCTTTGCTCCAGTTTGTCAAACTCGTTGAGTGCAACCTCTTCTTCTTGGTCCAAAACCTGGAAACACTAAGTCTCGAGAACTACCAGTGATCCAGGTCTGATATTCTCACCTGTTCCACGCTCTTGACTTCGGGAATATAGTGCATGAGCATACGTTCGATCCCACTCTTCAAAGTAACAGTGCTCGAATCACACCCTCTGCAGCTCCCCTTCAGCTTGACATTGACAATACCATCCTTCTCATCGAATCCTCTATACTCAATGTCTCCGCCGTCCTCCATAATAGCCGGCCTTACGCGTGTCTCCAGCAACTCCTTGATCATAGCCACGGTCTCCGAATCCGTATCGAGAATCTGGGTGTCCTGGGGGCCAGCAGCGTCTCGGTCTTCCTGGCTGCGGAACAAGGACTGCCCCGAGGAAAAGTGTTCCATAAGAATTGAATATATTTCGGGTTTTACCACGGCCCATGTGTTTTCAGAGTCCTTGGAGACTGTGACGAAATCAGGCCCATAGAATACTGCAGTAACGCCCTCGACACCCATGAGCCGTATGGCAAGCGGAGATATGAGGGCTGCCCGTGTGTCCAGAAATTCCGCGGTACCGTCGCCCATGACCGTGATGCCTGGGATGAACTTGAGTGAATCCTCATTTGGGGTCGTTTCCGTTTGGATGAACATGGAACGAACTGTGAGAGACCTCAGATGGACTGTTCGTCGCTTCAAACGATGAATTCGTACACACCAAGCGAAGGTGCACGAGCAAACACTCTATCCAACTGTCGCCATTGTAGTATTGAAGTAGCAGTAGCCAATGTGTTCCGAGAAGACGCCGAGTTGATACGACTGGTTGAAAACCCTCTGACTGAGTTCATTGTTGGCCTTCCGGCGCTCGGTAACCTTTTACTACTACTTATGAAAGCGTTTTTTGCGGCTTCCCTAAAGGATGAGCAGACGGACATGGTGGAGGTGGTGGTGTTAGTGGATAATCGACTACCTCGGACGCAACACTTGACAAATCATTGAGTGACTGCCATATATGGGATAAGTTGACCTCGACAGCCATGCGCTTCAAGACGCAAGAAATCGTGGGCCTGCTCCCAAATGCTCTATTCCTTTTGGCACTCACATGGCTCGCATGGAAAATATGGTCGTTCTTGCGTCCGCGGAATCAGCATACCCTTCGCTCAGTTGCTATACTCGTCCTCGGGGACATTGGGCGGAGCCCCCGCATGATGTACCACGCGCAAAGCTTTGCAGAAACCGGGTTTGTTACCGAGCTTATTGGGTATGGTGGTACGTGTACTCCCGCGCATCTCTGAACACAGCTCCTGATGACGTCTCTCCGTGGTCGGATCTCTCAGGCTCGAAACCCATTCCCGCGTTGGAACGGCAGCCCAAACTTCACTTGCATTATCTCCCTCAGCCTCCAACCATGACTAGGAGACTTCCGTTTATTATTTCAGCGCCGATAAAGATCGTACACCAAATCGTTTCAATTCTGGTGGTCTTGGTTGTCTTGATCAAAGTCCCTCCCGAGTTTATCCTTGTACAGGTATGGATAGAGTCTGGCTATTTCTTCAAGGTGTTCTGAGCGCCCGGTAGAACCCGCCAAGTATCCCGACTCTGCTCCTTGTACAGTTCGTCGGAAGGATCAGAGGATGCAAGGTCATCATTGACTGGCATAACTTGGGATATAGTATTCTGGCACTCAAAGTCGGGGCCAAGCATCCGCTTGTAAGGGTCGCTAGATGGTAAGTCTGACTATTGCATTTTGTGAAAATACTACAATGAACCCCTAGGTTTGAGAAAACCTTTGGCCGTAGTGCATACGCTCATCTGTTCGTTACCGAGGCCATGAAGAATCACTTGGTCAAAGAATGGGATCTTCAGTGCGCTAGAAAGAATGTGTATCTCTATTCAGACCTAACCCTGATCAAGGGGAAAGAAGGTCGTATTTTATGACCGTCCTCCACATCACTTTCACCATGCATCCCCTCAAGAAACCCATGAAGTACGTCAAAGCCCAATTGTTCCTATCACCATACCTCCCGGACTCAACCCTACCAGCTCTTCCAAAGACTCCGCTCATCTCTCCTTGCCCAAACCTGCCTACACAACTTCCTCCCATCGTCCTCCCCGCCCTACTCAACTCCCTTTACCCAAATACCGACACTGCCTCGTACCCGTTCACCAACACCTATACCCAGCAATAATCAACACTCAGCTCAGATGCGCCCTTCCACCGCATCTGCAGTACGGTCCCAAATTGGATACTCATCACCACTTTCTACACCCCTTGCAGAGCTCAACGCTGAGCCAACTTATCACGAAATCCATCCCCCTGCTCTGCGGTCTGATAGACCAGCACTGGTCGTCTCGAGTACGTCTTGGACGCCGGACGAGGACTTTTCGATCCTCCTTGACGCGTTGAGCCTCTACGAGCTGCGCGCACGAGAACTGGCCTCCGCTCTGCTCGAAACTCCAAAGCTGCCCAGGGTTCTGGTGGTTGTCACGGGAAAAGGACCTCTGAGGGAGAAGTACATGAAAGACATAGCTGAGATGCAAAAAAAGTGGGAGTGGGTGCAGTGTGTGAGTCTGTGGCTGGAGGCAGAGGATTATCCAGTGTTATTGGGTTCGGCGGATCTGGGCGTGTGCCTACACTCCAGTTCATCAGCGTTGGACTTGCCGATGAAGGTTGTAGACATGTTCGGATGTGGGCTACCTGTTTGTGCGTTGGGGTTTGCCTGGTAAGTGAATTGTGTCTTGGAAGGTGGTGTATAGTGTCTGATGGTGTTCAGTTTACATGAGCTGGTGAAGGATAAGGTCAACGGACTCATATTCAATAATGCGGCGCAACTCGCAGAGCAGCTTGAAGTGCGTGGATGGACAATATACATTCCTCGCATGCAACTGAGTTTGACAATGGCTCTAGGAGTTGCTCGCATCTTTCCCGGATTCACCAAAGCTCTCACACCTTGCATCCTCACTCCAAACCTCGTCTACGACACTTCATCGATATTCACCCAGACCTGCTATTGAAGAAGCCGGAAATAAGTGGGTGTGGAATACTTGGGAAGAAAACTGGGGAAGAGTGATGCGGCCGCTTATCTTGAGCGATGTCAACTTTCAATATTGAGGGGCATGTACAATATTACTACAATAGAAGCGGTCTTCTATGCAAGGTCAATCGGAAACCGGTGGCATCTAACTGCCCGCCGTTGCAGTAAAAGTAAGTGTTTCGATCCGACCGCGGTTCTTGCATTCTTTCTGCAATAAATCGTTGATGGTACGAAACTGACTTGGGTCGATAAGCATCGTCTATCGTTGTGTTCAGCACCACAGGATGAGGGAGCATGGGAGGATGACTCACCACTTGCCACTCTTCTTCGCCGGCTCCATTGTGCTCTATTTTTTCACCGCACCTCACAATATCTTCGTGTAGGCGTTGGCCGTCAGCTGTGGGCATAGTCACACGCACGCGCATCCGTGCGCGCTGGATCGGAAGGTTGGATTCGGTCTGGAGCAGCCTGATACACTCCGTCACCTAACCCCTCAATATATCAGTAACGTAAACAGGGTGGGGGACGTCGCCACACACTTGGCTCTTCGCAGTCTTTCCTTGCTTGACGCTGAACCCAGCTTCTGTCATAGCTTTCTCTATCATGCCAACAGGGTAGGGTGTCTGCGTGTCCGGGTCGACGCACTTCTCGGCCACGACGGTGGCTATTTCTTTGCGTAGGGAGGAAAGGTCGTGTTCTCGCTCCTTTTCTCCGACCTGAACCTCACCTTTTTTTAAAATCTATCTTTCGGCGTCGATTATTGCGCTCGAATGGGGCACGTATAGATGTACCTCCGACACAATCTTATTAATATCGGTCGTCCCAAACGCTTTCTGGAAGTCATTAGATTTGGCAACTTCGCCCTTTGATACGTTGATGAAAACATTGCTGATTTGGAGGACGTCATCAAGATTAGTTTCGCTGTTGGCTTGATTTTTAAACGACCCTAGGACGCCTGAGTAAGGGCAAGCTCACACTCCGGTGCGCCACTCCTGGACTTTGTTTTTGTAGCAAGCAATCTATGGGCGGTCATTTGGATGGAGGAATAAGTTTGGGGGATAATATAGACCTCGAAACGCTTTCCACCCTTCTTGAGGCGGACTATGGATACGTTGGTTAGCCTGGTCGAAGATTTAGTGTCTGGGTCGGTTGTGAAACTGGGGAGATACTTTATCTGGTTGGAGGGTTGTTGGATGGGCATGGCTTGGTGGATAAGAGTCACTGGTCAAGATCTCTCTGTTCACGTGTTTAGCTGTGCACTGATGCACTCCGTGTGAAAGCTGGTGGTTTCAGGCCAGAACTGCATCACTCTCTCACTTCCCTCCCGCCAGCTCACCATGAAAGGCATAGGAAAGGCATTTTCCCGGTATGTAATGCACATTGGTCGTGTCCAAACCCCACGACGAGCCGCTGATGCGAGTGCAGGACACCTTACCAGGTCACCAGCAAGATTGGACTATCCAAAAGTGAGATAGACCCATCGGTTATAGACTAACTCCAGCTCATCTGTTTCCCTGACGTTCTTTGTTCCTGTATCTGCGGTGTCGTGCCGCAGAGTCTACAGACCCTGAGTTTGAGGATTATAACCGACACTTCGCTAATCTCGAGACTGCCGCCGAGCGCTTGATCAAAGAGACCAAGAACTTTTGTGAGGCTGTCACTTGTGAGTCTTGACCCATTTGCTGCTCCGCCATCCCTCTCACGGCGCTGCTCATTACAGTGCTCTTCACCCATGGACATGGATTCGCTACTCACTTCTGTGCCATCTTCCAACCTATAGCTGGTGAATATGATTTGATGGGCAAACACCCAGACGCGGATCGTACTATCCGCAACGTGATAAAGCACGAGGCTGCTATGGAGGAGCTGCGTCAGGTTATCGCTCCGGAACTGGAGTTGATCGAGAGTCGAATTTTGGGGCCAGTGAAGGAATTACAAACGGTCATGAAGCAGATCCGGAAATCCATAACCAAGCGAGATCACAAGGTGATTTACACCATGTTCCTCTGAGTTGGGTATCGCTGACTCTTTACAGCGTGTGGATTACGATCGGTATAATAATCAGTTGGCCAAACTACGAGACAAGAAGGACAAGTCGCTCAGTGATGAGAAGAATCTCTTCAAGGTCAGTTTGTAAAATTTGCAGGTTTACTAGATAATTGAGCGCCCATATAGCTTGAGCAAGATTTTGAGATCGCGACCAATGAGTACGAATACATCAACATGGCTCTGAAGCAGGACCTTCCCCGTTTCATGGTACTATCGACACAGTTTATCGATCCCTTATTTAATTCATTCTTCTACATGCAGTCAGTACCGTTATCATCCATCCATGTTGCCGGGCGTCTTACCCCTCATCATAGGCTAAACATCTATTATTTGATCCTGGAGAAGATGAATAGCTTCGCGGACGAGGGCAAGTATGAGGTCGCAAACATGTCTGGCAGCCAGATTGCGCAGGACTACGAAGAGAAACGGACAGACGCCTGGCATATTATCGAGAACATGAACATCGTTAAAAGGATTATTTCAGTCTGTAGGTGTTTCCGGATACGGCTTTAGTGTTTCTTCTAACATATCTGAAAAAGCGAGGCTGGTGCAAGCTACTCGAAGTCAGAATAATCTGCAACGAGCCCCGTCTGCTGCCGCATCTGCGAGCTCGGGGGGTTCTGGATCCAGCTTGCGGTCGCCTCCCCCGAGCCGTTCATTATCTTCTGCAGCAGCGTACAAGAAATCGCCACCACCTCCGCCATTGGGTGCCTCGTTCTCGATAAACGCGGCGCCGCCCCCTTATACACCATCTGTATCAACAAACGGACAGTCTGCTGCTGTTGCCACGAAGAGACCACCGCCACCTCCGCCACCGCTCGGGTCCAAGCCCAAGCCCAAGCCGGCAGTGCAGTATGTTGTTGCACTCTATGACTTTATTGCACAGATAGGTGCCAATCGCTGTTCCGTGATCCTCGTTGACTCATCTTCATGCAGGCGGACGGTGACTTGTCGTTCAATACAGGCGATCGCATTGAACTGGTGGAGAGAACTGCGAGTGCAGAGGATTGGTGGACTGGTCGATTGAACGGACAGCAGGGCGTCTTCCCCGGTAAGTTTTTCCTTTCAGAAGGCACTTTTAGAAAAATAAAGCCTTGCGCAGGAAACTATGTTCAAGAAACATAATTATAATTAGGGACATCCGTATATTATACCCAAATAAACAACAACAGATTGTGTCAGCCATGTATACTCAACTTGTCTCTCTCTTTCTCTCTCCTTCACCATGGCCTCTCAATTTCACTCGTCTTGCCTCCGTCGAGCATCTCGTGTACTACTCTCTAATCCCCTCCGCAATAGACATACGCCCTTGGCATGTTCAACCGTCTTTACCCGGCGTGCCATGATGTCAGCTCTGCGGTCCCCTCCGCAGGCAGAGGGCCAACAGCGCATCCCACTCAAGTCCCCCTTACCGCTACCGGAAACAGACCCCGTTGTACTACCTGAGGGAACAAAGCTCTCTAACGACGCAGGATCCCCGCAGGTTGCTGCACGTCCACCTCCTGCCCCAAAAGCGGAAAAACCCAGACCTAGAATACGATCGACCAAGGCCGCTTTGATAATCGTAAGCGTTCTAGTCCCTCGGTTTTAACCACAAATTGTCTACCCAGCCTCATTATCGTCCGATATTTGCTGACACCTCTTGTTACTGTGTTCGCAGATGCCCGCTGCTGTATCGCGACTACGGGCACTCCTCAGTGGACCAACGCCCCAGCTTATCCGGATCGGTGTGCGTAACAAGGGCTGCGCCGGACTATCATACCACCTAGACTACGTAGACAAGCCCGGCAAATTCGATGAGGTTACGGAGCAGGATGGAGTTAAGGTGCTTATAGACTCGAAAGCTCTTTTCTCGATAATAGGGAGCGAAATGGACTGGAAAGAAGATGCCCTTTGGTTTGTTCTCTCTCCTTTCCCCATTTAATCTATCTCTAATTTCATGTTGGTCATGTAGCGCTAAATTCGTATTTAAGAACCCTAATATCAAAGACGCATGCGGCTGTGGGGAATCGTTCACTGTCGGGTCATGACGTTCCGCGTGGGTATGTGTGTCATACAGATCCGTGTCATCGCACCTTTTTCCGCTATCCATAGTTTGCCATGGCTTCATCTGATCATTTAATCCGACCCCTTCACATACTATGTATCCATAATTGCAATGACTCTTAGATTCCTGCTCGATGTATCACTTGTAACTTAATCAGCCTAATGCTCAGGCACCGCGTATACACCGGAAAGACTTCAAGATCTACATGGCTAAATAGCATGAGATGAGAACGTGAACATATATCTCAGTTGAGGGGTGATGGTCAAAGTTGAATCAGCTTCGGATCGGGAATAAGACCTTTTTCCGATTAGATGCATATCTTCCTCACCAGGAGGTGGGAGCGGGAAGACCATGCAAGGTGCTGAACACTTTCGCAAGATCGGATTATCGGAACTGGTAGGGATTCCAGCTTGGTGATTGAGGTTGTTGTTGATGTCCGGGGTAAAACACTTGCTGTGGTCGGTACGGTTGCTGTGCACCAACTGGTAGGTTGGAGGCCGGAGGGTGATATGAAGGCCCGCTGCCACCACCATAAGTGTTGCTCGGAGCGGATACTTGGCCCTGGTTCCAATTGTTCGCCTGCCCACCACCCCCTTGGGTATTACCACTACTGCCATTGGAGTGGAATTCAGTGGACGGCAGCTCAAAGTTGAAGGAAGTATATTGTAAACCGTTCAAGAAACTTGGTTGGTAATCACCTCCAGAAGTGCTCACAGTAGCAGAAATCGGTTGTGGAGGGGGCGGCGGAGGGGCTTGAGCGAAATACTCTGGATTGCTATAGCCAACAGCAGGCTCCACGGGAGGTGCGTATTGTGTTGACGGAGGCACGGCTTCGGTGGTGGCAGGAGGTTCCTCCCCACCACCTTCCCCACCGACCGCCAAACCCGTAAGACCGGAAACGAGAGCATCTGCAATCCCACCACCTTCTTCCTCTTCCTCCTGCTCAACTCCCAAGCTTGACAAGATGGCAGATGTACCTAACTCAATGGCTGTTCTGCCGAGGGCATTTGCGAACGTAGAGCCAAGGTTGCCCATCGGATTTGAGGGCTTATTAGGTTTGGCGGACGTTGGTGGCTGTGGATTGCCGGGATTGGTTGGGGGACGCTGAGGTTGGTGTTGCTGTGGTTGGGGCGGTCGTTGCATCCGAGGAGGGATGGGCTGAGGGTGAGTCTGTACGTGGGCAGGCATACTGATAGGGACACCAAGAGTCTGGTGTGACTGTTGTGTGCTGGGAAGGGGAGGCGGCGGCTGAGGGGGCGCTGGATGCGGGCTAGGACGAACTGGAGGGACAAGTTGCGCCGTCGGCATAGGCAGATTTGTGGTTGATGCTCTCGCGCCAGCAGGGTGATGCGTTGGCACACTCAGCGCAACGGGTGTTGCATTAGCGGTTGAAGGTGAAGAAGGTTTTCCAACGAGGGATGGCGAATACGGGGGTAGCGATGAGTCGATGGGGGCCAAGTTTTGAAAAGCGGGAGTGATGTGTTTTGTTCCTGCAACACCCGTCGGAGGTTTTGCGGTGGTCGACACATTCCTGACTTCCAGTGGTTTTGCACCACTGTGATCAATGTACTTGAGAGGGAACAAGCTCTTTGAACCAGCCTCGCTGCGGTAGGCTCGATTTGGGGCTTCACGCGTTCGGAAATAACCATCCGATTCCGAGCGACCGCGTGGATATGAGGCACCGTTTGGGGGATCTCTTATGTATAGGCCTCTATAAGTTATGGATGCGTCGTCGTCATCTGGGAGGGAGAACTCGGAGTAGGGTGGTGATTGAGGTTCAAATCCCTGCGCGCTCCGGGGTGTTGAAGGGGCTGGGGAGAACGCAGGTTGGGATGGGCTCAATGTTGGTGATCGAGAAGATGAAACTGTAGAAGCAGGCGATTTGGCACATAGGTCGGAAGGCACAACAGGAGAAATATGAGCGGCAACCGAACCTTGGTAGAGTGACTGTTGTGTAGCCCCTTCAAGCTGCGAACTGGGCGATTCTGGGCGAAGGGAGGGTGCGGGTAATGAAGAGATGGAGACCCCCTTATTGGCGAAGGAACTGGCGTAGAGCTGTTGAGCAGGACTCAACATTACTTGGGGAGGGTTGTGTATCGCAGATGGAACGCGAGGAGTGGGTGATGGTGAAGCAGCAGGTGGTGGCTGTAGGGACGGTGGTGGATCTGGTGCTCCATTCATAGGATGCTGTGTTTGGGATGGGCTTGCCCCTGGCACCTTGGGAAGGGGCCGAGACGCACGCGTGGTTCCCGTTATGGTGGCTGGGAGATTGTTCGCCCCTGTGCCGATGTCGAGGGGATGGACATAAGAGATGGATGGCGACGAAGTAGCATCGTAATAGAAATAACAGCTTGAAGACTTTTGTGAGTTGGATCTGTCGATTGGAACCGCGCACGTACCACTTTTGGTTTCTACAATCTTTTGAGTGGGTGCTTGGTGAGCATAACAAATAAGACCCTTACTCTTCATCGTATCCCTGCACCCAACCGGGAGGTAACGGTCTCGAATCTAGTTCTGTGCCGGATGTCTGTGCCGCAGCCATCCCGTTTCAACCAGAGCAGCACCTGCTCTGTCAGAGGTGTACGGGGCGCACGGAGGGGGGAAACAGCAGGGGACCACCCTTGGTATAGGGTGACCATTTGAGGTCGGGAAGACAAGTGTGGTCGTCTTCTGCCCAGTCTGCTGCACAGGGTCATGAGTCCGCACTCAAATTAGAATCGCACACGCTGATCCGTGCTTGCAGGAGGGTTATGCAGACAGTCCTAGAGTACAAGTAGACGAGGAGAAACTACTTATGTAGCTAATTGAGCAGAGATATTCGCTGAGAGATTGAGACCATTAACCGTATGTATACTATCCGTCCGTCCATCCGAGATATCTACACTCCGTCTCACCATACAGAGCCAGGCACTGGACCAACGTCCCGCGTATAGCTACCACTGCTCACTCTCCTCTCCCTCTCCCTTTCGCGCTCGCGCTCCCTCTCCCTCGAAGAGCTTTCGTTCTGCGCGCGCTTGTTCCGTGTACCGTCCTCACCCTCTCCACCAGACTGTTTTCTTTTCGCGCTCGGTCTCTTCATTAGACTGCCATTATCTTCCGACAGAAGCGCTGTACTCCCATCTCGTATGTGTTCCATCGGGCTTGCGCTTCTCTTCCCGGACCATGCGTCAAAGTGTGAAGGAAGAAGAGGTCGTTGGAGTAATGGAACTGTCGGTGGAAGAAGTTGCCCTGACGGTACCTTGGGCCTTGAGGAAGAGTCGCTGTCCATGATGTCCTTCTCACCACCGTCGCCGCCAGGAACGTAAAGACTGCCGCCAAAGTAACCTTCGGTTTCAATTTCTGGCCTTTGATTGCCATCTCGCCAGCTCAACTGGTGGACTAATGCCGACGTTGAGGCCATGTCTGATCGTTCCAAGGGTCCAGGCCCTGCTGACCCTCCGGACGCATGAAATTCCCATCCATTTCTAAACCCAGATGTCATTCCAGTATTTGGGTTCAGATCCGCCTGCCCAATATTCACGTTACCGCCGCTGACACCAACACTCTCCACTTCAACGCTCTCGTCTTTCTCCCGCTCCTTCATCCCTGCATCCAAACTACCCGTTTCGTCTGTTGCCCACTGCTTCCCTTTCTCTCCCAGCTCCTTTTCTTCGTCCACAATCATTAACGCACCCTCAATGACTGCGGCATGCACAAACACATATTGTCGCAAGCTCTGGCACAAGCTCATCCTCTGTTCCCTCATGTCCTGGATGACTTCACATATGGGATCCTCAAAGCATGAGAGATTTGGTGGAGTTGATAGATCATGCAATAGCCGTGGCTCTTTGTAGTTGACAGTGCTAGCCGACGTCGAACTTGTCTGGGTTGGGACAGACAGCGAGAGTGAGGGCGAATTTGGGCGTTCTAGAATAGGCGCATTGGCACGCGCATTCCGTAAGTTCTTCTTATCTGGCTTATCCAAGCTCGTCGGCAAGGACTTCGCGTGTAGGGGTTGGTAATGATGGTTCTTCAGATACGAGTGATAGGAGGAAACTTGGCTCGCCACACTGCCTTCATCTGCTGACGGCGACAATGATCCTGACGGCGACTCCGGGTCACTCGAGTTTGAGATTGTGCCAGTATAAGATGGTACATTCAGTGTGGTTGGTAATTTTGCCGTCTGGAGCTGCGCGATAGCCGAGACATCGGTGTTGGCACTGGATGTAGTTCGGGCCATTGGAGAGGGAGATCTTCTTCGAAGGCTCTCTCCTAACCAAGGCCTGGGCCGGCTCGGTATGGGGTCACCTCCGAATCGACCGTATTCCGGCCTCAAGCCTATGCCGGAACGAGACTGTGCATTGCCGGCTGCCGCTTTCAATAAATCGACCGGCTCAGATAAGGGTCTACTTGGGATGTGATCTGCCAAAAGTGGTGTCGAAGCGCAAAGTATGGCGTTGTTCGATGAGAGAGATCGGTGCGCATCTTTGGAAAAAGAGGGTGTTGGGGAAGCAACACCTCCCGAAACTGAGGTTGCGAGCGGTGACGATTGGAGAAAATGGTAGCTACCGGATGAATCTGCGAGTCTGCTGCTGTTTCCACTGAGCAGGGAAAGTCCAGACGAGCTGGATGTTTCATATGTCGGAAGGGGTTTTGTATCTTGTGGTGATGATGATGTGATGGGTCCCGAGTCGGGCATTGTCCCTGCTGTACGTTGTTGCTGCTGCTGATCTGACGGGGTCACACTGACGGCGGCTCCGTCGGCATGTGGCACATTCTCGGTCCACCGCCCAGTTTTTGCAATGAAAACGGAGGCCGACGACTTCTCATGGGACATTTCTCTATCACTTTCTGATGCCTCGGGCTCAGTGCCTTCACTGTCGGCTTGCGACAGCGTCTTGACTTTGGAGATGTAAGAAGGCTTAGGAACCACAGGAACGTGAGCGAGCAAGCCAGGCTCTTGGTCCGAGTCCACACGTCCATTTCTTGCGGCAATGGTGATTGAAACCGTCTGCATCGGGTACCCTTGTCCGTTTGTCATTGGAACGTCCTTGTCTGTTGCCAAGAAAGACGTTGCAGCGGGCGCCAGAGTGGGTGCCGTGGACGCATCAATGTCCATGGCATCTTCGTCTCTCTTCATTCTTTTTTGTTTCTTCCAGTCGCTCCTCACTTCCCGCCGGATCGCGTCGAGTACGGCATCAACGGCAATGAAGCCACCGGTCCTCCCAACACCCGCACTGCAGTGCAATAGCACTGGACGGTTCTTGCCTGTCGCATGTTTTGCGATGCCTGTTTTGACATCAAATTCCACACCCGTCGTCCTCTCCTCGAAATCAGAGGCGTACACATCCGAATCGGCGTCATCCGAAGGCCCAGTTTCTTTGACGGCATTTTCCACCTCCTTCACGAGTCCAAGCATACCTCGAGGGTCATCAGGAACGTTCATGTCGGGCCATTCAAGATACTGTAGATGGATGATCCGGCGGGGTTTGACCTGGGGATGATTTGTGTGCGTCAACTCGAAGACTCGACGAAGGATCTGATCCTGACGGGAACGATGGCGGGGCAGGTGTCTCGTAGGACGATGCTGGTATGACCAAACCGGTGGGGTGGTGTGTTTTTGAGAGATTTGATGGGATCCGAATAAACCGGATTCTTCAGCGTTGGGAGCAACGCTCGAGGTGGACAATAGGCGCAGACGGAGGGGTCCATATGTCGTATCGGTCCAATACGAGCCACATTTGACTATGGAGTTCTCCACTTCCCTTGTAAGCATGACAATGACGTGCACATTCTGTTCCCAGCATAATCTGATAGGCTCTCAGTTATTAAAAGACCCAGGAAACGACTATTACCCACGTCCAGAAATCGGTAAAGGTTGTGGGGAGGGGGCCTTGGGTGGCAATGTAACGCTTGTTGGTGCCGAGTGGTTGGACATAGGAAGCATTCACATAATCGTCGTCGCCTTCCTGGTGCTGATGCAATTTAACGCGAGCGTGCTCGAAAGGCCAAATATGGCGGTACCTGACATGTCGCATTGGGTGAGCTACCACCCCCTTGGATTGGCTGAGAATGTAACGAGGCTCACCGATTCTTTGCGCCTTTCTCAACGCCAGCAGTGATGCTGTAGGGAAAGTTGGAGGCCTGGAGTAGTGCTGGCATGAGCGGTGACAATCGTTGTTTCTTTGGAATGGTGCTCCATAATACCCATGAGACGACGCTGTTCGGCCACCTCGACCTTGAAGAATTGCATGGCAAGGGCTTCCTTGCCCTCCTCAATATCCACAGACGTAACAGTCTCATCATCTTCGGATTCTTCGGATGTCGATGACGAGGGGTCGATCAAAGAGCGAGTTGAGGGGGCGAGTTTAGCAGCGCGTCGAGCAATCTCCCGTAGCCAGGGAAAAGGGAGATCATGGATCCGACGACGAACACGCCGGGGAAGACGCAGAGGAATGCGTTCAGTGATGCCCTGGGACAGCTCAAGATTCTGCCGGACGGCATCAAAGAAAGGGTTGAAGAAAGACTGTGATTGGTTTTGGGGGGGTGTAGGTAGTGTGGGGAAGGTAGCTCCGCGGGCCATGGGTCCGCGTTTAGGATTGATGGTTGAATTTAGCACAGGTGAGCTAGACACGGTGGTCGATGAAAACGAAAAGGCGGACATGGGGAGATGTCGTGTTCGAAGAACATTACAAGGGATCTGTGCCTGGGATGTTTTTGTCGTGTCGTCATCGTCATCATCTTCATTTTCGGCATCCGGAGTGGGCGGGTGGGTATCGATAATATCGTGCTTCTCGCGCCATACAGCCTGAAAGCCGCCTTTGAGCCAAGCGAGGTCACCCTGAAAGCCATCGTTCTTGAACTTGCGGAGAAGGCCGTAAATGTTAGATGACTCGGGAATGGCGGCCGAGTCTGCGTCGTAGACGAGGATGCGCGAGGCTGAGCGCCAGGCAGAGAAGCGGGCACGTGCGTTGGCGGAAGGCAGCATGTCGGCGAGACGATGAAGTGAGAATAGCGGGCGCTTGAGTAATGTTGAAGGAACCGAGAGAGAGACTGCTCGGGGGACGCGGGCAGTTGAATGAGCGGCGTGGGGGCGGATGTCGAGAATGAGAGCTGTCGGGTCGTCGATCCATTGGTGGATGGCATGTGTTGCAACAGCAGTAAAGTGACCTGGGGGGGCGGAGAGAGGGCGTTGGGCAGTCGCAGCAGGTAATGCAGTGGAGCGGGTGGAAGGAATGGCGATGGACATACTAGCCATGGGGGAGCTGGGGAGGCGGAGGGGAGGCGGGGCAAGGGTTACTGGGGTGAGGCGTGCTGTGAGGAGAGCGCCTGAGCCGAAGCGGGAGGCGATTGCCTCTGCAAAAGAGTCGGGTGCATCGTCGGGTGCTCTGTCGTTGCGGACGATGGGCTGGGTGGGGTCAGCGACGGCGCTGAAAAAGTCCATGGCGGGCGGTGGGGAAGACAAGAAGAAGAATAATGTCAAAGTGGCCAATCACGCCTCCTCAGCTCTGTGACGTCATCAAGGGTCCAGACCGTTCTCCGTTCTCACGCATCGTCGTCATTCAATTATACAATACATAACAATACATAACTACATTCAGTCGTCCACAAACAGCGAGTCATCTCCATTCTCCTCCTCTGACGACAGCTCTACGTACTTGCTCGTTTTGGTCACTGCAGCTCGCGCGGGCGCCGCCTTCCGTGGTGGCTTGGGCAGATCATCAAAATCCGAATCCCCATCTACCTCCGCCTCCGAGTCCGATTTGACAATCATCTTCCTCACTGCCGCCGCTTTCTTCTCCTTGGCTTTGGGTGACGCGGGCTTCATGCTTCTCGAGACCTTCCGTGCCTGCGTGCTCGTAGAACTCTTCTTTGCAGGCGCGTCAGGCTTTTTCGGGAAAAAGTTTGTCAGATCAGCTTTCTTTTTCTTCGTTGGCTGTGAGCCATCTTCATTTGTATCGGGGCTAGTAAATTTGTGAGATCAGTGGATATGCTTCAAGCGATGCCGAAAATAAATAAATAAAAATATACCTCTTCCGCTTTGTCCTCGTCTCCAGGGCAGGTTTGGCGATGTCCAAATCCCCATCATCACTTTCGACTTCAATTGTTTCTCTCGCCTTGATCTTTGCCTTGGCCTTACCCCCGTCCATCTCAATGTCACTTTCGTCCTTCGTAGTGGTCTGTTTAGACCTCGACTTGGTTTTGGTTGGTTTGATCACCTCACTATCGTCGGCTTCCGCATCCTCGCCCCTCTCACTGCTCTTCTCTTTTACCTTGCCTTTCCCCTTCATACTCCCTTTCCCACCAAAGTTTGCATAGTCCAGTTCATCATCACCTCCATCCATCTCCATGTCCTCATCATCCTCGTCCTTGAACAACTTCTTTGCAACTGCAATAGCCTTCCTGGCTGGTGGCTTCCTTGTGAATTCAGTACTATTAGCATCTTTCGACTTCTTTGGCTCTGCTCTCTTTCTCGCAGCAGCAGCCTTGACAGGCATGAAGTCGTCATCCGAACGGTCATCATCTCGGCCCCCTAGTGACTTTCTTGTCTTCAGCTTGGCCTGTTTCCTCTTCTTCCCCCCTACGCCATCAGGGTACTTTTTCGCAGCCCAGTCTTTGCAATCGTTCTTCCGAGAGGCACTAATGAGAAAGCGTTGATGGGTCAAAAGTGAAGAGCAAGCATACCTCCCACTCGGCCGAGAAATCATCGAGATCCTTGTTCCAAAGGTCAATAGGTGTCTTTTCGAGCAATACAAGGAGCTCGGCCTCCTTGTCGCCAGCCTGTTGTAATAGCTTCTCGATCTTTTCTTTTGTCAAGCTCCAGATAGCCATTCCAAGCAAATAATCATAGTCAGTCTCGGACCCAGTCTCTTCTTCTTGTTCCTCATCTTGGTTGTCCTCCTGCTCTGCATTCTTGGCTTTCGTTGCTTTCGGGAATGGTTTGAAATCGTGCTTGCGCAAATCAGCCACAATGTCAGCCTTACGGCGCCCGGATACGACAAGCCGCTTGTCTACGATCATCTTCACGAATCGCGCTTGGTTATTGAGTTTGTCGAGAGCAGTCTGCAGCTCCTGTGCAAGGTAATCCTGGGAAGCATCCCGTTAATCAACCCCTAGAAGTGACAGAACAAGTTCGAATTCCTACCTTTCGCTTCTGGTAGTACTCCAGGCGAACAGGGTAAAAGTCCTCAATGATTTCCTCAGGCGAATCGTACTTCTTGATCTTACCCCCGAAGTCAAAGCAGATCATGTTGCTCGTAGTCAACTTCGAGGTCAGCTTGAAGAACTCCAACAGGCCTTGCTCCTCCGCCTTTTCCATATCCTTGGTAGACATGGTAATAACAAAATGAACATTTGCGTTATCATGATGTTCCTTGTAATCCTGGAGAATAGTTAAGTACTGAGAAGACACAGCTATAATCATAAAACAAACCTTGATGACACCTTCTTTGTTTTCACCACTTGTGATCATAGTCTCTAGCTCATTTTTGTAGCTCTGGGTCCATTTGTGGACTGGTAACTCGGTGATTTCAACAGTCGTGTCATCCAACTTTCGAATGACACCATGGATGTCATACTTGTGCTTTGCGGTGGGGATAATCTGACCCTTGAAACCACGCCACCAGGGGATCATCGTAACCTGTTCCTCCCCCCTCATCAGCCGGCGAATATTCTCCACAATGTCAGCGGGATTGTAGCAAGGGATGTTCGTACTCCAACCTAAGGAGTAGAATAAGGACCTGACCCGTCGGAAACATCATCGAGAGACTCACCAGTGCCAATACCTTCCGCTCCATTGCAAAGAACAAGAGGAATGACAGGTATATAGAATTCAGGTTCGATTGGCCGACCGTCGTCCCTTTGCTGGGTTAATAGCGGATCATCCATAGGGTTGTACATGACGCGTGCCATGGGCTTGGGCTCCGTAAAGATATACCTGGGTGAGGCATGGTCTTTACCACCCTGGTCACGAGTACCATACTGGCCACTTGGGTTTAGGAGGTTGACATTATTGCTACCGACAAAGTCCTGCGCCAGGTTAACTGATAGTTTGTGCAAGACTGGCTTCTCCGTGGTGATAGGCGGCGTGTTCACCGATGTAACCGACAAGTTGTGCAACCTAAATGGAAAGGGTTAGGCTGCAAAATCAGACCGTTTCCGAGAAGTACCTTAATTTCCCTCTTCAACTTGCGTTTGAAACACGCCCAAATGACTTTGCGTTGACCAGGCTTCAAACCATCCGCCACGGATGGAATAGACCGGATATTATCCGCCATTGAGAAACAGATGAGCTCCTTGTTGATAAACTCGGAGTAAGGAATCTCGTCGAGATTGTGGTCCAGATAAGTTCCCGGCTGAACAGTTGGCTCCATTATCCCGGAAGAAATAATAAAGGATAGGGAACCAACCTTGAATTGACGCAACCACTCCTTACGTTCATCAGCTTTCTTCTTACTGAAGGCAAGCTCAATGAGAACTCTGTCCCCATCTTGCGTCGGTGCAAAAGGAATCATGTGCTTCGCCATATGAGCGAAGTAGTCTCGAGCATCAGCATCGTTACTCGTCCCAAGACCCTATTGAGCAATAAGCGCAGCCCTAGTGTCCCAGAGAAAACGGACCTTATAATACTTTGACTCCCACTTATGAGCGTCCGGAGTGTCAGCCGCCCATTTCTCATATTCGGGAAGAGTGAAAAAATCACGACGCTGCTTGCCTCTGGTAATCTAAATTGTTACTCGGTCAGCATCACCTCTATAACGATCCGGGTTAGTACCCTTACCCGGACAATGGGCGTAACAAATTCCACCAAGAATTCGGGTATCCTCAGCAGCGATGGGTAGAAGTGGTCGAAGAAGTTGATAAGCAGGCCCTTGATATGCGAACCATCATGGTCCTGGGCGGGCAAATGAGCAGCAAATCGTGCTGATACTATTGAGTAACCTACCTGATCAGCCATAATCATAAGGCGACCATAACGAAGACTCGAGACGTCTGTGTAATCTTTGTTGTGTTGGAGACCAAGAATCTTTTTGACATTCTGAATTTCTTCATTCTTCATGATCTGGTCGTGCCTCGCCTCCCGCACGTTGAGGAGTTTACCACGTAAGGGGAAGACTCCAAAGAAATCACGTCCAACAACACCCAGACCTGCGACGGCGAGAGCCTTGGCGGAGTCACCCTCCGTCAAAATCAGAGTGCAGTCTTTGGCGAGTCGGGTGCCTGCATTGTTAGCATCGGAAAGCTTGGCCATACCAATGAGACTAGGTGTGAAGTATAAGTTAACGGTTTACTTGAATTTAATAACAACTGACCGACTGCGCTTGCTACCATCTGTCTTCTTAATTTGCTGGTCCGCCTTGGTTTTAGCCCAATGCAAGATATTTTCGATGACGGCAGTCTTCAGAACTACAGCATGTGAGCACACTTGGAGTACCGTCGAACACAGAAATACGAACCTTTCTTGATAAAATCCTCTTTGATGGTGGGTTTACTCCCGAATTTCGAAGATGGGAGAGTCAAGGTTTCTTTGGTTTGACTGTCGAAGGTCGGGTTCTCAATGAGGGCATTAACAAAAAGCCACATGTGGTTGCGGATCTGAGCTGGTTTGACGGGTGCACCTTTGTTCCTCTTCGCCACCGCCGTCATGATGTGTTTCGAGAGTAGATCAGCTATGTACAGAACATGGCTGCCGCCTTTGGTCGTAGAAATGGAGTTGGCGAAGGAGACTTGTTGGAATGTTCCGTCCGAGACTGCAAATGCAATTTCCCAACGATCATTGATGCGCTCGTAGATAGCCTGGTTTTTCGGCTGGGCTGCCCCTCCACTATTCTCAGTGGCTTCAGCATGTATGGACTCCAAATACATATCAACGTATTGCTTGAAGTTCTTGATCTTCAAGCGTTCATCATTAAGGTACACCTTGACGTCTCGAACCGTACCCGCCATATCATATACTCGTTTGCGCAGTAAGCTGGCGGTATCTTCGTCAATACCATCCATACCGAACCTTTCAAAGTCCGGTTTGAAGGTGATCCTCGTCCACTCTTCGCCCTTTGCGTTCTTCGTAATTTTCGGTTTCCCGCAGACACTCATATTGGTCGTCCATGTCTGTTTATACTTGAGCCCGGAGTTCTTGTCCGCGGTCTCCACAGTGAATTCTAGGGAGTAGATGTTCGCGAGTTTGGCACCGTAGCCGTTGCGACCACCAGTAAGCTTCTTTTCATCGTCATCGTAGTTGGAAGATGACAAGAGATGGCCAAAAATGAGCTCGGGGATATATATTCCCTCCCGCGAGTGAATTTCAATGGGTATGCCTCGACCACTGTTGAACACGGAGATCATGTTTTCCCCGACATCAATATTCACTTTGATGGTGTCCATACTTGGGTCGTTGATCTAGACAGGAAGGTCATCTACTGCTTAGTCCATGCATACCGGTGAGAGCGCACCTTGTTGTCGGCAGCATTAACCACAATTTCGTCCACAATCTTCAAAAAACCCGGCACATATTTCACATCCCGCTGAACCATCCGTTTCGCGGTCACATCAAACGTCCACATTTGCTGGCTAATTGTCTCGATACTCCCAATGTATGAGTCGGGACGCTTCAAGATATGTTCGAGTTGCGAGAGCTATGACCATTAAAACTTCAGCGCTGGCATTGGAAATTTCACCAAAAGTTCAAGCACCTTGGTATAGGTCTCCGAAGCAGTTTTCTTTTTTGCTGGTCCTGAAAGTTTTTCCGTCTGATTCCTCACCACAGATATATCATCATCAGAGTTATTTGCTCCAGCCTCGATGTTGTCCGCATTGTCGTCGTGATCCACAAGCACCTTCTTGGTGATTTTGGGCTTTGCGGAGCTCTTGGCTGCCGTCGCTCTCGGTTTCGCGGCCTTTGGGACAGTCTTTGGCTTTACCACAGCCTTCTTCTCAAAGTATGTTGAATGGTGAGGCACGGGGACTAATCAAACATGTACTTACTTTCTTGGCCGGTGTAAAATCGTCCTCGAATTCAGAACCAGAAACATCGTCTAGGTTAAGATTTTCGCCTTCCGACGAGCTCATGTTGAAGCAGAAAAGTCGTTTGTCGGCGTTCCAATGTCCCCTTATGTCAGGCGGAGGCTTGCAAGTAAGTGGAATTGTGTCCAGCCTCGCAGTGTGCGCAGTCAACACAAGGCGCGTGACGCGCGTTTCCAATCACAGCGATTATCATCACATGACTTCCCACCAACGCGTCGCGCTGATTCCTCTCGTGACTACTACAACTAAACCTTTGCAACTCTGAGAGCCAAACGGCTGGAAACAGGACGGCACGATCACAAATGTGATACAGTCACAATATGATTGAACATAAGATCTGCTAAGGAGCAAGTCCCAACAACATCACATCTACGTTTGAGGCATACGCGAACAAAGCGCAGCACCTAGGGGTAACACGACATGCATGCTGCCCAACCACAACTATGGCTTCGCCTTGATGTTGCTGACAATGAGGTTCTACAACAGATAGATTAGTACAAAGGCTTGTTGGTAGAACAGGATGCCGATCAATCACTTTGTACATTTGGACATCTCCCTTGAACTTGCTGACCGTTCCATTCCCACATACCCAGAGCTGAGGGGGAACAGCTAGTTATTGCAACAATCAAGCACATAAGAGTTTCTGTACGGTACCTCGTTCGCTACTGTCGTGATGAATCGCTCATCGTGAGATATCACAATCACACCACCGTTCCACGTCTGTATTGCGCTCATGAGGGCATCGAGACCCTAAGGTGGGTTGATTATCTACAAGTTCCGGCCCATGACCACGGAGATTCATACCTCAATATCCAAATGGTTAGTCGGCTACAGAAAGTGCCTAAAATTAGCTCAAAAATAAGTGACCTATGAAGAACAGACCTCGTCAAGCAACAATACATGAGGACGTTGTAGGGACAATAGCGCGAACGCCACACGAGATTTCTGTCCTCCGGACAATGTCCCTATCAACTGCAACCTACACAACAAGGGATCATTGAGCTCTACCCCCGATCAACACAACAACAGCACACACCCGGTCATACCACTGATCTGGAAGTTTCCAAGATGGCCCCGATACTCCTGTTCAGTCCTACCCGGGAACCTCGACGCCAGGAATTGCACCGGAGACATCGTTGGAACCAATGTGTCTACATGATGCTGAGCGAAGTAACCGCTGCGGTGAAATTTGTATCATCCACGGAACTGTCCAGGAGACGACGACTCACACGCGTAGCCGACCGTTGCGGGTAACATGGCCCGACAACGGGTTTAACTCTCCTGTCAATATCTTGATGCTGGATCCGAGCTCAACAAAATGCGCGGACGTGTACAAATTTCACCTACATTGTCGATTTACCAGCTCCGTTGGCACCGACCATTGCAATACGGGAATCAAATCCCACATCGAAATGTATGCTCTTGAGGATTATCTTGTCAGGCGCATAGCCAAACGTAACCTCATTCATCTGCAATAGAGGAGGGGATATCTTTTCTATTTCGGGGAACCTGCACGCAGAAATCAGAAGTGAGACTCTAGACAGACACCGAATCAAATACTTGAAGCTTTCCGTCTCCTGTTCCTCGGGTGGTTGGAGATCTGGTAGCTGAAAGACCTCAGCCCCAATTCACATCAAAAATGTTGCATCACACCTTCTCCAATATTTTTATCTTCATCTGAGCCTGGGCGGCTGAAGGTCTGTCGGCCACGAGTAGCACACACGCCAAGGAGAGTTTACATACCACGGTTGGCATTATAACGCCAGCGGTCAATGAATGCTTGAAGATGTTTGCGATATTCCATTTGCGTCTCGTATTCTTTACGCATATTGCGGTCGCGCTCCGATTTAGTTGAATAGAATTGAGTGAAGTTCCTAAGTGATCGATCTGTTTCATGAGTGTCAAGATTCATGCGGTGATTCATACCCCTTGTAATAATCTAGCCTGCCCGAATGCTGATGAATGATATCCGTGGCTACAGCATCCCTTTGTATGTGACTCATCAGGCCATGACATCTAAGGGAGAATCGAAACCACCCACAAGAATGCGCGATCGTGCGATCTTAGACACTATGATTAGCACGAGACTGAATCCTTGCAGTACACCTGAGCCTCACACTACTAGCAGAGTTCCTGACCATGTTTGTAAGTAATCCTCAAGCCAAGCAAGAGCGTTAAGGTCGACTGCGAAGCAGGATGAGCATGTTGATTCATCAGTCAGCAGATTAGGCCACCCACTATGGTTGGAAGGCTCGTCCAATAATAGTAGGGAGGGCTAAAGACGCCTTAGGCTACTGATGTACCAGACAAAGTCAAGAAATCTGGATGCACCTTGACAAACAAAGCTCTTGCAAGCGCCAGCCGCATCCTATTGAAGGGAAGTTGAGGAGGCTAGTTCTAGCTCCAAGGAAGGATCTTACCGCCAACCACCACTGAAAGATTTCGTGGGTCGCTGTTGATCAGCCTCGTCGAAGCCCAGACCTGCTCAATTGTTCAGATATTGCACTTTATTCACAGTACGGCCCACCTGCAAGCAAAGCTGCCGCTCGAGAGGGACCACTCTCGGCGTCCATATCCGTCAGCCGAGCATGGACCTCTGCCAATCTCGATGACAATTCCTCCCTCTCATCCTCGAACCGCTTTTCATCACCGGCAGATTCTAGTTCGGCGAGTTTGGCATCCAACATCGCTTGTTCTTTCAAAAGGTGATCGCGCCAAACATCGGCCTTGAGCACCGAATCAATGGCAATGGTGTCATCGCCTATGACCTAGTGTGATATTCACGGTGTTCTGATGCTGAAACGCACGAACGAGACAACCTACCTCCTGTTCTACGAAAAGAATAGTGATATGTGGTGGTATGGGCACTTCCCGCATAGCGATGTGCCGCAGCAGCGTTGATTTGCCAACACCTAGAGATCTGTTAGCACTAGTACGGTTCTGATAAACCTTCTATCGAGCACCGTTCCGGCCAATCAACCCGTAACGACGTCCGTGGGCGAGAGTCAAGGATGCACCGGACCTGATACAAGTCATTAGCCGATCAATCTGTTTCACCGAGGTTAACAGCGACCCACAATATCCGGTTGGAGCCAAAATTAACGTCGATGGAGGGCAAGTGAACGTCCTTGCTCTTGTTTTTCGCGTTGGCACTGGCGTCGAGTGGGTTGATCTAAGACCACGGCGTTCAGAAAACGCATCGATTGTGAGGTGATAGAATTTTGCCTTCATAAAAATCTCCTCATATGTTTGCTATATCAAAATGGGTGGCAGTGAAAACCAGGTAACTGGAAGGCAACAATCAAACCTACTTGTTTGCGGTGTTGGTCGAGTAGTTTGGAACCTTCGTAAAGATCTCTTCGAGCACGCTTTTCAATTTTAGCCTGGGTACGTTGGTATGAGATACAGGGACATGGGGCGATATAACATGCACAAAAGACCAACTCGGAGTTTGGCTTCCTGTTTCTCGAGCTTCTTAACATCGACACGAGATGCCCTGCAGCCCCTTGAGAAACGGATAATGGCTAGGATAGGTGACCTGCGACGCACTTTCCCTTGTTGATGGATTCCAGATCCACCCCTTCGGACAAGGCGATTGTATTCGACATCTGTGTTTTGCTCATATCCATCACTTTGTCCAGTTTCTGTAATTTTGGGCGAGCCTTGTTTTTAATGCGAGCCCTGAGCTGGTCGTCCAAAAGATCTCCCAGCCTGAGCATAAGTTTGGCGAGAACATCGCGCCGATCACCGGCCACAGATTGGAGGATGTCACGAGCGACGTGGAGGACGTCTTCTTCTTCACCGGCATCATCGACGAGATAGCCCGCGAGGTATTGAATGATGGCATCCTCTGTTCCAGGGAATGAAATACGGATCTCCTGTGCAATCTCGTCTGACGACATGACACAGCCCTGGTGCAAGATGTGGTTGTTGGGGACGTTAAAAATTAGAATGGACGGGCCAAGGGGACGAGTTGCCCGAAAAGGGAGTGTTGATCAGCTCCGGCCGTTTGGTGGCCATGGTTGCAGCCTGGAATTTGTTGGTGAGAATAAAAGTGATGATGCACCCTGACACCGCTACTGTGGACAACATATGTAAGTGTTTGAATGCCTTCCCAATTGATTCCCATCCTCCTCGTACTGGCCGTTCACTAATGCGGCTCCTCGTCTTTGTTCTCTTCGCGGCATTCCGTCTCGTCTGCGCTCTTGTCAACGTCACTATCGATGACTACTACGGGGATCCTGTCACTGGCGCTCAGGTGGCCTATACCCCGGAGACTGGCGATTGGAAGTTTGGCCCTAGCTGTTCCCGCTGTACCGCCCGCCCAGATCCATTTCGAGCACGGAATGGTGCGTCCCAAAACACCTTACCCACCCTCCCTATCCCTAGACCAGCAGCTGACCGTCAGGTTCAGGAACTTGGCATGATGGAACTTTTGTGAGCTGACTGACATCCATACCATTTGTCATGTTTTTGGCTCAACTCGCCATGTTTAGAACCCAGCACGAGGGAATTCTCCAAATACCCCACTTCTTGCGTCTGTCAAGTTCTATGGTACGCGTTTCGCCGGAAGCCCCTGCGTGCGCGACTCACAAAGTTCGTAGGCTCTGCTGTGTATGTCTATTGCATCCTTTCACTCTCTCAAGAGAAGCCGAGGTGAGTCCATCCAGAACCCGCGCAACAACCCGTTTGATCATCAATCACAGCGGCGATTCCAATATGATATTCCTTATCGACTCCCAAGAGGTTGGATCTTATCGCGCTTCAGCACCGGGAATAAAAGATGTCTTTGTATACGATGTTCTTGTATATTCGAACCACTCCTTACCGATGGGGAATCATACAATCACTATTCAAAACGGCCAACCAAATAGCGGAAGATCCCTCATGATGCTGGACTACATTACTTACTCGTAAGGAGGCTCTTTTTTTTTTCTTTCCGATACTTGTTCCCGCTGAACATCGTCAAAGGACCGATGAACAAAGGGCGCCAGCGCCAGAGTCGCCGACTTCGGCTATTTCAGCACCTGGACCCCCGAGCACATCATCTAAAAGCAAAATGCTGACTGGGGTGCTGGTCGCTGTCTGCCTTCTGTTTGCTATCATCCTCGCATTTCTTCTCTATCGCCTTTTCATCACAAGGGGCAGAATCTCTGGGGCCAGAAGCCAGATTCTTCCCACTTCAATACGACGCAAGGGACACCTCGCACGCAAATGGCTACCATGGCACCTCTCACACAAACGGAGTGTTTCTTTCGACGCTTCCCTTCTCATGTCTAGCCGCCCTCGACCGCCACCCGAAAGTACCAAGGAGCCGTCTTCACCCCAACCAATCATCTCTCCACAGCGCCAGTCTAGGGCCCTCCTAGCTCCTGATGAACCAGAACTAGCGCACAGCAAGCCGATCGGAGGCTACTGGGCATCAATCATGTCCTGGCGAGATCGCACCGTACGAGAGGCGGAGATTCCATCTCTGCCACCCACAAGTCATGCTCCTACGACCATTTTGTCCGGACCGACCCTGGCTAGGCCAGAGGCACTATCTCGGCATCAACGCCCTCAGCATCATCATGAATCACCAGGAACAACACGGGCACAGCCCCAGCGCAAGTTCACCATCATGAACGTATGAAACTAAACTCGTCCCTACCAGCGTTCATGGTGCTTCCGATTCAACCTCTGTCGCGTTCTCTGCGACCCACCCACCTCCCTTCCCCTGCGATCGCTCCTGCCACTGCACTAGTCTCGTGTTCCCCGAAAATTAAGTTTGTTGTTCTCGCTCTCATCTACAACTGTGTTGTTTCCTCACTTGTACACATACTTGCATCGATCCGGGTTCGGTACTTTAGCAGTTTCATACAAGAACCAATATAATAGTCCTCGGCCAGAGTGCTGGCCAATATACAGAACATCAATTCTCCCGGAACAGCTGCGCACCAGAAAACCCAACACCCATCAACCATCTGCATCAGACCTCGATGGATACCGCTTAAAGATCAGCTTCACTAACGACACCGGTAATCCCTTAAGGCCTCAATTTCCACCCGACCAGAACATGTGGCTAACCATCTCAAATACGTTGACGGCAGTCAGTTCCAGCCCATCCAAATAGTACTACCACAAAATATAGAGAGGAGATGCCGAGATTGAAAAAGGGCGGCAGAAAATGGAAACGCTAAGGTATCAACTAAAACGAAGGGGAGGTATCAGGTGGTGGTACGGGAACCTAGTGTAATGTCGTCAAGGGCCAGGACGTTTGAATTTATCAAAATCAGATGTGGATGATGTCTACAACGGTGCGTCTCGAATTACAGAATTATCTGGGTTTTAGCCCTGAGCACTCTGTGTTCAGTACTCTTCACGCGCGAAACGTCCACGGCCACCACGGCCCACCAGCTCGACCACGCCCACCACGGCCCTTCAGCAAAGTCAGCCCCATTTTCAAAGGAGAGTGTCATTTAGGATCCTTACCCCATTGTTGTTGTTGTTATTATTGCCACCGGCACCGCCTGCACCAGCACCTCCAGCAGCACCTCCGGCACCAGCACCACCAGCACCTCCAGCAGCACCACCAGCATCGGCATCGGCATCGGCACCGGCACCTCCAGCACCGGCATTTCCACCAGCACCGCCTGCACCAGCACCTCCAGCAGCACCACCAGCATCGGCATCGGCATCGGCATCGGCATCAGCACCAGCACCTCCAGCACCGGCATTTCCACCAGCACCGCCTGCACCAGCACCTCCGGCATCGGCATCGGCATCAGCACCAGCATTGTCACCATTGTTGTCTGCGCCAGTATTGTCACCGTTGTCGCCTGCACCAGCGTTGTCGCCGTTATCACCTGCAGCGTCGCCTGCGCCTGCATTATCATCATTACCTGCAGCGCCCCCGTTGTTATCGTTGTTGTTGTTGTTTCCGCCGTCGTTTCCACCGTCGGCCGGAGCGCCTCCAGGGGTAGCAGTGAACTAACGAGAAATGAGGACGGTCATCCCAGCAAGTGCAATAATACTCACATAGACACAGTCATCTAAGCAGCCATGTTGTGCGATTGGAACGATGACAGGCTGGTGATTTGCAGCAGCATTAATCGAGCAAAGGCGGTAGGCTCCAGCAGGAAGGCCAGCAGCGACATCAGCGGTTAGTACCCCGTTAGCGGCCGGAGCATTCAACCCCTGTTGGTGGTTTTTGTCAGTACCGAACGAACGGCTGTGTAGGGACGCTATGAATTCCTGACCTTGAAAAATGCAAATTTTTTGGGATCAGTGGGTGTAGTTTGATCGAGAGAATCCAATAGCTCGACGACCACGTGTGAATGCCCAATGATAGTGCCCTGATTGTTAAGCTGCTGAGGAGCGGCAAAGTAATTTGCCTGAGCGTTCACGAAGGCACCGGTCTGGAGGTTACTGATGGCCATGGTGATTGTGAAGGCATCGTCGGAGGGAATGGTGTCACCATTCTTTGGGAAGGTGAACTTGGACGAGGGCATGCGATCTACCGAGGGGATGACTCCAATCGGGGCAGGGTTACATGAGCCCGTTGTGATCTGCTTGCCATTGGTGATAGGCAGATCAGGTACGGTCAGACAGTGGTTGATAAAATTGTTGGTAGATGTCAACGAGGCGACTTGACCTGTCCAAATTAATTTTGAAAATCTATTATTGGATATGATAAGGGGGGATCGGCATACCATCTACTGGAACATCTTGACCGTCGTTTGCAAAGCCTTCAGCGATGACTTGAGGATCGAGTGCTGTGAGCAGTTCAATTTAACTCAACCCATCAGATACTCAAACCGCAAAAATATCGTACTTAATGAGGTTTGTGGGTCGGCATTGTCATTGCCTCCAGCAGTATTATCGCCTCCAGCGTTGTCATTTCCTCCGTTGTTGTTGTTGTTCCCTCCGTCGTTGGCATTGCCGCCGCCGCCGCCACCACCACCGCGATTTCTCTGATTGTCCTGGCGAGGAACAACGGTGGCAGAGACTTGGGAGAGAAGAGGAAGAATCGCGAGTAGTGCAAAGGACGTCGAAAGCTTCATTTTAACGATAGTATTGAACGAAAGACTTCACGGAAGCCGAAAAAGAACGTGAGTCTGCACTAATGGATGGCTGACAGACTGAACAAGTGGTGTTAGCACGGGTCCTCGCTGGTGTGTAAGCACAAGACCTACAGAGAGAGGAAAGCCAGGCAGCACGGCTGCGGAAAAAATAATTTGAGGGACAAAGAAACTGAGGGGGGTAAAGAAGAGAGAGGCATTCACAGAGTTTTCCGGACCTTATATACCACCCCAGGGGATGGGAATTCCTTTACGGCTAGGGTTACCACGGAAACCTTTGGCACTTGAGGGGAGAATGAGGAATGGAATTCATAGGATCCAGTCGCTCGGTTAGCAAACCTGCACGATTGAGTCCTTGTTCCCTTAGAGTGGATTTCATTGCCATGTTCGCAAGGGTGAAACGATTGTTCCACGCACATTGTGAACCAGTACCTGGCCATCAATGTGCTATGTAGCGCAATTGTGGGTTAGCCGTTTTTTGTCTTGGCGGGTTTGCCAAGAGGGATTAGTCAGTTTTTCCCCACAATGCCCGTTTTGTATGTACCCTGAAAGGCTCCACTGTCGCCATATGGCTTCCAAGTGCCCTCACGACTGGAAACGGGCTGGAAACCAACCACTCCGATTTTTCAGGGAGCGGGTGTTGGACGTCTGCAAAACAATCTCCGATATCGTTAATGCCCTGAAGCCTGAGGGGATCAATCATTGCGACTGCATCACGAATCATCAACCCTCGTTGTCATTGGGTTGCAACAACATCAAAACCAGCATAAAGGTATTCATTCTCTCTCTGAGATGGCCGGTGGAGTACTCGGAACCATTCATCTCCTTGACAGTGACTGGGTGATGAGCATTCACGTTTGTGATCGATTCACATACAAATTGGCCTCCTCGTGCAACGGGTAGATCGGGTTTCAATCCGGCGTAAGACGGGGTGGATCTGCAGGCCCATGGAGATATTTCGATATTGCGAAGGACCAATAGAATGCGTTGGACCAGCGTTAGCGTGTAATCGTCGTCGCTTCGTGCTCGATATTATTGATGCGTACAAGGAGGCATATCGTACAAACGTAAAAAATAAAGGTCAAGAACAAACACAACAGAAAACGAAAAGACGACGCCAGTTCGAGTCACTTGACTCGCAAGCCCTTGGACTTTTCAACAGCACACATAAACGACGCTAGCATGTCCACCTCGTCCTTCCCATTGATGGGTGGCATTTCCCTGAAATGCTTTTCCACAATGCTGGCCAACACACTATGTATCTCATCTACGTCCGCCAGTATCGGTGTGCGGTTTCTGGCCTCTTCTTCCAGTAAACGGGAACTTCGGCGTCTGCTCTGTTCTTTTGATTCGCGACGCGGCCTGTTGGCCGGCGTAGTTGCCACTGGTGGGCTGAGGGCTCTTGAAGAATGATATGGGGGAGTCGCGAGGCTGGCAGGGTAGGGTGGTTCTTCTGCAGAGAGAGGAGACGGCCGCACGTCCGGAACGATGTCGTGTTGAGTTATGTAGCAATAAAGTACTGAGAGGGGCATCTTCGAAAACTCGACCTGGGGTGGGGTGGGTTCGCAAGTCTTGACGTCAGGGAGATAACAGCACTACCCACCATAGAAGTCCTCTGTGGCTCTTCAACATCTTTCTTCCCGTTACTCGATGCCGTCGCTGTCACTGGTTCTACGCGTTTCCGCTTTACTCGCGGCTCGCCATCAGGTTTGTCGGCGGCCTGCCTCTTGGTGGTGGACGTGATGGCGCTAGGAGGCGCCATATAGGCTGCATCGTCATTGAGTTTTTTGCGCGCCTGGGGGCGTGAACGGGAGCCTGAGGCTGATATCTGTGCGGGAACAGAGGCCATTTGGGCTGTTGGTAGGGATCAGAGGTTGGACAGGACAGGGAGACAAGCCTGCCAGGGTCCGGCAATTTACCGAGAGGCCGGCTGCCGAGAAAGGCAAGTGGCAGTAATCTTATCACACTGCACTCGTCCGACAACCTCAGTCCGCGGTCCCGCTTCGTCCGCTGCCACCCGCTATATAAATTCCTCCACCCTCCTCTGGGTACCCAATCTCCTTCCCTCGCCAAGACATGTCCACCTACGGTACTCTATTTCGCGTCACCACCTACGGCGAGAGCCATTGCTGCCTCTGTCGGTGCCATCATCGACGGCTGCCCTCCCGTATGCCCCTAATCTTGTTTCGCTTCATGTCACCTTAACCTGCTCCCCCACAGGGACTTGAGCTCAAGGGAAACGACATTCAAACCCAGCTCAGCCGTCGAAGGCCCGGCCAGAGCAACCTCACGACCCCTGTATGATCCAAACATCCCGTAGTCATTTCGATTACCACCGATAACGTCCATCTTTATAGCGAAACGAAAAGGACCTAGTCCATCTCCAATCAGGCATTGAGCACGGCGTCACACTGGGCACACCTATTGCCCTCCTCGTCAAAAACGAAGACCAGCGACCTCATGATTATTCCGAAACCGACCTCTACCCTCGGCCGAGCCATGCCGACTATACCTACCTCCAGAAATACGGCGTCAAGGCCAGCAGTGGTGGCGGACGTAGCAGCGCTCGCGAGACCGTCGGTAAAAAAGCATTCTCACATCTCAAAACCACCACCCTCTTTGACCAACAATACTTCAGGTCGCGTCGCCGCAGGAGCCATCGCCGAGAAATATCTTAAACAGGCTTACGGGATAGAGATTGTTGCATTTGTTTCTTCTGTGGGCAAAATCCACCTCCCGGATGCTCTAGCACCTGGCTCTCTCGGAGCGACCGATAATAACCAAGACAATGACGAGATCGAAGATAGCCTCTCGCCAGAATTCCGGAACCTCCTCTCAACCATCACTCGGGAAGAGGTCGACAAACACCCTACCAGGTGCCCTCACCCGGAGACAGCGGAGCGCATGACACAGGTTTGTGCCTACATACTTTCGCCCCCCAACCATCAACTTACCTATTGGACTCCAGCGCATCATCCGCGCTAAAGACGCCCAGGATTCCATAGGAGGCACCGTTACCTGTGTCATCCGCAACGTCCCCGCTGGTCTCGGCGAGCCCGTCTTTGACAAATTCGAGGCTAAACTTGGACATGCCATGCTTTCCATCCCAGCTACGAAAGCTTTCGAGATCGGCTCCGGCTTCCGTGGGACAGAAGTCCCAGGAAGTAAACACAACGACCACTTTGTCGCTCGCCCAGATGGCAGACTGGGTACCAAGACCAACTGGAGTGGTGGTGTTCAAGGTGGAATCACCTAACGCCGAGGACATCTACTTCCGGTGTGTAGACATGATTTTATTTTTTGCATTAGGGGTTGAGCTCACAACTAGCGCTCCATCCACAGCATCGGTTTCAAGTCGCCTGCGACCATCTCTCAAGCACAAGAGACGGCGCAGTATGATGGTACAGCGGGCTCACTTGCCGCCCGCGGCCGTCACGATCCCTGCGTAGTCCCCAGGGCTGTTCCCATCGTCGAGGCTATGGCTGCTATCGTCGTCATGGATCAACTCCTCATACAGAACTCACGCAAGACCGCAGCAAGTCTCTTGCCCCCTGTTACTACTCTCCCTCCCACCATGGTCCTACCTCCCAAATCCATCTAGATCCACTAGAGCACTGACGTACCGAGTGATCGAATACCGTAAAAATATCATCTAATTTGTCTTGACATATATTTTGAGACGCGTATTCCCGGCCGTGCATCGAATCCAATATCATACAATATAGGAATAGCCAGTGAGAAGAATGTAGTGTATGAGAATACGATGAAAGAGAACTGCATACAGGAAGCCCGGAGTGTGAATGCCAGCAGAAAATAATAATAATAATTACAATGATTCATAGCTTGTTTAGAAATGCTCATCATCTGATTCGTCAAGACATCGACAGCAGATGATGGTTTCTGCCTGCCACCACCACCACTGTGTCAAAAGATAAACATCAACAGGAGCCTTGGCATTCAATGGAGTAGATGGTACCTGGTAATTCAAGACCCTGTTGGGCCATTTTCCGAACGTGTCGTCCACCTCCTCTGGCGACAACCTCCTGTATGGAGAACCTGAATCAGGGCAATAGCAGATGCTTCTCCTCCGCTGTGCTTGGATATGTTGGCGATTTCCTTCGCTTCCTCCCAGCCGGTGGCATCAATAGCGGAGAGGTCTCATTGAGAGGGGCATCAGAGGGGCCCTTTGCCCTGGTGCACTTCCTGCACACCTGACCATGACAACCCTGATTCCTGGTTTTATTCTTCTGCTTCGCGAACATGCTCACGCGCTGGCCCAAGGGTCCCCAGCCGGGTCTATCCGCCTCATCGTCTGTCCGGGAGCGTAGTGGTACGGAAATCGAGGATGAGGGAGAAGCGGAAAGCGATGATTCGGGACTTAGGAAGTAATAGCTCGACTCGCCAGCCGTAGAACGCATGCTGTTATTCGCTCCAGCACCTTTGGTACTTTCTGAATGCCGATGGCGGTTTATACCCGATGTGATGCGCACACGAGAGCGGAATCGAATCCGAGTTGAGCGTGTGAGAGAAGGAGGGACAGAGTACCCATCTGGCTCAGTGATTGTGGGTATCACACAATCATCTTCACCGGCGTCGGTAAAATGGGACATTTGCTCGTTTTCTGAGAGGTCGGTGAGACTGTTTAGGGTTGAATGCGGCCTTTCGTCATCCGTGTCCGTGTCGGCGTCCGCGTCCAAGTCAGAGTCATTGAGATCGATGGAAGGACCACTGCGCTGAATACAATTCACTCTCGCCCTCGACCCGAGAAGTTTCTGAGAAAGAAGAACCTCATTATCGGTGCTGCGCCCGTTGGGGATAGACCGGGTCAGTGAGACGAGATGCCCGCTATTCCAACTTGAAGTCGGGACGTATCCGTTTGGGATAAACAAAGGCCTCGCGAGCTGGTCGACTGATCAAGGGCCTTGTGAGTTTCAGTGATGGATGCGGGGAGGCACTGCGTACATGTATGGACGGCATCGCGAGACCAAGAGGTGTTGGGATTGGCTGGTGTGGGAAGCTCCACTTGGATGTGGCTCATGTTTCGTAGAATAGGGAGCGATTGCAGGGGTAGAATGTCCGCAGGCGGGATAGTCTGCACCTTCCTGTTGAAGGTGTATATATCTCACGGCGGAAGGTATGGGGGAGGAGGGAAGAGGAGATGGAGATGGAGATGGCGCGGGAAGGGATAATAAACGCCGTAAGACTGAGTGCTTCGCATGAAGAAGGGATTGGCCGTACCCAGTGACACTTGTCAGTGACAGCGTGTTTTGTGATATTTTCTCTACTACAAATCTCTCAAAATACCTTCGACTGCTCGCTGCACCTCTTCTGGGGTGAACCTTGGAACACCCCCACATTCAGCCCATCCACCCCGCTCGATCCTTGTGCATCTCACTCCAAGCGACTAAAATAACTGATCAGTGGGACATGCCCTATTCGTTTATCTATCGCTGCCCACCATGATGTGTCTGACGTCAACTGGGACTTTCCCCCCTTGCAGATATACCAAATCAGTGACGAACGCAGACACAGGATATATTGTATTTGCGTATCCTAGTCCATACGGAGCTGATTGGTAGCTCGAATTGAGGGTCCGCGCGATGCAGCTATGGCCTCATGTCAGTATCACTGCTGTGCAAAGGAGATAGAAGCTGAACAGAATATAGTCCGCTGCGGTATACCCTTCCGTCTCCCTATCATTCTCCGAATTCACTACATCCGATATCAGCACACAACCGCTCCTGGTATCCATCTACTCACGCAACAGGATCTTGGCGCGGAGTTTTGACGAACGGGCTATCCCTGTAGCAACACCCCGCAGGGCGAGACACGGGATGATGCTGACTGATCCATCCCTCAAGCTCATGCAATCAATCCATTGCAACGAAATCCCACCTTGTCCACAGGGAACCACAGGAGTAGATCAGTACCTTTCGCTCCTCCAGGTTTGCCAGATAATCGGCATTCGGCGACGGGTGGATCTCCATGCCATAAGCGTTGATATAGTACAGTCCTGTGATGGATCTATAAATAATCGCAGCAAGCATAATACCCCCGAACCGCCTGTGTAGCTCACTCATGATGCGCGCGGGTAGACTTTCGTAGTGGCCCTTTGATCCTTGCTCAAACATGACATTTTGCTTCTGTGCGATACTCCCGCCGAGACCATCGAGGGGGGACAATGGATCAGCCGACCCAATGTCTATTGCAGGATCTTGTGGAAGGGGGTGGGATATTTCACATTGTCCAATGAGTCTCATACCGTTCTCCTGGGAACAAGACCTGAGCAATCATACTTGGTTCCGCGAGTGTTACAATTCACTGACCAGCTCAGCAGCAATCGTCACCGTGTGGTTGGTAACAATGACAGGTAAAATAGTTGCCTAGACGGGGGGGGGGGGATCCATCATAAGCACAGGTCGGTGGCAATAACCAGATCACCTCACCTGGCTGTTCGTTATCGAAGAGAACAGGAAGATCGCGGACGGAAGGGACCGGAAGAAACCTTGCGCTGCTGCAAGGAAATAGTTTCCAATGCTGCCACGCACGGTCGATGGTTAGCACGCACGAGGAACGGGATAGACCCCGATATCATACCTTCCATTCCGAAAGTCAAAGTTCTTGTGGGCACGTTTCAGCAGTTCGCTTTCAAAGTAGACCAGGAATCCTTGGTCCATTATAAATGGATACGTTCTTTACTAGATCCTTTTTGGTTCTAGACCAACCTACCTCGAATAGTCTCCTTTCTGTCGCCAGGAATACCTGCCCAGAGTGGACTGCGGCCTTCAACAATTCCCTCCATTCGTCCCTAGCTTCTTTCTCGCTGCATTTAGCAGGTAGACGATACGCAAGAATATGTCGAATAGCTTCTAGGGGAGATGATTTAGGTGCAGGTGGGATCAGACGAATCAATCTCGAACGGATATCCCCTACAGCGGCCCGGGGTAAGACACGTTCATTAAACTAGGTGCATCCTTCGCAAGCTTACCTATCGAGGGGCCGCCAAGGACACGAATGATTTCACTGGAAGAGCCACCATCGTCAGAAACGGGAAGAACGTAGCAGGCATCACTAAATGCGGAGCAAATGGCGTTTCCTCCAGTTCCTCCAGAGATTACCACAAACGAGGCATTATTTTCACGTCCCACGGGGCTGCCAGATTGCGAGGGGTCCAGGTGTAGTATTGGCGGAGGGGAAAGCGCAGCAAATGGAGTTGAAGCCAAGGGCTGTATAGGAAGGTCGAATACGGAAGACCCGGAGCTGTCTGGGCCAGTCCTGAGAGCCAGTAGGCCGTCCGTGTTCGAGGCATTCTGCGAGTCCATCTTGTGTTGCAAGAAAGGAAGTGTAATGGAACGCCATCACATCATGCTAGTGTTGTGTAAGCGCCTATCATCATTTCAGTGCCCCCTTTCAGCTAGTCTGCTCTCCATGCATGCCAGGCACAGTTACAACACTTACACACCGGTAGCGACTTGGAAGAACCATTAGTCCCCGTACTGACAGTTGAGCCTGGAATGTTGGGGACTTGGATATTCGAATTTGCTTGGGGGACTTGATTTAGCCAATACTGGTGAGCTGCAGGCCAGCACCTCACTTAAAACCCTGAATCGCTTTTTGCTCGACGTCTAAGCTGCACCCGATTCTCAGCTTCCAACTCTCGACAAATGTCAGACAAGTTTGCAGCACTCCCAGGTTTCTACCGTCTCCTCTTTTTGTATCTCGAACCTCGTTCGTGTAGTCCTCCTGGCCTTGTCTAACCACAAGATGAGACTGACCCCGGCGGCTTTAGTATCAGGCTTCGCTCCTGCCATAACCGTGTGGGTCATGTCGGGTGCGGCCTGGTTCCACCAAGAACAATTCCCGTCCGGGGAGCCAGCACCCGGTACATTGGATAGCCGAACTCGGATGATCATATCGCAACTGGTCAACTGTATGTCATACGGCTCGAATGACCCAGAAACTTGGTTAAACGACTACACACCTAGGTTATTTTCTGCTCAGCCTCTTGTCGACTTTCTCTCTCCGAGCCATCCGCGATACCCTCTCTGACAACCCAGCCGCGCAAGAGCGAATCCTCGGCGCAATGTTCTTGGCACTGGGGGTTGCTGATGTGAGTAGTATCTCTCTGCCCAGCATCAATGCACTCATCTCAAAGAAACTCTTTGCTACAGGTAACTCAGTGAGTAAAATATATTAACACTCCCAGAATGACGAGATCCGTTAGCTATTTTGTAGCGTCCTTGCGACCTTCCTCTGTCTCCCTGAGAGTTTACGTTACGATCCTCAGAACTGGAATAGCATGACCCATGGCAACATCACCTTTACGTCCTTTCTCCTCCTCACAAGGTTAGATCTTACTTTGCTTCCCCAAAACACCATTGCTCTAAAGGGCACATATAGGCTTGCTTGGTTCTTGGGCATCAACCGAACTCGCTTCTATTTCGGCCAACTGCAAAAGCAACGCGTTAAATCGACTTGAATACTAGCGGATTACATATGATGTCCATTTGATACTCGTGAAATACAAAAAGGTTTTTTATTTGTCATTCGAGTACTTCTCTTGATTTATGGTCGCACAAACTACCCAATGCCACTTTAATATTTCGGTCGGAGCACCCAGAGTCTCGAATACTGGCTTGTCTGAATAGGGGGTTATAATAAGTGCTGCTCGACCAATTCCGCAGAGGAACGTGTTGATCACGGTCGCTTTGACAGCCGGACATCCTCATGCAGACTGCGCGCCAGCCCTACAAGTTGTAAACACGCACTCTCTCCCACGGGGTTTACACTCTACCTTTGTCAATTCTGAGTCCTCAACAGGCAACTAACTCAGATGTCGGATACATTTGCGGCACTTCCAGGCTTCTATCGTCTTTTATTCTTGTACATCGAACCCTGTCGGTATAATGCTCTTTGACAATTATCGTGATTCTCAGTCCGAACATTCATCCCAGTATCGACCGTCGCTCCCGCCTTAGTTGTCTGGACTGCGCAGAAGGCAAGCTGGTTCTATCATGAGCAAATCCCGTCTGGGGCTCCAGTACCCGTTGCACTGGAGGACCGGTCGCGGATGATTTTATCGCAGCTAGTCAACTGTATGTCATGCGTCCCACTCGGTGCTATAAATCTAATTGGACAGCTGTGCTTCAGGTTACCTTTTACTTGGTCTTTTGTCATCCATCGTTTTCCGTGCCGTCCGGGATACCCTCCCTAATAATCCAGCCGCACAGGAGCGAATTCTAGGCGCCAGTTTTTTAGCACTGGCAATCGCTGATGTGAGCATACCATTTCTCTACGTGGCGTTGAACGTGTTCCTGTCTCAAACACTGTCTTGCCAACAGGTAACACAGTGAGTAACGTGGTTGCAGTCAAAATCCCAGGATTACGGCTGATGATGGATCCCTCCCTCGACTGAAGTATCCTCGCAACCTTCCTCTGCCTACCCGAATGTTTGCGCTACGATCCTCGGAGCTGGAACGGCATGACTCATGGTAATATCACGTTCACCTTCTTCCTCTTCCTCACAAGGTTTGGAGATTCTCATTTTGTGTGTCCCCCTTCTCAGCATCTGTTGTTCTCCAGGATCGCCTGGTTTTTAGGTGTCCGCCGAACCCGCTTCTATTTCGGCCAGCAGCGAAAGAAGTCGAATTGAGAAGATTATGGTGAGGGTTGGGCTTACAAATCAGCTCTTGTTGCAAGGGCAACGGTTGGCTTGGGTTTTACTTGTGATCACCGCTGGGAAATCCGTCTGTTATACAGTGGGGAGCTACGCTTGCCCTGGCCTGGATACTTGTATATTCATGTTTCTGTCTACCAATGGATAATGTCTGGGTGCTCATAAGAATGGTGAGAGTACGCGCAAGGAATCATTGATCAGATCCAGCACAGGAGCCTGCAATCGCGGGTGTTCTAGTGGCGTATCTCCCGTAACTGACGCACGCAGTGGCTCCCATGCCTATTTCTGCCTGAACCGCTCAATCTAAGATCTTGAGGTCCTTGAACGTGGTCCTGCAGTCGACCGTCACGGCCTCGGTGGCGGCGGGTTGGAATAAGTCAATGGAATCCAGTCTGCTAGAAGCCATTGCCCTGGAGCGATCCGGGGGTTGCAGTGGGCTTACGGGGAGATTATGTTTTGTGCATGGGGTCTGATCCATACTTATGAAGCTTTCCTATCTCTAGGCAAAGTCGCCCGCTAGAGACTGTTGATCAGTCCAATCCTGTGTTTTTGCCAACTTATTCTATTGGAGCGTTTGTGGTGCGCCAAGAGCCTGGGTGGAATCACGTTAGTATCGGTGTTTGGAACACCATATTTCCGGTTGGCGCTAGTATGCGAGGCAGGCCACGCTTCGAGCCCTGGAACTTGGGCATAGGGGGCTAAAGGGAGGAGACGTTGGGGATCAGTATCTCGTTTCGGGTATCCTGCGTGTTGTGTTATTAGAAGGGAACGACGGTGGGCTTGGGTGTGCGGGACAGCGGCAGTAGCGGGCTCTCGCGCTAGAGCATAGACAGTCTAGTTGCCCCCGCGAAATAGTTCCAGCGTTTGTTTCTGGAGTGCAGGGCGAATGATTATGGTATTGTCCTCTTGGTTTCTTCTGCGGGCCTCAGGGTCAAGTACATAGGTTCATCAGCCCATCATGAGGCCTGGTGAGGGGATGAGAACTTTGACGCAATTGACGTTCCTTTCATTACAGAGTTCCTAAAGGGGTCGTTGTATTTACGATTGCGATCATAAAGACAGAAGTGAAGGGACACACACAGTGTCCAAACTCAGCGGCCAGAAATAGATGCGACGGCGCTTATCCGGCCGGCTGGCGTGTGGTTAGGGAAAATGGGAATTTCTCGTTCGCAATCGTTTGATATTCATAAGAACAGGGGATCCATGGCGAGTATACTAGGGAAATATAAGTTAACTTGTATAGCTGCGCGAGCATGTCTGAGAACATGGTCCAGATATACCTGGTATGAGAGACCAGGGTCCTTCAAATTTGGAGCGCGGGGCGCCTGCGTGCATCATACGATTGAGGTCAAGGCATGGAGAGAGTATTAGAGTGAGATATACTGTCGATTCAGTGATAGGGGTACTAGAGATAAAGTTAATCGAGCAGACGTGCGTTAATTGCCAGCGGACCCACCACCCATCAATCATAATATTCAACGGCCTCTTTTATATCTTTTTCTCTGAGACCAGATACTCATCGGGAAGTGTCGCAAGTATTCGGTAGATGACTTGTGGGAATTGGAATGGGCAGGAGCTTGGATGGGGGTGATTGTTGGTCGGGGATAGCTTTCCGTGACATAAGGTCGGAGGTGGCTTGAGCTGGATCCTCTGAGGTCAAAGCCGTGGTAGAGAGGAGGGGTGGCCTGTGGTCCGCTGAGAGTAATGTGGTGTGAAAAGTCGTGCGCGGTGGGGGGAAGTTGGGTTCTTGGGCGTCTTGCAACAAGAATGGCCTACATGGACCAAAATCCGAGATCTCCTTTGACTTTCTTGGTGTCAAGGATATCTGGGAAGACTGAACGGTGAATAAAGCCGTGAGAGGAGGGGGTTATCAAAGGCCGAGTGTCAGTGGCCGGAGGGGGAGGATAGTGATGAGAGAAATTTACGTGCTGAGCATATGGGTAGTGAGGACAGAATGGAACGGAAGGGGCAGCCAAGTTCAGGCAGGACAAAATTGGGGTGCAAAATTGCCCTGGAGGAATGTGAGTTGCGTAAAAGAGGAAAGGGAGGGGGAGGGGCGTTTTGTTTGTCACGTTTCGAGCTCGTAGCGTCTTCCTGTCCTGCTCTCTTTCTGGACCCACAGGACTACCATCCTCAGTGGTCTCTCACGTTTTTTCTGTTCTCTTCAGTCACCAATCCGCTTGCTCGGGAGGGTTTTCCTTGCACCAGAGCACCAGATTTCTTCGCTCAGTGCGCAAATTTTCTCTCTTTTCTTCCTATCCGGGGTGAACTTGATCGAAACGCCCAATTTTCGTCGTCTTTTCTTGTGTCAATTTCGACAAGGCCTTCTCGTCGCCATACTTGTGGTGATGGATTCTCTTTGATTCTGCAAGCGAGCCTTTTTTTTCTTGCTGTTTGGCGAGAATATTTTGAGGAGGAAGATTTTTGACGCTTTGGCCAGTTGACATTCTGAGTTGACTCATCCCTCTCTTGCGCTTCAGCCGGTCATTGGCTCTCATTTCATTGGCTGTTCGTCGAGTCCTGCCCATCGACTAAATTTGTCTCCCTCTCGGAAGGGAGTTAGTGGTGGGATGTCGTTTGGAGGAGGCCATCACCCAGCAGGAGAACTCAGTACGCTGTAAGTAAACCGCTTTGTTCATCTTGAGAGACTTGCGCTCATTTCCGTTGATCTTGTGCCATAGATCGACTCTTGAGATGGTTTTCTGCCCTCGATGAAAGAAAAGTGTTTTACTACGACGACACAGAGCAGTTGGATCTTCAAGTCTTGAAGTGTCGTCTGTTTGATTTTCTGACAGTAAAAGCCCAATGCTTCTGGACTGCCTTGACATTCGCTTGACTTGTAATTGGTGTATATTCAGGACAGGTTTGTTCATTCTGGAGCCAAAGTACGACATATCGTGTCGGTTTCGAGGGGGACCTTTTGCATGTGGTGCCCCACCCTTGGGGAATTTTCTGTGTATAGGGGCCACATATGCGTTGCTTGTCTTGTCGAAGGAAACACACAATCCTTGTTTCAAATGGCAGGGTAGCATCGAGGCGCCGGTGAGTACTCAGCCAGAGTTTGTTGCGTTATCAGCTGTTCCAGAGATGTGATACACTTTCTTGCTTTGTTTCGACACCTGGATCTCTGCCGGGCGGTTTTTCTTGCACTTTTGTTGCATTTTTTTGCTTCCTGCCATTTCTTGCTCTTCGGTTTTGGGTTTGCTTGAATCTTTTGTTTGGATTTCACACCCACAGTTTCGATGCGCATGGTGGTTGAAACAGTTCTCTATTACCTTGGATTCTCAACGTTGCAGCTGCTCCGCTGACCTAGACATGGTGGTTTATAGGAATCTGACTCACCACAAGATGACTCATTAGGCTACCTGTCACCGCGTGACGTTACGGTACAACACGTTTCCATTTTCGGATGCATGCTAATGTGACATTGGCGCCCATGAGTGAGTCGGTTTTTTTCTTTTTTGTGTTTTTGTGTATGGTTTGGGCGGATACTGAAGGGGAACGAAGGAAGGAGATAGAGGTTCGTCATTGTGAAGAGAGATGTTCGAATCTCGTCCGACGCATCACGAGGAGTACTCAGGAGAAGTCACACGCCGAGCCTACATTGATCCCACACTTCTGGTCCTACATCTCGATATTACAAGGGTCGACGTAATACAGCCCAGCTATCTCTGGGTCGAAAAATTTGATTAACTATTCAGGCGATTCAAGACCCAGACCTTCGCACTAGTCCCCCCAACTCCGCCGTACATGTGCAGCCTTTGCTGTGATCCACATCCTGCCTCTTCCGGTGTATGGGTCACAGTGGTCTCGCGGGTGAGGTTGCTCAGAACCAAGAGATCCCGAACGACCTGTGCTTCCACTCATGATATACTTTTGGAGCTGAATCCGATGCCGCTTCCTTCGTAAAGGTGTTGAAGCAATCTTTGCGAAGAAGCGGGGACCTGACAGAGGGAGACTGTCATGGCATCAAATCGATCTCAAAGGAGTATAGTTCATTGACTCGGGATTGGTAAGTCCCTCATTTTATCATTCGTGGACCTGGGAAATATTTATGCTTCAGGGTGGCAGACTCCAACATTGAATTAAATTTGAATATTTTCAACTCAGAAAGCGATTAGGCCAATGTAAATTTTTTTTGCTGCGTCGGATTATAAAGGACCGGGCCTGGCAACATCATCCTCGTTCCCCAACCACCACTACCACCACCACGATCCCCACAGCCCACATGCACGCTTGTCAAAAGTCCTGTTTCAAACCTTATGTGCCAAGCGGAGTCTTGAACGCGCCCAAGCGTTTCAATACCAATGTCTACAACGCTCAATACCTACGTGATCACATACGAAAAGTCCATCCACCCACTCTTCATATCGACGATGCAGTCTTGGTATGTGGAGGATATAGTACGCTATCTCGATTCTGATTCGAAAAAAAACAAAAACGCACAGGAAGAGAGCCTCGAAAAACGCGGGGAGTTTTTAGTACGACCATTTTGCATTGCTCTGCCGTCTGATCGCCTCATGTTCCATCACAAGTCTGGTAACAGAGACTCTGGGATGGAGGAACCCGAGGACGGTGTGATTTCACCACTCGAATTGCCCGTTCGTATAGTGCCCTCATCCCTCACACTGGCTATCTGTCCTTATCTTGGCTCATTTCGCGACCCTTTTAGCCGCGTCTGTTAAGCTTTGCCATGGGTGATTGCGGCGGCGACTCGGCGTTGTGGCAACCAAACCCAGAATTGGATCTCGCGGAACTCGATCGCCGCCTCGAGTCCATTGCGCGCATTGAGCGTCTCGAGAGGGCGGGTTTATTGCATGTACGTGCGCTCTCATCCGCTTTTCCGGTCCTTGTGGGTGAGCAGGCGGGCGCTGATATAACGTCCCTTCAGGAGTTTCTCACCTTTGTTAATGCTGCCCGTACTTGATAGCCCCATTTGGATTATGGGGTCATCAATCCTGCCCGCTCACTCATCCTTTTTTTAAAAATCCATTCTCCATTTGAACTTCATATTGTATCATTATTTTTTGGGTATCCCCCTCATCCAAGCACATAATTGGCAGTACTGTATCATACCTGTCTTGGTCTAGTCTCCCCCCACTCACTTCCACACCACACACAGTAACGCATTCACGACCTATATGATATTATACCAAGTCGAAATATAATGTTAGTTTCTGTCAGAATATTGACGTTGGGGACCGAAAGGTATGTTGGACGGGGGAAAAAAGATGCCGAAAAAATAGACACGGAGATACATGCAACAAGATATCATTAAATCATTAATATCATGAGCACCCCACCACCGGCATTACGCGCCATGCCACCCAAATCGGCGGAAAATGAAATAGAAGAGTAGATAGGCGGTTCTTGAATGATATAAACCGAAATCAGTGTCCAGAAACGTACAAGTTGTGCAGAGTGGCGGGCGATACCCACGAACCGGGAAAACGTAGTGGGTAAAAAAGCGCCTTTCCCCCATTAGACATGCGTGGCAACGAAAAAGAACCAATCAGAAGGTGAAAAAAAAAAAGCCAAATCTGTTCCACGAGTAGAAGCGTGAAAAAAGGCGCCATTGCTCGACGTTTGAAACAAGTTAGCTCCCGCCGCCGCCGCTGCTTGTAGATCCACCGCCTTGAGCCAAGGGGGGTAGAGGATTATCACCCATATCGACTTCGTTAACCCTTTGGTTCCCATTCCCGCCACCAACAAGTTCTGGAAACAATCCGACGAGAAGTCGGTCGAGAAGCACGACAGCGAGGTGGACATTGCACGGTTGGGATGTAAGTGGATCGATTGCTGCGCCCAGGACATTAGATGGATCATTGCCCAGGAGAAGCGGTACGAGGTGTGCTAAGGAGAAAATAGGTATTTTAAAAGCACAAAGGTCGAGTCAGTCGCGAGGCAAAACAGAGTATGGAAAAAACACTCACAAAGCCCGCCTTTGCCTCTCCACTTGACGAGTCTTTCTCTAATCTCCATCTGTTCCTCCGGGGTCGGTTCGAACGGGGGGTGGGCCTGGATACCCATTCGGAAACATGGTCTTCTTCCCGAGCTTTACGGTATTCAAAATGAAACCGGGTGAAAATGTTGTATAAAGCAGATAGGGCAGCAGTTTATCAAGAAAGGGTGTCATAGATGCCGAGGCGAGCCCGAGAAGATGTACGAGAGTGGTTGCGGCAAGTCGGTCGTTTGTGAGAAAGACTTCAGAGAAAAGTGTCAAAGGAGGGGAGGCGTAGTTGGTGTATTGGACCTGAGGCGGTTGTTGGGAGAGGAGATGGGTATTAGATGGATAACTGGTAGAGGCAAGGGTCCTTGTGGGAGTTTCGCGAAGGGAATGGGGGAAGACAGATCGAGAGGGGTAGGAGACGCTAGACATCGTGGAGGGTGTGGGGGATATAGACAGGGGATGGGACTGGGACTTGGGTACTGTCTGCGGTTGCGGTAGCGGGCGTTCGTTTTCCTCAACATGGTGCGAGGGTAGCTGGGGGGTTGAAAGTGTGGGAGTGGTAGAACGAGGGGTTTGTGCTGGGGATTGGTTGACAAGCTTGATGGTGCTGATAGCGTGTTTGTATGCGTGTATAAGGGCGAGGCAGGTGCTTGAGAAGGATTGGAGGGCAGAGAGAACGACGACGATGAGGGTATGAAAGGAAAGGGGAGCTGCTGTTGGTGGAGGAGGAGGCTGGAAGAGTCGTGAGACAGGGAAAAGCTAGGAGCAGGAGGAATTGTCACTTGGAATAGCTGATCTTCGCTGGACCCCAACGCATCAAGGATCATGTTCTGAAGGAACCAAGGCTGCGTGATCTTGGGAATAACATCGTTTACCAGAACTTTCACGATGATTTCGCGGACAATAAAGCGCTCGACGTCTGGGACATGATCTTCTGGCGGTAAGCAGGTTTTGAGGATGTGGTCGACTATCTGACGGTAGTACTCAAGGTCGATAGTCGCATCTGCAGACAAGGCAATGTGTGGCTGGAGGTGGTGAAAGAGCAGGGGCAGGGAGGCAGCACCGCCGGTGGCATAGGAGGACGATACCTTGGAAGCAGCATTGCGGTAGTCGCGGTAGTGCTGTGTGAGCATCGTGGGTAGGTCCTGGAAGACGAGGGACGCGAGGTCGAGAACAATTACGCGGGCCTCGAGAGCACGGACGACGGTGGTGAGTATTCGGGTGACTTGGGGTAGAAGCTCCTTGTCATAGCGGGTGACCTTTGTCCACCAGGGATTTATGTAGGCGCGGAGGGAGAGGGCAATAAAATCGTAGAGTTCTGCCTGGAGCTCTGGCGGGACATTGGAGGCGAGAAGAGGGGGGAGATCACCAGAGTGGGCTGGGAAGAGAATACGACGTGCGAGGGACTGGTGGGGACGAGCGGTGGAGGAGGAGAATGAGTTGACGCTGGAGGTCATTCAGAGAGGGGGAGAGAGAATGCCACGTGATATACACCCTCTTTTCTTCTATGCTTTCACACCAGCTGCTGGTCCTCGTCGTCGTCTGTGCAACAGTCGGGGCTCTCGCTCTTTCTCTCCTCCTCTTCCGCATAATTCGCTCGCATTCTTTGAGGAATTCCACTCCACTCCCTCCCATCCAGCCTCTGGCCCATCGGCGGGAGCAACAGCTCGCCCAATTCGAAGCCTCCATCCGTGCACAATCCTCATACGACCCCACTCTCCTTGCCGTGCCTTCATCACACTCTCCCTCACTGCGCGGGAGCAAAGTGTCACTCCTTAGAAAAGACAGTCCTTCTAGTCGTCACACCAGCTACACACCCACCGGCGAAGGAGCCGAAGAACTCGCGTTCTTACCACTTGAACCCAACTCCGAGCCCCTTCCCGTTCCGCATCCGTTGTTCACTAACTCAAGTCCTAATTCTTCGTCTTCTGTCAATTTGAATGATACCCCGCCTTCTAGTTTCCCTTCATCAACACCTCGGCATTCAAAGTCACTCCACTACTCTCCCCATCACCAGCCACTCTCCGTCACGTCCACCGCCTCCCGCACCACCAACCGACGTGGGTTGCCTCATGGACCTCATAGTCAGCTGCAAATCGTATTGCCTGCACCCTTGGGGTCTGGGTTTGCTACGAACACGACACGGCACAGTCTATTCGAGCACGATGTACCCTCCGACCGCATGAGCATTGTGGACAGATGGGTACCAGCAGTCCGGGAACATATCTGTAATGTATTCAGTGCAACCCATTCTCACTTGACGCCTAACCATGTGCATGCTAGGTGGCGAGTCGTCCAATACTTCAACGCCAGTCCCTGGCCGCACACCCCGTCGGGTTTCCAACCCAACCGGTTCCGAATACGTACCTCATATGGGTGGTGATCTGCCCCCACCTGTGCCTCGGGTGCCATCCATCTATGGCACACCCGAGGCATTCTAAAATAGAAGATGGCGTGGTAATCTTATCTGGTGGAACATTCTCTTCTCCCACGCCCCTTTCCTCTCTCCACATCCATCCATGGCCTCTCTGCACCACCCTCCCAATCCTCCCATTCTCATTTCACTTCCCGATACCGATACTTTAGTCAATAATCTCGCCGTCTTTGTCGCCAAAGCTCAGAAAGAGGCCATCGACAAGAAGGGGCGTTTCACCATCGCCCTCTCCGGCGGCTCCCTCCCGAAACTGCTCCGTGGTCTCATCGATCACCCTGACATCAAATGGAACAAGTGGTCAGTACATACATGTCGCGCGTACCCTCTCCCCTTTCCATCTTTCTGCCGGCTTTGCTTAACCACAATGTAGGCATGTCTATTATGTCGATGAGCGGGTAGTTCCGCTTGACCATCCTGATTCAAATCACCTCGCCTGCAAAACACACCTGTTTTCCAAGGTGCCCATCCCTGATAACCATATCCGCACCATCGATGTCACACTCCTCCATGATCTCGAGGAGCTCTCCGATGCATACGAGAAAGAGCTTATCCGCGAGTTTGCACAAAAGGATTCTGCGCGCTTCCCAGTCTTTGATCTCGTCCTACTCGGAATGGGGCCTGATGGGCACACTGCATCCCTCTTCCCAGACCACGAACTTTTGTTAGAATCGGATCGCTGGGTAGCTTATATCGAGGACTCCCCAAAACCCCCGCCAAAGCGCATCACTCTGACGTACCCAGTCATCAACCATGCCCTACGGATCGCGTTTGTAGCCGCTGGTAGGGAGAAGCAGGATGTGCTGAAGCAGGTGTTGGACCAGCCCGAGTTGGGGTTGCCGGCCGCAAGAGTAAAGCCGAATTTCCCGGGTCAGCTGTATTGGTTTGTGGATGACGCAGCAGCGGTCAAGGTCAAGTACCCCAGAACGCCATTTGTATTATAAGTAAATGTATTATCAACACGTTTCTCTGTCCACGCAAGGACAGCGTTTTTTTGATGAAACAACATATATATATAAGCCCATCACCGTCTCGCTCTGATGGATTGACACAATGGAGGCTGGTTCCGAGCCGCCTGATCTCGACTTGAAGCACATCTCCAATGTCGTTGCAAGGAATGTCCAGCTATCACTAACTCCAAGGCTCCAAAGCGGACGTGCCGGGGCATATCTCGACGCAAAGTATGTTGGCAAGGTCTATAGGGACTCCATTCCGGTCGGTATTCTGGATTATCGCGTTGCCACTCGTCCCGCTGTCCCCGAGCTTACAGGGCTTGTAGTGGATAGTCTATGCATTGGAGCTCAAGGGAAGTTATCCTGGAAAGGTCCCAAGCTCAGCTCTCGCTCTGATATTCCCCAAGGGCACGAAAGCTCGAGAATCTTTGGTATGCCCCATCCCCTGCGATTCGAGCTGAGTTATCAACCCTCTCCCTCCTCAGCTCGCTAAAACGGCGGCTATCCGAGCTCAACTGGAGTGGGCTGCACCCAAGATCTATGGCATCTCGTCCGAAAACGATCTCAAAAGCTACAGCATCGTTGTTATGGAGGATGTGCGTCTACCAATGGCCTCTCCCATACCCGCGACATTCACTAATAATAGTAGGTGGAAGCAACCGGATATACTCTTGACAGTGTATGGGACAGCATCAATGACGAACAAAAAAAAGCCATCTTGGAAAAGGTCGCTGACATCCTCTGTGCCGCGATCCATATCCGGCCACCAAAAGACATGCAGGCACGACTGTCACCACACCCATCCCAAACCTCACCCAAACCCAACGCAAATGAGGCCGCCACTGCGTCGACATCGTCTGCCACTCTCGGCGATGTCAACTTTACCCGCGCCCGACTCTCGGCCACCAATTTCGAACACCTCCGCAAAGCGTACACTCTCATCTATTCGGGCTTATTTCACCCCAATGGCGAGCCTAACGAGGTCGCGTTCAGGAATCGTTTTCAGGATTTTAACACATACACAATGTCCTCGCAGGAGGCGGCACGTGTTAGGAACCTCCACGAGCTCATTCAGGTGCATATGTCCGATTTCACGGGTGGTAACTTTTTGCCACCGCATATTTCGGGTGCCGGGAGGGGCCAATTCAAGGATTCAAAGGAGAAGAACAAATTCAATGAGAGGTTAAACGTTATGCGGACGATCCTCTCCGCATCCATATTCAGGCTGCAGCACAAGAGCATGCAGATGTCCTCGTTCATCGTCTCATTCGAGAATGATGGCACAGTCAGGTCGGTGGTACTCACACAGTGGGAAAAGGCGTTCTACGCACCGCTCTGGGCTTCATGTCACCTCCCCTCGTGGCTCGAGCTCCTGGATCCCGAGGTCGACCAGCCTGCGATGCCACTGGAGGAGATGAACAAGTGGCGGGAGTACATGGTCTATCACCTTATGTTGAAGAAGGAGAGGCTGCCGAGGAGCTGGATATGGTTCGTCGCGCATGTGTATGGTGAGCTGGAGAGGCACTTTGAGATGATTTTGACTGCGACATGGGTGTGGAACGCGAAAACGGAGCCCTGGTTGAAGGACGTTCTGCAAGACGCGCAGAAGAAGCGGACTTTGGCGTATAAGAAAGGATCGGATCCATTTGTGCCTTTGGCGGGTATAAAGACAATGGACGTCAATTTCTCGGAATGTTTGGGCAAATGGATGCCTTTTGCTAGGAAATTTGTCGCTGAGGAGGGGTTTCCGAATCCATGCTAAGCGGGTGGGATTCTGAGTGCTTTGATAGCTTGTGTTCCTCCGAGTGCTGTATTTGTATTGAACCGTGACCTCTCACTACTCAGTATCTTACTTGTCCCTGACTTGCATAGGCTCTCTTGTGGCATTCTGTTTAGACGCCCATGAGCGTGATCTCACTGATTCTGCTTTCGCCGGAGATTTGCAACCATGCCAACTGGTATACCCTTCCAAGTACTCTAATGATCAACTATATACTTTTGCTTTCACGGCAAGGCAAGTGATTGGCGCGCAGTGCTTGCTTCATTAATTCATTTTCAAACCTCCTTCCTCCCCCTAGGAAAGGTCCGGTTGGCCAAGTGGTATGCCACAGTCCCTAACAAGACCAAGAACATTATTATTCGCGACGTGACTCAGCTCGTGCTGGGTCGCAAACCGAAAATGTGCAATGTAATCGAATATAAAGGTCTGCTACGGCCTTTCTCCTGCAAACACATACTGTCCTGATCACTGACCGCGTCGTCATCGTGGGTGGCACAATACGTGATTTCTGTTGGTGCTTGTGGGCGTTGTACTATTACATATGGCATGGGTACCCCAGGCAGAAAGGTGCTCCACGTCTTGGAATGCAGGTGGCTACAAAAGCTCATGGACTGCTGTGATGACGACAATACACACACAAAAAAAAAAAAGGTCGTCTACAGACGCTATGCCTCTCTCTTCTTCCTCGCGGAGATAGACTCCTCAGATAACGAGCTAACGACCCTCGAAATTCTCCACCGCTACGTCGAGACCCTTGATCGGTTCTTCGGCAACGTACGCCTCGAGTTTTGGTTTTGCCATGTATATCTCTTACTAATGCATATACTTGCCTAGGTCTGCGAGTTGGATTTGTGAGTTGAGCCCCCCCTCCTCCCCTCTGTGTACTGACAAGGTGGCCGTGAAATATAAGGATATTTAATTTTGACCAAGCCTATTATGTTGGCCCCTCCGTTTTTACGCTCGTTTTCGTTCGATTCAAGTCTTTTGGTCTAGATACTTGATGAACTCATTCTTGGCGGTGAAATCCAGGAATCGTCAAGGGCCACAATGACCAGATTGGTACTGACTGAATTTTTCCCTGAACACATTCCGGGACACTCATGTCATGTTTTCCGACAGCTTGAGGGATGGCGACTGTTTGAAAACGACGAAATCCTGAGGGCCAGTATACAAGAGGCAGGGTTGTTGTAAGACACAGGTTGGGGTCATCTGCATTGTGTAGAATATACATTGCCAAGAAGTGAGAACGGAACGAGAAGAGACGAAAGATGAAAAGTCAAGGAATCAGTCGAAGAACAAGAACAAGTTGAAAGCCAAGCACTGTGCCTGCAATCTGACGACTCTAGTGGTGTATGGTGAAAACATCGGAAAGCAGATATAGCATCAAAAACTTCCAATAGGAGTCCAGCCACGGTGTTCCCGAAGATGACACGTGAGCATTCGGGCGACAGGTGCAGTGTAAAGCCCTCAGCTCTTCCGCTTGAAATAGTCATCTTGGAAGTTAAAGTGTGATGGTGTGGCATCCTCAACCTGGTTAAATTTATCAACAAAAGTCCAGGACAATTACATTAGGGAAGGTACGAACCGAGAGAGGAGTGACCATTTTGTCTCCTTCGCTCTTGACGACTACGAACCTCCGATACTCGTATAAAACTGCAGGGTGCCGTTGAATAGCCACGATATTTTGACCAATATTCTGTTGCACCACTCTCAACCAATCACTTTGAGGCGCATTGGCACAAAGGGAATTGAAGGCAGCAACTCCGCTAGAAAGAGCGCCAAGTGAATTGGTAGTGCTGCAGTAATCGTGGACCCAGGGCTTTATATTCTCGACAGGGACCACTGGGTCCGGAGGCGCAGTCAGAAAAGCTATTTCGCCCTCCATGATAGCTGTTAAGAGGTTTTGGTAGACAAACGCTTTTCTAGATAGAAGAGCGTTAGAGAATAATTGCACAGTCTGAAGGAAATGCACACACCCCTGTTCTTTATATAGAGCCAGGGGGTCCTCGCCTTTACATACGGCATTGACGAGATATCCAAGACAGCTAGGGATGATAAAAGCCATCCACAAAGGATGTTCATTAATCCTTCGAATCAAACGCATCGTACCAGCACAGTTGTCAGTGAACGCGCTTGGAGTGAACGTAACAATGCCTCCTGAACAATCAAAGGAATATGAGCCGAATGCACGCACAATGCCAATCACTCCATACCGATCGGGTAGATCTCGCGAACTCCCCACATATACCGCGGCACATTCCAATCCGTTCCGTAGGTGTAGAATCGTATATCGAGTGATATTCGTTTCTGCGTCAGCGGTGACCGGTGCAAGTTCCGTACAGACCCTACATGAACGAATATCACACGAAGTCTAAACTCTTTCTTCGAATCATGTAGTGCATGTTTCCACTCCTGCGCCTGACAAGCATCTAAGATCTTCTTCAACATCTCGTACTCGATATGCTCGGACCTATCGTCCGCTTTCTCGAATTCATGATATATGGCATATTGGCGGAAGTTCGTTATCAGCCATTCGTAGAGGTCTGGTGGAAATTCGAGTGCTCGGAGTGCAAGATGGAAGATCGGATTCCTGCGCAGCGATGACACCCATTCAAGGCGTGGGCCTGGATGCCCATCCGTTGCTCGTTTGTGGAAGCCAAATTCAGTACTGAGGCGGGACGGAATAATGTCACTGAGGGGTATTCTTGATTCTTCTTTGTGTGCCGTGGGATTGAGTACCCATCCATGGAGCGAGGCAATCAGACTGTCGGTGGCATGAGCACTGATTTCGGATGGCACCTCTAATTGCTTGACCAAATCTTGGAGGGTGGGAGGAAATACAAGGAGATGACCGACGAGGTTGTTTTCGTACCAGATGGGCACTAGGACAACCTAATACATGTTCGAGACGCCCCATGCAAGTCGTGTTATGCGCTCACCTTTTCGTGTTTAGCCATATAATCCACAGTGGTTTTGAAGGACGAAAGTGTCTCCCCATCCAAGGCAGAGAGCGTTGCAAATTGGTCTGCAGACTTGCAAGCCTCCAGGAAAACCGGTACATCCGACGCATCATGAAAAGATAAAAAGTTTAATCGATTCATCGTCTCAAATGTCAGAGGAATGCGCATCCCACGGGGTTTGGGACTGGTAGTGTTTGTGCAGACCACAGTGCCAATCAGATGCTCTTCGCCGTCCGCTCTGAGGATGAAAAGCTTTCCTTCCCATTTCCATTTCTTTGGTATCCTAAATGTCCAGATATGCGTAAGATAGATGCAAAGCTGCATCTATGTATCTATTTGAAACTTACTTTCCGGGTATGGCCATTGGCTTCCGTGTAGTCAATGAGGGCGGAGGTTTTGGTTCGAATGCAGGCTGTATTGTCGGCCTAGACGTCTCACAGCGTCAGAAAGCTCGCAATGGTTGGCGATTCGCCAAAATGTTGAGAAACAAACTCGAGAGGAGCCGAAAAACTGAAAAAATTAGTCCGGGGAGCTCTTGCAATCTTCGAGGAACCTACCCAGGCATGGACTCGGTCACTGATGAAAGGAAGTCATCAACGGCAGATTCTGCGGCGAACCTGACGATATTAGTTGCAGAATGGCGAGTATTCTCAGACTTACTGCGTTGTCAAACGGCCGCCTCCCTGTAGTGATTCCATTGTGACAGGGGACAAAACGGAGAAGGAATCGGGTAGTGTGCCAGAGTAATCAGTCGAGGAAGCGGTATTCAGCGCATTCAGCGTCAAATCTGACGGTTGGAGCGTAGGAGACTCGACAGTCGACTCGTTCGGAACCAATATTGTGTTCGCCGAAGACGAAGTTTTCTTGAAGCGCAAAGGGTGCCGACCACCTTTGAAAGATGTTTGTCTAGGTTGGGCTTCTCTAGGATTGACGGGTTCCAAAGCAGTGTGCGCAAGTTTTTGTTTAATCGAGATCGCTGATATCGAAGTAGTAAATGGTGATGGGTTTTCAATGAATTTAATATGGGGGTTCATCAAGCGATGAGGAACCTTGGGAGACATTGCAGGACTCGTTTTCGTGCTATCCAGGCCTGGTCGTATTGAGGATGATGAAGCAGAGGGTTTGCGCTCTGGTGCTGGTCGAGCCTCAGGTCGGGGTTTAGGTGAAACTATCACTACTTCACTCGCGGCGTCGACAGAGAATAAGGACGATGGAGAATCGGGGAGAGGTTCCTCAACCACCTCCTTGTTCTTACCCTGAGCCAAAAAGTTGGCTTGATTTCGTTGATGGACAAGACGACGTACCTTATCGATTGGCTGCTGCACCGGCGTATTGGCTCTGACCGACTCATTGACCGGTTCCTGATTTGGTGTGTGGGTTTTGGGTACCTTGACCTTGCGCTTAACTAGCAGAGAAAGCGGCTTGCAGACGAACTCCGTGAGTTTTACAACATCAGGAAGGAGATGATTTACCTCGCCATCCGAATCAGGTGAGGCCTCAACATGCTTCCTCTTCCCAGGTATCTTTAACTTCAGTTTCTCTTGAGCCAAAGGTATATCACTGTCTGGGTCCTGGTCTGATCCTGAATTGGCAATCGTGGCGCGGGGTCTCTGAGAAAGAAATCAGTTGAACGTGCGAAACGGCTTCGAAAGTGTCTTATGATGCACCTTGGCTTTTTTTTTAGGCCGTCCACCCGTCGCGGATGGAAATTTCACCTCCGGTAAAGGGAGCTCTGGACTGGGAGACTTTTCGACAGCCCTTTCTAGTGCTCTCCGCCTTCGAGTCTGCATTCACTGGCATGAAATCCCCCATCACATACGGAAGAACGAGTACCAACCTCCTTCCGGCGTTGCTCCTCCTTTTTCGAATAGCGCGCTCTCTCCGTGGGTGTTATCTCTTGCCAGAATCGCCGTTTTTCCATCGCTGCTCACACCCTTGAGTGCCTTGGAGCCACAAATTTCCGTGAAGACACTTACCAACCCACTTTGGGTCTGGCTCACACACATGTCCTTCAGGGTAGTCTTCCCAATCCATGCCGACATTCTCCCAGAAGCCCCCGAGGAGACGTTCACATTGTGAGAGGTTGCCTTCAGGCTCCCAACTGTCATGATCACGATCAGCCATGCCATGGGTGGATGGATCTGAAACAGGCTCGGTTCTCACGTATTCGAATCTGAGTCGTATCCAGCCCACTAGACAACCGGTATCAACATCATCACTACCTGCACTGCGAGGTGCTTACTTTGACATAATATTCCTGGCCACCATCAACGCAGGTTCATATCGAATCCCACAAATTAGCAAAGCTCACCCATTTTCGCTTCTTGGTAGATGCTACGCGAGCTTTGAGAACCACCTCTGGTGTCGGCAGGAGAGATGAATAGACTCGCGCGCCAAACCAGGAAGAGACATACCGACTGTATATATTCCTGCGTCTTCATCCGAATCCATGGTTTCAATCAGTTTGCGTTTCTTTGATTTTCCATTCGCCCCCATTGTTGTAAATGCCCCAGACGGAGTTAATAATCCAATCCAAAGAGAAGAAAAATGTAGTCCTGATGGAAGAGCCACCAAAGTTAAAGATCGGGGTTGAATGTTGAAGACCCGTGCTAATTTCGGTTCAAGGTCATACTTCCCACGCACAAGCGTCAATCACACTGATCGCGACAGAGACGTAACATCGTTAATGGATACACAAGGTGAATATATGGACACATTATTAACCACCATGTATATGCCAGCCCCAACCTGCGTATCTAACAAGTGCATGGACCATTGACCTGTGGCGTCTCTGGTCGGAGCGGTATGTTATCATGGAGTTCATCGGGCCTGCGAGATGTTGTTAGTAACGCCCGAGAAGCTGCGTAGGAGAGGTACTGACGGAAGTTCGGTATCCCGTTCCAGTGCATTCTTAGCAACAGTGACAAATGCCTGTTCTACATTGATAGCATCCTTCGCAGATGTTTCAAAGTACGGCGTGTTGCCTTTTGACTGGCACCATGCCATGGCGCGTTTCTGGGACACCTTTACCCAAACCATTAGCCACCGCAGTGACCTGAGTAATCGAGAGCTAACCCGTCTCTTTCCTTCCTCCATATCAATCTTGTTCCCTAGTAGCACAAACGGAAAATTATCTGGGTCATGAGGGCCAGCCTGAATCAGGAACTCATCTCGCCAGCTATCAAGAGCGTCGAAGGACTTTGCGTTATTAACATCATAGACCAAGACACAGCAGTCAGCGCCGCGATAGAACGCGACCCCCAGAGACTGGAAGCGCTCTTGACCCGCTGTGTCCCATAGCTGGATACCCATCAATACCAGGGTTCTGTACAGAAGTGGACGAGGGACGTACTTGCATAGTTGCAAGTTTATCATCCACCACAACTTCCTTTGTTAGGCTAAGTACCTGGTTAGTGCCTGAGGCTAGTAACTTACTCAGGGTGACCCCAGACTCACAAGTCTGCACCGATAGTCGCTTTGTATTGGTTGTTAAACCTCTTGTTCACATATTGATTCATAAGAGATGTCTTTCCGACACTGAGCACAGGGGGAGAATGTAAGCTCCGACTGTTAACAGCATCGGCTATGGATGGCTAACCCACTGTCGCCCAGGATGATAACCTATACCAGACCTTTCGTCAGCTAATGCATCGAAAATAAGCAAATTGGGACATACCTTCAGGCATACTCGGCCCATGGTAGCGACAGACAAGGGAATGCAATGGAGTTATGAATGAATGGTCAGAGTGAATAACAAAGCCGGGGCAGACCAGGCGTTATAGGCGATGCTTCCATTTAGGTCTTATGGGGATGGCCTCTTGTCGCCGCTCGTTACTGTGAGAATCTCCACGAGCGCCTGTCATCTGTCTACCCGAGTAACCCTGCAGCACTGATGTCATTATCAGTCTTTCTCTCCCTTAGCTTGCAGTAGAGAATGGGTATGTATTGTAAACAACCATATGCACTGCGGGGCGGGAGTACAGGCATGAAGCAAATCAACTGGAGGTCAGGGCAAATGCAGGATCATAAAGTTGTGTGGAGAAAAATTAGATCATGGAAGAACAAGATTGAACATTATGGCGAATATATGAAGTCCAGGTCCCGGACCAGTCAGCTATATGATATACAGACTTCGGTGGCTCTGGCATTCAGCAACTGCAGCCATAGTTCTGCGAGCTTTCAGAGTCCAACTGAATTGGGTCAGGGTAATCGACATATCTACGTGTAAGCTGTCAGTTCCGGTGTGCGGTGCGAACAACAACGGTCGAACGTACAACTGTTCCTCTGCTTCCTGCTGCAAGGCGTTCTTTGCCACCGTCTGAAATGCCTGTTCCACGTTGATGGCCTCCTTGGCAGAAGTCTCAAAGTAAGGGATGTTGCCCTTTGATTGACACCAAGTCATTGCACGCTTCTGGGTAACCTGCACACCTCATAGTTAGCACCAAAGACGCCAACACAAGGCAAGAGAGTCGCTCACCTGGCGTTTACCTTCCTCCACATCTATCTTGTTTCCTAGAACTACGAATGGGAAGTTCTCCGGATCATGGGGACTAGCCTGGATAAGGAACTCATCGCGCCAGCTGTCAAGCGTCTCGAACGATTTCGCACTATTGACGTCGTAAACGAGCACACAGCAATCCGCACCACGGTAGAAAGCCACCCCCAATGATTGGAAGCGTTCCTGCCCAGCTGTGTCCCAGAGCTGCAATGACATAAAATTAGTGCTTAGTTGCCTTCTATGTTACCACCCAACCACACCTGCATGGTAACCAGTCTGTCATCGACGATAACCTCCTTTGTCAGGCTATTAAGAATTAAGTCCAACGGCCATGCAGGGATCATAGGTGAGACATACAAGTCCGCTCCAATGGTGGCCTTGTACTGGTTGCTGAAGCGCTTATTCACATACTGGTTCATGAGCGAGGTTTTCCCAACACTAGAGAGGCACCGGTATCAGAAACATGGGCCAGACCAACACGGAACCAAGAACAGACCCGCTGTCACCTAGAATGATAACCTGATACCAACCAGAAATGAATCATGTAGGAAGCCACAAATCAACGGCAGCACACACCTTGAGGAGCACACGACCCATAATTGCAGAAGGAGGAAGTAAAGCTTACGAGTAACAAGTAAGCAGCAGTTGCAATGAGTCGTGGAGAGGCAGCCCGTCAGCACACCTGCCCGATCGGGAAGTTCAAACTCCGCCCCAAAGCAGACTCTCGCGTCTCTCTCGATCAGGCTTTGGGCGACCTCCTGATGGCTGAACCCTCGTGGCAAGAGCTCCTCCGCCTCCGCCTCATCGAACGCGACGCCAAGGAGTCTGCATTCTCCTCTGTCATCGAACAGTGTGCGTTTCGTTACCCCTGTATTCTTGGTCTGGCTCTCAAATAACGCTTGTCAAGATCGCCGGCTTGCTCAGCAGACCAAACTTCTCAAGGAACGCAATGCATCGCTACTCCGAGCCGTGAATTCGGTCAAGGCTAGTCCTAACAACTCAACCACCGCTACTCCAGGGACTGCGGACGAGTATGTTCTCTTTACGCCGGCGAAGCCAGCTCATCATCAACCCTGTTATCAGGAACCCTATCCGCGCTGCATATCTAGCGTCTCTAGAATCTCAAATATCCTCATTACGCGACGAACTGGCGACAGTGTACAAGACGCAGGGCCAGAATGCCCAACGCCTACTTGCTATGAACGAAACACTACGAGAGAAGGAAGAACTGGCGAGAATAGACTCCGAGAGCCTCAGAAAATCGAAAGATGAGCTCGCAATTCTCAAACGGAAAGTCGACCAACACGCAGAGTTGATGCAAGAGAAGGACCGGACAATGCAGGTACGCAGTTAACCATATCCGATCCGGACGCCATCCTCACCTGATCTACCAGATCCTGCATGACGAAATCAGTACTCTACAACTGGAGTTGGGACAAATAGAAGAACGCAACCAGAATCTTCAGAAAGACAACGCTAAACTTTTACAACGGTGGCTCGACGCGAAGCAAGTAGAGGCTAACAAAATGAACGAGGCGAACGAGTTTTATGAGGATATGCGCTCTCGACATCAGGCCTCTCTAACCGGGAACGGTGCGGACAGCCCTGAAGGATCCCTCTCGGGCTCGGTAAAAGGGGAGCTCAAGGCCAACCATCAGGCAACAGGGACCCCACAGGGGACACTGTCTCCAGCCTCCAAGATCGTGAATCTGACACCGAATGGTTGATTGTGGAGGATTGAGTATCTAGGTTGCTCCGATCGTCTTCGTATACCCTTAACATATATATCTTATGCACCTTGTAATGACCAAATTCCCGGAGTTCAGACATCGGCTCGGGGATGGATCAAAGTCACTGTATTCGAGAAATAAAAAAAAAGAGAAAGAGAGAGAAATTCAGGTGATCAAGAGATACATAGGGAGAAAGGAAGTATAGACAAGGCAACAGAGCAAGGAAACCGGCAACCGAAAGGGGTGTTAACTGCTACAGAGCATACTTGTTGCGTTGGTGGACTATAACAATGATCAATCTCGTATCATTTTCAGCATGAACGAGACAATGCAAAGGAATGACTGGGGATACAAACATTATAAAAGTAGTGACTCGGCAAAAAATAGTTACGCTTGGCCTGGCATGGACGCATCAGCACCTTGTTGACCGGCGGCAGCTTGTTGACCATAGTATCCTTGATGCCGAAGTCAGTCGTCTGGATCAAATGACAGACAAGGTCCAGCTGCTCACCACCCCAGTAATTCGAATAATAGGTGTTAGGATCCGCACCACCCCACTGAGCTTGACCGGCTTGACCGGCCGCATTAGGATCTGCAACCCCTTGCTGGGGCGCACCAGTCAACCCAAGAGCAGCACCTCCGGCTGCTGGCTGGGGCATCCCAGGTGACGTGGCGCCAGGCGCACCTGGTTGCCCTGTGGCTTGGCCTGGGAATCCGGCATAAGCACCAAAACCGTATTGACCATAAGTGTTGGGTTGGGGCATCCCATACATGGGCTATTAGCACAAAATGAGCCGTTGAAACTGTTGTGAGCAGAAAAACCATACCATGCTAGCATATGGAGCCGCGGTCGTGGTTGGGCTCATTGCTGCCGGCTGCGCCGGGGCCGCTCCATCAGCGCGATCCTTGCCCCAACTGCATTTGATGGGCCTTCCGTGAACCATTTGACCTTGCAACTGGACAATGGCCATGGCAGCATGCTCGTGGGTGTCCAGCTTCACAAAGGCGAAGCCTCGATCAGCCTGCATGCGAATCTCTGAGAGATAGCCGATGGACTGGAATAGCGGAATCAAATCCGCCTGAGTGCAGTAAGGGACGAGGTTCCCGACATAGACCGTGGTATTGTAGGCAGGGGTCTGTTGGACAACAGCTTCGTAAGAGAGTGGTCCGCCCTGGAAGTTGATAGGGGCGGGCGCCCCACCAGCGCCACCAGCAGGACGGGGAGACTGCGTAGTAGTGGGTGGTCCGCCCTGCGTTTTTTGATTGGCCCAGTTGACACGAATAGCACGAGAGCCTAGCCATTCACCATTCATAGTAGCGATGGCCTGCTCGGCATCAGTCTTGTCTCGGAAGGCGAGGAAACCGTAACCACGAGATTTTCCGGAATTCATGTCCCACATTACTCGAGCGTCGGACAATGTCCCAAAGGCACTAAAGGCCTTGCCAAGAACCGCGTCGTCGACCTCGGGACTAAGATCCCCGACGAAAACGTGGTAGTGGCCGGAGGTGTCCTCCTTGTTTTGCTGACCCTGGTAAGCCCAGTTGACTCGTATTTCGGTATCAAAAATTTTGCGTCCGTTAAGAGTCTGCAGCGCGGTCTCGGCGGCGCGCATATCCATGTATTCGACGAAACCATAATTGAGACCCCCATGCTGATAATTACGGTCGGGGATGATCTTGACATGCTGAACGGGGCCAGCGACGGCAAAAATCTCTGTAAGCATGTATTCTGTAACTCGGGGACTCAAGTTCCCAACGTAGAGGTGAGCGCGTCGCTGCGGTTGCAAAGGCGAGATAGCGATGTGAGACAAGATCAGGGATCGTAAAGGCAAGAGCAGGGCAGTTGGCACGTACCGGAGCCTCCGCTGGTCCTCCCATACCCATTGGATTCATGATTTAGAAAGATGAAAGAAATGAGACCTATGAGACAGCGTCAGTGGGGGGGAAACAAGCGGGGGAGGGGAAGAAAGCATACGAAAGACAGGGCAAACAGCAGACAGTATAGGATAGAGAAGTCCGTCACAGAGGAGAGGAAATAGACGAGAGGAGAGGAGAGGAAAAAGAAAAAGAGAAGATACTGAGAGACAGACGAGATGACAGTCAAGAGCAAAGCAAGGCCTAACTCTCGTGGGAGTTTTCTGATCACATAAGTAATATTTCCCTAATCTACTTGCTCGTAGGCACATTCAGCAGTACATTGCCATTACCACTCGGGATATATGTCACGTTAGGGTTATTTGCCAGCGACTGGACAATCGCCTTGCTCGCTTCAATCTTTCGCAACGCCACAAAGCCGTCCCCTGCCTTCTCTAACGCTCGCGAAATCGTTGCAGCCGCTTCAGCTTCTCCCTCGGCACGTATGACAGCAGCTTGCCGTTCTTGCTCAGCCTACTCAACAGCGATAAGCGCATGCTCAGACTTCAAATCTCATCACCCACCTTCTCCACAATGAATTTAGCACGCTCAGCATCTACGGGGATGAGTGATACTCGAATACAATTAGTGGAAGAATGTCCATACCTTGCTGAGCAATTTGTTTGGCTTCAACAGCTTGCGTAAATTCCTATAGGCCGAGGGTCAGTCTACGGTGTACCCCGCTAGCAAAAACACCAACCTTGCCGAAGGTGAGATGAGTAATAGATACATCTTCCAACTTTATGTTGAACTCCCCGGCACGTTGAAGGAGGTCAGCACGGATGCGAGAAGAAACCTGCAGGGAATTACTGCATGGTTCTCGGGAGACAAGATGACTCCTACCCACCACTTCACGCTGTGTAATCAGTTCAGCCGCATCAAACTGAGCAACGATACTCTTCAAAACTTCGTTTCCAATCGAAGGTAATACCCTCTCATCATAATCCGTTCCAAGGCTCTGGTAAATCCTAGACAAGTGATCGACGTCGGGTCTCGACAGAACACGCAGCGTTATAGAGACCATCTGCAAATCTTTGGAACCTGTTGTGGTGGATATATTCTGCGAAGACCATGAGCAATTTCGAAGGACCAAATGCAGAACTCTCGGCTCACCCGAGGTTTGATGCGACAGTCATAGAGAATAGCGCGCTGTAACCAGGGAACAAGAAGGTGTGTGCCCTCTCCGGTAGCCTAATTTCAAAGTATGTTTGCCATTCATGAAGACGTGACAAAGCGGAGATACCTTGTCCTTTACGCCAGAGAAACGATCGAACATGACTGCACGGTACCCTCCTGGGACATCGTAGATGCTGGCCTGAACAAGAGCCGCGGCAATTCCAAGGGGGACTGGAAAAAAAGTCAGCATAGATCAACGCTTTGTAAATGACTGACCTATCAGTCTGCCAGCATTTTGGGCGAACGCCATGGCTTGGTTGGATGAAGGATATTTGCTTGCTGAGACAGGTTGGGATCGAGCCAAACAAACACCAACGCGTCACCCGGCCTCGGCATTGCACAACCTCATCAACACATCACGGTGATAACCGGAACCGATTCAGGAAATCTATTCTAAAGGCAAATCACCTCGTCGCTCGCCTTCCATCCTCGCCGAACGACTCCCAAATTGCATCGCCCGCTTCTTCCGAGCGCCGGCTAGCTCCAGGCCAACTTTTTTCATGGCCAATCTTAGCAACATCTTATCCCCTACGCCAGCATCCAGTCGAGGATCCATCTTATGGTGAGCCGGCAACGCAACCAGGAAGGAAACCAGATCGAGGGACAGGAATGGGTGCCTTGTCTCTTTTCCATGTGAGGAAGCAATGCGGTCGTCCCTTCCAAGATTTCTTACCGGAATGCGATCGAGGTCAAGTTGTAACTACAGGTGCATCAGACAATTAGCTTACAGGCACACCGAAATACTATACCTCCTCGACCGCAGCACGCCACCCACCAGAATTAAATGCCGATCTGTGCCGTCCGTATCCCCCCAGAAGCTCATCAGAACCAAGCCCATTGAGCAACACGCGAGCTGTGCTTGTATATGGCCTGGGCTCCGATTCCGGCTGGTTCTTGATCACACCGACTCCTCTAGAAGCAAACCAGAGGGCAAGGGCAAGGCTCTAACGAGACTCAGCTTTCTCAGAGAAAGGGGACGAAAGGCCTCACTAGATCCATAACCGTCCTACTCGGAAACATAATTGACTCCACGAGAGGCCTTGCCTCTTGTGTTTCCTGTGATCATTCCGCTCATGCCGTCTGCCATCATTCAATTACTTGCACATACCTCGTATGGAACATCTATCTCGACCTACAATCCCGAAATTCATGCCGAAAGCACAGCGAAAAAAAAATTTCACGATCTTACAAAATTCCAGGTCCGTCTGGGGCAGACCCGACGAAGTTCCTCAAGTTCCTCCAAGCCAGAAATTCTGTCTGGGACCGCATATGAAGTATCGCATCGCGCCACTTGTCCATTTCGTCCTCCTCTCTGTTGCCCAAACCCTAGTAGTGTGCCGGATGTTCCTTCTATGCGCGTCCTAATCTTGCGAGGGTTCTCAAATGCAACATTTAACAAGTCGATAGGCTCATCTTGTTGTACATGCCTACCATAGGGTTTAAACACAACCTTATGAAATCGAAAAAAGGTAATCACCTGTCAGCAAAATAACAGAGAGCAGCAGAATCTATACCCCCACTAAACAGGATGGCCACTCTAGGTCGACCTGGACTATTGCACCGTCAGAGACTTCCGACTGCAAGAAAAAGGAGCCAAACCAACCCGGGTTGAGGAATGCCCCTGACTTGAAACTTTACACTCTTATCGAGTTCCGCTATCAGCCGATCGACTGGATCCTGTAAATAATCGGGTATTTTTTCCAGAGAAACCGGCCCTGGGATATTCCCTTCCGGAATATCCGTGTTGACTTTAGCCAGAGTAGCCTGTGACATCGCTGAGTTGATTCTCCTGCTTAACGGGATAAACCTTACGTATGGTAGCCCTGGTTTGAATGAAAATGGGTTTCTTGCAATTCTGTGAATGCAAATATCAAATACCGAAGCGATCTATTCCATGGAGTCGGTATGGTTTCCGGACAACGACAAAGATACCCACATCAGCCCCTGCAGTCAATTCCGACAATCGAAGGCAGAAAATCCATCCTGTATCAACCTCTTCGAAAGAAAAATGGACGTCTGGCCCGTCCGAGACCGACGATAAGACAAAATAAGGCTGGATGCTGGTAGGCCGGTGGACTAAAAGGGATCTCCTGCCGAGAGGATCACGAGCAAAGTAGAGCGATTGTGTTTTCGCCTCGACAGACTATCAGTTTATTCGCGCAAACCCATCTGAATACTGGTCGTACATGATAAAAGGCAAAGGCGTAGCTGGAAAATACCATGTGAACCTAGATCGGAACATACGAGGACGTGATAAGTGGTACATACGGGCCCTCAATGTTTCCCAATAATACCGAGACATCTTCCACGGAAGTTATTTTGCACAAGTCTTGGAAAAGCTTGACCCCGTCATTCTCGTGAGGCAATACCTTGGAACGGATTAGATACCCAGGCATGTCAAGCACTCTCTATAACGAACCTCGATTCCATCGAATATCTACTCATATTGTCAGAAGTCTAGCCCGGAAGCAGACGAACAGTGTTCACTTTCCTCTCCGTTCCAACAAAGTATGGCTCCATCTTTATAGTGAGGCTGAGTCACCGTTGCATCGCCGCGTAATTGAAGCTCTGAAGCGAAGCAATCCAAAATCAACTCTCGAGATCTAACTAGGCCCGTGGTCTGAGCCTGCAAGGGTAATATGGTTCGAATCATGCTCTGTGCATCGGGACCTGCAATGTTTCTCTACGAAGTCAACCCAGCTAAGGTACAATGGTTCGCAAAACCGGACATACCACGCGCCACGTTCTTGGCTCTGAGCCTCTCAAGCGCTTTCTCCGAAGGCGATGCAGAATCTCCCGCTGTCCATAGGGATACGCAAACGCCGCACATAATACCGAAGACGACGGCGAGTAAGCAGAAGCGAAAAAGAACGCAGGGAATCTAAATTGGGAAATCCCGAATCGGATCCCCAACAACCAAGATCGGGATTCTTTTCAAGCACAGGAACAAGTCAACATTTGTATATTCACGCTGATTAGAGGTGTTGATGGAAGGACTCTATATAGCAGGGCGATGTGTACTTGATTCAGATAGTGAATGTACTTATGTGTTGTAGGCGCTCGCAGAAACGTTACCACCACGGCCAGTCCAGTTGACGTCTGTGACACAAAGTATGTTAGCTTACGAGGGGATGCGGAGATACTTCAGCATCTTACGGATGTCTTGTCCTGCTTTGAATTTGTCGTTCTCTTTGCCGGGAAGAACTCGGAAGGTGTGGGCGCCGAAGTAATCGCGCTAGCCACAAGTTAAGCTCCCTTCTCTTCCTGGACTTCCGGGGTGCTTACCTGTGCTTGCAGAAGGTTGGCTGGAATTATCTCGCTCCGATATCCGTCGAAAAATGCAAGGGCGGTGCTGAATGCCGGGGTAGGGATGCCCCAAAGCACTGCCTGGGCAATAATACGCCTCCAACCTGGCTGCGCCTTGTGAACGGCTGCAGAGACGATGAGTTAATGTTGCTGAGACTGATCAAATGAACTCACCCTTGTTGAAGAAATCGTCAAAAAGGAGCGATTCAAGCTTAGAGTTCTTCTGGTAAGCTGCGGTGATATCACCAAGGAAAACACTCTTAACACGGCGGGGGAACAGGTCAGAGAATGTTCAGAAATAGCGAGTGGGGTAGTAAACCTTGATAATGCATCCTCCACGCCACATCTTAGCGATGCCAGCGTAGTTCAAATTCCAGCCAAGCTAAGTTCGATGTCATCATCTGTGCAACATACCGTCCCTGCTGGCGCACCTCCTTGGCCGTCTCACGCATAAGCATGAATCCCTGCGTGTAGGAAATAATCTTGGAAGCGTAAAGGGCCTGTTCCAGATCGTCGATGAATTGCTTCTTATCTCCTTTGAAGGGTTCTTTCTGGGGGCCAGCGATAACTTTGCTGGCACGCACACGTTCCTCTTTGATAGCTGAGAGACAACGAGCGAATACAGCCTCGCCAATCAGGGTCACTGGATTCTTTGCTAAATAATGTGACCAGCGTTAAAAGAAAAAAGGGCTTGCCTGCAGTGCCAGATTCCAGAGCCGCAATTGCGGTCCATTTCCCAGTTCCCTTTTGGCCAGCTTGGTCGAGAATTTTTGAAACAACGGGAGCACCGTCATCATCATTAAACTTAAGGATGTTGGCGGTGATCTCGATGAGGAAAGAATCAAGTACGCCCCTGTTCCATTGGAAAAATATATCAGCAATTTCATGCTCCGGGAGTCCCAGCCCACGTTTCAAGATGTCATAGGCCTCTGCAATGAGTTGCATATCGCCATACTCGATCCCTGAAATGAGCGATGAGTAGCAATCAAACACCACAATCTTTATAGCTCACCATTGTGGACCATCTTGACGTAGTGGCCGGAGCCAGTTTCACCAACCCAGTCACAGCAGGGGTCCCCATTGACCTGTGCAGCGGTCTTCTGGAAGATTTCTTTGATTGCTGGCCATGCATCTGGGTGGCCGCCGGGCATGAGGGAGGGACCGTGACGTGCACCCTCTTCACCTCCAGAGACACCAGAACCAACGAAAAGGATACCCTTAGCGTCAAGCTCCTGGGTACGGCGAATGGAGTCGGGATAGTGAGAGTTACCGCCATCGATAATGATGTCACCCTTTTCAAGATGAGGTACTAATTGTTTGATGAAGTCATCGACAGCAGAGCCAGCCTTCACAAGTAGGATGATTTTGCGGGGTCGCTTGAGCTTGGCGATGAGCTCTTCGACTGAGTGTGCGCCCTGAACTTTTGTGCCTTGTCCAAATATTAGAAGACTGCTCTCTCCATACGGCTCCAGGAATACCTTTAGCTTCATTTGCGAGGAAGTGATCAACTTTGCTCGTGGTACGGTTATATGCAACCACATTGAATCCCTTTATCATTCATGTTGAGGATCAAGTTTTGACCCTGTGATTCTTAAGCCCGGGGGATGGACATCGCGAGCCATCGACGCTCACCATAACAGCGAGGCCAATCAAGCCAATGTCGCCGCTAGATAGGGACCGTCCGGCGTCTGCGTCAGCATGACGTTGGCGCAGAGGAGCTCTATCATCAAGGGAGATCTACTCACGTAGCCATAGTTGCAGCCAGGTGGTGGTAGTGGTTTGAGAGAAGGGTAGGAGCCAGCGACAATGGTGCTGGCGGCCCGGGTTAGATTTGGGGTATCCATATCAGCTTAATCATCGGTGATGATCGATTTCCGACATGGACCAAGGTAGAACGGTGAGGGAGACCAAGGACACTGTGGCATCTCCTACGTCCGAAGTCAAGTAATAATGCACAGCCTTTTACGATGGGTCGCTTCGACTACTTGTAGTGACCATGGGACCGTGTTCCGTTCCTTCCAACAAGTACGGATTCAAGCTTCAAGTATTACGTCATGCTCATCTCTCTGCAGCCCAAAAAAGGCAACCGTAGCGTCGCATCCACGCATGTGCCCGTTGCTCGGATTATAGATACTTTGACGATCATGAAGAAACCCTCGTCGACACCACCAGCGCGAGCTGCTATGAGCTTCGGTCTCCCTGCAACGATGAAATCAAATTCTATGAATCCGACTGTTGTGTGCGAAGGCTGGGTCCTCAAGAAGCGCAGAAAAAAAATGCAAGGTATGCACTTCTTGGCGAGCAGAAAAGTTTCGTTACAGCGATCTCGTTCAGGTTTTGCTCGCCGTTACTTCGTGCTATATCACACGGGATTATTACAGTACTCGTTCGAGCCTGGCCAGGCGGTGCGAGACCAGATATCACTGCAGCATGCCGCTATATCCACTACCCCTGGGCGAAAAGATATACACGTTGACTCGGGCACGGCAACATTTCACATAAAATGCCTCAGCACCGACGACTTTAACACGTGGATGGGAGCATTCAGGTCGACTAACAGATACCCATAATCACATCACTGGTCTCACTAAACTATTTCGCAGGACCTTTATCACCTTGGGACATGAAGCTAAAAGATCCACCAGCGTGCGACGAACCGCTCGGCAGGCAAGCATAAGCTTGAACAAGTCTGAAACCATTCTAGAGCGCATGACAACAGTGTGTTAATTGGTCTCTTTCACCTAAACCATGACCTAGCTTCTTCAATAGGCAATCGAACAAGTGGAGGAATCTATTTTAGCATTATTACAGGAGCTACCCGCACAGAAGCACCCGAGTTCAGGCAAGAAGGCCGAGAAAGACAGACATAAGGATCATACAAAAGATGCCGTCTTCAATTTGTTCAAAAAGCGTATGTTTAACTTTTCCTTTCTCGATATCATTAATAGGGAGGGTCCGTTTTAGAGCCCCACCATTCGGCCAGTGAATTCGGGTTTGAAACACCATCAAACGTATCCCCGGCAGTCCAGCAAGTCCTGACTGCCCTCGAACAACTTAAGAACCAACACGCCATAGTTCTAAAGTCAATGCAGTTACGGATCGCCAACGATTCGCCAAGTGGATACCGTTCCCCTCTTGGCCGAACTACTGAAGAAAACGAGGATGCAGTACGCCAAGAACATGTTCCAGAAAACCTCAGCTCCTGCCGGCAATCTACCTCAACCACTGTTAGTGATGGAACCTATGAGTGGTTCGATGCCGTCGACGATGTCGGTGATGGTCCAGAGGAATTTGTAATGGATACCCAGATATCCTTGGAAGCTATAGAACGATCCAGTCGTATACCCACAAATGACAGCCAAAGCAGCCTGGGACATTCCGGACATTCGAGCAACGACACCGACATTGAAGAGGAAAATCAGCTAGAAAAGGCACCCGAAGAGCCAAGTAAAGAGTATGTTCAGACAGTTATCCGACGTGCACTCTTGCCTTGCCCGGCGACCGGGGACGAAGGTAGTCTCTTTGCCATTCTCAAGAAAAATGTGGGAAAGGTGAACCCTACTCAACTCACTTATTCTACAAATTAACTATGTTCCAGGATCTATCCACTATCACGTTTCCTGTGACCTTCAACGAGCCATTAACGCTTCTCCAACGGGCGGCTGAAGAAGTGGAATATTTTGACCTTCTGGACGAGGCTGCTCGCGCCAACAATCCAGTTGATCGGCTTTCATACGTGGCTGCTTTTGCGGTCTCGGCATACGCACATACCCGCCATCGGTCTGGAAGGAAGGGGTTGTGAGTGGATATCATCGACGAGGCTGAATCTAACTGCGGCTCCTGGAAAATAGCAATCCTATGCTGGCAGAAACTTTCGAGGACATCCGGATGAAGTTCATAGCAGAGAAAGTTCGCCACAATCCAGTGGAAATAGCTTATCATGCCGAGGGAAATGGCTGGGAGCTGACAGCTACATCTTCCGGAAAAACCAAATTTTGGGGTGGGTGCACTCTCCCCGTTTTATCTCACGGGGGATAATGATATTGCCCCAACTCTCCTACGATATACCGTAGGAAAAAGTCTTGAGATAATCCCACAAGGTGTAACGCGTTTGCGTATTGGAGGCGACCATTTTGCCTGGTATGCTAATGTGCCAGTACTTGGGACTCTGTTAATCTTGTAACAAGGACAAAACCGTCGTCCTTTATGCGTAACCTCATGGTTGGGACGAAATACCTTGAGCACTGCGGCAACCTGATCGTAGAAAACACCACTAAAAAGTATCGTTGTGTGCTCGAGTTCAAACAAAACGGCTACTGGGGCCCGACGAACGTGGTATCCGGTCCCTTATACTCGCCAAACGGTCAAATCGTCAGGTACATAGAAGGAAAATGGGATGACCAAGTGTCTCAGACCCTGGACTCCTCTCACTTCCATCTTCTGTGGCGGATAAACCCCTTTCCAAAGGATGCTCATAATCATTTTGGGTTCACAGCATTTGGGATCACACTCAACGAAATCACTCCCGATCTAGTTGGCAAAATCCCGCCAACAGACTCAAGATATAGGCCAGATGTCCGTGCACTAGAAAACGGAGATTTAGACACTGCTGAGCAAGCAAAACTCAAAATAGAGGAAACGCAGCGCGAGAGACGTAGAAATGGACAAGAGAGGAAACCCCGATGGTTTAAATCAATCGGAAACGAATGGGTTTATGTGGGTGACTACTGGGACGCCAGAGCCCGTGGATGGAAGGATGAGGATATTCAGCCGCTCTGGTGATCAAAGTATACTAACCACCGTATTTATTTCGTGTACCAATTAGCTAGTTGTGCCAGGTCTGTTGCACCTAAGTCACCCTCCCACGTCCGTGTTCATTTGTCTTTCGTTAGGACATCTCGCGTGACCCCACCCAACCACCCAATCCGACCATGTTTTACTGACAGGACAACCATTTGGAGAATTGGGTCCTCGTGTGCACGGGAGTTTTCTTCAGTTTCGCCTTGGGGATACTCCTCCTGCCAGCAGAGATCTTCGTGGAACTCACGATTGCTCGCCCACGTGGTCTACCGGAAGCTTTCTTCAGTTCGGCCTTGTGGATGTTCCTCCCGTCGACAGGGATTGTCGTGGGTTCACGAATGCTCGCCCATGTGGTACACCATCTTTGGCATTCCGTTATTTCTCCGTGCTTAGTAGGATCAATCAATGTGCAAGAGATTCCTCTCGGATGAACAGGGGTGAAAATGACTCCGAGACCGTCCTCATGCCTCACACAAGCCACGGCCTGCTTAAATACAAGATACGTAGCACCTCAAGCTTCTTAAGCTGTAATGCTTTCTATATGCTCCATTCTCCTGTTTGGTTTCGTGTCCACAGCGATAGCTCAACAGCCACTACATGCTCAGTGCGGAGGTAGCGGATGGTAAGTCCGACGAGCGGGTGGTCCAATATTCGATATCAATTAATGTTCAACCTGAAGGGTTGGAGGGACAACCTGCGTCGGTGGCGCAGTTTGTACCAAAATGAATGATTGTACGCCCGATGATCTAGGAGTCTGTCTTATTCAGTACTGAGGACAAGTGATGACCTCGAAGCATATTTCCAATGTCTCCCGAGCACGATGCGGCGCACCGCTACCAGTCCGCCCGCTTCTTCATCGACTCCGACGAGGCTGCTAGCTCCCACAAGTACCCCCGATACATCACCGAGTGGCGTTTTACTAGGTACCAGCTAGTCACAGCAGACCTATTCCGCTGATGCGATGTCTGTCCATAGCCAACATGTCACCTGAATGGAACACAGCATATACCAAGGTATGATGACAAGCTTAGTTCGTGTCGCCCACCAATATATGTGCCCCAGGCTCGCGCCGCCCTTTCCAAACTAACTTTGCAAGAAAAAGTGAACCTTGCCACTGGTGAGGCTGCCCAACTGTCGTCTTCTTCAGTGAACACATGATTTTATGCCTTACACAGGTATTGGCTGGGAGAATGGTATAAGTATATACAGGTACATCTCGCAACCAGCGTTGACCATTCCATCCAGGCAACTGCGTAGGAAACACGCCGGCTATTTCATCTATTTCGTATCCTGGTCTCTGCTTAAACGGTAGAGTGGTTACACTTCCGTGAGGTGACATCTGACTTATAGGGCCATCCCAGACAGTCCTCTTGGGATCCGCAAAACAGACTTGGTCTCGGCGTTCCCCGCGTGAGATCCCTCCTCTAGATAATACTCTACCGATGCGAATGTTGCACAGCGCCATCAACGCTGCAGCAACATTTAACAGGACCCTGATCAGGCAGAGAGGTATTGCAATGGGTGAAGAATTCAGAGGCAAGGGTGTGAATGTAGCCCTTGGTCCCATGATGTTTGTCGCTCCTTTGTCGTCGAATGCTCATAGACTCACTCTGGTATAGGAATCTCGCTCGCGCGCCGGCAGCAGGAAGGAATTGGGAAGGGCAAGTTCAAGCTATTTTTGATGTTAGCTTGCGATGTTTGCAATCCTCATGCTCCACCCCAGATTCGGCGGTGATCCTTACTTGAGTGGAGAAGGTGCCTACGAAACCATCACAGGGATCCAATCGAAGGGAGTACAAGGTAGAGTTTATATGAATGGAAGCTCGGTCTATGAGCTCATCCTAGCCCCAGCATGTGCCAAACATTACATTAATAACGAGCAGGAACATTTCCGGGACTCTGGTTCCTCGAATGTGGACGATCGGTGATAATAGCTTTTATGATAGCATACGAGACTGCTAACCTTTCTTTTAGGACGGTGAGCCTGGTGGCCCATAGCTCAATGTGGAGGACGAGGCTGATGATACCCTCAAGGAGCACGAAGTGTATGCGTATCCTGTGAGGTAGCTCGATTTATTCACAGCCCTCCAATTCTGATGATTATTTGTAGTTCCTTCGAAGTGTGCAGGCAAATGTGGCATCCGTGATGTGCAGCTATAGTAAGGATATAGCCAAGTGGTCCCCTGTTTTGCGTCATTAATATATACCCAGATCGAAGTGGGTTGAGTCTTATCTAATACCATGAACTCCCTACCAATGGTGGCTGCACTAGTCAATGGAACTTACGCTTGCGAAAATGACAAGGCGCTCAACGGCCTCCTAAAGGGGGAGTTTGGTTTCCCGGGTTGTGAGTGCTGAACTTACGGATACATAGGCAACACGATGTTCTGACGGCATCCGTTCTTAGACATTATGTCTGGTATGTATCAAGACTGGAGTCATGTGTAGCTGACCTATATCGGAATATTGGTAGACTGGTGGGCAACGGTATTGATTATTTTATCTTCGTGTGCATCCGGTTCTGAAATGTCGTTGTATCTAGCACTCAACAAGCCCCGCTGTGAATGGAGGCCTTGATGTGAGTGTATGCATCGAGTAAATGTGGCATAGCTCTGAGCAGGTGTGGTAGATGACAATGCCAGGTGACGTGATGAAATACAGGCAAGACTCCACGCTCTCAACGATTTGGAATCACAGGAGATATTTCAGCAGGTTCAGGTAAACAAGAAAGTAATTTTTTAGTCCACGACTGACAACCATCTTCAACAAAGGAACAAGCTTCTTTGGTCAAGCGCTTGTCAACGCAGTGCAATCGGGGCAAGTGCCACAGTCACGTATTGATGTGAGTTAACCGCGCCCCAATTGGTACTCATTTACTCAAGCTTGTATAGGATATCGCTACCCGTATCCTCGCTGCATGGTATCTCCTTGGCCAAGACTCTGGTTTTCCCACCACGAACTTCAACGTATGGAACATCAATAACTCTGCCAATAAACATGTCAATGTCCAGGGCAACCATAAAGGGTATGTCTCGTCATGCATGGACATGGCCAAACTACGACTAAAAACACTGGATCTATAGCCTCATTCGAACGATCGCGGCCGCGTCAACAGTCCTTTTGAAGAACGTTAATAAGGCATTACCACTTGTAGCCCCCAGAACTATTGCCGTCATCGGGAATGGCGCAGGGCCTGGCTCTAGGGGACCAAACGGGTAGGTAAAATATAGTAAGCGCCCGTACCCCTTTTTAATACAAGTGAACATAGCTATGGCGACCGTGCTGGGGACGATGGTGTTCTTGCAATGGGTGAGCTCCTTCAGGTAATATGGTAATGATTTCAATATCCCGAACGCTTCACCAGGTTGGGGGAGTGGGACAGCAGAATTCCCGTATCTTATTGATGTATTGTGTTTCTTAATACGATGTCTTGTCTTCAATTACTGATCACACGATATAGCCACTTCAAGCCATAAGAGCTCGTGCTCAAGCCGATGGGGCGACTGTAACGTCTAGTCTCAGCGACACTGACCTGAACGCAGCGGCGAATGCTGCAGCTGGAAAGGACATTGCACTTGTGTTCGTCACCGGTAAGGCTCGTCTAATTTGGTTTTCGGAAGGATCTCAGGCTCTTTCCGCTCATAGCTGACTCGGGGGAAGGTTACTTAACGGTGGAAGGTTTGTAATTGGTCCCGAGTTTGAGTCATTAATATTAACAACCTTTGCTTAGGAAACGCCGGAGACCGCAACGATCTGAAAGCGTGGCACAACGGTGTAAGTATCTGGTGTGGAGTTGTACCATATCATCTCAGACAAGCCATGTAGGATACGCTCGTGGCCAGGGTGGCTGGTGCAAATTCTCGCACTGTTGTCGTGGTCAATAGCGTTGGGGCAATCGAGATAGAAGCATGGGTCAATCATCCCAATGGTTCTTCCCCTTTTCCCCGAGCCTACCTCCTGATTTCTGACCTGCTCCGAAAGTGACGGCTATCGTTTGGAGTGGGCTACCTGGCCAGGAAGCCGGTTAGTATATTGATTCCGGAAATGCAGTGCTCGCTCTAACAGGCCTTGGGCGTCAGGGAACGGTCTCGTTGACGTTCTTTATGGTGTTTATAATCCCAGGTGGGAAGAAAAGATATGCATTTGCATTAGCATGTAATATTCATCTCCGATAAGCGGCCGCCTACCTTACACCATTGGCAAGAGCATCAATGACTATGGTGCCAAAGTCATCTACAATGCCAATGGAGCAACCACGCAGATTTCTTACAGTGAAGGCATATTTGTTGACTACAAGCACTTCGATCGAAACAATATTGAACCCAGGTTTCCATTCGGATTTGGTTTGTCTTATACGACCTTCCAATACTCGGGATTGACTGTTGGTGGAACTGTCGGAAGCGGGACAGCACCCACTGGACCCGGTTCCTCACTTGACCCCTGGTATGGCAGACTTTTGGTAAATATTTCGTACTGACAGGCATATAGGCTGCACGAGAAGGTTGTCACAGTTTCATTTACCATCAGAAATAGTGGCACTGTGGCCGGGCATGAAGTACTATAGCGACTTTCTTTGGCTGCACTACATAATCTGACCGCCGCACAGATACCCCAATTATACACCGCCCCCCCGTCATCTGCCAGTTCTGCCCCCAAGAATCTCAGAGGCTTTGATAGTGTTTTTCTGACACCTGGGCAGAGCAAGACCGTGACCATGCAACTGTCTCGTTTGGATCTTGCGACTTGGAGTCCAACAGCCCAGCGTTGGCAAATTCCGGGTGGTACAACTGGCATTTTGGTTGGTGCGAGCAGCCGGGATATCCGTCTCACGGGTTCTGTAACGGCGTAGCCACAGCGAGTTTTGATGTTTGTAATATGTATTCGCAGAGTATCTCTGACAATTGGTGCAAGCCTCGTTTGACTGCCCAATAAGACCCTTGTATGAGGATTGACTTCACTGACAATGGTTACTTCGCACTTTCAACTGTTTCACTTCTCACAGCGCCTACTCTGGGTTCCCCACCCCCAAATATTTTGGGCAGCGGTGATGGCAAAAGAATTATCAAGCCAGAGCCGGAGCCAGCAGGAAATGGTTTTCTGTGTCGACGGGTTTGCCCCGACTTCAACAAGTTTGATGGCCCTTGTGGTTCCGGCAAGGTAAAACAAAATCAGGGATGGCACAATGACCAGTCATTGGCGTGCGGGCGCAACCCAGCATCGATACATCCATTTGCCGGTGCGTGTGCGATTGACGGCGATGGTGATCACCATACTGGGACGAAGTCGCCAAGGATCACGGCCAAGGTATTATTCACAGTCTAGTTGCACCCCATATATACATATCAGCGAACCTCGGCGGCCAAAATATGAGTCCCTTACTCGCGCGACGTTGATTCAATCCGAAATGTTGACGAGTTCCTTTGGTTTTTCGATTCCACGAATGCATGAAAGTTGTGTAACAGTCTAATCGCCACCGCGATTATGCAGATGACAAACAAGGCTAACGTGGCGGTGGCCGTCAGCCACCGAATTTCGGAGAGGCGGAGCCATCGCTCCTCTCGTCCCTGACCCGTTAGCAGGAGGGTACGAACGCAGAAACAGCATGTCACCAGATATATGCCAAAAAACAGGGTCTCACAGAGATTACCTGTGAGTTGGGCTGCTGCAATTGGAAATGGGTCTTTGACGGACATGTCGGTGACGATGATTCCCTCAGGAGGGATAGGGCGTCGGTTTCGCCTGAGGGAGAGAAATCTGGGAAGCAATGTATGTGATAGGAACTCTAAATTGTTTATAAACGCGCCAACAAATTCATGGGATAGGATCACACGCATGAACGATGAATGCTGACGAGGTGATTGAGGGACTTTGGTATGGTATGGTACAACGTGATAAGTATGATACTTTTCATGGTATCATCATGGTAAGAATCTGTGCGCCATGGTCATGGCGAGTTGGTGCTGAATATTTCTATCTGCGTGGGATTACTCGGCTCGTTTTGTGATTGGCTGGAACCCCCGTGTGCCAATTTTAGTCGTGTCATAGCATATACTCTCCCTTTGTACTCCGGCCAATGCTACGAGGTGCTAGGTTGCGCAGCAGCTCAGTGCTGCTCAGGCGATCCTTTGCCACTCATGTGACTCCTGCGGAGAGAGCCTGTTCTTCAATTATGCCTCCCTATTCTGCATTGCTCGAGAAGCTGGACCGCGTTCGAAAGGTACTCAATAGACCTCTCACTCTTGCAGAGAAGATTCTCTATAGTCATATCATTGACCCCGAAACCAATCTTTCTGGCGGAGGAAGAATACGCGGGGAAACTTATTTGCAGTTGCGTCCCCAGCGTGTGGCCATGCAGGATGCGTCCGCTCAGTAAGCGTATTCCAGTCTGACATGGGTATGGTTCTAAGATCGTTGCAGGATGGCATTGTGAGAATCATTCTCTAAATCAAACATCCTATCTCGTGTAACGACTTCCCAGGCTCCAATTTATGAGTGCAGGCCTGCCTCAGTCTGCTGTGCCCTGTAGCATTCATTGTGACCATTTGATCCAGGCACACGAAGGTGCCGCTAAGGACCTGGAGGTGAGAGACAGGCAGCATTGTGGGATTGAATACTCAAAAACCATCTAAAACGTTTCAGCAATCGCTTGTTACCAACCAAGAAGTTTTCGATTTCCTCCAAAGTGCTGCTCGAAAGTTCGGCATTGAGTTTTGGCGACCTGGCTCTGGTATCATCCACCAGATTGTACTTGAGAACTATGCTGCACCTGGTATCCTGATGTGAGTGGTATCCTCTGAGTTTATCTCGTATTTTAATCCAGCGTTGCAGGCTTGGCACGGGTAATCGTCTTGATACCTCCGTGAATAATAATGAGTGGCTCAATACGGAGTGAATAGATTCCCACACTCCAAATGCTGGAGGGCTTGGTTTGCTCGCTATTGGCGTGGGAGGAGCGGACGCTGTTGATGCTATGACCGGTACACCATGGGAATTGAAGGCGCCTCAGATTGTTGGTGAGTTAGCTATGCCCAAGTTCCCAATTGTTCCAATAACTTCTATCACTAGGTATTCGTCTCAGCTGGTGAACTGAATAAGTGGGCCACCACAAAAGATCTCATTTTACACCTTGCCGGAAAGCTGACGGTCCGAGGGGGGACCTGGTCGTATTCTGGAGTATTTCGGTCCTGGAGTTTTAAACCAGTCATGTACAGGGTAAGTGCTGGAATGCCCGTATACCCGAAAATCATTGTTCAATACCGCCACAGGGCTGGCGACTATTGCTAATATGGGTGCTGAAGTCGGTGCAACCACTTCAACATTTCCGTATACGCCCAATATGCAGTCGTACCTCAGTGCTACGCGTCGTGGTCCTGTTGCTCGTGCAGCTGACGAAGCAGCTGCAGCAGGGTACCTCAGTGCGGACGAGGGTGCTGACTATGATGAGATTATTGAAATCGTGCGTAATGCGCCCGCAGAAAGAGCCTTAAGTTTGTTAATACCTCGTCCGCTGCTAGAACCTGTCTGAGCTTGAACCTACCATCAGCGGTCCTTTCACCCCAGATCTTGCCACTCCTCTCTCAAAGTTTGGAGACTTTGTGAAGTCTCAGGGGTGGAAGGATGAGGTAACTGCCAGTCTTATTGGTTCCTGCACCAATAGCTCGTATGAAGATATGGTGCGCGGTTTATTTATTTAGTCAGCCTTGGATTCTGAGCTTCGATCTACTAGACTCGTGTTGCGGATCTCGCGCGTCAGGCCAGAGCTGTTGGTTTAAAATCAAGGGTGAGGGTGATCATCGGGCAGACGTCTCTCGGAATCTGATTTCGCAGGTTCCTTTCTTGTGTACCCCTGGTTCCGAACAAATTCGAGCAACAATTGAGCGGGATAATATCACTTCAGCATTGGAGGGTGTTGGGGCGGTCGTTTTAGCCAATGCATGTGGTCCTTGCATTGGTCAGGTATGTGTTCTCGAGTTCGTGTTCGACATGTTTTTTACTCTGCTTCTCTAGTGGAAACGTGAGGATAAGAAAGGGGAGGAGAACGGCGAGACATTTTATTTGTGACGATGGGGTCCTGCAATTTACTCCTTCTTCTAGCTATTCTGACAAGCTTCAATCGCAACTTTAAGTCACGGAACGATGGAAACGGTCAAACCATGAACTTCCTTGCTTCTCCTACTATTGTCACTGCCATGGCATTTTCTGGGAAACTCTCCTTCAATCCCATGACCGACTCCATCCCCCTGCCTAATGGTGGATCCTTCAGATTCTCACCCCCTATTGGTCAAGACCTCCCATCCGCTGGTTTCGCGCCTGGTGAAGGAAACTACTATCCGTCCTCTACCCCTCAGCCTCAGCCTCAAGTTGAAGTTGTTATTCGGAAAGGCTCCCAAAGATTGGAAGTCCTTGAGCCTTTCCATAGTCACTTTGGGGAGGGTTCTGGCAATCCCCGTGGATTAGAACTCCCACCCCTTAAGGTTCTTCTCCGTGTCAGGGGAAAATGTACAACTGATCATATATCAGCTGCTGTGCGTCGAGTCCTCGTTTTTGATTGCACTTGCTTCGGTGGCGCTGAGTGATGTTTGTAGGGACCTTGGCTCAAGTACAAGGGTCACCTCACCAATATCTCTGAGAATCTTTGTAAGAGCAACCCTTTCTATGAGTTACTCCTATCTCACAGCATTCACCAGTAATTACGGTACGTTAATGGACCAGCAACTGCCAGCCATGCGAAATTGAGCGACTACGTTCAAGGCCATCAATGACGAGGGTGGGGAGATGAATGTTGCTTTTGATAGGGATACCAGCGCCTCTGGTACTATTCCTGAAATTGCTAAACGATTCAAGGCACGTCAGCAGCCTTGGGCTTTGGTTGTGGATGAGAACTATGGTGAGGGTAGTGCTCGTGAGCATGCCGCCCTTCAGCCGCGGTTCTACGGTAGGTCATAGAAGAATTTAGGGTTTGCGTTGACTGCTGACCATCTTGTAGGCTGTGCTCTGATTTTGGCCAGGTCTTTCGCTCGTATTCATGAAACCAATCTTAAAGTAAGTGTGCATAGTCCTCGTTTCTCAAGAAATATATTGATTTGACATCAATAGAAACAAGGGGTCTTGCCTTTGTGGCTCGCAGATAAATCGGACTACTCTCGTATCAGTGCTGGTGATACCATTGAGACCGAAGGTCTTGCTGAGCTTCTCCAGGGCAATCCAGATGCCTCGATCACAGTCAAAGTCACGCGACCCAATGGCGAAGTCTTTCGTGTTGCTACGAGACACACAATGTCTGCTGACCAACTCAAGTGGCTCCATGCTGGTTCAGCTCTCAACTACATTCGTTCGCAATTGAATTAGAAGAGCTGCTGTAGATGATCTATAACTAGATTACTTGTCAAATATACGGGAATATATGAGCTATGACCATTACACGGATCACAATCTAGAATTCATTCGGGGTTTTGGTATTCAGAGATTGCAGTTGGCCTGTCCGGCAGAAGGATGGGGCCGATCGACCACAGGCTGCCTCAGCCAGTCGAGAGTGTTTGAAGCAACCTCAATAACAGCCTCTGGGAGACCGGCCAGCTGTGCCACCTTAAGACCGTGGCTATCCCAGTTTACGCCTGGTCGCATTCGGTAGGAGTAGGCAAAGTAGCCATCCTAGGACAGGATCGATATCCGTTGATTTATGATATTTATATGATCACTTACATGGGCATCATCGACATCAGTACAGAAGAAACGGATACTCTTATATGTGCCCGTTCCGGTGGCTTCGGTTGTGTGACCCAGCATGTTAGCGAGTTCGTGGAAGTGAGTAGCAAAGAGTGTACGACATTGATTAACAGTGGTTAGGTGGTGCACTGTTGCGAAAGCAATGGCCAGACCGTCTCTGACAGTTGTTCCTCGACCGACTTCGTCCATGATAACCTGGAGGTCATTGTGAGCTTTGCAGATGAAAGGATGGGGATTCCACATACAAGGCTTCTTTGAGTGGCGCGTCGTAGTATATCTGCAGTCTCCAGCATCTCCACCATGAATGTGCTCCGGTCTCTGAACAGATCATCTTTTGCCCCAATTCGCGAGAACAGCTTATCTACAATGCCTATTGTTGCAGCTTCCGCTGGAACAAAAGAGCCAATTTGAGCCAGGATTGAAATCAGAGCAGTCTGTCGTAAGAAAGTAGATTTCCCAGCCATATTTGGCCCGGTTATGATGTGGACTCGAGCATCTGAATCGAGCTTAACAGAGTTGGGTGTGAAGACACGTCCCGATGTCAAGAGACCCATTTCGACCGATGGATGCCGCCCATTGATGACGTGATAAACATCGCTATACGTATCGTTAGCTTATATTTTTTTAGGGGCAGGCGACGCTCGAACTGACTTGTCGGTGATCGTCGGCCTGACGAACTTGAGCTCATCTGCGACCTTTGCGAAGGAGAGTGCGACATCAAGCTCGTCGATAATCTCCGAATTATTTTTTAGTGGATGTGCGAATTCATTGGCCTATGAGGGACAAGTGTCATCCACGGCACCCGAGAAAATAGAAATAGAAACTCGCCATGTCGCGGAGTATTTCGAAAGCTTCTTTTTCAGCCTGGGTCAACTGTAAAATGGCCTCTGTTATGTAATTTCCAAGGAGGGACCAATCCTAGTTGGTAGGTTAATTGAGACGGTCCAAGTTGAAACAAGAAACGCACTTTGTAGAAGTAACACTTAGTACTAGCACTCTCGTAGATCGAGATGAAGGTAGGGTGGTTGTTAAGCTTATTTTGGTCCCGCTTGCGAGAGAGGTGAACGTGCATTCCTTGTCCTGGCGAGGCTCTGAGAGTAAGGGAACCAGCACCTGATGATAGCCAAAATCAGTTTGAGAACTTTTGGCGCGGGTCTATTACCATACCGTATCGGGCTCGGAGTTCTCTTTCCATATTGTCTTTTTCTGTTAGTAATCGCAGGAACTGATCATGTAAAGACTGTAGTTTCTTCGAAAACCTGCCCAACCTCTTAAATCGCGCAACAAAGATATACATGGTCGGGTCCACTCACTCCGGGTGAATGTGCCACCTGCTATTCGGGAATTTCCAGTTCAGCAATTGCGTAGTTTCAGGTGAAATTTCGGACTCTTTGTCGGTGGTGACATCGGACGGGAGCTCGCCACTCGTCACAAGCCCCTCTCCTTCGTCGGTTCCCAACGCACTGTCGATCTTTTCGGATAGCCCAGCGGGTATGTGCATACGAGACACGAGTGCGTCTATGCTGGACCATTCTTGGAGATTAAAATCCGACCGTTCCTTTGCTTCCAGGCTCTTTTCAGCGACAAGTTTTTCTAGGATACTCGACCATGTATGTATGGTCCTGCTAATCGCTAGCAGGTCGTTCGCGTCACCTCGGCAGACGAGCAATTTTTGGGTCAAGCGACTTATATCGTCCACGTTGGTTAATAGTTGGACCAAGTCCGCTGCGAGGTGTGGTCTTTGTTTAAAGAACCAGACCAAGGATTGACGCACAGTGATCTCAGAGAGAGAGGTGCTTGGAGAACCTGTCGACAAATGAGTTTGTGAGGAGGTGCCAGGCAACAAGGATACACACATAACCAGCGAGAGAGGAGCCGTGTGCCACCATTTGTGACGGTCCGTTTAATCACGCTAAATAGGCTTCCTCGTGTCCCACCTTCATAGTTGGTTTCACGGATCTCAAGGGCTTTGATTGTATGCGCGTCTATTTGCATGCGCCCGGTATTGTCTCGAATCGGGTCCATCAAAGGGGGCATATTCTCCAGGAGGTTGACGGTGAGATATGAGGTCAGCATATCGACCGCTGTCTGCTCTCTTGGTGTAAGCGCTATCTGGTTAGATTTTCGGCTGGGCTTGGCTCGTTTGTTGACTTGTGGCGCGGCGTTGTCAACCTCTTCGGTAGGATTCTGAGCATCGTCAACAGAATGTTTTCCACTAAAGCTGAGGAAGCAGTTTTCTTCTCTCAGTGCATCTAGGAGCGGGTGATCCTTCACGTTTTGTAATATATCATTGAGAACGACTTCGCGAGGGTTGATGCGGACCAATTCGTCCCGTATGCTCTCCAAAGACGAATGCTTGGAGTAGAACTCGCCCGTAGAGACGTCAATCCAAGCAAGACCAACGTCCGTCTCTTTCTTGAGTTGTGTTTGTGGCTGAGGCGTTGGGATGCTAATAGCGAGGAGGAAGTTATTCTCGCATGCATTGAGAAACGGTTCATCGATGAGAGTTCCTGGCGTTATTATCCGGGTAACGCGTCTCTCAATTTCTTTGGCGCCAAATGCCTCCTTGGGAAATTCCTCGCACATAGCGACAAAGCGTTTGTGCTGTTGCACTAACACTCTTAGGTGCTTGTCGAGGTGGATCAGGGGAAAGCCACACATAGCCACCCTTTGTCCACCCCACTTACGGCTGGTCAACTTGATGTTAAGCAGGTGGGCAATCTCCTCTGCCTGGTCGAAGTAAGACTAAAAAGGAAGTTAGCACCTGTTCGGGAGGAGGAATAAATCTCAACACCTCATAAAACTGTCCTACTCTCGTCAGGAGCAAGCAATGAGGGAATTTCTGCAGGTTCTCCTGAATCTCCTGTGCAAGGATCGTCCGGGGAGTTGCCGATAGTTCTGTGAATTTTGAACACCGAATATAAGCCCAATATGTAGGGATATTAGCTCTACCTTCATCGCCTTCGCAGGACTCTGGCTGAGGAAGGCCCTGAACTGACTTCTTTTTCGGTCGGCCACGTTTATCGGGATATCCTGATTCAATTGCGTTTGTTGTGGAAGCCTTTTTACGAGTTCGCTGTGGCTTCGCGAGTTCTGAGGCGGAATCCTTAAGGTTTGAAGAGGGGGGTACATGCCCCGACGTATCTCGTTCTCTGGTAAAAATGGTTCCGGCATCAACAGCAGCAACCGCAGGTAGTGTGTCGTGGGCTGAGAACAATATATCAATTTTGGCATGTTGCATGATATACAGGGGCGTACAGCTACTAGAGTCTTTAATTAGAGTATTGACCCGCCAGTCGCCTAATGACTTTGCAGGGGTCCCGTCAGGTAATGTGTAACTCGATGGAAGATCTTGCAGTTTCCTTCTGGATTGTTTCCCTCTAGCTTTGGGTTCTGCAGGAGTGTCTGACGCGAGCTCCGGGTGTGCTTGACGCGCAGAACATGAGGTATGAAACCTGGGAAGATATTTCGCGTAGTTTGCTCGTCTAAGAGTGGACCTGGACCGAGAAAAGAGCATGCGAACTTCTGAACCCCTCTTGCGGTCGGGGGTGGTGACAGCCAGGGGCTGGGACGAGTGGATTAGACGCCAGAAGAAATTTCGAGGTCACGCCACCGAGAAGGGGCGTGGCGGAGTTTCAAGCCGTGAACAATATGCATCAACATTTGAACTATTGATTCCTCCTACAAGCAACCCCTCTCCTCATTCTTGCTCCTACTCCAACAACATCATGTCTTTCGCTGGCAGACGCAGAGGAAACAAGGCCAAGAAGGGTGTCCAGTTCACCGTCATGGTGGTTGGTATGTCTTGCATCCTTGACGGACGACGCGTGTACTCTTGCGTCGTCGTCATTTTGGTGACTCTGACTTTTTTTAGGTACTTCTGGTACAGGCCGTACCACCTTCGTCAATACTCTCTGCGAGTCTGAAGTCCTCGAGCACAAAATTTGTGATGACCCTGCGTCTGCTCATCTGGAGGAGGGCATCAAAATTAAACCTGTAACTGTCGGTATGTTTCCCATTCGCCTCAATTTTTTTCGCGTCGACTTATGTCCTCGTTTGTCAGACTTGGAGGAGGATGGTGTTCGCATTGCTCTTACCATTGTCGACACGCCTGGATTCGGTGACAACATTAACAACGAATTCGCGTATGTGTTCCCTATAACAACCATCCCCGTAAAGCTGAGTTGTGTCCTAGGTTCCAAGAGATTGTTGGATATCTCGAGCGACAATATGACGACATTTTGGCTGAAGAATCGCGTATCAAGCGTAATCCTCGTTTCAGAGACAACCGAGTCCACGCTCTACTTTATTTCATCCCCCCTACTGGTCATGCGTACGTGTCCAAAGTTCATCACCCATAACCGTGACTCAATTCCTCCTTTAGGTTGCGAGAAATGGATATTGAGCTTATGCGCCGCCTCTCGCCTCGTGTCAATGTTATTCCGGTCATTGGCAAGGCTGACAGCTTGACGCCCAGCGAGCTGAAGGGCTTCAAGAAGAGGGTGGGTAATTCGCTTCTTTACAGCGTGTGCTCGCATCTGACAGACTGACTAGATCATGCAAGATATCGAGCACTACGATATCCCGGTCTATAACTTCCCCTATGATGTGGAGGAAGATGACGAGGAGACTATTCAAGATAACAGCGAGCTTCGTGTACGTGTTTAGTTTAGGGGAACACGAAGCTTGGAGACCTGATCGCATTTATTGACAGGCCATGATGCCCTTTGCTGTTATTGGCTCCGAGGAAGAAGTTGAGGTCAACGGGCAACTTGTCCGCGCCCGCATCTACCCTTGGGGCATCGCCGAGGTTGACAACCCCAAGCACTCCGACTTCAGCCGCCTTAGGAGTGCATTATTGAAGTAAGTTACGGCTCCTGTGCCAACAGTGCAGTGTGCTAAAAAAAAGACCTTGTTATCTAGCTCTCACCTTGCTGACTTGAAATCATTGACTCATGATCTTTTGTATGAGACATATCGTACCGAAAAACTTTCTAGGACTGTTCATGCCGAACAGTGGGTAATCTTTCGCTTGTGCGATGTCTCTAACTGAACCCATTTATCTCAGTGATAGCTCTCTGCTTCCTGAGGAGCTTGCTACCCAGGGTGTCCGCCTGAAGGAGGAACAACTCCGCAGGGAAGAAGAAAAGGTAATGTGATTTAATTGCCTAGATCCATGGGTCGGCGTATTGAGGCGTTCAATTAGCTTCGCGAGGCCGAGCTCAGGATGCAACGCCAGATCAACGAAAAGAAGCAGGAACTGTTGGCCAAAGAAGAATCTCTTCGGTAAGCTTTATTGTGAAATGCATAGGCACTCGTACTTATGCATATGAAGAAACTTGGAGAGTCGCTTGGCGGCCCAAGGATCGCAGTCCGAATTCCGAGACTGATGGCCATCCATGCCACGTGTCACGCAAGACACTACATGTTCTGTCGATACCCACTTTGACTTTTCACTCCCTTCTTAACTACCTCGATACATGACCGGATCTGAATTTTTCTTTCACACTCGTTTTTTTTTCCCGTTTCCTAATAGTTGTACGAGAGACTCTGAATTTAATGATATGTCTAAACTCGGAAACATGTCGATATGTTTTAGTTTGCCACCATGGTCCAGAACCCGAGCTTGTGATGGTGTGTTGTGGGGAAAGGTGGAGCTGGTTGTTACCGTCCCTTCCAGTCTTTCCCATCTGCCAAATTCTGCATGTTGTAATTTTTACATCTTTTATTGGCATTTTCTGGACCTTGCTGCGTCTCCTGGGAAGGACGACCACAAGACCTCTTCGTGCCTGCCTCTCCCCTACCTTTCCACGCTCTACCTCAGGGTCTCTTCCCCCTTCCCCCTCGCAATTGTTTCCCCCCTTCCCTTTTCCACCCCAGCTCTCGGCCTCATCCTGCAGACGCCATGCAGCTTGAGTGGGATTCCCGCGCGAACCCTCACCAGCCTCGTGCCGACTGGCTAGAACGGCCCCAACCCCCAGTGTCGTACACAACCTCAGCTCCAGCGACAACCTTACCGCCAGCTTCCTTCCCCCCTTCCGTGTCTGCTTTCGCACAACGCCGCCGCTCGTCTGCCGCTCATATCCGTCCTGCGGGCCCCCCTCCGAACCTCCCTATCCCCAACGTTCCCTCTTCATCTACGACCAACCTGGCTTCATCTTCGAGCGTCGATCTCCAGGATAGCAATGCAGGATCACAACTACTGAGCGGGCGAGGGGCGCGTTCGAGTTCTTTTAATCGCCCCGGGGCCTCTGCCAACCTAACAGCCGTTGCCAATTTCTCCCAGATACGCCAAACTTCCTCTGCTCCCGCTTCCCAGAGCCTGCTTCAAGCAGCTATCACCCAGGCGGATGACTTGGCTGATCCACTGCCACCCTCTGTCCTCCCCCCTTCGTCCTCCCGAGTGTCTGAGAGATCGCACGACGGTGGCCACAGTCGGCACCTCTCACCACCCACTACCGAGCATCGGCCCTCGTCCCGGCGGGCTCTCACCAGGGCTCTCGAACTCGCTCGTGAAGCTGTTCAGCTCGATTCCACCAACGAAGATCCGGAGGCTGCCGTTAATGCATATGCTCAGAGTGTTGCACTGTTGAGCGAGGTCATGGAGCGTGTCAGAAGGGGCGAAGATAGCACTGAAACTCGTCGTGGTCGCAGAAGACGAAGCGTGGCTGCTCAGGAAGAGGAAGTACGACGACTGCAGAATATTGTAGGTCTCTCCTCCGCCCTTTGAAACGGCTTTTCAACCTCCCCATTCATAGCATGATACATATGCGGATCGTATGAACATCCTCAGCATCATATACAGTATACCACCAGTTCCTTACTCGGCAAGTTCTCTTTACCCGTCAACTACGCGGTCGACGTCATCAACACAAACTAACTCACCCACAAACTCTCGCCTGTCGTCATCCGAGAACTCTCCACAGATACTGCAAGTCCCATATACCAACCACCTCCAGGATGAAGCACAGTACAATGCTGATGATTACACCCGTCATGAGTTAGACGACGCCCCGGAACCCATTGGTTCGGCCATAACCCTGGATGAATCAGTTCTCATTACTAGCGCCATATCTGGGCTCCCTCCAACATCCTTACAACACCCATATGCCGCTCCATATACTCCAGTCCCTCAACCACCAGAGTCTGTCCCCGTGCCCGCTGTTCGCGCACCTGCCCCAAAAATAAGGCCCCGAACTCCTTCGCAGCTACCCCAACCTCAACCACCGCCGTCAAATTCTTTACCCCTTATACCAGGCTCTGCGTCCACAGAGCCCCCACTGGACGTCGTTCATTCACAAACACCTCCACGCGCAGAGCTTAACACAAGAACCCAATCTGAATACACGGCACGCAGCATGCCGGGTTCAGGCTTGACCCCACTAGAGGAAGAGGTAGATGATAGCAGGATAGGTGCCCGACCGCACCGAGACGATGACGACATACATGCTATAGCTTTGGATACCCCCAGGAACCTGGTAAAGCGCGATGAGCACCCACTACCACCAACACCATCTCCCACTGATTCAGTCTGGTTCGTCTGGAACGCCCCGCACCAGTCTCCATGTAACGAAGCCACCATCATCACCAAGACTTGGGACTGGAGTCCCTTCCCAGGCCCCGGGGTACTGCTGCATCGCAAATTCCACCACGTTCCGAGCCCCCGGTCCCCCCTCCCCAGCCAGTACCCATCATTAGCTCAACGGCACAAGGTACTATTCATCAACGAAGGGCGAAGAGCTCTGTGACCCCAACCTCTCGCCCCGCTTCACCGACAGACGCTCCCCCGCTGACCAGACCGACCCAGAAGCAGTCACAACCACAGCCCGCTACATCTAACTCCAATGTGCACCCTACCCGCAGTCGCTCATCTTCGCAGCCTGGTCATCGACCCTCAATCATCATGGAGCCAAGACCTCCTCTACCACCTTCAGCTGGCTCAAACCCCCTGGCCAATCGAAAATCCTCCTTTCCTACCAAGCTAGTACCCAACCCTTCAATACTAACCCTCTCGCAACCAGGGGACTCGGCGCCTCCCCAAGCTGGAACGCCTGTTCCATCGTTCCTTACTCTTCCTTCCATGTCCCCAGGTGCAGCGCCATTCACTCCAGCTTCGCCACTACCGCCTACTCCTCCAACTGACTCGTTACGGCAACCGTATCATATGATGAACTTATTGGCAGCTTCAATGGCATCGTCGTCGGGTGGTTACATAACGCGCCGGCTGCATGTTCCCAACGAAGTCTGGTGCATACCTGGTATCAAACTCTCTAACATTGCTGAGAAGATCCGGGTACTCGAGATCCTATTAGGCGCTCTGGAGGACGTGCAACTGACAAGCTCGGAGTACTTCGGCGCGGGTAATGTCAGCAGCGGGATGGCTATGGGAATTGGAAGCATCGGAGGGAAAGAAGCTGGTGCTTGGCTTGCAAAGCTCGATGAGTTCTCAAACATTTGTGATGGTGTTGTCGCCAATTTTGGGAAGAAGCTCGGCGTTGGCGAAGGGTTTGTCCTGAAGAAAACGACTTGGGGGGATAAATTAAGCCGACGTTTCGACAAGTTCACCAACGGGAAGAAGTAAGTTTTCAAACAACTCGGGTGCCAAAAGCGATTAGCTAACGCAATACTTCCCCAATAGTGTCGACTCTCCGATGGTATATATATCCAACTTGAGGAAGCTCTTCCTTCATGTTCAGCTACTTGACGAACACACCAAGGCCGTCCTGTCTCAGCCTATCGCACCAGCCTACGCCGCATTCCCTATTGAGATTCGAGTCTCGGCGGAGCAAAAGCTCAAACGAACCTCGGAATTTTTCGCGAGCGTGGTTGTAACTTTCGTGATACGGGACCTTGCGCTGTTACTTGACAAATACGTCAAGAAATGCGAAAAGGTTCTTGAGGATTAACTTGCTAGTCCTCCCGTGGGGTTCCTGAGGTGGCGATTCGTTTCGCTAGTCCCATTGAACCGACCCGGCCGTTTTGTGTGCTGTATCCTGCGACCACGGGCGAATGGTTGTTGGAATACGGGTTTCAATTGTATTTTACATGTGCACTCATATACTTTACCGTTAGATCATCCTCAGGTTTATCTTCCATCTGCTTCGCCATCTTTAGTTTGTCATTTGTGATCATCTGCCGCTTCTCGGTCTTCCCTCTTTTCCCTTATCGTTTCATTTATTACACTACTCCTACCCCCAAATCTTGTTGATTTTGATCCTTTTGACTTCTTTCTACTTGTAGGGTCACCTTTGAGCGTGTCGGTTGTAGGATAATTGAGGATTGCTTTTTTTTTTCCAAGTATGAAAGAGAACTGGGGTATATTGACAGTAATACGGGTGATTACGACAGTTACTACGAAACGTCAATTATATGGCATGCCAAGTCGAACATCATATTTGTTCAAAATACAATATATACGGATAAATACGAAAGAGTGCGTGAAGAGAGTGTGCTGCTTTATAACGATGGAATTATAAGTAACGTGGGAGAAGATCTACCTCTGAAGGAACTGGCTGAATAGAGTCTGAGAAAGGTGGGCCGAGGATACCAGCGACAACACGGAGACGCTCCACTGAACGGAGGAGACCAATCAGAAGTGTAGATACGGTGACGCGGCATTAGCTTACTATACTCGTGTCGAGCGTGTTCGTCGCCGGGTTCGTCATCAGAATCAACCAACGGGTCGACGGTTGTCACCTTGAGCCACGCATCTGATAGAGGAATGAGGCTCGATCATAAACACGAATGGATAGGAGCCTACGTTGCAAGAATGTTCTCGGAGGGACGGGTCGCCTGGAACGTGCGGTATGGTAGATGTCTGACGACTGCTTCAATGTTGTATATTCTTTCTGATAGGGTGCGTAACGACGGCTTGAGCCCGTGTCTAAGTCCATCGCATACTGATGGTTGGTGGATGGAATTTGGGATTGCTGCTGTGGATACTGATTCTGCATGCTGATTATTCGGTGGCGAGTACCACCTGGGTATTACAGATGAACACTATGCCATTTAGTCCAAAACGTAACGCACGAGTAGAGGCCAGACTAGATGTTTCGCCACTTTCTGGGGGCTTGAGTGTCGTGGCAGGGTTATCACTCGCTTTGACTTTCTGTTTGCGAGCCTTGGGCATATCGTCTATGGTAGAGTTCTTGTCCCTTGGAGCGATAGAGCGAGCGCTCTTAGCTGCGCTGGGAGCATTCTCACGTTTTCGTTTTCCTTTGGATACCACGCTGATGTCTTCCCCACCCAAGACTGGTTGGTCATCACCATCACCTACTGCACTGCCACTGGCACCCGAAGCCGCCTTGTCTTTCGGCTGGAGACCATGCAACAAGTTTCCGCGGTGTTCGACAAGCTTTTCGGCGAGTTTTTTTTCATCCTCGGGATCCACATTCTCCGAAACTATTTCATCCGCAGTGAGGTGAACAAACGAAGGCTTCCCATTCTTTCCCGGATCACCGAACGGATTGACAATGACGTCGTCGCCATCATCATCGTCCTCGCGGCCAGTCGTGGCACGCTCCAAGTAATTGAAACAGATCCACAGAAACGCCCTCGCGCGGCTTGCAGAAGATATATCCGTCCGTAGGAAAAGATCCAGGAAACCAACATTATCAGGAAGAAATGCATGGCCGACAGGCTTTATAGGCCAGTGAATCATCAACTCGACAAGAAGACAAGGATGGTAATTATACGTACACCAGAATGATTAGCTAGAACAAAGATGAGATTGGTGATAGTTGTTGGCGGTAGGTGGCCAGAGGCCTGGAAACTGTCAGAACCAAGCTTTCACTTGTCCATGTGATAGACGACTCACCAGACGTGAGAGAATGTTGGCGGGGACAGTCGGGGGGGCCTTGGCCTCGTCATCAAGCGCAACGGCCTTCAACATGTGCTTGATGCGAGGAGCATCTTGAAGATTCCCGGAGGTCCTCTGCAAGGCAGGCACAGGGTGGTAAGACCTGATGGTGGTCTTCATCTCTGGGAAGACTGGGTTTTGGTTATAATTTGAGTCTATCTCTGGTCGCCGGTTTGGAATGTTCCTACTCACAGCTCATTGTGGTGTTGATTCGCCCCACGTTCACGAGCAACGCAATCATGGAAAAGTCCTCGGCGAACACATCTGACTCGGAGAGTTTATCCCGGAAAGACTTGGTCGCTTTGGCTGAATTAAGCAGGGACTTAATGTAGAGGTTGCGAAAGGTCAATTTGGAGCCGGGGGGATCTTCAGGGCTGGGCCACGGGTCTGTAAAGACGGGATTTGTGTCTGAGAAGATATTATAAAGAAAATCGTATTGTAGGTCACTGCGAGTTATAGGTTCGCCGTCTGCCCGTTTAATAGGGATGACTCTGCGAGAAGAGGGACTTGTGCGGCGCGACATAAGTTAGCATTGAGGATGGCAAGGAGAGGGAGGAGGGATGTCAGAAAGGGACAACACTGTGTCATGTGATCAATCAATCATGGACGACTACTACATCGTTGATCCAACGAACAAGCAACCTGTCCAGCATTGCCACGGCTGATGTTGCCCAGCATCAAACCAAAGCTCTTTGTCCAGGTATTCTCAGTGATGGCATCTCAACCACCCTTTACTCCCTTCCTTCGCGGGTGTTTCCCAATCGTTGCAGGACAATGAAGGCCACAAACCCTTCAGGACCTGCCTTCTCGTTGACATCGCTTGGTCGCTTTTTTCTTCGCTTCCCTATCGCCTACTTTTTTTATTTATTCCTCGCGTTGCTGGCTCGAAGCGAACCATACAACTCTTTGCCTCAGACTTCAACCCTTCTTCACCCGCATGGAAACCCCATTTTGTTAGAGGCTCAGACAGTGGTTTTTTGTACACCACCTCTCCCGGAATTTTCCTGGGCCTCAGCGTACCTAGTATGCCTTTCAATCTATTTTTTTTTGGATTTCTTTCCTCAACCACAGTCAGGGGGCGCATCGTTTGTCAAGTTCTACGGCCATAAGCGAGCGGATGCTTCTCTGTATGGTGTCTGTTTGGATTGTCATGGTGTTCCCGAACCTGTTGATGGCCACAATGCCTCAATACTCACCGGCTATGAATTAGTTCCGGTGAGACCAGGTCTTCTTTATCTCCCTCCAACCTTCTCAACTGCCTATAGAGCTGCCTTTTTTCCCTGTCAATCAACGGGTCAGATGTCCCTCTATTGGAGCTGTACAATCTCTATGATCAACGGTTCGATATGTTCGGGGAAATAACATTTTCCCATGTTGAATACAGTATTGAGGACCAAGGCGCGTTAATAACTATTGCTCTGTGACCAGAACATCCGACTTACAATATTTAAGCAGCCGATGGCTCGACATCGAGTGATCCCATGTATCCTTGCGTGTCCCACTTCGACTGGACGAGGTCTCACTCAGACCAGACAAGGTTGCGTCGAACCCTCCTACCACGAGCGGGCCCGACCTCGACGGGGTCGCCATCTCATGATGATGGTGATGGCTTGTCGGGGAAAATGGATTTGTTGATTGGCCTCGTTGCCGCCCTGGTCACAATTGTCGTTGTGATATTCATCATCGCTATCCTATACATGCTATACCTGCGGCGTAGAGAACGGATGCTGTGGCTAGATACACATTCGGTTTCTGGAAAACCAGGTCAGAATGGCATGCAGGCCCCCGCGAATAAATCCACGACGTTACTGTCGGCTACAGAAACCATAGGCCCAGATCTTCCACCCAAAGACCTAGAGACCGCGCGATATAAAGACAGATATATCGTATCAGAACAGAAAATATCCATGATATCAAACCCGACTTCTTCCTTTTCGACCCATGCAAATGAAACCAAGTACAGGCGAGATCCGGGCAGAATCCCAATCCAATCTCCACAAGCGGATGCAATCATCATCGCCTCTTCAGTGTCCCGACCCAAGTCAAGAGCTGGACCTCCTGCTACTGCTCCCCCAGGTCGCCCACTACCTGTGCCAGAGGTGCCTCGAGTTCCAGAGTCCGTGTGGTCGCCGCGAGACACGGGAACTGGAAATACCAGAGCTGAAGTCTTCACCTTACTCTCATCTTCTAATCGGTCGCAGATAGACAGCAAAGCGCAGCGACCCCATCTTGGTACGACACAACCAGGGGACCCTCAGGTAGGAGATAGTAGGGAGCGAAAAGATGAAATTACGCTACAACGTCCCATCCCATCTCATATGCGCAATCACCAGGGTTCCGATGGCTCGATCTCCTCGAGTGAAGGGCATCCGAAATTAAACCAGAGACCACCTTACTCACATCCACCGAAACTATTGCCTGAACCTTCTCTACTGCTCAAACCCACGTCTCCCTCTTCCACTAATGCCGGCAGGCGCAGAGGCCAGGAGACCACAGCCGACGGAGGGAGTGCACAGCGCCCAGGTCCCTCCAATGTCCATAGGCAATGGGATAGCAGCCTTGCCGACACGCAGCTCCGCATGCGACTTATTCGGGAGTCGTTGGCAAGCCCTCACCTCGACAACATCACCTCGCTGCGAGCGCCAAGCCTACACGAGCGAGCTAGATCCTCGGACGATATCCGCCAAAGGACTGAACACGATGTCCACATACAGACTCGGGCTCTCCGAGAGTCGAAATCAAGCCCTGAACTAGAAAGCTCTGGAACAAAGTTGAGCGCACTCCGACCACAGATCCCAATCCCGGAGAACCGGAATGGATTCCCCGAGAGCCTACGCCGGGAGCCCCGGGCCCGAGAGAGCCTGCATCCACAGAAGAGTTCATATTTGAGCCGGCGACTGACGATCAAACTCCCCGATGACCCTCCTGATTGGCTATCTCCCATTCCCCACATCCTCTCGTTGCCCAAAGAGACGGAGGTTAAAGCTCAACGTCTGCCGGCCACTTTCCCCGCATCACTAGCGAAAACAGTGTATAGCTCCAAAGAAATCGAACAGCCGGCCCAGGCGAAAGGTGCAGTTGTCATTAATTCTAACCGGAGAATCGAAAGGAAGACGCCTCAGCCACCAGAACTAGTTCTTACTCCGACTAGGACTAATGCGGCTCAATCACCCATACCACAACCACCTAGCTATGACCGAGCTGCTGCTTCAACACAAATTTTGTCCGTTGAGCCACCAACAATACCACCTCTCTCGCCTCGTAAACGGGCTTTACCAAAAATACCTGGCACATAGTAGATGTGTTATTGACTATCGCAATCATTCACTACATCGCATTTTTTTGTTCATAGATGAAGGACTGAACATTCCTTCATATAGTCACTCATTCATGCTACCACCCTTGGTTTGATGTACTCTTAGTCAACCAACGAATGACGAAGTATTTATCTGCTAAAGTACAACATCGAATCAGAGGAAGTTCGACATGTGGATTACACACTGCATTATTGTAGGACTAAGGGGTGAATAACCAAGACTGGTGTGGTCCAACGATACAATGAACAAGAGCGGGGTGGACGCCGCCAGAGAATCCAGAAATGTGCAGAAGAGAGGGGGATATCTTGAGAGAGGGAGAAAAGAGGCGCAGCTCAGTGAACTATAACCTGGTATCCAAGAGAAGAAAAAGGGGGGAAATTGCAACACAAAAAGTCCAAAGGCAAGGATCAGACATTGTGCTCATTAAATAGATCTAGAGAGTATCTGACCTCAAGGTTAGCCAACACTATCACGAATGAGAGCAGATGACCTCACCCGACCGCCAAGTCGAGAGGATCCGTTCAAAAACCTCTATCACCACGCTACTTCGATACATTAGGCCATGGTCGGCACCCTTGACAACCTTGACGAAACATTTTTCGAATCCCATAGTTCGTTCCATCCATCTGACTGCATGTTCTGCTATCTTCTCATCTTTATCTCCGTACCAAACTCTCACAGTATGCGGGTAGCTGAAATAAGAAAAACCCCAAGGATGGTTATCATGGTTGAGAATTTGGAGAAGGTCATTATGGGTTCCCTTGGCAGATTCTGCATGCGACGCCGCAATCAATGCATTTCCCAAGGCAACCTGGTATGAACCACTTGGTCCAATACTCGCAGTAAAGGTAGAGTTGGTCGAACTTGGAACAGGTGAGGATGGCATCGAGATCGGAGCTTTTGGAGACGAGAATGAAATGGAGCGATGTCCGTTGGAGCGGGTATACTGGCTTGTGGTTGAGTGGCGGGGGGGCATATCCTCATGCTGGCTAGCCATTTCGATACTTCTGGCCCAGTCACGATTTCCATCTAAGCCAAACTCTATATCGAGATGAAGGGAAGGCGGGACTGGGCTCGGAGGCTCTGATTTCCCTGATCGGCCCTTGCCTTTCAAAGAACCTAGAGAACGAAGACCCTTTAGCTTCCTTCCAGTGCCGGCATTAGGTTGCTTGAAATCTTGCGAGGTTGGTCCCTTGAGACGATTAATGAACCCCCGGGAAGCCTTGCGCTTCCCAATGTTGGGTTTCCCGTCATTGGAATCTGCGCCCAGGGTACTTCGGCTTTCGAATCGACCATCAAAGTCTCGTAGGTCGTCATATTCGCTGAAGATACTTGATCCAGTGCTTGGTCTTGGTCTCCCTTCAAGATTTGGGGGGTACACAGCACTCGGATTGATGGCCTGTCTCGTATCCTTTGGAGGTGTGTAGCCGATGCCCTGGTAGGCGATAGTAGGAGGCTTTCCAATCATCCAGGCCTGAATCTTCCACTCGGCAGCCTGAGCGGTCTTAAGGATACCATTTGGAACGTATTTCAGCCATTTGTATCCACCTGGGTGTAATTGAGATGACGACAGCTGTACAAGGGCTTTAAAACTTACTGCCTTCACTTCCTCCCACCCAAGGTGCGAGCAGACATATGTCCCCATGTATCCGGTGGGAAAGATTATTGGCGAACGAGAGAGCGTAAGGTGCACCAGCAGAGTGTGCCATGACGCTGCATCTGTCAATGTTCATCAAATCCAAAACCTCCTCCACCACATTGGCCCACTGCATAATGCCCTTCGCAGATTTGTTTCGGGGCTCCGTACGACCGAGCCCCCATCTAGTTGGTTTGTCAATCGCCGAGCTTTCAAATGGTAACTTGACGCTTACCGATCGATAGTGATAAGTCTCAAGCCCATACACTCTGCCATTTCATCATACAATCCCATGATGTGTCTTACACAACCCAAGCCCAAAAACACGACTATGGGATAGCCTGTACGACTGCCCAAATCCGAGAGACTGACAGTCAAAGGATTATCTGCGGATGCATGTGGAGATCGGGTCAGCTTAAGAAGCGTTGTCAATCTTGCGGACCGCAGATATTGGGCTACCGCTTGAGAAGACGATGCCGCATTCAAAAAATTGCCTTCGTAAGGCGAGGCAGGTTGATAGTAAGAGGTAGCAGATGAAGAGTAAATGGATGGTGCAGGGCCTCCAGGATCAGACTTGGGTGAATATATGCTACCGTTGTCGGAAATGGTGGAATGGCGCTTCGGGTACGAAGAAGGGGGTACGGAGAATACTGGCTTCATCTTCGATTGGTTCTTGAAGGTCTGTTGTACTTCATCGGCTACGCTATCCAATGACGAGCGGGACACAGCCTCGCCGTCGCCTGTTACGGGTGACGAATCGTCCACCTGCTCTTCGCGAGGCGATCCATGACCTTGGCTCGAGGTATAAAGTGAGGCTGAGCGAGTTGTGAAAGGCGTTGCCCGAACTTGAGCCTCTTTTGGCGCATATGTTCTTATGATATCTGATATTGAAGGTACAACAGTTTTGGCAGGTTTTTCGGGTAAAGATGAAGCGCTGGGGACACGGGGAATTTCGTTCTTGATACGCTGAGGATGAAGAGCAGACGGGGTCTTTTCGTTAACAGCTGTCGGGAAAGGAGTGGACGAAGGCCCAGAAATGGTGGAATTTGTGACCGTACGAGATGAACTCGGTCGTGTTCTTCTCCGCCCCTTGCGCGCCATGCCAGACATGTTGCGCGGGTGATCATTCTCCTCACTGGAGTCACTCGAAAGTGGACCCGCCTGTTTTGACTTTGGACGTCTGCCCTTCCCACCACCCAAGACAATTCCAGGGGGAGGGGTCGGTAGGGGGGGTTGGTAGAGGGGATGGTGATTTGGAATGCCAAAACGTGCGCGACCCGAAATACTGGGACCCCCGAGAACATCACCTCCGTTCATGCCATCTACCAGTGCATCCATGGTCTCCACCCCTGCGACCGGCGCGGCCACGACAACAGGGAATCGCTCCAGCGAATCTTTGGATGCGGTATAGTCAACGGGGGTGCGAGGTGGTGTTTCGGTGAGCTGAGTCGAAGATGATCCGGAGAACCGAAGATGGGGAGCGCTGAGGACGTCTTCCCAGTTAGATTTTCCTGAAGGTCCAGTCCTCGAGCGCGTACGCACATAGCTGTGCGATGCAACCGTTGGAGTCGACATATCTTCTACCGAATCGAAAGCCGGGAAGGCACATACAATGTCATCTCCAGCCTTCAAAGCGCCGGGTCGCTCATGAGTATCGTGCAGGGATGGTTGCTGAACTGGTGATGGCGTTGCCCTGGAATATTTCGATCTGTCTTTGGAAGGGTGGTTGACTGGGCTGGATCTTGGCCGAGGGTATTGCTCGAAATATGGCGTGGACTGCACATACCGAGCGGGTGAGGATAATCCCGGGACTGGAGGGGGGGTCGAGTTGGTATGAGATTCCAATGTAGACCTGTCCTTTTCGCGGCGCAAGGACAAAAATGACGTGCTCTTTCTCGGTATCCGAGGTGTAGTGGTAGTGGTAGCAGTAGTAGAAGTAGTTGGTCGCTGGGTCCGAGATAAGACGGATTGCATTGCGGGTGGATGGTTGCGAAGGTCAGGGCGAAAGAGAGTCAGGAGACGTTGGGGATGGTGACGGTGATAGATGAGGCCTCTAGGGAAAGGGCGGTATCAATGAGGGGCGCACTCAAGGCGTCCTCGACGGCAGGAGAAGTGAAGTAAGGAACATCTCAGGGCAAAATTTGCCAATGCGTGTCGTTCATTATTTACCCGAACAGGCAAGCGGACTCTAATGTCGCCCTCCCACATCACCCGGCCCTCGTTTCCAATTGGGTCATCCTGGTGACTACAATACATTGTGTACATACTATTTCCGTGAGAAATATGAAAAAGGTAGCAGCTCGACGTTGCGGAGAGAAGCCGCCTGGGACATCGGTTCAACGCTGGTGACGCACCACGCCTTGTATGGAGGGTGGTTCGTTCCCCAAGTCAGAATGAGACGCCGCAACGAAGGCAAGGCGCCTGAAGCGAGATAGGTCTTCCAATCCTCTACAGTAATGCAAACCCTTCTGCCGGATATAACGAGCTCCCCGATCTTAGGACATCGCTGTCCTATTAAAGCCAACGTTCCTTCGTCAACGTGCAAGCCATGCAACTCGAGGTGACGGAGGTGCAGAGCATCGGCGTTCGGTAGTCCCTCTGGTTCCAAAAAAGAACCATCGGACGGGCCGGCTTCTGCCACTTCATACTCCAGGCTATGAACATCTGAAGAGAAAAGAACAGAGCGGATATGCTCATCGTATTCACAGCTACTGGAAGTCCTGACACACAATCTCCCGAGGACTGAACGCTCGGGTATGAGGTGTGAGAGGAAGCCACCGATGATGGTAACGCCTTCGAGAATCACCTCTTCAATCCTGAGGGCCGGGTAAGGGTATGTAGAGTTGATATCCAACTCCAAGTCAGTGAGCTTGAGTCTCTGGAGGTTCGGGAATCGATAGACGAGGTCCTCCGTCCATTCGAGCGATGCGCGCGCTGCCAGCGATCCCCGAAGCAGAGCACCGTCGATGTGCAATTCCGTAATGGTGTCTGATGCCGAGACAAAACCCAGGAAACGCTCCGATTGGACGGCTAAATCCCCACCGATGACAAGACTCCACAGGCCCTCTAGACCTAGAAGGGTCCTTACGGCCATGCGGTCCCTGCTGGAAGAATTACGCGAGGTGGTGTCAAAGGTTGGCCGAAGGGCCAGCCGATGGATCAAGGAAACAAGGTGAGGATTAGTTTCCAGCGTCCTGGCGAGAGAGGAGCATGCAGCGAACGAGCACAACGACGGAAAGGCATAAAGCCTTTTTTGGACATAATGCAACCATGCAGGCGAAACCAAAGCAAGCCGAACGAGGTCCCTATCCCACCAATGATCGTTACTATCGAGAATGAGGGGAATAAGGTCCTCAACGAAGTGACAGTGGCTCATAGCCGTACCACCGCCCTGCATGTCCGTCTGAGATAAACACCCCAAACCAAAGATGTCAAAAAGCCTACCTTGTGAACAGGCACCTATGACCGCAAAGGTATGGTAAAATGTAACCTGAGCTGTGAACTCAAGGCGAGTGGCAGTTGGCCACTAGTCAATGTTGGAGCGTTCGGCCCTGTCGGTTGATTGGTGCCACCAATTCGGGCAGACTAGGCTTGAGCCCGCCCAGGTCACGCGGATAATAGTTGTCGCGCTTGTTACCTTCTCTCTGCTGCTTTTCTCTCCCAATCACAGATTTACATCTTCCAACACACAGTTCATTCGAGGAATCCCCCTTCTTTCAGGCGACGTGATACAAAGAATTCCATCCACATGAACAATACCATACTAGAGGGCCGAGGTTCCATGCGGAGGGCAGACTTATTTATAAGCGAGGGATGGCGAAGGAAAATCATCGTCACGGGAATTCCTTGCCCTACCCATGTCCATGGATAGGAATCATCAAACTCAAGCTCTCGAAACAACGGAACCGTCCAACCTACATGACCCTCAGATCTACGTTGACAAGGATGTAACAGATGTCTTTATCGAAAAACCAGAACACGACATCCACTACAAAACCCTCAGCTGGCAGGTTTGTCTTCTTTGTTTGCAGTGCTATCAGGTCACTAACTTGCCAGACTAGTTCGTGTCATTGTTGATGATCGCAGAGATCGTGAGCAATGGAATGCTCTCGCTGCCGTCTTCACTAGCGGTTGTTGGTATGGACTATTCTAATACATTCCCTTCGGCGTGCACCAACTCTGTCTGTCAAGGTATTGCTCCTGCGGTCATTTTAGTGGGTTGCGGAGGCGTACGATAGCCGAAAATTGCTCAACATACGCTGTAGATCATTTTCCTCGGGATTTTCGGGCTGTTCACTGCAAAGCTTCTCGTTGATTTCAAACTCAATCACCCCAGTGTACACAATATGTGAGTAAAGCCCCTTCCTTACGCTCTTCTCCCCTTTGACGCACTGGCAGGGGGGATGCTGGTTCAATTATAGGAGGTCCCATCATCAGAGAGGTTCTTGCACTGGGGACAATTATATTCGCTATCTGTGGAACCGTAAGCGAGCACGCCCCTTCTCTTTTTTTTCTTTCAAAGTACCCAACGTCAAGGGACAGGCTTCCGAGTTACTAAGTGGGCAGCTCGCGCTCTCTACACTCTCGAACAACGGTCTATGTGCCATGTACCTTCTTCTTATATTTACAGCCGCAACTCTCGTCCTGGCTCTCCCCCGAACCCTGGACCGTCTGAGCTGGCTCGGCCTTCTGAGCGTTTCTTCTATTCTAGTGGCCGGAATACTCGCAATGGTCGCTGCCGGCCTTAACCCCACACCCTGGTCGTACACCTTCTGCAACTGTCCCGACCGATTTCTATCAGGGTTTCCTAGCGATCACGAATCCTGTATGTAAATCATCTCTGTTCCTACTACTAGTTGTAAAGATTTTTTTGTCATCAGGTCTTCGCCTACGCTGGTGAGGACCCAACCTTGTCATATGACAACTCCATTGCTCACCCGTGTCACCGCCAGGTCACTTCATGTAAATATTCCGGACTGACAACTTGAAACGGACTAATAACATGCCACAGGTTTTTCATCTTAATATCAGAGATGCGAAAGCCCCAGGATGCCTATGAAGGTATGACCAGACTATTCTCAATTGTTCGGGTCTGTAGTCTCATAAGCATCAGGCGGCGTGGTAGTCTTCAAGTTTTCGCTACGGCATTCTATGTTCTTTTTGCGGTGGTCATGTAAGCGTCTCTCCTCGTGTCAAGAGTCCCTGCCGATATGCAGTTTTGCAGCTATGTGTACATCGGAGACTACAGTTGCATCTCCTGCCTTACTGTCGTTACCTACCTAAGTGGGCAAAAGCGTCATGGGCGAATTGCACTACCGAACTTCTTAATGTCTGTTCCGATATCATAGAGGGTTTTGCGTTCGCTGACACCTAGCAGAGCAGGAGGATTATATTCTCACACGGCCGCTAAACTGGTTTTTGTCCGCTTCTTCCGCCACTCCCGACACATCTATACACATACAGTTCTCGGCTGGACTGTATGGATTTTTCTGTGCTTTGCTGCGGTCTGTCTGGCCTTCATCTTTGCAACAGCTGTGCCCATATTCTCTTATCTCATCGGCATCGCGGCAGCGCTTTTCGCGTCGTGGTATACATACGGCCTTGCTGGTTTCTTCTGGTTGCATGACACCGTCCATTTTGAAGGAAGAGCAGGACCTACGCAGGCGACCTGTCATGCTAGTACTCTCAATTCTCACTATTATTTCGGGCGGTTTCATCTGTGTTGCCGGGACCTATGTCTTTGTTAAGGTATTTTCGTTCATATAACCCGAGAACGTTCATTAACAATTGGGTGCTCAGTTGATCAAGGACGCATACGCGAGTCACATCGTTGGACGACCTTTTAGCTGCTAAATTGGAGGAACGAGTAGTGTACGACCATGGAGGGGCTGTGTAAAATAAAGCAGCAAAGAATGTGATCTTGACTTGTGATTCCAACAATAAGAATAACCGAAGGGAGAGGGGCGGTGATTGGTGGAGAGTGACGGGTGACAGACCAGCTAAATTGGGCGTTATCTGCCTACTGACGCCTCTGGTGACGAACTGCCTTGCACCCAGCCCGCTGTGCCCATCATTCTCGTCCCCTTTTCCAAGTCGGCTTCCTGTACATACAAACGCATTGGATGTCAGGTCGACCAGACTCATACACTCTACCCATCTCAGCGCGTCCCCCAACGTCATGGATACGGACGCTCAAGTCGATACTGTTCCTCATTCTATTTGATCTTGCCTGCCTCATGATTAATGGCTCGCAATTCGTCTTTCTACTCCCCATCAGACTCTTACCGTTCCGTTCGGCCAGAAGAATGTACTATGAAGGGATACGTTGGACCAAGGGTTGCTTTGGGTGTCTCTTAAGTGCGTGCCGGTGCTTCCGAGTCATGAGCGACTTTGCACTTACACAGGACCTAGTTCTGATGTGCCAGTGGTTCGCGCCAACCAAACTACGAGTTACCTTTGAAACACAGGGGCCGGGTCGATTCAGCAAAGAAGACATCGAGCACATTGTGGAAAGGAATGCTGAGGGAGAGGTGGTCAACTTGAATTTGCCCACCAAATTCGTACTCATAGCTAATCACCAAGTGAGCTCAACCAATTCCCCCTCTCCCCACTTTTTCTGCTGACGCAGTTTTCACAAACAAGATTTACGCAGACTGGTGGTATGCTTGGTGTTTCTTGTACTTTGTGGGCCCTGTAGGAGTGCATCGACACGTGTTTATCACCCTCAAGAAGAGCCTACAGTGGGTTCCTATCGTTGGATGGGTGTGTATCAGATCTGCTTCTGGTCAAGGTTTTACTGAGGCAGCCCTAGGGTATGCAACTCTTCAATTTTATATTCCTGGCAAGGTCATGGGCTTCAGACCGAGTACAACTTGCTTCACAACTGGCCTCTCTGGGGAAGGAAGCAAAGAAAGAGAACAGACCATTCTGCTTTTTGTTATACCCTGAGGGCACCCTGGTCAGCAAAGAAACCAGACCTATTAGCAAGAAGTTTGCAGACAAGATGGGGATTGTATGTATTTGCTCAAGTTCTCAATACTTCACGGTGGCTTTAACTCCTCGAATAGCCCGACATGAAGAATGCTCTCCTTCCTAGATCAACTGGCTTGCACTATAGTCTGCGGTCTCTAGCCCCTCGCATTCCCGATTTGAAGTTGCTTGATCTGACAGTTGTATATCCTGGTGGGGTTTTTTTTTTTCATATTGCACTTAAGATGGGCTCACGAGTATTGTTAGGCATTCCTCCGATGGGCTATGGCCAAAGTTACTATACCCTGCGATCAATATTTTGCGACGGTGTCCCACCACCCGCTATCCACATGCATTTGCGGCTGTTCGACGTTCGAGCTGACGTCCCAATAGGCGACTTATCAGCAAGTGTGTCAGGCGATATTCCGAACGCATCTGCCAAGAATGCAGTGGAAGTCGACATCCCCGTCGAGGAAAAGGACAAGTTCGATTTATGGCTTCAGGAGTTGTGGAGAGAGAAGGATGATGCTATCTCCAAATATTATGAGACAGGCACGTTGGACACAAGCTCCAGTGGTTCGACCGCTGTGGATATTCCACTCAGATTACGGCGCAGGCGCGAGATTCTAGACGCGTTTTGTTTCTTCTTCCCGGCTGGCATCGCGTATCTATGGGGTAGAGGCAGGCATTAGAAGTATATAGGCTCCACAGTAGATTTATGGTGTGCGACTATTTCCATCTGCTTGTACAACGACGTGTGATGATATACGGCCATGGGGGATATAGCTCGGCGGTGCTGTTTGCTACCGATAGTCGCGTGTCTCAAGACTGAGACGCTCTTTTGTTCTGGATCTGATTGACCAGGTATAAACTGGCGTCCAGGAAGCGTTCGACACAGTTCGCCAAGCAGCCTTCCTCGCTCCGCGAGAATGAATTACCTGGGGCACCTGTTATGCATCTGGCGAAGGACGTGGTCAGTATCAAAAGGGGGCCCTTTGGGGAGAAAAAAAAGGGGGGGGGTACTTGTCCCAGCAAGTGGAAGTTAGCTGATGGATCGTAGACTGGATCCTGGCCTGGCGGGTGGTTGAGTCGCAGCTGAGGACGGTTATACGGACGATGATAGACCAACCTGGCTCTGCTCCTGCTCTATGAACTGGGAGAGCTCTCTCTGGAATGCAATTAGGTATTGGCGGATGATGAGCAATACGTGAATATATATACCTGAGTAGTGGAGTCCAAGTTTTCAGCCATGGAGGTACGAATGACACGGTTGGAACGGGAATTTGAAATACGAGGGTGGACCGCTGACGTAATACAGGAAGGGGCACAAAGCGACGAACGTAAGTGACCTACACAGAGTTGAGACGGGTGGCTGGAACTGATAATCCTGACATGCCAACATAGGTGACTGCTATCCATTTCTGCAATCAAATATAATACTCGAGAATCCCAAGGTACCTCATGTCCCTTTGACCGAACACTCGGTAACCCCGGTCCTGTGCCATCGAGTCGACCGCCTTCTCACCTCAAAGAATCACCCTAAAAATCGCAGAATTCACTTAATTTACGACACGTCTTGGGCTGCCACGAAGGATCACATCTTTTCAAGGTACACGTGGGATTCCTCGACGGTCTCACCCTTTGCCATAGATCGTTCGCGATTTAGGGAAATGCAGGGCGCCTGGCCTTGTTTAGCTTCCTTGCCTCGTGTTTGCACTCTCCTTGCTTCATGGCTTCCATGTCCACGAGCGGCCCATCTCAGTCGCATCTACCTGCCTGGCCACCAGAACCTATCCCGCCGTTAGTTCCCCCACCCCATCCCACTCGTATGCTCCTTAACCCTCTCTTTTCACCTTTAGCGTTGGCTACCTGAGCCGGAAGGCTCTCCCAATTAAGCGCAATGACGCCGAACCACTCACCCGTGAGGATGTCCAGTTTGACCTCCTCAACTACATTTTCTCGGACACCCACGCTCGCTTTACGAGTGCAGCCCCAGGAAAGACGGCCAAGATCCCGTTCTGTGAACTCTATATCAATGCCTTGTACAGTTCCAGCAAATGCTCCAAGGTTTTGAAAGACAAGATGATAGACACTCCAGCTTTTGCACTCGAGTTGGCCAAAATCTCCCTACTGACAAATGTGGGCCGGATAAACACGACGATGGCCTGTAAGACGGCTTTTTTAATCACCTTGACTGACACAGCTCTGATCATTCAAGATAACTCCTAGTTTTCCCGGAAATGAAAACGGCTTTACGGACCTATCACCCCGTCCCGTCACTTCAAAAAACCGACGGAAACGCCCAGGACGCTCCTCGCATTAAGAACTGTCTCAAGGCTGCTTTACTCCCGTCCGAGTTCAAAACTATTCCACCATCAACGCCTGAAGAGATTCTATCGAAGAGCGTAAGCATAATGGTGCCGTAACCACCTTTCTATGCTCACGTTCATTTTCTCGAAGCAAGCAGGCCAGAAGCCTCCCACCAGTGTTGTCAATTTGATTTTCGTGCTTGCTAACCATGCCGCAGTAAGCTCTCAACATGTTCCGTGGTTGTGCTCCTGTGAACTAAAACATTGCCCAGCCATTGGCCGTTGTACATTTCGACGGCACACTCAATTTCCTGGACCTCTTTCTGCCTAAGAAGAACCTGATCTCGGCTGACCGCGCGAGGGTATTCTTATGGCTGATTTACCACTATCTAGAGGATTCAGAAGGCCCTAATCCTTGGGATGATGAATATTCGGCGGCCAAACGACCAAAAGCCCCCAAGATACGGCTTTTGAGTGACGCAGAACAGGACCTGGAGAATGTCGATACACCAGATGAAATAGAGTGGGGGCGAAAGATGTCTGCGCAACGTAACCTGTTTCTGCAACGGCTTGTTTCTTCTATGGATTACGAAAAGAAATCCAGGAACCCAGCCTTGCCGCATTTTGTGCCAGGTACTTGTCCATTTTTTGCCTTTCGGCAACTCTCAAGCATGCTCCTCTTTCTTTTCCAGCGACTCCGGAGATCAACGCATCGCGGACTCGGTCGAGTCGTCAAGGTCATGAGGCACCTAAAGACGACTTGGGATTTATGTATTACGTCCCGGGCCCTAGCCGTGATCGCGAGCTTCCAATCCCTTCCACACGTCACCAGAGTCCAGGTAAGAGAGATAGCCGTAGCCTTCTGACTACGCTTGAAAAGGAAAGCAAAATCTTCGTTGACCTGATTCCGATTCTAGTGCCCCTAGAACACAGACGATACTCTGGACCTCGTCAATACGGTGAAGAACGATCGATGCTACAGCGTGAGCTCGTCTCAAAGGCCTGTGTACGAAATTATCTCACGTTCGCAGAGGCTTGGCATGTCGTGAACTCGGTTGATCCTCTCCTTGACTCGGATGACGAGGTCGTGGATGACAACGTACGGCAAGATTATTGCAAGTTTTTCTAGAATCTGATATATCAGCACCCGATGACTGATGACAACTTTTTCACTCCCAGCCCGTCGTCTGAACGTTATCACACGGCTGCTCAACAATCCGACTACCCCTACCTATCAACAGCAGCAGCAGCAGCAAGCGCAACCTTATCATCATCTTCTCCATCGTTCCCACTCTCACCCACATCACACCCCGAGCTCACGTTATACCCACCATCACGTCACCCGGCATGAGCAACAGCAGCAAGAGCACCGGGCCCAGCGCGGTGATGAATTATTAAGTGCTCCTTCATTGATGGTACGAAGCAGCAGCAGCTCCAATAACAGCTCTGGACCCGCTCCAGCATCTTCCACATCCTCAGCATCCTCGGCTCGGAACATTATACGCTTGCCACGAAGTTCGGCGAGCCGGAAATGAATGATACGATACCAAATGGATTATTTCTATTCGGGTTTCTGCCAGTGCCCTTGGTTTCTCAATTGTCCACGGACAATCAAATCTCTAGTATTGCCTTTTTTTCTTTCTTTTTTTTGATATCTGCCCTCAAGTGTTTTGCTGCTCCGTTTGCTTTCTTGATTTCTTCTGTAGCTTTGTATGGCTGGTCCGAGTATATTCTTGTCCCTGGTTTTTTGGGTATGATCACACAAGACTGTCAGGCGCTCTCGGTTAAAAAACCGCTATTATCTATACTGCTTGAGCCCTTTGTTCTCAGGCCAAACGTAGTATGAGGGGCCTGTTCTTCGTAAATTGATTTATTGATTTATTCGCAAACAATTTCTCGGAGTGTAAGGTGTCGCAGCGGGATTTATGAAATGATAAAGTAGTACAGACAAGGCGCAGCCCTCTTGTAAAGTCGCACAATGGATGTACGAACAGAAGGGGGAAAGAGCGGAATGACATTGACCATATTCCTCCTAGTCCCAGATCGGAGGAAACGGCACCAGTCGAAAAGGAACAAACCAAGACACCGAGACAGAGTGAGAAGGAAACAAAGATGGACACCAAAAATACAACGTCGGTTAAATGGCATGAGAGAAGGGAGGGTCGACGGCTAGAAGGGGAGGAACAAATAAAATTACAATGAGCGAAGCAGGCAAAGAAAAAAATGTAAGATCCATTGTCCTACAACTGGATGTGTCAAGCCAAGGGAGAATAGAAATTTTCAGCAACAATGGAACATGAAGATCGAAAAAGGCTGCTGAACCCCGAAATATTGCGTGGGGGGGGGGGGGGGGCGGAAGTTGAAGTAGGGTGAGATGAGACAACAATAATGAAAGCTTTTCATCATTAAAATGCTCCAGGAAGTGAGAGAACAGGATGGCTGAATCCGGCGCGTTCTCTCGGCATGAGATCAGCTGGTGCACTATGGCGTTTCCACTTGCACTTTCGGTCATCCAGGCCTAACCCCATGACTTGCTCTGGCAGGGGTAGAGGCATTGTCCTCCGCGCCGCATTCCTCGTCAATGATCCAGGCATTGTGATATCTGTGACTAACGCGGTCTGTGGGTGAATCTGAGCCTGCTGAGGAGTTGACAAGGTCCGCCTGCGGAGCGTCGAAAGCATATTATGCGCCCTGTGTTCCCTTGCATTGAGAACTTTCAAGTTGTTCTCTGTAAGTTGCACTGGAGAAGCAGCGGCCGTCCTAGGGACGAGTGTAGTAGTGACTTGTAAGTCCGAAGGGAATGGAGAGCCCGGCGACTTGGGCGGAGGCATAGCGATGTGCGGCTGATGTTGGATACGTGGCGGTCCCGGGATGGGAAGCGAGGTAGGAGCTAACTTGGGCGCACGTAGTGGCATCTTCAATCGACCAATCTCTATCGTAGTGGGCCTGACTGAAGGGGGAGGTGATACAACTGCGGGTGATCGCAGGCCGTCAACGATCGAGGTGGAGCGTGCCGAGGCCAGTGTCTTCAGACGAGCGGAAATCTGGTCCAGAGATGGCAGCATTTGGGCTGCGTTGGTCATCTGAGGAAAACCGGCACTGCGGGCGGTTTGCTTCTTCATGTTAAGGCGGAAGTCGACTTGTTCGACCCATGGGTGGCATGTATATGGGGTACGTTCGTTATTATCATGGAGTGAGTCAAACAGTGCGAGAGGGGAAACTAGACCAGGAGAGGGAAGAGAATAGTGGAAGATAGCAGGGGACTCGGGAGGTGTCTTGGGGGTACTGGTGGCCGTTGGAGAAGGGGGTGCTAGGACCTTGGATAGGAAGAGCGCACGGCGTTCAACTAGGAACCCATATTGAGAGGGGCTCATCAGCAGAAGAGAGAACATACCCTGCTTATTCCTGTGCGCTTTGAGCGCAATCTCTCTGCGGAGGTCAACGGCCCTCTTTGCGCCAACAAGGGCATTTCTCTCCTTCGAGGCCTTGAGAAGGGCCTCAAAACGTTCGCGCTCGAGACCTTTACCATTTACAAGAGCATCGGGTGGGCAGAGGGGAGAGAGACGTTTGGTAAAAGTCGTGTGGGTCGGGGGTGGGGTGAGATGGGTGGACCTGAAGGAGTCTACGTCTGGCTCAGGAAAAGAGAGGGTATTGAAAGGAGAATAAGGCTCCGGGATGTGCTCCTGTGGGGGTGGGGGAGAGATCTGGATGGTGGGGACGAGGGCGAGTGCCATGGAAGGAGAGTGAGGTAGAGAGAGAGGGAAGTGGCCAGCCACGGGAGACCGAAAGAGCGCACAGCGAGGAGGGAAAAAAAAACAAAAAACAAAAACAAAAGAAACAAAGGGGGTGGGAGTCGATGTTGTTGTTGTTGTTGTTGTTGTTGTTGTTGTTGTTGGGATATGTATTAGTACGAACCCTCAGATCGATCAGGAGAGAGACGACAACGACGTGGACTTGGGAGAGTAAAGCTACAATCACACAACACATGGCAACCACAACATCCCTTGGCATCATATTCCCACATATCCATTCAAGTTTCAGAGTCCTTCTTCCTTCACGGCTTCACCCAACTTCTCTCTAAACAACTTCTCGGCCTCCACCCAGACCCGCGCCGCCCTGCGCTCTCGGAACTCGAGCAATGATGGTAACAGATCAGCACTGAACTGCTCGGAGGCCTCCCGTGGCAACAGCGTCGGCAAGTGGTCGATCGAGATCATGGACAAGGGCGGGACTCCAGCTCTGATACAGACACCGAATTAGCACAAGGAAGACAGCACAACCATCACACATACCCAAGTCCATCAACAGCCACAGTAGGCTTCGAAAATGTTGTATTGATGTTGTAAATCGGAACGGGGTTGAATAGATTTGTTGTGTCACAGCTCACGTCCACCACGACTGACAAGCGCCTGCTCTTGCCTGCAGTCTTGATCGTCTCGCGTGTAATAAACGGAGGGATATGCGAAGTGAGATAGATGCAATTGACGAAGATGTCGACGTCCAGGATCTCGGAGAACGGTCCGCCCTTGGCCGTCTCTTCCAAGTCCCACTTGTGAATATCCTCACTGGCCAACTGAAATCAGCAATGATACGGGAGAAAAAGGGAGAGTGATTTACTCATTCAAGCCAATCCTCCGGAATAAGTCAACTGCACCCCGACCACAACGCCCCAAAGCACCAATCACGAGTGCCTTGACACCCCGGCCACTTGCCTCCCAACGCTTCCTTGACGGCATTCACCATAGCCTCTTCACTTTCATACGGTTGCAATAAACCAAGCGTCTCGCCCTTGCGTTGCGCAGCTAGCGCCAGTGCACCTACACCAGCGCCAGCAAACCCTGCATGGAATCCAAAGGCGGCAACACGACGACCGGCCGCATCGGTGAGAAATTCCAAGTCATACAACGTACCCCCGCCTCTGTGGAAACGGGAAAGCACCTTGGACCACCCTCCTTGACCCTTGTAGCAGTGTGCAAACTGGATATGCGTATGTGGAAGAGGTTCATCGGACTCGGGGAGTTCCTTAAGCCCGATAATGGAGATATCCGTCGGTGCCGATGACCAAGAGTTGTTGTCCACGAGCTTGCATCCAACACTTTTTGACGAATGAAACTGAATAATAAAAAAGTGTGATAGAGAAACACATACGCTTCATACTCAGAGTCGCCAAAGATCCTCTGGTCGTCGCGTTCGACGAAAATCTCGAAATCGGCGTCGATCAGCTTCTTTGCAGTGGTAGGAGTGAGCGCAGCTCGTCGCTCGAACTCCTTCTTTTCGCAGCGTAGCCAAAGTGCAGGGTTGTTGTTGGTCATAGCTCGGGTACAAACCGCTGTAATAAATCAAAGAAAATTGGCTGGATGGTACTAGCAGCGTCTAAAAATGCGGATTGCCTGATTTGGGGGAAAATCAATCTTATCACATCCGATGATCAGCTTTGGTAGCCGGTCGGGGGCCGACAACGGGAGTTCCCCACATTCTCTCACAGCCCTCGCAACCACGATGTGTTCTTTGTAACCAAGTCTTGGCATTGGTTTCATCTCTATACTTTGTATAATTGGGTCACAATTTCGTCCTTTCCCGCCTCACATCTCACACCTCCCAGCTCCAATATGGGGCGTACCAGCAACAAGCCCATTTGTAACGATGGTGACAAATTCTTCGAGCGGCATCCACAACTTGGACAACGCTTCTGTCGTCCCCTCAGCTACAAGAATTCATAAATACTATCTCCAAGCAGAAGATGGAACTTTGAAACTTACTGTCGTGCAATTCGGATTCGACCAGACTAGTTACACACACGTGAGCACGCCTGGTTCGTGTACTGTATTGTTGCTACGGGAAGGGACATACGGTGGAATTATCTCGAGTACATTCACACCTGTTCCAGCTAACTGGGCTTGTAAGGAAAGTGTCAAGGAATGAACGGCTGCCTTCGAAGCACAGTAATTTGGCACGTGTGGACTCGGAACGATGGAGAGCCCAGAAGTAACCGTTATAATAAACGTCTGACGACCCTGTGACTGGGGGAGGTACGTGGTCTTAGTCACAATAACGAAAACAAAGCAGTCTTCTACGCACTCCAAGCTTGAGGAAGTGAGGAAGGAAATAAGTAGCCAGAGCGACCACAGAGTTGTAATTCACATTCATCTCGTGCTCGATCTCTGGTGTCATTGATCAGTGGTAAATTGGCCAACAAGCATGAGCGAGGCGCATGCACGCACTGTCGAGGTCAACCTCCTTCTTGAAATCAAATTTTCGTTGAATACCCGCATTAAGAATGATGGTATCCAACTACATAAATGTCTAAGAGTCTGAACACAGCGTTTCAAAACGGGAGACGTACGTCCGGGTACTTGGCCAAAAGATCATCAACAGCTTTTTTTAGTGCGGTTCTGTCGGCCCCGATATCCAACTTGGATATTTCGAATCCATCGCGCGCAAGCTCATCCAAGCGGTCCTGGCGTCTGCCTGCTGCAATTACCTGAGGCTTATTGGCAAGTTGCTTGATTTTGTAGGCTAGGGCTCGCCCGATACCAGAAGTGGCTCCTGTTATAAAGACACTTTTGCTGAGCTCTATTCCAGGCATACTGACGGCGGTGTGATAAATCCGAGGTAGGAAAAAAACGATGGGAAGAGAAGGACTCGGGACTAGGAAATGAGCAGAGGTGAACGGAAAAGCGGGCTATTTGAGGCGTGCCTCAGCAGGCGGAGAGCAATGATGAACCTAACACCGAGTAGAGGTTCAATACGAAAATCGCTCGCCTGTCTATCGAGGTAGATGTTGCAGGAACGGCAAATGGTGCCCCTCTCCAGGTGTATGCTCGGGTGGCAAATGACCCTCGATGGGTTTATATATCTATATCAGTCCCCAAGCTCCAGCTGGGTTGGAACATTCACGAACATCGTCACGGGAAAGCTGTAGGCACGGTGGGATTGAAGTGACCGATCAGGCACCATGGGAGGCCGGGGTTGGTTGACATTTGTGTTCAAGCTTCACTCCGGGTTACCGCACCTTGTGCACCTTGTCGGGTGCGATGACATCTCCTGGCGTGAGCAGCCGCTCACGTCTAATGTCTACAGCAATATCAGGGTAGCAAAAGAGTTGCCAAAGTCAAAAGCGCTGGCCTGATCCAAGTTGATCAGTTAGGAACTTCAATATCCGTGACGTACATATGAATAAATTTAAGAAATCAAGTTCACCACTCCTCTCTTGCAGCTTGCATTTGCGCTACTAGCCCTTCCTTGTCTTTATCGTATTTCTCATACCAGGTGAGGGATCCTCCTGTAGAAACAATCATGTCGCCGTTCCTGAGACCCTGCATCGTGAGCTCCGTATATTCATCTAATGGCAATCCATCGTTTGGTGAGCTTCTCCGTAGTTCCCTCGGCTAAGTAAGACATAAGAGCCAGGAAGGGTGACCGTTTGCGCCGCATCAGATACTTGCCGTCGTGAAGCTCCGATTCTACCAACCTTGATTCGCAATATCAGGGATTTCATAACTCGTGATGAGAACATCAGAGGCGTACGGTGGAATAATCTCTAAAACGTGGATGTTTGTATCCCTAAGCTGAGCACGCAGGGTCGTTGTGAATGTATGAAGGGCTGCTTTGGAAGCGGAGTAGTTGGGAATCCATGTAGCTGGAACGATACCCAAACCCGCTGTAACAGGAATTATACGAGATGATCGACCCGCGGCCTTGAGAACAGTCTGAGTATGAAATTGCAAAGTACTCTCCTCAATTGCGTACCGAGAGCTTCAGAAAGTGCGGCATGAGATATGCGATGGTGGTAACGACGGAAGTATAATTAACATTAATTTCAGTTTGCAGCTCTCGATAGTTAGGTTATTGCTCAACTAAACATCACAAGTTTGAGAATGCGACTCACTGACTACATCGATCTCCTTCTTGAAGTCGAATTCGTATTGCACACCGGCATTGAGGATCACAGTATCAAGCTACAACGTTAAGTCAGCTCAGGCCCCCTGTCAAGTGGCGCTCCATAACGTGAAGTAGGAATCAAATTAATGCGTACATCGGAGTACTTTTCGAGGATGAGATCCACGGACTTCTTGAGCGAGTCCGCGTCTATGTTGAGGTCAAGTTGAATAGTCTCAAGGCCCACATTCTTCAGTTCCTCGAGCCTATCTTGCCGTCGTCCGGCGGCGATTACCTGTGGTTTGGTAGGTAATTTGGCAAGACTGAGCGCCAGAGCGCGACCAATACCAGCGGTGGCACCAGTAACGAGGATAGATTTACTGTTTTCAATACTAGACATGTCCGCGCACAGAGGGATGAACGTTGGACACTCGAAGGGGTTTGCAACGCGGCTTGCACCATCACTGGCCATTATATGTGGACCGGCCCGGGATCCCGGAATGGATAAGCGCCCTCGAGTCAGTTCAAAGCGAGGCTGGATATTTACATTCGTCACCATCATGGCCGACAAGGTCACTGTTCGCGTTCCTCTAGCCGCGGAATCATCATCAATAGACGTTGGTTCAGTTAGTCTTGTTTGTCGATGCGTGACTGATTCACAAGTGCAGGAGAGAATGTGCGAGGCGAGTGCAAGAAAGGCACAAGGGAATGACTACTTCCGCAAGGGCGATTGGAAAGAGGCACTGGCTACTTACGAGTCTGCTATGATATTTTTGCCCAAGAATGATGCAAAACCCATCGATAAACAGTCTGACTTGCCTTCTCACGAAACCGAGGAGGAAGAAGCAACGCCGTCGCTCGATATTCAAGCTGCTACGAGCCAAGAACCTACTTGGGAATGTTTCAGCCCGGAGACGGAGAAAGCTTGCGCAGTCCTCAGATCAGTTCTCAATGCTAACATCGGGGCATGCCATATCAAATTGGTGAGATTATTCCCGCTCGGACGAAGTCATGCTGATCACATTTCGGTGAGGGAGAGCACAAGCAGGCTGTCGAAGCATGCACTCGAGGCTAGTTCCACCATCTATGCAGCTCATCTGTGACACCATGCTGATACCCTCTCGTAGCATTGGTTGATGATCCGAACTATATAAAAGCATTACAAAGAAGAGCAGCTTCCAATGAGATCATCAACTCTTGGTCGTCGCTGTCTTCGGCACAGGAAGGTTGTTGTGATTCTACCAAGGGGAGTTTGAACCGCAATTGATAATTAATAGATTATGACGCGTTGCTCAAGCTATTGCCGCCCGGTGTGGAAACACGGGAGATTGAAGCCAAGTTACGAAATTTGAAACCCCGGGCGGAGGCGGCCCAGAGCAGAGAAACTGCAGAGATGTTGGACAAACTCAAGACTTTGGGTAACAGTGTACTTGGTATGTTCGATCTAAGGGGCATCGTAAGGCATGCAAACTGATGGGAAAGTAAGGGAACTTTGGTCTTTCAACAGATAATTTCAAGTTCGAACCCAATGGCCAGGGGGGTTATTCCCTCAACTTCACCCGATAGGACATAGTCTGCCAGGCGCCATGTTCGTCGTTACTTTTGTCTGGTGGGTGACTGCTCGTCGTATCTTCAGTAGAGCAAAAAGAACTATTTGAGAAATCAATCTATATACGTTGTCGGGTTGCGGAAAAGGGTGAGTTTGGGGTACAGCTAGGCCATGGTAAAGCTCAGGACGTTGCTCCCAACCAAGTTGGCACTCACTCTCATACGTAACTTTGACTGGACCAATGACATAGAGACAGGTCCGTAGTCGCGGGAATCTCGCGAATACGGTGCGTTGTCACCACTTATCCAAATATGTCCTTTGGGCACTACGAGGTGTTCTGTGGATGGTGCCTTTTCCCCTGTTGGGTCAACGCAAACAGTGTCACCAGGTAGCCCAAGCACTCGCTTGCATATGACACGTTCTGGCATGATGGGGCTCATCAGTACGACCAGCTCTCCCCGGGCGATGCGACCCGGGTGGAGCCTGGGTGTGAGGCGATCTTCAAGCACAATTTCTCCTTTGCTAGCCAGGGTTGGAAGCATCGAAGGACCTTCCATCTAGCGGGCTGTGAGCCAAGCTGGCCCACAAAAGACAGCTGGCAAGACCTACAATCGAAATCTTTCCCAGATAATCTGCACATAGGTGACCAGCACATCCGAGATTGATGATCTAGACGGGAGGTAGTCAAGGAACTAGCCTGAACATTGGGGAGAGAACGACCCTACATGGAGACAGAACATACCGAACTGTGTCGCCTTCCGACGCCATGATATCTGCTTAAAGACCAACACTTGGTCTCGGAAATGATGGATGGCAGCTGCAGTCGCGGTTCTAATCATGAGTATGGCAGTCGAAAGCACCGTCGAACCATTGAGCAAAGGTTGTCCATATTGGGAAATCACAGCCACTCATTCATGATGTTTGAAAATTGACACACCTCTACATTTCAATTGTTGCCTCAGTCATGTCGTCTTTCAAAAGAAAAGGCGCAGCGAAGACGGAAAGACATCCATCATACCCGGGTACTCGGACATCTCCCACCTCTTCGTCGACAATCATCACGTCGACAGGAATACCATCGCTGGATGATATCTTGGGAGGTGGATTGCCCCTATCATGTAGCATGTTGATCCTAGCTCCGGATTTGCATTCTTCGTATGGGTCGCTCGTTCAGAAGTACTTCGTTGCTGAGGGACTGGCTTCTGGGCATCGTGTGATCATCGTCGATAATGATCCTAGTCGTTTCGTCAGTGATATCATGTGGCACTCCAAGGCTTCGGCGGCAACGATATCCAAGGATGGTGATAATGATAATGGCGGTGCCGATAGTGGTGACGAGGAACAAACGAAGAGACAAGACCAGAAAATCAAAATTGCCTGGCGATATGAACAAATGAAACAATTTCAAACATCAGTGACAAGTCCGTCATTGTACGCGAGTCTTATTCATCGACTCTGAGCGGTAATTACATGTGGGTTAACTTTCTGCAGGTCTTCTGATAATTACTGCCACACCTTCGACCTGTCTATCCGTGTTCCAGAATTCGTCATACAAGCCGCACTGCGAGCTGGTGGTCTGAGCTATCTGGAGGTAACGGGCAAGGCCGAAACACACTCTACGACCGAGGTTCTGCAGCGACTTGCCGGCTTCTTGAAGACCCAGGAAGCCACAGGTACCCCTATCAGGATCTGTATACCGTCCCTCGCTTCCCCGTTTTGGGGCAGCCTCACAGCCCAGGTGACAAGAAGTCGGACTCGTGCTTGTTTGCGATGATTCATGTTGTATAGGAGCTTTCATACTTCTTGCATTCTCTCCGGTCGGCTTTGCGGAAGCACCCATTGTCCTGTGCATCCGTATGCCTGGCCCCGCATATCTCCAGAGAGACATGGGGTGGCGCAGGCTGGCGACAGAGGTTAGGGTGGCTTGCCGATGCAGCTGTCTCGCTGAATGCTTTTTCAGGTCAGTTTCTGATTCTCAAGCTTCCGCTGCTGCCACGATGAGTGTTGACTCGCGATGCGTTCCGACAGCTGATCCCTCACTCTCCGCGACATTTCCATCGCATCACGGCTTTGTCCACGTTGAAACACTCCCTGCTCCACAAACGCTCGTGCCACCAAGTGATAAATTTTCGACACTCCGTGGACTTTCAGCGTCGTCTTTTGCGTCGGGGGGCGGCGGTGAAAACAACCTTGCGTTTAAGTGTACGAGGAAGCGGTTGATGTTTGAAACACTGCATCTAGATCTTGAAGGGGGTATCTCAGAAAGACGAACGACGTCAGCGGTAGCAAGTGATATCATTCAATCAACGGCTATTGGAGGTGGAAGCGGAATCAAGGAAGGGCGTCTAAGCGAAGCCAATGCAGTGGGTTGTGGGACTCTCGCCCAAGTTGATGTGTGCCTGGAACACGAAGACGCCACAGCGCCTCCATCGAGGGTGACAGAAACTAGCGCAGGTACGAAGCCAAGGAAGAAGAAATCTGTCGCATTTCAGTCGGATCGACCTGATCTTTACGACTTTTAAATAAAAGATATTATGGTTGGAGAGGGCGTGTCGGCGACCATGGTTATTCCGTAGCACGACACTTGATCATAAAGCCGTCGATGGCGCCGCGAATTTATAATAAGCTGGGTCGTATCCTGTAGCTTGGTGAGATTTGTTTATTTAGGTTTTTCGTCAAGTTCTCTGATAGACGTCTCCGGACATGATCAGATCGAAGGTTCCGATATCGCAATAAATAAATACCACGGCACTGAGTTTTCTTTCCCCCCCGAAGTTTAGTGGCAACCATCAGGAACTTGCGGGGCTTACCGGACATAAGGAATCGCCATTCGTCAGCGAAAAGAACCGAAGAGGCATCCAGACCCTCCCCACAATATCGTTCTCGTAAACGGTTACCTACCGATGATGATTGTGTGGAAGTAAAATGCTGTATGGGTGACTGTGAGCGTTGGCAGCATTGTCCTTAATTAAGCATTTCCCAAGATCTGTCTGAGTGTTGGAGAAGGTGACAAGTGGGTTGCATCACTTAGGAGTAAGGCGGGAGTCGCCGAAAAGGACAAATCGTAGGTTTGTCACGAAACTTATTCGAGCGGCACGAGGCCTCGGAGGATTATCTGGCGGGTAGAGAGAGCCTGATAGGTTCTGAAAGAGGATGGACGGTTATAGATTGCAGGAGAGGCCATCATGTCAGCGCTGGAGCTGATGATGACCTGACAGTAGACACTAGCAAACTAAAATTACGTTGGAGCTCGTGGCAGAGACTCGGTGTAGTGCAGAGGCGCCGTGGCACGAAATAGAAAAGAGACCTGGATGGGCAGTGGCTGGGTGGCGGACCTTTCCATCCTTTACTACCCACACTCGTTTGAGAGATACCCCGGGAAGAGGTTGGTCGGACCGAGGGTACGACAAGGCCAAGTTCGGCAGTGGCAACAGATAGATTAAGAATCTGGGAATACTGGCAGGCGAGGGAGGATGTTGGAACGCATATTCTCGTCTGGGAGACGGTCGACGTATATGTGAGTGGATGCGTGACATGTGGGGATTTTGATGGGAACAAATTGCGAACTCACAGGGCTCCTCAAATCTCCATTTCTACTCCCTCTCACCTAACCACACTCCCAGAGGAGCACGTCGACGCGTCGTCGGGCAGATACACAGTTCTACTGGAAAAGCCCCTTCCCCTGCCGCCGCTTGTTATAGAAGGGATGATCACTGGCCGACGGGATGAAGAAAATGGCGTGCGAAGCTCGTATATTGAGTGGTCAAGCGAGTCTGAGGATGGGAGCGGTGCAGGTGAGTACCACCTTTAGTTGGGGCTCTCTTGGCCTAAGGGGTGTTTGCTTGGACGTGTTTGCGGCTAAGAAACCGTTTGTGCATTTCGAGCAAGAAGCTGGATGGCGTCGCAAACGACCACAGACCTACGCTTTTCGATGCTACCCCCGTCTGCTGCCCGTGCTGACCATCGTTCTGTAGATGTAAATGCCCGGTATTTGCGTTCCTCCCCAGAGCCAAACTCCCAGTCCGGCCCACGTGCACATACACCCTCCCCTCCCGACGCACACGACTACATAACTCCCCACCCCCACATCCATCCCCGGAACAACCACATGCCTCTTCCAGATCCCGCCCACTTCCCAGACCCTCATCCTTTCCGCCCTCTTCATCACCACCTCGCGTCCCCGCCCGCTCTCTCTTCCGCCGGTTCTTCTTCTACCCGCTCATCCGCTTACACCAGCTCAGGTAGTGCCCTTGCTTCGGGTGATTATGGCCACATCCATGTGGCCTCAGGAGATGACGATGGAACCCTTGCCGCCGTTGGCTTGACTCCAGAGTCCCTAGCCCAGATCCTGACCAAAGACGACCTGGTACCTCCACCCACCCGCGTCTTACAGCACAAACAGCAATTTGAGCAGGGCCGATGGTCGGAGTCTTACTCCTCGAGCAATCGGTCACGCTCATCATCTCTCGGGAACAACAGCTCAAGCAACGGGCATGAGACCAGTCCGCCTAATCTCAAGGAAAAACCCAGCTATGACATGGGTTGGGTCGTAGATGAAAAGGACGAGGTTGGCCTCAGTGAGGATGAAACCGATGATGATCAACCCCTGGCGGATGATCATGGTACCGGCCTGGATGAAGTGGAAGAGGAACGTACATCTGCAGCCGTGATTGCTGACGAGGGACGCGGACACATAGTTCAAGCGGATAGCATCCCTATCGCCCAGCTACAAGCTCAACCCGGTGCGTAATCAATTCTTCCTCTCTATTCTTTCCAGAACCAACATGGCTGTTCCAGGAACCACTCATCTCCTCATTGGCTCTTCGACTACTCCGAATGCCGTACCCACCTTCCTCACTAACACACTACCCCAAAGCTACCATAGCCTACTGGCTCTGGATATCTCGGCCAACTTTTTGGGTGCCCTACCTCCTGTACTAGCCGTTTGCATGAATCTGGAGGAGCTCAATGTCGCATCGAACCCTCTTCGCGTTCTTCCGGTATTCCTGGCTGATCTGACAAACCTCCGGGTTCTCATTGCAGACTCTACTGGCATTTCAACACTTCCTGATGCTATGGTCGAACTGGATAAGCTCCACACAATTAGTGTCCGGACGCAACAAGCTTCATGCTTTGCCCAGCTGGCTCTGCATGCTCCCAGCTTTGCAAACCCTTTATATCGACAACAACCCCTTCCAGGGACCATGGAAGGCTCTGGTTGAACCCCTTCTAGCCAAGGTTCCGATGACACCCATATATCCTCCATCGACCCCCGTTTTTCCTCCTCTTTCAGCAAGTGCCCAGAGCTCGAATTGCGACACCGAAACTGATGTTACTGATATGGACGACTTCTCCGATGTTGAGCCTAACTCTAGTGGACAGGAACTCTTCGTACAATCTCCCGAGGATGAAGATCAGACCATCACACCAGACCGCGCCCCACATCTGGCAAGGGCGGTCACTTCCCCGCTTCCAATGAATTCACCTGATTTCGCACCACAACCCCCGCGAGGTTTGTCACGCACAAGGACCACCCCTAACCGCGCCTACTTTGAGCAAACCCGGGCTAAATCTGGTGCATCATCAGGACAAAACCGGCTACAAAGTGCGGTCCCCATCACCCGACAGCAGAGTGAAACCGCTATTCGCGGTGATCGCGAAGTACGTAAAATGAAGAGTGCTGGGGACTTGCGAAGAGGAAAATCGGTGACAGCTGTGAGCGAAGAAAGCCTCGTACCACTGCCATCACCAAGACCCTTGCTTTCGGCTTCTCAGTCGAGTACCAACCTCCCAAGCACTCCACCCACACCTTCTATTCCTCCCTCTGCTAAGCACTATGGTAGTCTTGGTCCGGCATCCTCCGTGGGCAGCCCACGGCCTAATCCCAATGTGATGAGACCACAACTCAGCAAATCATTGTGGGAAAGCCCTTCCGAGCCAGCTATCGGCGTTTCCAATGCCCCTCCCCGAGCATCTGTGGTGTCACCTCCCACAATGTTCTCCCAGATGCCCAAGATGCTAAACCGTGAAACCACTGATGGAAAGAGCTCGCACCGATCACGACCGTCAAGAGATGGAAAAGAAAAAGGCAGTCGCTGGGGATTCTTAAAGAAGATGTCCATGGGAAAAATGAAAATGGACTCACCGCCCCTTCCGCCTGTTCCCCGTTCTGGCATTCGACCCAATACTTCATCCGGCAATAGTCTTATGCCCCAGCGTTTCAGCAAGACTCCTCAAATTGATCTACGCTTCTCGACCTCTGGATCTTTTGAAGCCATTCTGCCACCCATCACTCCACCCCAAATACACAAGACGCCTCCTCAACTGCACCAACAACCCTCAATTGATCTGCTGAGAAACTCACCCTCTATCGCCTCGACCACAACATTGGTATCGACGAACACGGTGGCCTCCTCCAGCACGGCTTCCAACTCCCTTCTTGCCCCACCTGTCCAAACCAGCCGATCCGGCAAACGCCGGAGCTTCTTACCGATCGACGCACCTGGCCCTGGCACACTTAATATCCCTATTCCTGATAACTCAAAGTTCATGCCCGGCGTCACGGTGACAGGTGATTCTGAAGATGCTGAGGCGCGTGTGCCCACCCCGAGCCCTACTATCGACGCAGAGCAGTATCAGCGTCGAGAAGAGGAGCGTGCGAGGGAAGCGTATATGAGGGCTTTGCGTTCCGTGATGGCCTATCTCAAGGACATGAATGACCTGAGCCTATCTCAACAGTCAAACTCTCTGAGCATGTATGGACAGACCCCAGAAGAGCCGACAGGACGAACAAGGAGGCCGACCACCACGATTTCCGATGGTCCTCGGGAAGTTTCGATGGCTCTTAGCGGCACTACTATCGCACCTGGATATGATGGTACCAGTCAACTAAGACCTGTCGAAACAATTTCAGAGCTGCGAACTGGTAATTCATCCCAGACTATGAGCATCGCCACCACCGACAGCAATGGCTCGTCTGAAGAACGCAAGTTCAAGGACGACAGGGGGAAACGGGCTATGGTCATCAAGGAGATCGTCCTGTGCGTCTCTCTTTTTTTTGATGGCGAACATCACTGACAATCTTTTCGACAGAACGGAACGCACCTATGTTAAGGGCCTCCGAGGACTTGTAGACATTTATATCAAGCCGGGTTCCATGCCTGTCAATATCCTCAGCGGCGTCAGCTCGAGCAAGGAGACAGTCGTGCCCATGAGCGAGCGTAAAGTTGTCTTTAGTGGAATTGAGGCGTTGTTCTCATTCCATAGTGAGAGTTTCTTGCCGGCTCTGGAGAAAGCTGCGGCCCCGGTGATGCAGGAAGTTGAAGTACTTCAAGAAGCTGATGCAGACGGTCAGCTTATCGCTGCGTGTGGCGAAAGCTGTTGGAGACATATTCCTGAAGCATGCTGCATTCATGAAAATGTACTCCAGTTATATCAAGTACGTCTTTGCACCAGATATTGCTGTAACCTGTTGCTGACCGTTGCACAGCAACTTTGATAATTCTGTCCAACGAGTGAAGTACTGGACATCCGACAGGCCCTCGACGGGGGTGGTGACACCATCTCTCACTTCACCAGCCTCAAGTACCGCTCAACTTGTCACACTGGGATTGAGCATGTCCGCCGTTTCCGGGGTCATCCCAGACAATGCAGCGTCAACGGGTCTGCCTATCCTCTCGACAAGTCAACGAAGGAGGCTGAAGTCGTATCTGAAACGATGTCGGATGAATCCCAGGCACACACAGCTGAACCTCGAAGGTTATCTCCTGCTTCCTGTTCAACGAATTCCTCGGTACAGACTATTGGTATGTTTCAAGACGGACCTGTGTCTTATGTTCGTTGATCATCCTTCTAGTTGGAGGAGCTATCGCGAAATACCCCCCCTGTGAACGAGTATATGGAAGATCCTCTCGATAGAGCTCTTACGGAGATCTCTTCTCTTGCTAACAATATGAACGAGGGCAAACGCGAGTCCGAATCACGTCGAAAACTGGTCCAGTGGCAGTCGAGGATCAGAGGGAAGTTTCCAAGTCCACTTGTCCAGCCTCATCGGTGAGTTTTTGGGCCTTGGCTACTCGCGTGATGTAACTTAGTGTGTGTGACATTTCCTAGTCGGCTGATCATGGATGGTCCTCTCTTACTTACTCGAGTTGTTCGGAAGGCAGTAGTCTCTTTTGATACGATCAACTCACAAGGGGACGCAACGACAGTTCAGGTCGACTGTTTAGCACCAGAACTGACGCCGAGGACCCTTGATTGGCATCCTCTGCAACGACTTACTGGTCCTATGCCGCGACCAATCTGACGGTCAAGACCCTAACTCGCAAGTCGATCTCTGGGCTGTGTTGCGGATGCAGACATTACCCCAACCAGCAAGTATTGTTCATGGAAATGGTAAGACACGAGACTTGGACAGTATAACCTATGCACAGCCTCTAACCAAATTTCATCTCCTAGCATTACGCCTTGTTGATAACAAGGCTATCCTATATTTTGACGCTCCTTCTCCTTCAGATGCATTAAATTGGTATAGAGGTGAGTCGGTTCAACTCCCGACCTATTCGGACTCGGACTCATGAAAATTTAGCTATTAATCTCCACATTCCAGCTTCAAAAACCTAGATTTATCATACACCTTGTGCCGTTTCCCGTTTGGCCCCCGTGCCATACCCTTGTGACATTTATATCTCACACATAGCCTCTTCCATAGGGTCAGAACCTCCATAGATCATCATCTTTAATCTATATCTGTGAGAAGCTGCTGACATTGTACCTGGTGTCCGTTCATTCGCATTTCATCCATTCGTTTTCCCCAAACCCCTTCTTCCTGGCTTACTCTATTTGTACCTACATTCGTTAACGTTATTGCAACAATTTAATCGACGGAAGTTGAACAACAGCTTTATGAAGATTTTTGCCGCTTCGCTGGAAGGCTGCACTAGATAATACAATGCCGTATTACATCATTAAGCTAAGGTTATCATTGATTCGTGGAGAGTTTACATCTGCACAAACAGAAATTTCAGAACCGGATAGCGAAACGGTTCCGACATATAGAGAGAGAGAACATACCAGCCACTGCCAGAAAGCCTCGAGTTTGTTTCTTGGTGGAGGATCATCATAACTATATTTTTTGTGGGCTGAGAACAGCAAACAAGCCTTTAGATAGTGCTGAGACTTACGTGTCAGCCTCGATTTCAGCTATATTCGAAATAAAGTCCATTGCTTGGGCCTTGACGGGTCCCTGTCTGTAATAGAGCCTTGCCCCAATATACATGACAGGGAAGAGAACGAGGGGGAGGTAGTTGGTGACGAAGGTGTCAGCGGCCCAGCTATTTCGTAAGAACACTTGCCAACCGCTCGTCTATCTTCCGAGTCAGTCCCCAAATCGACCGGTTGGGCAGAGAACGAACACGCGAGACTTACGATACAAATCACAAGGGTAGATACCAGCGCATACCATGCAGCAAATGGCTGGAATTTGGATGCAAACGGCAGTTTCGAACGATCGATCTTCTGGGCCTTCAAGCCACTGTAGAACCGTACGTAGGTGACACAGATACCGAACCATGTCATGAGACCGGCAACAGCAGTCATGTTGGCAAACCAGCCAAACACCCGCCCGGCGCCTCCAGACACACTCATGTAGCCCAGTAGGGCGAAGAGAGCACAAAAGGTGACAGCGATGTATGGTAGGCCTGCCTTTGTTGTCTTGAGGAATATTTTGGGTGCATTCCCAGCAACAGCAAGACCATCTAACCGCATCATGGATTTATTTGCGTTAAAAAAGAGGAACGAGGAAACGAAACGCACAAATAGCACGCGAACTTGTATAAAGGTCACTTGAGGCAGCGGACCACGCAGAGGTTAGAAGACAAGCATTGATGATCTATTGCGCGAGGAGAGAGTAAGATACCGCTTAATCACGTGGAACCACTCACGTGAGGAAGAACTTTGATGCCAGCATTCTGGATGGCAATGACAAAGGGAGAAGACGCAGCCGTTCCATCAATCAAGTTCAAACCCGGCGAGTTTGAGGGAACCAATAAGCCAATAATAATAGTGCCGCAGATATAGAACAACAGGATTCCTTTTTGCTAGGGATCAGATAGAGCAGGGGAGGGGGGGGGGGGGGGGGGGGAACCTGCTAAATGGTCACAACTTACGGACTATACACGCGCTTTATGGCGCGAGGAAGATTTCGTCTGGGATTTTTGGCCTCCCCAGCGGCGATCTGGGGACCGAGAAAGTCAACGTTCAGCGCTAGGTCTAAACTGTAACTGGCCACATACCGCAACAATTTCTGTGCCAATGAACGAGAAAGCCGCCTGGGTCATGACAGCCCACCACCCGAGGAACCGACCCTCACTTCCACCAATTCCATTGAATTGGACAAAGGGGCCCGGATTCTTCCAATATCTGAATCCAATACGATCATGATTGGGACCACCTGTGTATGGCGACCATCAAAAAACTTGAGAACGCGTCTCGAGATCAAAACCTACCGACCTCCAAGATCAAGCACAATTCCAAGTATTATGAGACCGACAATGGTTATAACTTTTATGGATCTGTTTTTGTTTTTAGTTACCAGCCAGTGAAACAGCCCGCGTAGATCGGCTCACGCAAAAATGAACTCTGCCTCGCCATACGCGCCTATAAGGGTACACATGAGAAACAACGTATTCATTCCCTAAGCAGAATACTTGCCTGCCCCAAGGAAATTAATCACAATGGTGACCAACGATGTGATTGTGATCCAAACGGCTGGATTGATAGCTCGGTTCCAAAACCCAATTAGTACCGCAGCTGCAGATAACTCCGCTGGAAGAATGATTGTCCAATTATACCTGCGTGCACACACACAAGGGGAAATAAAAAAAAAAACTCAATAGAACGCCCGGACAAGCTGTAGGGCTAAGTACTCACCAATAGTTCCAACCCATTGTAAACGAGAAAGCAGGATCAACAAAACGTTCCGCAAGTCTAATGTGACCACCCGGAATTGGTAGATATGCAATCATCTCGCCGAGGGATATCTGAAAATAGCATGTAAGCTATAGCGCTATTTGTGGGCTTGGGAAGTCGGAGAGAACTAACCATAACAGAGTAACATATAGAACCCATGATCATGTAGCCAAGCAGGAGACCTACACACAGATTGAACAAGGTTGACCCACAACAAGTCAAAGTCAACACTGCATACCAATGGGGCCTCCATGACGCAGAGCGGTGGCTGTTCCCAAAAACAGGCCTGAAAAGGACGTCAGAGCCGCTGAAGAGATTCAAGAGTAAAAGGACCAACCAGTTCCAATGACACCACCGATACTAGAAAAACTATCAGATGGGAACACATCCAGCAGCTAGCCTTTAGTGAGGTACCTGATCATCGCAATATGGCGATTTTTCAGCTGACGCACAAGCTTTCCGTTGACGTCACCCTTGAACGACCTTGCATCCGACTCGAGGTCAGAGCCATTTTGGTTGTGCGTGGTGATGGTGGGATCTTTCTTCTCGTCCATGATGAGCTTTAGCGGAAGCGGGACAGAAAGGACACAGACGACGCAGCAGGCGGTTTATAAAGGGAGAAATAGAATGCAGTGACAGTTTAAACGCCCGTTCAAGTTCGGTTTATGGTTAGAACCGACCCAATCTTGAGGGACAGGAGGCGAGCCCGACGAGAAGTGGTTAAACGATCATACGGGGTTACGGATGGGGACCACTCTACAACACCCACATGGCCCCTGTCACCGACACACCAACATCGGGTTGTCTCCGCACTGGTATTATACGATCCAACGGTGTTCAGCGCTTAGCCCTGGCCCGGGATCCTAAGTTACCGAGCCATATTGCGTGCTTCCCGCTAAACAGGGGGATCGGAGTGAAATGGGTCCCGAGCACCAAACTGTGGCTGCGGACAAAAAGTCGTTCAGCTCGGCGTGGTGGAGCGGTCTGGAATTCACAGCACATGGGAGTTGGAAGAAATTCATATTGCCTGTGCGCTACAGCTCCATTTGCTCACATTAGCTGTTCAGGGCTAGTTCCTTGTGGGCAGACTCTGATCTATCCAGGTCAAATCTGAGATAGCCCAGGTGGGGCCGCGTTGAGCATTAGCGAGTCCAATCCAAGGATCGTGCCATCCCTATGTATGTACAACGTAACTATCGCTACAAAAACGAATACATCAAGCGTCGATTATTCAAAAGCCAATGTGCCTGCATACTGTATCTTTACCCGAGAACTATGAGCGTCATATCCGTAAAGTAGGTGCGTCGTGTCATCACCAGAGCCCCAAAAGTCCGCCCATCACGTTGGCAGCTGTGCGAACGGAAGATGGCAGTTGTCCAGCAACTAAGCGAGCTTTCTCCAACGAGAATGTGAACCTTTCTACACTTGATGAACCAGCGATCCCCATTGATTTACCTTGACCCACCAATGTTGTCTGCAGAGGGGCGGGTGCCTGGGCGGGCGAGTGAAATCTGGAACCTGTGTCACCTGACCCATCCTCTAGTTCTTGTTTCCCGGTACTCGGGTCTAGCCAAAGGGTTTCAGCGCGAAAGCAAGCAGGCCAAGTCTGTTCTGACGTCCCTGTTCGCATGAGAGGGAACCAGCGGTTGTTTGCGGGAACACGAGCCACTGCTACTCGAGCCACTCGGTTCAAAGAAGAGTGTTTCTGTTCGACGGAGTCGCTTCGACAATCGTGGGACTGGAGGGTCCTCATCATCCGTAGGATGTGCAGTAACGCCATCGATCCGTCTCCTCTTCCCAAGTACTCGTTCGCTCTTGTCGTTGTCATCAAGAGAGTTTGCGTTGGTGGATCTCCATACCGAAAAGATCTTTTCGTAATCAAGGTCGGACGAACATTTCGGAAAAGGGCTGGACGCCGATGAGGTTGCAGTTGTGCGATGGTCTTGAGAATATGCGAAACTCTGTGGTATTAATCTTGCTGCTGCAGGGGATGTAAAACCGCTGCTGTTCCTGTCAACTATATTGCATTCGTTTTAGTATACGAGGAGGAATGGGATAAGCTAACTCGGGGACACTCACTTGCTAGTGGATGTTCGTGTGGTATTCTTGGGATATGGCGTTTCACCCCCGCGGGTGGGGGTGACCTCACGAGAGATTTGGTGCCATCACTGTGTCGGGTCGTAGCCAAGAAACGCACTCGTTTGCTAGAGGGCAAGTCTGGGCCCGCATCGCCTAACTTTGTCAATTTACGTTTCCTGAGGTTATATCTCTGAGTATTCTCTTCGGTAAGCGGCTTGTTCTCCTGGTCGCTCGCAACCTGTTTACTTGTAGAAGTCAACGGTGCAGCGGGCGAAGGTGGTCGAGGCCCGGGTGCTTTGCGCCGTTCATGGTCTTCAGATCCTGACTCTTCAAGTTCGGATAGGAATCGCCGAAGGTGGTGTTCATATTGTTGGACTGACTGCCCAGGCACGATGAAACGCTTGGGGCACCAGTCCCCCTGCACCAACCAATTGAGACCAGATGGCCCGGGATCTATGGGAGGATCCAAGAGAATGCTAAACGGTGCCTTCTCGAGGACCGTTTTCTCGCGACGGCTCGATGATACCAGTTGAGTGCAAGGCTTGACAACTGTACTCGAGTAATTCAAATGTTCCTTCTGCCTTGCACCTTGATAATCGAGTTTATACTGAACTTCACGCATCTCTAGCTTGAGGTCCTGTGGCGTAGCAACACCCAGGTGGAGCTCAGGATAACCCCTGATCGACCGACTCTTGTCAAAATTGATGATTTTGATTTGACCATCACCTCCAATCAGAATATTGGCGAGATCTACGCTTCCGTGGAGGATCCCTTGGCCATGCAACTGTTCGTACGCCTCCAAGCATCGACGTTTCAGAATGTCAGGCATATCGGGAGATGCTTGTATCCAGAAAGAATGATGAGGAACATCGAAAGTTAGCTGGGTTCCGTTGATGTTGGAGTGGATGCCGATGAGTGCCGGGACAACAACTCCTTGGAGAGGCCGAAGCGGAACTTTGAAAAGGGCAGCCTGATAATGTGCCGGTTTCAAAATTCTGAAGAATAAAAACGGACTCATGGCTCACCTCGCTAAAAAATCCCCTCCATCGGACGTGGCTGAACCATCTGACAAAGGATTCAATTTCAGTTTGAGCTCGCAGCAATATCGAATACTACTACTTACAGTTTGCGTATATAAGTGATTTGTTCTTCGTAAGCGCGTGCAGCCTTGATGCACAATGAATATTGGGATCTGGCTTCAAGGCAAATGTATTGTGAGCTATAGTTAGGGACCCACGGTATAGCTGACGTACTGTTGTCAATGAGGATCTCTTCAGGGCGATCATGAATTGGCGTTTGGTGCATCCAGGCCCATTTGCCCTTTGGCTCGTACAGCGACGACATCAGAGTCGTAGTGTCTGCCAATCTGGCGGCTACTTTCTTGCGTCTTTCAAAGGCAACACGAAAGTTGATGCTCGGTTGTTGTTTTGGCAAATCCTCATTCGCCGTGCCTGCTTCTGGCTCTTGGTTAACCCATAAAGGAATATATGGTGCAAGAAGGGCACGGAAGAATGGCGAATTTCTTTTAGGCTGTGATAGGGAGTCGACCGGAGTTGTGCTGGATCGCCAGGAGCATTGGCAGAGCTGGGTAGGAGGTAAAACTGGGCGATATTGGAAATCCATCGACTAAAGGCGTTGAAGTAAGAAAGGTTGGGATATAACAAGAGAGGAGTGTAGTGTGGTTGTAGATAAGTCGCGCATCATGGATGGCAACAACGAGGTCATTGTATCCAAAACCACAACAAAGGACAAAGCGTGTCCCGCGTGTCCTTGTAATCACGTGACCATGTAACACTGCATTAACAATACAAACAACAGGATATACACAGTTAACAGTGATATGTGTCGAAGGAAATTTGGGAAAAGAAGTGACAGTGAGATAGCGAGAGGAAGTGGTCAGAATGAAATATTGAGAAATTGGGTTGTATTTTGACCACTGCCGGTATACACTATTACAGATCGGGAAGTGGGGAGTGGTAGATCCAACTACGTCTTGACGTCAACAACACCCGCGGTCTGTGTGCTCGGCTGTCTTTTGGAAATTCACTATTGCAGAGACGTAGTATGCGCGGACGAGAGGGTTATGGCGAAATTGATGAGCTGAAAAGAAAAGAAAAGCGAGCACAACGAATCCAAGAATCTTGAGGTACGGCCCATTTCGATAGGGGTGCTGGAATTTGGGATTCCGGGAAACTGATGCTATGCTAGTGTGCCCCATGGACTACACATGCTGGTGCACTATATACTGGTAATCTACGTAGTTTAGACCTTGTCTGTTGACCTCCCTCGTGTCCGCCCTCCCCCCTCGAATATAGGTTGTGTTCACTTTCTTGAAAAGGGGGTTGGAGCTGGTAATGTGAGCTCTCTCCGAGAGACTTTGGCCCAATCATTGTTATCACTGCAGGAAACAAACTCACCCTGCGTGCCTCTACTGAACAAGACGTATCCTGGCGCTGCCCCTCGGACCATGGAACATACGGATTATTTGGATGAATGACAGATAGGATTTTGAGCCTGCTGGTAAGTATAGGAGAATCAGCTCCTGGTTGCCGAGGTACGTTCCTCCTGGGGTGGTAAAATGTATCACTTTCAATCAGCGTTCTCTCCTGCATTGGGAATGAAAGTAAGGGATTAGCACAAAGAGTGTTTTGCTGTGTGGCTGTAGTGATAGGGAGGGGGGAGAAGAAATTTCTTCTTCGGCTTCTCGTTTCGAGCCGAATGCCGAGGACAAGACCAAGTCCGACCAGTAGTGCTCCTGCTCCTATAGCAATGATGATGTTCGATTTATCCCCATAGGCTGACGTTACTTGGGAGCAGCATTCCCGAGTTGATGCATGATTTTTGGGCCTTGTGAGGCGTGGACAGCCGATTAGAGGTTTAACATGGCGGAGAGCCACGGGATGGAGCAGGCAATGAGGTCAGTACGGGGAACATCAACCCAAGAATGTCAAAGGCTTCTGTTGGCGGTGAAGCATCGACAAGGGTGCGAGCAAAAGACGTGAAATGGGGGGTGAGGGTGATGTGGTAAATGAAGGCATTTGAACATTGATGAAGTCATCCACGCTTGAAACAGCCACGAGTTCCCAGAGTATCAGGGAACCAAGTTGTCTTCTTCCGATAATTCCTCGTCCGGGACCGTAGGACTTTTTTCCCCAGTCAGATGGTCTGTGCCTGAACACTTCCAGCCCAGGCTCAGTCCTATCCCGATGTATGGAGTATTCCCCTCTCAGGGATATGTGTCTTGGAGAATGGAAGGGGCATCGAATGCTCCCTTTGTTTGCTAGCCAGCTTCGGAGCCAGTGATCTTTGCCTGTCGGTGTCTGAGTGTCTCCATGGGAAGCGAGTCCTTCCCGGTCCTTGGGATTTCTTTCCACAGCTATCTCGCTCTGCAAAACTTCGGTGTAGTCTAGGAGGTTCTGACTGATCCTTCAACTCGCATTTGGACAGGAGGCTACCCACTTGCCAATACCATCGGATGACCCCCCCTGTCATGGCATCTTCCATGATCGCGTATACTTCGGTACTGTTTGAGGCGGGCCACTGCCGTTTTTCCGGGAGCGCACGTCCACCCATCAAGAACAACTAGCGTCTAGGTTCCAGCTATATGCAGTATAAAATCATCATTTGTCTTCACGCTTGCACCGTGACTTGTCTGTCCTAACAGTCGATTATGTACCGAGTCAAACTTCTCACAACCCTGACACTGGGGTTGTTGAGCACTCTCGTCAACGGCCAAACCTCTTCGCAGGCCTATACTTGGAAGAACGTGAAAGTTGGTGGAGGAGGAGGCTTCGTTCCTGGCATTGTTTTTAACCCAACAGAAAAGGTGTGCAAACCTTGGGCATATCATTACTGTTGCCGAATAACCATGGATTCTAGGGTTTAGCCTATGCACGAACAGACATTGGTGGGGCCTACAAGCTAAATCCTGACGATACATGGACACCACTCCTTGACTTCGCGGATGACGCACGATGGAACTACTGGGGTGTCGATGCACTGGCCACGGATCCGGTGCAAACCAATCGCCTCTATCTAGTCAGTGGAAAAAGTTGCCTTTGAAATGCTTGGGCCTCGTTTATCCCATAGACAGGCAACCGGGATGTACACCAATTCATGGGATCCTAACAATGGCCAAATCATGATCTCGACTAATTATGGCCAGAGCTGGACCACATCGACTCTGCCGTTTAAAGTCGGTGGCAACATGCCCGGCCGCGGAATGTGAGTGTCAGCACGGGCCCTCGATCCGGCTGATCAACCTTGAATTGTCTAGGGGAGAGGTACCATTTCTCTGTTCGTGGAAAGGGTTCTTCCGCTCATGATCGGTAGCGTCTTGCTGTAGACCCCAATTTGAACAGCATTCTGTTCTTCGGTGCTCGGAGTGGCAATGGTCTCTGGAAGTCCACTAACTTCGGGTCAAGCTGGACAAAAGTGACGGGTTTCACTGACACTGGTATGCAACGTTCTCGAGAAGTTGAAGTCGACGACATCGTGTGATTATCCTTTGCCTCTCTTCCTCCAGGCTCTTTTATTCCCGACCCCTCTGATCCGAACGGATACAATTCCGACAAACTCGGTATCGCCTGGGTTACATTCGACAAGGCATCCGGTAAATCGGGAACAGCCACTCCTCGTATCTTTGTCGGAGTCGCGAACAAGGGATCTACGAGTGTTTACGTTTCCAACAACGGTGGCTCATCTTGTGAGTAATTCTTTTCATGTCTTGAGGACAATACAGGTTTAGTGCTGTCCTCAGGGAGTGCTGTGGCTGGACAGCCGACCGTGTTTTTGCCTCACAAGGGAGTCCTGTCTCCCGCTGAGAGGTCCCTATATATCTCATACTCCGATGGTGGAGGTCCTGTGCGTCTTTCTTTCCTGCCCCAAGACAATCCCGTTTAAAATTTCTGTACAGTACGACGGAATAACTGGCGCTATTTACAAGTACAACATCGACACTGGCGTCTGTTAGTCCTTCATACCTATACCTCTGAGGGTGTTAACCCTTAACCTGTTTTACAGGGACCAACATTACACCCGTTAGCGGCAGCGACCTCTATTTCGGATTCGGCGGTGTGACTGTTGACCTTCAAAAGAATGGCACCATTATGGTTGCTGCTCTCAACTCATGGTGGCCTGAGGGCCAAATTTTCCGCTCTACAAACGGTGGTTCGACATGGTCGCCCATCTGGAGCTGGATCAGCTACCCGAATCTGGCTAAATTTTACACTTACAACGATGCCCTTGCCCCGTGGCTAGGTCCCAACTTCGTCGACACCACCCTGGGAAATCTACAGGTCGGATGGATGATGGAAGGTGCGCCAGTAGGGCAAGATCGATTCGGCCAAGATGTTGACTATGATCCCGCAGCTCTTAGCATTGACCCCTTTGATTCCAATCACTGGCTTTATGGCACTGGTGCTACTATCTATGGGGGCCACGACCTTCTCAAGGTATATATCGCTTATTCGTGCTCTTTGCTTTTTACGTGACTTCTGGCATGGACTCCGGCAGTGGGATACGAGCCACAACGTTACCATCAAATCTCTGGCCGATGGCGTCGAGGAAATGGCAATCCTTGGTTTGATTTCACCCCCTTCTGGTCCTCCCTTGATCTCGGCCGTGGGCGATAACGGAGGTACGAAAGATAGGAACTCCTGCTTGAGGGTTGGCTTCTAATACCATTGTCCCAGGTTTTGTCCATCAATCGTTGACCGTTGCACCTGCCTTCCGCCACACCAACCCAAACTGGCCAACCTCTGCCGACATTGATTTCGCTGGGAACCTCCCCAACAATCTGGTTCGCATTGGAACTGGCGATAGCACTACTGGCAAACAAGTTGCTATCTCATCCGACTACGGTGTAACTTGGAACCAGCACTTTGGGGCACCAGACAATGTTAACGGTGGCAAGGTCGCCATTTCTGCTAATGCTGATACCATTCTCTGGCGCACTAGTGCTAATGGTGTTATGGTCTCTCAATTCCAATCCCAATTCGCAGCCGTCTCCACCCTTCCCTCCGGCGCCGCTATTGCATCGGACAAAAAAGCCAACGCCGTCTTTTACGGTGCATCTGGCTCGACCTTCTATCTCTCAACCGACAATGGCAAGACCTTCAGTGCTAAAGGATCTCTGGGATCTTCAACTTCGGTAGTCGATATTGCCGTCAATCCTAGTGTGACCGGCGATGTCTGGGTCTCAACAGACAAAGGCCTCTTCCACTCGACCAATAATGGTACTTCCTTCAGTACTATCTCCGGCGTCAGCCAAGCTTGGGGTATTGCTCTTGGCGCTCCCAAGAGCGCGGGTGGTTATCCTGCTGTCTTCGCTGCTGCCAACATCAACGGCGTTGGTTATTTCAGATCGGACGACACTGGTGTCAACTGGATTAAGATCAACGATGCTGCGCATGGGTTTGGTTCTGTTAGCGCCAACTGTCTGACTGCAGACCCTCGTGTCTACGGGCGGTGAGTTTTCCCTCCTCCCACTGTCAGGAATCTGTGTTGATAGACTTACAGCGTCTATATCGGGACTAACGGCCGCGGCATCTTCTATGGCGATGTTTCTGGTGCTGCTCCTCCCCCGACTACCACGGTCACCCGCACCACTACGACTTCGAATTCTTCCACACGTCCTCCAACAACGACCTCCACGCGTCCTTCGACAACCACCACGACTACGTCCACAGGTGGCCAGGGACAGGCCGGGGGCTTTGGACAATGTGGGGGCCAAGATTGGACAGGGCCCACCACCTGTGTCGCAGGTTTCACTTGCACAGCTCAGAATCCATGTAAGTCTTGACTGTTTTTAACTTGAGGCCAAATCTGTGCTCTAATGGTTATTCAGTTTATTCCCAATGTATTCCTAGCTAAATCAAATAAGGGCAGTGTTTGGTTGTCAAATGTAATTCGGGTCATGGGTTTCGGAATAAATTTTTTTTTCGAGCTATTCGTGTGTTATTGGGTGCCACAATTAAAAATATCATTCATAGAAAGCTAGACAAGAGCCCAGCACAGAAGTGCCATCAGGACCATGAAAGGTTTAACTGTGATATTCCAGATAAACCTAGTCAAAGCTATCCGTTTTACCTGGTGAAAACCAAACAGCCCTGCAGTCCAGACTGGTATGAGCACAAAGAACAATTCGATCAGGTTAAAAGGAGGAGGAAAGGGGCATTCTGCGGCATAGGCCAAGGTAGCACGGCTGGACGCGACGCGTGCTTCATGGCCTACGTGGGTGGAGTAGAAGTCCCATAATGGAGGGTTTGAGGGAGGGAATAATTGAATGTTTCGAGGCTGATTGTGTAGGAAGGGTGTTGAGGTCCCAAGTATATATGCCGATGAAAGTATGATGAGAAGAACTGCGGCAGAAAGAAGTAAAAAGACGATGCGGGTGTCCATGGGTGCGGCGCCGGTAATGGGGAGGTCTGGCCTGACTAAAATCGTGAGTATTCGGGGGGATAGGGTATGTGTTAAGGGACCCGTTAGAGGGCCGGAGAGGGATATCGATAATGCAACGCAGACGACGAGGGATACTGGAAGATAAAATACAAACAGAGGTCGGATGATGCGAGCCAAGCCTTTGTAGAGGAATGTACCCAATGGGAGCGAGCGCCTGTGTTCAAAGAGGAGTAAGGGTCCAGGGAGGATGGTTGGGACGTGATACATAAGCAACCGGAAGAAGATGACCCAAAGAAGGATAGAGAAGGGGTAGTTGCCCGGTAATGGGAGCAGTGGGAGGCTTACAAGAAAGGCAAAAATGGTCAGGGTGGAAGTAATGAGGATGGCACCTTGACCAGAAACCAGTGTTGAGAACGCGTATACAAGGATATACAATTCCCGGATACTGTATGAGAATTCTGTGGGTTGGGGTTGCCTCTTGTAGTCGGATTCTGGCCAGTTTGGGGGGCGTATGACATAGCTCAAAAGGAGAAGCGAGGAAGTAAGATCAAAGAGCAGCTCCAGAAGGTGGGTTTTGCTATGTACAGTATGTCATTGTGAGCGTCAGAGCGTTGAACTGTGACCCAAGAGCTCACAATGGTGTAGCATCCGCGCTGAGGCGCCTCAAAAACCAGTTTTCTGTTGTATTATTGCCCCTAGCTTGGCCAAACCTCCATGCGCTATCCATTATCATGGATACCACGGGATGGGCAGTAAATTCTCGTGGAGCAGTTTGGTCCGAGAGAAAGTCGACCACTGAAAACAATTAAGTGGGAATAGGTAACTATGAAGGTACAACATGCCTCGTACGAGCGTTAGATCATTGTGCGCAAGGGGGAATTGGGACCAAAGGACGTCGTAAAGTTGGCGGGATCCGTGATACTGAGCCAGGAAGTTTTCCCAGAGTTCGTTCAGTTTCACCTCGAGAATTTGGACGTCTTTTGTACGCGTTTTTTGCTCCATCCAGTGCTCGTACAGATCCAAAGATTTAATCCTATGCACCATCTTCTGTTTGCGAAGTTGAAGCAAGACGATAAGTGCAAAGGTGAGTCGTCTAGACTCGTCCGACTCGAATGAGGTAGGAATAGGGCGTGGAGCGAGGTCCTCCCAACGTAAGTGGGCGAGATCTGCATTCTCCAGACTGTGCACTGTTGGGAGGACGGGAACTGTATCTAGCTCATTGTCGGACTGACGCTGGACTGGAAGGAGAGGGGTTGTTTCTGATACGCCCTGGTCGTTCATCTCTGAAGGGTGATGGGATGATTTCCATATGCAGATGGCGGCACCCAGTCACCTCTTTGAAAGCACTTACGATGAGCGCCGCAACACCTCTGCTCGACAACACCATAGAACCAGACGATCCCTCAGAATATGTCTCCGGGAACATGGACAGACCTGCAAAGAACCAGAATGCGCGTCCACCGGTGGTACTGACACCGACTACACATAGCTCAGGCCCAACTGCCCAGGCAATGGCCAGCACGGAGGAGGATGCAGAGTCCGGTCTGTCGTCTTTGGCGTCACCTCCTGTTTATTATCTCACGAAAAAATAGGCATTACTGGCATCTTTCGTCAGGTATGCCAGCTATTGTATGCGCGGCCAGTCTCGCTGAACACGTTGCAACATAGTCTGCGCACCCCATCGCTCTCTTCGTGCTCTATTTCTTCCGTATAGCCGCGGTTACAGTATACGTTCTCTCTGGCTGGTTCACGAATAACTATGTCCTTTCTGTATGTGCGAGTGTCTGATGTCATTTACAATTCTCTTGATTTAACATACACTCCTCCTGCCAGACCGTCCTCGTTGTCCTGTTACTGTCAATGGACTTCTGGAATTGTCGGGTACGTGCCAACTGTCCCATTCCTCATAACTTTGGTCCTAATCTCTTAAACAGAATGTCGCTGGGAGGACTCTAGTTGGACTGCGATTTTGGAACCAAGTGGGTCGTATCTGTTCATTCCCAACCTCAAGTAACCAAAGGCGCCGCAACAGGTAGATGGAGATGGGGAGAGCTACTGGGTGTTCGAAAGTCGGGATGTACGTTCTTCTATGCGTATATCCACCTTTTGCTCTTACCTTGTGCGTATGCTTTCAGCCTTCCAGACCGGCGAATCCTATCGACTCCAAGTATGTGGCTCCTTGCTTTGTACAAGCCTTCGGTTGACTCTACTCATCCTCTAGAATGTTTTGGGTACGCTCTTTTAAAGCTGGGAGAGCTTGCCCCTCTTTACATCTCTCATGTTCGCCAGATCGCGATCTATACCTTCCCTGTCCTCTGGGCCCTCCTCCTCATCGTCTCCATTCTCAAATTCGGAATCTTGTAAGCATCTACTTTGTGCTCCCACTAAAAGCCTGAGCTGGACCATGAGATTTCCCTGCATATAGTTTCATTCCCATTGTCCTTCTCGCCCTCGTATTCAATGTCACTAATGCCATTGGCTTCACTTATGCGTGAGTTCTACCTTTCTTAATATCATTCATGCCGTGTGAACCTTGCCGCCGCAGCGACAGGGACGCAAAGCAGCGCTGGGCCAACAGCGTCGTGGGTGGCAGTTGGGGCATTGGATTTGGTGGCATTGGCGGCCAAATTCTCACGGGTGCAGTCAAGAAGAGTGTTGGAAGGGTGTTCAGATAATAGACCTTTTGATATTATCATGTACAGTACAGTATTCATTTTAATTGTCCTTGCTTTCTTGGGCTTTCGCGGGTTGATATTAGGTCTTTGTTTTTGTGCTGCAACGTTAACGGCAGAAAAGTCGATGGGAGATGAGCAGCAATTACACAACAGAAGGGGAAACGAAGAGCAGGACAACTATGTACATTGAAATCGAAATGGTGCAACAAGTAAAAATATAAGTAGCTATGAAAACAGGAACGAAACGAAAACTACAATGTACAAAGCCATCAGTCCACAGCTAAAGTTCAATCTGGAGATGCTTCACGAACTGAATAATGAAGAATGCGAAAAAAAAACACTTGGTCGTGCAAGGGTAAACAAAAAGAAAAATGCAACGAGTCTGTGGGGAAGGACCGAACCCGTCAAGATAGGTATAAATAGCTATTGAACCTGGTTTTGAGCTGTGGTAACCATGACAGGAAGCGTTATGCTCAGCAATAGGGAGTATGTGCGGTAGGTTAATGCGATTTCTCGTGCAAATCAGGGTTGACAGGTGTAGGAGAGCTCCATGGGAGGTAAGCATTTTCAATCGACATACCGGATATGATGCATATGAGCACGTATTGAACGTGTAGCGTGTTGCTTGCGTTTATTCAAGCCCAACATAGCCTCGAACTTCTACCTTCGTAAACGCGGTGGTTGGAGTCATCGGTGTACCAACCCCAATGAATGACCTCGTCCGACCATGTTGCCTAAAAGTCGAGATTCTGGGTGTTGAGATCGTCGGGAATGGAATCATTCCACCTTTTGCACCCACACCTGGAGTGGCAGGTGTGGTCGTGAGCATGACAGCCGAAGGCGTTCTCGTGGTGAGGGTCGGAGAAGGTGGGAAAACGAAGAGTGTCTGATGGGGCGTTGCAGAGGATAAGAGCATGGAGGGCTCTGGTGCGCTTGATTTGCGCAGCAGGTGCAACGGAGGAGGTACAAGTTTTCGTGATTCCGTGCGCTGTCGTAGACTTGGCCTTGGGAGGGATGCAGGACGGTGAGGCAGAGGAGGCGGTGGCTGGGGTAAGTCTGTATTGTTGGGTAGCGACTGAGATGGTGTATGTGGTTGCGCTGAGGGTGTCGCAACGGAGATGGTGCCTGACAGTGGGAACTGCACGGGAAGCGGGAGAGGGTCCTGTTCCGCAACGACAACGGGCGAGGAGGGCACTGGGGGAAGCCCGATTGGTGGGGGACGACGTTTCAGCTTTGTAGGGATATTAAATGTCGATCGAACAGCAGTTAAAGGAGGCGGTGGAATGTCAAATGTCTTTTTCCATGACGGAGCTGAAGGTGGCGCACGCATACGAAGTATAGGTCGAGCCGTCAACGGGGTAGAAATGTACGCCATATTTCGGGGCGTTGCTTCAACCTCGTCATCTGGCGAATTGGTGACGGAAGATTCCAGGGTGTCGGCGCTGTGACGCCGTTCGCCGTCGTCGTCGAATCCGCCACCGATACCCAACAGTTCGGACTCTTCTTCTTCCTCGACAAGGTTTTCGCTAATGACGCTGTTGCTTGTCATGTTACTAGCAATTGAGCCGGTTCGCTTACGAGAGCTGTATCGGCTACGCCAAGCGAGTCCCATACCACGACCGGAGCCTGTTGATGTGAGGGAGGAGGCAGATGATTTGCGAGCAACAATCCGATCCTCCATAGCTTTGTCCAGGGCCCGAGCCTCTTGTACTACCAGTAGGCTTTCTCGTTCCGCATTTTCGTTGTCCGATGGCGTTGCATCGAGTAGCTGCCGCTGCCTCGTCCATTCCTCCTCTTCGCTTGTTGCCCCTGACTCCCTATCTGACAAGCCGGGAGAACCGGATTCGGATCTGAGCTTTTTTTCGTAATCAAGCAATTCATAAATAAGCCTGGAGTTGTGTCACGTTGGGTACAGATGTCGGAGTAATGCGAGGACATACGACATGTTGGGGCCGATCCATTTACTTTTCTCCTTGACAAAGGTGTAAGCTCCTTGCATACCTTTCAATTCCCATACCTCTGGTGGGACAGAAGGAGAGCGCTCAGCGGCCGCGCGCATTACGAGGGCGATGACCATAGTGGCCGATCGCGAAATACCACATTGACAGCTGGACAGGATGTTTAAAGCAATTCTGGTAAACTGAAGGACATGTACATACTGGATGAGGATACCATCGCCACGAGCCAACGCGGCGTCGGTAAAGGACATAGCGGCCTGGAAGCCGTCCTTGACCAGGTCTTTCTGACCATGGGACCATTGGAGTTTGAGATAATGCATGCCCGGCCTACCGCTCGGAACATGGGGTGGATAATAAGTTGAAGTCGGATTCAGACTTGCTGGACTTGAGATCCGGGACGGAGATGGTTGACCGAAGGGGTTGTGCAGATAGTGAATCAAAGGGCGAGGTAACTTCCTTGGCTACGTTGAGTATGGATCTGATACCCTGTTCGATGAGGCTCTTCCAGTCTCGTGCATTGTCCTCGGATCCGAGCCAGATGCCAGGGATGATCTGTATGGGGCCGTCGGTGTATGGGATAGTGGGGGAGCCTCCTTCTTCTTCCTTGCGATGGAGGAGAGAGCTCGTGGGTCCGGCTGCAGTAGGGAGAGAGATGACAGAGGGGCGGCGTCTGGGATTGCCGAGCCTCGGGGGATCTGGCTGTGCACCGTCAACAGCGCTTTGTGGCTCAGAGACGTTGTTAACGGAATAGGAGGACGAGGTTGCAGAGGGGAGGGTTAGAGAGAGCTTTTTCATATTTTTGCGACGGCTCATAGACGAGGGGGGGTTGAAAGGGGAGTAGTCCGAGTCTTCTGCGGCAGAGGAGAGAGTAGAGGCAGAGCTATCAGGCTGGGTGAGAGCTATATGAACGTTGACGGGTGGGGGGTCGATATGAAGGGGTGCAGGCAGGGTCTTCCTGCGGTTCATGGGAGCCATTTTGTGCAGCAGGTTATGCTGCGGTGCACGAGACGGAGGGCAAGTTGTTGTGCGAGGGTCTGCGGCAGGTTGGCGGAATAGGAAGAAAATAAAAAAGATACAGCAGCTGAGAGGGAGCACGGCCAGCGTGCAAGTATGAGGACGAGAAGAGAAATGGAGAAGGAACTGACAAGTGAGTATTTCTCCGATAGAGAAGAGAGTTCGAACTATTTGCAGCTATTTGGTTGTGTTATCTCCACATGCTCACCTCCAGGCTGTTCAATGTTTCATTGACACGCTCAGCACATGAGAACCCACGCGTGTGTGAAGTCGTAGCAAAGCAAGCAAATTATCTACCGGTTGTCGACTAAGTACTCCGGGTCGGGACCCGGCACCGCTGTAGACAGATATTTGTGAGGCCAGGCCAGGTCAGGGCAAGTGATCTCGTGCGACATAGGTATTTTTAATTACCCCGCGCCTCACTTTTCTTTTTTTTATTATGCCCAACCGCTACCAGTTGGCCTTTCTTGCCTCTACCTTTACCTCTTTCTTCTCCCTCCTCTTCCTCTCCCGTTACATCCTCCGTCTCCTCGTAGACGCTGGTTATAATCCCGCTAATCTCATCCTCATCGGTCTTTCAACCGGTCCAGACCTCTCCAGATCCCAAAACACTCCGTCAGACATGTCCGCCCTCCTCTCTGGGGTCCGTGCCGTCCCCCTCCCTTTTGTCGGCGAGACGGATCTTGTACAGCTGGTCACCTCTCCTGTCTTCCTCGCCTCTGCGGCTGTTATCGCCGGCGCCACTTTTTATGCCACTGTGCTGCAAAGTGGTACGTGACGTGTCTGTTTGCTGTTCACTGGGTTGTCAACCTTTGCATCCCTTTAGGAAAGTCAAAGCCGCTGAACCCCAACGAGTGGCAGGAATATCCCCTCCAGGAAAAAATCAAAATCTCTCCCAACACTGCCATGTGAGCTACTCTAGCGGTTTGCTGCTCTCTGCTTAACAGTTCACATGTTCCTTCTTCAGCTACCGCTTCAAGCTCCCTAGACCACAGGATGTTCTTGGCCTGCCCATTGGTCAACACGTCTCTGTCTCGGCACAGATCAACGACAAGCTCGTAGCTCGCAGCTATACCCCCGTTAGCAACGACAATGACCGTGGTCGTTTTGATCTCCTTGTCAAGGCATGTTTTGCCGTTCGCAATCATCTTCGACGCGTCTCTTATGTTCATTCAACTCCAGACTTATGAGAAAGGTAATATCTCCCGCATCTTTGCCAATCTCAAGCTGGGCGACACTATTCGCGTCAAGGGCCCCAAGGGTAACTTCATCTATACCCCCGGCATGTGCGACCATTTTAGTATGATCGCCGGAGGCACTGGTATTACCCCCATGGTTCAAGTTATTCGTGCTGTTCTTCGCAATACCCTCGACAAGACCACTATTACCCTCATCTATGCCAACGTCAACCAGGAAGATATCCTACTGCGAGATGACCTCGAGGAGCTCCTCAACCTCTACGGCCCTCACCGCTTTAAGATCTATTTTGTTCTCAACAATCCTCCCCCTGGCTGGAAAGGCGGCGTTGGCTTCGTTACCACGGGTCACATTAAGGAACATCTCCAGAACCCCAACGAGACAAACAGCAAGCTGCTCATTTGCGGTCCCCCTCCCATGGTTGCCGCTATGAAGAAGAACCTTGAGGAACTCAACTTCCCCACCCCCAACACTATTAGCAAACTCCATGATAAGGTAAAATAGTTCACACCTCTTTTACTCATCCATCAGTTTCTTGATGCCCCCTGTCATTTTCTAGGTCTTCGTGTTTTAAGTCAGGCACTAGCTGTCTGTCCGTCTGTACTTGGTTGCCATTCACTTTGGCATGACACGATTAGCCCGCTGTGATAGGAGTTGTCAAGTTAAAAGGCTCCTCAGGCTTGTTTAGAAATAGTTTTCGTTCAATACATGATCTGATGGGTTTCATGTTCGGGGTGTTGACCCAGCGGGATTAATCTCATTCCACATTTCAAATAGAAAGGCTGGACTGGAAGGTCATGAAAAGTATCCGATATCATCGCACATGGATTTAATGAGTCCGTATCAAGACTCCTGAGATAATTCGTTCTGTTGTGTAAACGAACTATCCGACCTATCCGGTCGGCACATCTCAAGGCTGGCGTCCGCACAATACCATATCCCAAATGGTTGAAAGGACCAAAATAGAAATATTCAGTGATGGCTACAATGAACAAGAATTCCACTTACCACCCTATAATCTCCTCCGCTGCCTGCATTCCTCTCAGGAATTCTTCCTCGGTGGGTTCTCTCTCCGATATGCGTGCGATCTGTATTGCAGCATCATAATAGTGTAAAGACGAAATCTTGTCCTCATCCACTGGAAGTAGCGGAGCAATGAACCGAAAATGATGAAGCATTCTTGCGTGCGGCTTCATCTGCGGTTGAAGGGGTATCACGACACGTGCAAGAGCATCTGGATTCCGGTTCGAGAGGGTACACAGGCGCAAGCCGTGCGAGCATTTATCAGGGCCACAATAATCGGACGGGGCAGTGAATTAAATCAGCACATGCAACAATCGGTAATGATATGTACGCACCAATTTGAGGTGTGGTATCCAGGAGAACGCGACGGAAACGTTGCCCGGCAAATGGTGTCCCTGCAATGAAGATTTAATGTGAGCCCCTGCTCATCCCAAGGCTACTAAATATGAACAGCTAAGGCCACTCGAAGCGCTGTGTAAGAAGCTGACACAATAGGCAGGTAAAGACCATGAACCCGTCGTCGAGCGCGAAATGCCTAGACGAGTATTCGGAAACGAGATAGAAGCAACAATGCGATGCGATGAACACCCGAGGTGAAGAGAAGAAATGGGATTCTGAGGAGGCCAACCAATGAAAGGCGAACAACATGGGACTCCGAACCCTTACAACCCTGAAGAACGCTCACCTGGGCGACCCCATCCCTCATGGATGATACCCCTCGGCAGTGACTCATACGAGACTAGACACGCGCGGTAGTATTCCTGTGTGATGTAACGATGTACCGACTACATAAAAAAAAACCCCGTGATGTGTGAGCCAACAGCCGATCAGAATGAAATAGAATGGTGGGTGCGCATCTCAAGTTGCGTACAATGTCGCTATGAGACACCGTGGATGATGAATACCAACCCCTGGGAGGTCAGCCTGACCGAGCGTCTTTGGCGTTTTCGATATCCGCTGCAACCTGAGACGGACGGCAACACGCCTGTTAACACATATTAGCAATGATGCCGCAAGCTACATGATGCACTTGTAGTCAGTGTGCCTGCATTCCCTCGCAGAAGGATCTTGACTGACCACTACTATGTAAGAAGCACCAATCACAAGAGCGTTGAAGTTCTTGGTCCAGTTCCTGTTTGGAGCCGTTCGAACAGCTTGTGAGAGGAGTGCTGCACAGGACAGGCCAGTCGCTACGACGGTGAGGAGAACAAGAAAAGCATAAGTTGTTTCAGAGACTGTCCTCAACAGTTTTTGAGAAAGCATGAGAGGCTCTGCTAACGGCTCATATCAGCGGTGATGATATGACTTTCATTTGTCTGGACTGATCTTTTCGTGTTTATTGCTGTTTGATGTCGTTGTACAACTGACACTTACATGTTACGTCGGCTGCAGACTTGCTAAGGATCGCGAACGAGCCTACAGTCTCATTGCGAGCCGTCGAAAGGGGTCTAAAGGAGGCAGGGATAAAGAAGCGACTCAGGCCCACTCGAATGCGCATTTGCGTTCATCTGTGCGTGTGATGCGTCCATATATACTGACTTAATGAAGGATACGAGCAGACAAAACAAGTTTCATTCCAGATGCGCATTGGAAACCGAGGCTACGATCAATACTATTATACACCAGAATTCGAAGGCTCCTGCACAAGCAGCACTGCCTGAGCGTTTTTGGTTGTTCCTAAATGAAGATGAAGATAGTCGTATCAAACGACAGCAAGACTGGAGACCGAATTCGGAGGACGAGAAATTGTAGGGAAGACGTCAGAGTACAGATGAGGAATAAGAATGGGTATCTTCATGACAGAACGGGAATGGAAAGTGAAAACTTCTGGAACTTGTGGCGGGATGGTAGACAGTTTCAAGTTGGATGAAATGTACACCGCCATTCATTTTCTTCAGACTTGGACGTTTTGACTGCAAGAGGAGAGGGTCATGAAGCACTACAACAACCATCACGGGGGAGAGAACTTACGCAAAATGGCTGATGACATTGCCGGCTGGGAAGTACTCGCAAACGTAATACCTCGCTTTCTATGGTCAAAGAATATTAGCACGAGGGCAATTTTCTCTATAGCAGGAGCGAGGAGGACGCACCCCACGTTGATTTGGGAAGATGCCATCACACTCCTGGATGGCGCAACCGAGTTGTCGACTGCCTTTCCAAACAACTTGAGTGAAATGAGAGGGTTGAGGATTGTTTCCATTATAGTCGCCTGTTTCAAATGCATCAATGGCAGTGTTCTACCAGGGTGTTAGCAATATTGAATTCTCACCAACTTCGTCTGTCCATGACTTGACTGCCTCAGCAATTCCATAAGATGAACCAGTTCCAGCGGCCAAGTTCTCTGTTTGAAGGGAATCAATACTGCACACAGACTGTGCTTGAGGGCTCTAGACAGACCTCCAAAGGAACCAAGAGAGCCTCCGGAGTGCTCGAAGACACAACCATTGGCCCATTGTTGTGCCTTGCCAGCAAGTTCGTCGCTCCATACCAAGGGAGTGGCGCCATGGTTAACACGGATGGTATTGTGAGCGGACAAGTAAGCTTGAATATCGCCAGAGGAGCTACCACTAGAGCCAGAGCCAGAGCCAGGGTTGGTTTGAGGGGTGCTGGTTGGCTGCGCCTGTGTAGTCCGAGCCCTTGTAGTCGTGGGGGCGGGGACAGGATGGACACTGGGGATATAGCGGGTAGTAGTCGGCAAGACAACTGGAGGGGTGCTCCTTGTCACCACAGAAGACGTAGTGCGCACAGGCGACGGGATCACCACGGAAGAAATCAAGGAAGAAACGACGGGTGGAATGATGGGCAAAGAGAGGGAAGTAGGTATAGGTCCTGGACCCGGCTGGGTGATAAACGTAGGGTTAACTGCAACACTGATCGTAGTGGCAGTTGGGGCGGACGCCACACTGTCGTGGTAATGCTGGATCAACACTTGATTAAGAGGGATATATGGTGATAGAAGACTCACGGCAAACCACAGGCTTCGGCAATGATAGAGTCCCAAGCCTCGGCCTCGACCTCAGTGATAACGGAGCCCCAGCGACTTGTCCCCATCATACTCTTGGACCACCCCCATTTTGCTTTGCATTTGTCCATGCAGTCTTTAGCCCGATAGTGTTTTCGAGCACAGGCCGGACCAGCGAGCCCTCCTGGAATGGCGGACAGCACCAGAGCCAGGGAACAGAAGACAGTAAGACGAGTCATGGCGCCCGTGAGTGAAATGAGTGTTGGATAAAAAGAAAGTGGTATGGGACAGTCGAGGTCCCAGGGGATGAAACCGTGGGCGAGGAAGGAGATGTTTGTGTCGCCAGGGTGGTGATTTTATAACCATGGTCGCCATACGACAAACTTCGTGGTTGCTATGTTTACTTGTGTGATTGTCGCTACAACTCCGCATTGGCGCCTCTGTCATGGACAACAACAGCAACAATATACCTCCTCAACCCCTCCCGCCGTACTATGTGCTAGTCTCTCACACATCAGTCTCTAACGCAGCCCCAGGTGCACCCTCCAGCAACTTCAGTCACCCGGCCATCCAATACCACTACCAGGACGACTCGGCACTCCCTCTCTTGCCCCAACATCCGGACGAGCATGTGCTTGTCGTCGACTATCATGATCCTTCCTCCCAAGAGACACTCGCGGTTAAGAGCATCTCCCACAGTCTCGTTGTCACGGGTCTGAACGTGGACGAGGCCCCAGGTGCGTCTGCCGCGGACGGCAAAAACAACCGTATGTTTGTAATTGAAACTACAAGCGACGATCAGTACGTCGCTAAATGCTCCCAAGTGTATCCCTGATTTCCCACCACCCCTTCAGCCCTCAAAGCTCACCGCTGTCGGAACGGAAATCACCACACACCATCCTGGCGCAATTTAAACACAGGTTAATAACCTTACAACCCTTCTGATCTTATTTGATTTATTCCGATTTCAAGGAATGCAGTTCTCCGCCGTGCCTTGGTCTACCCAGAAGGCTCACAAGTCATGAAAGAAACCGAGGAGGCAAGGAGCAACCCTCATCCTGATCAGGTTTCATCACCACCACCTAGTCTATAGAACAAATCAACAGAGACTCTGGATTCGCATCTGGTGACTACCGCCGAACTTTCCTCCCCCCACGTTTTGTCGTTACCCCTCGAGTTTGATCGTGCCCATCTGCGATTCTGGGTGGTGGACCGGAACTAGAGAAACACCGTCATATTTCAATGTTCAAGAACATCAGCAGTGACCAGCTCACCTCTCCTCCGCGTTCTTCGCTGCCTCTTGCAGTGCCTGCACGTCAACAAGTGAGTTGAATGCAACGAGGCCAAGACCGCCCAAGGCAAAGAGGACCATGGGGTTGGTCAACAGACTGTACAGGTCAAAGGAGGTTGGGGGCACATAAAAGTCGAGCTTCTCTTTTGGCGTTAATTTCAGAGGATATGGCAATGAGACGGTGGAAGGTGGGTTGAAAGGCGTTCCGAGGGAATAGGGGTGGACAAGGGTAGTTTCGTTGGTGACATCCAGTCGTAGCTACTCCGTCGCTTTATTCAGTGACACCCCACAATTAAAATGTAAGGAAACCATACATGGTCGAACACGAAATCGTGAGATATGACAGACAAGTGATATGAACCTGGCGGCACATCGGGACTTCAGGGGGCGTCAACGAAACCATTCAGCACGGCGACTATAAGAGCGCTCACATAGTAAAGCTACCGTCCGCGACTATCCCACCTCCGAGTCTCCCGTTGTCGAGCACAACCCGTGCCTGCCCCAAAGCAACGGCGTCTACGTAGCATTCACAGTCAGCGAATAAAGAACGGAGTCCAGAGTTCAGACCACGCACTGGGACACACGTCACTCCAGGCAATTTTGCCAGTGATGCTGAACGCAGAGACAACAAAAGGCCTGTATGCAGCTGAGCAAGCAAAAATGTCCGCGCCCTGTGAGATAACTTACCATGAGAGAAGAACGAGACTTAGCCTGGTCATGGTCGAGTATTAGGTGAAGGGGTACGGTGATCACATGTCATGCAGAGGTCACAAAGCATGAGCTGATCACCCGTTCTCAGTACATCTCCTCAAAATGCGTCAAAAGCGGGCCAAGGCATACCGCAAGCTGATGCGCTTATACTGCCAATCCTTTGGCTTTCGACAACCATACCAAGTCCTTAGTTAGTGACCCGCATCTCGCAGAAAGTCTTCGCCCTAGGCTCACCGTCCGACCACGATCCACACACAGTTGATTCCAAAACCTGCGAAGCTGCCATCTCCCTCAAAATCAACATTGTTGAGCAGCTAGCCAAGGTCCTTCAAGGTGAAATCAAGCCAAGTGAGTAAATTTCTCAAAGAAAGAAACTAAGCACTTCAATGGCAAAGTCGTTCTTCAGTGATCACACAATGCTCCATCCACGAGCTTTACCTTCAGGGAAAATCCCAACAACCTGCAACGGATCTCGCCAAGACTTTCGAACGACGCAAATGCAATCACAAGGAACCCATTCCTGGAGACGACTGTTTAATCGACGTTGTTGGTGCGTAATCCGTCTTTTCGGGCGCATGCCAACAAATTCATGTCTTCCTGTAGGCGACAAGAACAAGCACCGATATGTAATTGCGACACAGTCCCGTCCACTCCGCGTCCAGCTACGGACCGTACCAGCAACTCCATTGGTTCACATTAATCGGTCCGTCATGGTCCTCGAACCTCCAAGTGATGTCACACTGCAAACCAAAGCAGCGGTAAGCATTCCGAGAACAACAGCTTCACTGAACTGTCCTTATCAGGCGCTTCACAGGCCGAAGAACAGCTATTACACGCGACAACCTTGGATAAGAACCTCATCGCAACGTCCAACGCAGAGCTTCCTCCGCGGAAAAAACACAAGGGGCCTAAAGGCCCTAATCCTCTGAGCGTCAAAAAGAAGTCTAACTCAAACCCATCTGATAAGGGAACAAGCGAGGCTCTGAGGACGGGCACAAAGCGAAAACGAGACCAGGTGGAAGACAACTCGGATAATAATACTCACATAACAGGCACAAGTCCACTGCACAAAAAGCGGAAACGGAAGCGAAAGCACAAGTCACTTGACGAATCAAACAATAATACTGATGGCGTCTAATTTATAAATTCCATAATTTCAAGATGAATCTCATTGTCTTCCACGTATGATGCACAAAGATCGTGACATTTGGCTGAGGCGAGGTGCAATGACAAAATATACAAATGTGAATGGTGAACTGGCTACGAGGGGCGGCGATTCAAAACGGTGTCAGCACCCCACAAAGCCGACAGCAAGGATGCGTGTTTAGTTGCCACCACGGAGACGAAGAACTGAATTCAACATGAGACTAGGAACAGAAGGGACAGAACGCGTCTCAACTAACCGAGGTGAAGAGTACTCTCCTTTTGGATATTGTAATCCGAGAGAGTACGGCCGTCTTCAAGCTGCTTACCAGCGAAAATGAGACGCTGCTGATCAGGCGGGATACCCTCCTTATCCTGGATCTTCGCCTTCACGTTGTCAATGGTGTCCGAAGATTCCACTTCCAAGGTAATCGTCTTGCCGGTGAGAGTCTTGACAAATATTTGCATGCCGCCACGGAGACGTAGGACCAAGTGGAGAGTAGACTCCTTCTGGATGTTGTAATCAGAAAGAGTGCGGCCGTCCTCGAGCTGCTTGCCGGCAAAGATGAGACGCTGCTGGTCGGGAGGGATGCCCTCTTTGTCCTGAATCTTCGCCTTGACATTGTCGATGGTATCAGACGATTCAACCTCAAGAGTGATCGTCTTGCCAGTAAGGGTCTTCACGAAAATTTGCATGCCACCACGTAGACGGAGAACGAGGTGAAGAGTCGACTCCTTCTGAATATTATAGTCGGAGAGGGTGCGACCGTCCTCGAGCTGCTTGCCAGCAAAGATCAAACGCTGCTGATCGGGGGGAATACTGCAGGAGAGACGGTAAGAAGAAAGACAAGATAAGAATCGACAAGCCATCCTCACCCTTCCTTATCCTGGATCTTGGCCTTGACATTGTCGATGGTGTCCGAAGACTCCACCTCCAAAGTAATCGTCTTGCCCGTGAGGGTCTTGACAAAAATTTGCATACCGCCACGTAGACGGAGGACGAGGTGAAGGGTCGACTCCTTCTGGATATTGTAGTCGGAGAGGGTACGACCATCTTCGAGTTGTTTGCCGGCAAAGATCAAGCGTTGCTGGTCGGGGGGGATGCTGTTGATGATTGTAAGCCAAGGATCACAATCTGACTCATCTACTCGACTCACCCCTCCTTGTCCTGGATCTTGGCCTTGACATTATCGATAGTGTCGGAGGACTCGACCTCGAGAGTGATGGTCTTTCCAGTCAAGGTCTTAACGAAGATCTGCATAGCGGGTTGTGGATGGTGGTGATGGGATAAGTGAAGAAAGGAGGAATGGGAAGAGGAGCCGGCTTATATGGGGTACGGCGGAGTTTGAAATCGACATAGCCTGCGCCAAGTGAGTCACGGTGACCTAGGAATGTGCCAGAATTATATTTGTTCTGTCTCCGAGTAGATCGTAATAATTCTTTACAAAGCATTCCTGTATTACAGATAAAACCTACTCATCAAACCACAGCCGGATAGACTTATCCTTCTCCATCCCTGCCGATGCTATGATACCGCGGGAAGGGTGGGTCTTTCATCTGTCAGTCATCACCTGGCAGTTGTGTAAATGTAGACTTACTGCCACGGAAAGCACAGTGTCTAATACAACATCAGTGCACATGCTGTGGAAGAAGCATAGCAACGTGCATACCTCGATGTCCCTCTAGGCGCTGGACGACTTGCCGCGTTTGCAAGTTCCAGATATACGCCTTGTTATCTTCACTTCCGCTTACGATGAACTGGCCTCGGTCATAGCTAAGGAAGCATGAAGGTATACAATAGGTTCGGTTAACGTGGCCGACGTAGGTTTTAGTGCAATGCGAAGAGGGGTAGTTCCATAGTCGGACAGTGGAATCTTGCGTGGAGACCAACACAAACTTGGAATTTGGTGAAAATCGGGCGTGCGAACTGCACAAATCATGAATGTGCACATCTACCTGAGGAAGGAGTAGCCGGGGACAAACCAAATCGGATTATCGTCGTCGGCCAATGTCTTCAAGCATTGACCCGAATCTGCATCCCAAATTCGTCTACAAAACCGTCAAAAGAAGAATGCCTGAAGGGGGAGATGGGCCACCAACATTAGTCCGTCCATGGCGCAAGAAACAATGAGAGAACCGTCATGGTTGAAGCTAACCGCAGTAACCGGATCTGAATGCGCGGGAAGCACCCTGAGTTGTCGACCTGCATGACTGAGTTGTAAGCAAGGCCCAATTAGACTTCGAACACACACCTCTAGCTACATCCCAAACGCGAATCGTTTCGTCATGACCCCCGGAAACGAGCAAATTGGTATCGGGGTTGAAATTAACACAAAAGACATAATTGGTATGTCCACGGAGAATCTTGAATAATTCACGCTACGATGGACATCAGCAGTCGAATATCGCCCCCAGCTGGCCGAACACACATCTTCCGTGCTCCAGACTATGACCGTCTTGTCGTCCGAAGCTGAGGCTAGATAATCTCCGTCACTAGACCAAGCGACATCCGAGATGCCCTTCGTGTGACCTTCGAAGGTGTGGACGATTTGACCGGTCTCAGTCTCCCATATTTTGATAGTCTTGTCTGAAGCTTTACTCCACAATCAGTCAGCTCTGAAAGGCCGCCACAGATATGATGTATCCGAGGACATACAGGACGAAGCGAGGTACGCGCCACCGGGGCTGAACTTGAGAGATGAGACGGCTGTTTTGTGACCACTGAGGATGAAGCGTAACTTGAAGTGAGGGCAAGCAGGATCGACTGGGTGCACAGAATCTGGCAGGGTATCCTTCGGGTCTTCGGGCTCGTGCTTCACCTCGGCGCTCTCGGGACCACTCATGGGAGGTCCTGCAAGATTGCGGGAGTTGTCGAAGGCATCATGCATCACGACATCCATGAGGACCTCTGAGGCCCAGTCGTGTCCGAAACGCAGCATCAAATATGGGAGTGGCACGTGCCCGAAAAAGGCTTGATCGCCACTTTTTCTTCCATCCAATGGACACCACTGCAGCATCCTGGATCACCCCGCCCACACGGCCAGAGTCCATCGAGAACCTCGTCTCGGGTGTTGGCAAGTACTTTCCTCCTTCCCAGCTAGCAATATCTCACTCCCTGCAGATCGCTATAACCCTCATAATGTTGGCATCCTCGAAGACTACCTCTACTACCAGATCAGAAATGAGGAGTACGATTGTCTCGCAAATCTCGCAGTGCTCAAATTGTAAGAACATCCCAAGGAATAACATTACCCGTATTCACATCCCGCCTAGGTACCAGTTCAATCCAGAACTATATAATCCTGACGTTGTCGTAAACATTCTTATCAAAGCCCTCACCGCCTGCCCCCTCCCCGATTTTAACCTCTGCGTTTCCCTTCTTGATGAACGGCCCATCAATGCCTCAACTGAAGAACCAGACCCCCTGCCCACCATTCTCCCTGTCCTGCGAGGGCTCCATGACCTGCTCTTCCGATGCCGCTTCCCCGCCTTTTGGGAAGCCTATCGCTCAGATGATCTCGAACATCTGCGCGACAACTACACTGTAGAAGTCGTAGGGTTTGATAATGCAGTACGGGGGGTCGTTGTTCGGGCAGTTAGGGCTGCTTTTACACGGATAAACGCCTCTCGGTTGGGCTCTTACCTGGATCTATCCGGTAAGTTATGTATATGTATAGAGCCCTCGGCCCTATCTGTCTACTGACAAGCCTCCGCAGGCGATGACCTCAATCGGTATGTTGCGAAACTTGGATGGACGTGCGATCCTGCTACCTCCATTGTCAACATCCCACCGAATGCAGACAATCAGATCGAAGCCATCGTTGTGCAGGAAAATATCAGATTACCACGTACGTGCTTCTTCTCTTATTGCCAAACAATAATTTGCTCAAAGACGCACAGAGCTTACAAAGGTCATCTCTCATTCCGCACTTAAAGCCTAGGCAAGGGCAATCCTAGACCATCCCCACGTCCTAAAATCAATGCGATGCATTACATATACACTGGTTGTTCTCTCGACAGTCAAACATATCCTCTTGAATGAATAACAAGTTGAAAGTAGAAAGCCAGTTGTACCGAAACGAATTTGGCTCTTAATACCGTAGTGGCGGCGTCATAGCTGGCGATTACAGGAGGCCATAGCAACTACAGGCCCAATCATCAAGCAGAAAAGAGAGGGACAAGGTCGTCGGCCCCAGAATGCCTACACCAATCAGAATACTAGAACAGTGGCAGGAGCCCTTTCGAGGCAAGGACAATTCCACAGGGTGTTAAGCCACCCGGACCATCGTGTTTCTGAGCCACATCTTCCAGAGTAAAAACCGGGGAGTTTGAGTCCCCGGAAAACCTCTATTCACTCTCGAAACGGGCCGCGTCAATGAATGGGTGGGTACTGAGTGTCCAACATGGGTTCCGATCTGCCCATGGAAGTGTCGATGGTCAATGCAGTAAGCGAGCGACCCTCTTACTCTCGAAGAATTGAGCACAATCAGAGGATCGGCTCTTAGAGCCTTCGGCAGGCCGGCTTCGATCCATAGGCGAAGGGGAGGACTTGGGCGATGTTTAGCATAAACACGTCGTGGCCACCGACGCTACTACAATCCATGGCTCAGCACCCAACTTTCAATCCCCTTTCCTGGGTGGCAGATGTTCTGACAATATCGTTCGGTTGATGCGTTAATATGAGTGTGACGGAGGGCATGGACGGTACTACAACTGGGAATGATTTATAGGTCGATAACCCGCATAATATCCAGACCTTCATTGACCGATGAGTGCCCCCCAGTTTATGTGGGTCTCTAGTAATTACTGCACTACAAGTAGTTGCACATCAACACAATGCATGTAGTATGCCTATATCGGAAGTACGAGGTAGAGAAATATGTACGCTAGGAATCTAAATCAAAGACAATAAAATAGCCCAGCCACCACCAAATCTGCGCATAATTTGGAGAGTTATGTGGGGCATGGTAGGAACTACGATATGTCCTGGCAATCCTTGACGAAAGCTTCACCAGAATGCATCACTGATTATGGGTGAGGGCTCTACGATTTTTCCAATGCATGTATGGCTGCTGAGAAATGTCATGGCCGGGCCCTGTCTTGTTACGGGAACTGCGCCGTGTATCTGGGAGCTTCAAGTTGGCGTTGAGATCCTAGAGTGGAAAAAATATCAGTCCCTGTAACCACGGAGGCTGGACACCACTGACCGAAATTCGTTTTTTCATCCCTGCCGTGATAGGAACCCACCACTTTGTCAAAGCCGATTTTAAGGCTAATTCACGGTGTCCTTTCGTATTCAGCCACGCCATATACTCCTCGAGCTATCCAAGCATAGGTGGTCAATGGCATCAAGCTTGAAGGAAAGTCAGTCAACTTCACCTCCTCGACAGTAGAATAAGCTGCCCAGTCTCCAGGGCCTAGTGTGCCGTCTTCACCCTCTTCTTCTAGCCGCCTCAGGTCAATATCCTCCTCTCGCCTCTTCAAGATATCTACATCAAACTCGCTAGGCCCTTGGATGAATACCCTTCCGGTGCCATATTGCCCGAGAATGGGATTAACCGTCAAAGTGCATCCAAGCCCATCAAACCACCAGATTCTGTTATAGAAGCGATCCTTTCCCAAAGGTTTTGCACGTACACCACCCACGTGTTGTCGAAACTCGCGCTCGATTCCCTCCAGACGACGCTCTAGCTTGTTCACTTCTTCATCCAATCTCCTATGTTCGGCCAAAGCCTGTTTCTGTAGCGCCTGCTTCGCACGGGCTGCTCCTCTCGCTTTCGCATTTGCGGTCCGCGTTTCCTGTTTTTTTGCCCGCCTCTTTCCCGTAGATGCATTTTCAGTCCCAGAGGCATCAGATATATCACTAGCATCATTCATCTGAGAGTCGTCGTCTCCACCGTTCGTGCCATTTTGTGCCAAATCCACTTCGGCAGCGAGGACGTTCATCTCTTGCAAACTGAATGACAGAAGTGAGATGGAAATGTGCAGTTGTAATATTCGAGGCTTACTGCTGTTTCTTCAACCTGTTAATGTCAATCTTTGTTTTCCGGTATTCAGTCAAAGCCTCCTCACACGTTTCCATATGAGTACGGACGGTTTTGCTGGAAACAGCTAGATTGCAGAGGAACGAGAGGAGCGCTATCCGATCCTCGGGTAACAGTGAATAATATCTGTCCTTTGGGGTTGAGGGAGTTGTGAGGTGTTGAGCAGGAGACGAAGAAATTGGCTCTCCAGACTCGGATGCAAAAAACAACAGTGTCAAGATCTCTCTGAGGCGAGGGAGATTTTCAAGATTGGCATGCTGACGAACGAGCAGTGAGCATCGGGACGGGGCATTAGAGTACCAAAGACTAACATCTTTAATGCAACCGACTAAAGCATCTTCCCAACCTTCGCGGCCTTCCGCGTGACGCAGGGGAACGCGTTCCCAATTATTACCCACATCGACCATGGCATTCGTCAGCTCATCAACAGTTATACCAAAGACCCTGTGCTCGGGACCAAGATTTTCTTTAAGCTGCAAGAGGCTGAGGGTGGCGCTGTGTCGTGTAAAGGAAACAGTACGAAGATTGTAAATGAGATTTGAGTGTATTTCGGCTAATAACGGGCAAGTTAGGTCGGGAATTGAGTGTTGTAACGCGCATGCTAGGTCATCAAGCGAAAAAAGCCAGACATGGAGTGGTTCACTGGATACCCCATCTTAGCTTCACCGCAGTAGGATATGTAATAACACCTACCCAAACGCGTTCAGAAAGTTCCAAACCAAAAGTAGTGATTCAAAGACACTAGGCGTATCATTGAAGGGTAGAGCCGAGCGCTGAGCGATTGGACGTCGTAGAACGACACCTGCTTTTTTGTCTTTCTCGGATATCCGGATATCAAGGTCTTCTGTGGGGTAACGAATCGGCCTTTTCTTTTTCTTTTCTGCTGCAACGCGCTCAGCTTCCTCCTTTGCTATCCGCTCCTTCTCTGCTTTCTCTTGAGCCTCGCGTTCTTTCTTTCCGGCGGCTGAGGGTATTAGTTTAGTGGGAGACACATGGGAAAACGAGGTAAGAACCACGCACCCTTTTCCTCCTGAGCGGCGGTCATTTTTTTCTGCTTTTTTGTCGGTGGTCCCTCTCTGTCTTCCCATACCTTTTTGCGTTTATCAATCTCCCCCTTCTTGATGTCTTCCACTCCTTTCCGGGTCTCTTCAGGCATGATGGAGCTAACACCGTAGTGTTCAGCGATCAATGGTTTGACCGTCCAAGGAGATGCAACCGCGGCATCGCGGTCCACACAATCACGAATGAAGCGACGAAGAATAGACTTTGAGAAGGACAGGCGGTCCCGGCTAATAGGAAAAGAGATTAACGAAAATGAGGACAGTCGCGCCATCCACCAACCCATACCTCATCATATTACACTGGACTTCCATAACGCTTCCAATCATCTTGCCATCCTTTTCTGCCGCTTTCGATGCCTTGGCTTTTTCCCCCTTGTCCTTTTCAAGCTCGAGAATGTTGACCCAGTAAAAGTATAGATCGGGGTTGTCCTGCGTATTGGCTTCTTGAAGGGGGATGTTGAGGTCACTGCCAACAATATGGGGATGCTCTTCGTCGAGTGCTCGGTCGGAGGCATTGGAGTCTTTATAGGCGTCCCTAGCTTTTTCGTCGGAGCTGAAACGAGGGGGGTAAACCTTTTCGATGCGAGCATAGTACCTAGATGATGTGAGGATGAGAACGGACTGGAGTACACTGGTTGTAGGCGACTCACTTGATCCCGTCAAGATCAACCAACACCTCTGGAAGTAAACGTTAGTTTGAAGCGAAAGCAGGGGCAAACAGGGACGTACTTTCGTTTTTAAAATAGCGGTCCTTGAAGCGTTCATATACAGCTTCGACGAGATGATCAAGACGACCCATAACCTCTTGCCATAATGGTCAGCAAGAATGTTGCAGAGGTACATGTATGTTATACATACGCCACTGCACCGCTCTGAGGACGGGATATTTGAGGGGTTCCGAGAAGCGAGCGTGCATAGTGCGAGCCTCTTGACGTTCACTCTCAACAGCCTGGAAGTAATCCAGGCCACTTTTGCCGGTGACTTCACATTGAAACTGCTTGAGCCGGTAGAACGACATGCGGGCAGCATATGCTCTGCAACACGAGTGTATAAGTGTGTGAGGGTAGGACGAGCATAGTAGGGACGTACTCGAAGGTCTCGAAGATCTCGCCAGTTTCCTCGAGGTAGAAGACCTCCCGGTTGGGATCTGTCTGGGCTGCACGAATGAGCTCCTCTGGAGGCTCCGTGAGGACTACGCGCTTGCGACGGCAGGTAGGCATGGATGGGGAAGCAGGGAGAGCGGGGGAAGGGAGAGCGGGGGTGGGGAGAGGGAGGGAGAAGAGGGGAGAGATGTGGGAGGAAAGAGTGATGGGGAGCGGGAAAGAAAGGGCCAGGTGGCTCGGTCGGAGGGGACCCAGTCTGTCTGTCTGCCCACCACATCCTGCCACACTCCCTGCCCTCCCCCAACGCCCTTCCAGCTGCGCCTATCCTCATTGCCCCCCAGGTCCCCCTACCGGCCGCCCTTCTACTTCCCGTATATCGCCCTCCATCGCCTCCGTCCTACCCCACGTTCTTTCTGGGTATCGCATATCCGTTGCAACCCCAGCCTGGTCCGCTTTCCATATATATTCGACTACTGCTGGCATTCCCCGCTCTCTTTTTTTTTTTCTTCAGTCATCCTACCCGTCTGTCTGCTGCTGTACTTTGTCATCGCACTCCCAAAAATTCCCCAGTTAGCCGACCTGACATTCAGACTTCCTCCTCGTCCCCTTTCAACCTCGACCAATATTCCCTTTCTCCGCACGTGAGGATCACGTGACCTATTACGCAGCTAAACCCGTCGCGTGTTCTAACCACGATGGCTCCCTACGGATTGAGCAACAGTGTGGTCATATACTCAGGCGTTCTCACATCCAATGCGAAACTCACTTTAAACCATCAGCATAGGACCAGCAAAGACTCCCTCGCCTAGAATCCGAACATCTCCTGATGGCATAACCTGTTATTTCGACTTGAGCTTCAGACTGAACGCTCCATCGCCCCACTATCAAAACCAAGGAGTCCTCATAGGGACCGTGTAGCTTCGAGGGACGGAACTCACCCATCTCAACTTAAACCACGATCCACACTAACGATTTTGTGGCGCACTCAGGTCGTTCCTCCGTTGGTAATGGCATTTCGGTGGATGTACGTGTCCCGGTATCCGACAACATATATACACATTCGGACATTATCTCAAAACACATTCAGGGAATACCTCCGGGTTCCTAGATCCTCTATCCTTGTGCATATAGCCACCACAGCGACATCTCTCCCCATCAATTCCCATACTAAATGCTTCAGATATGCATATGCAATTGTGTAGGTGGTTGTGTCTCGAAAGTCGACTTCCTATCCTTCAATAACCCGGCATCGTCCTTCACATCATGAGCGATGCATTACGCAACGAAAATACTGTATGGATGCTCATGCGGTGTCCACACATGTGGAGATGTTAACTTCAAAATACAATTTGAAATCCCCGATCAGTACCCTGCCAAGTGAGGTGATATAGCATCTCTCTTCCTTTCCCACCAAAGGAGAGATGCGGCCCGCCTCTGTGCGCGGCCCGCTCTTCTGAGCGTCCCCTCGCCTAGTCATAAAAGAGAAGGTTTGTCCGTGTGTCTGGCTGCTGAGCTCCCCCCAGGACCTTTACGCACTTCTCCTTCGTCTCCCCCTCGCAGTGCACAAGCAAAATGTCCGAGTCGGAGTTCTCCAAGTTGAACGTTCTGATGTGTAGGCGTTTGCTCTGATTCGTTATTAACTGTTATCTAACCCTAGTTAATCAGGTGGCACCGTAAGTCATTCCCTGATGGAAATTACATGATCTCCAGGATTGAAATATTTTTGAGGGGGAGTACACCACGGGGTGGACTGCATCTGGTGCCTCTCAGTCGGACAAAAAGGTCAACTCATCCGAAAGCATATGGGTTAACAGAACGCTAATTCCTGTCAGCAGATCGGCGTATGTCACAAGATAGGCCACCAGTGATATCCATGAATTAACCTGGTGTAGGTCGTTGGTCTGACGCTCTTCGATCTTCGACGGAGGGGAAAGGTAAGCTTATAAGTGTACAACACGTGTCATATCCTCGTCCGAGTGTTGTCTCTCCACAGGTCGACCAACTCGGGATGGTTGGAGTTAATGGTAAAAAATTCCCTGAAATCCGTCAACACCTTACGCAAAAGATTGGCGAGGTTTATAAGGACATGGACTTGACGTGCGCCTTTTCGTATTATACCCGAGGGTGTGCCACCAAAGTTGCATCCAGATTCGAGGAATTCCCGAAGAACGGCAAGGTCGACCCCGAGGCTTGTGAGTTGCCTGTGACACGCACCCATATATATTGATCTCCGTAGACAAGGAGGCCATTGACCAACTCAAGCCCGGAGACGCTGTCATTATATTCACTCCTGATAGTACGTTTAGCCAAAACGCGACCTCGTATATTGTGGCCCTGGCTCAGACGCAACAAAGGCACTCACCACAAGATTGCCATCCACGCCATTGAGAGGGGCATTCATGTTCTCGTCACGAAACCTGCGACCCAGTTGCTCTCTCACCACAACGACCTCATCGTGGCCGCAGAGAAGCATAAAGTCGTGTGTTTCGTTGAGCATCACAAACGGTGAAATATCTTCCCCACCAGTCGAAGTAGGTATTAATATCCCCCAACACCTTAGTTTCGATCCTGTGTATAGCGATGCCAAAGCCCGAGCCCAAACTTTGGGAGAATTCAACTTCTTCAGCGCTTGGATGAGCCAGCCCAAAAGTCAACTAGAAACTTTCCGCGCGTGGGCGGGCAAGGATTCTGATATAAGGCAAGTGCTATCCATCCGAGTTCTGCCGCCCTGTGGATAAGACGCTGAAGTTACCCGTCGTACCAAGTTATTACCTCTCTTCCCACCATGTCGACATCTGCTGCTGGATCCTCCAGGATATCGCCGTCCCTACTCGCGTAGTCGCCAGCGCCGCCACAGGTATCGCGACAAGCGAGCCTTACAACTGTGTGCCTGAGACCGAGGACACCATCACCCTCCTTGTGGATTGGGAGTCGATCAAGAGCCCTAAGCACCGAGGGACAGCGGTGTACACCGCTAGCTGGACAGCCCCCCTAAAGGCCGGCATCCACACCGGGCAACATTGGTATTATATGGCAGAAAAGGTCAATCGCCTTGGCGCTCTAATCCCGGTCTAGTTGTTCTGGTGTTGACTGTGGCACGCTGACACCTTCCCTATCACAGGGGGATATCACCGTTGATCAAGCACACAGAGGGTACGACGTCACGGTCGATGAAACGGGAAAGATGTGGTACAATCCGTTCTAGTGCGTTTATCATTGTATTATAGTCCAGCTCGTTTGCTTGTTCTAATGACGCTGCACAGCATGAAATATTCTCCATCAGAAACTGGACATTTCGATGGCCAACGTGGATATGGTTACATCTCGATTGAGAAGTTTATCGATGCCGCGCGCAGTGTGAATGCAGGCCAAATGCAGGCATCTGAATTTGATAACCACGGCTTACCCACCATTCGTAACACAGTCCTGACAACCGCCATCCTCAACGCCGGCCGCATCAGCTTGGACGAAAAAAGGCCAGTCGGCATCACGAAGCGCGGGGAACAGTGGATCTTGGAGTAAAATGGTCTTATGCCATATGGCAATGAACTCTAAAGCTCGAGTTCTCACTCGACGTATGTTGTAACTCTATTCCTTTTTGTGGGCATCTTGTCACATCCATCAAACACCTTTGAACTGAGATCCTCCGCCTTTTTTAAAATTTTTTTACAAGGACGGTGCATCAATGGGGGGTGGGTGGGCTGCGTTTGGCGCGAGGCCTTGATGCGGAAATACTTAATGGAAGTCTGTCGAAATCGAGAGAGTGTCCCCTGTATCTGAAACCGATGTGCTCCACCTCCTCTCTCTCACGTCGGTCGAGTATCAGAGCATCCTGTTCCTAGATCGGTCCGGGGTTAAGACTGGTAACTAAGAACCTGATAACCAGAATGCTCGCTTGAACAATAAGAAATTCTTGCCCGACCAAGGTGCGATGGCCGTCAGAGATCAACGAACAATGAGCCACATGTATTAATTAGTTTGGCGTACACGCAGGGCAGTATGAAGAAAGAGTCCTTGTGGCCTGCAAGCCAGGTATTGATTGATGGGGAATGTAAATACAGATCAATTGGAATGCAATTACGAGTTCGGGCGGGAACAAGTAGTGTCGGATGGGAGTGCGAGAGCCGGAGGGGTGAATGACACGGTACAAGGTAGTGAGACTGGACCAAAAAAAGCGATACCAGAGTATCCACTCGTTCGACACGGCGGGGGCAAGTCGGGAAAAGAGAGAACAACTATATATAAAGTGAGGAATAAAATACTCTTTATAACGAACGCGACGGTACTAGAGAAGGGTGAAAAAAAAAAACGGCTGCCGTCTTGTAAGGGAGAGCTTGGATGGGGTGGACAATGGATGATTTGCTGAGTGAGCTGAATGAAAAGTGGGAATGCATAGTGGCGAGGATGACAATGAATGTAGTAGTCGGACGGGTGTAGTAACGACCAGGAGATGCAGAAAAAGACCGCGTATATTAGACTATTTCTCCGGGAAGAAAGAGCCAGGTCAAAGAACGGAAAAGGGAGCGGAGAGTCCAGGCGACAAGCAGACAGACTAGAACTGTTTGATGACGACCTCGATCTTCGGCAAGTGCCAATTACGACGAGGTGATGGTATCCTGTCCCACCGCCCGATATCCATCTTGTGCCCTCGGATAGGTTGTATGCCTTGCCAGGATAGAATAGTGGGGTGCGGATGATGATATCGAGACAACTGCTAGGGAAAGTGATGGGTGGATGGATGGATGGGGTGATTGAATTGCAGAGAGGAAACGTGTTGCGGGGAGGTTTGTCGATGCGACATGTAATGATGGTACATTTTTGCGGAATGTTGCATTTTGAACACGACAAAAAAGAAACAAAAAGCGACAGGAAATACAAGAGTCGGATCCGCTACGAGACAAGTGTTGTTCGAGGCGAGGATATGTTCAAGTTATGGAGAGCAGATCTGCCAAAGGTGACGAAGTCATGAGGAAGAAATTGCTCTGGAACAGTCTCAATGCGATGCTTGTTCACCACGGGCTCGAAATGTGAGGGTTGATTCTCCTTGTCGTGCGACGAATGCGGGCCTGAGAATGGGTCGCTATAAAATGTCGGTGTCGTTGGGGTGAGAGGCATATCATCCGACGTGTCCGACATTGACGTTGTCGAGCTCATTGGGGTTGTAGCAGCGGATACGGATGTACGCTTGGGTGTGACGGGTAGTGAAGGTACTGTGTGGCGAACAAACCGACCGCCCTGTAGGTAGTATTGGACCACAAAGGTGGCTGCTTTGGAGTAAAACGCATATGAGTACTTTTTTACGAGTGTTTCCGACAAGTCGTTGACGTGTTTGGACAGCCGGGTGTCGAGGTAGTCAACGACTTCAAGGCATTCATCTGTTTCCTCCCAAAGTCGGCGAGACTTGCCACACAGATAGCGAGCGAGAGTCAAGGCAGCCAAAGCAATCGTCGAAGGAGGGTATTTGACGAATTCTCGATAGAAAAGGGTGATTTCCATCAAGAAGCGCGCGACATGCTGAACCTTGGCTTCCTCCACGTAGGGACCACAGCACATGAGTCTGAGCCAGGCTTCAGCCGTGGGGTGACCAAGGGTCCACTGGATTGTCGAAAGAACATGGCCCTCCATTTGGATGAATGCAGATTCCTCGTATGTCTCGCGGCATATTTGGGCGAGGTCCTGGACTGTTGGCACCCGTTCCTTCGCGTCCTCAAATTTTGCGGCAATCCACAACGCAGCACAGCCAACGAGCTGATAGTGCTTGATGTAAACGATGCGGCGGGAAACATATCGGTCCACGATATTGAGGGTGAGATAGAGTGTTTCCGGTCGCAAGCGAAAAGTGAAGTGAATTTCTACGAGAAAGTCCACTAGACATGGGCGCATATGCCATCGAATTTCAGGTTGCTGATCCATGGACTGGGTCGAAGACATAGTATAGCGCTGAACGGTGTCATCAAGGGCAGTTTAGCACGCTGGAGTCCATCAGAGTATGGGCCCAACAAGAGTACTGACCTCCATGTCGTGCATATAATAGCGGATTTCATCGCGGTACTCTTCTTCAAGCAACACGTTCTCTTTCCTGCAGTAGTGGTGGGCCTCCCGAAGGCGCTGGTGTTGCTGAAGGAAAGCGAGTTTTGCTGAGCGGGGTGAACGGCGGGAATAAGGAGCGAGGAGCAAGGGAGATCTGTGTGCCTTGTGGATGCCATGGGGCGAGGGACGCTTCTTGGGATAGATGAGGGAATTGCGGGATTGCCGGGTGGTAGGGGCGGAGACGTCCTTCATGTCGAGACTAGTTGAGTCGAGTATATGGGTGGTCAGGGCGAACCTGTTGGGGGAGGTGGGGTTAGCCTCAAGCGAATCAACCAGCGTGGAAGACGACATGAGAGGCGTCTATTGTGCGGAGAAAAAGGGGATGGGGAACGCCCTGATGGACGGCTGCACAGCTGCGGGCGGGTGACCACGGGAGGCGGAGAGCAAATGCACGCTGGATAGTCGCCGCCAAACAAAGGTCCAAAGGATGGACGGCAGACAAGGGGGAGAGACAAACAGGGGATTGGCGATCGGAGGACAGTCGAGTGCTGCTCCAAAAATAACATAGGTAGCAGAAGATACTCACGAGTTGAAGCTTCAAGTTGCAGCAAACTACGCGGCATGCACGAAGGGGGTAGAGTCTGGAGGGACAAGCAGGGGACGAGGAGGAGAGAATGTGTGTTGAGAGGGTGTAGTCCAGGTTCCCAGGCAAGGCAGACTACTTGTCTAGGGAGAGAAGTCGTGAGTATGGTTCGTAACGGAGGACACCCTTGCGTCGTGTGCGCGTCGGGTTGACCGAGCACGACGACGACGACGACGGAGAAAGAGAGTGAAGAGAGAAAGAGAGAAAGAAAAGCAAAGGGCCAGAGGCAAACGTGATGGCGCTGGGTTCCAAGCTGTAGTTATCAACTCCCAATCAGGAAGAGGATGTGCATCCAGTCACGTGCAACCCTCTGTCACAAGTGGGACCCAGCTAGTCCCAAAGCACTTTATCTACACCTATAGACGTCCAGCGAGCCGAACACCAACAACAGTGGCCTCCAAGGCACCTCCAAGAAAGCACCAAAAGACACAAGCCTCTGTACACAACTTGGTGGATCCATCATGGGTGATTACCGAGAATGAAACTACCGCACGGTTTGCACGGGTCCAAATCGGGGAGGATCTGCCCTGGCCCTAGCCGGGCCGTCAGGGTGGATGTTCCCACGACCCCACGTTTCTCGACGAGCTCGATCCATGACGTAGATCCTCTCACCCACCACACAGGCGCTATGCAGCAGCATGCATACATAATGGCTCTCCTCCCCACGCTCTCACACATGTGAGCACAGACACACACCAATGCTCACCTTGATAATTTCTGTATACCACACAGACAGTCAGCCCTGTCATCATTCGACTCTGCAGGCAGACGGGGGTCACTCACCAGTGTGTGTCAAGAAGGTCGGGGGACTAGAGATACCATTACCCATTATCAGCCGGGCACCCCCTAATACAAGGAAAATTGTCACGCACATTGTATAAAAAGAAAGATTGTCAGAGGTTGGTTGCGAGGAGTATTAAGGGATAGCCGGGATTACTTTGTAATTGTTGTAGTGGATTACGACCGGGAAACCAAATGAGTGACTGGAGGTGAGTTGCGAGGGAGAAAACCGAATCTAAGAGTGTCGCCACTTGGAGAGACCAGACAATGGGGATCCGACAGGCCGTGCACACGCTCGAAATGAATTGAGCGGGTCCAACGAGGGCTTACGGTCACCGAGTACAGGAATAAACCCTTGCTCGACAACGGCGACTGGAGAGGGATGAAGGGAAAAGTTGCGTCGAGCGGACAAGAGGTAACTTTTCAAGGACAAAGACAAAAAAGATGCACACCTCAGGTTCACTTCGTAATTCGATCCCAATAGATTCCACGTTCCCTGCCTGCAGGCAAACCGGCGTCTACACCCTGCGTTATGTAAGCTGCTCTCCCGTCACTTTGGGAATCTTCCTCTCAAATGGGCTTACCTCCTTTCCTTTGCTGTCCTAGCTATTCTGCCAAGAACTCGCTACTCACTACGTCAAGTGTCTCTTTGGCCTGCCAGCTCAGCTCTCTCTTTTTTGCTTTGTTTTCTTTTCCTGGTCTATCCATGGCCCTTCTGTCCCACTCACCCTGTGAGGGGTTGTCGGGTCGGTGAGAGTTTCCCCCCGTCCATATCATCGCGCACGCTCAACCAATGTCCTCTTTACTAACCTTCCATCAGTCATTTCTTGCCATCATTCCGCCGCTCACTCAATTATATTCGCGCTCACTGACAGTGGAGTTGTACGTATTCTTCGCTACCTTCGCGGGGCGCGCCAGCTCATTTCTATTCCTTTATACGTTTACTATATTCATGTCTAACAAAGTATACACACTACTACTTTGCCTGTAAACGACCCCCATAGCATCCATAAACATATCCCTCTCGTGGAAATGATCCCATGGGGCGCCCCTTTCACCGGCGATAGCATTGACGCAAATAGTTATTAGATCTGATCACCCCGTTTTTGCCACCGCCATGCCGGCCGTTCAGAGAACCTGCATGCGTATCGATCTCGGAAGTGAGATTATCTGTCCTGCTCTCTGTAACCAGGTACAGCCCTCTCTCCGATGCGGTTAGGGGGGGAAGGGGTGTGTGGGGGGTTGTTAATCCTCCACTCTATCCATCTTATACAATACTTATCTCTCTTTCTCTCTCTCTCTCTCTCTCTCTCCATCTCTCTCTACGATACACACTATAATTCAAATTCCAAATTTTACTTGGGAAGGATCAGTAGTGCCGCTTCCATTCGATTTCCACATCATCAATCGCCCCTCCTCTCACTTTACGTTGCCCATTTGACCCAAACTAGCCCAAGAACCCCGCATCGGGTGCTATTCCACCCCCAGGGTTTCGCAGAGCCTTAAAGGGCCCACCCACAGCAGCTCAACTAGAACCCCACTCCTTCTGACATGGGTATTTGATTGGGGCTGATAGACGCAGAGGGAGTAGCCATGAGAACCCCCTTGTCTTGTGCATGCGGAGCTTTGCGGGCTTCGTCCCCTGGGGCTTTTTGCAGGACAAGGGTGCTTGATCGCACAGACCGTGGGTTTTCCACGTTATAATGAATTTATTCACTAGCCCTCCTGATGGCATTTCAATTCCAACTAGTCCACGGGATCGGCTAGCAATTTGACTTGATGAGATTCATTGCGATATGCGAGTCGGAAGCATAAGGGTGGATACCGTTCTACATCGATTCTGCCACATTTCTTAGCATACATATGTCGCTGCTGGACACATCTCTGCTCATGGCATGCTCTCATAGGTCAAGCCGCTCAGGCTTCCATTCGCATCAAGTGGTCAAGTTTGCTGCGAACAAGGGAGGAAAATGACACATCGAGACAAGACCCTTTGTCTTTCCTTCGCAGCGCCCAATCTTAGATAGACACCGGTACTTGACAACTGAAAAGGGCAACGCATCCCAAGTTGCCAACTTGTTCTTTCTTCCTACTGAAAGTCTGCACAACCTCTTCACCCAAAAAAAGAAATAAAAGACAAGCACAGACAGGCCAGCGGACTTAGTTTTCGTCTGCCCCCGTGGTTCACATCTTGTGCCTACCATCGCATTGTTCATCACTCATCTTACCCCTGTGTTGACATGGGTATACAATAATGCCGCCGATGCATGCTTTAAGATGTCGAGAAGCAAGATCGTTTATTTTGGCCCGTCTTTGCAAGTTCCTTCAGAATTTTCACATCATGTATTTCAAGAGGCCAGTTCCAGCAGTCAGAATATGACGACGCTTATGTGTCATAGACCACACCGATAATATTGGTTCAGTACTAGCGAATCCAGGAATACCACAGAAAAGTGAGAAAAAAGTAGCTGACGATCCACCGAGCCGAGAAGGAAAAGGGGAACGGTATGATCAGCACATGCCGCAAGAATTTACAGGGCATGGCAAGAGGCGAGACGCAGCTCATAGAAATGAATGAAGGTATGGGCTAGGTAAAGCTCACTCCCGTGGAAGCCCGGGCCCGCCCATCAAGAGTGCAATTAACTCGTTCGCGTGTCCGTTGTTTGAGCCATTTAATGGTTGCTGCTGGAGATGCGGGGGCATGATATTGAGTGGAACATGGGGAGGAGGGGGAGGGGGAGGAAGGTGAGCTTGTTGCTGGCGCGCTCCGGGATGGGGACCCTGCAAGTGATGAGTTGATTGTTGGGGGTTGAATAACATGTTCGCTCCCCGTGGGCCGGGGAGGTTGGGCCCTCCAACGCCAAGGAGCTGAGCAGGGTTCTGTGATCGCAGGTCAACGTTGTTTCCCAGACCCATTGCACCTAAGCCAGAATGTGGGATCGCATTTTGAAGTTGAGGAATATTGGGGATAGGCCCTCGCAATTGTATATTATTGTAATTCAGGTTACTGGCTGCAGCAAAATTATTGAATGTTTGCTGTTGTGCTAGGGGGGCATTAGGATGGAGGCTGGAGTGAAGGGCATTGGGATGTCCCGGAAGGCCAAGCAACTGGATGGGATCATGGGGAGGACGACCGCCAAGATTGGCCAGGCCAGGGGGCAAGCGCTGCGGTTGAAGGTTCGGTAACGGGTTGTGTAGACCTACACCTGGCGAAGGACCGCCACGGAATTGCGCCTGATGGATAGCACGTCCATTCTGTGGTCCGTAAATTGATTGACTGGGTCCCCCAAATGGATCATGTCCTCGGTGTTGCTGTTGCTGCTGTTGGAGTCGCTGTAGGTGGAACTGTAATGCTTCATCGGGGGAATCCGGGTATAGACCAAGATTGTCGCGACCGCGCGGTGGGGGAGGAGCTGGTCTGAGACCCGGTACCATTCCATCTGGTACAAAGTTCCGGTCATCCAAATGACTGTCATAGAGTGCATCCAAGCGGCTGTTCGATTGAAGGTGGTGAGGTTGAAGTTGAGGCGGCAGGTTGTTCAGCGTGTTGGCTTGGTAACTGAGGATATTTTCATTGAGGGGGTGATGGGGTGTTGGGTGATTAACCATGTTAGCACGCTGAGCCTGGGGTTATGACAGTCAGGTACCTGATAACGGGAGGGGTATAGCTAAGCAAACCTGTGATGAATTGTTGAGCATTGCGAATATGTCATCCATAGTCCTCTCCGTCGGTCCAGCGGCTGCGCCTACAGTTCCAGCAAGCATAACATGCTCTTGCCTCTGTGGTGGATTAGGAGAAGAGGATAAATACCCCGTCGGAGTCTGTAATTTAGTTCCACCTGAACCCTCCTTTGGCCTGTTGTCGAAAAATTTAGCGAAGCGACTGCCTTTGTTCGTGGCGTAAGCCAAGCTAGTGCCATCAGTCACACCGTCAAACGAGTTGTTGGGGGCCAAGGAGCCAAAATGTTTGTCTGAAATGGATTGCGGGCCTTGCTCGAATTGCCCAGATATTGGAAGCCGATTGTTTTCTTCCCCGAGGCGCAATTGTTCTTCGAAGGGTGAAAAGCTGGCTGGAGCTCGTGGTGTTCCAGGTTTCACGATAGTTTCAATGGCGAGGCCTGAAGAGCGTTAAGTTGGTGGAAGATGCATGATAAAGAAAAAATACAACACCATTAGATGTTGAAGAACCCGATATAGGATTGACCGGAGATTTTGCCGACGTTCGGCCAAGAGCAAGCAATCGCGAACCAGCGGGAGGATTGTATACATTCGAATCCATGGCAAATTTCTCTGAGAGTTGCATAGAATTGTCAGTGGGTAGGAAGTCGGACGACATTCCGGACGAGGATTGGTTTTTGGAATGTGACTCTTGCGTGAACGGAGGGCTCGTGGACATGGAGGATCCAGGATTTGGGACAAGAAAAAGCTGGCTATTGAAGGCTGTTTGTGAAGGTGTAGATACGGATTCTGATGGTCATGACTGTCAGTGCCCGATAAAGTCAAACAAAAGGTTATTTTACCGTTGGTAGTGACAGGCCTCGATTCCATATCAATGGAACTAGGAATGGGTGAGGAGGATGGGTTGCCTTCGGTTTTCTTCTTCTCTTCTTCTCGTCTCATCAACATCTTGAAGAGCTGGATCTCATCGAGGCCCCTTTCCCCCAGATCTTGGCCAGGCGGCAGGTCGGGTTCGGAGGGTTCTGCATTCTTCTCCTCAAGTACCGACTCCTTTTCCTTGAGACCTTTCTTCCAGGCCTGAATACCATCCAATTCCCCTGTACTACTCTTGCCACCCAGAATCCCAGAAGAACTAGTGGGCACGTATGTTTCCATCCATGCTGGCTCCTTCTCCTTCTCCCGCTCGCGTCGCTCGTCACGGTCTCTAAGTTCGTCGGTATTGCCTCCGGACTTTCGATCTCGAGTAGATGCACGTTTGTAACGACCATCTCTATCGTCATTACCGGCCCAGCGCCGATCGCTCGAGGGTTCCCAATGATCGCCGCGTTCCCTTTCTCGTGCGGCACGTAACTCTCGATCACGTTCAGCTCGACGAGCGGCCACCCGCTCATCACGTTTCCCATCATCGCGCCAACGGCGTGGATCGTCCTCTTGATCACGGTCGTTATCTCGCTCACGGTCACGTCTATAGTCATCTCTTCCGTAGTCACCGCGATCACGTTCATTTCTTGAAGGCCGGTCCTTGCCATCGTCCTTCTCGCGTCTAGGTCTTGAGGGTGAACGTCTCGATCTTGAAGGTTCTCGGGCCTTTGACCTCGCTCGTTCACGATCATCGCGGTCTAGTCATACTTAAACCAAGAGAGGGGTTGACACAAGGGAAACAAGCTTACCATCTCGAGTGGACCGTGTTCCATCATCTAAGGGTTTCTCAGAATACGGACAAGAGAGGGAAGATAATATCAGCATACTCCTTCTCCAATCGTCTCCAGTCTCTCCAGATCGTTTCTTTTGTGTGTCCCGTGCATCCCCCCGTCTACCGCCAATACTAGACTGATTCTGGATTGTGGATCTGGTTGATGAGTTTGCATTGAGATGTGATGCTGATTCACGTTCCTTTCCTCGCGTGCCGGCTGGCAACAAAACGAGGCGGTCACGGTCGTATTTGTCGGAGAGCTGGTATCTGAGGTCAGACAAGTCCATTAAGAGTTCAATAACATAAGCGCCTACATGGCGAAGGCCTTCTTTGTCCCGATTATCTCTGTCCCTGTCTCCATCACGCTCACGATCTCTGTCGCGGTCCCCGGAGCGTAGGGATTGGTGCTTGAAATTTCCCATTTGGGATGGTTGGGACAATGTCGAACGGAACGAGGGACGGGAAGAAATTTCTGGGTATGATTTGAGCAAGGAGCCAGCACGGAGGTACCTAGTTGAAATGAACCCACCTCCATCTTCGGGCTCCCGCCTGAACCTAGAAGGGGAACGTAGGTAAAATTGAGTGATGTTAATTCAAGGCTGGATGTTGGTCACAAGTAGCACCCACCTTCTGTCCCGGCCACTACTCGGTGTGGTTAGATCACCGTCCTTCTTGGTTAGGAGTAATTCGTTGTCACTGCATAGTACGTGAGGCCATGAAGTAACATTTGGCAGGAACTGGGCACGGACCCAAACCACTGCTTGAGGTCAGGCATGTTGGGGGGAAGTTGAACAAGAGGGGAGGCAGAGAGGTAGAGTAGTTGTTCGCGAGTGTAGGTCCGCATTGGACGGAGCTTAGAACCAGCTTTTTCGCTATCCTTGTTCGCACTGTCTGGGTCATCGTACAAATTGGATTTTGCAAATGAGTCAACGAGGGCCCTGATGGCGGCAGCTTCTTCTTCAGTCTGTTGGTCCGGTGTAGGTGATTTTGAGGGTGGAAGGGACATCGTGGTGGAAAGTAGGTAGTGCCTTGCTGGAGTTGGTGAAAGCAGCCTGCAACGCCTGCGCGGGCCTTGAAACGATCACCACTGCCCAGTCCAAGTTTGGCAACACTCCCCTTTGCTGGCCCGAGCTCCGCTCCTTCCTATGGCCTCTTTCCGGCCCACTCTCAAGCACTTTATTCTTCGACAGCAAACTATCACTCTATACAGGAGCGCAGTCCGTGCATCCAGAGGTAATCCTCCACATTTCTCTGCTATCCCTTAAACTGAACCGCCAGTAGTGATCCAAGATCCCGTGACAAGACGGGAGACCCTCGTTTGGATTCGGGGCGAATTCGAGCGAAACAAGCATATTACGGACGCAGTAAGACACTCTCCAAGTTTCTTGAGCCTTCCCATAATCCTATGTTAGACTGCCATAGAGGACAAAATCCGGTCTGGGAGACGTGAGCTGCGCCAAATCTTCTTGTCTGTCTCGCAGCCCTTGTCAGATTACCCGGCCATTCATAGCAGTGCATACAGGATTTGAACCTCGGAGATAAAAGAATTCCAGTGAGCAAACCCCCCTCTACGACACTGATAGACGCCTCATGGTCAACACTCAAATATTCAGTGGTCAACACGCACGTGGTCATACCAATATGGAGGTCCTTTGAGCATATCTTTACTCGTATCGATCATCTCTTCCCTCCCAATCTTTATATCACCCCTCCTCGTCATGGAGATCTTTATGCACAACATACCTCCGTCATTTGATGAGGATGATGTCAAACTTGCTCTTGCTCGTCATCTTCACGGCCCTAGTTTTCAACATGTCCAAACCAATTTCGCCGTTCATGTACACCGGCGCAGACCTGGTGCACGAGCCCGGACTGGGACGTTCACGGTTGCTGACCAGTCCGTCGCTTATAGATTCCTTCAAATATATGGTTCAACTATCTCACCTGCGGTCACCTTTGACCACAACCGCATCTTCTTTAAACCGAGCTATAAGCCCCCTCGTCCAGAAATTATAGAGCTCATCTCCCATTTACCCTGGCTCAATCCGGCAGAGGTGCGGGAACGGAAGAAAAAAATCGACATACTCGCTACATCCAAGGTGTCCATCTCTTCTATCCAATTCGGCTGGGTGTGCAGAGATGAAGTGTTCTCCATCGAAGCCGAAGTCTGCCAAAGTGCGAGTCTTACCTTTTCCTCTCAGCGCCGAGAGGTGCATATCACTCTTCAAGACGATCCTGACATATACACCATTGCCATTCGACAAGCATTCATATCATCGATATCTCAGCATCACTCCACGAGCGACGGTCAGCCAGTCCTTTATCTTGATCTCCGAATGCCTCCAACCTTCCTATACAAAACCGTGCTCGACACTGAAGATTCACTCTACCACCGCTTGTCATCGTTTCCCCCTCTCGACAACCCAGAAGCTCTACCCTTTACATCTGTGGCTCTTCGCCTTGTATTTACTTCGAGGCAAGAGTCAGAAAGATTTTCTCACCTTGCCGAGACAGCTGATATGCGGCACATCCAAACGTATGAGGTCTTGGTCGAACGCAGGGGATTGTTTTCCAGAACCCGGCTCGGCTTGCTAGGTCAGAAACTCCGGGGGTTCAACTGGTGTGTTTCCTTTCAGTTGGCAGCACTGGTTAACAATCGGGTCCTTGATGTTGCCGAGCTTCTTGCGATCATGCCCAGGGTCAGAAGGATCGTCTCCTCCAGGGGGAAAGTCTACGCAGCTAAACTCCTAAAGATGTTTGGCAGTCGTGCAGAAGCCCTTTGGTATAACGAAGAGAGCAACGAGACTATAATGTCTTGCTTTGACTCCATTGAGCAGGAGTTCGCGGAGCAAGGTGAAATGGTCTCGCTAGTCCCAGAAGATGGCAGCTATTACCAGTCTTTGCATGTTGCCATCACTCCGACCACGGTATTTCTCAGCGGACCACACCCGGAACAGTCGAACCGGGTGATTCGGCGGTACGATGCTGATCACCAGGAGAGTTTTCTCCGGGTCTCTTTTCGTGATGAGAACAACTCGCAGTATCGTTTTGATCGAGGCATCGATGGAACAAATTTTATCAAGAGTCGGGTTGGATCCATTCTCAAGAATGGACTTCCCATTGCTGGACGCAATTTTAAATTTCTTGCCTACTCGCAATCCGCACTGAAGGACCATTCGGTCTGGTAAGCTGTGTCCCTTGACACCTTGACAAAGACACCTAGAGCACTATCTCACTTAGTATTTTAGGTTTGTGAAACCCTTCAGCGACTCCAGGTACGGCCGCGTTGATGCCGAAAGCATCATCCAAAGTTTAGGGTCCTTTGACAAGCTGCCCTATGACCCAACGCTCATGCGTTGTCCTGCTAGATATGCAGCACGACTCTCACAGGCATTTACGGCGACGGATGCAGCTGTTGTTCACGTTGAAGAAATTCTCTTGATTCCAGATATAAAAACAAGAGACGGCAAATACGTGTTTACGGATGGAGTGGGCGTGATGTCGGAGGATTTGGCTCGTGCCATATGGAATGAGCTTAGGGCCAATAAACGGAAGGGCAAGTCAACTGATTTCCCTCACGCATACCAAGTCCGGTATAGAGGGTCTAAAGGCATGCTCTCAATTGACTATACACTGAATGGAGCCTATGCAATAGGACACCGTCCTTCGATGATTAAATTTGAAGCTGATGGTGGGACTTCCGATGTCCATGAACTCGAAATTGCCAGGGCGTTCGACAAGCCGACGACGTATTATTTGAATCGACCCCTCATCATGTTACTTGAAGGCCTAGGCGTCAAATACGAGGTTTTCCTGGACTTTCAGAACCGGGCAGTTCAAGAAACTAACGACGCTACCACCACTTTGAGTAAAGCAGCTCGCCTACTGGAAACCCATGGCCTTGGCACTTCGTTCCGGCTTCCGTCAACCATGCTTAATCTGGCGAAGCTCGGGCTTGATTCATTATACGACGACCAGTTTTATAACGAGGTACTTAAAGCCGCCGTATATCACGTATTGCGAGACCTCAAACATCATGCACGTATTCCAATCCCAAATGCATGGACACTTGTTGGCATCGCGGATGTCCACCGCTTTCTGGAACAGGGGCAAATCTTTGCCTGTGTCAAGCGCCAAAACGAGGGGATGTTTTTCCTCGAGGGACCAGTACTTGTTTCACGATCACCCACTATTCATCCTGGCGACGTTCAGCTGGTCTATGCAATTGGAGCTCCGCCACAAGATTCGTGTTTTGCAAGAGAACCGTTGCCAAATACAATCGTATTTAGTGTCAGAGGTAGAGTGCCGACGCCTCTCTCATTACCAATCTAATTTTCTGCAAGGTGAACGGCCTCTTCCCTCGTGCCTGGGTGGTGGAGACCTCGACGGTGACATATATAACGTCATACCATTGAAAGACCATCCTTGGTTCAGGCCTTCCAAGCCTATGTATCCACCTGCAGAATATGCACCTACTCAGAGAAAGCTACTGGACAGACCGAGTACGATGGACGATGTAGCAGATTTTGTGATGGAATATATCATCTCCGATGTAAGCGTGCACTATCCTCGGTGAATGCGATCCTCCTGATATACCGTGTAGGTAGTTGGGATCATTGCTATTAACTGGCTGATAATCGCGGACCAGAGCCCCCTTAAAATAGAGGACCCAGACTGTCTCACGCTCGCACAGTTACACAGTGATGCTGTGGACTACCCTAAGTCTGGTCGTGCTGTGGACCCAAAAAAGATACCCAAGCTTAAATTCAACACAAAACCAGACTGGAATGCTCCTGAAACGGTCGTCACCTCTGTCGATTACTACCAGAGTCAGAGTGCTATCGGGAAGCTATTCCGAGCAATTGATTTAGGGGAACCTCCAGTAACCAGCAAAGCTCGTAGACAAGGAAGGAGGAGCGAACCAAGACGAGTCCGGACGCTTGCCGATGGTCTGTCTGAGCTTGGGCTCAACGATACAGCCGATGAGATCGTCTTCGGGGTGATGGAACAACACGTCAAGAAATTTCTGGACACGGATGGCCCTTGGGACCAACTTTCCATTGAACATGTCGCAAGATTATTCAAGAGTTTCTCCGCGGATCTCATCAGCATCGCAACCAACTGGAGCTTGTCGCACAAAAATGCTATGCTTTCAGAAGTGGAGGTCATCATAGGAACTATCACACAAAAGACCTCCCAGCCACGCATGCGCAAAGAAGCTATGGCAAAAGTGCGAGAACTTACAGATTCAGCCGTACGTGGAGTGAAGAAGGAGCTTGAGGGTGATGACACCAAGGCACTGGAGGACTACTTAAAGCACGCGTGGTTGGCATGGAAGTTATCATTTGAGGAGGCAAAGAAGAACAAGTTTGGGGCGAAGAGTTTTGGCTGGTTAGCGCTAGGCACGGTTTTCGACGCGGTGAAGCAAATCGAAGAACACGATGCAGCAGAGTTGAGGAGTTTGGGAAGTCGAAGGGGTTAATGTAAAAGTTTTCTGCGATGATATGCGAATGCAAAATGTACAATAGCTAATCGATCAGGTTATATTTGATATGTGACTGACAGGAAAAGTGAGGGGGGGATAGTAGGTCTGTCTATGTTTGATTCCGAAGGACTGTATCGAATCAGTAAAGAGTGTTGATGAGATCGCAGACCACGAACCAAGAATGACAGAGTCGCCACTGGTATTAGTTGACTGAGCATCGGCCAGCTGCATAGGAAGATTATTTGCCTACCGCAAGAACATTTTACTGATGAATCGATCTTTGTTGACTGGTTTCTTGTTCTTTCCCTTGGGCACTTCTGTCCACATCTGGGGGGCATCAACGAAAAAATCCATGGCTCACTCAGGAGCCCTCGAAACATACCTCTTTTACGTTCTCGAGCACCTGTTAGGGAGTCATCAGGGATATTCATGTGAGGACAGCGTAGGATCAAGTACCATGTTGCTATGACGGTCAAAGGCTTTCACACGCGCCAGTAGCTTTTTGTTGTTTCGCAAGGAGATGAGGACTTGAGCATGATTGCGGACGGCTTGCTGAAGCACTGACAGAGGTCCTTGCGAAATTTCATGTTCCTCCAGTTGGCGCAGCTGGGCTTCATCGAGTTCTGACTTGGGGACGTGAACGTACTGACTGGCGATTCGGGTCGCATTAGTAATGTAGGTGGACAATTGGGATAAGTACCTCATAGTGTGACCAACGGGGAGGGATCAGAGTCAAAGCTTCATGCCTGTGCTACAAGTGGATGTGCGGGTGGTCCTTTATTTGGATCAAACGGACATGAGCAACAAAGATTTTGGCGTACCACTTGTAATCATTCCCCTTTGGCGCTCAGCTATTCCTCTGCACCGCGATGGGGCGACTAAAGCAAAAAGGAAAGGCAGGAGCCGCGAAAGCATATATTACTCGCACAGCGGCTGTCAAAAGGCTTCAATGTTCTCTAGCAGATTTTCGTCGCTTATGTATCTTGAAAGGTAAGCATCGTCTTCGAACAAGTAGTTAGGCTTTATTCATCATCGTCCACACACAGGCATATTTCCTAGGGAACCTAAAAGCAGGAAAAAGGCCAACAAGGGCTCTTCTGCTCCAACCTCCTTCTACTATGCCAAGGACATCGCTTACCTTGCCCATGAACCTATCCTCAAAAAGTTACGAGAGCACAAAGCCTTTGCGAAGAAACTCTCGAGAGCATTAGGCCGCGGAGAATGGAGCAGTGCAAAGAGTCTAGAGGAGAATAAACCTGTTTATCGACTGGATCATATCATTAAGGAGAGGTAGGTCCGAAGCACCCTCATTGGGTTGGGCCAACTTTGCTGACTTTTTTTTCTATCTAGATACCCAACGTTCATTGACGCTCTTCGGGATATCGATGACGCTTTGTGTATGCTTTTTCTATTTGCTTCTATGCCCTCTTGTCAACGTCTCCCGCCCGAGCTCATCGAAAATTGCACACGACTATCGACTGAATGGCAGCTCTATATCATGCATTCACACTCCCTTAGGAAGGCGTTCCTTTCGATAAAAGGAGTTTATTACCAGGCAGAAGTCATGGACGAGACTATAACTTGGCTTGTACCGTACCAGTTCACCCAAAACGTGAGTATGTCCAGCTCATATTTGAAAACTTCACTTATAGGTATAACATAGATTCCAAACGGCGTTGACGTTCGCGTGATGTTGACCTTTCTTGAGCTCTACCAAACACTCCTTGGCTTCGTTTTTTTCAAGCTCTACACAGAAGCAGGCTTGATCTATCCTCCGCTGTTGGATGCGACGAAGTATGAAGCTGCTGCTGGGGTTGGTGCTTTCAGCCTGCAGGAAGTTGGTCGCCAGCCCACCCTCCCCGTTCCTAAAAAGAAAATCGTCGAAATTGATGGTCGCAAGATCTCGGAAAAAGAGATTCGACAAGCTATCGGGTCTATCACGGCGTCTATGGAAGAAATCGACGTGGATACCCAGCCATATATCCCACCTTCTGCCCCAGAAGAAAGTCAGGACGAGGACTTCATTCCACATCCATCAGCAAAATCTGCCGAACCCGATACGTCAATGCCTACTCTCAAATCCTTGGAGTCTTTGCCAAGACCGATTTCGACTAACCTCTTTGCTTCATACACGTTCTTTCTATCTCGGGAAACTTCACGGTCGATATTCGAGTTCATCATCCGCAGCTTTGGAGGCAAAGTTGGTTGGCCATCTTCTTCAGGCAGTGGCAGTCCCTTCGACGAGGGCGACCCATTGATCACGCACGTTATAATTGACCGGCCCCTAATTCCGGCTCAAGTTGAGGCTGCAGAGGAGAGGGAACGGCGTTCGAGGAGGAAATACGTCCAGCCACAGTGGATTGTTGATTGCATCAATGCAGGAAAAATCCTTTTAGAGGAGCCTTATGCACAGGGCCAGACATTACCGCCTCACCTTAGTCCCTTCGGCGAAAATGAGGGTGCTTATGACCCCACTATCAATCCCGTCGAATCTGAGGAGGGGCTCGGGGAATCAGAGCTGGAGGATGAAGCTAGTAGCGAGGAGATTGCGGTCGCAGCAAGTAATAGAACCAGTCATCTTCGGGAGGCTTTGGAGAATGCGACAGAAGATCTTTCCTCGCTCCGTTCTGTCGAACTAGCAGCAGAAGCTGCAGGTATGGATTATGATGCTTTTGAGAAGGAAGTCAACAAGCTTGGAAAGAAGAAGATAGAAGCAAGAGGGGCAGTAGATGAGGCCGAGGAGGACATGAATAAAATGATGATGAGCAACAAGCGACGGAAGCTTTACGAAAAGATGAAATATTCTCAAGAGAAAAAGGCGTCGGAGGTTAGTGGGCAGTGCTTTGCTATGTCGTGACATTTAACGTATACTTTTTAGCGAGCCGTGCTGGAAGCGAAGAAAAGGGCAATCATGAAACAAAAGAAGGGAGAGCGAAAACTTTCAAAATAAACTAGACCTCATCGTTACCGGTAGCATACTGGTACCTGCTATGTAATGTTACATTGTTTGTGACACTGTGTCATGTTGCTCTCGTCACACTGTCCCTGACCACCGAATATTCTTATACCTCATCCTCTTCGTCGACCGAACGATACAGCGAGAATACGAGTAACGTTCACGACAAAGTGATGATATAACCGCCAATTCTCCAAAAAGTCAACCGGAAGACATTCCCTTGATATAGCTTCGTCACTTACCGCGCTCCACCTGCCCACAGGCTCAATATTTCCTCCTTTCATGAGCCGACTCTCTCTGGGGAACAAGAACTCTCCGACTGCTGATAAACAAACTTCAACCCCTCAACTACCACATTACCACGAGGCCAGGCAGTCTCCCTTAACAGTCGCGGAAACCACTACAACCCGTACCGAGGGAGTGACGACGACCGAAACAACAAGACACTTTCTATCATTTCCGGGATGGAGAAAACGTAGCCACGCAACTCTTCCCGATCCCCAGATTTCCCGGTTTCGCGCTTCAGAGGGTCCCGGAGATCCCGTGATGAGCTCAGTCCCACTGTCGTATGCACGGGAGAAAGCTCTCCCTCCCACTCCCGCGGAACCTCCTGCACAAGTACCTTTATTCCTGGAGGGATCAACTAGTGCTGCGCAGGGCGCACCTTCTGCCCACGGCCAACTACCCCGCTCAACCTCGATTCTTGCACAGGCTGCACTAGGGCTGGGACTTCCACATGTGATGCCTCGTGCATCCCCTCCGACAGCTTTTCCTGCGACCGAAGTTAATACAGTTGCCTTTGTCACTTCTACTCCTCATCACTCTAGCGTCCATTCTGTCCCGACTATCCGACGATCCAAGAGCTCTCAGAAGGTTGACAAGGTCGGCAAGCCTTCGTTTGGCGCACAATCAGAGGCCGGTGCACCAAGTCCTGTGCGTAGAAGGACTCGGGGAGTGTCTCTTGGACCAACGTCCTTTCTTAACTTGGGTACTGGCGATCCAAAGGGGAAGGAGAAGGAAAAGCCGACGGATTTTTATCCGGCGGCGAAGTCCTTGTCCAGGAGGGCATCTTTCTGGACGCGGAAGAAACCTGTCCCAGATGATGCAGTACGGCTCCGCCCCTCCACTGCATATGGTGATTTTTCTCAGAAAGGTCTTTCTACCCAAGTCGACCTGTTTGATTCCGCGCCCCTTCAAATCCGAGGCCAGAAGCTGCATGCTCGCGATCCTCTTTTACATTCAGTATCTGAGCGACCGCAATCGTATCACCCCTCTAGAAGCCACGATATACCACGCCTTCCTGCTACGGATCGCAAGTCCTTGATGCCTCGTCCCATGACAGCAGAAAGTCCCTCTTTGACCACTAGCAGTAATCCATGGATAGACAGTCCAACTGCAGGCCTAGCCAGAGCGACGACAGTTAGTTTCTCTGAACACAAAACTGAACGAAAAGTCGCCTAATCCACGGCTTCGTTCTCAGACAAACCAACCCTTGCTGCATCGCCTGTCGTTGAATGTGTTCTCGTCTTCGTCCTTTTTTTCCACCTCCCCTATTTCTTCCCCAAGCTCACCTCTACAGAGTCCCACCATGGGTGACAACCGCAACCCCCCCAACCCAGTCATCATACCGCGGCCAATGGAAAACGACGAATCCCCCGAAGCGTATTTGAGCCGACTTGAGGAGGTCATCAACAGGGTCGAAGTTACTGGTGTTCTAGCATCCAGGTAATGCATTTAATACGATCATATCGCACTTCCTAAACTCTGCCTACAGCCCTGAACCGTTTTACGCGGCCGCCCTCAAAGCATTGATCGGACGTTTTGACTTCATCGGTGACCCGCTTGATATTGCGTTGCGCAAGTTCCTCATGGAGATCGGGCTGCCCAAGGAAACCCAACAGATTGATCGCGTCATGGAAGCATTCGCCGGTCGATATATACAGTGTAACCCGGGTCTCTATGCATCAGAAGGTGCGGTTACTGTCAGCTTATGATAACCCTAATTGATGTTGTGTTCAGACCATCCTTATATCCTGGCTTTCAGCCTGATCATGCTTCATACAGACGCCTTCAATAAATCCAATAAACACAAAATGACCAAACAAGATTACATTAAGAATACAAAACTGCCAGGGGTTTCTCCCGAAATTTTGGATGTACGTCCTATTTAGATCCCCTACCAGATAATGCGGCTGATAGTGGCCCTTCAGTATTTTTATGATAATATTATCTTTGCACCATTCATTTTTATCGAAGACCCCTTAGACGTCAGTGGTCAGCGCGGTCTTATGATGGAATCCAATCGTCGCTCGACAACATTGCGAGAGGTAGCAGTGACCACAAACAATCCGCCATCTGGGTCGACTCTGGCCATCAAGTCTAACAAAATAGACCCGTATTATATGATCACCAACGTAAGCATGCCCTCTAGTTCTTCATTTTCGATTTTATTCGAACATTGCGACAGGATCTCCTCGCTCCCTTGCGGATTGACGTCGAAAAATACATATCTATGGTTGATCCATTCAGCTACCAAGGAACCGCGGGAAAATGGGACGAAAGGGAGCTTCTTCTCGCTTTTGCCAATGCTCACGTAGTAGAAGTTGGCCCTGATACAGGTCGCTCTACTCCCTTCTTTGGTCTCGCAACGGGCGGATCTTCGAGTCATCTTATTTCAACCAACGTAGGGAATGGAGGCACCAACCACCAAGAAGTGCCAGCACTGAGGGTGACGAAGGTCGGAATTGTACATCGCAAAGACGATCTTACGGAGGGCGGCAGAAAAGCGGGGAATCGTAAATGGAGAGCATGGGGCGTAGCTCTTACGGGATCCCAATTGTTATTCTCTCGCGATCCAGCGTGGATCAACGCACTCCTCACACAAACTGGCTCTGGCGGCGGCCATGGATTGATGCCACAGTCTGCAATACTCAAAGTGGATGAGGTCCTCTCTGTAAAGAACGCAGTTGCTGTCTACGATAGGTCTCACACCAAAGTATGTTCCTCGGTATTCAATGTCATCAGAGACTGGCTAATCGGGAATTAAGCACCGACATACGTTCCGGCTGGCACTTTCAGATGCCCGGCATCTTCTTCTTAAGGTTACCACGGAAGATGACATGAACCAGTGGATCCTAAGGATTAATTACGCAAGCGCATTCAAATCAGCAGGGATTCGCATGCGCCTACTGGGGATGTCCGACAAGAACATGCAACTTACTGGTGTAGCCGCTGCCACTTCCCATTTACACGACATCCAGAGCCAGCTAAGCTCACCTCTGAACGAAGTGGCCAAATGGAATGATGATGCCCCTCGAGAACTATTGGAGATGCTTTCCGGCGACGAACAAGTGAACAAGCGACCACCCATTCAGCGCAAGGTGACACTCAAGGGCCGAGAAGAGGTGGAGTTGGAGCTACCAACTCCACCCGAAGCAGAGGAGACAGTCGAGTTCAAGGACACATTTGATCGAGTAAAGGCCGACCTCGCTGCCGAAACCTGGACAAGAACTGGTGTAGTCTCCAAGGCAGAAGCAAATCCAGGTGATAGTTCTTCCTTGGAATTGTTGTCGCCTGCATCTTCACAATGTGAACACTCGCGACTCCCATCACGATCGCAGATAATCCAAGCCAAGATCGCCGAGATAGAATTTCGGTTAAGCACGACCGAGAAGCATCTGGACACTCATATGCGGTTCGTCCGCAACATCGCGAGCTTGACACCGTTTCAAAAAGCAACTCGGGATCGTCTCGTGGCCGCAGTTCAAGCCACGACTCAACGAGTGATGCAGCTGCGCCTAGAAATTGCACGACTGCACTGCCATCGAAATATTCTCCATGACGATATGGTCGCTGAGAACCGTATCTGGGAGGAGGTGCAGTACGTCGCTCTGCAGACGGCCAAGGAGACGTTGCAGAGTCGACGCACACCGGAAACATCTCAAATGACCTTGTCTCTTGGCGCTGGACAAGGATTGGCGCCACGAGAGTTGGAGACACAATACCAGAGATCGGAGCCGTCAACATGCGAATCGTTCCATACTGCGATTGATTTCGGACCGGATTGGCCTTCTTCCGACGACCTGGGATCGACATTTCTCGGAACATCGTGGCTCCTTGATTCACCGCGACCCAGTACCTCAGGATCTCTCTCATCATATCTATTGCCTGAGGCCGATACGGGCTCTTCCAGGATCTGGAAGACTGGACCTATCTTTTCTGCGGGATCACAGACCACCAGTGACTCCACACTCAAGGGTGAGGAGGAAGCTGACCCACAGCACGAGAGGTTCTACACCGCTCAGGAAAACTTGTCTGAAGAAGCGGAGGCATGGCACAAGACCCGCTGTGCACAGCGAGTTTCCTTGGTCAGGGTGCCCTCGAATATTGAGCTGTCGCAATTTGGCAGACGGCTCACAGCCAGTCAGCCTGTCAACAACTCCTAATGCTGGACCGTAATCTGGCTTTTCTATTCACACGGCGGACTATAGACATTTATCTATTCAAATGTTGCCAAGGATCTCGTAAGCTAAAGTCAGGTTAATACTGTGCTAGTGTATGTATTCTCATTATGTATTGCGTTATGTGGGAATTGTACACCATTTTCCGGGGCCTGAAACCCGCCTAGTTGCCACACATCTCTTGTGCAGATGCGGAGTGCTCCGAGTTTCAACAGGATCTGCTGGATACTGTATGCCGCTGAGCCCGCCGTTTGCGGATGGCGGGAGGGGGCGGCTGTGTGTGTTGTTTGATAGATGGTTATAAATGTAGAGCATAGTAACGCATTGAGTGCCGTGTATACACATCTGCCGCGCCGGATGCATTAAACCCAGGCTCAGTCTATTCTCAAGCTTTTCTCATGTCCCCACGCATTTCCATTTACTGTTGTCCTGCGGGCCAGAACACCCCTTTCTCTTCTCTTCTCACATCCCCCATCCTTCCCCCTACCATGGCTAACTCGACTTCTCCCGACCACTCCCGCTCGCGGGCTCGATCCATCCTCCGGACCGCATCTCTTCGCAACCCCTCTTCACGTTCCCCCGACCGACCACGGCAACTGGGCTTCAAAAAGGCACGAAAATTAAGCCGGGTCTTTGACGGAAATCACCCTTCTTGATTCTTTCGTCGGGCGCAAGAGTGTTGACGGTCTCGGAGCGGGACAGGCCTCCCCTCGAAAACCCCCACCCATCCACCCACACAAAGCGTCTCTAGGATTACTATCTCAACGAAAACCTAGCATTCAGAACCTCAAATTCTCCCTCAGCGGAAAATTATCCCGGCCTACATCTCCAAAGTCCACTGCCACCCCACTCTCTATCGCTATCCCAGATGCCGACCCACTAGATGAAGTCGACTTTCAACCTCTTACACAGCCTAGTGTGCCATCTACGCCACAAACCCGACCCCATTTGCTACCGGAACAGATTCCCCTTCCTCCCAGCCGCCCGGGGTCCGCCCGTGGCTCCTATAGCAATCTGCTCTCAAAAAAACACAGAAAAAGCCTGGACCTGATGCAGTTGGATGAATTTGGAGTCAAGACAGCTCGGTTATCGCGCTCGCAGTCGTTGTGTATGTCCTCGTTCTCAGACCTGTCGCGCCCTACTTCTCCCAAATCTCCAACGGTGCCATCATTTGACATTCGAGACCCCCCTGCACCCCCTGAAACTGCGCATCAACATTATATCGAAGTCAAACGGGCAAGGAAGATGACTCAAGTAAGGGTTGCAAGGCATATGATATAATTGACTCGTCTTTACTGACCCTATCTGGGTATAGCTATTCGGACAGGAGTTGCCACCAGAGCTAACGCGGATACTGTCTGATCGACGGAACGTCGACACCACTCGCCATCGAGCCGACTCGAGTGCATCCTCAGTCCTCGATCCAGTACCAGTGACACCGACAGTGGAGGAATCGCCTGATATTGCAGACGAAGAAAATGTTATGCCACCATCACCGCCGAAGGCACACTGCGCCGATTTTCAGGAACGGCGAAAACGGGTCGCAAAGTTGACGCAGTTCTTTGGCGTGAATCATGCGGAGATTGTTTCATCTATTATGTTTGCGAAACCCGACGATCAAGGCCCCGCTTCGATGGATGATCAAACATCGATTTCGACATCGCTTGCAGAGCCGGTACAAGTTGGTGTGAAGGTAGTTAGCGGGCGGCGATGGGGCCTAGGAGAGAATATGAGGGACGTTGAAATGAGCGACGCCATCACCAAACTACGCTGTCTAAAGGCGAACTAATCTCTCCAAGCATTGGTTTTTCTGATTCTCTTTTTTTTTTTTTTTTCTTCTCCCGTCAACACGAACTACCATCATGGATGCCCGGCTAGCTCGGGTTGTACAAATAGTGACATATGACATACATTTGGTCTAATGATGACAACACATTGCTAATGCGCACCCCTCGTTCAAACTATTGCTGATGAGAGTAGTCGAGACTACTACAACCGCATGTTGTTTGTGATACACTGATACCAACGTCTATTTTCGTATCAGCAGATAGATGGGGTCGCCCAATACTATGCTGGTCATATGGCGGAACGATCCTGTTAGTGACATAAGAAGGCCACCAAAGGAAGCATAGGCAGTGCTGAGGGAACTGAGATATGGCTGACTGGGAAAATAAAAATTGAACACTCACACAACCTCCGCCGTTCCACTGTCAAACTTGTAAACCTGCAAAAAAGTACAGCAACCGTTTTGATTAAAATCAAAGATGTACTGTAGATAAACCCACCTTGCCATACATAACATAGTCATAGTCATCCTCTAAGCCGCGACTCCCTTTCCCATCTGGTCTCCACACATCACGGTCTTTGTCTTCTTCATCACCATCAGCAGCGTTGGGTGGAGCCCCTCCGCGGACAAGGGAAGAAGCGAGGGCCAATGCAAAGCTCTGATCTACCTGGAGAGGGAAGAGTTCGACGTTGTAGTCGAGAGTGAGATCCATGTCGTAGTTTTTCGAATGGCCATACAGACGCGAGACTGTTGTCCGGATGCCAAGTCAGGGACAAGAGGTCGCTTGCTGAGACAGGTTGGATGCACCTCGATCGAACTTTTTACCTTCCTTGTCAATTGCGCTAATGGTGAAGATGTCGTCAAAGACGATATTAGACGAGGTGTTTGCCATCTCTATGGATGTGTTGGTGGTGGTGGTGGTGGTGGTGGTGGATTAAATCAAAGGTATCTTTTTCTTACGTCACGTATGAAGTTCCCTCCCGTCCCCGTTAGCCATTGGCAGCATCTCACTACACCCGTCCGCCACCAATCCTCATTTATCCTCCGCTCTCCATCGCGGAGCGCCTCACGCGAATGCCCAACTCCTCTGGTCTTTGTTTCTGCACGGTCCTGGGATGCTGATTCTGACAGAGGGTAACAACCCAATATGATTTCTCTGGGACCAGACACAATAACGACTCCTTGCACCTTAGGATGACAGGTCTCTCGTCCATGCTCGCCGAACAAGGGTTTACTTGCGTGCAAACCGACCTGGCGCATCCAGAACCTCAAGCGCGGAACGACTCTCGATCAATGATGAAATGGTTTGAAGACGGTTCGTGTTTCTTGCGTCTAGCTCATACTGTAGTCCAACATGCGTAATCGCGACTCTCCTCCTCTCAGAACTGCGCTCTGCGATCCGCCTCTCCATGATCCCTTTCCCACCCGTCATCTTCGCCCGTTCCGCTGGATGTCTCATAGCCCAGACTTATATTTCGTTGAACCCCGCCTCAGGACTCGTTCTCATCTCACCTCCCGCAAACAATGCAGAGCTGGAGGGTGTCCAAGCCCAAGATGGCGTCAGCTGCCCTCCCAAATAAACTGACCGACTTCGATTTCGAGCCTTACTTTCCCATTGCTGTCATGGCTACCTCGGAGCGCTTCCAGGTACTCGAGAAATTCAATAGGCTCGTTCGGGAACCTGAGGTTGACAAGCTCATCGTTGACAATCTCGAGGGCCAGCAAGCTTTTAATGATATACAGGTTTGGCTTGATAAACTAGGGATTTAGCTTCCTGCTCTCTTTTACCCACGCCGTCTGCATGGCCAATAAGCAAAGTTACTTAGTCTGATTTACAGTCACACGTACAGTACAAGTACGTAGAAGTCACAAGTGGTCGACCTTGTATACATTGTCTGATACCACCACGAGAATATATCTAAGCATTACAAGGACACCTGAAGTCTAGTGGCCCGGCATAAAATAATTAAAACGAAACGAGTAAACTGTCTGCCCAAGGTAGGAATGCAGTAGGGAATAGAGAAAGGGTACAATGTCCGAGTCACGATAGTTGGCCTTCCTCATACTCCTTTCTGACCTTGTCTCGTACTTCCGCGACTCCCGCTAATCCTGGCAGCACAATTTTCCAAGTCGCTCGAGCAGCAAGTACGCGGCGGACTTGGCGTTGGATCAGCTCATGCAGTTTTGGGACGTTGGCCAATTTAGCGCGGCTTCCCATGAGTGAAGTTGTTGTCAAGTCAAGGACGAAATTAGGGGAGATGCTGAGCGTGAGGACTGGGGGCTGTGATGTAGGAGAAGGAGGTGTAATTGAGATCTGGGAAATTGGACCCGATTAGTCTGATTCTATGAGAATGCGTATATCACATGGCAACTTACAGAAGATTTGAATTGGGAGAGAGAGATTGTGAGGGATATGGGCAGCCGTGCGAAGGAAGCCATGGGGTAATTGAATAGATAAGAGGTGGAGAGGGACAGTGAGATGGTGTCAGTGTACGTTGCATCAAACTCGGTTTCCTGAGAAACGCCGATTCATGAGAGCTGTCGGCTGCAGAATGACAGAGTGCACGTACTGGTGGAGTATCTTTTCCATGGTGTTTGACGCGCGCGTTGTACAGGCGTGGTGCTGAGACACCCAGGTCTACAGAGTGGATTTTGATATCATCCTGGGAATTGATGAAGCAGGGTTGGAGACATCGAGGAGGGCGCAAGACTAACCAGGAATCCGGGCGGGCGAATTCTGTTGGCAAACTCTTCTATTTTCTTCCGAGCAATCTCATCTCCCTCTATCCCTGGCAGATCATCTCGAAGGTTTAACCGATATATGCTCACGACCTTTGAAACGAGCAGTCTCAACAGCATGCACATGCCAGGGAGGCGGAACCCTTACTTGTCTGAGCAGCCCGTTGAACCACTCTGCGGACTCGGTATTCTGGTCTATTGCTGTCTTTTCTTCCTCACGAGCAGTATCAAGTTTTCGTTTCCGGGCCAACAAGTCATTGTCAGCTCTTGGGTGGTATAATGATGTCTCGAAGGGGTGTTGTGTTGAGTCGAGGAATAGATAGTGGAGGACGAGGCCGATGAGGATGAGAATGGAAAGTTGGCCGAAGACAAGACCCTGGGTGAAAGTCGGCTGGAGGGTGAAGAGGTAGTTCTGGGACATGGTCAAGGGGAAGATATCGTCTATGTACACATGGACACAAATCACGGACGATGAGCTACGGTAATGGTATTGCGACAATGTGCACACTACCAAGGTCACGTCACGTGTATGATACACGTCCCTGTCACGAATACTAATGTTCTTTATTCCTCGATATGATCTGCACTGCACTCGTCTCCTGGCCCTCTGCGCCTCTCACCCATCGTCTTGTCCTCAATAGTCTGAGCCAGCTGGAACAAACACCACAGATAATAAAAGCCCTCAGTGAGAAGCAGTATGATCGCCTGGTCCAGTGGTCAACATATGACAATATCGATCACGAACTTACAAATCTCCGTCGAGATTCTGTCCTGGCCTCCAGTTACACCTTCCGAAAGGCACTCATAAGGAAACACTATCTTGCGTATTCTATACGCTTGTACCTCGCAAAGAATCCGTCGTCCATCCTCAAAACAGCCTCTCCGCAGACATATGAACTTGATCTCGCTTTTGCCGATGAGCTCGACGAAAAGTGGGCAGACGATCTATACGAACTCAGCCATGCTTTAGATAATGAGCCAGAAAAATGGTGGATATTGAAGCCGTTAGTGGATCTGATTTGTGTTCTGCCTTTGACTGATAATCATTACAGTGGTATGACCGATCGCGGCATGGGAATCCGGCTATTCAATACCAAAGAAGCGCTTGAGCGGATTTTTGAAGAGTTCGAATCATCAGACTCCGGGAGCGAAGATGGGCTTCATTCTGGTAGCGAGAATGGGAAACCCAGTACAGCCGTTGTTACTTCGCAGCTCCGCCATTTTGTCATCCAGGTGGTCCCCAAGTCATTTTTGCTGGGAACAAGTTCCTCATTTTCGACTCTTTGTTTTAATTTCAGGAATATATCATATCGCCCCTGCTTCTTGATCCGCATCAAGTACCTTTCCATGGTGGTCCTCGTCCTCTTCTCGGTCAACTCGTGGGACACAAAGTCAGCACGATCAGTTCTTCCAGTACATGACTTTTATCCTAAATTGCGCGTATTAGTTCCACCTCAGGGCTTATTGTGTCGCGTCTGGTGCCTTGCGACTCTATCTATATGACCGAATTTTGGCATTGTTCTCCTCTGTTCCGTACTCGAGGCCAGGGAGCAATGCATCTGAAAGAGGCGAATTATGCCCAGCGGACCTTGAAGCACATCTCACTAATACCTCATTGCAAGCTGGCCCAGGTGAGGAGAGTGTCAGATTATTCGATGAACTCGTGGGCTGTCATGTTCTCGAAGGGCACGGTCCTACTACGAGAATCTTCGCAGAACATGACAAACAGAACATCATGCAACAAATGACCCGTATCCTCGCCGAGACCTACAAAGCTGCTCTACAAATACCCATTCATTTTCAGGTAATGAGAACCTCGGCTTTGGGCGGGTTCTTTTTTAATGCAACTTTTCCAGCCGCTCGAGAACGCCTTTGAGTTGTATGGCGTTGATTTCCTCATAGAACACCTTCCTTTGGAGGAACCGCCTTTCCAAGTTCGAATACTCGAGATCAATGCCGAACCTGCGATTGAGCTCACCGGATCACGGTTGACATGGATCCTCAAAGACTTATTTCTTTCCATTGCAAGAGTTTGTGTAGAGCCTTTTCTCGGAGGAAAGACTGCACTGGAAGTGCACGGAAAATGGGAGATTGGTCAGACTAAAGAACACCTGGTTAAATGTTTTGAGGAGGACGTTAGAGGTCCCCCAATTTAATCCCGATTATTTTGCCATTTGCACCACGTGATTATTAAGTTCGGGCTCTCGTCTCTTTGCAACTTTCATCATGTCTCCTACCGTTGATAGTCAAGGCTCTTCCCCTCCCTCGCGGAAACGCTCTAAATGGGACGAAGGTGACGAGGCGGATCTCGGCGCTCCAACGCAGGTTTCAGTCCCCAAAAAGCGGGCTAAAACGAAGCCTACTTACAAGGCTCACCAGCCTGAGCGATTATCTTCGTCTTCGCCTCCAGTACAGTCCCCGCCAATTCCGCGTTACGCTTATAGTATCTATGTACCTCCGCGTACACGACATCCTCCGATCACACCCTCTCGATCTGTCTATTGCTATGAGAGGCTGAACCAGATTGAAGAGGGATCCTACGGAGTGGTTTTCCGTGCCAGAGATAAGCAGACTGGCGACGTTGTTGCGCTGAAGAAACTCAAACTCGACGAAGAGAAGAACGGGTTTCCGATAACTGCACTACGCGAGGTATATGCTCTAATGTCCTGCCGCCACGAGAACGTCGTAAGCATTCGGGAAGTCGTCGTTGGGGACACCTTGACACAGTGCGTGTCGAAATTTTCACTCTTTAGTTTCAGTTGTATAAATCACCATCATTTCCTTCAATATACTCTACTTCTACGACTCGGAATGAAACCTTGCCTACTACCAAGGGTATTCGTGGTGATGGATTTCATTGAACACGACCTCAAGACGTTGCTTACGAACATGCCGTCGCCTTTCTTGCAATCCGAGGTCAAAACCTTGATGCTCCAGCTCTTATCCGCCGTCCACCACTGCCATTCTAACTGGATCCTTCACCGAGACCTCAAGACCAGCAATTTGCTCATGAACAACCGCGGCACAATCAAGGTTGCTGACTTTGGTTTGGCTCGAAGATACGGTGACCCGGTCGGTGTCGGGGGCATGACGCAGCTTGTAGTAACACTGTGGTATCGGTCGGTCTTGTCATTAAAAGTGTCCTTCACCAGTTCTCATGCTTTTGGCTACCTAGCGCTCCCGAAATCCTACTAGGAACAAAAACCTACTCGACGGCAGGTTGACATGTGGTCTGTCGGCTGCATTTTTGCCGAGCTACTCTTGAAAGAGCCCCTTTTTCAGGCCAAAGGAGAGCTTGAGCTCCTTTCCATGATTTTCAAACTCCTTGGTCCCCCGACCAAAAATTCCTGGCCCGACTACTCCAATCTCCCTAATGCTAAAACCATCACCCTTCCCTCCCCTCAGCCGCCCGTTTTTCGATCAAAGTTTCCCCACCTCACGACCGCTGGCATTGATCTGATGATGTCCTTACTAACATACGATCCCGAGCAAAGGATCACTGCAGAAGATGCGCTACAGCATCCATATTTCATGTCAGTTTTTTTGTTGATTTCACCTGCGTCCTCTGGCCATATTCTGACGTGTGCCAAATGATCATAGTGAATCGCCCTTGCCCAAACACCCTGACCTCTTCGGGTCCTTCCCTTCTGCCGCGGCCGGCGAAAAGTATGCTAGGTGTTGACCAGGATGGCATGCATGTTGATGGACTGTCGTTTCTAGGAGGCGAAAGCCATTTGATAGCCCCTCGGCTCCTGCTCGGGCAGCAGACTACAAGCTGCTGACGGAGTATGATATATGATATCCCGGCGTCGTGTCTGTCAGACAAACATTGCAGGTATTGATAAAGAGATGTGGAGAGCCACTGAACTTGCTGACCTCGCTATAGCACGGTTATTTTCAACAACATGATCTAATATCGAGCATATATCATATATATTATGGTGCATGTCAAGACCAAAAAAATCCATTGCAGTCCCAGAGAGTCCTAGTGGACCAGCTTCAATCATCTTCATCGGCAAATTCTGCGAGGAAATCGCGCATCCTCTGGAATCGTCGTCTAGTGTGACTCATCTCTCCGCACTTGTCATAATATTCTTGAACTTCCTCAAGCGTGAAGCGGAACTCTTTGGCTATCTCTCGTAAACTCTGGTCGATGATATGCATACTTGTAGGTGTAACGAGGGCCGAAGTGTTGAGTGTCTGAGACTGTTGTTGGTGGAGTGGTGATGGTTGAGGGATAGTGACTTGAGGCGTCGCATCGGACACGACACCTTCGCTGGTTGTTGCAGAGAGCTCAGGTCTATTAAATGGGAAGATATAGATCAAAAACTGACCCAGGCTTGTGTCGCTTGTTAGCATCCTCTGCCTCATCTTCTGCTTTCCGCTTAGCCCAAGCAGGGAGGGGAGCATTTCCTACTCGCACAGGCCACTGGCTTTCTTCATTATCTTCCATTTCCTCCTCCGCAGGGCTCCGGCGGGCTGGGGCTGGGCCCGTTGCGGACGGCATCGAGAGCGGGGTATGGGATGAAAGGATCGCGGGGTAGTTTTGTGGCATGGATTGTGTGACAACCGACACGCTATGGAACTCGGGAAGTGCGGTTGGAGTGGGAGCAGTACCCAGCACTGGTTGGACAGAGTGTACGGTTGGCATGGGCATAGTTGGGAGTTGTGCGAGATCGTCTACACTATTGGGTATTTCTTCCTCGTTCTCGTCCTCCTCGACATTTTTTGTGCCACGTTTCTTGCGAGAGCGCTTTGGTTTCGACTCAGGTTGCCGTACATATCCATACTGGCCCTGTTGTCCTTGGGCTGGTCTCTTTTCCTCTACCACTCGTGCAATCATGACGTCTAGTCGTGCAGAATTCTTCTTGTACCGCTCTCGCCAGGATTGCCATGTATGCCGAGAGACCCAGTTGTATTCTGGATCAGCCTGAATACAGAAGTTGTTGGAACCAGCATGCGTTGGTAGGGCAGCGTCGACCAACCTGTTCACACAATTGCTGGTATAGCCGATTACCTGTTCGACCACCAGTCTCCTTATATGGAATCTTTTGTGCTATCCACTGGCACAGGTGTTCCTCGTCTTCTGCGGTAAACTGGGTGCGTCTGCACATGTTATCGATTAGTGGATCACGTGCGTACCGAAAGGGGACGCACTCTTCGCCAGGTCGGCGGCCACCAGGATTCTTGTATATCACAGGCGTATATATCAGTGTACCTCTTTCTATACATTTCTTGACCCAAAGGTATGACTCGATATGCTTTCCAGGAGTGTTTTGGTATGTCTTGACGAGGTGTTGGAAGACCTCTGTATTAGGATCAGCGAGAATAACCCGCGCGGCTTGGATGGAAGAGTCCGGGTCGCCACCGGAATGCTAAAACACAAATAGTCAGCACTGCAATTAGCCCAGGAACTGGGAGGAACAGCGTAGGGAATGCTCACCAAGATCCGAGAAGCCAATGCACTCCGAGCGTTGGGATTGGCAATGCTCGGGTGTATGTACATTGGAATAGCAAGACCGTGCTCCATAAATATCTGTTTCAGTTGCATACCCGCGATTTTGCATGCCTCGATGTAGGTGTATGGAACAACATATCTTTCTGGTCTGTCTGGAGTTATCCAACATTGGCGGAGTCGCTCTTCCTCGGGTGTCCCAGGCTGCACAAGGATGAATCCTTGTCTTGGTACTTTGACCTCAACGCGGCCGCCAAGGGACTGTAGTGTTGTGTGTCACATGTGGGCCCATTTAGCAGCTCAAGCCACGCCCATCTGTGCAAGAGACTCACAGTAATGGTTTCACATAGTTCAGCCTGGATTTCTTGCGGAATATCCTTCTGAATGAAGAATTTGACCGCTAAGCCATTGTTATCTTGGAAGATGGGCTGAATAAACGATTGAGATCAGAGGAGAGACTCATTATTATTTGAGGTGTTGTTGGCAAATGATGGGGATAGGTACCATTGGTATTCTCTTCGTGCCGATACAATCGAGCCCCAGTTTAAGGTTGAGGGTAAGATATGATATGGTATGTGTTAGGGTTGAGTTGGCAACGGGGTTAGGGCTTACATCAACAAATCACGTGATTAAACTATTCTAGAACTTTTCCTGGATTCATGATACCGTTGGGATCAAATACCCGTTTAATCTCCTTCATCAGCGCGATGCTAACATCGTCCTTTGAGTAATGAAGGGCATGAGTCTTCTGGAAGCCGATACCGTGCTCAGCCGAAACCGAACCGCGGTATGATGCTGAGCACGGTTAGCGGGTCGTGGATATGAAGAGATGCTGAAATACGCACAAACAACTTCGTAAATATACGGCTCGAGGGCGGTTTGAATCTCAGGGCAGGTAAGCATCTGCAACTATGTTTAGATGGAGATTGCCTAGAAACCCGATATTAATAGTGCCAGGACTGGAGTAGTCGCATGTTGCATACCATCACCAATATGACCATAGCCCAAGACATGTTTTACGGCCTTATCATGGAGCAGACCTTTTGACCTCAAGTGTTCCCGAGTACCATCGACGACATCTTTGAATGATGAGAGAGGAACCGAGATATCATATTTATACGCCTTTCCCTCCTTCGATACAGCCTCAGTCACACCTTCGCGGAGCGCCCATAATGAGGAAAACTGCGCGGGAGATTGCGACAGCACCCCCGTATTAATTAAAGGTTCTTTGGCTTCGAGGAGGCCTTCCAGGAGGGTTGCAAGTTTCTATCCTCGTAATGGTTACCAGTGATCACGTGAGTAAAGGAAGCCTTATTACCTCTTCATCGTGCTCCCGTTTACCGCCGCTTGTCTCAACGAGAACAAAGCATTCTGCGCCCTCAATATCTTCATCACTCAGAGCGCGGCCCTGTCCATGCTTGACAGCAAGATTGTAGGCGGTGCGGTCGATGAATTCGAAAGCGGAAAGGAATCTCGGAGAGTTGTCTCTTGACAGTTTGGTAAAGGGGAAGCACATTTTTGAATGAGGGAAGGGCCAGTATCACGTTGTTGGAAGCTTGAGGTGCTGGCGGTGTCAGGATGGAAATACCAGTAACGATACCCAGAGTTCCCTCAGCGCCAATGAAGAGCTGCTTGATGTCATAACCTGCAGAGGGTAGTCGATCAATATGTCAAATGGGGAACAGATATCCCATTTTCGCTGACCCGTGTTATCCTTGCGCAAAGTGGTCAACTGGTCCAAGATGGTGCCATCAGGAAGAACGACCTCCAGTCCCAGGATTGTACCATGTAGCGAGCCGTAGCGAAGGAGTCGAAGTCCGCCGGCATTGGTCGAAACGTTGCCACCTATTTGACAGCTTCATAGTCTGGTTGGGCGCTGTGATCCCGAGAATACATGATCTACTGCGCACCTTCCCTTGGCGCCGAGGTCAATGGGCATGATGTGATTGTGAGGCGCGACATAATCCGTCAAAGATTGAAGAACACAACCAGCATCTGCCACCAAAATCCCTGTGTGACAGAAAACAGATGAATATTGTATTCTTTGTATGGAAGGGTAATGGGGAAATTGACCAGATACAGGGTCGAAGGTCCGTACTTTACTCATGTTGGACAACGAAAGTATAAGTTCGTCCTTGACCGGCACGCTGCCCCCGACGAGACCTGTGTTTCCACCCTGCGGCACAACACCAATTCTCCGTTGGTTGCACCACCGTAAGATTTCGCTAACCTGCTGCGTGGTTTTTGGCTTAAGGACGGTTGTTGAGCAACCACGGAAGCGACCCATCCAGTCTACATTGTACTGGTCAAGTTCATCTGGAGACGAAGCAACCGGAGAGAGGGTGGAGAGGATGGAAGAAGACGGAATGAACTTTGCAAAGTGAGCGAGATCGTCAGATGTGACCGAGTTGAGTCGGGGCGAGGTTGCTGCTGTTGCGAACTGGGCTCGACAAGTCCGAATGGAGAAGTGCCTACCGAGCAGTCGCACAGAGAGCATCTTATGGAGAAGTTTGGGCGGACAAGATGGGTGCCAGGAATAAACTGGAGCGCTGAGCAGAGGGATGCTAATTTTGGTGGCGTGGGAATGTAGGGAAGGGGGGGGATTTTCTTCTGCCCTGGTTAACTTAAATTCTGACCAATAATCTCAATTTCCAATTTCCATCCCCATGTCCCCTTGGACGAACGACTGACTGACAGTCCGTCCGTCCTCCCATAGCCCTCCATACTCCTTCACTCGCCTCAATGGCTACTATCAACGACCCCGACGACCGCTCAAGTGACGTTCATGTCCCCCTCGATCCTGCGCGTTTCGCGATTGCACGGGACATCGAGGAAGTCCAAGTCCCCAATTCTGTGCTGGACACCGGACTGGTAGACGGCGTCAAAATTGCCGCAGAGCATACCAAACAGGATAGCAGTCCTCTCCTCTCCTCGAGTCGGGGGGCATCCCTCTCCACCAGTCCTGACCAGGTCTCCGACGCTGCAAGCGTCCACAGTATGCCTGCTGTCCACATATCGGAGCCAACGCCTTCAGATCCACAGCGTCCTTCCACCGCTTCGCCAGGTCTGTCTGCACCCCAGTTGCCTAGCCGCCCTGTCTCGGCCGTCCCTCCGACAAGTCCACCAACCCCGCAGCTAGAAAGTAGCACTCTTTCTCAACAGCAACGTAGGGCTCGGCATCGATCCGCAATAGAAGTCGGTCTTCCTCTACAATTATTCTCAGCCGTTCCTCATTTTGTCCAACTTTTCACAGGTCCGGTCTTCCAACAGGCTCTCCGGCTTCTTCAACAGCCTCATCCATCGTCGTGACGGACCACCAAACCCGTCTGTCCGCGAGGCCATAGATGAGGATCAGAGTGCGACCAAGCTGAGCACTGATAAAACCTCCCGCTCCTCCTCCCCTTCTCCTGCATCAACAGTGACCCCACCACCCCCACTCCCACCCCCCACCCTTCAGGAGCTGGGTCTATCTTTGTCTGCCCTAACAGCTGACCTCACTCCGGCCCATTTTACTACGCCTCCTACAAGCGGTACATTCTTGGCTCCCCATTATCTGCTATTATGCCACGCTCAAGGTCTAGACGTCCTCCCTCTTGTATCACCTCCAGCACCTCAGCCATATGCACTTGTGAGACGGGTAGCATTCAAGAGTGCCGTGGTAATGGAACACCGCGGTGTCTTGGTTGCGATAGCTGGAAGAAGGGATGGTGTTCGTGTGTACGCACTTGAAGAAGTGAAAAAGGCGATTGAGTGGCGGATGGATGTTGAGATACGGAGAGAGCGTGAACGCCTGCGCAGGGAAGCGGCAAAAAAGAATGCCATGCGGAGTGAAAGCGACATGCGTGATTCTGCAGAAAAAGTGCGAAAGGCAAGTCTTTCAACGCCCCCCCCAATGGTCAATTTGAACTCCCATGTTATCCGCAAGAGTTCACATGGGAACCTGCCCTCTATTCCTTCGTCACCGCCCCCACTAATACCTCGCGCTCCACGGACTCCAACCCGAAAGTCTCGGCTGCCTTCATTGCGGGTGCCTCCCCCAATCCCTCAAGAGTCCCCTCTGGACCAACCACCTCCCTATCCAAGCCCCACAGATCCCCAGCCACCCCCTTTGCTCCGTAGCCAGCCCTCAGCCCTATCTGTGAGAGCGCGAGCACGGAGTAACTCAGTCAGCAATGTGCTCGCTGGTGTTTCTGTTTTGGCCCGCAATGGCGAGTCATCTCGACTCCGGGAGGCCAACTCAAAATCGGATGACTGGGCTGGTTCAAGCGACGACGAAGCAATTGACATCCGCGCTGCTGCGAGTGGCAGTCAAGCACTGGACGAGCGAACGAGCGCAACTCTCTCTGCCAACAGGGATACTTCTGGGGTTGTCGCTCAAGCGAATACCCGGCCCCGTGCCTCGACTAACAGTTCAAGGAGACGACGGCCATCCAACCTGGATTTTTCCGCGATACGCAACACAACGGTTCCTGATCCTGAACCTTCACCCGCTCCAACGCTGTTGACCCTACGGCAAGCGCTGCAACAGCTCCCCCCGAGCGCTTGTACACCTGATACTTTTGACGACGCGGACGATGATGACGACGAAACGGACGGAAGGATCAGTCTGGCGCAAGCACTATTAGAAAGCCGTTTACCAGATTTACCCCCTCCTGGTTCTGTGCAACCTCAGGAACCTATTTTGCTTTCAGCCACACATCTAATCTCCCAGGATTCGAGTAATCCACAGTCTTTAGAAGCGAACGGGTCGATCGACAAACAGGAAACGGCTGGTCAACTGACGCGACGTCGGCGTTGGTCTGTGATGCTTGCGGGTTCATCAATATCTACTCGCAATCAGAGTCAGAACCCAGCTTCTTCCCCACACAATATCCTCCAATCTAACTTTCTCTCCCCATCTGCATCTAATAATCAAATTAACGGCCATTTCACGAGATCACCCTCTTTTCGTTCAAATACCATTCCAACACCGATTGTACAATCCCCATTGTCTGCTGGCCCCTCGCTCACGGCTGTAACATCGCCCTGCACATCCACTGCCACATCTGTATTGACGCCCACCAATCCAGCGGCCCCACGGTCCTCGCGTTTCATTCCAAGGATCATTAGCAATGCGCTCAATCGACGATCGGATGAACGACTACCCTCACCTATGTCGACCACTGATGCAGAATTAGGCAAATGGCTTAACGGACCGCCACTTGCTCCTCCAGCGCCACCACCGAAATTAGAGTATGTCAAGCTTCCGGGTACTAAAGGTGCTCTGATGATCAAAGCTGTCGAGACACAGAAAAAGAGGTTTGTATTCTGGTGTTCAAAGATGGAATGTAGCTGATAACGGCTCTTTAAGCTTCCTTGCCATTCTCTGCGGTGAGAATGGTGAAAAGGTCGAGTTGTTCGCAGGAACATATCGCACAGCTCTTGGTTTGTCAAGGACCTTCATCCTTCCCGATTCCCCTCGCTCCCTAGAACTTCAGCTGCAGGGTGATGACCTTGTCGAGGTTTTCTTGGTTTTTTCGCAAAACGTGTTTGGGTTGGAGCCAGCGACAGTGAGGGTTCGTGAAGTGCGCATAGGAAGGGCCGAAAGAAGAGCCGCTCGACGGCGAGCCCGAGAAAACCGGGTAGGTGAGGCTACCGCGAGTGGGAGTGGGGCCGACGAAGATGAGGCAAATGTCAATGTTACCATCGGAGTTTCCGTAGCTGTTAGTTCAACAGCCATGGCGACAGAAAATGGACCGGATCGACCACCGACGCCACCTCTCATAGCTAATGAACATCCTGATGCGCCCAGTGAAGAGCCGCGAACACCAAACCAGGAGTTATTACCGACGAACACAACGGGCCAGCCAGAAGAACTTCTAGCTGTCGCCACTGCCCAGATGGGCTCTTATACCACCTTCCAGCAGTTGAGCTTTGCTCCTAATTTCCCATTGGCATCTATCGCGGATGAATATATCATACCCCCTACATACCCCAACTTCCTAGGCCATTGTCCCAACCATGTCCAAGAGGACAATTCCGATGAAACGGAATCCTCTCAAACTCAGTTTTCCCCTCCTGGGCTGCCTGTACCCATACCCTTGGGGCCTACCCAGTGGTACTATAAAGATCCCAAGGGTATTATGCATGGTAATGATCTATAGCATTATACGATATATAATTAGCTTACTAAAATTCTTCTTCGACAGGACCTTGGAACTCTGCGCTCATGCAGGCCTGGTATAGAGATGGGTTACTTCCAGCTGATCTTCCCGTCCGTCGTGAAGGAGAGTCAGACTACACCCTACTCAAAGATCTCAAAATGCAATGTGTGGATCCTGCCCATCCATTCCGCTCCCCGCCTCCTCTACTAGCTAACATAGGTGGTGTGGCACACCCTGCCCCTAATCCTGCTCCCTCGACAAAAGAGGAGCTTCTTCCCCCGATCTCCCTCCTCGCACAGCCAAAGCATTTTGGACCGCCCGCACTCTTCTTTTCGTCTCGCGGCGGCCACAGCACAGCTGTCGTCGACGCCCGTGGTAGATCTGTGCTCAAAAGCCGCTTCATCTGGAGCAACGACGATCCTCAGGACGATCCCAAAACCCTAGCTAGTAAAATGGGTGATGTGAAACGTTTGGAAGCCCTCGACGTGAGGGACCGGTCGGTCCTGGTAGCGATGCGCCAAGGCGGGTTAGAGGCTGTCGATCTCGGGGACGCCCTATTGAGACCCGCGGACCAATCACGTACTGTGCTACCTTCCTTCAGCCCTCCTTCAAACACTATCAACCGTCGACCCCCGTTTGTATGGAAAATTGGTACACCAGTCAATTCTTCAAACACAGCCTCGGCGGCATTGTCAACGAAAGGGAAATCCAGTCTCGCGTCATTACCCAAGAGGTCCGCGATAGGGATTACCAAGTCCACGATTAGTTCCCAGGGATCTGTTGGCGCCGACTTTGAAGGGGATCCAACTGAAGAAGTGCTGTTTTTCGGCCGCAAAGTTGATGAGATTTACTTCTGTGAACGAAATGCCGGCTCCTTTCGCATTCTCAAGCTCGGCCCCGACACGAACGAATAACAGACTATGTGGACCCACGATTGATATCCTAGGATGATATGCCCCTCCTTCATTCTCATTATTTATCAACTGTATGTCCTTGATTGTTATCCACTATATTTTCATTGCGTCATTCCTTACTGTACCCACATGTGTAGCTGTATTGGTGTGGATCTGGATCCCTCACAGATTTTATTAATCCATACTTCCCAAACATCATCTTTGCTTCCAGGTAAAATGACAAAATAGATTCGTTAAATAAAATCATCATCAGAGCTTTGCAACAATTTTGCGGAGCTCAGTTTTAAGAATTTTTCCAGTTGAAGTTTTCTAGTGATGTATCAACGTCTATGTTGATGTAGCAACCCGCTAGATGACTTGACTTACAGGTAGCTCCGGGACCACTTCCACCCACTCGGGGCACGCAAAGCCCGGCAGGCGAGCTTTGGCATACTTTATGAGCTCTGCACCGAACTGGTGGTGACGTCCTGCCCACTTGGGTACATGTTGCGGATGCAAGATGACGAAGGCCATTGGGCGCTCGCCCCACTTAGGATGGCCACGTGCAACAACACTAACCTCCAGGACGTGGGGATGACTTGCCAGTTCTGGAACAATAAGAGGATGGTAAAAGTCGAGGCTCGGAGTGTGTATCGAGACATACCTTGTTCAATGGCAAGACTAGAGGCGTTCTGAAACCGAAAAGGATAGTTAGAGGAGTGCAGGAGTGTTTTTGATGATGGACCGTGCCTCTCCACCCGATATTATAATGTCTTTGCTTCTGTCCATCACAGCAACTGTCCCATCTGGGTGCATGACCGCTAGGTCACCACTTCTAAAGTGCCCGCCGTGGAAGGCCTTGCGTGTTGCTTCCGGATCACGGAAGTACTGAAGAATGAATGGGAGTTAGGATTACTTCTTCACGGACAGGGTTGATTCTGCTCACCTCCTTCATGACAATATTTCCCTTTGTAACAATTTCCCCAATGGTCTTTCCATCTCTAGGTATGTCACGAAGAACTGGGTTCTCTTCTTCATTAGCCGGGGGGACCACGACACGGACCCCTTGAGCGGTAGCAAACGCATGTCCCTGTCGGGCCATGAGACGAGCACGGTCTCCGGGAGATAAGGATTCCCAGCTCGGCTGATCATAGTTTTTGGTGAACGGTCCATAGGTCTACAAATGTGATTAAGTGTGAGATGCAGCAAAGTGCATCATTTACCTCTCTGGAACACAAGCTTGAACATCGGTTTTTCAAAAATGAACTGGAGACGTACGTTAAGCCATATACGTGGACGGGCCTGAACTCCAATTTCTCAAGCTCAGAAATGAGGTGAGCAGTCGGGGCAGCACCAGCTTTTTGATATGAGATTGGCCAAACGAGTAAGTGTCGTTACTTACCGATGATCGCTGTTACCGGCTGGGGTGGTTTCTGTGCTTGAGGGTCGTTAATAATGCCAATCTATGTCCACTATGCGTGAGTCTTTAGTCTAAGTGCGACTAACAATATCACCTGCACGGTTGGCGCACCGCAGTAGTGCGTAACCGCAGATTTCAAAAAGTGTCGCCAGATCTGCGGGTAATTGACCGCCCTGAGCGTGATCTTGAAAAGCGGAATTGTCAAAACTACACATCGCAAGCTTGCCAATGACAATTCTCACTTGTCTGGCAAAGGCAAAAACGTTTGACCAAGGGAATGTCCAGCCGGCCGCATGGAACATGGGGAGGATCCTGCAAATGGCCTGTGAGAACCCCTGTGGCTGTCGGGGCAGTCAACCTACCAAAGATATGTAGAGTCACGATTGATCCTGACAGGTGTTATGGCTGATATTAAAAATCCTTTGAAAGACACGAAACTTACTGTCCCTCGAAGGCATTCGCAATAGCGGCCAAATAAGAACCTGGCCCGGAAAATAAGACCCTAATCTGCATAGAGAAATAATCGTGTGTACCTCTTAAAGTAGTGATTACACCTTTGGGCTATCTAGTTCGTGAGCTTGTCATGGTCAGTCGTTCGTGTGAAGTTGTCTTACTCTCCCCGTAGTTCCAGATCTACGGGTTATGTTGAGCTTCCGCCAAAGAGTAAATTGTTGCCACTAACGTGTAACAAAGGACTGCGCTAGCATTCTCATCGTACTCAGCATCCAAGCCGCTCCAAGATTTTTCTTGGCTAAATTGCCGACCTTCTGCAAGGAAGGCTTCATAAGGATCGCCGTCTCGGCCGGTATCCTTCGACACGATTACTGGTGCCTTCGAGTCCCGGGGAACGAGGTGAATGTACTCATGATCGACAAGTATAAGGCTGGTACCACTATGCTCGAGAATATACGCCACTTCGGATGGCTTCAGACGTGTATTAACTGGAGTGAGAATGCCCCGGGCAGCGATGACTCCATAGTGGGCGTCTACGTGTATTTTGAATGGGAATTGTCTATGAAATTGTAGTTAATCTTACCTGCGATGAGTGGCCTGGGAGAGGGTAAGTTACAGCCATGGTGAAAAGAGTGATGGCGTACGAGTTGGGCGCAATAACTACGACACGATCACCCGGCTTTATGCCTGCTCGGATAAGCGCATATGCAAGGTTCTGGATGCGCTGCGCCCTGTATGTTATTTGAGCAATACGAGCAATATGGCTAATTGGGCAACTTACCAGACACCAAAGGTATAATACACGGGATATTCGACATCAGGATGTACCAGCGCAACTTTATCGGGGTATATTTGCGCGGCACGAAGGATGAAGTCGAGAGGGGTCTGAGTAAGTCATGTTCAGACTGAGCTTGACAGACGACAACCGAATTTCTACCAAAGGGTGGTTATAGACGGGTCCTATTGAACATTCATTGAGCCGGTAGACGACACCAGGAGGGGGGATGCTGGCGGGTGTTGGGCTGAAGGCAAAGGAGAAGGAGAAGGACATGAAAGAGGGACGGGGAGAACACGGGTTGCGGGTTTGCATAAACAAACCAAACTGATGGGTAATAGCACAAATACACATGTATCAATCCACATTGCATATAATTATACGAACTATTGGTCCAGGTACCCACAGTGCGAGACCGTAGCTTTGATTTGAGCCTGGGGGTGGAGGAATGCTGCATACATGGCTCTTTGTGTCTGATGACATCACGGGATTTGTCGCTACCCATATGAAATACGATCCCGTGTTGGTCCTTTGGACAACTTGTATGTGTTACAGGGAGGACAGTCGTGAGTTAGAACAAGTGCAATTCGAGGATTTTCAAGGCCACATAAAATAGTTGTGGAAAATCTTTTGAAGACTGTTACCATTACCAGAGCAGCCAAAACGGAAAGAAAGCAAACACGGGACAAACAATGCATCAGGAGTGAACACTGCCTCTGCAAGTCCTCCCTCGCATCATTAGCTACACCCTACTCCCTTCTAACAACCACCTTCACGACCCTCCAAAATGGCTGAATCAACTTCTGGTTCTCAAGACAAGTCTGTCCAGGTCAAGCTTGTTCTTCTGGGTGCGCAACCTCTTTCTCATCCTCGACTCCTTTCTTCGAACCCCTTACACGATCTCAACCTCATTGATTCCTGAATTTCATATTTCCTTTCTCAATTTACGCTTCTGACTATTTTATATAGGTGAAGCAGCTGTTGGAAAATCCTCAGTCGTCCTCCGCTTCGTACGTCAAGAATCTCCGCAGTCGCAATCCCGGTAGCACTCAGCCCCGATCCTAATCCCCTCACAGGTCTCCAACGAATTCCAGCCCAACAAGGAACCAACTATTGGTGCTGCCTTCTTAACGCAGAAATGCCGTCTAGAAGATCGCATTTTGCGGTATGAAATTTGGGACACTGCGGGTCAGGAACGCTTCCACTCGCTCGCAGTATGTACTATTCTGTCCTAGTTCATGACGTTCTCCTCAATACTCCCCCCCCCTCCTCTTTTCCCCCCTTTTGTGACAGCCCATGTACTATCGCAACGCTCAGGCTGCCGTCGTCGTGTACGATGTCACAAAGGCTACCAGTTTGGAGAAGGCCAAGTCCTGGGTAAAGGAGCTGCAGCGACAGGCCAACCCAAATATCGTCATTGCTCTTGCTGGAAACAAAGTCGACCTTGTGCAACCCTCCGCATCTTCTCCTGGTGTCTCCTCGTCTCCTGAGTCAGAGGACGAAGCTGACGATGCTACCGCCACACCAGGCGAAACGCCTGGTACTCCTTCCGGCGAGCCCGAGAGCTTGCGCCAGGTACCAAGAGAAGAAGCCCAGGCTTACGCCCAGGAAGCCGGTCTATTGTTCTTCGAGACTAGTGCAAAGACTGGTGAAGGTGTCGTTGAAATTTTCACGGAAATTGGTGGGTGTGAATGTTATCAATTATAAAACATCACTGTACTGATACCATCGCCTTGATTATCATAGCCAAGAAGATCCCCATTGAGCACATTCTGGCTGCATCTCGCAACAATTCTGGTCGTCCAGGAGCTAGCGGAAGTCGGGGTAGCAATGTAAGGGAGGAGAACGTCAACCTGCAGGACGACCAATCCAAGTCGAAAGAAGCTTGTAATTGTTGAGCTACATTTCGACTCTCCTTATATATATATGCAGACGATCACTTTTCGTCGATGACCCTTGACGTCCCATTATTGGTTTTCTATACAATGTCCCATGTAATATTCTTTCGAATACAGTCTTTCAGAGGGTGTCCCGGAGGGACCGAGAAAGACAATTAACCCATGCTGTAAGGTGGTGGTCTACTCGCATTTTCTTGGTCGTGATGTGCGTCCGGAACTGGGTATGGGGGTGGTGCATGACCATGAGCTGTCTGAGTATTGGCAGGAGACGGAATTCCCTCCGGCGGAGGCAAAATAGATGGATCTTCGTGATATACCGGTATCGGTGGAGGAGGAGAATGGGAGACTTGTTCTAGGCCATCGGGCCTTCTGAATACGGAGTCGTCTATAGATGGCGGAGGATCAGATGGGTCGTCCATGGCCGGAGGCGGTGGAGGCGGTTGTTCTTCCGGGACCATGTTGTTGTCTTCGCGCTGGTCAAGAACATGGGCCAGTGCTTCAATCGCCTGTGAAGATTCCCGCATTTCGGTCAGTGCAGTTAAATTCGTGTCTCCCGCAGCCATTTCCATTGATGGGGGCGGTGTAACTGATCTTTGCATTTCTTCTGCATGTCCATCGAATTGATCTACAGCATGGAAACCGAATCTGCTTCCTTCCCCTTCTATAACAGGAGACAGGGGAGCAGGGGGGCCGAGCGATGCGAAACCCGAGTCGGGTATTAGAATTTCTCGCTCGGACTCGAGGAATGTCGGTAATCTCGCTGAGGTTGACGCCTCTGCGGCGGAACTAAAAAATGGGGGAGGGGGCGCGTCTCGCTCCTCAAATGGTGGTGGTGCACCACTATGGAGCATGCTCGGCCCTGCTTCACCTTCAGAGTAACGGGGCACAGCTCGTTCGCTGTCGTCATATCGATTTGTTTTCGCAGGTGGCCTATCGTGTTTCTTGGAGTATGCTTCGTCAAATGTCTGTGAAATTTCCGGGAGGCGGGAGGGGGGTGGAAGAATTCTGATCGGAATCCTCATGGTTGATGTACGCTCTGATTGTTGCTTGGTGTCCAGAAAGGCTATTCGGACGTGCAGGTAAAAGGTAACAGAGTGAAGTAATGTCGCCTGAGAGATCGATGCGGCATCTGTGTCAAAACTGGCCTCCGAATACTCACTACCAGGCAGGATATTCTGGGTTGCTGAAGGAGACCTCGATACTGGAGATGGGTGGAGGATGAAGCGTAGTCGAATAGGTCGAGACGAATGGAAACGACACGAGGCACCAGAACGTGCGATGACCGTCTTGTAAGACGACCCAAGAAAAAGAGGCGATAGGGGTGCTTTTGCAGACGAGGATTGGATTGAAAGTCCCATGTCCCCTGCTCCCGCGGTGTCGTTTGAAGCCCTAGCCTGATGCTCGACAGCGGTTGGAGAAGGGACATCAGGGTCGGAATCAGAACCCATGTCGTCTGTAGCTTCACGTTTGACTTTGACAACTCGAATTAATTCGGCGCGTGCATTTCTTAGCCTGAGGCCTTTGTCCACGACGATCTCCTTGGATGGCGGTGAGATAGTTATGTACACTGGAATGGGTTCTCCAACTTTAAAAGATGTTCGAGATACTTGAATCTCTATACGCGTAGGCTCGTTTAGAATGTGGACCTCGGGAGAGATGGGGAGTATAAGTGTGTGAGGAGTGTAGCGTCTTGTGTACACGGTTATATTTCTCGATAGCGCAGAAAACTGAGCATCCACGGGATGCAGAGAAGCGGTCAAGCTGTGCGCCAAAGAAGAGTGCGGTGTCTGTAAAGACTGCGGTGTATCTGGAGGTAGGGGGATAGAAAAGGGGAAAGTGGATGGGAATGGCACGCGCGTCTCCAGTACATGTAGGATAACCTCCCTGGAGTTGAGCTCAATCTCCTGGTGGTACGCAGCTTCGTATGTCCGTAACGATATAGTCCTGAGTGCAACTTTAGGGTGATGAACCTCACAGGTTGTAGATTGAACTACCTACAGCTTTGACCACCGATTCTGATCGATGTCTTTAATCTGGACTTCTCCTTCAATAGCGGCCCTCTCATCCTCTAAACCGAGGTAGCCACTTTGGAAGCCTACTGCGTCCACTGTTGGGAGAATGAGGATCTGTGGCCCATGGGGTGGACTGCAGCCGTTCTGAAGAGCTGCTGAGATGAACACAGTCGGATCTTCTTGAGAATAAGTGGGAGGGGGGTGTGGATCTGTCATGGGGTAATGGACGGTAAATTTCGTGGTTCAGGACCGCAAGTCATGGTGGCGAAGGCCCAACTTTATAACCGTCTTCAGATTGGATCTCTCGTCACGTGGTCACACGCCTCCCGCAATCAATCAGACACTGCCATTCACGCAGAAAGATCATCGAAGCGCGAGCCAAGCTCGCAACAGCATAACACAGTACGAAACTACATACGGAATAGAACAGCACCTCCCATTCAAAGACACTCCACTCGCACGAGACTCTCCAGCTCTTTGAACATAACCTCGTCCTGGCCAACTTCCCTCGTCATTAAAATATCCCAGGCGACCTCCCGATGGCCACCAAGCAGGCCTGTCCCGCTCTCTGCAACACTATCGCTCGAGTCCGCAAACCCCATTCCAAACGCTAGGGTTGCTGTTGGTGTCTCAGCGGTATCAAACAAATCGCCTTCGTCATCGAGAACCTTCATTGTCTCGATCGCTCGGCGGGAGCAGATGGAAAACCACATTCGTAGTTCCGGGTTCGGATTCATCAGGAATTTTTGTATGAGTCTGAACATAACGCTCTTGAAGCCAATTTTGCGATCAGTCTTGAGCCGCTGTTTGAGGGAAGGGGGTGCCAAGAAAGATAAAGAATATAGGGACATAATCATCTTCTCCAAGTAGCTTAACCAAGCCTCACGTCCCAGTATTTGGAAGTCCGTGTCTGTTAGAGGAAGTCGATGGATCAAGGCTTCAAAGAATTGCCAAATGTGTGTTTTGGGTATTGTTTGGGCTAACGTTTGCCGGTTCACATCAGAGTGACTGAAGCGAGTGAACACTTCCAAGGCTGTATCAGCCAGCATTGGGGGCTTTGAGGACGCGAGTTGGGTCTGCCCTGTAAGCTGTATTGACGCAAACGGGGAGACAGCTTCGGTAGGGTCGACAAGGTAGGACGCCACTAGTTCAAATGCGCGCCTCGACATCCGAATCACTGAGGAATTTTGAGAAGAGGCAGGGGCGAGTGTGATGAAACCGGCGAGGTTAACAAGGGTGTGAAGGGTATCCTTGCGTACTGAAACCAAATCTGAAAGGGAGAGTATTGGTGAGGCTGGAGCGGGTGAACCGTTGGTTTGGCGTATGTTACATAAGCGCAACATGGTGTCTATCAGCCTGTCGTGCCGGGACAGGAACGGCCAATTATCCGAAACAACAGAAAGATTCCGCAAAATGTTGACTATCGTGAGGATGTTATCTGCTGGCCGGGGGGTAGGTCCCGAAGCGAAGTTCTTGCATCCTTGATGGTTTTCAAGTGCGACAAACGGTTTGAGCTCCTCGTCATAGATTGCATTGAGGAGGTCACGGTGTGTAGTGATTGGGGGCACCTCTTCCACGGGATCCGAAACACAGTCTTGGGATTCGCCGAACGCCTCTTCTTCTAAAAGATCAAGAACGTCATCGAAGAGATCGGGACACTGGAAGATCGGGAACCCAGATCCTGGATTCTGACCACGCATTGTTGAAAGGATGGTAAAGGTGGTAAGGGCGTAGGATAATTCAGTTGGAAGTTTCGAACGAATGGACATTCGGAGCCCTTCGATGTCGATCGTACCCCAGTCGTTGATGTCGCGCATGGGTCTTCTTTGGGGGACCGTGTTCCACTCATGGTCGATCAACCTAAGATCCCGACCACCGTGCGTCTCTAGTTCGCGTCCCCAGGGAACATATTCGATCTTGCGTCTGAGGGGCTGGCGCATTCTTGATGGTCCGGAACTCTGAGCAAGTTGGGTTGCTTCGCTACTGGTCGAAGTCAACTTTAAAGAATAACAGGTGAGTGGGAATAACGGAGGCTGAGGAGGCAACTTACGGCATTGTTCTCGAGAGGGTCTGTGCTCAAGATGAGCGAAATGCACGGACTACCAGGACCATTTTCAACTCACCTGTCTTTTGTCTCGCTCGTTTACCATCTACATCTTCAATATCTAACTTTCGTTTGATACTCTGGATGTCACCATCCAACAGGTTCGGTTCTGTTGGATGGTTTATCCCCGGCTGTGGTGCAGATTGTGAAACGGATCCCAAGGGAATAGTGTGCGACGGCAGCTGGGGATTGAGAGCAGAAGACCCTGGCCTCTGTTGGGGCGTCTGGGGCGTGTGGCTTGCTGGATTGGGGAAATGGGAACCATTTGAGTTCGCCATAGGTCCTGACATGGGCTGTCCCACCAAGTTGGGTATCGGACCGCGCTGCATCTGATTGGAAACTGGTTGTACGCCACTGGGAGGCATTCCACGAAGTTGGCCAGGCTGTCCCATTGGCATTTGCCTTGCTAGCTGTGCCTTGCGTTGTTGTTCCTGTATATTCTTCTTATAGAGGTCTTCGAACGGATAAAGGATAGCATTGTATATCTGCTCCAGCATCACGGCGACCGACGTGGAGCCATTGGCTTGCACTTGGGGAAATTCCTCCGGAAGGCCAAACTCAGCACATATTGCGGGCCATCCGTTATTTCCCTTGAGCTGGCATGTGGTCAGTCCAAAGAATGCGATGCAAATGGTATGTCACACACCGCCTGGGCTCCTCCATGCTGCATAGCAAGCCCCCAAAGCTTGAAAAGATTGACGTCTTGACCAGCGAGACGGAAAGAGCCGATGTCCGAGATCTCAATATACGACCAAGGCGAGGTGTTGGGATCGTAGTTGGGTGAAGGGACGCCGGTGAGAGATGGCGGAAGCGGGGCGTTCCGCTTGGCCATCACGTTCGCAAGGCCAGCTAAGAAACCCTGCTGGCGTTGCTTGAGGGAGGCCGCCTGGGCGGAAGGCTGTGACATGGGTGGGTCGAGGAAAGAAGTGTTGACAGCCGAGTTTGGGTTTGGTGGGACGCCATGATTATTCGGTAATTGGAAATTCGCATGTCCATTGACAGAAGCGGACAGGAGGTCGTGTTTCGAACTTGAATAGCCTGTAGGCGTAATTCCACCGAGATATGGCCCCGAGCTTGTTCCGCCAGCAATAGGCATCGAAGGCGGGCGGCTGTTTGCTGCTATCCGGGCATGGCTGGCAGCGTTGAGAGCAGCCATCTGCTTTGCTGCCTGGGAGGGGTCGAGGTTATTGAAGTACGGTGGATGATCAAAGGCGGCGTTTGTTGGCATGAACGAGACACCCGGCTGTTGAGGCTGCTGAATCTGCGTGCGGAGCTGTTGGGCATGTTGGGGGCTGTGATGGTGACGATGTGGGATAGAATGCAGAGACGGAGAGGGAATAAGGAGCGACTTACAGCATTTTTTATTGGCCGCACCGAGCCTGCGTGAAATATAAGTCCAACGCGCAAAACAACGCAGACATCCCCAATCAGGCGCTTCCACACGCACCCAACACAGTTCCTCTGAGAGCTACAGGTCGTACAACTCTCAGCTGCTCACTTTCCGGGTTTATCTACAAACACTATGATACTTTCCCTTCGTTCATTTCAAAATCCCCTTCGCCTCGCTCCTCAGATCCTTGCATGAGCAGCCCGAAGTGTGACCCTCCCGTAACTGTGTGACAACCGCTCAAAAGTTTCTCCCACACACTCGTACGCCAAACTCCATGTCAGAAATCGATGATATCTTCGCCTTCAAAGCCAACACAAAGACAGCGCCCCCACCTCTGGCCACTGTCCCAAAAACGAAGAAAAGAAGAAAGAAGACATCCAGCTCGGATACAGTAGGAGAGCCAAGCAATGGTGAACTCCCTGTCTCATCCAAGAAGCATCCAATTCCGGAGACAATTGCAGATCCCTCGAGACAGTCGAGGAATACAAAGCGACGCAAAACAGACTCTGGTCCTACGACTACTGCAAGGCCGAAAAAATCCAGAGACAGCGAGGATACGAAAGGGGAGAAACTGTTCAAGGACTCACGGGGAATCGGGCCTCGTAAGTCCCTTTGCCCCTCCTTGAGACTGGCGATTTCGCTTACGCGATATACAGGGCGGAAGACAGAAGAAGGTTGGAATATTTACAAGGAGGCCGAACTGAGGCTAAACACTGGAGGGGGTAAGCCAGCAAACACCCCTCGGTTTGGCCACTCTCATATGCTTTGCTTAGATACGCCCCTGTGTCCATTCGATTGCAATTGTTGTAAGTATATCCCAACCGGAGCTGCGATTGGTGTTGCTAACCTGGCCAGGTTTTTAATAGACCTCTGTCATTGCCCTTAGAACTCGTACGGCAATACTCAATCTCTCCCCGCCATACCAAACGCTAGTCACTATCCCATTCCCAAACAACCTCATTGGATTCTTTATTGTGGCGAGTGGCCTATTTTGACTTCAAACCGTGGCTGACCTGTTTCAAAGGTAATGTACAGCAGGACTGCAGCTGTGAAGCCGCCAAAATATTCCCCAAGCCCTAAAGATAAGGAACGATTGACGCCCAACCACGGTGCACCTGCACAGAGTCTAACCGTTGTCGCGGAAAGTCCGACACACCAGGCATGAATAGTAAGCAGACTGTGCATGAGACTTCTCTACCCCCCATTGTCCAGAACAAAACAAACGAGTGTTAGGCCTAGTCCATACTCATTGGCACTTTCGAAGCCTTCCGGGTTGCTCATTCTACATCTGGGAGGTCAATAAGTAGCCTAGAAGGATTCCATTTCTTCTTGGAAGGATATGATCCCCGCATTCTTCCAGACAATCGATACGTTAAAACACAAATGGAGACATGCAAGCACTATTTTATTACAAGGTTGGGAATTCGTTCTGTTGCTCAATCGTCGTCGTCATTTGAAATAGAATTTTGGATTTCGTCTCCAAAGGGATCAGCATCCTCCTTCTGCATTTCGAGCACCTTTTTGCTACGCTTCTCCTCTGCCTTCCTCTCTTCCTCAGCCCGTTTCGCTAGATAGGCCTTGCTTCCAATAACCTTTTCTGGGTTCTTGCATATCCTCAGTCTTCGGTCAACTTCGCGTACTGCCTCAACATCTGGAGCGCGCCCCTCGTTAAGAATTATGAGCTTGATTGTTTCTATGACGGGAGGGAGTGTGTCAAGAGATAATTGAAGCGATGGTATTGCATTGGGTAGTAATTTTGACTGCGCCCATTTGAGAGCAAACTCTGGCGACACTAGCGAAAATGCTGCCAACGCTACTTGAGAAGGTGTATAAATGAGCTCTGCGTCAGTTAGCCGCGAAGCACGGGTATGAATGAGCGCAGCATCATAAACTGCTGTCGGGATATTTGCGGGGATATCTTGGAGATTCTGTACTAGCGTGAACCACAATGAGCAGCATTCTTCAGGACGAGTGGACTAACCTGTAAGTCTAACCAGATACCCCACAAGGCACGATGTACATGCCAAACCGAAAATTCGAAATTGAGACTCTGCGCCACAAGGAATTCGAGGTCAAGCACATCAGAAGGTGTAGTTTTGGGGATATGCGATGTGTACGTTTCCAAGGAAATGGGGTTGTTGGTGGTTTTTGTGGCTAAGAAAAGCGCGGTGAGCCTGGGAGGTCGAACAATAAGAACACAAGCTGTGGAAATATATCGATGTGCCGTACATCACATTTTTTGGGTGCCAGTCCATAACAGTGTTCTTGAGGTAGAAACGCTTGAGATAGGAGACGGCTGTTGCCTCGACCTCTTCGGGAAACCTGAACATGGCACATAACTGCGATATTTTTGTGATGTATAGTTTCACAAGGAGGACCTCCTCGTCGGCATTCAGGAACGCAATATTTGCAGAAGAACCTGGCTAAAGCTAAGAGCTGAATGTTGGTAGTCCACGTCAACTATTGGCACCGATATCACCTTTTCGGCTTCAAAAGTGTTGCGAATGGCAGCAATTGCAGCCTCGTTGAGAGTAGCACGTATTCGTGCCAGGCCCTCGGGTGAATAACGCCAGTAGCGGAACTGTGTACTGGCCTCGTACAACGACTGCCGTTGTTGCGGATCTATTGGATCGAGGTCTGTTGGAGCGTCGGATGGCTTGAGCGACATGAGACGAGATATTCAGGTCTTTGCTTTAGCTAGCGGTCTTGCGTCCGTTCACTGTTCAACGTTGAGCGATCTCGAAGCGACACCATCGAAATCTCGGAAGTAGTAGGCAGTGCTCACGTGATGATGGACGGCGTTAGCAACAGACAGAATTGTAGATCGATTCCCTGTGGAAGACTGAGAAAACCCCTTTGTCATCGCGAGCCATGTATCCTCCACCACCCTCAACTCCTGCTCAATGTTTTCACTGACGAGCTCGGTGACCACACCCCGATCTTCGCCTCTAACCACTCTATCTGAGGTGCTGCTGGCCCACGCTCTCGCGATGCCACAGCGAATGACTCAACTACATCTAAAATCCCCTGCACTTGAGCGAATGTCGCTTTATGTGGCATACCTCATCGCATTTCTCTCTCTCATTTCCACCTGCTCCGCACAGGCCACTATTAATGGCCAGACTTATACCAATGGACTGTCAATCATTAACGCTCCCGCCCCAAGATCGTGAGCCCAACTCTGCTACTGTCTTGCCTCTTTGTTTACAGATGTCGGCAGCGAGCATCATGCCGGTAGCAACTTGCCCATCTCGATAGAAGTCCGTACCTACTCATGTCATGTTGCTTATCTCTGACTTACTAGTTACGTTAGGTCTCGGGCAATGGAAAACTTCCATTCACCGCGCTTACACCTGGTTCAGGGCTTGCGTCGAGCTATGAACTCTTGGAAATATATCTTGTGTCGCCTCAGACACAACTAAACCTCACAGTTTCCTCTGGAACCGATTTACTCACCCATGAAAGCGGCACTGTGCGCCATCATGATTTTTCCATACCGTCCTGCGTCCCCAGCGGCCAATATAATGTGAGTGTCTCTCCATCTTGTGCATTCGTCATTTATCGACATCCCATTCAGTTGACGTTTTATGAGACATCCTTCATCAACAGTGTGCCCTGCTTCGTCATCACCCCTATCCCGATATCCATACTGAACAATGCCGAATCTCGTCCAACTTGCACCAATGGGAATAACGATCTTCAACCGGAACCTCAGCCTTCCTCTGACTATGGCCGGCTGCCTTTTGATCCAAATCAACAAATCGTGATTAGTACAGGTCCCCTCGTGCGAGGTGTGCCCGCGACACAAACTCGCAACTCTGGTGGCCACACAACTGATACCTTGATAGCAACCAGCACCTCCCCGAACGACGCGTCTTCTCCGACCCCACAACCTGATGGATCATCTAGACCTTCGGGTTCTGTAACCTTGGTTATCGTATCTCAAGTGATAACAATCAGTGCCAATGCCCAGGGCGAACCCATAACTACAAGGTCAGCCGTTCCCTCACTTGACATGGTTGATGCCTTAGCTCATGGACTTCCTTCCAGTTACATGACTACTCGTACGACCACTGTGCCGATGAGCACACAAGATAGCACTGGCTTTATACCCATTAATGCAGGTACAGCATTCCTTGACCATTCCACATATACCCTTATCTCTATTGTCATTGTATCTTGGGCAATCGCCCTCGCTTTGGGGACAGATTAGAGACTTCGAAATAAATACTACAATATTACTTCCTAGCGTTTGACAACCATGAATCATTTGTCTGATGCTTGACGACAGAGGCTTGTGCTCTTTGAATTTACTGCTTTCATGCCATATACAGTCTCCATGACGACGGAGTACCGGACAACTCCATTCAGTATTGACGTCAAGCATATAGAAGAAAACTCGAAGGGAACTCGACAGGATAGGTGAACTGATGACAACAATATGTCAAAAAAAAAAAGTCATTTCTGGTCAGTGTTCCGGGTGCTGTCTAACAAGGGGTCCCAAAACACAGCAACCAGCTTTTCAAAGCAAGTCTGCAACGACATCGGCGCCCGTACTCGGGAGTAGCTTTTGAATAGAGGTGCTCAAGGGTCCAAGTGCAGCCCTGGCAGCCCCAGAGCTTGGGAGCTACGCACCAGCCGATCCATAGGCCACCCTGAAGCAGCACAAGGTAGGAAAAAGTAACGTCATTCAGTAGCCGATGTAAACATGCGATTAATTCTTCGGCCAGGAAGATTCTGGGAATAGTTGTGGGACCCAGGATCACCCAACGCCTTGGTTGAGAGACGCCGCTGCGAATGACAAGAATCTACTCCTCGCCACCTGAACGATTTTTTTTCCATATGTTGATCCATTCCACGATCCTAGACACATTAGATTCAAGATCTTCCGTCGTCTCGCTCTGCAGCTCGACGATGATTTCAGTAGGATAGGAAGACCGTGCCTCCTCCAGGACCACCTGCATTATTTCAGCCTCGTTGTTCTCTTGGATCTTCTTAAGAGTATATCCTCTATAAACATGCGAAGCGTCAGATCGAGCCCATTGACGAAACGACATCCAACTGCTGACCTCATCTCTAATCGTTCCCATACTTTTGTGTGATTGCACCTTAGAACTATGACGAGATCGGGCCACCTTTCTGGAAAGATGTCACAGGTATGCCAGTCCAGAATGACGCCTCCTTCTGCAACAATCGGCTCCAACTCGTCAAGCAACTACGCTGTGATTAGGCGGCCGATACACTACGGAGTTTTGCTTGGAAAAACCTTATCCTCGTCGACTGTGTAACTCTGCCACTCCTCATCGAACTCATGGTAGAGCTCTTTCTCTTTTGCCCACTGCCCGACGTTTATGTGTTTCAAGGGGACTGGTGATTCGCTTGCTAACAACTGTGCATGAGTCGACTTCCCAGTTCCGGGTGTCCCTGTGATGACAATCACAGGACCTTTTTGTTGTGTATTCATCTAACATAGAATGGATTGGTCAGTTGCGACTGTTCGTTGATTATCTCAATCCCTACCTACCTGAGGGTGAGAGGGAATTCAAAGAACAAATATAAAATAAAAACCCGCATCGACAAATCGAGTCGATCAATGCGCCGATTGGGTGCGTTCGCATGCTCCGTTTGGTTGCTACCTCTCACCCGATCTGTCTTCGCCCGGGCCATTGCCCACTCTCCGACGTTTGTGTCCTCGATGGGTCTCGACAATCGATCTGGGGAATTCGTTTGAAAACGCCCGACCGTCGATTCTTTTGATTCCCGGCTCTAAGCTGATCAAGGAGGACACTGCCGGAGAGTAACCTTCAGGGCCGTGTGGTCAGGAATGCGCCGCCCCTCCTATTTCCTACCCACCACAAGGAGCATGGTAGTAGGGGATTCCAATTTATGGAAAGCCTCTGTGTGCATGGCCTGATTCTCGCTGGCAACGACTGGAATACGATGAGATCAATCGTCAAGCCGGGGGACCGTATCCCAAATTGACTCCGCGAGGACTGGTAACTGGTGGACCTGCAGGCACCCCTTGGTGACCCAGAGCTCATTTTGGCGACAGCGGATGGCAGGTGCCGGCACCCGTGGGGAAGGGCCGTGTACTTTTGTAGTCTTGTCGAGTTTGATATGTCAGTGTTGACGTGTGATCAGAACTACATCAGGTGTCTCCAGTAATTGGCCACATATCCTTCTCATCCACCTGAACCATTCCGTCCGCCGTGCAGTAATGGTCACCTCCCGGAGAGGACTTTGATTTGCTCATTTTTTTCACTCAATCTCAACTTCAACACACTCTTTTTACTATGCACTTGGCATCGGAAGAACAGAGCAACCTTCACGGCTTTGCAACCCGCCCTTCACTCGGTACCATCGTGGTTCCGACCCCCACTATCGCACTCGCTCCCTCTGTACATCAGTTCCAACCCCGGAATACCCCTCCCCCCACTTGCTGTTCGCCTAACCAAGTCATCATCGAGCTCTCCACCACCGTAATCATCAATGACTACCAACGCTTTTACTCGATGGACATCAACTCCTTCATTCCGACCTACTTCCCAACAGACGATGGTTCGCTTATAACACCCGCATTGACGGATGATCTCTGGGATGCCAACCTGAATCTTATGCTCACTGCAGCCTTCGCAATGCTATTTATCCGGAACATCGCCGTTGCTATAGATTACCTGCGGAGAGGAAAGATGAAGAATAAGACTCTGTTTTATCTTCTTCTCCTCAGCCAGGCTCTTGCACCGGCCAGCTTTGTTCCTTCCTTGCTTTCCTTTTTCAACCAATACATAAGCTGCACCGCGTAAGCCCATGTCTTATTATTAGAGACAATAGCTCAGCCATCTCCGTTGGCAGCGTTATCGTCTTGTCGGCAACTACGGGATCAGTAGCGTTGGCGATACTTGTAAGATTTACAACTACTTACAACTCGCCCAGAATCGCACTTAACGATCAGCGATCTAGCTCACTGGAATTCTCGGTATCAAGGCATACAAGTGTATGAACAACTCTAAAACAGTTGCCGCAATTATTACAGTCCTCGAACTGGGTCATGCGGCATTCGTAGTCCTTGATGCTATAGCAATTCGTGGGGCCCGCCGCATCGCTGGTAAACTCCATCATTGGTCACAACTGGTGGCTTTTACTCATTTGGGAAACAGGGAGTTGTTTACGCACAAGCGACTTGCGCTATACTCGAATATCAGCGGCTATTCAAATGGCAGAGTGTTGTTTTATGATGTTTTGCTGTGCGTTACGCCAGTCCAGTTCCATGACTACGATACTAAGTCGGTTGAAAATGTTAGTTGTATATACGTGTATCAAATACCGGAAAACTCCTGGTGCGTTAGGAAGGATTTCCCTCCGGATGTCTATGGAGGAGCATCCGTTCGACGCTCGGGGTGCTGAAAATCAAGGAGAAGCTCGGATGGAAGGTGGGCACACTTTCCAAAGGGTCTATGTTCATAAACTTATGCGGAAATAGCTGGAAACTTGGGTGACTTCCCCCAGCATGATATGCCAAACGAGAAGATCACCCCGTCAATCGGAAGCTCGGCCCATGCTCGCCCGCGATCCTCCATTGTCCTGATATCATCAGAGCGGCCGATGAATCACCCTGGCAGCGTTCGAAGTCATGCTCGTAAATCAATGGCTTCATCCTTCAGTCGGCTGAGCAAGTTGTTATCGAATATGGCGAGCCTCAGAAAGGTGATGCGGGACGAGGTGGGCAACCTCTTGTACTCTACGAATTTTGAAATGAATTTATTGGCAGTTGATGTATACCTGCACCATTACGGTGGTAACCACTTTTGCCCTTGTCTTCTCCTTCGCCGGAGTCAATGTCAGCAACGGGCTGAGCGTCACCGGCTGGGTAGCCCTTACTTGTTGGTCTTCCCTCTAATTTACGTCCGATGAGCAAAAAGCTGAAACATTACAGGGGGGCTTGTGTCTGTGCTCATAATCCACAGCTCTAGCCGTGTTGTCCGGCGGCACGAGCGGGAGGCCTTGGTGCGGTTTACAGCACCGGGAACTATTTCTCGTGCTGCCCTAGCTACGCCAAGGTTGGGTCGGCCAAGTGATTTCTGGCTCTCAACGAGTTCACCTCAAATGCGGAACCAAAGAGACACTCGAACTTCTGAGATTACTGAGCAAAGTGACCCGTTCTCAGACAGACAACAAGAACGACGGTTGTCCTCTCAATCAGGGATCACTTCTTCCACCGCATCGAATCCTTCCTCACCATTTGTGGAAATCACGAGTTCTCATGATCCAGCGGCGCTACCTCCATCTGCCTGCGAGTTGGGTTTCCCGACAGAATCTGGACGCGTAACTCCTGTTGTGGCCCATGAGAGCACGGAGAGTATCCTTCAGAAAATTTCACAGCAATGGCTCCTGGAAAAAAACACGGAATCCCAACATTCTGCGACAGGCGCGGAGGGGAGTGATGAAAAGTCAATTCATTTGTGATCAGCCAGTTTGAGCGATATTCACAAAGTAGCTACTCCTTATCTCATATAAATTCTCACGCCTGAATCAATCTCGGTCTGTAACACATGTTCACCACACAAATGGAACTAGACTTAGAGACCGACGAACTGGTGGCCGTCCTACCAGTCCATTTTACCAACAAGCTCGTCCCCAATGTCCAGCTGCACCAGTTCCCGTTGCTCAACCGCCCGCTACAGGTTCCTCCTTCCGCTCGGCCAAGTGGCAAACGTATCTCTGCTCGAATCAAACCCGAATTTCGTCGTATGGAACTCCACATCCCTGCTGATACCCGATCAGAGGTATGGAACAGCGATAAAGCCCGCGATTTGGGTGCAGCGCAGGTAGATGATGATGTGGATAAAAATCAAGACAGGAGGAGACCTAAAGAAGGAGAGGAACCGTATCTAAACGAAATCAGGCTCCAGAGTGAACAGATACCTCAAAGAGGCGCCCAAATGCTAGGGATTGTGCGCAATGGTGTGGTATAGGCGTGATTCCCTTTGCTATCCTGGAACTTAAAACAGCGATTTGCAGGGAAACTTAATCTCCACCCTATCAGTGAATTACACCAGTTCCGACCGGCGCTCACCTACTTGGACATTCTATCGCGCCGCAACAGGCGTAACCGTTTGGGCGGATCTGACTCTGACTCTGACGACGGGCCTCCGCCAGATCCTGACGACCCTGCTCCCGCAGAAGTCCCAAAACAGGAGAAGAAGACGACAGGTCCCGGAAAAGAAGTTCAAGTGTCTGCCAGAAAAACCGACGACAAGAGCGGGCTCTCTGCGCTGGGTAGTCTTTCTGCCATCCGTCGTGATATGTTGCGCGCCATCAGGGCAGAGGAGGATGAGGAATGGAATGATTTGCAGTTTTATGATGTTACGGTTCGTCCTTGTTGCTTGTAACAAATTCCATCCTCGAATGATGATCAGACAGATGAATCGGCGAAAATATTTGAGACGATATTCTCGCAGCAGTCCCACACACTTACAACCAAAGACGATATCACTTTGTTCCTCAGGGATATTAAAGGACTATAAATTACCGTTCGTGGGCCTCCGCCCGGAAGAAGTATTTGCTCTACCAGAAAAGCCTCAAGTCAACTATGACAAACAAAGTGATCTCACCTACATCCGAAACGATGTCGAGCGACACAGAATCAGAATCAGAACAAGACCGCGAGAGGACACAAGACTCCAATCTCCTAAAAAGCGAGGAGTTCATACATCCAGATGGCTATCGATTGTCACTTGACGAGGCTCTTCGGATCCTGGACATCCCCGACGCATACAGTCATACTCCTGGGCGTAAGATTATCCCGCCGTTGCGTTGCATCTGACCCATGTCTTGTAGTCTCACTTGCACTCACCCACCAATTGGACTTAGCTTCGCATGACGTTGGTACTGGATTCGATCAGCGGGCTGCACGCACGTTCCAACGCTTAGGTATCTTTATGTTTCTACCTTCCAGAAAACAAGATACCCCAATGGACCACTTTAGTCACCGGGAAAGCCCTGAACAACCTCCTTCAAGTACGCTCCAAGCTACGGGCAGAGCAGCCCGCCTCGGTCAAACACTTTGTGACCTGGGTCGACATCATCCTAGCTAAGCTTGGGTCATTGGTGCTCTCCGTGGTAGATGAACCAAGCAAACGGCAGCACAGCGGGATTTACAGCGAAACAATCAATAAGCATATAGAGCAGGATGCTGCTCGTGCAGCCAGTCAGTTGCCCGGTATGTATCACAAAGCTCCTATTCCCCGTTCCCCCCCAGTAACCTCCCAACCCGTAGAACAATGGGAAGCGTTTCCTTCTGCATTGAACGCGCAGCATCTTTCTCCAGCTACCAAACGACTGATCCTCCGCCTCCTATTCGGAGTGTTGGTGATGCGATCTGACCTAGATGGGGTTCATGAAATGACGTAAGGCCTCGACGCTTCGTTACCATCCGTCTGCATCTAATTCCCTCTAGTGCTAGTGAACTGCAGGGCATATTGGATGTACTCGAAGCCAGCGTTCACGATTTTGTTCAACTTGACACGCCAGCTCGTTCTCCCCCCATCTCAAGAGATAAGACAGATTGTGCCTTCTTCTTGAGTCTATATGCGGTCAAGACCTCTACCCATCCTGAATCTTTCAACTACCTGACCAGCGATGCAGACAATGGACGCTAAGAGGTGGAGTATCTATGGGTTCCCTAGCGACTTTGCACCGGTGAAACCTCGCTTCGAATCGCACTTGCTCGCTTTACTCGATTCTATTCTTCGTCCCCTGGACGAGGATGTAGGGCTCGAATGGGGCGCCATGGACTCCATTGCTCGGGCCACATTATTTCGTTGGGGAAAGTTTGTTCCCTGGTGTTGGGCGATCTGGGTCGATCACCGTCTTGCCGACGCTGAACTTGTCACGATCGTGGTGAGTGTAGCCTGAATGCACGGAAATTAGCTGCTCATTGCAATAGACCATCCTATGGCTTGGAACTATCGACTATCCCTCCCGCAGCGACGGTGCGGTTGCCACGGCCACCCTGTCGGAGAATGCTTTCGCTGCCTTTGTCGCTCTTTCAGTGAGTAAGGCTCCAAGACTGTTATGAACAAGCTGTTCAAGTCGCCCTTTCCCCAGAATGTTCTAGTTTACGGCGTGAGCCAGTTAGAGGAGAGTAGCGCCCGTGCCTATCCAATCCTGCTAGTGCTGGATAAAGCATGTCTATTATTGGTGTCGGTCTTTGATGGGGTCGTTTTCGCAGAGCTTTGTTCCGACAGACGGCTTGGACCATATGCTTTGAGGATATGTCGGAGTGTTCTGCGGCTTAGCGTTATCCGACCGGGGCTACTAGAGGTAGATCAGAACGCTTCAGGTAAGGGGACCGATTCGACCATCATCCTGGGGGTAATATTTGTGTAGCTCTAGACAGCTATCTAGAGTTATTACTCAAGATGAACAAAGCAACGATCCAACAATCTCTGGCAGAGCTACAAGTGGACCGCCAAATCCTATTTTCCAGAGGGGTCGATAGTGGTGTGTGTCAGGATATGTTTCTGAAATAACATGCCGATCTTGAATTTCGTTCAAGTTTTCTCCAAAGCCAAACGGTGCGTACGAGGTCGATCATATTTGCTCCCTCACACATTTTCATCATGTATCAGCCTTTTAATCGAAGGGGAGGTACCCCCACAACCCTTATCGATGATCCGCTTCGCTCTCGGATTCCTTACACTTCTTTGTACCTCTGGAGTACGGGGGATTATTCTTCGGGAGAACGTCTCACCATTCTTCATGCGGTTACACGATCGTCTGACTGTTGGTGCATACTCCGGAGGACTCCGGAAGACGCTTCTCGGGCCCACGATAACCGCCATAACCGCTGCTGAGGAATACTTTCACCTGTCCGGCCCTTTCTCTTTTCCGCAGGACGAGTTATTCTGGAGACTGTGTTTGACAAACCAGCAAACCGGGATTTACGCCAGTCGTCAGTCAGGATGATTCACTTAATGTTCCCGAGCTGAATCATGAATCATCAGTTGCGCAAGCCCAGTATATAATACGTGGTAAATATCCCCGAGGGTGGCTTTTCTCGTGCGAAATGCTAGGCCATTTTCGCGACTTGGTTCTGAGGACTATAACACAACGAATGCCATGCAATCTAGAACAAATCGCTCAACTGGCCTGTCCTAGCTTTTGTGTTGCCATAATTCAACTCCTGAAAGAGGATGTAAACGCTGAAGCTCGGGTGGCGCAATGCTTCTTCAAGAATTCTCCGTGGACAATGATGCTTTGCGTGGAGCTGAAAGTTTTGCTTTCGTCAGTGACGCCCCTTGTTAATCGCGGTCCCCACCTCGAACGTATGCGACGGATGTTGGTCGATGTTGGGGGCAATCTTCTAGACGTGGTTAGTGGGCCTCCTCATACGATACATGTGAATTTCTATCTCAGCTTGGCAGCTCTCGGGGATCAACTCTTCAGGATATGGGACGGGCGGGGTGAGCTTGGTTATCTTTTCGTAAATGGGCAATACTCAGATCCTCTGATGTTCAGATCTCTCATTTTGACACCCAGCTTTCCTTCCACCAGTCGCAGGTGATAATGATTACTACAGAGAAGGGGTTCTGCCTATCGTCGTAGCTATAGAAGCGACATCTCCGCATCCCGGCCATTAGTGGACCAAATTGATGACAACAAATGTTTTACAGAATTAAGGGTCTCGGACCCGGCGACCAATGCCTCCCAATGTTTCGTTCTGATTGGAGTATGAGTCAGGCTACAGTGACGTTGAGCCCCAAGGAGCGTTCTGGGGTGGTTTGCATCTGAGAGTATTACGTTATATCATCTGAGGGGAGGAAGCCGAAGCTCGATAGGGGTTCTGGTCACGGGGAAAGCCCCGGAAAGCCAGTGGATCTGGGCACTACTTACGACGAAAGGAGGCTGGGTTTGTTTATGGGAACCTGTTCATTCTCCAGGCAATCCCCATTGACCTCGGGCTCCGATTTTAGTGTGATCCACTTGCAGCCAATTCCCCATGCTCTGCATCATTGCTACGCATGAACCATGGCATATATTTTTGCGGGTTCTGTCGGCGAACGCTTGTGCGTCGTGAGGGCGTAAGAGGGTCTTGATAAAAACAGGTGATGATCGTGGACGTAATCCTACATCTTCGCATTATGCACGACACTACACAGGTGCTGTGTGCTTTCGCTTGCTCCGCTGCCCCTGCCCATGCCGCTGGCGAAAATCCGAGTGACCAGGATAGAAGGGATAGTCGTCCGGTAGGTAAGGAGCTGACGGTGATATTGAGTTAGAGAGCGATGAATGATACATGGAGTAGCGGGGACAGTTATGGACCGGTTCTGGCGAGAGACTCGATCAGAGTGATTGAAGGCCATATGATAGGTTTATGGAAGGACCCCCGACGTGTTAAGGCTCATTGTGCTCCGAGTCACGTGGGTTGGCGTCACTCTGCATATAAAGTAAGGGGCGGCGTCCACCTTTCTCGTCCCTGGCCCACGGACCCCTCGACCGCCAATTCTCAACCTCCCATGGCTTCTATCCGTCCCCACCACTCGCGCCGCAGGTCCCGCTCAGCATCCAACACCTCCCCGATTCCCCGCCGCTCCCCCGATAACTCCCTCAGAATCGCCGCCAAGCGCACTCACCCCATACAGACCTTCAGCCCCCCCATGAACCAAGGGTCGACGCCGCAAAAATGGGACCTCGATGCGTGGAGAATAGGCAAGAGGCGGCGTCGTGACATTTCAGTACGTCTGTCCCACTGCACATCGCTGCTTCCCTCGTGCTGACACCATTCAGTCTCCGGATGTCACTATGGATTTCGCTCAAGATCAAGGGCAGCATGATATACGCTGCCCTGCTATCCCCCCTAGATCTACATTTCCCGCTTCGTCTGCAGATTTCAACATTTTTCCTAGGCCTGACCGCACCTCACGGCGTCGCACTAGCTATTCTTCCCCTGTACGGTCGGACAGTTGTCTTCCCAACACACCTAATCATACCGAGCTAACTCGCCTTCGCTCGAATGCCTTTTGGGAGCTCCATCGGAGCGTCGCCGAAAACGGCGAGGGTTTTATCCAGCGTATGCGCGATTACGAGTGCATTCGTTCTCGCCAAATATCCGACCCTTCCCGCGGCGCGCGCAAGCGTTCATTCGTCCTTCAAACTACCCGAAATTCCTCCCACATGCGTGATTCAGATGTCTCAGACGACGACGATGATGACATCCAAATTCTTGCTGGAGGGGTTTCCAGTGATCCTTCGCATTCTCCACATCATAACAAAAGGGCGGCTTCATTGAATGTACTCGGTTACAATCGGCGACATCCCGAAGTCATCTGCTCCGAGAGTGCCAGGTCTACCCCCCCATCTGCATTTAACCATTCACTTATGCCCGCATATCACTCGGGCGGGGAAGGGTTTTCTACGCCGACTAACACTGGTTCCCCCAGCTCGTCCTCAGTCTCCATCCTTTCAACTACCCCTTCATCCCTCTCTTCACCTGTTGGTTCTCGATCTCCCGATGTAGATGTCTGCTCAATCCTCTCCCTCCCTTCGTCACTCCTACCTTTCCCTTCCTTTAACAACTCGTCCGATACGTCGTCCTCAGAGAAAGCCGTGGCCGAGTTGAGTCTCGCCCTAGCCAACGGTGCAGGAAGTCTCAGTGACTATAGTTCTCTTCAAAACATCACCGGTCTACAACAGATGGATGAGGGCGATCCCGGAGAGTTATGGCATTGATCCTCTCATCTCGTCGCAACACCCCTGACTGCCTCCTGGGTGTGTTTTTTCGAGTTTCAAACGGAACCTTCATTTTCCCTCATCCTTCGTCATATATGGAGCCAAAGGCTCTTAGTTATATCTCCTTGCTCCTTGTTTCGATCGTCTCATACATTCACCACGCATATTAGCACCAATCACCCAAAGACCTTGTATACTTATACATTAACTCATCACATCTTCAAGTTTTGTAGCCTTCCGTGTCATGTATCTGTTTGTCAAGCCGCCCTCATCTCCTAAACGTGGTATTGCAGGATTGTGAGAATAGCATGTAATTCAAAAAGAGAGTGCGGGGACGCCATATCATTAGTGTGCATTAGTGTCCAATAATGTATCGATAGTACGATGAGTGGTAGCTTTCACCGCGGTTATGGGAGAGGGGAGACGGTTGGCACCTTGAATGGGGCGCATGGGCTACTGGACAGGAGCAATGGAGAGCTTGACGGGGGAGGCGGCAGGGACAGTGGCTGATGTCTGCAGTTCTCTTCCCGCTCATGCTGGAGCTGGCTGACCAGTGCCTCCATTTCGATGCGGCGTTTCATTTCCCGTAAATGTTGATCCTCTGCCTGCATTCGAGCTCGCACCTCTGCTGCCAGAGCATTTCGTAGCTCTGGTGATAAAGATATTTTAGCGTGGTGATTGCCAATTATTGGGGAAACGGGGCACTAACGCAAGATGAGAAGGTTCAAGTTGGCTTGTTGAGGTTCTGAGGGCATACTACCCCTCGAGTCTTGAGGCTGTGGCCGGCAGTTGATCTTTGGCCAAAGATTCGCATTGGCGGGACCATTGTCCTGGAGGCGAAGGCTCTGAAACTCGACTTCGAGTTCCGTATCTTGCGTGGCTTGTTTCCGGTTCCCTTCCATGTCATCGTCGTCGGCATGATGCACCATAAGAGGACCAGCTCGTGAGAATAGTCCCGCGCGCTTTGAAGAACATTTTGGAGAAGAGAACTCCCTTCGGAGCCGCAGTGTCTTTGATGCTGAGGAGCCTTCTGCCACAGCGTTGAAATAACTACGATCTGTTATTCCACATGGGCAAAGATCCAAAGATGCAATAGTTCGTGGGGGGGGGGGGGGCACATACCACTCAGTGTTCGTCGTAGCCTGTTCGGAGTTTTAGGGGGGGGAATGTTCTCTGCATTGTGCGACATTCGTAAACTTCTCTTCGGGTAGGGTGTGTCTGTTCAAAAGTGTTTACAGACATGGTCAAGGAAAGCAGTGGCCGATCCCACGTACAGGTATGACCCAAAGATACACGTTGCGAATAATGGCGCAACGGTAGCGTTGGATGTTTCGGACGTTTGGCGTGAAGACGAAGAGAAGAGTGGCCTGTTGCTGTCTCCTCAGTTCTCTTTGACGATTGGTGAAACGAAGAGGATGCCGCATACCGGATTTCTTCAAAGGTGTTACCAGGACACGGTCTGTCCGCATCGTTGGAATGTTCACTCTATGTTGCTCTGGCTAATAAATACGCACCCATAAGTGTTTTACGTGACAGAACGGGCGAATTGCTTGGTAGGATGGCAGGACGTTCCATTGCTGGCTCGGAAAGCGGCTGAGCTGAAGTCATAGACTGTGCATTCCAACCATTGGCTAGATAACCACGGTCGACATCCATAAGTAATAGAAGTGGGGAGACGTAGCAGTCAGAGATGTGGACTCGACTCATATATATGTATATATACACATATCAATTCAATACATGGTGTGATAGAAAAATGGGCAACCCTGAAAGGTTGAAGCCCGCATCACGCCGTGGTCCTGCAGCCGAAGCCGTACTCAGCACACTATAGGTTTAGGAAATATAAACTTTGTAGCACAGGGGGTCCATGTACAAATACAGGAGTCACCAGAAGGTATAAAGAGTCCAGAACGCAAGAATACATTACAGAGCAGAGCCGAGAACTTTCAGGGCTAGAGCTCGCAGGATCTATAAGACACATTAAGCAACCCATGAATATTTACACCTCTCTCAAGTAGGTCAACCCACCTCGGCCTTCTGAGTTCCGCCCAGTTCACTGAAGACAGCGGCTACAGACTTTCCCTTTGCGTCCCGAACAGCTCCTAAACGATTACCGGCGAATGCCCCAAGCATCAGCCCGGGGACATTGGCGACGATGAATCCGATTCCAGCACCACATGCAGCCCCTAACCAACTCCAGAGCGGGACCCGTCTCTCGACCTCTGGACGTAGAAGCTAAAAACTACATGGTTAATTTGGAACGACAAACACACGCAAGTAGCGACTGGGACCTCTTCAAAAACATCAGCAAATACGCCTTCCGGGTCAGGCTGCGCTGCAGGTGCTTCTCCGGGTCGGTTGGGGGCCGCACCACCAAACATGTTCGCAAACTGGGAGAAGAAGTTGTAGGTTGAATTAGGATTATCTGTCCGATCTGGGCGAGCGTTGTAGAGAATATCATATTCTTTGCGTCGCTGTGTATCAGACAGGACATAGTATGCGTCTGCAACAGCCTAACTGTGCGTCAGCGCCGTCCCAACACATCGGAATTTGGAGTACCTGGAATCTTTCCGTTGCAGCTTGTTTCTCGGCGGGACCGGCATTGACTAGTCTGTCAGGGTGGGTCCTAGCTAAAGTCCATTAGTTGGAACCCCCTGGGTATTCTAACTGGATCAACCTTAGGGACTCCTTTCTGTATGCCTGGCGCACCTCTTCCTGGGTGGCTGTCTTGGGGACATTGAGAAGCTTGTAATAGTCAGGAAATTGGGACATGTTGGCAAGGTGCAAGAAAGAAACAGCACTAGGTGTGACGTCACATTATGCTAAATACAAAAACACAGGTGATGCATAAATTGAGTACTATGACTTGGGTCCAAGCAGCGGTGGTGGCCGTGGCCGTTCGTACGCTTCAGGTACATCTTCATTCAGCACATCTGACGTCCTGGGTACACTAATCTGGGCCTTGTGAGTTGCAACACGCACAGCCCGACTGGCCCGACGTGGTCCCAGTGGCACCATTGTGCTGCTTGGCAGAGAGACAGGGGCAGAACCAACTGCTGTCCCGAGCAAGAAAGGTTTCAGGCCTGCACTCGAGTCTCTGTGCCTGACAAAGGGAGAAGACTGGGATTCACTCCGGGAAATTGTCGGCAATGTGATAGGTGGGACGACCTTTCGTTCACTGGCAACAAACGGTAGGAGCATGGGTCTCAAGTTGGACACGGGGGATTCGTTGGCTACCGTGTAAGACGGGAGTTTAAGTTCATCACCAGTTCGTACATTGCCAAGATCTGAATCAACGATCGATGCACTTCGAAACTCACTGGACGGAAGTGTTGTTGGTGTTGCTGTGGTCGTATTCCGATTCCCCGGCTCTGTCAGGTCTTTTTTTTTTTCGGGTTTTTGAGCGGGGTCCTAGCCACATAAATAGTAAGAGGCACTCACCACCAATAAAAGATGTCACATCATATTGCGTCCCGGCAGAAGCTAGTCTCGCCTCGATACCGCCCTGCGACGGAGAGCCCGGTATAGACGACGTGAAAGGGATTTGGATCGAACCACTGAGAGAACGTCGAGCGACCTTGCGTCGCAGAGCGAACGGTCTCGCATACCGATTAGGGGAATCCACCAGTGCTCTCGGGCCGCGCAGGTGGTTCGGGGAAAACGCTCAGCGAGAAATCACTGCGTGGGGACTGTGAATCGTTGAGTGTGCTCTGCGGTCTACTTCTCGTGCTTGCCGGAGCCTCCCCAGCGATTGACGAGCGTTCGGGAGCAGTCATTGGCTGCTGGGTGACTGTAATATCCAGCGAAAGCAGCTTAAGGTTGGCGATACTTTTGTCAAGTTCACTTTGCTGCTTCATGAGTTCGTCGAAGGAAGTGAGACTGTCAGTAGGACGGCTGGGTGGCTGGGCCACAAGGGACGCCTGGCTGACCGAGTTTGGGTTGATTGGATCATCCCGATGATAGCCAGACGGCTGGTTGGAAGCTGAGTCCATATCAGTGATAGTGTTTTGAGTTTCAGAATCAAGATCCATTGTATAATAATTCAGCGAAATTCCGGCCATCAGCGAGTCTCCGGGAGAGTCGACCTCCCCAACCTGAGACGGTAGTGCTGGTGTTATGATATCAAAATGGAGTTCCGGTCTCTTTGGTATGTCCACTGGTAAGACAACTGGAGACTTTCGGTGTGACTTTGGCGAAATGGATTGGGTGATCTCTGTTGACCCCTCGCTCTGTTCCAAAACAGGCGACATAGTACAGTTGACCCACATGGAACGTCTGGAAGAAGCAGATACGCGGACTGGGGACCTGAACCTTTCCAAGGGTGTGGGTAATGTCCGATCGACCGCCATTATCGAGGGGCTCCTCTGTGATGCCGGCGGTTGGAGATTTGTGGTATTGACGAAGAGGTCCTTGGGTTTTTCTTCGTTGGTGGATGTCTGGGCTGCTTCCCTATCGTCAATGGGAATCCGAGCAGCATCTGCTCTGCGAAAAGTGCCGATAAGGCTGTAGAGAATAAGCACATAAATGCTGACAGCGCGAAGGAAGCGACCGAGCACTGTTTCGGAGAAGGAGACTGGTCCGGAAGTGAGTCTTCACAAATAAGTGATGTAAAGCGGACGTACAGGAAATAAGGTTACCGACGCCTACAGCAGTTGTAATGGCAAGCGCAAGGAGTAACCCGAGATAGGACTTGAAGGGGATCCACCAGGTGAGAGAGGGCGAAACAAAGACGTTGAGAAGAACCTTGAGGATAAAAACCGCCGATGCTACGATTTCTAATGTAGACTCTGCGATGTAGACGCTCCCGTAACGTCGTTGATCGTCTATGATGCGCCAAATAATCTGCAGAAGTGGAATCACGATGGCCAGGACCAAAGTAAACCACTTAAGGACCATCCCGACGAGACCCCACCGTGTCCAGCTAGCGCTGTGAGTCCCTAAGCGACGAGAAGTGTGGTTCAATGAGCGAATCGATTTGGGTCGTTCTGACCCTGGGCACTGTGCGACAGCTTTCCATAGGAACAGGAGCAGAAAGCCGTCCGACAGGGCCAGCCCGACCTCTCGTCCAATAATAAAACCAGACACGGCGCTGAGATTGATATTCCGGGGAACCTCCGTGGGACCCCGGATGAGGAGCTGACCGAGATCGAGAATGGCAACAACGAAGAGCAGAAGGGATGCGATGGACAGGTATAGTACAACACTAGAAATGAGCATTAGTTAGAGCGCGATCATGGACGTCAAGATATCTCTACACACGGATTCACTCGCTTCATGACGAAAATGAAGGTGATAAAGCCCATAGCCATCAGTCCGACACAAAACAAGGGGATATCGGTCAAGACATGCTTCAAACTGCCAGAAACCATGTTAATGAAAGGTCCTCGATGCAGAATTTCACTTACTGCCAGGTCCTCGTCGAGAGCAAGGGATAGAGGCGGCACATCACTGGACATATTCTTCCTCACGTCTCCCAAAAAGATGGAAAAAATAAAATAAAAGAACAACTCAAAATCGCTCTGCAATTCGAGAAGGAAGAAGGACGAGGAATCAATCCGAAGTTCTGGTGGCTCAGGGCAAGTCGCGACCCTCCCAAGGGAGACGTTTCGTCGCAGCAACTATGCCAGCTAGTGGTGGGTCGAACACGAGAAAAGAGACGAAAGGGTAGGAGGGGTGATCAAGGTGATTCGTACATGCTGCCGAGATTCACATACGGGGTGGTTGTCAGCAGAAAAGGGAAGAGAGTCCTTGACAACCATGATTATGTTGGTCAGTGATTGATACAGTCACTGTGAACACTGGAAAACATACTCACGCCGGTAGGCCGCCTGATCGCGACCCTGGTGCCACGGTATAATGCACTTAACTGTAAATCGAGTATTGGCCACGGTTAGTAGTGGCTTTGTTCCTGGTTTTGCTAGGATGTTATTTCTTCACTAACACACTCTTCTGACGGGACTGTCCCGAGAAGTCCGAGCATGAATTCAATCCATAGCAGGTTACACCATCTCTGATGAACAATATGCGATTCAGCAGGTCTCAAGTATAAATACAACACACATCAAAACAGGAACAGGACTGGAGCTCGCAGAAAGTTTATGGTACTCAAACATACAGAAGCCAATCAGGTTCCTTCCCAGTGGCTTGCAGAGCTGGCCCCAGTGAGCTGCCTCACCAAAAACATTCCTCGCCCTTCGTCGACACTTTTGGAGCTCCGCATCCCAATGACACTTTTAGGTCTTGGTCGCAGGCCCCCGGAAGACCCTAGTTGTTTCGTTGGACTAAGGCTTCGGGTTGGGCTAATTGAACCTCCTGTCAATTGTCTTAGCAAACCACCATCAGCGCCTAAACCTGTGAACTGTCGGGCAATGGTGGTGGTTCCGGTCAGTTGTGGCGCAACCTTGTTGGTGTGAGACGGCATCAGAGGCGTCCGGGAGGGCGATGCTTGTGGTGAACCGCCCACACCAAGCATCAGCTGGAAAAAGACTAAGGCTCGACGGAATCTTAAAATATAACGAAGCTCACCAGGCATTCTCTACACCAGATTCGACCATCCGCGTCGGTTTTCGCTGCGCTATCTAGTTTTTTTCTGCAGCCAGGCTGTTTCTTCTCTTCACCTCTACCCGAGATCCAAGGTTTGGACTTTGATGGCGGTTGCTTCCCACCACAGACCAAACAATCTGCATGCCATCTTGAGCCTTGAGGGCCCGGAACAACCCCTCTCTCCATCGGCGAGACGAATCTGTGACAGCCGGGGCAGGTGGACCTACTACCGAAGCGAGGGAATGAAGTGGTAGTTGCAGGGGCTGTAGGGGGCGGGCGTTCAAACCGACTAGAGCTGCCGGTTGCATTGATCCTATGGGGAGAGGGGGAAGGACTCTTTTCCGGGCTATAAACACTTCGAAATGGAGCTTTTTCGTGCGTAAATCTCAGGGAGCTGGCACTGGGTGACTTTCGTATGACGATTTTCTCTGGAGGTGCACACTTGAAAAATCCGGTCAGTATGCATCTCGAGCGAAGTAAAATGTTCGGTACGTGCCTCAACATGAGCGGGCCCGGCGCTCGACCGAACAAAGATTGCCAGGCCGTTGTCAGATTCTTTGAAATTGCCGCTGCAGCGGGCACATTTGAAACAATCTCTGTGATACGTCTGACAAGTGTCTTCGACATTGTCGCCCGGAATGGTGACGAATTTTCCACCTTCTCCAAGTGAAAAGAGTGCTCCGTTGCACCTGGCACATGTCGCGATCGCAGAAACCTCCGTTGAAGTTGGCGAAACGAGTTTGACCAATGAAGGAGATCTTGTCGGAGTGCCCAATGTATTAGCTCGGATCTTGATAGTTGATTGGGGGGTCTGGTTGGGCGTAGTCAATTGGCTTTTTGTTTCCTCGATGATTATATCACTTGGATCAGAGAGAAGGTCCCTCCGACTGTATCGGAGGGGCTGGCTAAACAGAGACTCGGTGACCCTGGGAGGTGAGTCGACACCGGAAACGGAAGACTGTGTGAGACTGTCAGAGAAATCGGACATAAGGTCGGGTGTCGAAGAACGTGGGGAACATGGCTCAGGACGTGAGATGGGCACAGGCATCCTGGAACCCAAACTGGTCCTGAGGCACGTAGAAGATTGAGATGTACGGAGGGGAGATATGGTAAGAGTGGGTGAAGATTCCAGCAGTGTGACTGTCGATGATGCAGGTGAGACGGTCGAACTGTTGAGGAATCTCTGTTTCATCCCCTCGATGACTTCTGTGGTGGGAGAGGGGCTACCTGTTGTTCGGCGCGGACTCCCGAACACCGAAGGCGACTCGACATCCGACTGTTCATCAAGATCGGGACTTTTAAGACGCTCCCACCGCCGGACGGGGCTTGGACTACCATTCGAACGAGTGGATCGCGAAAGAGAACGATCGAGGGCAGGGCTTGATGAGGGACTAATATACCGCTTTTGATAGTCCTTCCCAATGGAACTCAGTCGCTGGCCAAGTTCCTCAATCGCTGGGCTCCCCTCGCGGCTCTTCGCGATGCCCAAACGTTGTTCCAGTTCCTCGATGGCTGGACTTGATCTCGACTCCCGGAGCTTGGTACTACCTGCCGCGAGTTCGTAACCTCCCGGATTGCGCCGTTCTCCATACTGATTGACCTTATCGCCCCACTTCTTCGGTGTCCGGGGTTCGCGTGAAAGGCAAGTTTCAAAGCAATCAGCACAAGATGGGCGTCCAAGCAGATCGACCATAGGAGAGTGGCCCACTGTTCTTGGAACACCCTTGACAGTTGAAACATTTTTTGTGCCAGTATTTGTCCGCGGCATAGACAAACCCTCCCTTCTGCCTTGAGAATCGTAACGGGTTTGGAGCAGCTCGGACAGAGACCTTTCGAGCCCCCGCTAACAATGAAGCATTGTCGACACAGAAAGTGTGGTTCGTCTGGTGTAGACAACGAAGGGTCGGGGTATATGGTCGCATCTGGGAGAAAAGGGGTCGAGCAAGTGGCGCAAGAGTAGGTGGTAAGCATTTCTTTGGGCTGTAAAACGGAGCCATAAACCTTGGATAGCGTAGTATCATTAGGGGTTATAGAGGGCAAGATTCCGGACTCAGGCTTGGGGCCAGTCGCAGTGTATTTAAGTGGTGAAGCGGGGCGACTGGCTTGAGAGGCAGCTGAGGCAATATGATCGGAGACACGCTCTGGTATTGGTGCAGAACCAGTGGGCTGGGCACTTGCTGGACGGGGAAAGCGTTTCACGGGAGACGAGGAACCCTTTGTGGCAGAAGGTAGAGTGCCTTGTGGTGGGCCGCGGCTCATTGGGCGAACAGGAGATGCTGATCTCTCCCGAGAAACATAAGTTTTCGACCATTTGTCCTGTTGCTCGCCTTTGGAGACGATTTGATTCCAAGATACCGCTGGAGCTAATCGGGGTGAGCTATGTGGGTTCATGCATTCGTCCAGGCCAAACTCACCAGCAGGTAATCCACCACATTTATCGCATCGTAAACTGGTTACAATATCACCGCATCTACGGCAGAACCCCATTACTTGCTAATGTGCTCGGTATGTTGTTGGTAGGGAGACTGTAGTTTACACTTCGAGGACTGAGCAGGACACATTGAACTAGTTGAACAACTTAGGTCACGTGACCGCGCTCTCTTAATTATACGCGGTCCGCAACGCCGAAGTTGGCCCCTTCACTCAACAGAACAGCTCATGCTGTCTCCGTATTTCTCGCCTGACCACAAGCCAAAAAAAAGTAAATTGCGTCCTGTTAGCCTCAATAGGTGCGCTGGTCAAGACCTCAAGACCCACAGGGCACCTGAGGAATCCGATGACCTGCGAACACTCAACGACCCACTTGTTCCGCTTCTACTTCCGCAGGTTTCTCGATTTATACCAGCAACTTTCCGTTCTGAAACCGGTGCTAATTCAAGGTGAATTATACGGTTTGATCCCAAAACTCCTTGTTGATGACCCGACCACCCAGAATCTGTCGCGAATAATCCCTGGAAATTAGTTGTTGCTGTTACGCTGCTCAACAAAACTAAGGGCAAGGCAGCCATTCCTATCTTCTGGAAACTCATAGAGAGATGGCCAACGCCGTGGGCCATGTCACAAGGTTCGTCCAATGGACTCTACAAGAATATTTGCCAGGTTAACTGGCATCTCAAGCCAGCAAGGACGAGCTAAGAGATGAAATACGAAGCCTCGGGACACAAAATGTTCGTGCAAGACGATTAATCGAAATGTCGCTTGTATATAGCCGAGATCCACCGTGCCAACACGATGCTCGACTTTCGGGACCGAAGCTACCAGTCAAACGTGCCCCTGACATGTCACTCCCCCACAAGCAAAGATATCCTTCAACACCAATAAGTCATCTCCCCGGAACTGGCCCTTATGCCCTTGACTCCTACCGTATCTTCTGCACGGCTCATAACGATCCGTTTTGTGAGGAGTGGAAGGCTGTTTTACCCGCAGACAAGGAGCTGATTCTCTACCTGGTGTGTATATACCCTTCTCATGACAGCCATACTCTGATGCATACCAGCGCTGGAAATGGGCGTATGTAGAAAGAAAAGAATGGTCGCCACTCACAGGTCGGGCCACGTCTGCTGATATATCATACCTTGAGTCTATAGTTATGGGGCTTACTGAATACCACGCCCGCCAAAAAAAATTGATGCACAGAGGCAAGTGAGGTGTTGCATTGTTGTTGTATTTTGATATTGACCAAAGAGTTCACGGACCCATGCAGCTTGAAGCTATCTACAGCCGCGCCGACAATCTAGGTTGCCAGTCCACACGTTCCACCTGAAAAGTGTGATGAGTATCGACTAGCGCAAAGCAATGTGGTGAGGTACCATTCCAGAGTGCAATTCATCCACCGAGGATGCTCCAATTAACCTTAAAGCGGTCACAATCTCTCTCTGCAAAATTTGGACGGTCTTTACGACGCCTGAAACCCCATATGCCTACATAAAAGATGTTTGTCAGTCGAAAGCTGCCGAACCAGTCCTACTTACACTCTGAGCGTAAAGAAAGGTTCGGCCTAATCCGACTGCTTTGGCTCCCAGACATAGTGCTTTAACGACATCTGTTCCCCTTTGTACCCCTCCTGTTTGGGTGTTCAAAGTAAGCTCAACCCTTGAGTCAGTTACCTACCATCGATATATACTGATCACACCGGATTGAGTGTAGGATCCACTTCTGGCAGAACACTACATACCTTCAACTTTGCTAAATATATCAGGGTCGTCGCTGATGAAGCCTATATAGGACCTCCAGGGGCGGCATTGAGCTATAATACATGTCACCAGGTCAAAGGCTCATCCTGGCCTGTTTCACTTACTAATCCAACTGGCGGCCTAATGAGTTTCAGCTACGCTGCGTATAGAATAGAAACACCAAGACAGCACCGCCATGATTCGAGAGAAGAATTCCATCAACCCCAGCCTCGGCTGCGAGGACTGCGTCCTACGAGATGATAATGAGCGGTCAGTTTGCACAGGCTTTATCTCACGGTACCTCAAGACATTGAATACCTGTCAAGTTCAGCAATAACGCAGGACGTACACAAAGCATACCTACCCTTAATCACTATCGGGAGCTTCGTGATATTTCTCAACCACGGGATTGTCTATCTCGAATGTTAATCGCGCTTCAAGGCAATATCGAACAACTCCCAACCTTCTCCCAGGTCATGTTCCGATCATCATTGGCCACAAGCCCACCAGCGGTACCAAACCCGTTTGCTTGCTCCTCAACGGCACCAACCCCAGACCAATACGCTGGAACACCCCTTTCTTCATCTTCCTGTTCCCAGGGGTTGCGGATGTCACGCTCGCGGTTACCAGAAACAATAGCATCTACGGTTAGGAAAATGGCCTTGTACCCTAACTTTTCGACCTCTCGCACCCGTTGCTCCGCAATAGTGTCGTTGGCGTGTTTGTACAGTTGAAAAAAGATCGTCTGGGATGGACTGGCGGCCTCCATGATGCTACTGTACGATAAAGACGCATTCGAAGACACCATTTGGATTATCCCAGTTTGTGCTGCACCCCTGGTGAGATTGATTTCACCTTGTCCGGTGATTAGCCAGGAGAGTACAAGGGTTTGATGCAAAACCTACCATCTGGGTGGCCAAGTTTCGCAAGTGCGGCACCGCTTATGAAGACAGGGATGGAAGATTTGAATCCAAGAATGCATGTCGATGGATCGCACTTTGCAACCGGACGCATCACTCCTGGCGTTGAAGAAAAAGCGAGAGAATGCGCGTGCGTTTTCATCATTAGCTGCTCGGATGATTAGTTCGCCAGAACTTGGCTAATCGAAACGATGCAACTCACTTATCTCGTCGTCCGCAGCAGAGGTATAATAAGCTTTAGCCTTGCTTGAAAGCGTCTGTCGCGCGACAACCTGAAAGGGATGAAGATTTTGACTTGCTCCATGCCGACTGGATAGAATCTTACTTCCATGTCCCTGAGATTCAGTATCCTTTGCAAAGGAGGCCGTCTCTTTTGTGCTTCCTCTACGCGTTCTTCATCCTTTGTTTTCTTTCGACTTTGGAGCTTCAGGGTTAAGGAACGTGCATCTTCAGCGCTAATGGGACCCAAGTGCTTTTCTGGTCTAAGATTTTTCTGTAATGCATCAGGGGGGTGAATAGGTTCATATGCGGCAGTGGCGTCTTGTCCTGCGTATTTCAAGATGATTTTTGCGCCTCCAGGATGCTCCTGTTAGTACACTTCAGGGGCGGGAGAATAGGGGAATCAAGGAGTCGAGCACGTACGGGCAGAAAGTCTGTTACATCGTAGACGTGGTCTCGGATGATGACCCAACAGGAGCTACCCAAATGCCACGGGTCAATATGACCCTTTTTAGCATGCGACTAGCTCGAGAAACGCTTACTCGGGATTGTTGTGCTGAGCAACCTGTTCAAGTGTCCAGGAAGGCATGGATGGATGGAAGAGAAGAAGGTGGGTGATCACGCTTCACAGATTACTACTTTTAACGCCGGCCCGTAGTCGGAAGCCTGGGCATGTGGCGCAACGCCGACAACATCTCCAGCCGAGGAGGGCTCCGACCAACCATCATTAATCACTAATCATTTTCTGCTTGAGTTTGAGAAGAGTTACAGGTTCCTGGCACCCACGGTCCTGCCAGGGTTGATGGATAAGGGAGAAGGGCGTGCACACAACGAGGATCAGGCCCTGGGACTGTCTATTTTTTTGGAGGACGAGGTCTTTAAGATCTTATAATGAACGATTTTAATGTTTTATGTAATGACCGATGTGCAACCCTTCGCAAGGAGGATTCAATACCACTATTCCACGTGACTGCGCGTTGTTTGTTGTTGTTAGAAGTGAACCGCGCAAGGACCGCACCAATGCTCGAACAGGCCCTGATCATTGTCCTTGACGTCGTCCTCTCTTCACTATGGCTACCCTTCCGAGCAGAGAGGAACTACAAGAAATGATGTACAAGGACTTACAAAAACTCTGCAAGGTAATACCCCCACATCCCTGTTCACTCAATCAAGCTCATGTTGGCCTCGAGGACTGGGGCGTGCGAGCGAATAACAAGTCCGAAAAAATGATTGATTCGCTGCTGAAAGCACAGTGCGCTGCCTCTCCTGTCGATACTCAGCCAGGCTATTAACATGTCGTTAGATCAGAAGGTGTGCCATCACCATCACCAGCACCAGCACCCTTGCCACCGCCATCGCGGCAAAGATCAGTTTCCACAAGATATTCGAGTCGAACTGGGCCTAGCCGTGTCACTTCAGTCATCATTCACGATGCACCAAAACCGTCTATTCCACAGGGGCAGAAGATGGAGGTGGGATCTGATACAGACAACGGTACCAAAACAATCTCCCCAAACCAGCCCCCTCCCAGAACGCGTAAAGCCAAAGAACTACAAAAGAGGTTGGGTGTAGGACGACCAGCCGCAGTGGGAGGCACAGGTCCAAGAGCAGTCACTCGATCATCGACCCTTTCCCGCGAGAAAGGACTCAGAAGCAGCCGAAGTATGAAACAAACAGAGGCAACCATCCAAGAAGGTAAAGCTTCTCATAATACTCTCATCTTACCAAGTCGTTCAATGAGGAGGAAGAGCCAGAAACTATCGACGAGTCCCAGAATCAACAGAGCAATTTCCAACCAGATCCACAGCCAATCATAGTAGTATCACAAGGAGATCGGTCAATAGAGCAGGGGATGGACCCTGACACCCCTGCGACGACTGCCGTTCCTGATTACCAGAAACTTCTTTCCGAAGCTGTAAGCCTATTCCAGCCGTCCCACCGCCAAGGTACTTATTCGGTGATCAGATCAAACCTCTTCAAGAACAGATAGAGATGCTCAAGGCAGAAGTCAGACAGATGCAAAACCTCAAGTTTGAACTAAGCCGACTTCGTAATCAAGTCGGCGAAATGAGTGTACTGAGCATAAAGGTGGAACATCTAACCGCCGAAGTACAAAACTTGCGAGCAAGGTCCGACACCCAGAATCAAACCCACCAAAACCTCCCATCCAACCCCTCTACTCCTCCGCCCCTACTTCAATCTCATCGAATCCCTTCTGATTCCTGGCCGTCGACAAAGTCGCCACGTAGTGCACCTCACCCGGGCGTTGCGCCTGTCCTGCTTGGTAAACGACAAAGAGAATTATCTGTTGATGATACACCAGTCGTAGAGGGTGATGAAAAACAGGAATCCGCCCGAGCTGTTTCGAGCCCTTCCAAGAAACGTCCGAAGTTGGCGAGTGAAACACCCAGTGCCAAAGGCAAAGAAACTGCCCAAGAGGACCTGAGTGACACTGAACAGCCCACCACAAACAAGGACAGAGCCACCTCCGCAGGAATATCTCGTATTGCAAGCTTCATCGTCTATAATGATCCTGAGGAGGAGGAACAACTTCTGGATTCCCCTCCACCAACGACGCTGCTTCCCGAGTTTTTCGCCTCTCAGTCGGCTGGTCCAAGTGCAGGCTTCAAACTCACCCAGTCATGCACGACCAACGAGCTCCGCAAATGCTTCCGAGAATCAAAACCCATTCAATTTCTCATTCCTACCTGTGCCAGGCCAGGCACTATTTATGCCTGCTTTTCCCTATCCGGAACCACCACAATCCCCGACGCCCGTTGGCACAAACCTGGCGGGTCCCCTTGGCACCAGCGCTGGCGAAAGAACAGATGTTTTTAAAAGCTTCGGCCTCCCCCCTCCCGACAGAGCAAGGCGTTTGCCTACAACGGGTGCGCCGTCGAATAATACGATCAACCCTGCCGCTCTTTCCCAACGAAATCCTTCGGGAAAACAAAGGGAGCCATCTAGCAACGAAGTTGGGGCGGGTTTAGGGCTGCTTCGCCCATCTCCAGAGGAAGCAAGTTCTGAATTAGAACGAGACGCTCCTGTGGTAAAAAAGACCATGTACGGGACCGAGCTGGAAGGAGACACACGATTTGGGGACTTTGGTGTTGAGGGCGTTGCTACTGGGTTCTGGGCAGGGAGGTCGTTTCTAGCTCACACTACTGGTTGTATTGTATATATCTGCATCTGGGTTTGTCTTTTACATTGTAATTTCATCACGGACATTTGGTGGTGTTGTATTGCGGTACCATTTAATTGCCATTTCGATTTCATCCTTGGATGGACCAACATGCAAACGGGAGACTTGAACGCCTAAGATGCACGATCAATAAGCCGCCCTAGCAACGCGAGGATTATGCAATCCCACACATAGTCTCCCGCTTAATTGTAGATACTGACAGCCCTCACTTTTCACGCCGGTGGCAACGGCGCGGTTTCTCAGTGGAAGGTACAACCTCCCAAGCAAGAGTTCTGGAAAGTAAGTTAGCATAAGAAAGGTCATTCGCTGCTGGGCAGACCCACCGCTGGCGTCTAAATGAAATCAAGGATCAAACTCGAAATGCGCTCGAGCTGGGAGGGGCGACCGTTGGTTCATCGTCGGGATTGCGCTTTGGGGTATACGCGTATCCTAAGAGGGCGAGTAAGGATCCTCGACGCTTCTTAGGAAAAGGTCTGCATTTGCGAATCGGAAGAGCCCTGGTAAATATGATCGCGAGAACAATCCATGAAGGGTGGACGTGGCCTCTGCCGGGAGCTGCATGATTTCAAGCCCACAACGACCTGAGTTGAACGGTAGATTGAGCGACCCCCATCACCTGCGCAGTACTAGCGTGTGTCGCGACACATTCTGTCAAGGTAGTGTGGACACTGCTGACCGGGCCAAAATTGCAAACATTGAGGAGCAGGCATAGAAACTACATAGCAGCATGTAGAGACAACCCCCGGACAGTCGCCAGTTACCCGGGGATAGAGGGCTATCAGGGGTCCCGGCCTACTCGGCTTGACCTCGACAAATTTTTTTTTTTTTTTTTTGTTCCAGATCATCAAAGATCCTGGCATTTGGTTGGCTGGGTTCCATAACTTGCTGACATCAGCTCCCGCCCGCGCCCGCACAAGGTAAAAACCACAAACAATAGCTAAGGGTGTCCTGGTTCCTTACTGGTCCTGATACTGGCCTATATTGTTAGCTCGGGTGCTCTTTGTTGTGGCACCCGGCGGACAATGACCGGAACGTGGGAGGCACACAATGTTGATGAGACGAGGGAATGACAGCTGTACATATCCAGAACAATGGAAGATCTGGTGCCCGCGCAACGGCGTTGCTATGCATCAGTACAAATACCTTGGACGTTTGCTCTCCTTGCTTTCCTTCATCCTTTCCTGCTCTTCCTCTCCTTCCTAGTTTCTGTTCTGCTCGCCTTCAGCGCGACTTTTATCTCCCACTCTCTCTGTCCTTTTAGTCAATCAAACGTCGCTAGCGATGTACGCCTCTCTCTCTTTGGGCCTGGCTCTTTTGCCCTTTGTTTCCGCTGTTGTCCATGATATCAAAGTCGGTGAAAATGGAGCATTGGCGTTTTCCCCCGAGGCTATTGTACGCTGTGTTATCGATATTGATTATCACTTGTTGCTCATTGCTTTTGGGGGGTAGGCTGCGCAACCCGGTGATCAAGTCGTGTTCCACTTCATGTCCAAAAATCATACTGTGACCCAGTCCTCCTTCCCCAGTCCTTGTGGGCTCAAGGATGGTGGGTTTGACTCTGGATTGTAAGCTTTGATTCTCCCCACACTCGCTCTCGCTATCGACTGCTGCTCATCTCTTCTTGTCCAGTAACCCCGTCCCTGCCAATCAGACAGATGGTTTCCCTACCCACACGATCACCGTTCAGGACGTACGTACTACTACCTTGTCCACAAACGGCAATCAGCTTGGCTCAAGCCTCCTGCTTGTATAGACACAACCAATCTGGGTACACTGCAAACAGAAAACCCCTGTTAACCACTGCGGAAAGGGAATGGTCTTCGCTGTCAACTGTGGTCTCGACGGTGCACCCAACTCTTTCACCAACTTCAAGAACTCTGCATTGGCCATTGGTGCTGCCGAAGCTAGCGCATCTCCTAGCCCATCGGCGGGTGGATATGGCGGCGGCGGATATGGCAGTGGATATAGCTCACCTGCCAACGGTGCTGGTGGTGACCAGTGGACCACCGCTGCTTATGGCGACTATAGCATCCCCGCAGCTCCTCAGGTGACCCCTGTCACTCAGACCGTTACCCTTGGTGATCAGGTTTGGACGACAACATACGGCTCTTACCCTGGTTCCGCCGACCCCACTCCTGCTGCCGCTGAGGGCAACATTATTAGAGTCGTTGTTGGCGGGAGCACTACCGTCTTCGATCCTCCCAGCATTCAGGCCAAGCCCCGTGATGTCGTCGTCTTTGAGTTGTAAGCTTACCTCTTCGTACTTACTACTTTTACCCAAGCACTGACCGACCACACCTTTCCAGCCACCAGAAAAACCATTCCGTCACCCAATCCTCGTTCGCTGATCCTTGCCGTCGCCTCAATACGAATAATACGACTGGATTCGACTCTGGCTTGTAAGTGAACTCTCTCTGTCCCACGGCACCCGCGATTGGCAGTTAATCAATCAATGATGAACACAGCATGCCCGTGTCCGCTGATGCCCCCTCTTTCCCAACTTGGAACTTCACTGTTGTTGACACTTCCCCTGTCTGGGCATACGTAAGCTGTTGCCCCCCCCCCTTTTGTTTCAGCCTAACCGTGTTTATTTTTGTAGTGCCGTCAGACCACCCCAATCAGCCACTGCGGTGCTGGTATGGTCTTGTGAGTTTATTTGCATAACTTGTATACGAACACGCCTGATATATCTTTCCCAGTGCCATTAACGCTGTGGAGAGCAGCTCGAGGAACTTTACTGCGTTCCAAAATGTTGCCAAGGCTATCAATAACACTGCTGCTGCAGCTGAAGCCCCTCCACCAACTGACAGTGTCAGCGGTGCTGTCCCTGTCCGTCTTGGCGGTGCAACTGTCACCATTGCTGCCGTCGCGATCATTTCCTTCTTCCTCTGAGGCAACTTTTCCAGTACTTAGCATATCTTCTTACGATTTACTTGGGACTTCCTGGTCTAGATGACTTTGATATCATGATAATCAGCCCTGTTTTTATTGTTTCGTTTTACAAAGATCGATGTCGATCTAATGCTCGCCCGATTATACCTGGTATACTAGCTTAAATATACCTGGAGGTCAAGGCAGTTCCTCCGTTCTCATCGCAATCTGGCGCAGCAATAAAGTATCAAGATTATGCATCATTAGATACAGAAGAGGATCCGGATAGCAGCAAAGTGTCATCCTCACTCATCCACTCACCCGAGGGCTTCCTTGCCTCTTTTCTCCTTCTTCAGTCGCTTTTTCTCGCGAGGAACCTCGTCGGAATCTACTGCCTCCTGCTCTTCTGTCTTCTTTTCCTTTTTGTGCTTTTTCTTCTTTTCTGTACCCTCAGCCATCGTCGCTGCTCCAAGTAGCTCAGCATCAACTACTTCTGACTTCCTCTTCCTCTTCTTTTCCTTCTCCTTCTCCTTAGGTTCGCTTTCCCCTGCAGTTGGAGCAGCAGGAGATTTTAAAAGCACTTCTGCTGTAGCCTTCGCCGGTGCTGCTGTTTGTGATGTCGATGCCGTGGGCTGGGGTTGAGATCGCTCTTCACGGTTATAATCTACATAGCCCCGGCTCCATTCGGCGGGGGTTATGCCTTCAATCTTCTCTCCATGCTTCCCGAGCTTTCCCTCCTTGGTTAACCTTTTCTTCTGCAATGCCACAGGGCCAAGACCCCACCGTCTAGGGTAAGTATCCCGCTCCATGATGCATCGTTTGACTTTGGCGACAACACCGTGGTCGCATGTAGCAAGTTCCACCGTTGACATCTGAGCAATAGCAAGGGCAATAGCCTCGCCTAGGATGATAAGGTCAGTGTATTCCGAACCTGTAATCCAATCTTCACACCTTTTGTGGTCATCAGAACAACCTCCTCATTGAGAGAGATATCAGCCTCGTAACGTAGAAGGCCGGGAATCATGAGCTTGGCACCATAGCACACTGCATTCACGGCACTATCCTTGACAACGATGCGCTTATATCCAACGAGGAGAGATTCCAAAGGGCGGATAACCCTGCGAAGGTAGGATTCTAGGGAGAATGTGTCAAACCAAGGCGGAGGAGAGATCCATTTCGGCCAACTTACCATCACGCGTGTTGTCATACAACCACTGAGCGTCCAAGACATCGTGCATGGTGACTATATCGTCGTTTTCGGACATGGCGCCACTTCTTACTCGCCGAAGCTCCTGCATGTGGCCCCCAACACCCAAGAGAAGCCCCAGATGTACACACATAGTTCGAATATAGGTGCCAGCCTCACATGAAACCCAGAAAACCGCCAGGTTCCTCTTCTCATCGTATTCGAAGAGCTTGGATTCGTAAATAGTTCGAATCCGGAGTTGACGTTTAACAGCAGAAATGAGGGGAGGGCGCTGGAAGAGTGCGCCAGTAAGGGTTTGGAGGGCACGGGGCAGAGCAGTTGGATCGGGGAGAGGCGCATGAAGGCGTAGCACACAGACATACTCCTTTCCTGGGGAAAAGGACATGGTTTCAGTGAAGTCAAAATCCAACACAAAGATGAGCTTCGAACCTGCGCCTTGCTGCGACTTGACGAGTCGGGTCGCGCGATCGATACAGACGATCAAACAGCCTGTGACTTTTGGATCGAGAGTTCCACTATGGCCCGTCTTTTCAACCCTCAGGATCCGTCGCAGCCATGCAACAACTTCGTGCGAGGAAGGATTGGATGGTTTGTCAAGGTTGATAACACCTGCTCTAGTGGTGGATAGGTGAGTCAGAGGGTGTACACAGAGACACCGTATGCTACTCACTTGATATAACTCGTGATGTCGCGTTTCAAGGGACTGCAACCAGAAGGTATCGGAGTGAAATGGCTTGACCGCACGAGAAGTTTATCATAGTTTTTAAGGAGGAGAGGCCATTGAGAGGTATCAAGCTTTGGGGCTGTCTCCTCAGACTTGATAACGTAGTCGCCTTTGAGCTGGGCAGAGGCGACCTGCTCGCGAGATAAAGCGGGGGTCATTTGCAGACACACCGTGACCGTTACCCGGACTCTTGTTTTCGGACTCCCGGCATGGGCCGTGATTGAACCTTATTTTATCACCTGTACAGTATCAACAGAAGCGGACACCCATCGCTTGATCCCTCAAGGTCATCATCCTCAAGACTTTTCACAATGGTCAGTTGCCCTCGCTATCGCTTTGCTGAGTTCCCTTCTCAGTAGGCTCACGCCTGGGTCTTTTCCCTCTCCCTCTTTCCAGCCCAAGGCCTCTGCCACCAAAGCCCCAACCGTCAAGCACAAGTTCGTCATCGACTATTCCAAACCGGCTGCCGATGGCGTCTTTGATGGTGCAGACTTTGAGAAATTTCTCCACGACCGCATAAAAGTTGAAGGCAAAGCTGGTCAACTTGGGGACAACATCAAACTTACGCGCGACGGTGCGTCACTGAATGCGACATATAGATACATCATTCATCCCATCCTCAGGCAACACCAAAATCACCGTGGCATCTAACATCCCTTTTTCAAAACGTTACCTCAAGTACCTCACCAAGAAGTTCTTGAAGAAGAACAGTCTTCGTGATTGGATTCGGTGAGATCTCCCTTTCGTCCATTGATATCTCTTTCGTTCTAATTGAGTTTTTTTATCTAGCGTTGTGGCATCTTCAAAGGACAACTACCAACTCCGCTTCTACAACATCGCGTAAGTGAAATACACTGGCCACAAGGGAATCTCTAACGTTATATATGCAGTGGCGCTGGTGAGGATGAGGAGGAATAATCGTAGTCGCAGTAGGAGCTATACGTTCCGGCTACTATATTCCGGCTAGCGTGCATCGCTGCTCGTAAATACGATGATGCTATTACTTGCAGCAAACATTACTCCAATCTATATCGCATTATCTATTATACTCTTAGGTTAATTGACGCTGCATCATCCTCCCTCGGCTTCACTCTCCCTAGTACCAACATCCCGAGTTCTTTCCACCGAACCTGGGGTCCATCAAGTGACCGATTCCTGAATCGTTGTGCCAATATATCGCCCATATGTGCTCGAAGGAACTTGAGGGCAATATTGGACTTGGGCGGGATGTTGAATCTGACCTTATTCCGGTCAATAGTGGCCATGTCAGCAATCACCTATAAAATGGAATGGAGGTCAGGGATACTCCTCGTTGACTCAAAAAAGGATTGACACGCCTTGAACTCGCTGTCACCACACAGCAACAGCAGCGCTAGGTCATCAACAGGCCCTGTTTCCCAGGCGTAAAGCTTTTTAGAGTGCCTAATTTAATAAGTTAAAGAATTGCACCCAAAGCTTGCCCGGTCACGCGACATACATCAACGTGAAATACGCGAAATGGTTGCAGCCCATATCCGATAGTTTCCTGTTGAAATTGACGGACGATGGATGTAACCAGACCGCTTGATTGTTTGTAATGGTTCGCAACTCTAGCTTGGTAGAATCGAAGGCAAGGACCTTCGGGTACAGACCTGCCACCAGGGCTGCGTTGACGATCGAAGGATTCGAGGAGTTAGCGTCAAGTTCTGCCGGGACCACGACAAATTTGGATTTTCCACGACTCCATCGTGCCCTTTCGTTTCAAGTATGAACTCAGCAGAGCGTATAATGTATGATCATCTCACCTGTTCAGCTCCCGAACCACGGACCTTTCTACTTGAACGAATGACGAATCAACCAGGTATCTGTTGGCTATTAATATCGGCATTCACAATTGGTGGCACATATACCCAAGAAATTGTTGGCGGAGCTCTTCGATTTGTTGCATATTCTGGTCGTGTTCAGCTAACGGTCGCAAAGCAGTTTCGGGTTCACCTCACCTGATAACTGAGATAATTGGTGCGACAGAATTTGTGCACAAATCCGTGATTGGCAGACGCCTTGCGCCAGCTATCAAATGCGCTGTGAATTGTTAAGAAGTCAGAGTTTTCTAGAGGGTGAATGAGTAGATGTTTGGAACAAGATTGGAAATGAGAGCGAACCCGTTCGGAAGGATGCTTTTGCGCGCTCAGCTTCCGCTTCTAGACCGAAAGGTGTCACAAACGGTGACTTGGAATTTAGAGCAGCAGCAATCGTTAAAGCGGGATCCAGGCAACGGAAGAGTGTCGCAATTAATAGGAACTTTCCAATATGAACGTCAGTAGGTAGTTTGCTCAACAGTCGTCCCATTGGGGTAATTTCTTCAGTGGGTGTGAGGGCCCTAGCCTGCACCAGTCGTCAAATAGATGTGTTTCAATAATACTACGAAGGACGGACCTCAACAAGCGTTGCTATCGCCCGCTGCACGTTAACCGCAACTGGGGGGTCCAACGCTCGAGATAGCACGTCCTCGATCGAGGAACCCAGATTAATGCGCATAATTTTAATCCTCAGCGCCAAATCTGAGAGACTCAGTCGCACCATTTCTGGGAGGGGGTTATCGGCCATCTAAGCTAACACTCAGAACCGTTATTATCGAAATTAGTCGGGTATGGTCATTTACCTGGTTATCATGCCTAACTTTGGTGAAGAGATGGAAGCACAACCCTTGTTGGACACGACCAGCGCGACCCCTACGTTGAGCAGCGTTGCTCTTGGCAATAAATGTTTCAACTAAACGGCTGATCTGCCTTTTCTCGTCAAACCTGGATGGTATGGTGAGCACCAGAGACTGGTCTCTCAGGAGGAAGACACCGACCTCATTTCCCGATGCTTCCCAGTGTCGATGACACATGTAATATCCGGGATGGTGATACCCGTTTCTGCAATATTTGTCGCTGCGAAACAATCAGCGTAAGGGCTATGCTACAATAAGGAAAACCTGCCTATCACAATTTTCCTGGCTCCTGGAGGTGGTATTTCAAAGACTGAGCTCTGATTTTCGCTGGACAATGTTGAATGTAAAGGATATATCCTGAACAACTCATCAGCTCCGAAACGTGGATGATCGTTCAGCATATCGTTGAGTCTGCGAATCTCTCCAAGCCCGGGTACGAAAATAAGAATTGCGGCCGAGTAAGACTGGTAACTCGGATCCTCAAAACATAGTTTCTCTAAAAGGCGGAGGACGAGTTCGTGCGGTATCAGCCTCTCGTCGAACAGATTAAGTGTTGCAACCGTCTCCGGAGAGTATCGTTTCTCTAGTTTGATATCCCTTGCATTGTCTTCAACGTCATCATCATCCACCGCTGCAATCTCCTCGGACCAGTCATATTGGTTTTTTCCGCGGTAGAACTTGTCATGCACTAGATGATCAATGAGAAAGTTTCACACTGCCTGGATTTCTACGACTTACGGCGGCGAGCATAAGGGGAGCTTTCCGTAATGGACCAGTTTGTATACTCTACTGCATCTTCCAAGTAGCAGACATCCACAGGGAACGTGCGGCCAGGCACATGTAGGGTGGGACAACCACCAAAGTACTGTGAGATTTTTTCTGCTTCGATAGTAGCAGACATGAGAATGACCCTAGTAGGATGTTCTCGATAAGAGGATAGGGGAGATTTAAACTATGCTACTGACTTGAGGTCTGAGCGTTGCTCGAGCAGGGTTTTCAGGATAATGAGAAGAAAGTCTGACTCGATCGTGCGTTCGTGGACCTGAAAATTGGGATGTGAGGCTAGATGGGCGGCAGACTGGCTGTTGGTTACCTCATCGATAATTATATGCTGCAACCCAAATGTTCCATGAGGGCGATGTTGCTGACAGGGAGCTACTTACAGTGAACTCATCAAAGCCTGTCCCTTCCCCTCCTTGACCAGTCCGACCTTCCAACATGCGAAGCGCAATACCATTGGTCACGTATGCCAATCTGGTATTTCGAGTGACGTTACTCTCCAGCCTGATGGCGTAGCCGACAAGTGAGTTGAGGGTTCCGACAGCGTTTGGAGGTTCCCCGAGTTCCCGAGATACACCTTTGTTCCTTGTGGTAAGGCGTTGGAGAATGATCTTTGTAGGACTCACGCTGAGCGAGGGATATTGCGGATATTCGGCGTGGTTCAGTACAATAAATCCGGCATGGCTTTCCTTTTGATAGCTGGTCCTCAAGAATGAAGTTCGGCACCTGTGTCGATTTTCCGCTAACAGTTGGAAATGAGAAAGGCGACTTGCAAAGCGTATGCCGTTGCTTACCATCCGGTTTCGCCACTGAGCACCAATATCTGGCTGCACTCAAGCATCTTGATTATGCGATCTCGGTACTGAGCAATAGGGAGGTTTCGTCGCTGAACCTGGGTATACTAAAGTTGATAAAATTTCACGTGCAGAAGAGTGATAAGGGACGAACAAGCATTTCTTGATAGCTTGGGTTTGCTTGCAGCATTTGGTAAGTCGAGATTAGTTGTTGAGGAGTGGCATCCGCGTTTCTCGACTGCAAATTGACAGAGACCACATCCCTCTTGTCTGTATTTGCCCTACTATACCTTTCATTAGCCTATAAAACTGTTTATGAGTCCGTATCTGTTGCATAGAATCTGGAGGACCTTGCTGTTTGAGTCTATCTTTGACTCGACGATCGAACACAGTTTAGCCCAGGCTTGACGATTGATAGAATCTTCTCGGGACTTCCTGGCCTCTTCCAATCCATCCCATAAATCACGGAAGGTTGGTGGAAGAAGTCTAAAGAACGTAAGGTTGCTCGTGCCGCCGGGGCCGCTTGCGAACCCCTCAGTTGGTGGAAAGCTTAGAGCATGTAATGCAGTCAATGCAATGTAGTGCTCAGCCTGGACTTGATCAACACAGGCCACATCGACCATTGACCATTCGTCGGACTTCTTTCCCTCCCATCGGATCCGGACAGATGCCCTTTTCGTGCGACTGAGTCCTGATATTAAATTGTAAGTTATTACCGCATAACGGTCTGCCCTTGCGACGGCTTCCTTCAGAAGAACCTTCGGCGTACGTCCAGCCCAATGTTTCGGCGGTGCCATATCCTTCAGTGTGATGACAACCCCGTCTGGGCTCGTCTCTAAGGGTGCTTCTTCGAGTAGCTCAAAGAGGCCTCCAGACCCATCACTAGCGACGTCGTCAAAAATATCAGAGCTAGAAGAGCTTATGGGGGTCGGTACTGAGGTGATTTGTATACCCGGAGGCGTTTTCTTTGCCGTTTGCAATTGCACCGGGTCTGCTGGTGGAGAGGGAGAGGGTACGGGGCGTCGCAACCTCTCGAGCAGAACTTTGCTTCGTTCTTTCTGATATAGTTGTACTGCTGCCCGTTCGTCGAAAAGGAGATCCTTCTCAAGGTCTGCAAGCTGGGAGCGGGCCACTTCGACCTGACTGTTGGTGTATTTTGCCCGATTGCCTAGCATAAGCTCATATTCAATCTTGAGGCGAACGTATTGGACAGTGGGGTCGTCACAATCAGAATCCTCATCGCATTGAGAACTTCCGCTAGTGCTGATAGTGCTTTTGGAGTTCGGTGGTGGAACGTCTGCAGCGGAGGCTGGATGTTCGAAATGCGAGGTCGGGGAGAGATTCTTAGTCGGCAAGAATAGAGGTGCGTTGGCATCGAGTTTCGAGGTCGGATCTGTTTTGACCTTCGGAGTTGGGTTGTTGGAAGCCAGAAATTGGGTAGGTGTGCGGGGTGCTTCTGGTAATTGAGATGAGTTCTTGACCGGTGTTCGTGGTGTTCTTGCTTCAGGTACTTGTGGGTCGCCTAATTCTCGGCGTCAGTGCTTGTAAGAGCGTAATGAATGGACGCTTGCCATTGACAGAGAGTTCATTTTCGGAGCAGAAGGTAAATAACTGCAGGCATTGGTCAACGCGGACTTCGGGGCTGGAACCAGGGTCGCTTACCCAGTCATAAGCCTCTTCTATATCGACGCCATTGATAGCACGCAAACAATCTCCTACTCGTTTCTCCGAGAATCCTAATCTTCGGAGTACTCCATAAGTGATTGCCAGACGAGAGAGAGCTTTGTCTTCCGGTTCATCCAGTGTCTTCCCTTCTGTCAGAGAGATAGAGCCATCGAGCAACTAACATCCGGAATCGACTCGTACCTCCGTGAAAAGACTCCTCCGCTAGTGCCAGAATATGGTCTCTGAGTAGGGGGTCCAATTCCAATCGAGGCAGGGTTCTGGAGAAACTCCGATCTGTTTCTATGATCTTTTGCTACCAATGAGTGGACCTGTGTTCTAAAAAGTTGAGGCATACTTTAATCGTTCTACAATCCAGTTTCGGTGCTCAGTGCGCACTGTCAAATAACGCTGGGAACGCACCTCATAATTTCTTTCTCTGTCTTCTCCTGGAGACGATCGACTAGATCCTGCAACGATTGTTCTCCAGCCTTTCCAGGATCAAATCCATCGGCCTGAGTAGCGTTTTGTTCCGCACGTATGTTTTCATTCTTTGCATTCTCTCCACTTAAAATGCCGTCCTGCGGTGTATTCGCCGGTCGGGCAGGTTCCGTCCCTTCGGCTTCTTCTGCTAGTGCAGCTTTCTTGGGAACAGATATGGTGGCGAATCCGCGAGCCACCGGTTTCAATTGCGTCTTCTTTTTTTTGGCCATTTTTTCAAGCAGTGGCAGATGAGAGGTAATGTAGTTCGATGGTCTACCAACGGGCGATTAACCAGGTGCGTCCGTTTTGAAACGTGACCGGGGTGATGGCGTGTCTTCGGTCTCTGGGGCGAGGTTGTCCGGTGTTCAGCAGTTCAATGGTGGGCGAATCTCGGGGGGCAGGGGGTCAAGGCGTCAGGGCGTCGACGTGGATTAACATGAAATAAGTAAAACATAAATTGGCGCGACATTGAGACTTTCGAGTCAGTTCTAAATTCATACATGATTAATCTTGGCAAGTGCGCCCCGTTTCCCACATAAAAGAACATTGCCATAAGTAAACTTGAGTTAAACTCGAAACGTATCGTATCTAGAAAACGATCCGCAATAAATATCCATAGACACCTATTATACAAATTTACTATAGAGATGATGGATCTACAAAAGCACTCGACAGCACTAAGCCTATCAAGTGTTCATGAATTGGAAGCTACCTCATCAGCAGCCGCAGTTGTGGCTGCTGCTGCATCCTTCTTTTTGTGTCCGGACTTACGACCACGACCACTCCCGGTACCTGCTTTCCGCCTTCTTCCCTTCACACTCTGGACTACCATGGCACCAGAGTCATCATCGTTCTGTTCATTTGTGGCGATAGGGCCTGAATGTCCAAAGAAATCATCACCCTCTTCGTTCCACAAGTCACGGACGCTGCCGTCTACGGTTTTTCCATTGAGCTGACTGGATGAAAGGTTCTGAGTGGTAGAGGTATCGAGGTTGGCGAGTTGCTCATCGTTCAGCAGAAGCTGGACAATTTCGCTTGGTTTCGCCATATCTTGGAAGGTCTTGTTGCCAACGACAATGTCTTGAACCTATCCACAAGGATTAGGAACAGAGCCAAAGTATCAGTCATGACTACTGTGCTCACATCTTTTTTCACTCGCGCAAGCTGGACGATCCGTTCATCGATAGTCCCCTTTGTGATTAGGCGATAGACTGTAACTTGTCGTGTTTGTCCGAGACGGTGGGCACGATCCATAGCTTGAGCGTCATTGGAAGGGTTCCAGTCGTGGTCGTAGAATACAACAGTGTCTGCAGCTGTCAAGTTGATACCCAAGCCTCCCGCACGCGTACTAAGCAAGAAAACAAAGATATCCGATCTGCATATATACCCGTAAATCTCAGCGGTGATTTGAGTGGACGGGGGCGCCCGTACCTTGTCTGCCAATCAATGACCATGTCTCGACGATCCTCTAGTTTGGATGAACCGTCCAAACGCAAATACTTGTATTGGCGATAAATCAGATACTCCTCCATCAAGTCCATCATCCTCGTCATCTGGAAATATATTAAAACACGGTGGCTTCCCTCTTTCAATTCCTGAAGTAATGTGTCAAGCCGAGCCAGTTTTGCAGAATCGTAGATGAGACGTTTTGCTTCTGGTACTTGCATCTTCGGCGCAGGTACCTGATTTCGTGGTGATATACCCACTAGCCCGATCGGCGGAAGAGCAGGGACAAGGTGCTGGTAGATCCTACAAGCCTCTTCTGAATCGCGATAAGGTGACAGTAGACCATAGAACGCAAATGTCTCCAATGGTCCTTCAAGTAAGCGCTCTTGCCTCTCCAAGAACGAGCGATCCGCGCAATATACTGAGATAGGTGGGGCAACTGCAGGTGGTATATACCACTGTAGCGCTGCTCGAGACAAACACGTATCATTCCAACTTGAAAATGCAATTTCGTCCAGGTGAGGAAAGCTCTCGGCTCTATCCAAGTAAAGTAGGGATGGTTTGTCTGGTACGCGAAGGTCTCGTCCAGTATGAGCGGCGAAATCAGGGTCCAGCGCATATGAAGCAATTTCATGGATCTGTGCTTCTTCTTCCACGACTTGCAAGCTTCTTTTGATAAGGGGCGATGCATGAAGGGAGTGGGCTTCGCCGGGGGACAAATCAAGAAAGCGCAAGAATGAAAATGAGGAGATATCTACTTAAAACTGGTGTTAGCATACGTACTTGAAAGCTCTCGCACACTGACCTGTATCGTAGACTGCGTTATGCATCCAATCTGCTGACCAGATATTACACAGCTTGGTGATTACACCAGTGTGAATTTTTGACACTGACGTTTCGCATGGAATGTCAAGAAAGCCACCATCCTGATAGAACAAGTCCGGAACAGATACTTCAATGGGGTTTCGAACGGAGTACGGAAGGTCTAGAAAATCTCCTTCTCTTGCCAAATTACCGGATTGACCGAAGCAGGAAAAAGACAGGGGGGCTACAACATCCGCACGTTCGAATAGCTCGGGGTGGTTGCAAACTTTGCGGAATTGCATGACGAGATTCATGAGCGAACGAGCGGAATCAGCATCACCAATGTTGGTTGCCTTTTCAAGTAGGTCCGTAATAGACACATTGGCAAGCAACGCAGAATACAAAGCGCGTTGTCGGGCACTGAGATCAACATAGATGTCTTTCTCGATCTACTGAATGCATGAGTAGCTGGGATTGACCGACAAGGGCATCGCGTTCACCTTTTCGCTGAGCTCGTTTTGCACATGGCGTTTGACGCGTCTCAGCATGAAAGGTTTGAGGATCATGTGAAGCCTTCGCAACTGGTGTTCGTTGAGCTTGCTCCCCTTATTTTCTGCTGCATTCTCGATGTCCTTGGAGAACCACTCGTTGAACTCATCGTGGGAGTCGAACAAGCTCGGCATGATAAAATGTAATAGCGCCCAAAGTTCTGAGAGCAAATGAGCAACGTCAACGGCGAGAAGGGCAACCGTGCCGACCTTGCATGGAGTTTTGGATAGGAGTACCAGTCAAAAGCAGGCGGTTCCTGCAGTGAAACCCAAGTAGAGTTTTCCACCGCACACTAGAAGAATTCTTGATGTTCTGGGCCTCATCGAGGACCATGTACTGCCACTTGACCCGTTGAAAGTACTGCTGATCCTGGGTAACCTACCGCTATACAGTCAGTAACTGGAGCTCGGAGGGAAGAACTGGACGCACCAGCTGGTAGCTAGTGATTAATACATGAAACGGAGCATCCTGGTCATAGCTAATCTCCTTCTTGCTCCAGAACTTGCGTAATGTCATGCGATCCTTCACATTCCCCCAGTACGGAAGGGCCTTTAATTTGGGTACGAAGCGTGTGATCTCTTGTTGCCAGTTATGCAAGGTTGAAGCGGGGGCGACGACAAGGAAGGGACCCCAAATGTCATGGGTTTCGGCAAGATAGGCGAGCAGAGAGATGGATTGTACGGTCTGTATAACAAAGAATCAGCGCTGTACAGGGGATATAAAGATGGAAATCACCTTCCCGAGACCCATTTCATCAGCAAGGATACCGTTGATGCCTTGTTCGTATAAGGTTGCCAACCAGTTCAGACCCTTCAATTGGTACTCCTTCAACTGCGCTATCAGCATCTTGGGCTGGCCAATTGTAAGATTGTTGCTCAGAGACGTAGGATTCTGGAAATTAAGCTCGTCGGAATCGACTACGCGAATAGGTAAGACGACGATAGGGTGAGATGTTGGAGCAGTGGACTCACGATCCAGAGGTACAGATGAGGAACCTGATGCATCCTCATCTGCATCCTCTCGTATATGCGCCTGGCCCTTTGCAAGTTTCAAAGCTTCATTTGTCTTTCTTTCTAGAGCAGCTTGTGTATCAAATTGTTGTGCCCGTTGCTTGGCAAGAGTTATTGCTTCCTGGGCATTGGCTCTGGCGTGACGGTGAAGGTTTGTTTGGTCCTCTGAAAAGATCATAAGTCAGAAGAAGGTTTGTATATTGAACCGGCATACCATCATCAAAATTGATTTCTGGGAGACCAGCCAAGTCACCATCTAGGACTTTAACCCCGGCGGGGACTGGCATTTGTTCACCATCCCCTTCGATTTCCATGGCTGCGACACAGATCAGTAATATGATTATGACTAGAATGTATATGCTTACTCTTCAACTTGCTGCCCACGAAATGACTGTACAACTCCGTCTGGCTGATCAAGAACTCGAGTTTGCGAGCTTGTCTAGCAGCCTCACGCTTCTCTTCCTCAATCTTCAAACGATCCATAGCCTCCTTTTGTTCGCGCTTCCGCACATCACGCTCTTCCTTCTCATTTTTCTTCCATAGTACCTGCATCTCGCGCATAAGACGCTTGGCCTTTGTCTGAATATCCTTCTGGGCTTTGGGGTTCTTCATATACGCCTTGCGAGCTTGTATTGAAGGCGGTCCGGGCCGTGCGCTCTAGTTGTGCTTGTCGAGCTTGATATCCCAGCGTCATGTAGCGATATACCTGAGTAGATTTATTGAACATTCCATCGGAGCGGTGAGAGATGTCGACTTACCTTGGCAACATCGCGCTTAGCAATGTTGGTCCAGACCTTCCGTTGTGCTTCCTCCAATGATTTCACGCGCTTCATCATAGAGGCATCGTCAACTTTCTTCGCTCTTTTCAATTGTGGAACTAGTTCGTCCAGCTCATACACAACTGACGAAATAGTAGGGGCAGGTGATGTGGGGCGAGACATGGCCGGGGTGGCATCTCCGGCGACAGAAGGAGGGTGTGAAGTGATTTCTGCTTCAAGTTCAGAAGTAAGACCAAGTTTCTTCTTAGGGGCAGCCCTCTTGCGCGCAGGTTTGGGCGTAGCTGACAAACTGTCCGGGCTGGGTTCTCGTGTCTGCTTCCCTTTGCCTTTGCCTTTGACTTTGAAACCCCCGACTTTGAGAGTTATGGTTGGTATGTCATTTACTAGCGCTTTCTCGATGTCGTCAGCAATACTTGCAGCATCCTTGTCAACCTTCCGCTTCTTGTGTGCAGGCGCGCTAGAGTCTCCCTTCCTCGGGATCTCCAAGTCGCTCCCGGAATCTGATTCGGCGACAGGTCCTGAGGGTTTGGTGGGGTCTTTGGCCTTGGCTTTGCCCTTGCGTTTGGAAAAGGTCGTTGATATTGATTCCTCGAAGGCGTAGGCGGGATCCTCAAATATGGACCGTTCAAGCTCAAGAGCAGCATCCTCAGCGTCCATTCGCCGTCGTCGCTCGTCTCTGAGTCGGCCCTGTTCATCGTGATCACGACCATTCTCCCGGGGCGACATATCCCCATGCGTGTCTCCAGTGTGTGTGATACAGATTTGGGGAGGCGGCGGGGAAGGTAGAGGTAAAGGAATACTGGCAACCCGAGAGGCATAGTGGTGTGACAAACGCTGAGCAGCCATACCATTGCGCTCCTACATATATTGTGAGATGGAGGGTTAAGATGCATATGCAAGAACGTACGATAACGCTCGTGTCAAACCATTCCCCAAACTGTTGTTGATGCCTTTTGGTTTGAAGCATGTACTCCTCTAGCTCGGGCTTCCATATAGCCTCACAGTCCTCGAGGTCGGAGGAGACGAGGCGACGGTCATCGTCAGCGAGCTGCTGTACGTCATAATGGTTTGAGTTGGGATCAGTGGCGGGTGAACTACCACGTAGTTGTTTTGCACGCTTGGAACTTTTGCGCGGAGGACCCTAAGGCGTGAAGATTGGTCAGCACACAGGAAGGCAACGATGACAGCCATATGACTTACGCGTCGCGGGGCAACGGAAGAGTAGGCTGAATCGTCATTAGGATTTTTCCTGCGCTTCCGAGTGAGCGTCTCCGGCTCTGGCTCACGGAAGGGAGCTAGTGGACGAGGAGGATCCGGAGACATATATCTGGAACCTTGGTGGTCGTGATAGAGGGGGCTCCCGTGACTGGCAGGGGCTTGGTCGCGGGGCCATTCACCCGAGTACGAGTCCCAATCACGGGTTGATGATTGGAACGGCCCTGGTTGGGGATGATAGTTTCGTGGTGAGTGAGAGGCGTCTGTATGGTAGAGGGGAATGGCGCGATGGCGCGAAGAGGGGGGCGGGTCGTGGTCTGGGACAGGGAGGGGGTGATCGTCGTCGAACGTCCGTTCACCAGAAGACCTGGCTGATAAAGCGGAGTGGAGGATACGGGGATTCTGAACAGGGACGGGATCGTCGTTGAGGATGCGACTGAGAGACATGGAGGGAGTGGCGGTCTAGAACAGAAGGGAGAGGGGCGGAGAAACCTCGTGGGATGCTGAGCGAGCCACGACAGCAGCGAGACAGGCGCCTCGACAAGAAGAGAACAGTGACTAAAATGGAAGGTGGGCTGGCGTTGAGTCTGGGATGTGAACAGGGACAGACGGGGAGGAGGTAGCGTGGGCAGAACGGGGGAGAGACTCAGCCAGGTAAGGGTGATGTGAGTGACTTGGTCAGGGTTATGGGAGGCGATACACTCGTACTTAGTTTTTAGTTCTCTGATAAAATATCTCGCACTCGGTACGTATATGTAATCTACGCCTCGTCAGGGTATAGCATCAACTCTGGCCGCACTTTGGCGTCAAACTCGTCTGGTGTCAAGAATCCTAGTGCCACAGTCGCTTCTTTCAGCGTTGTGCCCTCCTTGTGGGCCTTCTTCGCACACTTGGCAACATCTAACCAAACACTTCAGTCACGAACGCAGCCAGCCAGGCCCTCTGGGCTCCACTCACTGTCATAACCAAGGTGACTGTTGAGAATCGTCGCTAACATCAACGACTCGTTCAGCAACAAGTTTATGCGCTTCTCGTTCGCTTCAATGCCAGCGACGCAGTTCTTCGTAAACGACCGTGCACCTGGTCACGAACCCATCAGGACATTTCCCACATAAAATGTGCCAGCTGTCACCCACCATCACTAATCAAACGGATGCTCTGCAGCACATTTTTAATGATCACAGGCTTAAACACATTGAGCTAAACAAGTACCCATCAGGCCGCCAGCAACACAGCATTCGTTGAAAACTGACCTCAAATTGTCCGCTTGCGCCAGCAACACTGACAGCCGTCTGGTTCCCCATCACCTGTGCAGCTACCATTGTCAACGCCTCGCACTGTGTAGGGTTAACTTTGCCAGGCATAATGCTACTGCCGGGCTCATTCTCAGGCAGGTTCAACTCACCCAGACCACACCGCGGTCCGGATGCTAGATACCGAATGTCATTGGCAATTTTCATCAGGGAGCATGCGATCACATTCAAAGCCCCATGTGCCTCTACAAGGGCATCGTGGGCAGCCAATGCCTCGAACTAAAGAAAAAAAATTTCATTAAGTCAACGCACAATGCTTGCGACAGTAACTGACCTTATTTGGGGCAGTCTTGAATTCCAGTCCAGTGAGCTTGGAGACCTCTGCAGCGAAACTGACGTCGAACCCCTTTTTAGTATTGAGACCCTATGACGCAAGCAATCAGGAAAATGACCCCATGCTCTATGAAAAAACCTTGACGAACCGTCCCAACGGCGGTCCCCCCTTGAGCCAAAAGACTCAACCTGGGCAGAACATCTCTCACGCGGTCAATGCCGTTCGAAACCTGCTGGACGTATCCACTAAATTCCTGCCCGAGAGCCAAAGGCGTAGCATCCTGATATTGGATGATGTAATCCCCCGAATTGTAGACATGGTACATCATATCATACCTGCAAGTGAGTACGGCCAATCTTGATAATCTTATCAAAAGCCTTGGCCTTCGCGTCCAAAGCATCCCGTAACTCCGTGAGCGCAGGTATCAGAGAGCAATGAAGCTCCGTGACTGCGGCAATGTGCATTGCCGTGGGGAACCTGAAAGCCCAAGTAAACGGACAGCTCGGTCAGATTGTGGTTGTAAAACGAAAACGCACGTATCATTGCTGCTCTGGCTTCTATTGACATGGTCGTTGGGGTGCACCGGCTTCTTGGAACCAAGCTCACCGCCAAGGATTTCAATGGCACGATTCGAGATAACCTTCAATGGTAGTCAGCCCACTTACTACTGAAAGTCCTTGAGTGAAAGAAGACCCACTTCGTTAGCATTCATGTTACTCTGAGTTCCGCTGCCAGTTTGGAAGACTACGAGAGGGAAATGGTCAATCAGCTTCCCAGAGATGACCTGGGAAACAAATGGTCAACAAATAACCCCCCCCCCTCGAGGTACGACAGATGTTCTCACATCATCAGCGGCCTTCTGAATAGCCTCTCCAATCTTGAGATCCATTCCATACCCAACATTCAAGATAGCAGCAGCCTTCTTGATAATACCAAAGGCCTTGATGAGAGGAGGCGGTAATCGTTCAGTCGGTCCACCAATGTCAAAATTCTGAAGGGATCTATCTCAAGTCCGGTTACTGTATCCCGTTGGTTATCCAACGCATGCATTTAGCACCTACCTTTGCGTCTGAGCACCCCAATACCGATCGGCCGGAACTCGAAGGTCCCCGAATGTGTCACGTTCTACACGATATCTTTGCGAGGACTGCCCAGCACGATTAGCAGCATTCTACACTTCCAAAACATAGCCTACCCACCATGAGAGCCGCAGAAGACGAAAGTAGTCTTGCATTTAGGATTCCATGTCTAGAAGTACGAAGTAGCTGTATCCAGTCAATATCACGTGGGTAGGGGTGGAGAGTCTGTGATTCTCACTTGACGGGGAAAACGGAGAGCAGTGGTAGTGTACATGGCTGCACCGAAAAATGTATGTCAGACGGAAGCAGGGACGCGAGGGTCAGGAAGCGACGGGTCTGTAACAACGGACTCAACGGCAACCAGGAGTCGAATCCCATCACACCAACCTCCTCTAGCGGCGTTTGCCGTCCGATTTTTCCCGTTGAACATGCCAGATACTTGAAGAACGAGAGGGCAATCGGAGGCTCTCATCTGAAGCTACAATCATCGATTTCGTGCCTGCTGCTCCCATTCCCATGTGATAACACACAAGAGATTGCTTGAACGGAAGGTTAAAACCTCCAGTATAAGTACCTCTGATTCTGACACTCGTTGTGTTCGCATCCATCAACCCTGCCGGGTTTCATCACGCACTCACACCGATAAATTACCCAAGCATCATTGTATTTCATATGCTCATATTCGTACTATCCAGTACTTACACTATTCTCAAAATCACGTGTCAGCCGGGTATTCGGTACCGTTCAGTGGTGGAGATAAACCAGTCCTTCTTTACGCCCGACACACACCAGCGTAACGTGTACAATGGCCAGCGTCGCTTCACAAGTCGTCTTCCACCCTACTGTGTCCCAAAGTCTCAAGTATGGGAGTACTACGCTAGGCCGAGACAAGGTAACAGTCATTCAAATGACCCCATCAACCCCCTCCTCATATACCATAGGCCTACCGGGCTGTTCAATATTTCGCAAGATTCTACACCTGGTATCTTCTCGGAAAAGGAAACAAAGATGAGGCTGCTCGTTGGGCTGGCCTGAAAACGCACCTCGGTACTGCGAGGAAATGTGAGTGGGTCCACTGTTACAGGAAATCTCATAATTGTCATATATCGGCATTAGTAATGCGTCTGGGCAAGCCAATGGAGCATCTACAGGCTGCATTGAAGGCAACCCTCACCTCCGGCCCATTTGCCGAAAACATTACGACCGTCGCGCGACAAATCGGCTACTTTGGGTACCTCAGTTATGACATGTTAGTTTGGGTAAGCCCACCGCCCAACTTTCGAGATAAGACCACCATCAACATGTTAACATTAACCACCAGGCTAGTACCATCAAATTCATCAGGTTGAATCCAGAGACTGCGCAGAGAATCGCCAAGAGATCCTTCCAGTTCTGGTTTGCAGGTATCGCCTTCAGCATCATCAATGGTATCCTCAAGGCAAGTCCTTTCAGCCGTGAAATTCATGGCATCGGTTTTGACAATAAGCAGACCGTAAGGCTCAGCAAGGAAGAGCAGAAGTTGCAGGGATTGTCACCCTGGGGTGAAAAGGATTTGGGTGAGGAAGCTGCGCGTGAGACCAGATTGAGCGCGGTAGCAGCGCAAGTTATTTCGGACCACCTCCTGCCATACAATGCTTAGTCCCATCTAGTGCTCGTGCCGCTACTCGCCAGCAGTTCATCATTGACCTGTGTGATGTCTGGATACCCGCCACTGGTGCTGGCATCTTGAACATGAATGACGGAGCCTTGGGTATTTTAGGGTATGCCCTAGTCACCTGACTACGCAACATTGTTGTTCACCAGTTTGCAGCTTGATATCGTCCCTCTTGGGTGCCAAAGCCCAATGGCTCAATGTAAACGGCAAAAAATGAGTGGTCATACATGCTGCGATTCTTCCTCTCAACTTCGAGAACAAGCAATTCATCTGGCAGTATTCTTGATGTCGTTGTATTATTATATTGCGTCGCAGAATACATAGGTTTGAAAACATACGAGTAATATGCCGGAATGGTGCCCTAGCCTGGGAGCAAGCATGACGGGGAAAGTTATGAGATAGTAGTCGCCTCCGGTTCCTTGCTGACTCCGTCGCTCGCCTTGTTGGTTTCGTAGGTGCATGTATTCTTTGCGAATTTTCTCCATGGGTTCTGGACCGGTACTTTAGGAAGACTTAACCTGACAGTTCAAAATGCATTAGAACCTCTTACTCACAATTGAATCATGCAATCTTGAACCATCTTCAACTTTCCTTTACATGCCCATACCACCGATACGGTGCGACCCGAAGCACATTGAGCAAATTCTTTGCTTAGAATGAGCACTAAAGATGTAAAGATTCACAGAAATCGCACCTTTGACAACTGGATCACATTCCTTCAAAGCACGTGCCTTGGTGGTCTTCAGCAGGGTTTCTTCTTCGCGTCGGGATAGTGCGTTCATTGAACAATCGAGGGTGGGATAGGCTCGTGTCCCCAAGAGAAAGTGTTTGTTTCTGAGGATGAAACCAAATAGTACGGGCCAATTGCAAATAAACGATTATTTCATGACCTATGTCATTACCTCCTTGTCGCTCGAATTGAAGTTTCGTTAGGGATGTTGACTTCGCTGCGGGTGTTACAAGGGAGCATTTCCCGTTGTTCCCGCACGCTCGCAACAGCAGCCCCTTCCACCCCGACCCAACGGTCCAAATTCAACCAGGAACTTGCCAACGGACCGAGTTTGGATGATTTCATTGCAGGCGACCCGCCTGAACGTGTGGTGCTTGGAAATACAAAGGGGTACGTCCGGCGAAATCGAACTGCACACCGTCTTTACGTCCTTTCCTCTCCAGACCCAGGCTTCCATCCTACCTTAAGACGTCCATCCCATCTGGAGGCTCCTATACAAAGATCAAGAAAGACCTCCGGGGACTGAAACTGCACACTGTCTGTGAGGAGGCTAGATGTCCTAATATTGGTGACTGCTGGGGTGGCAATCCAAATGCGACCGAAGCAGAGAACCGTAGCAAAGCCACGGCCACTATCATGGTAGGACACTTAATTTGTGATCAAGTTCCGGTGCTAATTTACTCCAGTTAATGGGTGATACTTGTACTCGAGGGTGTCGTTTCTGCTCTGTTAAAACCTCCCGGTCGCCCCCTCCCCTAGACCCACACGAGCCGGAGAGCACCGCAGAAGCTATCAGCCGGTGGGGCCTGGGATATATTGTTCTTACGAGTGTGGACAGAGATGGTGCGAACGACACTTGATTCAGACTCAACTTCTACTCATCTATTTCGGTAGACCTTGTTGATGGTGGAGCACACCATTTCGCAGAAACGATTCATAAAATCAAACAGAAGTAAATACCGGCTTTTTATGGCTATTAATCAGATACTCAACTCTCACAGAGCACCCCACATCCTTGTGGAAGCCTTGACCGGTGACTTTGCGGGCAATCTTGAACATGTGTCGCTGGTGGCCAAATCCGGTCTCGATGTATACGCCCACAACATTGAAACAGTTGAAGAGCTCACGCCGTATGTTCGCGATCGTAGGGCCACATTCCGTCAGAGCCTTAGCGTACTGGAGCATGCTAAAAGGGAAGGTGTTCGTGTGACAAAAACTAGTATCATGCTTGGTGTGGGTGAAACAGAGGATCAGGTTTTAGCTGCCTTGAAAGGTACGCCAGCTTGAACTTCATTTTTCAACGGTGGACCTCACACATCTTCGTGACCAGAACTACGCAAGATAAATGTTGACGTTGTGACGTTTGGACAGTATATGCGACCAACGAAACGGCACATGAAAGTCGATCCGTTATGTTGAACCAGCTGAGTTTGACAGATGGAAAGAGGTAGCTGAGGGTTTAGGCTTCTTGTATGTTGCCAGTGGGCCCTTGGTAAGAAGCAGTTACAAGGCAAGTTGCTATTGTTGCCTTCGCTGGATGCTGTCTCATTTCAAATTAGGCTGGTGAATACTTCATCGAGAATGTTCTTCGAGGAAAGGCTAGCGAGCGACAAACACGGCGCTTAGTAGCCGCAGGAAAGCATCGAAACAAACGCTGCAGTGACCTCATGAACAATCGGCATAGATATTTCGACACTTTAATATAATACTCTTTTAGATTAATAGAACTTATTTACTGAGCACAGACGGGGAGTAGAGTGACACAAATATGATTAGCAAGAGGTGAGAGTAAGATATATGAGGGAGAGAAGGTGTGCAATATGTAGATGGTTGTGTTGAGTTGAGGAGGACGCAGCAGCGATGGGAAGCTGCGAGGCATTTGCATCAGCCCTCATCTGGAGGAAGGTTGAGGGGCTTGGGCTTGACGCTCGAGATGTAGTTGGTGGAGAGCTGCGTCGCTTCGTCTCTGCCCCCCATCTTGGAGTCCGGCACGGTCCTTGTTTTTGAATCGGAGCCCAAAATAGGGCCGTGTGCAAACTCTATTCGCCTGGATCAACAAAACATCATCGTTCGATCTCACGTCTGTCGACAAAATGGTGAGTAGAGCCTAAGCTCCCCATCGTTTAACGTGTTGCTGAAGTTATCTCAGGATTCTTCAAAAGCCCCCGTCAAACTCGCAAAAGTCATCAAGGTGAATCTGATGTTATGGTAAAAGTACAACCGGCCAACCAAATGATTCATAGGTTCTGGGACGAACTGGCTCCCGCGGTGGTGTCACCCAAGTTCGGGTTGAATTTATGGATGACACTTCTCGGACGATTATTCGTAATGTGAAGGGACCTGTGCGGGAAGAGGATATCCTTGCTTTGCTCGAGAGTGAGCGTGAAGCTCGGTGAGTCGATACTACTGATTAATGTAACTATCACACTCATTCTGTGCGAACCAGCCGCCTCCGCTAGACAGTCGCATATGTTTGAGCTATCGTTCGCTGTCCTTGCGCTATTCGTTGCATGTATAATATACATGATCCGATGCCTGTGTCCCATCTCGCCCAGATCAGAACGAAGGACAAGACATTTGTAAGGATTGTTGGCCAAGCCAAACCCCTTAGGCCTTGACCCCAATGCTGAGTAGGCCGAAACGCCGAGTGTATGACCAGTTAGAATTACACGTTTGTAGCCCGACATCACGTGGGATACCTCAAGTTGGTGAAATGCCCTCAGTCAAATGGTTTTATCGTTATCGTTCATCACGCCATGGACAGGGATTCCTCCTATGCCTACGTAACTTTGCTCACTAAACCTGCCTACTTACCTGGAATTCTCGTCTTGGACCACGGCCTACGTTCAACAGGTTCCAGGTATCCCCTTGTTGTGATGGTTACTCCTGGACTCTCGAAAGAGGCAAGAGATCTGCTTCGAAAGCGGAACATTCGCATGAGAGATGTCGACCCCTTGCGACCTGCTCCTGCCAGCCTCGCTTCGGCTCCGCACAAGCATGATGAAAGATTCGCAGATACCTGGACGAAGCTCAGGTATTGACTCCAATCTGTCATCTGGGGTATGGAGAACTTTTTTGCTAACTTGGTTAATCACACACGCAGAGTTTTCCAGCTGTTTGAATTTCGCGTGAGATTCCGTCTGTCGATCAGCTTCAAGTTCTGCATATTTACTGACGTCCCAAGCGGGTTGTGCTGTTGGATTGTGACATGATCATCAAGCGGAACATGGACGACCTTTTCCAGTTCGACCTGGAAGACGATCAGATTGCCGCCACTTACGTTTGTGCCTGCAATCCCCGGAAATTCAAGCACTATCCCGCAGACTGGTGAATTCGATCTCCGCATGGAATACACTGAGGCTGACTTATGTTCTTCCCCAGGAAACCGGAGAATTGCGCTTATTCCGCATATGCTCGTATTAGCACCCTACCTCCTCATGGAACAAAGGATGCGCCTCGCCCTCACACTCAGCTCAATTCAGGAACAGTCGTTCTCAATCCTTCGAAGAAGCTATCCGATGCGCTTTTTGACTTTTTCTCCACGAATGACAAGATCTTGACATATTCATTCCCAGATCAAGACCTACTCTCTGCCTATTTTGATCGGAGATGGAAGCTTATACCGTGGTACTATAACGCACTGCGGACGTTGCGTTACGTCCACCCCGATCTATGGAATGATGAAGAAGTGCGATGTGTGCATTATATCCTACCTGATAAACCATGGCAGTCCAGACGGACACCAGACGAACATGTCGAGCACTTTGGGCTCCTCAACGATTGGTGGTGGCAGCAGTTCGACGAGGTGGCCCGCACCATGGAGTCCATGGACCCGGAAGGGTGGAGACTGCTCCTGACATACGTCGATGTCTCGATGTGAATACGTTGTAACCCCGATTTCCCAGTCGGGTATGATAGTTTGTACCCTGAATTCCCAGCCCCCGGTAATTCTCAGAGCCACCATTCGAAACATGGAAAGAATAGAAAGGAATACGGGAAACGCGCTCTAGAAAAGATTGAATGCCGTGTGATTGAGAACGCATTTGTTCCCTGTGCTTGGAAATTTTCCGGTGGCCTCTCAGGGCTGCGCGGATCCTTTTTGTTCCCGTGAGCGAGCCCTCTGTCGTCGTACACAACGAGCGCTGGTGCCTCCCCAAGCGATTGTTTTTCCTTGGCCGAAGACATCGAAATCTGATCTCGCTCGGCTCAGATAATTTCATGAAAATCATGTCAGCCGTCACCGTTTTGACCGCATAGCTTTTCTTGTCGTTTGGGTACCCCCGTTCGTCAGTTACCGAATCGCCGAAGATGAACTTTGCTGCGATCCCCCAGTGTATTTTTGGGTAGCCAATCCCCTGCTTTGCGCCTCTTACGAACTCAGATCTACTCAAGTCCCATCGGCCGGGCGGTTCTCGCGCAGGGCTTCCGGCCACAAATACCCTCTGCTAGTCTGCCTGCCCTCTGGGTATCTTATCGATGCGAGATAACGCTTCCCTGTACACCAGGTTTAACGTGCTCCATTTTTCGGAGCGGGGCCATCAGAAGATAACTACATCCATGTGTCATCAGGGCTATAAACACGATGGTATCAAAGTAGAAGTCATTCAATGCCAAGCAGCTTTATAATATTCCAAACAATGTTTACATACTTGGCGGAGGTAATAATTAGCGCTTCTATTCTTCCCAGGTCACCCCAGTAGCACTCGGTCCCATCCTGTCTACCCTCAACCCACTCCAGAGCTGGCACATTCCCCAAGGTCAACACAAATGTCCTCCCGACGCGCATATGTTACTCTGCTCACACAACCGACCTATCTACCGGGATTGCTGGTGCTGGACTATGGTCTCCGGGCCGCAAAGTCCAAGTATCCGCTAGTCGCAATGGTCACGCCAAGCCTACCGAGGGAGTGCAGAGATCTCCTCCACAAACGGGGTATCCGGACGAGGGAGGTGGAACCCCTGTATCCTGAGGCTGGCAGATACACTCTCAATCCACAGGATGCAAGGTTTGCCGACATCTGGGCAAAATTGAGGTGAGCAGAAACTTGATGATGGGCGCCTATGTGTCCTCATGTCAGGTCTAAAGATGCTTCGAGCTGGTTGAATTTGATGTAGGGCGGTTGTTTGTGTTCTTGGATGAGGATTGATATTCGACAGGTCGTTGTTTTGCTGGACTCTGATATGGTTGTCAAGAAAAACATGGATGATTTATTCGACGTCGACCTGCCTGCCGGTCAGATAGCGGCAGCCCATGTTTGTGCCTGCAATCCTCGCAAGCTCAAGCACTACCCCGCAGATTGGTGATTACCAACCTTGGGACTATTGAACGAAAACTCATTATATTTATCAGGGTTCCAGAAAATTGTGCACATACCGTTGTATCCCATCCGCGGGCACCTCCGCCACAAGTCACACCCCAATCCCCCCGTCCATACAACCAGTTCAACTCCGGAACCGTCGTCCTGAGACCTTCCAGGAAGCTCTCTGAAGACATCTTGCATTACTTTTATACAACAGACAAGTTAGCCGAATTCACGTTTTGTGATCAGGATCTGCTCAACGCCTTCTTCGTCGGGCGCTGGAGACCTTTGCCATGGTACTACAATGCGCTGAAGACCCTGCGCAACATTCACCGGCAGTTGTGGGACGACAACGAAGTCAGGTGCCTGCACTATATCCTCGCTGACAAACCATGGAAAGCGAGAGTGACCCCGCCAGAAACGGCTCAACAATTCAGTGTGGTGAATAGTTGGTGGTGGAGTCATTTTGACAAGTTGGGGGAAGAGTTGCAAAGAGAGGACCCTCAAGGTTGGAAGTTGGTATTGAGGCATATCCAGAACTGACGGTAGATGAATGTTGAGTAGCGAGTGTACTTCATTCAGAATATGGGTATCTATTATGCACGCCACGCGACGTGCACTTGATCTGTTCTAAACCTAAAGCCTGTGTTAGACGATAAAGCAGACATAGACATTTCGATACCTTTGTGTACAACAACTTTTTGACAATGGTGTTGTCTGCCCCATGCGGTATGCCAGGAGGCCGGCTTGTGCAATCATTATCCCATTATCAATGCAAAATCTAGGGGTGTCACTTGAGCGTCTATAGCGTCTATTGCCATGGATATTCGAGAGACGCACCTCTCATCCGTTGCAAAAACTCCGCCGCCCCTCTCCTTTGCCATGATTCCCCATCATCTCCTGTAGCCTCTCATTGCCTGCAGAGTGTGTTAGTGCACCGAAAATGATGGGATCATCTACATTCTACTGACAGCCAACACCGCCGACTATCAGCACTTCCTTGCTACCAATATGAGCCATGGCTCGTTCAGTTATTTCGACCAGCATAGCGAACACAGTCTCCTGTAGAGAGAAACACAGGTCGGCGGGAGTGATGATATCTGCGTCAGCTGGGCCCTGTGGCTGTCCATCTAGACGGAACCTTCTGTCGAGAACATATGCCTCTGCCGATGTCAGGATCCCAGAAAGACTGATATCCATGCCTTTCGTTGTATAAGGTAAGGACACCAACCTTTTCCCCCTTTGATGAGTGTTTGTCTGAGTTAGACCTTTTAACGTTTCCATAGCGAGAAAACTACCCACTTTTTGGCTTCTTGTTCAATGTTATAACCAGGACTTGGGTCATTGCTGAGATTGATTACACGCGCAAATCGATCCAGACAGTTTCCGACTGCAATATCCAGTGTTTCACCAAAGATACGATAACATTGACGAGAATATGCGATGACTTGCGTGTTCCCGCCTGACACATACTAAGACGACAGGATTACTCGCGCCGGTGATCTCTCGTCCCATTTCAATATCTGTAATGCTGTATCAGATTACCCGAGGCTACGAGCAGCCGACCAAATCAACGCTCACGCCCAACGCAGTGGTTTACACCCACCAGTGGCTTGTCATAGAGAAGCGATAGAGAACGAGCGACCAGAGCAACGGACTGGAGTGGTGCACCCATTCCTGGGCCTGCCTCGCCACATCAGTGAAATAAGCGATGCTGGTGGACGTCTTAAAGCGCCAACCTTTAGTGAAACAGATACAGTCGACATCATGGATAGACATCTTGGCCTCCGCTAGAGAATCGTTGATCACTTTGAGTACCCATTCGCGATGGTGGAGGGCGGTATCGCGAGGTTGAAAGCCTTCTCCTGGCGGAGTAATATATGTATGCCTGACGTTGGATAGCACGGACGCAGAACCATCCTCTGCATGCTTTATGACTCCGGCGCCGAGCTTGTTTGCAGATCCCTCCATGCCGAGGGCGAGATAGGGCCTTTCTGAAATGCAAATGAATTATGGCTATTATCAACAAGAAAACCGCATGAATCTTGTGCAAACCTGGGCGCTGCAGCGGGATCTGCTTGCGCAGTTTCCCTGGCATAATGAGTGTAGGTGTAAGAGTACTTTCTCAAAATGGATAGCCGTCGAATAGGTTGATCACACATGTGTACCGCCACAGTTGATCAAGACGTGGTTGCATTAAAACCCAATTGTAGGATACACAGAAATTGTAAAATACAGCAGGTATTGAAAAACTCTGGAAGAGAGAACAGTGAATGTGCAAATCTGTAATACAGCAAAATAAATTAACTTGGGGAATCAAAGAAGGTCGGTGAATATAGTTTGCAAGGGAGTGTGGTAATCGAGACTCGTAAGCGTAGCGAGAGGATCATGACGATAAGTGTATCATAATAAAAGAGGGCATACGGCGAACTGTGAACAAGGGATATCATTAGGTCAGTCGTTTGGTATTTTTCTGCGGAGGGGTGTTGCTTTCATGATCGTCGTCACGATCGCGTTTAGCAAGCCGGTCTTGCCCAGGACGGTGCTGTAACCGAAATGCGAGAAGTCCAGCATACAGATCCTCGTCAAAACCCACACACTGGAGCTGCATGCAAGGAACCGAAAGTTCTCCAGAGTTGTATGCTGCCAGAATTTCCTCCTTTGTCCGCGGGTTCTTGTTTTTCTCCTTGGTAGCGTTAACACAGCTGGTCTTGATCTGTGAATGCCTAGTCAGTCAAGTGGGACGTAAGCGCCGTTCGACTCACGGATGCATGGAGAGTCTGCCACTCGTCAGTGCTTAATGGGTCTACCCTGCTAACCTTGTAGACACCAAGGTATCGAAAGTAGCGCGGCTCCCTGTGACCGTGCTTAACGAGCCCAACGAACAAGTTACGAAGCTGGGGTGATGTGTACGTCTGCTTTTCTCTGCCGAGCCCCACGAACATGAAACCGTGTTGTCCAGGAGTTGAGGGGCACCAGGGATTGTGGTCCAATCGTGGACATAAATATTCTTCAATGTTTCGTTCTTTAGTCGGTTCAGTACCGCTGGGCGTTACCCTAATGGTGCCATCAATGAGTATAGGAACCCCGGAGCTACCAACTAGCATACCGTGCGATCAATGATTGAATGCTGCTCGCTATGGCAGCACTGGTGAAACTGCGCGTGAACTTATTTTCCTGGTCATTGATCTTGACATCAAGAATGATGGGAGGTAGCGAGGCCAAGGCTTCAAGCCGACGGGATGGAGCTGGGACCAATGACTTATTTAGTTCCGCGACGATTGTGACGTCGTTGAATAGAGAGTCGCTTTCAGGCCCCTGCTCCTCCTTGACGGCTGGCCCGATCGTAATCCGTGAGGCTTCGGACAAGGACTCTCTAAACACACTCTTGGTTGCTTGCGGGCTGGGGAGCTCTTCTTGTTGTGACGCTGGTGCGGTTTCAGAAACTCCGACGACATTTCGCGCCTGATTTCTGAAAGTCAGGATCAGGACGGCGGGATACAGCCGACGGGTCACTCACAATTCGAGATAATGAAGCAATCGTTGCCAAGAGATTCCTATTACTTTCCTTGGTCCGTTGGAGGGCTTCGCGAGTAACGATCAATTCGTCACGGAGACTTGTATTATCAGTTTCGAGGTTACGAGCAAAGGATTGAAGCTCTTGGATCTAATTCGATGAAGAAATGTTGTTGGTCTGAGACGAAATGACTTACCTGCATTTCCAAAGAAGATAACCTCCTATGAAGCTTCCCGATTTGCTGGGGCTCTTTGTTGCGTGTTCCCACCTGGCACTGAGAAGGTCGGATTCCGTAGTGAAAAAAGAGGATAGAGGCTCACATCTTGGTCTTCTAGTTCGGCTTTGGCTTTCTCAGATTGCTGTAGCCTTATAGTGAGATCAAAGACCTGCAAGTACTTAAGACCGTTGTCTTCGTCCAGAGTGGGGATGACGCACCCTGTTAGTCATCGTCTCCTTCTCGAAACGCAGTCGCGAAAGTTCCGAGATACATTCGGCATGCTGTGCCTGGCTAATTTGTATATGAGACCGTAGTTGGTTCCGCTCGCGCTTGAGGTTCTCGACCTCCTGTTCGAGTGAAGCTTGGTGAGCGTTCGCGGAATGCAACTGATACGTTCATAAAAAGTATTAGCAATCTGAGATGGGAAACAACTATGAATATTCTACGTTCGCACCTCTTCTTTAAGCTTCTGATATTCCGACCGAGCTTTCTCCAACCTGTCTCCAGCCTCCTGAAGCTTGAAAATCTTCTCACGACAATGCTTCGACGTTGGAGACAGCTCTTGTTTGATAAGCTTCTCGGTATCCCTGTCGTGCAAATTTGCTATTTCATCCCGAGCTTCGCTTCGCTTCAAAGGAGGTGCACGATCAGGTTCAACACATATGGCTGCCGAATAAGCAAAACATACCTCCCGCCCAAATTCGTCGAGGCGTCTCTTGAGATCGACAACTTGTTGGGATGCGTCAGCCCATTTCTTGAGGACGGACGCGAAAAACTCGTCGTCCATACCTGGGCAGTATTGGTTGTGTAGAAGGGGCGCAACCAACAAGGGTTGGAGATACGCGCTCAGGTAAGGGCATTTCTATGTCACATGATGGCGATACATTCAGCCAGGACGCAGCAGCAACGTCCCGCGCTCCCTTGACCCTGAAATTCCCACTCAACCTAAGAAAACCGATGAAATGTTATATTATGCATTAAGGTCTAACAAAAAAGGTGTCCCAGCATACTGGTATGAAACTCTAGACAAAAAAACTCCTCAGAGCATAAAGGTTAGGGGGTTTTCGAGGTAGCCCTTGAAAGCTGCCAACCACCTGGCACCAACAGCACCGTCAACAACTCGGTGGTCTGAGCTCAAAGTGACCTTCAGGATTTGGACAGTCTTGAATCCGCGTTCTTCTTCGGGCGCAGGAACCAATGTAGCTTGTGTTGAGCCAACTGCGAGGATACATGACTGGGGCGGGTTGATGATAGCGGTAAAATGACTGATATCATACATTCCGAGATTGGAGATGGTGAAAGTGCCGCCCTAGGGAGAGGTAACAACATTGATCAGTATACCACGTAACTAGGTTTCGGAAGCCTGCTTACCTGGTACTCTGATGGTGCCAGCTTACCGTCGCGGGCTTTTTTGGCGAGGGCCTTTGTTTCAGCCGAGATGGTCGCAAGGCCCTTGGAGCCGACATCCCTCACAATGGGAGTTATAAGGCCGGTGGGCGTAGCGACGGCAACAGAGATATCTGCCTTCTTGTATCTGGTTCGAGTATGAGCGCAGTTAACCCCATAGGACGGGGCTGGGCTTACTGCCTAATGACTTCGCCGAGCCACGCCGAGTTAGCTTCGGGGACGTCTGAAAGAGCACAAGAGACCGCCTTGACAATGAAGTCATTGACGCTGAGCTTGGCAGCTTTGTCCTTCTCCGTCAAAGTCTTGTTGAAGACTTCCCTCAGCTTGAGAACTTTGTCCATGCTGATATCGACAGTAAGGTAGTAATGAGGAACCTCTTGCTTAGACTGCGCCAAACGAGTACCAATTGTGCGGCGCATGCTAGAAACAGGAATGTCGGTATAGTCTGCAGGTAGGACAGCAGCAGGGGGTTGGGCAGCAGTCGAGGTGCTTGTGGCCGCAGCCGGCCTGAGGTTTTCGACATCCTCACGTATGATACGACCGCCAGGTCCTGAACCCTTGATTTGCGCTAGCGGGATGCCACGCTCAAGAGCAATTTTCTTTGCAATTGGGCTAGCAAAGATGCGGTCACCAGTAGGAAGCTCTGCTTTGGTCTCTGGTGCAGGTTTTGACTCTGGAGCAGGAGAGGGTGCTGGTTTCTCCTGCTTCGCAGGCTCAGATTCCCTTTGCTGTTGTGAAGCAGCTTGTTTTGAGGCTTGCTCCGCAAGAGCTGCAGCACCAGAGGGGTCGTCGCCTTCCTCACCGACAATGGCAATCACGGAACCAACCTGGACGTTCTTCGAAGCCGTCGGGGGCCTGCAAAAAGCTCAGTCATGGCCACGCAATAAAGAATTAGCAATCACTTACGATGATTTTGGCGAGGATACCATCATCTTGGGCTTCGACGTCAATTGTTGCCTTGTCAGTTTCCTATGCGGAGGCAAAGTCAGCACTTGGGGTACATGACAGTGGCAAAGAAAGACACACAATCTCGAGCAGAACGTCTCCTGAGGAGAAGGCTTCTCCCTCCTTTTTCTTCCATGACGCGATACCACCCTCTGTCATGGTTGGGCTCATGGCCGGCATGTTGAACTGCGAGAGCGCATTCCGTCGCGCGGAAACATGGAAGCCTGGTAGGTAGTGAGAAATGGGAGCGGTTAGAGAGGCAGAAGAGAACACTTACGACGAGCAAATGTGCGAGCAAGGTGAGAGGCCATAGCTAGGGTCCTGCCAACGAGCAGAGGATGGGATGGGTTGAAGTAGAACCGCGTAAGTAAGGCAAGCGTCAGTTGGAAATTCAGGGCCCCCTCTTACGCGAGTCCGCCACACAACACAGACAAACTTTGGACGGCACATGTCTCTACTTCTACCTGGCCAACCCATCCCTATCCCAAGAGGCCCAATGCCCAGGTTGGGCCCTGGGACCTACTCGAGGGACAACCATGTGCGCGCAAGCATCTTGGGGGCACCGCGTTTCGAGGGTTCAGTTGGTATTTCTCGCAATAATGAAACGACAAAGTATAGACCCAGTGTTGATAGACACTCTCTGTCCCTCGCATCCGCCCTCATCCGCCATCTCCGGGCTCTCTGGTACTGGGAACCGTAATGCGCCTGTCACCGCTTCAGGCGTTGATGTCAATAAGTGTGGTTGATGGGGTTCCTCTCCCTGCCGGAGAGGAGTTTACGGGCGTAATACGTACACAGGATGTCCGGGCCACAGAAAAGGACCGAGTGAAAATTAGCGACTGCTTCAGGGGGGGTGACGTTGTTCGGGGTCTCGTGGTAAAGCTCTTTTCTCCGCTTGTGATTCGGTGCTTGGTACACACGACATTTTATCAGATTTCATTGGGGGATTCTCGGAGCTATTTTATCACCACTGCACGTAACGACCTTGGGGTGATTTTTGCTACTGGCGAGGCAGGTAAGGATGGGGTGGAGATCCCGTGTTCATATATTGATTTTTTTTTGATCAGGTGCCACCCTCGAACCAGTATCTTGGCAGGAGATGCGGTGTCCAAAAACAGGGAAGATTGAAAAGCGCAAGTGCGCAAAGCCAGAGGGCCTGTAAAGTACATAGTAGTATATTTATATAGAGAGGTGCTAGGACGACAGGACTGAACCAAATAAGGAAATACATCAGGTCTCTTCCAACTTGAACTTGTATCATACTTTGCTTCCTCTTCCCCCTCTCCCCCTCACCTCTGGTCCTCGTCTTAGGCTTCTTGAATGACGGCTATACTCTCTGCTACAGATGCTCTCCGCAAGGATAGGCATATGTCACTGGATGATAGCCAGTTCGAGTATGTTTACCGCACCCCCCCGACACGCCTCTCCACACTCATTAGCCGCCAAATTCACAGCTACTCTTCGGCACAAACAGATTGGCGGGCCAAATATCATGAAGTAATGCTACAATTTGCTCGTTTTAGGAGGTTAACTCACGGGCTGCAAGGTCCTCGACATGCTGGCCGAGACTCGTAATGAACTGGAAGAATTCCAGGCCGCAAGTAAGGAGCTTGAAGCCGAAATGGAGGCTGATTTGCAACGTTCGGAGAAGCTGGAGCGGGAGCTCAGAGACAAGGCCGCGAAGGCAGACAAAGAACGCGATGAATGGAAGGTGAGCTGCGTTTTCTATTCACTACTGCGCACCTCACACATGAACGCCCCTCCTGCGATAGGGAAAGTATATGACGCTGCAAACCACCCATAATACAACCACAACATCACTTCAACGCGAACTAGATAAGCTACGGCAGGAGCACCAAGAAATCAAGATCCAGCTTCGAGAGCTGGAGATGGGAAATGATGACTTGGAGCGCAACGAGCGCGCTGTTTCTTCAAGTCTGGCCGATATGGAGAGCAAATACGCTAAGGCGCTAGAAGAAAAAATTTTACTGGAGCACGAATTGCTGGAGAAGGCTAGTCTGGAAGAGGAAATGCAGAGAATCAAAGATGAACTAAGAGGTGAGAATAGGAGTTCTTCGACCTTGCATGCGCTCTCAATATTTATTTCCAGATTCCCAGGACGAAGTGGCAATTTTGAAGGAACAACTAGCGTCTGCAATTGCTGCAGCCGCTTCCACTTCCGCAGCGGTGGAGAAGCCCCCTTCTAGCAGGACCTCAACAACATTCAACACAGAAATTCCCATATATCTCCATACCATCTGAAGACGATCTCCTTCATACGCCTTTTCCACGAGATCTTCAAATGTCCGATCTTTCTTCTCCAACCTCGGAGTCTGCGCCTTCTGTCAATGCTACACCGAAGGCAAACCAGGCTTCCAAGACTCTTGGTCAATCTGTACTTCTCAATCGAGCGGGATTCCATCCTGGAAAATCTACCAGTATACCATCCCCCACTTCTGGAATTGTGCGGTCGACTACGTTGCCAACCCTATATAGTCCCCGCACTCCTACCTCTCGCCCGCCAGCTGCCCCAGTTCGCAATGTCTCATTGGCGAGTGCAACCTCGACGTCTTCTACCATATCCGCCAAGAATAAGGGAGTACAAATGGTTTCTGAGATGCGGGCAAGAGTTCGTGTTCTTGAGCAAAAGATCCACACCCGTGTTCCGAGGTTGAGAATGGCGAGTATCACGGGACGAGCAAATGCAGTGGTCACGCCAATTAGTGCCGTCGGGAGTTCGTCTTCATCATCCGGCTCAGTGGCGACCACGGCAAAAACCAGCCTGGATAGTATCCGACGCAGCGGGGATTCGCGACGAAGTAACGACAGTGACACGAAGAAAGATAACGGGGACTCCTCTGGCTGGGTATTGATCATGGAAGATTCACCGTCTCCCCAGAAAATCAAGCCCAAGGATCGTCAGAAAGAGACGAGAAGGCTTTCGAGTCCTATTGCCCCAAGTGCGTACCGTTCTACTGGGCCGCCGGGTACTGGTGTCACTGCTCCCTCGCCCACCTTTGGCAAACCTCCTGCTCCCGTACAAATGGGCATTCGTCGTCCGCAATCTCGCCTGTCTGGGGCAAGCCTAAGTACTGCGACTACTGGAAGCTCAATCCCCACTCCTATCTCTCGACCAACCACTCCCACATTCCTGCCTCTGCCGAAATCCAATCCATACACCAATTCCTCAGGAATTGGGCTAAAGCGGTCGACAGGACCGGGAGGTGCCAACCCTTATTCAGGCCTTAAACGAGCATCGCTGGGAGCAAGCACGAATGCGCCCGCCTCAGAATCTACTCGAGATCGTTCGACAGCAATGTCTCCTCTTCCTCGACCTGGTTCAAGCACCCCTTCCTCGACCACATCTTCTAAATATGACGAAATGAAGTCATTGCCGCAATTACCGAGTCAAATGAGTCAGAATGTGACGATTCGGCAGGTCAAGTTACCCTCCAGCAGTTCTGTACTGTCGAAGAGTAGGATTGGGAAGCCGGGTGGTGGGAGGAAGAGCGCAGGCGAGTCTGGGTACGGATCGTCTGGGTCAGGGTACGGGTCGTCTGGAGGCGTACTTGATGTGAAAGATTTGCGACCGAGGACGATGTATGGGAGTTGAAAGAGGGGTTTCCCGGTGTTTCCAAGCATACCGATCGAGACGCCTTTGATTGAGCTGCGTCTCTACCACATTCATTAGATCCAGCTTTCGTGCCTTCTCAGTTACTTTTTCTACCCGTTATGACTTTGTGACGAACCAACCCTTAGTAGTATCTTATTGATGCAGTGCACACATGTTTTTTTGGATGTAGGCTTACATATATGCAATTATTATTACTTTCCTTGTAGTTTAGCAGAGTCACTGGGGTACAGATATAAATTCCGGGCGTGGGACTTGGGGGCACACTAATCATTACAGTATTCATGTGACCCAGCTTTCACTTTCATACGACCATGTCCAATGAACTAGAACGCTCGCTCAACAAACAGGCCATCCTAGACGAAGACGAATACACAGCGGCGCTCTCACAGATAATCGCACGAGACTTTTTCCCTTCGCTTGTGCATCTGGATGCAACGAATGAGTATCTCGACGCTGTACAGACTCGAGACCCGCACCTCATAGCTGCGTCTGTGCAGAGGTTGGAACAGGTGGGCAGTACGCCATTGCCTGGCCCCAGTTCTAGGTCTAGCTCATCGAGGCGGAGAGCGGGCGTGCATCCGAGTCAAACTCCATCCCAAACGCCCTACGCTGCCTTCCCCACTGACACACCTCGGCTATATGACGAAGGTCATGGAGGGGAGGACGAGGGCAGAGGCGGTGAAGAGGAACCAACGAATAGCAAGCGCCCCCGATACGACATTAACATGAGCCTGGATGAATTTCAAGCACGGTACACTTCGGAGGATAACTCAAGTTTCACGCAGATCATGGACGAGGAGAATAAGAATAGGATGGAGAGGTATACATGGGCGTGGGAGGCGCAGAAGAGAGTGGAGAAACAGAGGGATAGGATGATTGAAGCGAGGGAGCGGATGCTGATTGAGCCTGCGCCGGCTCCCGGGGTCAAGGAGAGGTTTCGGATTGAAGCACCAGCGTCGGTGGGGCTGATCACGGATGGTGGTAGTAGTCATGGGTCAGGGAAGCAGGAAGAGGAAAAAACCATTACATTAAAGGCGACAAGTGTGGAGGAGGCTGCTCGAGATGTGATGGCTCCGAGGAAAGACCCTCGGCCCGCTGGAGTGGACGGGTGGAAGTTCAAGGTAGCAACCAACATCGGCTATAATAACTATGGGATTACTAACAATCAACGTAGACGCGAAATTCACTAATGTTTGCGCCAGACGCGGACACTTCGCCCTACCATCCGCCACCACCCAACTCCTCTGCGGAGAAGAAAACGGAGCCAAAAGTCATCTCATACCGAAATACCCGACTGCATGAGCAGGAACACTCTACAAATCCATCAGGATTGTCCGAACCGCCCAGTCCCACGCGGAGTAGGATAGAGGCCGCCATCAACGGTACACCGTGTACGTTGACCTTGTTTTCTTATTTTCGTCCCACATGCTTCCTGACGCACAACACACATTCAGATCGGCCTAGGTCTCCGAGCTTGAGTGATGTTGATTCGCTGGTACCTAACCTCCCCAATCCGACGCCTGAGCAGTTGGGCCCAGCAGCCGTAAAACAACTGATGACATGGGGCACGTTGAACGCAACACCTCGGGTATTGTCACGTCCCGAAGATGAGGATGTAGCGCCGCCAATAACACCCAGCACGCCCTTCCACATACGTGCCGTTTCATCGAGGGAGGCCCTGTCACATAAACTGGCCAACTCGGCGTCAAAAAGTCTAAAGGCGAAAGCGGAGATTATGGGACTGCGGACACCAGGAGTTTTGCGAACACCAAATAGCCGGGGGGTTAAAGAAAAGGGGGATATGGGACCCCCATCATGGACACCAAGACGTGCAGAAGCGGCAGGGAATTTGACACCTGCTGCAAGGAGGCTACTGGAACGGAGTACAATTGGTACTGTAGCTGCAAAGAGAAGCGAGAGGAAGACACAGGAGAGCGATCTAAATCGTGTGCGATGGACCCCAACACCAGCAGCTGCCAGGCCAACAGGATAGGGGCTGAGTAGACTGTTCGGGCATAGATAGATATGTCATTCTAATATCTACTGATTCAAGTATTTTTGCGACGCTTTCTCGCTGGCTGGAATTCGGCATCCTCGGGGGGGTTGGGATCCGATTGTGAGTGTTTAGGTGGGGGCGGCGTTTCCTTGGCCCTTTTTTTGACGACGACACCTTTGAGAGATTTTTTGACGGTCTTTTTTAGTGGTGGCACTGTATGTTTCACTGCAGCAGCCTGACCCGAGCCAGGTACGGGAGGGGGGTTGTTGAGGCTGCTCGCACGGGCAGCAACAGCTCTGGGGTTTGTGGTAAGAGAGAGTCAAGGTAGAAGGGAGAAAACACACTGTTTGAACTGTTTAAGTTCTTCACCATCCGCTTGTTTGCGCTGGCGTTCCTCTGTTTCCTGGCGTTCCCTGATGGAATCGAGGAACTGGATCTCATCTTCTTCGAGGGCCCGGAATTGATTTGCTGGGGAATGACTGGGTCAGCACAGGGGAGGCTGGGAAGGAAGGGGAGAGAGACCTAATTTGTTCTTTTCCTCCCATTCCTCCTGTTTCGCTATCTGTGGATCATGTGAGGGGTGAAGCAGCCGGTGCTGGATGAGGATACATACGCGATTAGCAGCGAGTTTCTGGGGGTGTGAAAGACCAAGAGTGGACGTGAGTATGGGGAATGAGCGCCAAGGGTGGAGGAACCTACTTCAGCGAGGCTGCGGCCGTCGTAGGCGTCTTCCTGCTGCTGGGGCGGGGGGTCTTGGCCGAGACGAGCGTAGGCAGCCTTCCACTGTTCGTCCTTGCGGGCCTTTGCGAGGTCGATTTCGTCCTGGGAAACGAAACGAGAGCCAACGGGGCGGTCTGAGAGGGAGGGAATGTCCATTAAAGGTGATGGGGAAACACAAACAGTCTGTTGTTGTCATATCCCCATGTCCCACTCGTCATTGTCCCATGGCCAGAGCATCAGAATCGCACACAAACGTCCGCCCCCACACAACACCCCTGTCGTGACCTCTCCTCGTACGTTGCTCTCTCCCTCTCCTCATCGTTCAGCACAGCATTCACCCAATCCTAGCCTGGGCCCGCGACGAGCCTCCGTCTCCTACTGCGGCCCCCAACTTTTCTAGCAACACCAGCAACACCACCAGCAACATCACCCGTCCCTCCGACGCCGCATCCTCTCACACTCTTCCCTCCAAGGACGACTCTCGCTGGTGGTCCTTTACTCGCACCTACCTCTCTGAGCGTCGTGCCCTCAGAGACTTCCTCCCTACCTCTGCCAGCCTCCAGGGCCCCGCCTTCTACCGTCGCACGGACAGAGAAAAAGGGAAGGAAAGGGAAAAGGATCCAGAGGCACTCCGCCCCCGCCCCAGTATCGATCGCCTCTCCATCCCACTCCCCGATCCAGCCCTTCCTTTCACTAAGTACCAGGCAAACTCTCCCGGCTGGGACACTCCCTGGACCTCCCGCCAGAATGCACAGGGCCCTCTCCGCAGACGAGATACAGAAGGCTCCTACTTCGCCCAGGACCCCGCCCCAGATGACCAACAGCTCACCGTCTGGCAACTCCGCAGGAAAACGATCCGCAGATTTATCCTTAGCAATCCCTATGTCCCTATCGTACGTCCATTTCACCCCCTCCCCCTCACAGATGTTTTCTCCCCTCTTACTTTTCCCTAGCTCTTCCGTGTCATAAACATTGCATTTACGACGGCTGCCCTCGGTATCGCAATTCGTATACGTAACATGGAGACAGCTAATAACGCCATGGGTGCTGTCGGCAGCTCTCCGTATGTCCGCCCTTTAGTTTTTTTAGTGTTGTTCTCACCAGACATACACCAGGACCGTGGTCATCATATTCGCCCCTCTCACACTCCTCCATGTCATGGCTGCTATCTATGTATGTGTCATCCCCCCCCCCCCCCCCCCCCCCACTGCCTCCTCACCTTCCGCTCATCCCCTACCAGCTTGAATATTTCGGTCGCCCTGTCGGCCTTTGGCAGACTTCGGGAAAACTCGCCCATACACTATCAGAAGTCCTCTTCATCTGTGCTTGGTCCGCAGCCCTATCTCTTTCCTTTGACAATTTCTTTACCTCCCTCATTCCCTGTGCATCCCCATCGAGCATCTCCTGGTACAACGAAATAGATCGGCCTCCCAGCAACCTTCCCAACTTCGAAGGAAGCATCGGCGATCGGATATGCGACAATCAACTCGTTCTCATCTGCTTGGTTGGCATCGGTCTCATCGCCTATTGTAGCAACCTGGTTATCAGCCTCTTTCGCATATTCGAGAAAGTCAAATACCAGCCGCCGCAGCAACGTCATTAGCGGATACGTTCATATATCCCTCAATTCTGTCTCACACTCATTTGGATCCCTCTCTCACTATGTATCAGTAGAAGATGCTGTACTTTTTATTTACTTATACTATATTATCAATAATCTACGCGGCCATCATATCTTTCGCACGCTAGTGGGCATACCGTATGCCACTAGATGCATGTCACCGTCCACTGACTCTGCTTTATACGAAATGGAGGCGTTGGGCGACTCCTCAGCTGCTTCGCATCGCGGGACAAAGCCACCTGCTCTAGTTGTCTCAGGACCGTTGAACAGGAAAGACTATGCCATTGGCATTGTCCTACTCCTCATGGTCGTACTGCTCTGGACGACTTCGAATTTTGTTACACAGGTGAGCTCACTCTACGGCATACAACGGATTATTGCTATAACCAAGTCGCAGAATTTATTTGTCAATGGATATGAGAAACCGTTTTTGTAAGTCTCGGTCACTCTTGGTGACGACAAAGCCTCGTTGATCCTTGTCTCCCCGACGATGACAGAGTCACATACCTCAATACCAGCGCATTTGCATTCTACCTAATACCCTTTTGTCTCCGACAATTCCGACGGAAGGGGACTGATAAGCAAAATAGGAATATTGCTGTAGGCAAGGGGACAGGTGGGTAAGGCATGCCTCATCTCGGGCGCCAGAGCCACCATTGATACATAATCAACAGGTCAGCCGAAGAATATCAGCCTCTTGCAGCTTCGGAAATCATAGAAGAGTCGAACAGTGAGGAGGAAGAGGGTTCAGGCCCAGTGCCGTCCAGGAAAGAGGAAGAAGAGGAACTACCGCCTTTGACAATACGACAGACTGCCGAGTTGGCATTTGCATTTTGCTTGCTGTGGTTCGTCGCAAATTGGACTGTGAATGCGTCATTGGATTATACGACGGTTGCGAGCGCCACTATCTTGGCTAGCACAAGCGGTAAGCTAGGGTCGTCAACTCCGCCTTGAATAGTTGTTTGATCACGACTTTCAGGCTTCTTCACTCTTGCAATTGGCCGGATATTCAAAGTTGAGAAACTCACGTTGCTCAAGATTGCAGCTGTCTTCATCAGGTGCGCTCCTCGCCCACGGCCACAACTCCCAATTCAATACAATCCATAGCTTCGTAGGCGTTCTCCTTGTTTCCCTGTCCGACTCTTCCCAGTCCAAGAACCCAGGACAGACCCCCCGTCCAGCCTCAGGGACATTTACTACTTTCGAGCGTGCCTCACGCCCCCTCCTTGGTGATGTTCTCGCAATCTTCTCTGCGCTCTTCTACACCCTTTATGTCACTCTGCTCAAAGTCCGCGTCAAGAAAGAGTCACGCATGGATGTGCAGCTGTTTTTTGGCTTTGTGGGATTGCTTAATATATTCCTGTGCTGGCCCATTGGCCTCGTCCTGCATTGGACGGGTGTGGAGAAAATCGAGCCGCCGAGTAGTGCACCAGAGCGGTATGCTATTATCGTGAATGTGAGTTCTCTGCTTTTTTCGACCCCGAGCGTCAGATTGGATTTGACACTGAGATGGATGGGCAGATGGCAATTACACTGTTAAGTGACTACCTCTACGTCCTCGCTATGCTCAGAACTACCCCGTTGGTAGCCACAGTTGGAATTAGTCTTACGATCCCGGTTGCTGTGCTTGGCGATTTTATACTAAGTGTGCCAGTGCGAGTGCAGGTGATGGTCGGGGCTGTGCTGGTGTTGGTCAGCTTTGTTGCTATTGGCACCGACAATTCTAATACTGAGCAAGTGGAGGTCGTTCAGACAAGGCCTGTAGAGGGTAGAAACCGTTGATTGATGATTATCTGCCATAGTAATATGTAATGTCTATCTTGAGTGTCACGGCTGTTTACAAAGTCACATCTTGGCTTCAGCCTCCATGGCAAGTCATTCCAGTCCACACCTATAGCATGATCCTCACCAGTGCTCCCGGTTGACCACAGCCCAAAGAACGTCGTTCACGACTATCCTCCGCTCACGAACCCCCAGTCCAACTCCATAAACGGACTTTTGCTGTCCAGGACAGCGCAGCTGAATATGTACAGATCGGCGCCGCTGCAGAGATATCGGTAAGTATGTAACCACTCCTGCAGCTACGACCACAAAAAAACTACAGCCAATATGCTCAGGGGAATGAAATCTTGGCAACTCTCGAAGCATCCGAAGGAGCACACGAAATGTTAACTAAAAAAGAAAAACAGGCGCTGAAGCGAGAAGCATTCCTGCAAAGTCGGCGATGGGATTCTTTCCCTCTCTCCTAGTGCACACAATCACAGCCGTTACTGATACTTGGTACAGAACTCGGTGCTCTCGAACCCCCATATTCTAAATCCCATGCCCGACGGGTGAAACGCAAAGCAAAGGAACAGCTGGCTGGAAGTGGGTTGGCTGATATCCAAGCCATCTTGTCGACCATTGTTGATGATACACCGAGGGATGATGCTGATGAAGCCCAGCGCAAGGAGGAGAGTGCGGAGCCGAGAAGGGACACTAGGTGCATGATGGAAGATGATCAGCACCCTAGACCGAAATTGCGCATGAGGCAAGGAAAAATTGGTGAGGGAAAAAGTACGCCACTATCCAAGAACCAGCGGAAACGAGTTCTGTACGTTCTCCTTCCTTCCCCTGCTTGTCCCTCGGAGTGTGAAACACAGCAAACTAACGGTGGTTGAATTTCTCATTCTCGTTCTTCTCGCCCCTCTTCAGGACGGTGGAACGGCTCCGCCAACCCCTCATACAGTCTAATCCAGATTTTGCCAAGAACCCGTTCCAAACCATTCGTACCCACGCCCAAAATACCTTGATAAAGCATCAGGCACCTAACTAGAAGTAAACCTATGCTTGATTAGCATCACGGTTTCATTTCCCTTGAAGCAAAATAGGACACTGCTCCGTCCAGACGAAAATAAGTGCATTAAGCCAATCAAGTAGTACAGATACGAGGTATACAAAGAAAACCAAAACAAGCTGGTACAGTGCGATCCATCCATCCGTCCTAAAACATATATCGTCTATGTACCCGATCAGGACCACCTCGTGTCTCTAGAAGCAGCCTACAAAACCAATCAGTGATGTCGAAAGCCGAAAGTGTTGACGATAATCATTATCATGATGATGTGATAAAACCCTAGTTCAATCATCCCCAGCGCTCATCCCGGCACTCCACACCGTGCTCCCGCTACCCCCAGCACTTCGTCTACTCCTCCGCCCTTGTCGCGGCACAACTTCGGTAAAACCACTGCTGCCTCCCTTTGCCAACTCGGCACTTAAATTCCGCTCGTGAATGTCCAAAACAGCCAGCGAGTTCTCTGCCTCAGCGCGCTCCAACGCTTCTTGAGTCAAACTTGCCGACGCGGTTATTCCGAGGCCAATCCCTGAGTCTGTAACATGACTCATGGCTGGAGTGGAATGCACTGATGCGCTATCAGAACCGCTTGTATTACCCCGCATTCCAAAGAATGAGAATCGTCGATTGTTTGTGGCGGTAGCTGGACTGTCCGAGTGGGAGCGCTCCATAGTAACGGATGGGGAAACTGGAGCTGGGGAATGAGGCGCGGGCTGGATTCCCATGAGTTTCATTGTCGCATTGAGACGTTCACGCTCTTTGCGGTCCTCTTCGTCCTCCTCGGTATCTAGTTTACGAGCACCCGCTAGAGTTGTCGAACCGGGTTTCAAGGTTAATGGCCGGAGGTTCAGGTCGGGTTTCTTTTCAGTTGCATTGTTAAATAACGAAAAGCCTCTCCAGTCAAATGAAAGAGATCGACGATTTGCTTTCATGCTGGGTGCAACCGACCGAACCGGTGAATGTGAAGCAGCAGGATCAGGCGATGGAAAATGAGAATCGATGGTGGGGGGGGAGGTTATGGATGGTCCTCGACCAGCAAAAAGTGACTGAGGTCGAGGTTTGGGCGGAGGAGCGGGGGATTGCTTGGAAGCCGGAGCCTGGAAGCTCGGTGCTGACGGGGTTTGAGGCGTCTTGTCATAGTCAGCAGCCAAGACATGCTCGAAACCCTCCTGGGCAATAATACGATCAATGATTTTGGAGGCATAAAGGGACAGCGCTTTGTTCGCATCTTTGAGAGACTTGATCTCAGAACGCATGGTCTCCATTTCCGCGGAGACGGTGAGGTCCAAGTGCCCATTGTCGGAACCGGAAACTTTGCGACCATCTGATCCTTTCTTGCTACGTCGCCCCTTGCCATTGTATATGCCCTGGTCTTCGGTAGTAGCGCCTTCAAGAATGTCCTTGTTTTCTGCCCGACCAAGCTCTGCGGCGAGGTCCAGCCCCGGGCCGGTAATGGGGAGATCGGCAAGAGATTCACCTCGTGTTTCATGGGTTGAGTTAGTGCGTTTACGACCTTGTCGACTGGGCTGCCGGGAGAAGCGGGGCTTCTCAAGTTCTTCGTCGACACTGATGCCATCTCCGACTTGGGCTTCAGTGCCTTCACCTTCTTCGTCGACTCTGTCAAGAGTGCTGCGTCCGATGCTGCGTAAGCTTCCGACGTCAGTGTGCTCAACGTTGTCATCAGCCTCTTCGCCTTCATCTTCGTCTTCGCTAGTCGTATTACTAGTACCGACCTGCCTCATCAGATCGAACTGCCCATTAAGGGTCCTCTCGCGTAGCAGAATCATGTAGCTTTCGTTTTCTTCCTGAAGCTCATTATTGACTCGCTTAAGGTCCATAAGTTGCGATTGGAGGAGAACCAGGGTGCTTTGGAGGGATGAATATGATGTCGACAATGTAGAAAGTTCGAGCTTGAGTGCAGTCATTTCGGCTGGTTCGTTCTCGGGGTCGTTAAGATCTTGTTTCACGACTGGCGATTTGGGGGCTGGTTTGGACTCTGTCTCCACTACTTCAACCTCGTCGTAATCTGGCTCAGGGAATTGTTTGGCCACCTCTTCTGCCCGCTTGAGAGCCTCACTGATAGACTGTATCCGTGATTTGAGGTGCTGTTCATTATCATAGAAGGCTTGTCGTTCAGCCTCGAATGTTGTGGTCTGTTCAGGGGACATGAAGCTGAGCGGGGGAGCCACAGCAAGTGGTAACCGACCTGTTCGTTGTATCTCCTCTGTAGATCCCGCTTCTCCTTCTCTAGCTCGCGAACTTGGGTTCTAAGTTTCTCCGCAATATCGATACGCTGCGCTAACTCGGCCTCAGACCTGGACTGCTCGGTGTAAAGGTCGTTCAGCCGTGTTTCCGTAGCATGTAGAGCAGAAGTCAAATTCTCGACTTCGCTTGTTAGAGATGCGATAGCGTGGCCCTTGTCCTGCAGCTGAATCAGAAGCTGGTGCAGGGGCGGTAAGTTGAAGTAGGCTTGAATGAAGAACTAATGATTACCTGCTCCTTCTGATCCGTCTCCTGCTTCAGAGAAGTGAGAAGAGCTTCACGAGCATCATCGTTAAGTGGCGGTGTCTTGGTGGTAGAGGGACGTCGAGTAACGCTAGAGTTGAGAGAAGAGGCCACGCGAGGCGAAACAGCGGAGCGTGCAGTGGCACCCCTAGCAATGGAGGTCGTTGGTGTAGGCGAGGCTGAAGGAGGTCTGCGATGAGGGGCTGCCTTTGCGGAGGCGGTGGCCATTGAGTTATGGAGCAGTGATGACCCAGGTGGCCAGCAAAGAGGTTGAGGATTTTGATTTTAGTGCAGAGTCTGTCCGGTTGCCATGCTTGTTGCCAGTTTCAGCTGTCTTGATCGACACCACCAACACGTTCCCATCATGCTATCCGCTGCCCGCGAAATACAAGGACACACCCTCTCCGAGGTCTTGTGCTGTTTTGCTCAATCTCCATGTACTAACAACCGTACGTAGCTGCTAACTTGCGTTCTACGTGAGAGTAAGTCAAAGTAGTCGGACAAACGAACCAAACTATTGACAACCCCAGCTTCACCCCTTGGGTCCACTCTCGTCCCTGCGTTGGATGCGTATCTCCTTCCCGGAGCTGTGGCATCCTGCAAACGCGGCGATATTATTCAAGTGCAAGGGCCCGCCGCCTCGGGAAAAACTCACTTCTTGTACTACATGCTCATCACCTGCATCCTTCCCCCCTCGTACTCGTTTGTCAAGCTGCACGGCTGGGGCAAGGCTGCAGTGCTTCTCGACAATGATCTCAAGTTCGATGTGCAAAGATTTCGTCAACTCTTATCTTCGCGTCTTCGTCGACTTCTACCCCTGGACGCACCCGCAGTCGAGGCTATCACGACCAACAGCCTGGAACTTCTCCACATCTTCCGACCTAATAATTCGCATCAGCTTGCTACTACTGTTCAGCACCTACCGATGTATCTTGCTACCAATCTACCGGAAGCAGATCTAGGTGTTCTCGCTGTTGACTCAATCAGCACTTTCTATTGGCCCGAGCGGTACATGCTTGAGGAACTTCGTTCTGGTACCTCCCGTCGTACCTCTTCACGTTCTCAGACACCTCTTAAACACGTCCTTGCGTCAATCCGGTCATTCGGTCAATCTCATGGGCCACTTATCCTCTTGTCGAGTTGGGATTTAAATCCGATCCCGGGATTAGGAAAACGAACAGCGCTCCGACACATCGATGCTTACATCACGCCCCGAGATCGGTAAACCTGTGCTCCAACTGCTATCTATCACGCATTACATCTCCCTTGCCCCTCCCAGCAGGATTTCCGGTACTTCCCAGTCCACAAACAGTTCTAGTTTCCTATCGGGGACAGTTCGTACCCCTGGTAATTCTCAAAGCACACACTTTACCCTTCACATCACCCAAGATGACATACTCGCATCATGAGTCTTGTCTTCCACGACTGCCCAATGAAATTTGATGGATGGGTTCTCACCAGGGTAGGGACGCTGTCGGTTATTTATTTTTATAGCTTCCCCAACAACATTATGCAGCCGTGAATACATTTACGGCTCTGTCCCGGAGGATCTTCAGCAACTATTCTTGAGAGCTACGCAGGTTATACTCCGTGTCGTGCCTACGGACTGGAAATTCAATTTGCTCCAGAGATACCCAAACGTAGGGCTGAGTATATTCTCTATGAATGCTGAGTAATTGCTAAATGCATAAGAGGGTCGACGTAAGATAAATAATCTACACTAGTGCTTGCTATCTAGGGTGATTGCTTGTATAAAAATAAATACTAAGGCTACATGTGTGTTATGGGCGAATTAGAATAAAATACAGTAGGAAATTAAGAGGGAAGTAAGATGGATCTAGCATAAAATTAGGTGGTGATAAAGATAATTCAGGCAACAACACCAAAGATCTGATCAATTCGTGTCATGAAGGCCTCCTCGACGGCCTTCCTGCGGATGTTGCCTTTTGTGGCGGTTCTCGGTAGTGTCTGTGGAGGAACAACGACAATCATGTTGGGTGAGGTGATTTGTTCGTGAAGATATCGCCGCGAGTGGAATTGGCGAGTCTTGCGAATGATTTCCTTTTTCAGTTTGTCATGGTCCATGTCCACCGCAGGTTCGATGAACATCACAGGTGATGGTCGTCCAGAACCGACGACAATGCACTCCTTGATGAGAGCGCTGCACGTCGCACGCGCATTGTCTTCAATCGCCCTGCGCAACTAATCAACATCCCAACATTTCTGCATGGTGGAAGACCAACTTACTTAGTGTCGCATCGAAGACTGTTCTCGGATTTGATCCAGTCATCGTCCCTGCCCCGGAACACATATGAGCCAGGGGCGACTTCTTGGAATAAATCCCCGGTATGGAAATCGCCGTCTGCATGTCTCAGGGAAGAGTCAGGACAGTCGCCTGAGCTCCTGAGAATGATAAGCTCCAGTAGGCGTGCTGACGACTGGTGACTGGCGTCGGTTGACGATTCAGCGATGGGTCGGAATTCATACTGCATGCCAGCTAGAGGCCTGAGAAGGGGGGCGTCCCGTCCTTCTCCGCCAACCGAAAGAAGCATAGCACCGCACTCCGTGCTGCCGAATGTGTTCTGTTGTCGAGCTCTTTAAGCGGCCATCGAATCGCTTAGCGGAGAAAAAACACCTACCCTTAGTTTGATACCATTTTTATAAGCCCACTCTTCTTCGTCACGAGGTAATGGAAGCCCACTGTAAAGGACCTCGTCCAATCCAACCAATTCAGAGAGCAGGTTCTTGTCTGTCCGGGACTTGCGGAGGTGATTCGCCAAAAATGCTGCGAACTGGTTCAGGCGATTAAGACCACATCGGTTGATCATATCTAGCAACTCCTCTGAGGAGAATGCAATAGTAGTAGGTTGAATGGTGCAGGATCCATGTTGCAGGCTGCCCAGAAGCACTGGAAATTGGTTAGAGTGCGATCGGACTGGGGATCTGTGCTTGACGTACTGAAACTCTGGCCGATATGACACATGCTACCCATCCAGACAGTAACATCCTGGCGGTTCATGTTTTCGGGTTTACTGAGTTGATTGGACTTTGTCACGGCGGCATTTATCCAGCGGTAAGTGCAAGGTACGAGTTTGGGACTTCCCGACGTCGAGCCGCTTGTGTGGAAAATAAATGCAACATCCTGCTCGGTGACGGGTAGGAGGGGTGAGAGGGGTGATTGAGAGTCCGGGACATGTTCAGAGGCGACGGCCAGGTGGGCAGGAACGGGGCATTCCCTTAGACTCGACTCGAAGGCCGACTCATAGACGAGGGCCTTGGCATTGGCTCTCTCGAGCAGCTCATAAATGACTTGGGGGCTGGGAAGGCGAAGGCTGAACAGTTGGGGGATGTATCCAGCTCTCGAGAGGCCATATATATGGAGGACATCTGTATAGGTGAATCCTCCGATCCTTTCAGGTACATAAGCACTGGAGCCCACAGATAGACGTTGAGGAGCAGACATACCAGACTCCAACAACAGATCGTGGTGTTACGCCGTCTTTGAGAAGTTTGGCTTGCCAGAAGGTTGCGAATCTCTCAACATCTCGTTGGAACTGGCGGTAGGATATTGACCGCCATGAGTCGACTTTGCCGGTTTTCTGGTCCACAACAGGGACCTGGAAGGCGGCGAGCTGGGAGTATTTGGAAGAACCGATTTTGAGAACTGCTAGATGAGAGAGGACCATGAGCGGTGTGGTTGGGTGTTATGTTGCGAGTCTTCTACATGATGATGATGAGGTCTTATATACCGGGTACTCTAAGACGTCGGGACGTAGCAATGAACCGGTCCACCTGGCAAACGGAGAAGCCTCTAACGGAACGGATGGCGGTCAGCATAATGATTTTTGGCAACGTTTCGGACAGCCTCTTGCCGCGTTGAAACAGGCGCTGGGGATAACAGATCTTATGCGATGATGTATATCTCACTGAGGACGGGAATAGGCGAAAAGCCAATGATGGATCAGGGAACAAGGGACCGCAAGGGCCAAACATAAAGCGATGTTGTTGGGGAAATAGCTTAGACGAAGCACTGTGGCACTGCTGCTCAGGATTCAAGCGGTGGGCGCGGCTACTGAATGGCAAGACATACTGTATCAGGAACTCCCATCACTCCGCTCGGGACGGAAAGCTCTGTCCTTTCTGTTAGTAATTGTTTTTTTTACCAAGCACAGATCTGTATTTAGCTGCTAAGAACTGTACCTTCTTACTGCGATTTGCATGGAACCAACGGGGAGAGATGTATTTTCAGTTTGGGATTACAAGGACACGCAATATCATGCGGCATCGGCGTATAGAATGGCCGATCCGCGGCTCAGCAGGAGGGAGTCTCCCCATAAGAATATGACCGTAGGATCAAAGAGTTAGACAAAGTAGATATCAAATGAGGTCGCTCGACTTCTGAAAGTACAAGCCCAATGATGCAATCTGGCGATATGGTCAGATGGGTGCGCAAGCTGCATCGGTAGAGTCGAGTCGAGTAAGTCTGGCAGTGAGCTTACCCTGTCCCGGTTGTGAGCGCTTGAACGTGGTCTCACCGTATCACGTGAGATGCCCGTCACTCCTGAATGTCACGTGGTGCTTTGGTCACGGAGTACGGGAAAAAAGGGAAGAGACAGAACAAATCCTTCAAGAGTGCATTAACTACCACGGATCCTCAGACAGCGCGCATATGCAGCATTTTCTGTTGTGAATTAGCTACATTGCACCTGTGGGACGCGTATGTCGTTTTACCCAACCCTTCATCGTCCAACTACGCTCAAGCTAGGACTAAAGACCACAGGATAATCTATCACAGCCTGGACGCCAGCTAGTCTGTTCATGCTTAGGAGGGTGGTAACTGCACCAACGTACTATCTTAGAAACCCTGTCGCTCTTCCGACATGCAAAAACTCGACACAACAGTTCCCCACCGTGCTTCTACGATGGAGCGCAGTCGCAGTCACGAATCCTCAATGCGGTATCGGTCATCTGGCGCACCACCACGAGAAAGTTTGCGTAAAAGAGCCTGTAGAAGCAGGAGAGGCAACACTATGGTCCCCAACAAATTTCCACCAATACCCTTCTCTCAAACGACTTGCCATCATATTTACGCATTTTTTCGAACGTCATGGTCGAACTACCGAATCAGCTATCCGCTACCTGCAATCTGGATCATCGTATTATCCCAGCATTCATCAAGCCCTTCGGACGCAGAAGGACATCCGTCATGTCGCAAACTATTTTGCAGGGTCGAAAGCTCCTGCCAAATGTATCAGGGTGCTGAACTTAGCGGTTGCCTGCGGGCTGCCTTTACGCGCGCCGACATACGAGAGCGTTTGCTGGAGTCTTGCCAAGGCCAAGCAATGGTCTATCATACTCGAGGTCTGTCGTCTTGCCAAAGACAACCTCGACACTCCAGGCTTGCGGCTCCTCAATTGGAGGCTGAGAGCAATTTACGAATCGGAGAACTTCACCGCCCTCAATGGTATCCTTCAAGACTACGAAGATGCCGGGGTAACACCAACCAGACTAACTTGGAATCTCATTCTTGCGGGCCACCTCCGAAATTCCAATATCACGGCGGCGCGCAAGTGCTTACGGTCAATGGAAGAAGCAGGCTTCCCCTTAGCCCCGACTACTCATGCGACCATTGCGGCAAATTATCGATGTCTTGGACTAGATTCTCGAGTGAGGGAACTCGTCCTCTCCGTTCTGGGCTCTCTGCCCCCCGCAACCGGCGTCTCTGTCGTCAATCAACTATTGAGGTCGCACCTCGATTTCAACGACGAATTCGGATTTTACCAGCTATTTTCGCTGTTCGATAAGGATGCCGTTGCACCCATCCGGTCCCTTCTTGGTCCTTTGGGTGGCAGTGGACGCGTAGAGATGCCAGTGCTGAATGCACCTTTCCCCCTGTTTCCAAACACCACTACTTTCCTCCTCGCTGTGCGCTTCTGCGTTGCCCGCTCGCGCTTCTCATCTGCAGAAATTTTTTTTCTTCTGTTGAAACAGCGGGGTGTGGATTGTACACCTAATGTCTTTGCCACTTACCTGAACCTGCAATTCTCTGCCGATCGTCCAGAGCTTGCTATATTTATGGCTGCTCAAATGCTGTCGAGAGAAAAACTAGGGGATCTCTTTGATCGATTAATGCAACGGGATCGAGCCCAATTCGACGGAGAATGGCCGTTCACAAATTCTCACATTGCTCCTCATATCAATATTTTTAACGCTCTTCTGAGGGGTGTCTTGGGTTTCCACGGGTTGGATGGTGCGCATGTTGTTCTCCAACTGATGAGACGGACCAACATCGAACCAGACTCTCGCACGTTGGGAATTCTACTTTCTCATCTCCTTCGAGTTGAACGGGCTTCCCCTTCGGTTGTATTAAGAATGCTACGCCAGATATCCCCTGCCTTTCGTCCTACTTTACGCCACATACATCTCCTCATCAGCCAAGTTCTGCGACGCGAGAAACGCCGTTTACACTCTTCCATGTCGCTTGGAGGGAAGGTCGATTGTAGTGCGAAGAAGCGAGATCAACATCTCCAGGAAAGCCAAGATGAGGACTTTTTCCGTGGCCCGTTGGCAGGGATAGACTTGGAACGATATCTGAAGCACCCAAGTCTGGCGCGTTCTATTATTCAATCGTTAGCATCCCGCGGGATCGAGAGCGACCCCTGTTTGATGGAAATGCGAATTCGACACGATGGGCTTATCAACCGCGATGTGACCTCTGCAATCAACACCTACTCCAGCATGCTTTCTCGAGGGATCACACCATCAGAGTACCACATCGCAGCTCTTATGGATGGATTCGTACACCAGGGTGAAATGGACACTGCAATGCAGGTAATGGAATCGTCCAAGCAGCATAACATCAAACCCAACGTCGTCATGTATACCATTCTTCTGTATGGGTATGCACAGCAGCGCCAACCCCGTACTGCCATACAACTCTTCCAGACCATGGTCAGTAGCGGGATTCAACCTGATGTACGGGCTATTCATGCTGTTTGCATGTCGTTGTTCACTGCACGGCAACCGGCTCTTGCTAGAAAGCTGCTCATTCCGCTGTGGGCCTATATCCAGCCCTTCCCTCAGGAGTATGTAGAACTTCCCCTGAAAGAGCTTCTACGACTGTTCTGTGACCTCGATGCGCCGTCTCCCTTGTCCAGGCAAGGACCTACTTTGCAACAGCGTGTCCGTCTCCGCCACGAGCTGACCAAGATCGCTATTGAATACAAGCGATGTTCTGGCTTGCGACGTGCCCTTCTTCTTTCCAACTCGCGAAGGGCCAAAAAGGCCGCCAAGGCACTTTTACATCCCAACAGGAAACAGTAATGACGCAGAGGAACTGGAGTTGAGGGCTAGTAAAATTTATACACATGATGTTAGGATATATATGTATACTACATTGAGGGACTGTCTGCATGATGAATTATACACAACGCAACGATAATAATAAAATGCCACTTATGAAAACTTGCCGTCCAATAGTCGCAGCACATCACGCACCGCGGAAGTAGGAACTTCGCGTATGCGATGCCGCTCGCATTGGGCCAGAATATCTCGAGGAGCTAGATGAGGGGGAGGTGAATTTCCTAAAAGTTGGGCTTTTTCCTTCTCCCGATACTGGGCGTGAGGGTCTGTCAATATAATTGTTTCATTATCACCAGGGGGTGGAGGCGGGAGTGTGGGCGCATGTTTAGGCTCAGGATTAGGCGATAGAATAATCCTGGGTGCCGTGCATTTGGAGCGACTGGCGACTACACTGGCAAGCAAGGAAAGATCGGCAAACGATACGTTAGGGTGCGATTTAATCTGCCGCCACGCATCGTTCGTGGGCATGGTTTCTGAGGTGTCATGGGAAGCTTGAGAGGGAGCAGCCGAAGTAGAAAGGCAGCGCTCGCAGCTGGCTCTGTTGCCACAGCAACTGCGAGAGGATGGCAAGTCGTTGCTAGGACCGTCAACACAAGGAGGACGTGCTGCGGCCGTCTTTTCTACGGCTGAGCAGAATGCCCGCCCGAAGGCGTCATCCGCACAAGCGAGACAGTTTGAAGGGTCGCCAGAACAGGTTGGAAGAGAAGTCACGATTGGAGATTGAGCTTCCGGTTGCATGGCCTGGACGGGGAAGACTGAGTTCGCCATGCCAGGAGTTGCACGGCGACGTAAAGGGACGGGTGGCTGGTATGCAGGAGGATTTTCTAGAATGGAGGGTCGGGATGGGGGAGGGGATTGCGGGGCTGGTTCGAGGTGGACGACACGGTTACAAGCCATAACCATGGGCGGAGTGTAGTCCTCGGACTTGAAGGTGGTGAGGCCTGCACGATCAGCAGCCGCTTGTTGTGCAGCGAGTTCGCGGCAGACACAAGGGGTATCTTCACTACAGAACCCACAATCAAAGGCAGGGAAGGACCCATTAGGGCTGAGTGAAATAGACTTGGGAGTGTTTTCGATGTCGTTTATGTTAGTCATAATAACTTGGGTTGTATCGGATGGGTGTATTTCATAAACTGGAGAGAATCTCGTGTCAGAGGTGTCCGTCGAGCCAGGAGAATTGACCATAGAGGGGGGTGAAGGAATATAGGAAACTGAAAGCGATTTGTCGAACTGGGTTTCAGGGCTGAGGCGAGACTTCTTGCGGACTGGGCCTTTGGCCGAAGTGACGCTGCTTGGAGAACCGTCTCTCCAGCGTTTCTTATCCAGTGTGAGTTGTTGTTGTTGATCTTTTTCGATCTTGGCAACCTTATCCTTGAGGATGGCATTTTCCCGCCGCAAATTCTCGTTTTCGTCCTTGAGGCGCTTGGCGATACTTTGCAAAGCAACATTACGCTCGATTTCCCCTTGTTCGTATTGCTGTATTCGTGCCTGTAGCTCGGCCAGTTGCGACTGTTTGCGTTCGCGGAAAGCACGTTGAGCGGCTCTGAGAACGAAATATAAGTGGGGTTCAACTTTTTTAGACGATGGAAGTCACCTGTTCTGGACGCGCCTGCCCTTGGCTTCGATCTGAGTTCAAAGTCAGAAACGGTAGGGCTTTCAAAAAGTTGGCGGCTTACCTCATCCTCTTCCTTTGCAGCGAGAGCCAAGTCCTTCTTCGGCTTGCGACCTGGCTTTGGTTTCGGTTGGATGACCCATTCCTTGGATGCTAGTGTGGGGGTCAGGTAATGTGAGATGGGATAAAGGGCGGGAGGGAACAACTTGCCTGCAGCCCAAAGGGTAGAGCCGGAGGAGGTGATGGCGGTTGGAGCTGCGGCAGACATAATGCGGAGAGGGAGATTGCAGACGGGAGAGGAGGGAGGGGCGGAGTCTTTTTATTGGTGACTTGTCTTATCAGATATCGGAACTACTCGGTTGCGTTCGGCTCCGTGGATAGCGTTACCATAAACGGCAGTACCCCATTCCTCCCGCCTCACACGTTTGCATCTGAACAAGTCCATTTTGAAAGGCTGTGGTGGGTCGAGCGATGTTCGGATGCTCTCCCAAGGCATACAGAGGTGATCAAGCGGCCCCGTTGCCAGCGCATTCTCACCGTGGCGTGTAGTTTCCGAATCCCGACTGGGTATTTTGCCACGCTTGCATTCCGATCCCAGCACAGACATCCTTGAGAGTTTTGAGCGTCATACAACGACACTCTCATCATTGCTCTCGGTTTCTTCTTCCGGCCTTTACTTCTTTGTACCGTGGCTAATTTCCCCGCGAAGCACCCTTCGTGGAAGCCCATCACAGACAGCGGTGGGAGGTTGCACATGTAACACCACGATTACCGGGCCACGTACCATTATCTGCATGTTCCGAGAAAACGGCCAACACTTAATTGGGGTTATCTACGTCCGTGAAACGCTTATTTTCCCATCAGGGCGTGAACCATGGTACTGGCGCCATACAGCGGAACCGGTCACCAGCCGATCACTCCACAACCTCCTCAATCTGTTCAATGACTTCGTCCACCCACACTTCAATCTCCTCTTTCTCTTCACTCGACGAGTTGTGTTTGCTGTCGTTTTTGTACCCACGTTCATCCGCCAGTTCCCGTTTGCGCAATGCGCGCCATGCGTTCCATTCGTCCACGAGCCGCTTCCGCAAAGCAACAAGTTCTGCACTAACACTGCTCTCTTCTGCAGCGTCCTCTTCATCAAACGTGCGACTATATTCACGAAGGTTTCTCCGGATCTTCTTTTGCTGCTCTTTCGTTAACAGTGTTGGGGGCCGGGGCCGCCAGATGAATTGCTTGAAGCGATCTTGAATTTGTTTCATCAGCTCCTGTCCCCGGAAATCCCAGATCGCGTATCCATTCTCTAGCTGCCAAACAATGAGCTGGTGACACAAAGATAGAAAAATCTCGGTCCTTCGCACCGTATGTGTCCAAGCACTCGCACTGGTAGCCAGATATCGGCCACTTGGGTCCCACTCTACGTCTGTGACTCCATAATGATCTGCTGTCCCAAGCAATTGGATTCCGCTACCCCAATCATCTTTGGAAGTTTGCCCCTCTTTTCGGTTCACATCGTCGGAATTGAAATCCAGATCCCAGAACTCCAGCTCAGATTTGGTAGAAGAGCCGACAGTGGCCAAGACCACATGGCGCCCTCGTGGGGACCATCGGATAGCGTTGCTCGTGCGAGAAGACAAGGTGCCTGTCAAGAGGATTAGGCTATAAGTGACGATGATGTAGCAAGAGCCATACGGAAGAAGCCTGAAATCGTTCTTTGAGTGATCAAGTTGATAGAAACTGACGTCCGTTTTGATAGTGATACCAGGGCCAGGGTTTCCCAGGTTGGGATCACTACTAGAAACAATTGCAAACCGTTCCCCCTTGGGTTCCCATGAGAAATCGGTAACGGTGTCTGAGAACAAGTTGTTAGTGTGAAGTGGACAGAGCCAAAAGCGGATACAGACCTTTTAGTTCGACAACTTCAACAGGGAAGTCTTTTTCACGCATCCTGAAGATTTCCAGGTTGCAGAAAATGGACTTTTTCGTTTTCGTATGGCGATCGACTTTGACACAGAGGAAATCGCCTTGATTTTGCCAATATAATTTGCACTGAACGCTCGATAAGCCATAAAGTTGTCATGTTTCAAGCGAAAGACTACCTCAGTGACATTGAACAAGTTCTTTTGTCGCAAAATGGTCCGGCTGGGAAAGCCAAGTAAAGTGACGCGTGCTGGCTGATTCACCACTTCGGGAGTCCAATACACGAGCATACTTTCCCGTGCCTTCCTCGTTGTCTTGACTCCCCCTTTTGCATCCTTTTCCATCACCTCCCTATCTTTTTCTCCAAGTGGACACCATTCAAAGTCAATGACTCCTTCTATCTTCAAGCTCTTTTTCCCGTGCAGATACATGCTGGGAAGTTCGTAGATACTTATCATCTGACCTAGGGTTAGACGTGCGATGAATTTATCGTCAGGGCTCCACTTCAGGATTGGCCATTGCATCTGCTTTTTCTGACCGAGTGTCTCACCCTCGTTAGTAGGTAGAGAATGTGCGAAGGAGATGCCCGGATTTGATATCCCAGACGGCGACGTTGTTACCCTCATCGTCCGGTGAGAAATATTGAGGGCCTTGAAGAGCGCCTTCTGGGACAGCGATAGGTTCATTGGACCATGTGACGAGGTAATTCTCGCACGGGGAGAAATCGATGAGTTTGACATAAGGGTGCGCGAATCCGTTGCTGGTGTTTCCAGGACGGACCGCCCCAGAGACGAACACCTTGCCGATGCAACGTTGCAACATACGTTCCTAGTGGTGACCATGCCACATAAAGGAAGTCTTTCCAGTCCTGCCAATGCAATCAGAACTTAAAGGTCAAAAGTGGGGCGGAGAAAAGATGAAACGGACAGTTTTGTGTGCGATCTCATACTGTGAAGGCTTCCCATGCCAGTGAATTAAAACCTCTTCACCACGGTATGTCACATATTGGTCCCGTCCTTGAGGGTCCGCGAGCCACGCTCGTAGATGTTCCTATACTCACCATAAATTTCACCAGAGGCGTATTTTAGGAATCGCAGACGTACCTTTGGAGTAAATTCTTCAGTCTCTGGTTCCACGTATGCCTCATTGAGGTTGGCAAACTTTTCGATGTCGGTGGACCGGTTAAGCCTGAAAGTGTGTTTGGTGTCGAACGGGTGGTTATGTAGGGCAGTCAACGCAAGATTAGCTTCATCAGTATTACGAAACTCTATGAAGAGGAAGCTACGGTGTTGGGATAGGTGAGAAGATAAACCCAGGAAAGTCCTCCAACTGCAACGTACCCTTTGCTCTTGCCAGTTGTATCGTCCCATGGGATATGTATGTCGTCTAGTTTGATTGTAACGCCCTTTCTCGAAAATTCCTTGCAGACTTTCGCTAGCAACTTTTCAAGCTTGTCTTTGCCAATAACAGGTACACCATCAACTACAAGGACGTTATCAAAACTGTCGTCGTATTTGACATGGTATCTAGCGAAAACGTCAGCGGTGAGCAATATCAGAGACCGTAACAGCTTACTTGTTCTCGATGTCGGAGTAGTCGATGTTATCTGGATCTTGGAGGAGGGCCGTAGGCATGGTGGATACTGACAAGGATTTTTTCCAGCCATCATACTTGGATCGGAGATGATTGGCCTCAGCTTCTGTATGCACTTGTTGTCCTGGTCCCTCTGAAAAGCGATTTCATTGATCGTTAAAATAAATAAATTTAAAAGGGCACCAAGTTACCAGCGAGGAGTTCGGGCAACAATAATTAGGGAAGGAAGGTGTACACATAGCCTAGGTCTCTCAAACCACAATCATTAGGATCATGTGCTCGAGTCGAGTTCCCTGGGGCTATTTTACTGGCTGCTGATTGCTTTTCAATAATTCCCATTGGTCAATGCTCTGTAAGAGAACACCCTACTGCGTTGGCCGAATTTTTCTTGCCTGAAGAGAAATTCGAGTTGACGGTAGGAATTACGTAAGGGCTGTGTTTTCCCATTTTGACGCGCAAAGGCTTACCACAGAACACTTTTCCGGAGGTTATGTTTCGCTATGTTCGCCTCGAACGGCTGCTCATTTCTCCCTCCTCTTCCCTCAGCCTTTCATGCAGAAGACATCTGTCATCATCGTCTGCAGCTGTAGTCAAGGATTTTGCCGATGAGAACAGGCACCAAATCGCAGAGGAATCTCTGTTTCTAGACGCTACAGCGGAGCCACCAAGGAGGCCCAAAGTGCAAGAATACCTTGAATATGTGGCTGAAAACTCCGGGCTTAATCTTTCAGACTTGGAGAGACTCAAGCCCGAATCTCACAGTCCACCGGGTTCGGCGCAATACGAGGTCGAGTACAAGGCCATCCTACAGAAGCTGGATCGTGCTTTCACCGTCAATCAGTTGCGACAATTCCTCAACATTTATGGTCTACGTGTTTCGTCAAAAACAAGGAAATTGAATGCAGCTACGACTATCATTGAAAAGCAGTGGGGTTGGCCATCATTGAGCAAGAGTCAGAAGCTAGCGAAATCACAGAAGGAGAAATCATCCCGTGGTGAGTTGAACTCCATTGGTTTACGATCACAATCAATTTATTTGTAGTCTTTCCACTTAGTCCTCAGCAAGCATTCCTGCTTCTTGGAAATGGTTCGTCGTCTGGTGTTTTTGGGTGTGCTTTCTCTTCGCGGAGGGTTAACGTCTTTCCGGTGCAGACGGCGCTGATATCCTGTCATTGTCTCGAACCTATAGCGTTCGCTTGCAGTTTTCCCACCAGCCATTATCTTTGACGATTACAGGTACCACTGGTTCGGTCGAGCAGCTGGAGCGGCATGTTGCCACATTGACTGAGGTCGAGTACATTCCCATATGTACTCCAAGCTTCCCCTTGATTATGGATCACAGGAAATCATTTGGCAAGACTTTCTTCCCCCGTATGATCTGGACCTCTCGACTTCAACACAAAAATTATCTCGGGCATCCGGCTGTTTTTTGGAGAGCTTACAACATGGAAATGTGCGTGCATAGTCCATCGAGGTTGACGTTGCTCATTGCCGACTCAGATCCGGATCTGGTATCTCAAAAGCTCCAACGAGTCACTGTCCAAGGCGAAAAGGCTAATAATGCAATTTGCTATTGGGGTGAGTTTATTTCCGTTATTAGACGTGTCTTCTCTCATACGGTCAAAGAGGTCCAAAGTACCTCTGGTAGTTAGTATGGTCAAGGATAATCTTCATCTTCCCGTTGGACATACCCCTTCCTATGCGTTCTATCCATTCTTCTGCGAGCCACCCAACCGAATGTTGAGCAGCGGGGGATATTTTCGATTGCGACGGGTCGGGAAGTGGTTCGCTGGCGAGGATCAAATGGTTCTTGGGACCATCGGCGATGATGTTATCCGTGGTTTTATCGCTGTTACTGGGTAAGCAGATGGACATTGCTCGATGTCAAATAATCTAAATTTTCTAATCTAGAGACCATGGGGACCCTCGTGAACAACTTCTGGGGCAGGTGACCGGCTTAGATGGGGTTTCTGGGTTATCTGTTACCGCGACGTATGTTGTTCCTCAGCTAGACTGTCCCAACTATCAACTTACACCTTGTACCCCCTGAGGTCTGGCCATGTTGTTCTCGGCTCAGTGGTACCTCAACCGTTTTCTCTGTCCCCGCCTTGTGGGGGACAGAAGGATTTGAGTGCCATTATTGATTGGGTTAAGGAAGGGAATCCTTGCACAGAATTTATCGAGAGGTATGTCCCTAGGCTAGCGAACCAAACTATGTCCTTCAAGATTTTAGTGTCCCGACACGCCTTTGGCGAGCCCCCAAACCAAGTCAACATTGGAGGCGCCGCCTCACTTACGAAACGATTCCCAGCCCCACAGAATCAGGCCAGTCTATATTCTTCGAATATCGCTCCAGGGCACCAGTTAGGGAAGGTTTTGAGTCGTTCTTAGACTCTGTGGAGTCGGACGCACCGAGGGATCCTGTGTTGCGTCTTGGTTCAGTCGCTAGGCTCGACGTGTTGACGCCAGACAAGTTGGTTGTTTCACCTTGTCATTTTGCGTGTTATTCATTACCTTTAGCTCAAGGGATATACGCCTCACACTCAACAGTAACCACATGGTCCCAGCAACACAGTGGCCTACGGAATTGCTTAACTTGCTTGAGAAGGGGTCCCCGTGAGTGTAGAAATACGTTAAGTGCAACGATTTCTGAACACCGCGTCCAGGGCTCTATCACACGAGGACATCCCCCTGTCACTTACCCACAAGAACATTACTTATATTCTTAGAGATGATTTCTTTGTCCAGTCCCACAGTCTTCCGGTACAGGGGGAAGACTCCACGGTTCAAGTTGTCAGTGAGCGTCGCTTAGACCCACGTAGCGATGTCTCTTATTTGGCATATCAGGTAGGCGTTGAGACACGGGCCCTTTGTCATGCTCTCAACAATGATTCAGGTGACTTGCAACGATGTCGCTTCTGACGATTCCTGGAACTTGTTCTGGAGCAAGTGCGAGAGAGTTGCTCAAGATGGGCCAGCCCTACAACCTGTGTCATTCTGACCAGTACGCAAAGCGCAATGGCATGGATCAATAATATGAAATCACATCTAGGATAACATGTCGCGTAGGTACTACAAAATACCGCATCAAGCACGGTTGCGCTTCTTCTGTTGTTTTTCTTTGCGTTTTTTTGCTCGAACCTGTTGGAGATGAGCTCGCAGAATTCACAACGATCAGAATCTTGATGTACCTCTTTTTTCATGCGTGTATCAACCATGGTATAGCGGCCTTTGACGCCCTTGGGTCGGCCCTTAATCCCCTTGTGTGCTCCTTTTGCAACAACCAGTTTGACTTGCTTTCTTAACTTCTTGCTGGAGGATAAACCCTTTTGCATCAATTTCTCAATTTGCTTAGCCTTTTCTCGCTCCGTCATATCGCTCGTCTGGTTCACACCTTCCGCTCTCTTCATCGCCTTTTCCAATTGTTGTACCGCCTTGAGTTTCTTGCGTGCCTTGGCCTCCGCCACCTTCTTTATGGGCCGTGCATCCAGCGCACGCTGTTTCGCACGAAGAGCAGAAACACCCTCTTTAGTAATGGGGATGTTGGCCTTGTAGTGTTTGACCTCGTCATCGAGGAACCAGGATGGCAGCCCTTCCTTCGAGTTCAGAGAATAGCGATTGAAACCATCATTGATGAGCTGAGTCTTCGTTGTTTGGCGATTAACCAGGAGTTGTGCGAGAGTCACCGCTTCAGGAGTAACCAAACCGAGCTCTGAATGTGTGTGAAACGACCACGCCAAAGGTCGTCAACCGATGTACTCACTATGGATCTTTTCCTGCCTTGGCAACGTCCTCGGTTTCATTGTTGACGTCCCACATATCAACGTCATCGTCTTCTTCCCGGGAGGTGGCTCCAAATTCACCGCACCGGAAAGTCTATTAATGTTGATCTAGTTAGCAGCTTAAAAAATCGGGCACCAGCACGGTACAGACCTCCCCATCTCCATTGACTTGCTCCTCAGCAGAAGAGCTCTCGGCTGCGCTCGCTTCGATCTCACCCTCATCTTGTAGGTCGTCAGAGGGATCAAGACCGGAAAAAACCTTTTGGCTAAACCATAGCCGTGCAGCCGTGCTCGATGGGCGGATTAATGATGGTTCCAAATTGCTAACTAGGCGTGGCCTTTTTGCTGCAGGCATGTCCGTATTTTTCGGTGAACATAGCCGTTTCTTATCTCCCTGAAGTTCATTGTCATCGTCCGACGATTCATCGTAAGAAAGATCTCCGGTTGCGAGTTTGTTTCTTTGAGCCACGTCCCAGCCCCCTTCCGAGTCGCTGCTATCGCAGTCACCTTCAGGTTCCGAGTGGATGCCAGCCCACTCCGCATCGCGTTCCTTGTTCTTCCGTCGTCCCTCCTTTACCTTAAACTTGGCATCCCTGTTTCGTAGACGATCTTTGTAGGCATCGTAAAGGCGGTCGAGGTCCGCTTCCAGCCTGCCGGATCTCTTTTCCGGTTTTCGGTCCAAAAAAAGCTCGTCCTCACTGTCGTCTGATCCCCACCCGTTAACATATTCTCCCTCCTCGTTCTCTGTAGTGCCTAAACCCTCGTCAGTCCAGCCACTGCACCTGAGTATTTCGCGCCATCCGCTTTTCCGTCTCTGCAAGGTCAAACATGTCGTCCTGGCCGATGCCAAGCGCGGCATCACGCTGCTCCAAACCAATATCTAGAGGTGCAGTCATCTGGAGCTGCATGCGTTGTATGGTTTTTGTCCTGATCTCGTTCGCTCGGCGACGCTCGCGTTTTGCGCGAGCGGTGGCTTCAGCATTGAGGCGCTCCAACTGTCGTGATGTTAGCGCCGGGGCCCTAAGCAGAGTTCATCCCGTTGCTCACCTCTTCTGATATCTGTTGCTCCTCATCTTCTTCTACTTTAACTTCGGCAGATTCTATCGTTTCTTCATTCCTTTTTGTTTTTACATCCAAACCTAACTGAAATGCCCATGAGCAGGGGTTAGAAATCTGTGAATAAAGACCAGCCTCTTCTCTGAGTTTTAGACGCCATTTTATTAGCGTCTTAAAGTCGCTCCTTCCGAGAACCTTGAGATCTTCGCAATTGGCTCTCACGTCAGAAGTTGTGATATCCATGGACTGCCATCTTATACGGAGTCAGCAAGAAATTTGAGGGCGTGGAGGGAGACATACTGCTTTTCTTCGTCCGTTGTGAATGTTATTTTATTAAAGGTCCCAAGTATATCCACTGGACCATCCTCCCTAACGAAATTTGTAGCCGAGGTTGTTTTATAGAGCGTATAATCTCCATCGCCATAGCCATCCCTCTGCCTCCGTTTTTTTTCTGGGTGGAAAACATTTGCTTGGACGTCACTTCGAGCTGTAGGTCTGCCGATTGATGAAGCTAGCTCTTTGAATACATGGTTGGGATCCAGGAACTTGGGGTCGATGAACTTTGGAGCTAGGAAATCCCGACAGACAACAAATATTTCAGCAGATACATTTCTAGGCCCACATTAGAAAACCTTGAGTTGCTTTACTGGAGGGTTTACCTGGATGATGGTGGTTTGGTTGCTTCAACTTTTCCGAATAGCTGACCAAAAACCCAGATGAGGTTGTTGTAGTCTACGGATCGGAATACCTTGGTCACGAAGGTTCCACCCTTGACCAGGAATTCAACGGTAAGTTTTAAGCTCATCAACACTAGCTCTGATTGCGCATATGCATCTTGAATCCAAGCTGTGCCAACATTTGGTGCACCGTCATGAAGTACTACATCCGCTTTCCAATCCTTTAGTTCGTTACGAATGAGATTGCGACAGTGAGAAGTTGTTATGTCGGCAGTAAATGTAACCACTCGGGGAATGGGCTTGATTGGTACCAAATCGACGCCTGATATGTGTTAGGAAAGCACACTGGGCCAGCAAGTTCGCTCACCAACTATGACACTGTTCATCGGCATACTTTTGCTCGCTACCTGCAGCCAGCCACCAGGAGCGGCACATAAATCAATGCAGCATCGCGCGGATTGCAGGAAATTATATTTTTTATTGAGCTGGATCAATTTGAATGCTGAACGAGCTCGGTACCCTTGCTCTCTGGAATTTTAATCAAATCAGCATTGGAATGTAGCAAGCGAGAGTCATATTTACTTTGCGAGCTTGTAGTATTTGTCCAGGCGGCCCTTTCCCGTTTTCTTTTGTGCTTTCCCCATGTCTGGCCGATGTAGTTGTATGTGAACGTGATCAGGACAGCTGCGTGGGAAATTTAAGTCCAGACTTGTTAGCCTAGGCGCTCGCCATGTGCAGGAATTGGGATCATGAGTAGTCTGACGCTACATATCCATTTAGTAGACCAGGTAGCGCTGTAAGAGGTTGGATCATTGCTAGGAGAAGCTCTATTTTGAAACGATGTTATGTGGTAATTATCTTTATGATAACACACGGTCTCGAAACCCCCTCCGAAAGACCTCCACCATGGCAGCAGGCACTAGAGACGGCATAATGGCATTAGCAACTTTCCTGGAAAAACCAAGGGCATACACCAAAACTGGCAAGGGACCACCCCAACGACGGCACCCGGACATCAATGACATCCCTCACGATGACCAAACTACAAGGGAAAGGGAACCGGATGGGCTAAATCACAACTAGCCACACATGTCATCTGGATCTCACTTGCTTCATCTCATTTTGATTTTGTTATTAGTTTCTACTTCTCACCGCCTTTCGCTACAGATGCCGCTTCACTATCACGTAGAGTACACCACACTATTAGAAACCTCCACAATTTTTTTCAGACTTTCACCCATGTAGATGATTCACCTCTCGAGGGGGTCCATCTGTTAATACAGTGGGCCCACCGCGTCTTCACACTAGTTTGCTTGTTGCAGTATATAACGCAGAGTACAAAAACCTCCACCAGCAAGCGCGTTCTCACGTGAACGTGTCACGTGACAGGCGCGTCCCGGCGTGTCAACTCCGAAACTCAGACGCCTCGAGGCAATAAACAAGACACAATATGAGCCTAGGGCGACCTTCCACCTCATTCTAATCATCTCTACTCGACGTGGCACCTCTGCTTCCTCTCCCCCATCTCTGGCCGCCCTCTGCTGATCTTCGCTTTACAGCGTCACTCCCCAACCATACCCAGCGAAACTTTGGAACATTAACAGCCTTCGTGTCATGGCGGAGGCTGCGTCTTCTTCTATCTCCTCTGGAAGCGCACCCCCAACATCACCTTTCGTCATAACCTCCACATCAAGTGCTGTAGCGAAGCCTCCTAAACGACGCGCTGATGCTATCTCTGATTATGACTTTTTCGCGCCTGCAGCTTCGTCTTTCCACCCCCGCCCCTACGCTCCCAACTCCCATCCATCCGATAGCCTAAATAAACCCTTTCAATTTACACGAAGTCACGGACGATCCCATGACTCTCTCGCAGTACCTGCAGGAATGGATCCTCACCCCTGAAGATCCCAACGTTATCTTCATCCATCCTCCCTTTACTACGTTCCCTAACTCTGACCAATATCCTGAGGGTCTTAACTATCAGACTATGGCCGAAAATCCGGACTGGTTTCTTGACCCTAAGGATTTCACCCATGAGAACAATACAAATCCGCACGCAATCCCTTATCCACCCGCCCTCGAGCCACCCCGGGGTTGGTGCCCCGCAAAAAAAAAAGATTTGAAAGAACGAGGGGCGGAGGGCTGGCCAGAAGGGGAGGAGCCCTCGCCTACGCTGTACTTTCTGTAGACGCAATTATGCTGGAGTCAATGCAAAGAGTATGTGGAGGAGACATGTGTTTGAAAAACACAAGATTGCGATGGCAAATCGTCGAGATGGCACAGATCGACCTCGGGGGCGGTCTTCGAACAGTACGTGTGCAGGTAGACCTAATCATTAACTTACTGATGTCGCTGTATCAGAGGAGAATAAACAAGTCATCAACCGGGGTCGCGAAGAAGGTCATGATACTTTGGTTAATCTCAAGCTCGAGGTTCTCCCAGGGACAGAGCCACAGAATATCTCTCATAAATCTAAGTTCCGCTCCTCGATCGGCTCAGCGCCCTCGACAGACCATCGCGAGCACCAGCAAAATAGAGGCAAGAATACAAGCCTAACCGGACTACCGCCAGAGCCAGCCGTATCACCATTAGTTCGTAGTGGCCCTTCAACAAGCCCACCTCTTACCCCACGCTCATCCTCTGATATCGGAAATACATCAACTGGAAGCTCTGGTGGTGTTCCTCCAACTCCCCAATCAACTGCTCCGCTCATACCTCCGTCTCCTTACGATCCTCTTCTAACTCCCTCTTTTCGACATTCCCCACCTCGATTACCATCCGACCAACCATGGCGATTCCCAAGTCCAAGCCACCCTTTACATTCACAAACTCGAGAGCTCTCTTTGAGTATGCTAGTCCGCAATGCAGCGAGCCCATTGGTCAAGGGCACACCAATGCTTGGGGGAAGCCCGCTCGTCTATGCTCCTTCACCCCCATCTTCATCGCGATTCCCTCGACCAGAAACCCCCCTCAGCGGTTTTAAATTACCATTGAGTTCCAGTAGTCATATCCGTTTTACCAAAACCAGAATTGGTGGTTCTCCCCTTGCTTCAAGAGCCGACGTCACTCGCTCGCGGCCTCGCATCGAAGAGTCCCCGTTGAGCCGCCCCCCGACCCGTCAGCATAAGAGGTCATTTTCCGAACTGACTGATGACTGGTTCTCGGAGGCCTCTGTCTTGTCGAATCCGTTGAGTGATCCATTCAACGCCCTGTTTTCTTCCGGAGGAGCTGGACGCAACACTCCCATGAAGCGTGTACTCGAGGCTGAAAGTCCTATACTACGCAGTCGTAACTCGACGGATACCAAGGGGTTGGGTATTGGACTACTTGAGCCTTTCAGTCTTGCGCGGAAAACCGCTTCGGATGACGAGGGCGAAATCAATGATACCCTTGACTCTTCTAGTCACGGTGAGGTGGACGGACTTAACAGTAGCGGAGAACCCGGGGACTTCGGCACAGAACAAGCGTCACGACAGTCTCCGAGTCCCCCTCCGCCGCCCGCGAAGAAAAGAAGACTTTCGATAAACGGTTAAATACCTGGTTATATATGTTTTTTACATTCGTTACTAGGGACCATCCAGCTATGACGCTTTTCTGCCTTGAGTGGATTCTTTGTTCTAACCTCGCCCAGCGGGCCTTCGCCGCGGATGATCGTTGTGTTTTAAGTGATCTCTGCTTTTTCCCTTTTGATTTCCAGTCTTCATCTGAAGACATTTTCATCTACACTACCCTAGTCCAACGTCGAAATGTTTTGTGTACTTGTATCCGTATTGTATGTATTCTTTTGAACTCGCGTGGGAAGTTCAAGCAATACCATGCGTGGGAAAATGGCTCCCCTGCCAGCGACATCGCCAGTCACAGCTCATCCTGATCCCACTCAAGGGCGCAACACATTTATATCCTCTCTCTTTCTCCTCTTTAACCCTCTTCAAACCTCTTTGATAACCACCAAGGTATATTGCATCTTCCCCCGTCTCCTCCAAAACTTAGTTCCAACCGATACTGACCGACGCGTTGTAACCATCTCCCGCCATCGCCAAGGACTATTCATTGGGTTACAGCTTCGACTTCTGATTTTCGACGACAAGGCCACCTTCTAATTGTATAAATTCCCAACCTCATGCAAGCTATCAAATGTTTGTATACAACACCCGCAGAAGAACGATATCTTCTGACATGGTTACTCTTCAGGTGTTGTCGTGGGGGATGGTGCTGTAGGAAAGGTTCGTTACATTGACCAAATATGACTATGCAACATCTAAATGGAATCACCAGACATGCCTTCTGATCTCGTATACTACAAATGCTTTCCCGGTATGTGATTCTGGCCCGGTTCCGATCCTAGACCTGACTATTGTGACCAGGGGGAGTACATCCCAACAGGTATGCTGCCCAACGATGAACTCAAACTGGTCCTAAATTTTAAATGCCAGTCTTTGACAACTATTCTGCCACTGTCATGGTTGATGGCAAGACCATTTCCCTTGGCTTATGGGACACCGCTGGCCAGGAAGATTATGACCGACTCCGACCCTTATCATACCCCCAGACAGATGTCTTCCTGATCTGCTTCTCTTTGGTCAGTCCTCCAAGTTACGAGAATGTGAGGACAAAGGTAAGTTTGAGTCGGAACTCGAGCCATGAACCGCCGGCTAATTTGATCATTATAGTGGTACCCTGAAATTTCCCATCATGCACCTTCCACTCAGATTGTATTAGTTGGCACAAAGCTGGACTTGCGTGAGGATCAGCAGACTATCATCAAATTGCGAGACCGGTAGGAAGACATCTACTCAGCACGTAGAAAGGCTTACTCAAGTTGACTAGCCGCATGGCCCCCATCGCGTACTCGCAGGGCGTTGCTATGGGCAGAGACATCGGGGCTGTGAAGTATCTGGAGTGCTCTGCCCTAACTCAGAAGGGACTCAAGACAGTTTTTGATGAAGCGATTAGGGCTGTCTGTAAGAAACGGTTGGAACATTGTCCCGCGACCCTTACTAACGACCCTCCTCTCAAGTGAATCCTCCACCTCCCAGCAAGGATAGAGGAAAGAAGAACAGGTCATGTATTATTGCCTGAAGCCTAGGAGGAGTAGAATAGCTTTTCTTAACACCTGTCGCTGGTATGATTTATTATGTCACACTCAAGGCTTACGATGGAAACGATTCCTACTTACCTGACCCTTTTCTGCTGTACATACATCACACATATGCTAAAGTGCTCGGTTTCTTCTTTGGTGGAGCACAATGTCATGTACATTCATACTTTCTCTTAGAAATTTGTCTTGACTCCCTATCCGCAATCCATAAGCGCCGGAGAAGTTGATGGGAAGAATGAAATTTGATGGGCATCATATGGTGGCTGAGGCGAAAAGTGGAAACATTGTACCCATGTCAGATGTATGATGCAGGGGTGAGATGGATGTTGTTGGGTTGTTGCTGGCTTGTCGCCCTATTCTTGGTCTTGCCCTCTTGCGTGTTCTCAAGCTCAAACTGCTTCACTGCCTCTCCTTTTTTTCTCACCGCTCGCTCGTTTGCTCTGCGCTTCCATCTCCCTAGTGCCCTCCTTCAATCCTGGGCATGTTAAAGGCGGGTCCAAGCGAGTCACAGCCCCTGGTCAACTCGTAAATGGCAGATCGCAAACAGAAACCCGATCTCTCTGCTCACGCTAGTAAGCCCTCTCTCGACACAAATGCCTCTGGGCTCGCCGAGAGCGCAATAAGCTACTCTGCCTTCCCCGAGCCACCCTCTTCGATCCCAACTACTCCCATCCGCTCGGTCTTTGGCGAGTCTCCTAGTCCCAGCATCACTAGTCCCCTCTTCCCAAGTCCTGTACGATATGCCCACCCCTTCGCCGCACCATCTTCAAACCGTTTCTCCCGCTCTACTTTTGGTGGGCTTGAGTCTGCTCACGGTCCCAATTCAGACCGTAGCAAACGGGAGGACGACTCAAGCTCCTTCTCACCTAGCACACTTTCACCCCACGACTGGCATGAAGGCGCCTCAAGCATTGACGTTGATGCTGCAGAGGACCGCCTTCTCCCAACATCTTTTATCACAACTTTACTGCAAGAGAATGCTGGTCCACGCGGTGTCAACCGCGCATCTTACTCTAGTGATGCTATCAGCGGCATCTCTGAGATGACATACCCTCCTAAACAACCGTATACCAATTCCCTGCGCGAAAACTCTACGCTCCTTCCACGAGTCTCTACTCACAGGCAATCGTACAGAGGACCTCTACCGCGCCCAGTTGGAGGCAGGGCCCCTAGTTCATACCACTTCCGTCAACGCGACCAACGACATAACAGCACCACTCCTGATAGTCACGACCCCGCCCGGGCCGCCATCGCACAGCCAGATTCTCGCCCAGAACACGCTCAATTGATGGCGAGAAGCGCCTCCGTTCTCAGCCAGTCCACGCTTGTTGCTGAGCCAGAACGGAGTGGCAAATACGGGGGAAAGCTTGCTGTTCATGATGAAGTTGACGAAAGCGATGACAACGCGTATCCAGCGGATGTAGACACGACCAGCTCCTCGGGCTTTCCAACACACCAAATGAGTTACACACAGCAGCGACCCGCGCGGGGAAACCCTATCACTCCCCTCGTCAGAGAATCGATGCACTCGAGCAGGAGTGGAGCACCCTCCCTCATGTCGCGCATTTCGTCCCTACGCTCCCTCCGGCGAGTGTTTACATGGAAGCGAAAACCCCTACCGCCCTTGCCAATCATTCCACATATACCCATAGCAACGGAAAGAGAACACCGGAGGGTAGAGGAAGAAACGCCTCTGCCGGCCCTTGTAAATCGCGCTGATCGTCTGCATGGTTTGCTGGAAAAAGGATATCACCCGCACCATAGCATCAGCTCGTTTCCGACAAAGAATGAGCTGTTTATCTCCAGTTTCGATGATGCTGAGACTGTCGCTCGCTACCACGGTGAAAATGCAAACCGCCCCCCTTCATCTTTCCCTTTGCGCATCACCACCTGGCTCAAGGAGAGAAAGATGTGGGTCGTGATTGGGATCCTTGCCTTTATTACAGTTGTTACAATAGGAGCTGCAGTCGGCGTGACAGCGGCAAGGAACAAAGTTCGCAACTGTCCAGCAGATGTGGGCTTCTGCAACCTTAGTACGCGACTATGGGTTCTGCCACAGTTTCAAGTCTTCTGATCGATATTTCATTTAGATGCTACCTGTGTTTGTGCAACCGGCACATCGGAACACTGCGAAGACCCAGTAGCACAAGCTATCCTGGACTTGATACCTGTCATGAATGACCATTTGTCTGCAAACGTCTCAAGGGCTACTGTTTATGATAGCCTTTGGACCATCCAAGGGAATATCCAGGGCTCTAGCTGCGTCGAGCAAGTCAAAATTATCGATGTCAGCCCTGCTCTGAATGCCCAGAGTCATCCCAATCGGACACAATGGGCCCAAATTGCCTTGCTATGGACTCTAACCCAAACCCAGGATCGTTCCCCTGTAGATCAGCTCCAGAACTTCATCAAAGAAGCGCCCTGGGCACATCTAAACAACTCTGATGGACCTGTAGCTTCGGCAGGTCCAGATTTTACTATATCGGTGTCCGGGTTTGATTATGACTTCGCTGCTCGAACGATCATGCCTCACCCCTCAACATTTATCACCGAAGGTCAGCCGCTTAATGAACAAGTTGCCAGGGTCGACCCGACTCTCCATTCTTCTCTGGATCGTATTTATAGCTATGCCGTTGGTAAGTAATTACTGTCGTAAAGATAGGCAAGCAACGTTCTTAAAACTTTGAACCCAGCATCGTCGAAACAACGGGACAAAGCCCTGCTAAAATATTGGACAACAGTGCTACACCAACGCGAGGACACATTGAGCTCTTTCAAGGCCGCCTTCAGTTCTTCTCCTATCGTCTTACCTCTCGACGGAACCTCCCAATCCGTGCGTAGCTTATACAACAGTTCGACCTCCTTCCCCCCTCCGATTGCATGCTATCCCGGGCTTAGCTTGGATCAGCGAGAACTTATCACAACAGTGGAAGAGAAAGCTTTCAATCTGCCCTCCATTACCAACGCCCTCCAGTTTAACTCAACCTGCTTCCCCCAACATCCAACTTATGGCGTCCTTGATATCCTACACTTGCGACTTCCTTTCCTCGACTCCAGGAACAGTGTTCCGAGGCAGGGTGTTGTGTTGAACCCCGATGTTGCTCCTCGCGCAATCCTTGCAGTCGGAGAGGCATTGAGTGCGCTTCCAGGGTCCATCAATGTCACTCGGAACCCCGGGCTGCGAACGGACCCCCGTAGCTATGGTACAACTGCCTTTGCGAGTCATATCATCCTCCAGTACCTCTCCTCAATTCCTGTCAACACAGCCAATGCAATCATTAATCACATCCTTCCGAAGTCTATACCACCCCCAACTGACCCAGCCCGAGAACCGTTCCTATTTCCCCTCGAATCCATTCCTACCCTCGAGGTCGCTGTATTTGGTGATATAGAGAGTCCGGATGCGGTCTCCTGTCTCTCAGCATTCACCACATCTTCTGGTTCCCTCTTCTTCGGCTCTGACGACGGTAGTGCATTTCGTACTTGGGCTATCAGCAGGGGAGGCAAGGTCGCCTGGGCGGAAAATGCAACTTCTCCAGAAGTTGTTTATGACAACACCTTCTCAGATAGTATCTTTAATTTAACATGGATTGCCACTTCCACCGCAATCAGTAACAACGTCCCAGGTGTTGGTCTTTCGAATATTACTGAAAGCTTCCGACAAAACCGGCGCTTCGCTCCTTGATCGTTATTCGTTTCTTTCGTATGCATGTTTATTCGAGAGGCATGGCCCTCTTATTTGCTATCACCTCCTTTATGTAGTTGGGAACATCTCGCAGCGGATCATGTACCAAGTATGCAGTGGCTCGTATCAACTGTTGTAGTTTCAGTGATTGTAGTGGGCCCACCATCCCCCGTTTAATTTTTCGCATACAATATATTGGAACTCACTTGTGCAAATGGGAACAACTAAACGTCACAGTTATTTATGAGTTCACCTTACGTAAACAAACTGATCCTGAGATGGGGCCGACTGCGGGACTGCCTCTCGTCGCCATTCAATTTCTACATATCTGAACATATTTCAATCTAAATTGTTCACCGATACCACCTACCAGTCCAAGCCTCCCATCCTGAAGGATGCCTAAGGCTTCCCAAGGGCCGATCCAGCATTCGACATCTTCATCGGATCCCCTTGCTTCCCCCAAGCCATCCTAATGTATTGAAAAGGAACCAGGTTTGTCCTCGCACATGAATTTGCCACTCAGGCTCCCGCTGACTCTCAAGCTACTCAAGGCTTGCCACCAGGTGTGTAAAACAGTCCTAGTCTGCACCCCTTTTTCAAGCTCAATGCATGAACCATCTAGTGTCGCCGAAGGAAACTCGTAAGCATTGCGAAATATCGTATCCATAATTTGACTGACTTTTTCCCCATCAGAAATGGTATACCGAAGCTTGAATTAGTAGCCAAATCTGATTGATGATCCAGTGACGCTAAAAGACCTTGCTCGACCTGTGTAAGATCGCACGCACACCAACTGAACCATGCTTCTCCTGGTTCCAACATACCTCCTCGACCGGAATGTACTTTTGATGAAAGTTCGTGATATCCTCTGGTGTGGTGACCTGACCACACGATCACCGATAGTTACTGCCGAGTGCAACCCTGTACCATCAGAGGGACCCAAAAGCAAGTACGAAAGGCTCGAGAACCGCATCAGTGGGTACCCTTATTTGCCTTTTTGCACGATAAACACACCCCATATTCGGTTTGCGCCAGACGAGCTCGAAGCACTTCTTCGTCAGAAAGAAAGCAAAGAGTTTACGCCCCTCCGCAATGTGTCCTTGACTGGTGCTCAGGCTGCGCAAATCGCTGCCCCGACAGCTTCAGTGGATAACATCGCTCAAAAGCAGCTCAGTGCTTATTCCTCTGATGGGTCACCCACCATGCGTGATCTATCTCACTCGCCTTCGCAGGATCTCTTCGCCTCCACTCAATTGGTTGAGAACACTCTTGAAACGACGTCAATTCCCTATGGATTGGATATCATGTGGCCAAGCTGGCCTCCGAATTTACCTGGACCCGAACTCCTCCGCCATCTGTGAGTTGCGCAGATTGTTTTCCGGAACAAATCAAGCTCAATCAAAGTCAAGAGTGGATGTATTTTTTACATTTCACCCACATGCGAATCGCTTATTCCATGCAGCCACCTTTATGCATGCACTCTCCTATCCCCCTACTCATCCAAAATTTCCCTGCACCCCCGTTCTACACGCAATATGTGCCATCGGAAGCTTATACACCGCCGCAGTAACTTCGCCTCCCCTTCCAGACTTTGACAGGATCGCCCCAGGTCAGGACCACCACAAACTTGGGGGCGGCATAGCTCTGATCCCTTTAACAGACGAAATTTTTTTGGCGAGACACCGATTCAAGGAACAGAGACCCTGACTCGTTTGCAGAACAGCAAGCGAAATTGGCCCATGAGACCGCGGACACACTCAATTCCCTAGGGGAGGAGCTATTCCAAGTCCTTCAAGGTTGCCTCTTGTTTTTTTACCAGCCCGCGGGCTTTGCACAATGAACTAACTTTCCCCTTAGCTAATATCATTCTCACCTGGTTCTACTGGTCCCACTCCAGGTAAAATATTCCTTGTGTCTTTTATTCATACCTACTAGCTGACCTCGCATATACGGAACCCTAGATGGGTAGATGTAAGTAGAATCTACACTCTCAAATCCGAATCTAAGATGAATATCAGGTGTTTCTATCTTCTGCCCACTCTATTCGTTTATGCGTACCATTGGGGCTGAATATGTGCCCGCCATTCCACTCTATCAGCAAGTCTGAGAGACCAGCCTCGATTTTACCACCAGCACGAACAGTTGTCGAAGATGAGACGAGACGAAATGCATTTTGGTTAGCCTATGCGACAGAGCGTCAACACGGAATGGGAAATGGATGGGCGCTTTGTCTCGACGATCAGGACGTCTCTCAACTATTGCCTGTGCGCGGTGATCAGTTTGAACAAGGGGTAGGAGTGTTTGTTTACCTCCTCTTGGAATATATCCCGCTCAGTTTCGGACCGTTACTAGATTTTAGTGACACCTCTAGAACGCCAATGGGCTCACACAGGCGATTTATTGCTTACGCACCCCGAAAATCAAATCGATTCTTTTATTCTCTACATCAAGGGGACCATTTTGATCTGTGAGCCCAATATTCACACCTAGTCTTTCGTCACTGAAGAGAAATTAGCTCGTGTAAAGGTGTTTAATACACGCTTTAGGGCTCGACACTTTGCTGGAGACTCGGCGGTTACCAACATGCAGAGTGACAATCCTGCAGGAACGTTTTGACCCCAGGGGTTCTCCCGCTTTTATTGAGCTGGATCATATTGCTTCCTCGTTCCGTTCATCGTTCCCAAGCCATCTGCGAAATCCCATTGTGGACAACGTGGTAGATAACCATTTGTATACAGCCTGTTTGATGCCGTACGTGTAAGGAACCTTTCTCTCTGTCCATAACTCAATCCTACTAACCTCTGATCCAAGCGCCACAATAGTTCTCCATGACCCTCACGCAGAGGTCGTACAATCTGGGTGCATTTCCGCGCTCAAGATACTGACCGCGGCGAGAGCCATACTAGATATGATTTATAGTGTCTGGTCTACCAGCTACGATATTACTTTACTCGACTCCTTCTGCTCGGTGAGTAAAGCACGACATAATAAGTTAATCATTAACCCTTCTATTACCCACACAGTTTTCTTGGTTTGTTGCGGGCCGGGTGTTGGTGCGATTCCTTCAAGCTGCTATCGATGCCAATGGACAAGACCAGATTGCCACTCTGCGTGCCGAACTTGAGTTTGTCCAGTAAGGTTATCGCCCCAACTGTCAGATAACTTTTTTAAATGTATGTCTGGTTGGGATTTTAGCTCGGCTATCGTCAAGGTTGGCCAACGGATACCACTTTCATACCGCTTCGCGAAAATGCTGGAGGAACTTGTCAGCAAACGATGTGGGGAATCATTTGGTTCAACGTTGCGTATTTCCTTTCCTCGTTCTGTGGAATCCCAGTCGTTGCAATCTCTCTTCCAGGAGAGTAGTAGCATTAGTCATCCGACCAGTCGAATTAGCCTCCATGAGACACTCCACGAACCTGGTTCCTTCTTGTCGTTAGCGTGATGCGGCTTTGGTTCGGCTCCGAAGCTCTCGGCTTGTTTGTCCGTCTCCACCGCCACGATGTTCTGTATTTCTAGCCCTTGCTATCTACGTCTGCTCTGGTTCCCCTGGTACTCTTCTTCCCTTACTTGTAACTCCGTATAATACTCACATCTGCAAACTGTTTCCCCGAAAATCCATCAATATTGTTCCCACGGCAAGATGGTTGTGCATGCAAACGCCCTGAGCATGAAGATGAGAGTTGCCGTGTTAGGGCCGCTGGGGACATATACACACGAAGTGAGTCGTTTGGTAAGGATATGGGACACCTCCTTGACGCCATGTAGGCTGCCTACAAGTTGTTTGGTGACAGCGTGGATTATGACGAGTGCGAAACGATTCCAGGTGAGACTTGGGCATTGATTCCTCTCCCGGCCTTTCAGTGGTTCGTCGGATGCCCCCGTCTTGATTGCTTTCACAAGGCACCTTCCGAGCGATCCAGGAAACCGTCCAGATCGGAGTGGTACCACAGGAGAACACAATTGGTGGCAATGTCATTGAGACATACGATGTGCTCCGCCAATCCACTTGTGGATTTGTCGAGGGTGAGATTATTCTGCGGGTTCAGCACTGTCTCTTGGTGCAGCAAGGGGTTAGGCTCCACGAGATCGAGCAAGTGCTCAGTCATGAACAGGTAAGTCCTTTCTTCCTCCCTCTGGGAGGGGGGGGGGGGGGGGAATGGAGGCGCTCAATCGGACAATGGGCTACAAAAGGCTCTAGGCCAATGTCAAGAGTTCCTTGACACGCATCTACCGCAAGCCACTCGCATCAAAACGCCGTCAACGGCTCTGGCTGCTCGGACATTGCAGTCTAGTCCTCGGAACTGTGCAGCCATCTGTTCTAAAATATGTGCTACACTATTTGATGGACTTGAGGTGTTACATGAGAGTATTCAGAATGAGGCAGGTCTGTGCCTTATCTCTCTCTCGCTCATGTTCCTTGGATTGATTATCCATCATCATTGTGATAGCAAATTTCACGCGATTCTATATCATCGCTCGAGATCGGACCGTACAGCTCCCAGCAGCTCCGCATAGAATTAAGAGCAAGGCCCTCCTTCGACTCGCGATGTCGCCTCCAGTAGACATCGTGCGGTACCTCGTTGCGTCGGGCTTGTGTGTTGCCCGGATCGACCGCAGACCTTCAGATGACGGCCTGCCGTTCCGGAGCATCTACTTCGTAGAAGCAACCAACAACACAGATGATGTATCCTCCCAGCGCTCATGGCCCGTGACAGTTGAGCGTGCGGTGGATCGTGTTCGACAGATGGGTGGAGAAGTAGATTTGATTGGCTTATGGTGACCATCCAACATTAAAATAATCTAACACGTGTTTCGTACATCATCATTACATGCCCGCACACAACCCTAAAGCACGGCCTCTCTCGTTTGCTCAACGAGCAGTCTCGCATTCTCTGATCTGGGAACTATGCGGCATTTGAACGGTTTAGGGTGGCTGAAATCCAGGAGCATCAGTCACCAGCTGTCGGAAAAACATACGGTTAAGGTGCGCGATCTGCTAACCTGATCAATATCGAGGTATATTCAGTATCGGGTTCGATAACTTGGCCCTTTTCGTCCACCGCTTTAGTGATGTTGTAAGTCGCAAGCAGTGATGCTACGACGATCCAAATAAAATCTAAACCGATGAAGCGACCGGGGCATGTTCTGCAGCAAAAAGAATGTAGCTTTAGACAGCTTGCATGTGGAGAGTGAAACCCTACCTTCGGCCAAACCCGAATATCGCGTCCGGTATTTCATTTATGCCTGCCAGCGCATTACCTTCAGCATCAAGAAAACGGTCGATTTTGAAGGTCATGGGGTCTGGGTATGCTTCGGGATCATGAAGCACTGCCCAAACATTCGGAATCACCGTTGTGCCTTTGGGTATTTGGTATCCATTGTACTCATCATCCTCTGTCAGAAAATGAGCGATTCCCAGTGGGGTAACCGGATTCCATCGTAGGAGCTGAATCAGGCAGACCATCAATTTGGGCCATCACAAACCCCAAATAGAACATGCCTCATAACATAGACTTTGCTAAGAGATGGGGCATGAGAAGTCGAGTTAGGATTAAAGGAGATATCGACTCACGACCAACGGGAGATGTGGCTTATCCGCAAGGGTCGGTAGACGGTCATTACCTATTACGCGATCAACTTCTTCCTGGGCCTGCTTTTGGGCCTCAGGATAGCACGTCATGATCAAGGAAAAAGGAAAGGACGACTGATACGACCGTATCAGAACCGCCTAAAACCCATATTCATAAGACCTCAGTGAGAAACGGATGATGACTCAATCGACTGTACCTGTGTATGCGGTAGCCGCAACGCTTTTGATGACTTCTTCCTCCTCGGCTTCCAGCCCAAGGGACATGTTTTCCAACTCTTGTGCAACAAAGCATGGGGTAGCCACACCTTGTCTCTGTCCATACCTATCAGTTGATGTGGCAGAAGGAGGACAAGGTGACGTACGTGCATCTCCTTTGCGATTTCATACGGGCGGTCCACCATTCGGCGATTCAATCTACGCCACTTGAGGGCGTTCCTTTTGAAGGTGGCGAATGGGAACCAGGCTGGCACGTGGCGTAGCGCTGGTATATAGTCCTGTGAGAGGGTTGGGTGGAGAGTCAGCAAGCGAGACACAGGGTGCATGAGACTTACCACAAGATATGTCCCGAAAATGCCTGCCGACGTCAGACCAGCGATAGCCGCATCAGCGACGTCGACGTAGTCGCCACCACGTTCTGCGACCTGCTGACCATAGATGAGGTTGAGAACGACTGCAACAGCAGTCCTTAGGGAGCCATTTGATTAATAATGATCAAATGATATTGAAAGTCAAATACCTCCGTGTCAAGTAGCGGAATGACTCCGGATCTTCCAGGAGAGTCCGCAGGAGGGTATGTGCTTCCTTGCGCTGCAGGTTCTGATAATGGGTTGGCACACTTTGCCTGAAGTGGCGATGGAAGAGATTACGATGGCGCTAGAGGAGGGAGAGGAGTGAGCGTGTTGGGAAGTATGGTGGGAATGATGTCATCTTGATGCGGACCTTCCAACGTTCTCCATAAGCCATAGTTGAGAAGGACCAATCAAACCCGATGCTAGAGGGGAAATATGAGTTACACGAGGTGGACAGATTATGGAATAGCGGGGGAGACAGACAGGTCGACGACCATTGGACGGACTGGGCGAGAAGAGTAGATGTTGCCTCTCTTGTTGAGCAGGTCATTGATGGTTTGTGCGGAATTGAGGATGAGCATGGGATTGCCGAAGAGACGGATGTAGACCAAGTCGCCTGCTTAAGGGGTGAATACACTTTGGATGTTTGAATAGAGAAAAATAAAAGACAGGACCGTAGATCTCTTTCCATTTTGCGTAGGTGATCCACGGATAGAGGGGTGAGGTGACAGAGCGCTGGAGCCAGGTGGTGCGTGGACCTGGAGGGAAAGGGAGGGACTGGGATGGCTTTGAGAGGCGGTGGAGGGCGAGGAGGAGGGCGAGGAGAAGGAGGAGAAAGAGAGCGTTGAGGACAAGGGAATCGTGCATGGGAAAGGGGGGGATTGAGGGAACATGGGGTGAGGGGGGGAACAGATAAATATGTGTATGCCAGATCTGAGATCACATCACGCGCTTAATTCCTCTTTTTCTCTCTCTCCTCCAAATGGCCGCTGCAAACCCCCTCGTCGGCCCTTCCGCCCTCAAAGACTACTATCAATCCCAACTTTCACCAGATTTCCTTCCCCGCAGAGTCCTACATCAAGTCTGACCTCGGCATAAAGCTCGACAAAGGTATCCTTGACCTCCTCCCATTCCCTTCCTCAACAAACTCCCTTTTCAGATGACCAAATATGCAGGCTCTTCCTCACCCCCGCAGGTTGCCCCCTCGGGCCCCTTCATTGCCCTCTACGCCACACCACACCGTCCGTCCACAATTTTCAGCCCCCCAAACCTCTCCCAACCCATCCACGCGATCGGGAGCGTGTCTCCACTGTCTGCAAGCACTGGCTGCGCGGTCTTTGCAAAAAGGGCGATGCCTGCGAATTCCTTCACGAATACAATCTTAGGCGCATGCCTGAATGCTACTGGTTTGCGAAGTATGGATACTGCTCCGCTGGCGATGAGTGTCTTTATGCACACCCCAAAGAACGTAAAATTGAATGTCCCGACTACAATCGTGGATTCTGCAAATTAGGTCAATTATACCCCCTTTCTCCCTTGTCTTTTTATATTCATTTCTGTTTCTCCCCCAAGGTCCCACTTGCCCTCGAAAGCATGTCCGTAAGGTAGCGTGCCAACTTTATCTTACTGGGCTCTGTCCCATGGGCCCAGAGTGCCCACGAGGCCAGTACGTACTCTCCTCTCCTGCCTTTGCTTCAATTGAATTGCAGGGCCGTTAGCCCCAAGCCCAATCTCCCACCACCCAATGCCTATGAACCCCCTCCACCCCCCTCTACCCGTGAACTAGGACCCCCTCCCCCAGGCTTTGCCAGATACGCCGATCTGGACCGTGGTCAGGGCGGTCTGGCTACAGCACCCAATCCAAACGCCCAAATGCCACAAAGAAGGGATCCCAACGAAGTTACGTGCTTCAAGGTATATTTCTCTGGGAATCAATATGAAATTTCTCTCACCCGTCCTCTTCACACCCCAGTGCGGCGAGAAAGGGCACTATGCCAATCATTGTCGTAATAGAAACGTTCCTGGCAATCGGGGTGGCAATGAAAGAGTCCGTCGATATGGAGGGGATGAATAATGTACGAAACTATTAACAAGACCTACTTATTCGTCACTTGCATGCTGTAGTGTAGCCTACTCCAGTTCACCCTTTCACCAGTGTTTTTGTATGTTTGTACCTTTTAACGCAATCACATTCCCGGCCGATTTTCTTCATCATTTCATCTCTCTCAAACCACACGACTTCTTCATGGTTTGGCAGAAAACGTTCTCTCTATCCGAAAGATCCAAGGGTTGCCATCTCGTCACACGCGAGATCGCTTCTCAGATCCAGGAGGGCTTGCAGAATACCCAGGTGAGAAGCTATTTGTCCTCGATAGCCTCCTAAAATACTTAATGTGGCTAGGTTGGTATGCTCTTCCTGTTTATGTAGGTCTTATATCACTTGCACACAATCAACCCTGAGGTTTTATCAAACAAGTCAGCACACTTCGGCTGCATTGACCGTCAATGAAAATTATGACCCCGGTATGTAGAACTTTCGTCTTTCTGGACTATACTGCCGAGTCTCGTGCCCTCTCTGTTTAGATGTAAGAAAGGGTATTCGTTCTTCCATTTTTAATAAGCGAGTCTGTGGTGTCCTGAAGGGCGGTAACCACAGACATGGACATGGCGCTCGACAACATAGTTCCTGAACATTTCAAATGGCGCCACACTGACGAAGGGCCCGAGTAAGTCAAACCCAACAGTCACGCCCCGAGGTGTACTGGTTAATGATGCTTTCGACTCTTCAGTGACTCGTGAGAAGTCCACTTGATACTGTGAGAGTCAACCCCCGAGCTCCCTCATTTTTTGCAGTGTTTCCCATACGAAAACATCTCTTGTTGGGACCTCCTTGTCAATCCCAATTACCAATGGTCGGATGAATTTGGGTACATGGCAAGGTATCTTCCTATTGCGTGATCTTTTCGGACCAAGTGACATCCCTTCACGCACAGGAATTTACCTGACAGAGTTCAGGCACATGCCGCATTCGAGGCGTGTCGTTGCAACCATCCTGTGAGACATTTCCTATTCTACTCAGTAGCGGCCCTTCCAGTATCCTAATGAATGACCTTACTAGGTCGTGAAAGCAAACCCTGATTTTCGTACCAGCGTGAATGCCAGTCGTAACATGTTTTCCACTTTACTTCCCTTGATCAGAATATCATGAGAGAAAGATCCGATTCGGGCAGATATGTACTAGATTCTATGCGATGAGCCACCCCCTGCTACCCCAGCCACACGTCGGTTCACTTCGCGCAACCTTATATAGCGTGACGCTCTCTCGCTTGACCTTGGTGCTACATGCCATCATTTGCTAACCTCCCCTACACGCCTTTGTGGTAACAGCGTTGCAGTCTCAGCGAACTGCTTTTCGGATGCTCTGGATCACTGGGTGCTGCGCGCGTGTGTGATCAGCTTCAATCATTGGGGCAAAAGTTTATCACGGGGTAACAGGGCTCCGTAGTTGTGGCTGTTGCTATGTGAAAGTGCTTTGAGGCACGGTTCAGATAGATTCTCCGGGGAGGCCTTTAGAATCAGCCTCGCATGGGTTCTGGCAGTGTCCATGTTGGGGGGTGGGCCGCTGAGAATAGCATAGCCAGTGGATTGATGCCAGGCAAATGGTCATTTGAGGGACCTGACAGGCACCTTCCTGATGCATTATATAGAGTAAGCAATCAAGGGCGCTCACTATACCCGTCTCCAACGTTTGCACCCTCCAACTCACGACTCTACGTTCGTATTCCATGATAAGCACTTTCATCGCAGCATTCCCTTGGATCTACCCTGTATTCGCTTGCGCGTTTTCACGCCCGTGCCGGACTGTATTAGTTTTCACATCAACTCAATTGTTTGCTGCAATATCCGGAATCTCTGTCCGTTCCAATTATGCCAAAGGCTGCGACGACCTCCGCACGACCAGCACTCCGACGGAACCAGGTATGTTTCATGCTGGAGTTGATGATCGTACTGTGCTGAACTCGGGACATCGCTGCGTCCTGCTAGGCTTGTCGATCGTGTCGTAGACGCAAACTGGTACGTTCCGATAAAGCTCCATGAATCTGGAATTGGGGGAAATGAAGTGGGCTATTAGAAATGTGATGCCGCGCGGCCTCATTGCGGTACTTGTGTCAAGTGAGTCCAGAGCGTTGACCAAAGTCGGTCCAGTGTTCATTTCGAGGTTATAGACAATGGCAAGCCTTGGTCAGCGTGCCAGCTCCCATTGGCTATGCGTATGTAGTTCTTTCGCATCCTTGAGGATTCCCTCTTTTCAACCTGCGATGCTAGACATCCAACGGAGCCGCAATGTTCATATGATCCCGTGGAAGGACTGACTCTCGCACCGGATACAGATCCAGTAGAAAAGGTCCGCCAATTGGAAGATGAAGTTTGTAAGCCAGCCTCGCACATACCTTTCTTTGGCTTTTTACTGAGTATACCTGCTAGCCCGTCTCAAAAACCAACTCTTTGAAAGGGAACAGGTCCTGTCACGTTCCATATCTCCGAACCAGCCACACTCCAGCCTCAATACCTTCTCTCCCATATCCCAGACTTCTGTCCCAAGCTCCCTCACTCGTCCGACTTCCAGTGCCAGCAGCATCAATCTCCCTCAGGCATCGATTACCATGATGAATTTAATCACGCCAGACAGCCCCCAGCAGCAAGTACGCAACGACAGTAAAAGTCCTGAGCTTGCTACCGCTTCGAAAACTGGCTCAGACCCGTTCATGGACTTGTTATTCTCGGGCTGGAACCCAGATCTACCAGATCCGACTACTTTGAACCATTAGTGCGTGATGTACGCTGGCTATATGAAAGTGTTTTACTGAGGCTTGCCTAGTGTCGACTGTCTTTTTCCGTTGTGATCCTTGTGGTTCGAGAGTGCTTCATCGGCCATCATTTCTGGCTTCGATGCGCTTGTCACCGAGAGACCCGGGATTCCCTCATTCCGCGATATTGCATGCAATTGTGAGGCCTTCTAGATGTTCAGATCTTGATTGTGTCCCCTTGATGTTGACACATCCTTAGTGCGCAGCTGCTTCACGTTGGTCGCCCCAAAATGTCGTAACCATGCCCGATGGTACTCGACGTGATCAATTCGCCGAGTTTCATGCTAGTAAAACCCGACAGTATATCGACAAGACAATGGCAAGCGGGGAGGATATATTCTCTGTCATGCAGGCATGTATTCTCCTATCCTGGTACTTTTATCAGGAAGGTCGGTGGGTAGAGGTCTGGATTTTTGCGGCTTTCCAAACTCGTGTGGCAATTCCCCTTCGCCTCAACTATCCCGGGACATTTTCAACACACGGAAACAACTCCCCTGGTGCCTATTTGGCGCCACCAAAGGACCTTCGTGATTTGGAGTCGCGGCGGCGCACATGGTGGATGACCATCATCTTCGATCGTATTGCCTCTGTGGGCGGCTGGATACATGCCGTTGATGAGCGCGACTTGGGGACGGAACTTCCTTTGAGGACTGTGGATTTTGAATCGGAAGTGAGCCATTATGTCGTCCGTTCCATGTGGATCCTCCTGACGCTCAAGTGTGCTCCTTCTTCTTTTAGATTGCAGTGCCCAGCAACCCGCAGGATCTGGCAACCCTAGATGTGTTTACACGCCACCCGGCTCAGTACACGGATTCATTTCTTTTGCTCATCAAAGCCGTCATGCTCTTTGGAAGAGTAACAGATTATAACGTCCGAGGGAACTTGCGGGCGCCCACCGCTCCCAGCAAGAATCAGAACCCGTTCTTCTTAGATGGGTTCGAAACACTCGATAAGTTGGTCTGTCAGGAATTCCTGGACAGTTTGCCCCAGATGTATAAAAACAACACTGGGGTGACCGACGCACCCGAAGGCAGCACTCTTGACACTGATTTATATATGGTCCACATCATCCCACACGCGTGAGGTTACTTTTTTTTTTTTTGATTGGCATGTGACGTATTGACCAGCATGATGGCAGTGCCGCGATCACACTTCACAATCCCTACGTTAACTTCACGGATCCCGCAAATGTTTCTACTGCAAGATGCATCATGGCTGCTAGGGCTATTTTGAGTGCATACTATGCTCTGACTGCAACCTCACTCGACATCACCAGACTGCATCCTTTTGTGACGGTGTGTCCCGTCTCGTTTTTGATATGGGTCTTCATCCTTGTGTTGAATACGATTTCTAGATCTGTTGGTATCTTGCCGCAGTTGTCCAGGTTCAACTGTGCAAGTATTTCATCGAAATCAATGATACAGAACGAGAATCAACCGTTTGGGGCGAAATCAACGTGTTGAGGTCTGTCATTTCGCTTCACAATCCTATTGAAATCCCGAACGACATGTGTTGTAGGTTCGCAATGATGGAGTATGGCCAGCGGTCTCCTATTGGGAGTATGTACAAGCCCAGCTTCCTTTTTCTGCTTTTCGTACTCACTGGTGTCATAGCACGCCAAGAGCGACTACTCCAAGGACTTATGAGGGAGATCGTCCGTTTGACAGGACAAAAGCAACCTCTACAAGTTGGCGTGCCGTTATATCCTTTCTCTCATCAGACCCTGTTCAAAAAGGGTGAAGTTTCTCAGGAATCTCCCAGCGAGGCATCAGGCGCCCAAATTCCTCTACCAGTGAGCCCTTCTTCATATGGCACGCAACCTTCATCCAGTAGCGATACACCGCTCCTCAATGCCAACCACATGACAAGCACCTGGCCAGTCCGTGATCTAACACCTCCTCCCAATGCGATAATTTTAGGCGTTGAGTCCGACATGCGGTCAACTTCTGGTTTTTCTCGGTAAATACCCCATTGCTCTGTTGATACCTCATTTAAGCCAGACTTTGGCTGCTGTCCTGATATATATATTTGGGTATTTTTGAACATTCATGATGTAATTATAAGTGTAGGTAACTTGTTTTATGGCTGCCTGGCTCTCTCGGACTCGCGCAGCTCCTGAGAACCCAGTCTCCGCTCCCTTTCCAGCAATGCGTCAAACCGTGCTTGTTCCGCCACACGGTCGTTTGCGTTTTCATTGGCCCTTTGGTTCGCTGGGAGACTGCCGTCAGTTCGTTTTAGAATTCGAGTTTTCTCGTGCTTCTGCCGCAGTGCATCCCAAGATGACGAGGTAGATGGTGCGGCGTTGGCAGCTCGGATTTGATCCCATTTACTGAGGGATTGTTCCCCTGAGGATTGTTGGAGCGGCTGTATTCCGCCTGGTTGCTCCGGAGTGGGTTCGGGTGTTCTGTCATCCACGAAGGCTGCGGTGATTCCGATGAGATTTTGGAAGCATAACATAGTATATGATTTGATGTTCACCGATGTTTCCGTGTAGATCTTCTTCGACGTTGAACCCACGCGAAATGATCAGGCTAGGAGGAGGAGGTATTCTACCTCGGTTCTGGATGTGTTGGAGTGCTTTTGAGAAACCAGCAGGGTTATCGAGGGCCTGTACAAAGTCGGAATGGGACTTGAGAGCCAATACATTCCCAAGTCCTAGTGATCCGAAAGCGGCTCCAGAAGCTGTGACCAATGTACGCCTTTGCGACCATGACGGTTTTCGGCCAAGGTAAACCATAGACAGTGCTGCCATGGATAAGAGAAACTATAGGATCATGATCATGAGTTGAGTTTTGTGTCTCCAGAAGAGGCTGAGGAAGAGAACGGACACCATAGTAGCGGTGGTAGCCGGGTAAGAACTTGGAGGCGGCTTCATAGTCGTGAGTGCTTATGTTTCCTGCGGCAAGCTCTGGTCCTAGGAGGGTCTCAACCTTTGTGCGGGAATTGAAGGTTCTAGTCATCCATCGGACGTTGTAGTTCAGGTAGGCTGTTTTTTCTTTTTGGGGTTCAGAGTCGGACATGGACAGCTCCTTGCGGTTGTGACCATTGACATTGAAGGTGGGGGGTGGTACGTTCACGTGCTGTGAAACATGACTGGAATAGAAGGATGCACTGAGCGCTCTCAAAATCTCTCTGCCGTGGGTTCTCACTCCTCACCGTCGCGGGTCTATTTGGCTTCAGGAATCTCTTATTCTCCATCCGCCCAAGCTCTATTCCCCCGAATGAACGGTTTGCCTTTAGGTCAGCTCCCATCCCAAGCATACTTAGCAACCAGGGACAATAAACTCCCTCCCGTTCCCCCAGAAGTGCGGGATTCACTCAGTGCCCCACCTCCACTTCCATCCAAGGTGACTCCCCTGTCCAAAGTGTTCAGGGCACGCGACTTACGCCTGTTTAAGTTCGACGTTATTTCGCCCGCCCCTTTGGATGCAGGTCAGCGGAACATCCACACCATATCCTTCATCGCCGTTCAGACTTCCTTACCCCTAGGCCTCGTCATTCCTTTGACACCTACGACGCCCGTATCCTCTAATGGTCCCTCAAGCCTGGAGCCAAAGTCTAAGAAGTCTAATCCTCTCAGCGATCTTATCGATACGGAGAAACAGTATGTGGACCAGTTGACTGGTATTATTCGGGTAAGCCATCGTCGTTATGAACCCGTCCTCAGTAATCTACATAGAGGGACCAGAAAGTTGCTGCTGCGTGGTCTCGAACAAACCTCCCTCCGCAAGATTTAGACACGATGTTTCGTAGTATTGAAGGGGTTTACAAGGCCAATCGTGGACTCTACTCGGTGGGAGCCCGGTTTCGCTCTGTCGCATCCATCACTTGCAAACTTATTCGTTTTTTGATTACAGAAATTAAAGGACATTGGCACTAACCCTTCATCCCCCAAGGCACTTGGAGACCTTTTGATGCGCTGGGTACGTCTTGTAACCCGATGTATTGATTGACTGATTTACAGTCCGTGGAAACAGATTGACGACCTTAAGGCCCCTTACACCACCTATTGCACAAAGTACTGCACTGGGTTTGACACCTGGGAACCTATTCAATCAAATCCCAAACTCCCTGGCATACTTGCGACATTCTCTGCTACCTCCCCACCACCCTCCTCATCTGAATCCCCGATATGGACTCTAGATACACTTTTTCTACTACCAAAGGCCAGACTGAGGTATTACAAAAAACTCTATGGGCGGTTACTCAAGACGACAGAGCCAGGCCGGAGTGATTACCGGTTGCTTGTCGGTGCTTTGGATGCACTGGAATTTCTTTTGGGTACCGTGGAGTCGAGAAGTATCATCACAGCTGGGGAGTCATCTGTCCCTCAGGCCACGTTTGTTGAGGTTGAAGATGAAGTGGTTATTGACACGAGGCTCAACGATTTGCCGCCTATTCTACCCCCGATCAACCTCCCGATAGAGTCGCAACCAACACCTGAGAGTGACGTTAGTTCTGCTCCAGGAGGCGATGTTTCTGGCGGGTAAGATTTCTTCCATGTTGTGCTCCGAAGTCTATCGGCTCATGTGTAGCAGTGAAAGATCTTCGAGGGATACAACACCCACCACAATCAGCAGAGGATCTACCTCGACGCTCTCCATGCCCATATCTGAACTAGAGAGGCGTCTTATTACCGACAGGACTTTGGATATCTTCACCATGAAACCCAAGGTAGTTTTCTTCAATAAGCATATCTGGAAGCTAACTTCTGGCCTTGTAATAGGGCGTGACTCTACATATGAATCCTCCAACACTTACCTTTACCCGGGAGTTACGATTCACTGCAGATGTCGTAGTTCGTTTTACACCGAGAACAACTAATCAAGAGATTATCCATCGTCGGGGACATATATTTCTACTATCCGACCTCTTCTTGGTTTGTGAGAGAATGTCACCAGAGGAACAGGGACAGTATACAGATCAGGGTGCTGATATGTGGCTATGCTATCCACCTCTGGCTGGCAAAGTTCTCCGTGTTATGGATGTTGAAGGTCAAGGTGGGTGTAATGGTTTGCGTGTTTGTTGAACTGGCTAATCTATCCCCTAGATACTGCTGTTCAGGTCGCAGTCGTGCGAAAGGAAATCTTAACACTCGAGGTGCCTACTGTTGAAATCCGCAATTCTCTGAGCAAGCATTTGAAGGAATGTATAGAGTTCTCAGGGTCCCGTAAGCATGCCCTTTCACATGTTTGTGTCTCTACTTAGCGACTCCAGTTCCTCCGCCCGCAAAGGGCTTGCCGCCTCCTGTGCCTCCTTTCAATCCAATGTTGGCAAGTCGCGGTGAACCGCCAAGTTCACATAGTCAAAGCCCGCCCACATCAAGAATTGGGTCGCCTCACCTTGAAGGCAACTTACTTGATGGCATGGGCCGCATGCGTATGGATGGTCCTTCACCTGGTGCCCGGCCTTTGCCTCACCCAGGATTCCCAGGGTCTGGTAACCTGCGCTCCTCGGCACCGATTCAGCCGTTCGCGGATTTCGCTCCTTCCTACGCACCTAGCCACGTTCCACCCCCGGTACGAAGCACAAGCTTTCATCCAGCCCCTCCAGCAGGCCCTGGCCTTGGTCCTCCTCATATACCCGGTTCTGCACATATGGCTGGACCCCAACACATAACTGGACCTTCTCATATAAATGGACCCCCTCATACCACCGGACCCCTCCTCACACAAGGTCCGTCGTCGCATGGTGGCCCGTTCCCCCAGAATCATAACAGAACAGGACCGTATGCTTTGCCACCACCAATGCAAGGCGGACCTTCCAATGCCCCGCGGCCAGGTCCATTCGGCCTACCTCCTGGTACCCAGCCACCAAGACCGCCTTCCGAACCTTCGCTTCCTTATCCTGGGATCAGAAAAACTCCGTCCACTCGTTCCCTTGCATCCCAGTTCTCACAGTACGATCAACCACTCCCTGCTCCTCCGTTGCCCTCGATGCCTGGTGGGTTTAGTCCCGCCATGTCTCGGAACGACTCATCTACGGCTCTACATGCGCCCCAGCCGCGGCCATTGCTACCTTCCGCGAATGCTAGAGCTATATCAATGATGGATCCCTCGCTTGACCCTCCGAGTCCTCCGGGTTCCCCTGTTCCAGAGACCCCACAGATAACGGGGCCTGTAACGTCAGTGGTATCTGCACAAATGAAGTGCAAGGTGTTCCTTCAACAACAGCACGCCCAGTGGAAGTCCCTAGGCTCTGCCAGGCTAAAGTTATACCGTCAGGACCCAACCAACGTAAAACAGTTGGTGGTCGAAGCGGACGATAAGAATAAAACCGTTCTGATCTCAACCATTGTGCTGACTGATGGAGTCGAGCGCGTTGGAAAAACGGGTGTGGCAATTGAGCTAAGCGACAAGGGCACCAGGACAGGTATCATATACATGATCCAGCTAAGGAATGAGGCCTCGGCAGGCGGGCTTTTCGAGAGTCTTTTAGCAGGTTCTGACCGCTCTCGATGATTCACAGATACTAAGGACGAAGTTCACGAATTCTGGGATCCCGCTTCTCTACATCGTAGCATATAGTCAGTTCCATTTATCATACACTCTCGACTCGTTTATTGGCATTCTTTTGGTAGTGTTGCTATCCTCCAACCAGTTAATCAATTTCTTCCAAACTCGATCATTATACTTCTAAGATCTTGTCCACGAGAACTCAGCAGTTAAGGAAACATGGTCACTGGCACAAACACCTTTCAAGGGTAAGCCTGAACCGAAGTCTTTGATTCGATGAGGAGCCGAGAGACCTGTGACAATACAGGGTTTGTTCTGAGGAACAAAAAAGATGTAATCTAGAAACACTCAGAAGGGGTGTCGTAACTTATGAAGAAATAGTGAACAGATACCTAGCACGGATTTCCAAGTAGTGCGTGTAGCTTGTATAAGCAGGTTCATGATATCCTGGTTGCATGGGTTGCAATGATGCTCGATTGCCAAAGGTTGCGACATCGCTATCCTTGATTCTTGACAGGCCTTCATCATATGCGCTCCGCAGCTGGCACCCTTGAGCGAACAAGGAAATTAACTCGTCGTCGCTCAAAAGTCCATCTTCTTCCGTTGCAGTACGTGCGTTGGTGATCACCCTATCCGGGTCGGTCTCTTCCGGTTCATCTCCCTCGTCTTGGGCCTTTGTGACAGTATCTTGGGTTTTGTGCAGCGAGGGATCCACGGTGATGTGAGTCACTCGGGAGTGCGAGAGATGATCTTTGTGTTCATTGGTCAGGGGCTGGCCAGTTAGCAGTGAGTATACTGCATCGGTAGGAGGGCAGTTAAAATCTGGGAAATTGTCTGATCAAAAGGGCAATCGGGATTGGGTGGAAGCGACGCAGTACCTCCTGCAATGAAGCAAGGCCAATGCTCCATGTCCTGGGACTTTCGGAGGTTGACAACTTCTTTGATTAGAATCCCTGCCTGCCTGCGTGTCGCTGGTATCAGCCTAGCAGGAGGATCTTTCAACAAATTTACCTTGCTCGTTCGTATGTGTACCTGGGACCTTCGGGGTCAGCTAATGGTCGACCACTATTCCGAGGTACCCACTTGGGATGCCAAAACAAATGTGTTGTGGCCACGATCACGCCATCGTTTGTATCGTCTAGAAAACGCAATCGTAATATCAAGCCCACGTTTCTAGTCTTGAAACTGTGGCCACATCGTGCCCTTTCGTTCCCTGCATCTCTAACCACCTGTTCGTCATAGAAGATGACTTTCTCGTGAGTCTGTTCGAGAATGCTCCTCTTGAAGGCGATCAAACACCCATGTTTCTTCCCTCGGCCGGCAGCATACCTGTGCGAGTAACCAGCTCGGTCTAGTATTGGGAGGATTTCTTCTAGGCGGTCAACTTCCTAAGCACACGACGATAAATTCGGAGATGGCGACCAGTCAGAGGGCTCACCTGAAGGCACAGGATGTCGGCGTTTTGGGAGAGCAGTTCCTCCTGGAGCATTTTCCTTCTTTGGCCTGCTTTCAAGCAATCGCTTGTAGGGAACAGTTCTCGACCTTCGTGATATGATCAGGCCTTCAGAGGTAAGGCAAGAAGGAATATATAACTTGCGAACTAAGCATTGTGCTAGAAGCTATAGGAAAGTTGAAGCTGCTACACGGGGGGTGGTGGAATACCTACTGACATTCCATGTGAAGACCTTGATATACAGGTTGTTGTGAGTGTCTTTGGTAGTCGGGATTGTTAACCATGGTCTGTGAATTACCGCACGCGGAGTAGCGGCAGGAACAGAGGTTTTTTCCTTCTTGAGCGCACGCTCTGCCTTCTTGGCTTGGGCAGTCGCGATTTGTTCTGGTGTTGGTTTGTATGGCTTGCGTGAAGACATCGAGTAGCCTGCAATAGGGCCCTCTGAGGTTTCGGTAGACAAAGCTCTGATATGCGAAAGCGTTGGGACGAGTTTTCTTGGGAGAAAAGTCCTCGAGGCCATGTTTGCATGTGATTCGGTAGTGCTCGATGACGCGCGGGAAAGCGAGGGGCGCTTGTAAAGTCCCTTTCGCTGCCAACAGCTGGTCTCTCAAAAGCGTTCGTCTGCTACATGCAACGGTTCTTTGGATTCTGCAGGAGCTCGCTTGGGGCTTCTACAAAACGGAGACCCTTTCCTTCTCTCCACCCCTCCGTACCATTTCGGGCTTCAAGTCACGAGTTCCTGATTCGAAGGGCGCACAGAGAGGCTCAGAGTGTGGCTGAACGCAACTCAAGCATGCTCATGTTCGATCCCATTGATCCCCACGGAAATTTCGATCTAGTCAGACGTGTCAAACTTGACTACGCCGATATCATTGTCTCGAAGTGGAGGAGTCGCAGGACGGGACTCTCTGTTGTTCATGTGGATTGTGAAGGTGAGGATGTTTTATCGCTCGCTATCACATTTTCCTCAGCCCTTCTCAGCTCCAATCGTCGATGGACATTTTGTGGTCGCAACGGAAAGTGAGTGGGATATAACAAGAAATCGGTCCCTGCCTCAATATGAGTTGGGCCAGTTTTCGATGATTCAGGATGCCCTCATACCTTGGAACAGTGTGTGGATTCTATCCTCTAGAGAAGCAGATTTTTAATCGTCTCAGTTTAATTTTTATGGGGTCCGAAAAGTACCCATATAAAGGCGTTCTCGATCTCCTAGCGAATCGAAGTTTCTCACAGGGAACAAACGCCTGGACTGACACGGACCACACCGCGTACACGATCTCAACAGCAGGCGACCAGGGGTTTCTCCAAATGCTTCCCATTTACGTTGATCACATTCTCTATCCTACGATCACCAAATCTGCGTAAGTTGTCTTTTTGTCGTATGATACGATCCAATTGACCTGGCACATAATCACCTTAGCTTTATTACTGAGGTGTGGAACTATTACCTTTCAATAACTCAACATTCCCCGACAGTTTATCAGGTTCATCACATAAATGGACAAGGTCATGACTCTGGTGTCGTCTACAGTGAGATGCAAGGACGGGAAAATACGTCTGACGATCTCATGCAGAATCGGTGGGTAAATCTCAGCGTTTACCTATTCATAACTCAATACTGGGCTCAAGTTTGGATCGGTGGCTGGATCCACCAGGCAGTGCATACCGTAGTGAAACAGGTGGCCTGATGGAAGCCCTTCGTCGCTTGACCCCTGAACAAAGTATTACTTCCGCTCACCGATCTACCCTCGAATGGATCCTGAGCTTTCGCAACAGTCCGTCAATATCATTCAACGTATTACGCGCCCCATAATCTGTCCCTTATCGTTACCGGAAAACTCTCGAATGGAACGGGTTCATTGCTGGATGTGGTGCAAGAGAAGGTTGAACCCAGCATCATCGCCCATGGCCAAGACAAGGGCCCGCGACCCCCTGCTTGGAAGCGGCCCTTCCTTGAAACCGCTAGCGTTAACAGAGTTCCTACCTATCAAATGATCAAGGATGTGGTCGAATTCCCAGAAAAGGATGAGAGTAAGGGCTATTGTTTTTTTGTGAGCTTGAGTACTCGCTGACAATTATTTCTAGGGTTTGGTAGGCTAATCATTAGCTTCCTTGGCCCAGCCCCCGACAAATACCTCGAGCGCGAGGTACGTGGGCGCATTACTACCACCCATCGAGTAATTGACCGGCAGGCCAGGCTCTCGATATTCTCGGGGAGTATCTCACATCCTCTGCCGTCGCTCCTCTAACCAGGGAATACGTCGAGACGGAATCACCACTCTGGTCTGCAGTAACAAAAAACTTAATGATTGTTATTGATTCCCTATCAGCACATATATTGGCTTTACGGAAGACGTCCGCGCGACACGCGTCACACTATCTGTATGGATTGACGCAGTGCCAACAGATAGCCTCGACAGCTTCGACGGAAATTTCAAAAGAAGTCTACAGCGGATCGTGAAACATGGCATCGACATGTCCAGGATGCAAATGATTATCAACAGAGGAGAGCGACAGGCAAATGCAATTTACATCAACCTCTATGCTCGCACTCAACATATCGTAGTTCCGAAGCGTCCTGGAAACAACGAAAGGAGACATATTTTTAGGAGCTGCAATTTCAGATTTCTTGTATGGCGCCGAAGATGGATCAGACCTCAAAGAGGCCACGGACTACATTAGTCAATACGCCCAATTACGGACGTGGGACAGCAGGCACTGGGCTGATATATTGCAAAAGTATACCAGCTCTCTCCCCCCACCCGAATCCCGTTGAAGTAGTCTCTCAGGTATTACATCGATCCTCCCCCCGTTGTTATTGTTGGAAAGCCGTCCGCCCGCCTCGCCGAACGACTTCTCAAAGAAGAGAAGGAAAGGATATCTGAGCAAGTCGAAAAACTAGGCCCCGAGGGATTAAAACAAGCTGCGGCCCTGTTAGAAAGCGCCAAAGCTGAACATAACAAACCAATTCCCACTGATATTCTGACATCTTTCCCTGTTCCGGACACCAACAGCATCTCCTGGATTCCCGTTCAGAGTGTGCAAGAGCCTGGAACAGGCAGGAAGTCATCAAGTGTGGCCACTGAGTCCCCTGAACTCTCCAAATTTATCAAGGTCGATGGATCACCTCTTCCTTTCTTTGTCGAGTATGATAGTGTCAACGTAAGTTTTCAGACTTTTCTTCGACCACGAATCTTCTAACCTTCATCCTTAGTCCGGTTTCGTTTCACTTCGTGCCTTCTTCTCATTGGCGAGAATTCCAGAACGACTTAGACCGTAAGTTAAGTCTTATGGGGTTGATTGTATTTTCCTCAGTTGTCTTCAGCTACATCCAGATCTACCTTCAAACCTTTTTCTCTCTCCCAGTTATCCGTCACACCGGGGAAAGACTAACTCATGAAGAAGTAATTAACCAACTTGATGATGAAACTGTTTCCTACGCAGTTAGCTGCGGAGCTCCAGGCGGTCCTGCCGAAACCCTAATGGTTGAAATCCAGGTTGAGATCTCGGCATACGAAAAGGCTGTTGCATGGTTGAGAGATCTTATTTATGGCGCAGTGTCTGATGCAGAAAGGTGAACTACTCAACTTCTGCCCCTTACTTACACGCCTGACACCCTTCCCTAGGTTACAAATTAATATCGCGAAGCTCCAACAGTCACTCCCTGAGCAAAAGAGAAGCGGGAGCAAGGTGCTCGAGTCTCTCGTCTTGGATACCTTTTACGGAGAGAACTCTACTCCGCGTGCGAATAGTGTTCTCACCCAAACTGACTTTCTATCCATCCTTGCCCGAGAAATCCAAGAAAACCCGGACAAGGTGATCGCTGACTTTAATGAGCTAAGGGAATGCAGTAGGTTCCTGACCGGATCAACTTTGTGGAGATTATCTCACCTATCTAGTAACGGAACCATCGGGAGTTCGATTCTCAGTGGCGGGGAACGTCCTTCAGCTGCCGAGGCCCCGAAGCACATGGAGCAAATACTTTAGTGATATTTTACCAGTGCGCTCCCGATAAATGGCTACAGAGTCAGTATGCTGAAACTCGTGCACAGGCATCTCCTTTAGCGCCCATTATCCTCGCCCGTGACACTCTGAGTCAAGTTGGTAAAAACCCTATCAAGAAGGCATGTCTGCTGTTCTGTTGCGTTCCGATAGTTCCAAAAAGCTCAATTGTTTTCAGGCAATTGTGATGAAACTGCCCACCATTGAGAGCTCCTTCGTGCAGCATTCAACGAAAACTATCAATGGGTTCGGCCACCCAGAGTTTCCTGCCATCAAGTTGGCTATGGGAATACTTAATGCGACGGAGGGCTATCTTTGGGTAAGAGGGAATAATTTCCGAACGTCATTCGGCAGCTATATACACCCCCACCTATAGCGCTTTATTCGAGGATCCGGGCTTGCATATGGAGCCTATATTACGATCGATGTCGAAGCTGGGCTGTTGAGTTTCTCCTTGTACAGAGTATGGCTTATTGTTAAACCTAATGAACAAACATCTGACAAATTGTTCCCAGAGTTCCAATAGCATGGCAGGATTTGAAGAAGCAGCAAAGGTAGTGAAGGGCTTGGTGGATGGAACAGTATGTCATCAGTTGAGGTCATACAGGTGGTCCTAACCCATTACCAGATTGAACTAGATCAAAATACGATCGACTCAGCCAGGAGTAGTATTGTGTATGAAACTGTTGAAAAAGTCTCGACCCCCGCGAGTGCTGTAAGTTGAATTGGCTTGCAAGTTCCGAGTGTGGCGCTCACTTTAGTTAGGCGGGGGCCTCATTCGTGAATCAAGCCTTAAGGGGCGTCCCCCAAAGCTATGAGGTCGAGCTCTTGAGCAAATATCGGGATGTAACCAAAAGGGATATCCTAGAGGCATTGAAAAAATATTTCACGCCGCTATTTGAGCCAGAGTCATCCGTGGCCATTGTCGTAACCGCACCTTCCAAGGCCGAGGATATTGGAGCAGGACTTCAGTCACTTGGCTTTGATGTCACCCACCGAGAATTGACTGCCGATTTGGAGGGAGAGGAAGGGCTGGAGGAGAGCGAAGGCGAGAGCAATTCAGAGCAAGAGACCAGTCAGCCATAACGATGGATCATTAGCAATGGATCTAGATAACAGTCTATTTAATCGCTGCCGAGTTTTAGAATGACTATTCCGATTCTCGAGGTACCCTCCTGGTTTTGTCGGATGAGCCTACAACCTCGATAATATTTTGGTCTGCTTGACCAGGCTTGAGCTCTACGCCTCGGAGGAAATCATTGTCGACGAGGAATCGAATCGCCTGAGATAGATTAGAGACGGTCATACGAACTTCGGGTAGGATAAGCTTTTGAATCTCGTCAGTAGCCTGTGTAACGATATATATGCCTGGCTGGGAACGTACATTTCGCAAGAGAGTTGGGCGCGACGCGAAAGGATTACGAGGAGAAATTTTGGGCTCCTTCCTTCTCTGTTTAGGGAGTGTTTGATTGAGGGTTTGGGACGAATTCAGGGTCGATCGACCTTCTGTATCCGCATTACTGAAGTCTGCTGTGCCCACAGGTGACTTTGAGGAAATAACTTCAGGTGCCTCGTCATCGTCGCTTGTACTGTCCTCGGGGCATTGTACCCTCCCGCTCCTGACAGTATTTGATTTTTCTTCGGATGGCGTAGACAGTGGCTTGGTCCCAGTTACGTGGGACGCCCTATCATCCGATGTTCGATCTTTGCTATTTTGCGCTTGACGGGTATTATCCCGACGAAAATGTGACCTGCCATGCCGATACTCCTGCCCCTCTTCTCGTTGTCTCTTTGTTCCTCGAGGATTACTCCCTACGAGAGGAAGTTGGCCGCGAGCGATGGCTTCCTCTAAATTGGCTTTCTTCTCTTCCACTCGCTGAACCGTGGGCCAACGTTTTTTACGTTCGGCTATCCATGCGCCAAGCGCTTCTGGACTGTTCAGAACGATAGACGTTCCTTGAATGGGTATGGTTTTCCTCCACGAATATAAGTGAGTGTAAGAAAACGAGAACGTATGTATAAACATACCCCTTCAAACTTGGATCAGCATCCCACTCAGGTCGTTTCTTCTTCTTGTCCCAGCCAGGAGGGTATATCAAGTGCCGGTCCATCATGTGTGTCTCGACAGACTTGGCCGAACCAGTAAATTTGCATTGCGGATGTGTACAGCGTGAATTTCCTTGTTGGTACCACGTACTGTTCTGCTGAGGCGGGCGGGCTGGAGGCTTTTGATTGGAAGCCCTACCCTGGGTGAATGAGCTATTATTGTGAACAGGAGTAGGAAGGCCCTGGTTCATCGCATGGGGCTTGTATGTCGAAGAGAGTGTGTACCCTTCCTGTGTGGTGTATTGGGACTGTAGATGGGCGTTCGCGTAGTGTATCGAGTAAGGATTATGAAACTGGTTCATGGAGGAATAAGCATAAGGGTTACGCAGAGCCTCTACCACACCGGATGCAGCATTGTACTGCGTGTGGTAAATGTACGGGGGGGGCTGAGAGGACATGTCCGACAATGACCAAGGCCAAAAATCAGCTGAATTCACTTACACTCGCTGCACGTGACCACAAGTCCATGTTTTAATCATTTATCGACTGTCTACGACAACCAGCAAAGCGCTTGCCCCAATTGAAAAGTAGAACCACAAAGTAAATTAAGCTATTGGGATACTTTTGATATGTCAGGGAGCGGCATGATGTCGGGGAAGGGCCACAAAATCTGGCCAAAGAGAGGAATTCGAGGGAAGGGGTTGAGGGGAAGAGGGAGCGGGTCAAGATCTGGAAAGGGGGAAAGGGCATTTTGATTTCTATTTTTTATGTTATTCGTGAGCCGATGACAAGAATGATCGCGTCGTCAGAGAGCGGTAACAGTGGTGGATTTAGATCGGATTGACGGCAGTACTTGGACGTGCAGGAGGGGAAGACATGCAAGAAAGTCGGACAGGTTGGCTGCAAGGGCCGCCGACTGGTGATGACAGGTCCCGGAATGGATGCTACGAACTGAATTGCCTCGCCAGGGAACGATTGCTTTTATTTACTCTTGCTGCAACTCCTGTTGCTGTTGAGCCTCCCTTCCAACCCTCCTCTCCTTTTCGCTTTCGAGTTGGTTGTACAGTAAAAACAAGGCTTTTTCGTTAGCCTCGGGAGTACCGACAATCGTAAACATGCGCTCTCCCGTCTCGTCGTGGGGCGCCTTGGCGATTGAAATCTTTGAGCCGGAAAGCCGCCTGATCTCGGTGATTTTAGTGCCACTCCGGCCAATTATACATCCAACCATATCCGAGGGAATGGATATATTTTGTGTGCGTAGATTTGCGGGTGGTTGGCTGGATGTGGGGGAATGGGCTGGGGAACCTGGGGGCGAAGCACGGCCACGATTGCCAGCATCGCCATTAGAGCGACGTGCAGAATTATAAGAAGAACCGGAATAACCTCCTGAACGCCGATTCCCACCGGTACGATCGTCAACGGTACCAGGATGGAAAAGGACGGTGCCCAAACCCCGCTCCCAGTCTTCCAACAAGCATTTGCCAATTTCCTCCACCGCACGGCCGATTGCCTCGGGAGCTCCTTGAACTTCAACAATTCGCTCGGTTGACTGCGGCAGCATTTCCTTAGAGGCTACCATCCGCGCACCAGAGCCGTCTTGAATAGCCTTTATCTTGAGACCGTTTCGACCAATGATGGTGCCCATGAGGTTGTGGGAGACCAGGAGGCGGATGGATGTGTGTACGGTAGAGGCAGAAGAAACGACAGGCGAGGCGGGGTTTGCAGTAACTAGTTGGGTGATGATCAAAGTGTAGGCCTATGGCAGCAGGTTGTTGAGCAGTGGAACATGGAAAAGAAAGAAAAAAACAACAAAAAGGAAAGCTGGCTTACTTTTGCAACCGCTTCCACTGAACCAGAGACGGTGAGCACCCGTTCGTGAACACCAGGTATGACTTTGCTGACGCCAGCCTTGACGCCAGTTTGTTCTCGCAGCTCGGCAACATTTTTGCCGGCCTTACCAATGATGATGCCAGCATCTTTGGTACTAACGAGGGCGCGGAGAGTGAGGGTGTCTTGGGGAGAAGGGGAGGGGGAGCGCGACTGTGGGGGGGAGGCTAAGAAGAGAACAAAAAAAAAAAGTTGGGTAAAGAGAGGAAGACGAGATGAAAGGGGAAAGAGTACCTTCGTCGCGGGGGTTGGAGGCGTCGGAGGGCATGAAAGGCGAGAGAGGAGGGCGGGGACAAGGGGACGGGAGCGGAGATGGGCGAGGATGGAGGTTGTGCAAAGGGTGGAGTAAGCAGTCAGCTCAGGTTTCGGTCAAACTCGTCCCTTTTGGGCCATCAGCCCTCGGGCCACGCCGGCCCTCCGTCCGAGTATTCTCACACAAGAATATTATCATATTTTCATGCAGTAGAAAAGAGTATCACAACTACTTAGTATCCGAGCTGAACCAGTTGTGCGAACGATGATGCGGAGGCCGAAGTAGCCTTTTGGCGAAGCTTTAGAGCAGCAATCTATTTCATTGGTCAGTCAGCACACCATCTATTCTCTTTTCCCGACTCGACTCGCCTTGCGCTCGTGGAATGCCTGTGCCTTGAGCTTCCTCTTGTCCTCGAGCCGGTCAACAACATCCTTGTAACCCCAGCCGACTTCGTGAGACAGGCGCTATGTTATCCGTTAGACAAAATCCAGTTCGACAGGGCTTGCGGGCTTGCCTTGACAGTGCAGTACTTGCGTCCCGGCTTCAGTCGCAGAACCCTCAGCGCTTCAGGAACAACCATCCGCTTCTTCCTGTCGTAAGGAGGGGGAACGCCCTCAAAAAGCTTGAGACGTTCAAGTGCAGCAGCACCACGCGCCGTCTTATGGGGAACCATGCCGCGAATCGCCCGGTAGAGGATTTTGGAAGGAGCACGGTGGTGGAAGGGTCCGGATTTTTTGGGGTTCACGATGTGTCGCTTGTGCAGAAAGTTGTGATACCGGAGCTACAAGACTCAGTTAACCTATGAATCTTCCACCCCCACTCTTCTTGGTGACAACCACGCACTTTGTTACGGAAAAAGCTGCCAGAAATATTGATTTCCTCACACCGGACGACGACAATCTTTTGGCCAGAGAGGATCTGCTTCGAGATGATGGAGGCCAATCGACCAAGGAGATGACCCTTGCCATCGATGACGATGGGTGTCGACGAGAAAGTGGCCATGGTGATTGTCTGCAGTTACAAAAGATGTCAACCTGGGGATGCGATGGACAGCGCTCACACACGCACCTTGAGGTTCAGCGACGATAAAGCGTATAGTGCCCTCTGTACGAAATGACAAGTGGCTTGGAGCCCCACGAACCCTATTTTAAAACTGTACAGTTAAGGCATGGCCATCACCGAACCTTCCTTTTCGGACCTGTGCAGCCAATGATATTTGAGACTGGCAGTCAGATATTATTAATTTCAACATAGATATATCATTGGCTGTGCGCACGAGCTGGCAATGTTGCAGAGAGAGAGGGCAGCATGCAAGTGTTTGCAACACCTCCGGAGAAGTGCTTACGTACAAGTAGAGGGAGAACCCGGGTGTTGCCGGTTTCAAGCTCAACTTAGCAATTTTGGACAGCGCGTCACCTTCTCCCCACTCGAGCCAAGAATGTCTTTCATCCGCCTCTGCACACGGTCTCTCGCTCGCTCTACTCTCGTTTCCTCTCCCATCACCCCCCGTTTTGCTCCTCATCCACGCTACTCCACCGCCGCCAGCCTCTCTAGAGATACCATCCAGACGCGTGTGCTGGACGTGCTGAAAGGTTTTGAAAAAGTTGACCCCGCAAGGGTTCGCTATTTGTTCCCCAATCCATAGCCTCACCTCTGTTCACCCTTTTCATCTTTACAGCTCACTCTTACTGCCTCTTTTGCAAACGACCTCGGCCTCGATAGTCTGGATGCGGTCGAAGTCGTGATGGCAGTCGAAGAGGTATAGCCGAGACACCATTTTCCTTAGACGGACTCTCACCAGAACCCCTTGCAGGAGTTTTCAATTGAAATTCCAGACGCGGAGGCTGACGAAATCCAAACAGTGAAACAGGGTGAGTTTCTAGTATAGTTCAGACGTTCTCTTGTTGAACTCATCTTTTTAGCGATTGACTATATTGCGAAGACTCCGGAAGGTCGGTCCATTCTTTAACATCCTTCACTGCGCTGACCATGTGTCCTCCCAAACCACAGCGCACTGAGAAAGATACGGAGTAGCTTCTCACTCGGAACAAGCCGTGTATTAGATTGCTTCCACCAATCCTACCTTTTTCTTCGCCTCTCTACCCCGACTTGAAACCAACTTGTATGATCTCACGTGGTCCGTTCGGTAACATCTTGACTCTCGACATCACACTACCATCTGAGATTGAGGGACAATTTCTCGTCCTATCGTCTTTTTTACGTGGCTCAGGTGCACGAGTCCTTCATCCGTCCAGAACCGTTCAGGCAACTTCCTATCTTGAATCCTCGCCCCGCTCCGCTAACCGCCCTTCATACGCCGTGTGCTTCAGTCAAGCTGCATATAAATGCCAGTGAACTCTTTCATACATCTTGCTTCATCTGGGTTGATACATCACTACCACTGTCGCATTCCAGCATTTTCAGAATATGGCCCATCAGAAAGAGATTACCGTAGAACGTCCCTGGCTCCAGGTCGGCTGTGTGCTAGGAGAAGGTTGTCCATCAGTACAAGTATTCAAGGACCTTTCAACACTCACTCCCAAGTCTTCCTAGGTCCCATATACGATCCGGCTGCCTCTACCTTGCATTTTGTTGACATCTCCGAGAAAAAGGTAAAACATCGTTTTAAGTTCTTTGCGCCTTACAAACACGTAATTCATAGATTTACCACGTGGATTTCGAGAGCCTTGGAGTACAAGTCGAACAGTTCCAGGAGCCAGTAACCTGCCTATCTCTATGCCAAGATAATTCCCGTGTAGGTCGTATTACCCACCCATGATAACTACTAAGCTGATAGCCGAAGAGCTTGCTTGTGTTGCCGCTCGAGGATTTGCCCTGCTGCGAGGTGACTCTACATTTGAATATATCAGCGAACCCCTCTCTCCAGAGGAAGCCCCTCACGTTCGATTTAATGACGGCGGTTGCGACAGCAAGGGCCGCTTTTTTGCGGGCACACTCTACTCTCCAAAATACAATATACCAGGCCGTCTATATAAGTACGACCCATCAGATGGAAGCTGTGTCATTGCTGACCCCGGACCTTTTACTGTAACTTTTTGTCCTCGTGCGCTACTCAACAGTTAACGACTCGGATTTAGGACTCAAATGGCCTCGGCTGGAGCCCAGATGAAAAAACTTTGTCAGCTTCTATCCCATTGCGGCCTTCCAGGACCAATCTAACATTACAAAATAACAGCTACTTCACAGACTCATTTAAAAACATCATATACGCATATGACTATGATGATGGGAAGCTCGCTAATCGCCGAATTCTGGTGGACGCTTTGTCTCTCGGTCTACCAGAAAATTCGTTCTGCGACGGCCTATGTGTTGATAGCGAAGGTTTTATCTGGAGCTCTCGGTAAATTTGCATTACCCGATGAATGTTATCTTCTGACTCTCCCCCCAGGTGGGGTGGTTCGCAGATAGTCCGGTTCGCCAAGGACGGGACCATTGACCTCGTGGTCAGGTTTCCTACTGCCCTCAATGTTACCGCGTGCTGCTTTGGTGGTGAGAGCTTGTTCTTGAATGATATCGAGCCAACGCAACGAGACGTTTGAATAGGCCCCAACAACGACCAGCTGTTTGTCACCACGGCACACTGCGGCGCTAATGGAGGAGACCCACGCTTGCAGGAGAAGTATCCGGACTCGGGTCACGTCTTTCTCGTTGATCTCGGTGGAAGATACAGAGGTGGGGCCAGACACAAATTCACCGGGCGAAGCATCCTTGCGCCGATGTATTCAACATGAACACTTGTATATCCTATAATAGTGCTTATGTAACGATCAATTTTGTGCGTTTCCGCTCTGGCGCGTCGGTTGGCAGCCACACCCATAACAACACCATGAAGCATGGTGTGGCATTCCGCAAGTTCTCGAGGACATCCTCACACAGAATGTTGATGCTTCGGTAGGTGTTGGACCAAACTTTTGCGGCGTCCTATTCAGTCTATGCCCAGCAACTTGGTCACCTCACTCTTCGAACACGAGCAGATCCGAACGACACTGCCTAAAGCACGGGACACCGCCAGACTGGCTGAAAAAGTGACTTGACTATTGAAATGAAAGTATCCATGCCACTCATTGACACTCACATCTAGATTATATCACTCGGCAAAAAGAATACGAACGCATCTTATTCTCGCGCATCCGCATTTTTGCTCAAACAGGATCTGCTACCGAAAGTCTTTGAAACGCTTGCGCAACGCTACGCCAACAGACCTGGCGGCTACACCCGTATTCACAAGTTCGGAAACCGGAAAGGAGACAACGCACCGGAAGCTATTCTCGAGTTGGTTGATAACTCCCGAGACCTCCGATGGGAAATGACATCACGAGCAGTTGGTTGGGACGTGTTGAGGCAGAAGCTCATCGGCACAAAGGCTTCCAGCCTTGTGAACGACCCACACGCCGACATCGGCGATATTGTGAAGAACGAAACTCGGCTACCCTCCAAGTCACGTCACGGTCTCTTGCGGGAGAAAACGCGCTGGAATCTTCAGAGACTCCTCAAGTTCAGGAGCGAAGACGCTGTTGAGGAGATTGCTAGAAAAGCTGCCGATCATATGGTGCGCCATTTTCCACCCATAGTTATCCCGGTACTCAAGCCTTGTCAGGATCAACTTTTGGCTACTCCTGTGGCCTACAAGGCACTCCACGAGGAAGCGAAGGCTGATGCACCCTACAAAGTTCCTCCTAGATTACATGCTGGCCAGCTGGTACCTGGAGAGAAGCGTTCTGCCTTTCAACTTGCCCAAGGAAAACTTGGTCCAAAATCAATTCCACCAAAGGGCCCTCTTCTTACAATGAAGAGCGTGTTCGGGCGAAATTATAAAACAGTATAAAATAATCTACACCCATTTCAGAATTTGCTAGCGGCCTCGAGGTCGTCAGCATTTAACCAGTCTGCGCCGCTACTCAAGAGTTGTTGCCAGATTTTGTTCCTTGCAAATATCGGCCAACCTGGAGTGTCCCAGAACCTTGCCTTGATTCCAACTTTGTGCGCGTCGCCGATGAATTTTTCCAGATTTTGCAACTGTGCATCCGTAATGTCATTAATACCACTCCACCCTATCGCTACAGCGTAGTCGGTACTCGCTACCGGTGCCAAGTTGTGCGACCATGTTGTGTTCGCCGACGGGCCTGAAGCGAGCCCCGTGAGAGGGGCATCGAAGAAGTAATCCCGAGGTTCAAGTGCTAGAACATTGTCGAGGGGTGTGTTCCCAGTCCCGATGACGGTGACTACCGAGTTTCTGAGAACACCATTCTCGAACGTGGTTAAATAACCCCTCGATCTGAGCGGCTCGAAAGCACGCAGGATGAATGGCATGGCCCTAATGAAATATGAGGCCAATAGTTGATGGACTTTCGCAAAATAACTCACTCCTTTCCATCGGTCTTAATGTCGACCAAAAGTTGTAACGGAGTGCCGCTGGAAGTATCAAATAGGCCACTGTATGTTGTCAGCACCACCGAAAAAAGCCCGGGCAAAGATGTATCCTACTTGGGGATGGTCTGATTCGTGTTGAAAGCGTTTTTCGGATTCTGCTGATCGAGCATATGCAAAAGGGGTTGAATGTACAAAGAATCCAGCGTCCGTTGCTTCGTAAGCGCAGCGGTTTCGTGTCCTACCTATTGAGAATTTGGTCAGGCATCGGAAATAAGGAGACACTCGAGTGGCAACACTGACGAGAAGCTGGTTGTCAATCAACCAGACGTCCGCTTCGACGCTCGTAACACCTAGGCTTACAGCCGTTAAAAGCGGCACATCTCTCCAGTCTAGTTAAAAAGGTATGTAGTTGGGTCTCCCGCACTAGCAACGCATCTCACAGTCGTTGTGGGAGTGTATGGCCTTGGGGACAACGTTCTGCGTGAGCTGGGTTGGATACTGAAGCAGTTTGGAGTTGCTTGATTTTAGGTGTGCAATATCCCCGAGGATACTGGGTTGCGCCGACACGAAGCCCAGTCCTCCAACCAAAAGTAATAGGTAGATGCTATCGGAAAGCATAGAAACGTGACTCAGAATATCGGGAGCCTTCTCTTTATGTATCAAGGTATCGACCTTGAGAAGTCCGGCCTTGGGAAGGAAGGGTGACCAGAAAGGAAATAGGCCTCTCAAGGAATGAGTGAAGGGGCCGCACGTGCGTATGGAGGAGCACAAGGACCAACGTCGGCGTGAGATGAAATGCGGCTCAAGTGGGCCATCAGCTTCCGAGCACCGAGAACAATAAGTAAACCCCAACGTAGTTCCACGTTCCTGATCGTAGCAATAGTCTGCAACGACTTGCAGAATATGACACAAGACGCTTAAAGGAAATGTTGCCTGCTGTTATAATTTCTGACCGGGGACGTTGCGAGTAGACAAGACGACTTGAGGACCTGGAGTGTATATAGTTGGCGTTGGGAGTGGTGATGATAGTTTACAATTGGAGGTATGAATCGGATGATGATTATTGGGTTGAGGTGAATGGTTCCCTTCAGAGATACGGTATACTACCTCGAAAGTCTTTCAAGTAGAACAATAAGTAGAGGAGCAGCTGAGCGAATTGGTAGTAAGGTCACCTCGTATGAATTTTCATGATTCATTCCAAACAGACGTCCGGAAATCTCTGAAGAGACCATCTACCCTCACGCCATTAAGTGACGATGAGCCTTCTGAGGGCGTCGATGTTGAACTTGTAAACACTTGGGTTAATTGGCACTGGATATTCCGCCATGACCGCGCGCTGAGGACCGTATATGAGAGTGGGGTATGCATTAGGGCTGTGAGCTGATTCTCACGTTATGCTGACGATCCGTGTCCGCATCTTAACCGCGTACCGATATGATGAGCCGGACTCCAGGACGAGGGTAACCGACTCGGACTCATTGAGCAGAACAATAGCACCGGTGCTCCGACCAAAAGTCCCGAAGAGGTTGAATGGTTACGGGTTCGTGTGTGTCGTTAACGAACTCGAGCAGGACATCATAGCTGTCGCAGAGCGAAGGCATTTAACTGTGGCAGTGGGCAGAAGTGAGAGGAGAAAGACTTGGGGGTTCGTCCACGCCAAGGCTGCGTGGTGAGGAAAGAACGAAGGCTGATCAAAGATCCCCAGGCAACACGGGTGACAATAATGTTCAGGAAGCAATCCATTCTACGAGCACAAGCTAGGGGCCAGAGCTGTCTGTTGCCACGTTTAGTTTACTTATTGTCTTGACCTGAGGGAGAACATCAGTGGTGGACAAGTTCAGAAAAGGCAACCGTGACTTGACATGCACCGACAACGAGGCAACTCGACACATGATCGTTCACGTCATCAATTTCTACTCTAGCTACACTTTAAACTAATACGCAGGTCGATCCTGACCGGTGTAGTGACCATCCGATGCTGCTGGACGAGGTGGAGAGTAATATGGTGATTTATAACCGTAGTCATTGGAAAACCCATCGTCCGGCTGTTGGTAGGGTTGTTTGAGGACGTCTGAGGCACTAGCTGTGCTCGTTTGTCGCAGATGTTGATAGCGAGGAGAATCCGGTCGAGAATCCCATGGGTCCCCGCGATCGTCCATCGGAATGCTGTCTTTCGTCAGAGGGTGTGTGGGGTCATTCAATGCATCGTATTGCTGATGATCCCTGCGTTGTGAGGTACCATAAGAAGACAAGACAAAGAAAAGATAGCCCTTGGGGTGTTTGGTTAGTCCTGGCGGATGTAGTTCATAGCTCGAGTAACATACGTGGAGAATGGCAAGGATAACCCAGAGACCGCCCATAATGCCTACATCCACCCACGCAAAGATACCACAGATAATTTCGCCCTGGCTTTCTTGTGATTCATCTATAAAGAACCTCTTGACACAGCTGGATGATGCGGTGGAATGACGGGCAGCAGACATGATGATCCACACGATTGCTACCGCAAATACAGCGGAAAGAATGAGTCCGTGCAGAGTAACATAGCGGCGATATAGGATGGATTTCTCCTTTCAAACCGTTAGTGAATCCCGGAAGCTGTACTGCCCGTTAATGCTACCCACCTTTGCGACTCCGATAAATCCCAGTACCTGCACGCCAGCGGCCGCGAAGCAGAGGATCCCAAGCAGCCAAGCAGCAAACGAAGGGGTAGCAGCGCCAACAACTTGAGGACATTGAGCTTATTAGGGGCTGGATTATCGAGGAATTGAGTTCTGTACGTACTAGAGGGTGTAGCCACCGATAGGACACCAATCAGGATACCAGCCACCGCTTGTTCGACAAGCGCAGCGTATATTCCCGCATTTACCATGGGAATTGCACAGCAGCAGTACTCGCGAGCCTTCATGGTGGTTGAGTAGAAGAAAGTGGAAACGTAGGCTGTGCTCTGCGGGTGGTAGCACTGCGATCTTACGTCACATGGCTTGCTTGATTGGTGATGCAGTGCGGCTTGAAGCTTGGCTCCAATCTTTTGGCCTCGCTAAGCATTATTTCACTCGGAATGACGCACTGTGATTAACAACCGATGGGCTGCACAAGCCTTCGGTGAAGACGAGTATCACGATTCCCCCCAGTACGTAGCCCGTGACCCGTGACCTGTGACAGGCCAACATCAGAGCGCTTGAGCGGCCAGTTTCGTACTCCTTCCTTGGTTCGACCCACCATGCGCCCTCTCGCTACCCTTGCCTTTGCTTCTCTATCCTTTGCAGGAATTCTAGCAGCAAAGCCTTTTGACGCTCAGGTTATACTCCCTGATAATGGCGGAACAGACTTCAAGCCTGGCTGGTCTTATACCGACTGTGGTAAGCTTTCTTTGAGCATGCTCGGTTCTCCCCGCTCACACTTGTCCTCTAGGAAACCCTGAGGACATCGTTCAGATAAATTCAATTGAAGTCACTCCGGATCCACCCAAGCCTGGGGGAGACCTAACGGTCAAGGTGATCGCGACAGCGACGGAGAGAATCGAGGTATGTTGGAATCGACCCCCAGAGCTTGCTTGTCACTTCATGGCCCTGCAGGATGGCGCATATGTAGACGTGACAGTAAAGCTCGGCCTCATCAAGCTTTTGAAGAAGCAATTTGACCTTTGCGAGGAAGCGTATGTGTAACAAGTATCTCTTCATACCATCCGTTACCTCTAATATATCATGGCAGACGGAATGCGAACGCATCTGTTCAATGCCCTGTCGAACCAGGACCTTATACAGTCGAGCATACCGTTACTCTTCCCAAGGAAATACCTCGTGGTAAGCATCATAATATCATATTTAGTCCCGTTCTGATTACGTCCAAAGCCAAATTCAACGTGGATGTCCTCGGGTTTAGCAACCAAGACGAGGACTTGTTATGCTTGCGACTCGTAGCAGACTTCACGCCCACCATCCCTTTCCCTAGGCTTTGGTAGACTCATCCAGCTTGGCACATAATTTCCCGGGACACTGAGTTTCGGAGTTTACTATCCTTATATCTTGAACTTCCATAGTAATGAATGGTTTGAGCGCGACTTGATCATGTCTTCTTTTGCACTGTCTAATTGTTTCACGACGCTCGTTTACCCCCCACGGTTGGTTTGCATTTTGTAGCCTATCCGAGCCCGATCCGGCAAAGACAATAGTCCATGGTATATCGCTCAGACGCTTTTTGCTCTCAGCTAGCTCTTGATTCGAGCCACCGCAAGGATGTCCGTCGTCGCTGGACCACTTGAAGTTCTTTTCAAGTTTGTCAATGACTCAGCGGAACCTCTCGTCCTACAAATTGTTCGTGACCAGGCCAACCACGTGGGCGGCGCAACCGCCGTTCGACTTGGCCCCAGCGATAGCATTTCTTTTGTCCTGAGCACGGGGCACACCTATCGTTGTATTTGTACCCAGCACAAAAAACAATTCCTCGCGGTGTGAGTCGATTTGGGTTTAAATTCTTATCTTTTTCATGTGCGAACTGCAGGATCCAGGACAAAGATCTGGCAGGATTCGTTGTACAAGGCATCGGAGATCATAGGCTGACAAACATGGGAATCTCGACATTGGCTCTTGGAGTAGAAAACAATAAATTGTGGATTGGAAGTAATGCACTGGCACGACTTCATTCGTATTTCGTTTGTAAACACCGCGACCTCGCTATCACCGCAGGCCCACGGGGCATATATACCTTTGCATTATCATATACATGAGCTGATTTACTCGGACCTTGAGCCTTGAACTTTGGCAGCATTTCTTTCGGGCCACAATTAGGATCATTGCCTTGAAAGGGCGGTAACTGAACGTACTTGAAAACATTCCAGAGGAATGTTTGATTGCGATAAATACCAAGCCCTGTGCCTAGGTTATCATCACGGTTCAGTAGCATGACATGGTCACAGACCATCATTGGGGGAAGCCTAATGGACAATTGTCAGTACCAGTGACCTGTACTTTCGACGACACTACATACTCCATCGATAATGGCATCTGCATATTTGATGAGACGGTTCCCACCGCTCTCCGTGAGGCCATTGACTCCAAATTGCCAAGGCATGATCCTTTCCCAGGTTGTTAACGACCGAAATCAAGATTGGCAAGTGATCCATACCCCCTATAGCACGACTTATGTTAGTAGGAGCCATAACAGGGGTTTCGCAGCGTGTACCCATGTTCAGTGTCAAGAGCCAGCTGCACCCATGCAGGGTAGATATCGGTTTTATTTTCTGCGATGTATCAGCCTCGGGTATTCACACAGAGCCGAGCCTATCTCACCAATACCCTGGACTCCAAACTCTTCAAGTATCACAGGTTTGTTCGCCTTCCTCGCCGCTGTCAGAATAGATGCGTCGCTGTGCATTTCGGAGGTAGTCAGAGGCAGGTGGCACACCTTGGGCATGTTGCTTAATCCAGCCGAGCCCCCATGCCTTGATGGTAAAGTTAGATCCCGGGGTGTCCTATGACGGTGTTCAAGTTTATGAACAGCGTAAATTTTTGGGCACCAACCAGTAAAGGATACCTAGATCGCGAAAACGGGTCAGGGTTCAGTCAGACAAAGGTGGTATCAATATACATACCACAACTGGGGATATATGTGCTTATGGTATTGGGTTCAGTGGATAATTGTCGTTGGAACAAAAGGGAGTCTAGGCATACATAGGTTCCAAAGTCAACGTTTTCCAATTGAAGGTCGAGATCGAAATCTTCACCAGCTGAGAACGCGTCAGAGGTAGAACGAATAGCCACTGGAGAAAAATGCACCCTGCCCGTTGTAGTTATAATCAGAGATGAAAGTTCCGTTCCACCAGTACCCAACCGGCTTTTTCCAGAAGAAATGACCCTCGCCTCCAGTAGTAATCAAGTGATGGGGATCTCTAAGCCAAAGCATTAATGTTATCTGGATATCACCCTGAGGTCGTGAAGAAGCTTGCGTACAGGCTCCTCACAAAGTTCGTTTGTTCCCTATACCATGTATGAAGTGTGTTTGAGCCAGGGACACAACCCGGGCCACCCGGGAGATCACCCAAGCATCGGGCCTCGTTCATAAGTTCCCAGGCAAAGATATTGGGCGAGTCTTTGTACCTGTTGACGATCGTTCGGACATAGCGTTCTGGAAGATGAGGTTCAACTACAGTTGAGGGAGAGACGACGTGGAACGCACGATATGATGCGGTAATGCGCCTGTCGGTGTAGAAAATGTCGTGTGTCTGGCTTGCACCAGCTATCCAGTTAATGTATAACTCCATTCCCTATATGGGTTCTAAGGTTTGCGTTGTATGGGCGGATGAGTTTTTAAAAACACACCCCATATCCGACCCTATCACAGAATGGGTAAGTCAAAAGGGGAGCAGGGGGCACAGTACTCACCAGTTGTTGGTGAACGCTACAATGAGCTTAATGCCATACTTCCCAGCTGTCTCGACAACATGATCAAAGCGTTGGAGGCCTTGGGATCCCTCATTCAAAACCCAGTCACTGGAGTTCCAGACCTGAGGCGCCTCATATATGCACACCGAAGGCTTCAAAGTAGTGTAATTACCTGATAGTAGGTCAGGCCAGACTGGAGAGCGCCAGCCAACTCCGACCCATTGATGGCATTAAACCCCCAGGTGCGGAGAACTTTAATACCGCCGGCCTGCATTTCTTTGAATGTTGTCTCAACATCGTCTTTGGTGGTAAGGAGAGGGAGCCACTGGAGCAGTTCTCGACAATCGAAGGGACTAAATTAAAACACCGTACACTTACGTATGAATTCGCACCGACGAAAGCCTGCAGCTCTATTAGCATTCCGTGCTCAGGAGCCAAGATGGGGTGAAACGAACGAAGGGTTTTCCGTCTACCTCGAACTTACGACCGTTCGTCGTCGCAAATCCTGGAGGGGGTCGTGAGGTACTAGTACCTGATCGTTCGGCAGCGGCCAACGTGGCAAGCACTGCCAGAAAAGAGACAGCCAAGAAACGCATCTTTAGCTGCGTTCTGCTTGCAGATGGTCTGGCTTTATGCATGCATAAAGTTATCTCGGTGAATCATCGGACACGGTGGTTCGCTGTTATTTCGTGTGTGTAAATTCTGATAGGGACACCCATGAAGAAATCATCTGACACAAAGATCGGAAAGAGTGCGCTTCAGAATCTTGAGACGGCTTTGACGAGAGTTTCTCTGTCCACGTAGCATGGTCAGATGTTCAATGAAGCTGGTGAGGAGATACAATTGTGTGAGAGAGATTATGAATTTCAAGTGATCGGGCGGATTGATGGGGTCCTGCATTCATTCGTCTCCATCTCGTCGCTCGCAGCCTCCAGGAAATGCCCAAAAGCGCAAAAAAACGCAAGGCCAAGGCTGCGGACTTCACGGTAAATATTTGTCCGGGAGTATTGGTCATACCTGCGTTGAAAAAGATCGCAGAAAGCGAAGCTGAAGCTCGGAAAAGAAAAGAAGCCACCCTCTAATGCGATAGACACTTCCTTCAAGGCTCGTTGTAAGTCGATACGCGTTTGGAACAATGATAGTCTCTGACCCGGAGCAGCCATCGCACTTCCAACACAGAGTATCACCGCGATCAAGGATGAGAGCACGCCTACGACAAAACGAAAACTCACTTTGTGCGAGCTGCTTGTGCACTTGAAGCATTACAGCGCTACAGTTAGGAAAGGCACGTTGCCGTATGTTTCGAGTCAATGTCGTATTGATTCTTTAATCAGATGCAATTACCGGTCTTGTGGAATTGTTGGAAGCCCATTGGACACTTGCCGAACAGAACCTAGCTCAACTAGTGAATTCGATTGCCCGCATTATAGGTGATGAGGTACGTCGCTTCCGTGCCTATAGCTGAAGAAGCCTCACGAAACTTCAGGATGCAAGTGTTCGGAAACAACTTCATGCATTTCTCTGCTGGCTGCTACCAAGGCTTTCCAAGGTACGACCTGGCGCCCTCACCGCAGCTTCTTTAAATCACTCGGCAATATAGGAAGATCTGATTCCGCACGCACAAACCCTGCTACTCTTCGCAGCTTCTGCCCAAACGCATATCTTTCCTGAAATTAGGCTAGACGCCGTGCGTTTCTTAGCTCTCTTCCTCGAATACATACCGGAATCAGTGGTAGGAGGCTGGAATGCACCTGGCCCCAGTTGTGGAAAGCGTATACTAGAAGGTTATCTTGGGAACCTTAACGCGGGCATAAATTACGAGGATGCAGGAGGTGGGCTCTTGCAATCATCACCTCCAGCTGCCTTATCCAACCTCGGGAGCAGGTACTCCTACAGTGGTGTCAACCACGAGCGTGGTACTCTCTCCGGTAGTGAGTATCACTGTCCGGCTGTGCTCCTTCCCATCTGATCGCCCTCCAGTCTAAACTCGCCGTATTACAATCGCTCTCTTTATTCCTTCGAGCTGGACTCGCCGCAAGTGGTCGAAGTGAGGACACTGGAGACCCTCGAGGTGCATTTCATGCATGGTTCATGTCCGGCTCCTTCAAGACACAAGATGCTTTCTATAGGTTTGAAAATGCCTTAGTTTCTCGAACTCCACGTGCAAGTTATCGTTCGTTATGGACGGAAAAGGACCGTGTAAGAAATGAATTGACTGGCTGTCCACAGCACTACCCAGTTGCTGACAACGAGGCCTCGTGGACAACGCAAGAATTAGAGGAGGCCCTGCCCTCTTCGGGAATGCTAGAGGAAGATTCCAGCAAGGGGGGCCTTACTTCAACATTCTTTCCAGTAGGTCGGACATGTTCTGGTCATGCGCAGTTGTTAATTCTCACTCAGCACCTGGCGAGAACGCTACATCCGGTCCTCGTGTCCACGATCTTGGACCACGCACCCTCCGCCTTCTCTCCAGACGGCAAGCCTAGCGAAGTAGAACTGTCAATGATTGTGGCAGTCAATCAGATTGCATCGTTTCTCTACGGAGTGATTCTCCGCGAATCTCCGACGGTAAAGTTATACGGCCCCTTTTACTATTCGGTCTCTCAGAATTCTTTCAGCCCCCTACATCATCTGTCTCGGAGTTAGAGATGTTCCTGGGTTACATGACACCTTATTTCCCGTTCGGGTCTCCGGCGGTGCGCGATAACAAGGTCAAATATTTTAAAATTGGTTCTTGACTCAAGCTTATATTTGGCTCAGCTCGCCCAGCACCTTCAAGATTTAAACCTCATATTCTGCCAATTAACGTCGCTTCTAGTTCTTCGTTCATATTCTGCACCTCCCAAAACCGGGCGACGCAGCCAACCACACAGATCCAATAATTCCTTAATAATACAAGTCGCGAATGTCAGCGAGTACATCACAAATCTGCTCCGTGGTCAAAATGTGGCATCCAGTCAAGTGCAACATTCGCTAGTCGCGGGATCCTATCTGGCGCTCTTGCCCAGCATCTGGGCGATCATCAACAACTCATGCCCTGAATTATCGTCGCATACGACTGACGTCCTACGAGCGACGCTGGACCATGCGATCAAAACGTCCCCGAACTCCAGTTCGAAGCGATTTACGATCGAATTTGTGGCGCGGTTGGTGTTGGTAAGTTACCTATCACCCGCGATTCCCAGTGGTTGATGCTGTCTGTCTCTCTAGCTTGGCACGGAGCCCCAATATAATGGTGCATTCCAGCCTGGGGGCGGTGGCGAGGCGGTACAGCAGTTTGAAAGCTGGTTGATTCATCTGCCCCAAGTTCTCTGGGAGGTAGGCAATCGTGACTTAGAAGTCACAGAGGTGTGTGGTCGGCAATAAGTTTCTGTTTGGAGAAGATTTTTAGGCGCGTGTCCAGGTCATTCTGCGATTTTTGTTGCGCCTATTACAGTGTCGATCACCCCTGGTTCAATCAGAAGTACGTGTGATTCACCTAATTTTATCACAAATACCCACTTCGTATCAGACAATCACAGCCGTTCAATCACGCTTGGTACCTTACTTTATCATCAACCACCCAGCCCGCGGGCGCCTTCCCGGCCCATACAACAAACTTCCGCAAGGCCAACCCCACCTTCGACGGCTCTGTATAGACGTAGTATCTACTGTTTTGGCTCGCGCCAGCCGATTCGGGACCGCTACATCCGAAGCTTGTGATGTACTGTCCACAGCAGTGGATTTGGTAGTGGCTGGTACGATTGAATCGGAGTACTGGGCTCATGTGCACGAAGCCACACCTTCGTTTTAACTTGATCACGGTGTTGGCAAAAATGGAAGAGAGTTTGTTGAACCAGTATTGAGGACATTCATCCATCAGACGTTCTCGAAGCTGACTCTACTTGATCATCATTTATGGTACGGCACCTGAATGAGCTACTGCAGTCAATATGCATTTATTTAACCCCTAGGGTGGGCTTCCAGAGCTTCCTAAACATTTAAAAAAACAACGATAGCACATACATGACTAGAGCAAGTAGGTGACCCCCATGTTCGAGCATGCTCGAGAGGCAAAAAGAAATATAGCACGTTGATTGTGCCTCGGAATCCGGGTAATGACTTCAAGTCATGACTGGATTGAGCGCGTCAAGCGCTGCTAATCACCGAGTGGCAAAATTTAAGAATAAAAAAGAAAAAGAGAGGAAGTTGGGAAGACATTGCAAATATAGGGAAGGGATCTATGCATGCAGAATCCACCGCACACCTTCAAGGCGACCAATATCGAAACTGGCAAGTTGTTTGAAGGCGGCGGGTGAGAAATCGAGGTCGTGTGTTTTGCATCCCGTGCAGCGATCGACGACTGTAACAGTGACACTCTTGCCTTGATCTGGTGCATCATCAGAACACTGCAGTAGACAACTGAAGGAGACGTACATGTGGCTGTGATTTTCTTGCCGCAGACGGGGTTGTTGTTGGGGTTGAGTCTGGCGTAGCCCCTATAACGGCATATCCACTTAAGATGTTAAACAATCCTAGGGAGGGAGCACTGACGGGAATGAATCAAAGAAGGCACTTGAGACAGCAACTATAAAGTCGCTGTCCTGATTAGTGATACCGCATGCACCAAGGCCGGCTGGCGTGTGAAGGGTGAATAGAGGTCAGACATGGGAATAAAAAAGCGTCAACATACTGCCGTAGAAGGTGCCCTCTCCCGTGTGGCTAGAGCTCGAGACATTGGGAGTTGGCTTAGTAGGGGGAGCCTGATAACGACTAGTCGTGATCTTGGGCTCAGACGGATGATTCGTCGTTGGACGAGGAGCCTTAGAGGTAGGCTTAGAAGCGTGAGAAGAGGACTTGGTAGCCTGCACAGGTGCTGGTGAGTGAGGCCTACAGCGTTTGCTGTTCTGACGCTTGCGAACGGAGAGGGCTGGTGTGTCAACGGGGGCAGGAACAGGAATACGACCTGCGAGCGCGCGATGGTGGGCACTGCGACCGGTGTGGGGGGTGGCGAGAGCCGTGACGGAGGCGAGGAGGGAGAGGAGAAGGATGAAAAACTTTGGGACGGACATGCTGAAGGGGGGGAGGTGGGATGGCTGAGGCTCTAAAGGATCGAAGGAGGTAAATGAGGGTGCTTATAAAAGGAATGAAGGAGCCCGCAGGGAAGAGATGAAAAAGAAAAGCAGAAGCAGGTATCTATTGTTGAGATCTGTTTGTCCTCGCAACGCATGGCCCCTCAAAATATCTCTGTTCGAAAATTACAATAACATCAAATCCCAGCACTCGCTTTGGCTGCGTACATCTTGACTAGGCTCGTACTTGATGTGTCACCTAGGCTCTTTGCATGGGCATCAATCTGACCCAGTAGCAACAAGCTTTCGAGACGGCTAGGTTCAGCTGGAATCTTGAATAACCGCGATACATCCTCCTCCGGGAGGGGCGCCAAGCCTTGTGCAATCCGGACTTGGTTCTCCTCCTTACGTTTGGCAACATAGTTATCTGCCTTCGCCCGTTCCCGAGCGATCTGCCGTATCAGGTACGACACGTTGCCCTCCTCTGTCCGGTATGCGTCTACCGCCTCCACGATCTGCTCCAGGTTCCGCGCCATACTTGCGGTACCTAGGTCAAGTGCGCCGTAAGAAGGTCCAATCGCCGTTTCGTATGCCTCATCAGGTTTGGCATAGGGGAACGGTGATGGTATCGACTTTGTCAGAGTCCCGAGGAATGAACTAAGAAGAGGGTTTGTGCGGATTTTAAGAGGTACTCTCTCCAGAATCGAAGAGAAAGTGAGTCGGTGGTTGATCAGACTATAGTTGACTCCATTAGCACATGCTACTCAAGGCAGGAAATGGAAGGCCCTCGCCAATATGCGGATGGCCAGATCTACCTTGCAGTGTTAAAATTAGATTTCTTGTATGCATCCATAAACGCGGCGGTTAACCGGTATGCACGGAACGAAGCGTTTCCCCGTGCAGTTTGCGACAAGTCTAGAAAACGGAGAACAACGGACATCAGCATCAGCATCAGCATTCCTGCAGCTAGCACGAGTTTAACGCACCGTGGACAATAACGACACCTCCGTGTCGGAGTTTTTCTTGATGAATAGCTTGTGTATCTACCAAGTTTTGGTTGAAGAAGGCACCCAACGTTGTTGCCTGGTAGAATCCAACGACGCTGTCGTCTGCTTGTACTTCCTTTAGTGACCGCAACATTGACGCTTGGTGTCGTGCTGGAACATATGTTCGTTAATCTGCCCCTTCATTCATACTTCGTGGCTCATACCAATTGCCTTGGCCGATTTCTCATCGTCTTCGTGCGCGTGGTGGGGCAAAGGGAACGAGTTAGAAACTTCAAGTGTGCCATTCAAGTCGAGGCCCAGCAACAGCCCATGTGCCGTTGAAGCGGGTGCTTCGCGTGCATGTTTAATGATTTTGGTGGCGACCTAGGCATGTTATTGAGCTCTAGACACCGGAAGAGACAGAGATTCCGCCATCATGAAAAGTGTGCAATGCAAAGGGCAGCTCACCATGCCGTCTAACTGTACGGTAGTCAGTGGAATCTCAGCCTCGATGTCGATCACTTTAGCCATCGATGCAGGAATGGCTTCATATTTCGGTTGAGGGGGGGCGACGGCAGCAGATGGTGCTGGAAGAGACGCTGCAAGTGCAGCGGCCATTGACGGAGCGGCCATGCTTGAGCTAAAGCGAAAAACTCCGTGACTACGCTCGACCAAGAAGAAAATTAAACAATCAGGGACAAATATGATCAAAATCATTTATCTGATAAATCTTTGAGCTAACCCGAGAAAAACATATGGAAAAGTCGTAGGAGAAGACCAAAGAAACAGGGGGGGCACTCATACTGTACTACATGCACAACTGTTGAATTGGACGTTCTGAAGGAGACGCATAGCGAGAGTACGCTCAGTGTGGCCGGCTGACAAATCAATATGTCGTCCCGAATTGCCCCCCTTTTCGTTCTTTCCTCCCTTCATACACAGTCATGGCCATGTCCCGGTCCGCCAGAATCACCCTTCTACTCGTTATCGACGTTCTCTTCTTTTTTGTGGAACTCATCGTTGGTATGTATTTGGGGAATCCCGCACAGTCTAGTTTGCCTCATACACCACATTAGGTTATGCTGTTGGGTCGCTTGCCCTTATCGCGGACAGTTTTCATATGCTCAAGTCTGTCATTCCTTTCTCCTGTTCAAGTATCTTATCGAGCATCGCCCGCACAGCGATGTCATGAGCCTCATAGTCGCCCTATATGCCATCAAGGTCATTGCAACAACCGTCAACCATTTTTACCCACTTAATTGCTTGATGTAGCTGACTGCCTCAGTGGAAACCGATTCCCGATATTCATATGGTTGGCATCGCGCTGAGATACTTGCAGCACTAGTCAACGGGGTTTTCCTGCTCGCCCTTTGTTTCTCCATCTTCTTGGAAGCTTTGGAGCGATTCTTTGGTACTCCAGGTGGGTTTTTGCTGTTGGTTCGAATATTCTCATTCATACGTCATTAGAAATATCTAATCCCCGCCTTGTCGTCATCGTTGGATCGCTCGGACTAGCTTCAAATATCGTAGGACTCTCTTTGTTCCACGGTGCGCCCTTAACTCCCCTTATGTCGTTGGGGCTTCTAAATATCCGAGTACGATAGAACATGGGCACTCGCATACCCACTCATCGACGCCGTCTAAAGCTCCCAGTCTCACCACCACTTCGAGGGCTAATTCTATTGCCGGCGATATAACACCTACACAAAAACGATCCCTTCCTCGCGATCGTTCACGTTCACCTGCTCGCTCAATTGACGAGTCCTATTCCTCTCTCTATGGTCATCCTGCTGCAACCCGGGCCTCTCTCGTCCTAACAGCCCAGGAGATTGCCCAGGCACGCTCTCCTTCACCAACTACACATCGCCACACCTCCCACCGTCGACGCTCTTCCGACCTTGACATTTCCAAGCACACGAGACACTCCCAGTCGATGTCAATGACAGATCCTATTAGTAATGAAGTATTGTCGTCACCTACCTCTGAAGATACACCACTTCTACAAGAAGAAACCAACTCACCGGGTGACCACCCACATGTACATTCTCACGGCGGCTCCATGAACATGCGCGCCCTCGTCCTCCACGTGCTTGGCGATGCACTTGGCAACGTTGGCGTGATTGTCACCGGTCTCGTCATATGGAAGACTTCATGGAGCTTCAAGTACTATTTCGACCCGATAATAAGCTTGGTCATCACTGCGATCATTTTCTCAAGCGCACTCCCCCTTGGTTAGTGCCCGATTAGCTTAGCTGTGTATTTCACTCATGGAAGGACAGTGCGGAGTGCATCCTTCATACTCTTACAAGGAGTACCATCAACAATCTCACTAGATGAGGTCAAGCAGTCCATACTCGATGTTCAAGGCGTTATTTCTCTACACGAGCTCCATGTTTGGCAGCTATCGGAAACAAAAATCGTAGCCTCCGTCCACGTCCTTGCTGAGAGAAGGTACGATTTCATGCGCATCGCTGCCAATATTCGCAAAGCTCTGCATCACCTCGGAATCCACTCGAGCACAATACAACCTGAATATATACACCCAGGTGACCCTCCACATTCGAAGGTATTTTCCTCTCCCCGTCGTCCGCCCGTTTACTTATTATTGACTCTCTCACCAGAGGACCAGTGAAACGTCTTGTCTCGTTTTATGCCCTTCGGATCAAGCGTGCGATCCAACTCAGAATGCGTGTTGTCGTGTGTACCAATTCACATTTCTACTAAAATGGATCATGCTCATTCTGGGGATAGCGCCACCGCCGGTTGACGCGTAACCCCGGACTTATGCACTGTAGAACTGACTTAAGTTATTTTACTCATGTGTTTAACTCTGTTACAAAGAATGGAAAGCTTGATGCGAAGTTTTGCGAGGCTGCCAATTTTTGTGCGAATAAGCTTCCAGCGTGACTCTGCTTTTGAGCCTGTAGCTCGGCCGCCAGCTGTCTCACCATTGCGGGACTGTGTTGACCCAGGACTGGTTTATGGTCTCCACCAATCGTTCTGACTGCCCAGTCAAGATGTGCTGCTGCTGTGAGCGCAGAGGATATGACGGTGACCAGAATGTCGATGCTGACATTCTGCTCCGCTGACTGCTGCGCATCTATGGTGCTGATGAGCGATGGCAGCACGATATGCAGAAAAATGGGTAACAGAGGTGGTGTTTCAGAGGATCGTGGTATGGCCAAGACAAAGGTGGCCAAGCGCTTGCACGTTTCGGTCTCCCTCATACTACCAGAAATCAGAATCTCCGACCATAGATGCTTCAGAAATTTGGTAGGCGACGTAAGCCCGAGACATTTTTCCACGTTTAGACTAGGAGCCTTTTGCGCCGAGGCGATGGTGATGGCGTGGTGGATGGCTTGCTTGGGCTGTTCTTCCCATGTTTGTAGGTCCACAGTGACAACCTTGGTCGCATCTGAGAAGCGTGGCTGTAAAGACACGCACAGTAACCCTTAAAGATCATGATGCCCACCAGATTTATTTTGTCCAGTCATTTCATTCAATCTATTTCTTACAGCGTTGGCATCGAAACTGGATATGTTTTTGATGCGCTTCGAGCCTATGAGCCCATGTATTTGATCTTTGCATAGTAACACGACTGGGCGCGGGCATGAAGGTGATAGAATGAAGGTTTGTAGGATGTCAAGATATGCCGGGTTGAGCGGCCTTTAGAGAGTGGGGAATGAGGAAACCATTCTCTAGTAAGCGCAGTGGATGACCTACTTGAATGACTCAAATTCTTTGAGTATCCCCCTGACAACGTTAAATAAGGTCCAGTTAAGTAAGGGGCTAGTAAAATAGGATAGGCCATTGCTTAGAACATCGTTCTCGAGCTTGGACCTGAGGGCTTGGGCTATTAAACTCGCGGATAGCCGCAGCAAAACTTTGGGCGGTGTTGATCTTTCGACGGTTGACAAATATTAGCGGATTTGTTTACCTTAGGTGAATACAGTAGGTTCGCGTACTCACCGCAGTATCGTGTCATCTATGCCCTCACTATTGCTGTCGAACAAAGCCTTGAACCAAGCACTGAAAGAGACGGCCTCCTCCAAAGTTAGGGTCCCCGGGTCCCGCACGTAGGCAAAAGAGAATAGATAGGTCGCAGATATTGTCTGGTCCATCATGATAATATTGCTGGGGTTCAGCTTCTTCCGTGTTAATAAGAAGAATCAGATAAAAATTATATATGTTTACCCGATATCGCACGATAGTGTATTGGACCAAGAGCACTACATCCCCAAGGTGGCTGACCGCAGTTTGAGGATCCCCTTTGAACAGATGAGCATCGTCCTTCTAGACCAAAACGCACTCTTACCAACAGTCTCGCAATCGTACTCTTCCAAGAATCGTAGAGCTCGGAAGACGATCTCGGTGAGCTTGACATGAAACGAAAGAATATCTAGCGCATAGTCGCTAGTATAGAGAATCTTGCAAAGGTGACTGAGATCATCGGCATTGAGAGATGTTGTAAAGAGGGTGAATCGCTGTGGAGGGAATCAGTAACACAATTCATGGGGACAACAAGCAACGTTCTACTTTCAACACGACACGAGCAAAACTTTGATGACTTGCACTATCACGCCAAACACGTGCTACCCAGTTACACGCATCTATCACTTCAATATCTGAAGCTATCTTGCTCTCCAAATACAGCTAGCCGGAAGCACGTCAGAGTCCGGTAAGTCCTGGGAGATGGATACATACCGCAACGTCGGCACCAGCCTCCTGTGCTTCAGCAAACAATCGAGAACTACCCTCACTTAGGGCCGGGTCTAACTGAAGGGCAAACGTCAGATCGACTAGTTCATGCCGAATGAAAGATTGTAATAAGTCTCGAGTGAAAGAGCGGTCCCTGTCAACACTCGTGAATTGGAGTAGCCCTGCCGGTGTAAGATGGGGCTTACAGATCCTCTTCGGAATTGCCCACTGCTCGAGATAGATTGTGGTCACACTCCACGATGAGGTCCGGTCGTCGGAATACTGATTCCAAGGCGGTCAGCATAGCGCTCCTCTGTTTCAAGTCAGTTTCTTCAACAATTGTCCAAGTAGAGGATCACCCACCCAATCCCCTTGTGTCGCATTGTCACCCTTGATTGCAGTTTCAAAAGAATTCAACAGAGGAGGCAGCTGCACTCTCAATGAAGCTTCTCCAAAACGTACCGAGGAACATGGGTGCTTACACGGCCGACAATAAAAGCTTTCCAAATAGCACTTGAATTCTTATTTTGAGCCAAGCACATGACGGCTGTTGTGAGCAGCTGGGTGTAAAAAACAGCTGGGGTCCAAGCCGTCCATCTGAAAATAGCGATCAAGATGGCCACAACATCATTGGTGCTGCCCATCCCATAGTCGTGTCCGCGTTGATTTATCTACGCAAATATTAAAACATATACCACTTTTGGCGGTTGAGATATATACGCACCCACTGGTGAAAAATGAGGCTGAACGTGATGACATCCGCATCCGAGCCCTGTGCATCAGGTTTTCCCATGCTCAATTGCATTGATTGTATCATTTGAGCTTCGCGTGCGGCTTTGGCGTCGTCGCCCATTGAGATGCTCAACGCGATCACAAAACCCTCTAACATTTGTCGAACATCCGGCTCCAGGTTATAGTTCATCATGAGTATATCGTTCGCGTCGTTATAATGCATGGCCGCTTGAGTGTTTGATATTTGGGATAGGTCAGAGACGCAGGAGAGAAGAAGAACCAAGAGTTGCGAAGCGGAAGTGGTCACTTGATGAAAATGTGAAATAGGTAGTGTGTACGTGGTTCGGAGAAGTGCCAGTGCATCTTGAATCTTGTTCAGAATCGTTGCCGGTGTGTCCGCATAGGAGACTATGGACCCAACTGGGGTCATTCCGGACGCATAATGGGCCTCCAGAACAACACGACAAAGAATGTCTAGTGTGGCAGCTGTATGCAACTCGGGCGATCGAGAGGCTTGAAGAAACGTAGCAACGTAGGTCGCAAGTGATAGCGTTCCACTTTGTAAAGCATATTTCAGGTATCTCTGCAAATCAGTGTCTCCTGGATAGGAAGAAAAAAGCGCAAGAATGGAATCTAACTCGAAGAAAGAAGGAACACGGACAGAAGACTCAGCATCTTCTTAGTGCCACGGATCTGGGAGCACTGACTGCTTAGGCTAGTTTCCATAACCTCATGGGAGTGAGGGGCAGGATTTTTCTCGATGAATTTGCGACACAAAGCCAACCACTTGCGAACACATTCAACGAAAGGGGTGGGATGGATAACACCAGTCCACTTACTTTGGGAGCGGCAAGTCCACTCTGGAAGCAGTTTCTCGTGAGCTCATGTAAGCTCATGATACTGTTTTGTCTTTCTGGTCCGTAAACGCAGGGAGGGGCATATTCAAAGTCACGTGATACTACATTTTGGTCGGCGAAATCGAAATTCGTCTATACGGGCAGGAGTTCTACTTGTCCCTATGAATACCGTCAATGGAAGCCATGCCCTGTTAGTCCTCAAACTCGACACTTGTGGTTATCCGTAAGTGTTATGGCCCAGTTAACTGGACCTCGGCGATGCGTGCCCGCAGATTTAATTCAGGTCTATAGGGAACAGAAAGTGCAATATGGAAGATTCCGAATACATGTTGGGATTGTTGTTGAACAGATCTCGACCGGGACAAGCCTACCCACGTTGACCGCCGGAACGCATCACATCAAGGATAGACACAAAAGCAGACACATCCTCCCGCGAATCTTTTATCTTAGTACCCCCCGTGAGGAAATGATGCCTAGTAGACATTGGTCTTGTTTTGGACATCGTAAACGACTGCCTGCTGACGTTCAAGGGCGTCGCGAAGATAGAGAAACTAGGAGGGTTAAGAAGTACGATCAGCAAAGTGCCTGTACCGAAAAATCCAATCACACATACTCTCTGTTCTTCCTTCAAAACACGTTCCTTCAGTTGTTGCGTCACCTTCTTCATATGAACAAGGAGGGACTGGACGACGGGAGGAAGCAATTAAGATCGGTGATGTACCAATTACGCCACCGAGCCGTACTAACCCGAATAGATCTGCTATCCAGACCATGATAGCGTGCGATGCGTTCAAGAGGCGCCGGTTTGAGACCAACTCGACGGAAGTGGTTGTGAAGAAAGGTAACATAATGTTCGAGACATTCCAGGTACTGCCTCTTCTTTTCGTGGGAAGTGATGTCTCCCCTCGTCGAATCATTCGACTGGAGCGGAAAGAAAGAAGCTGGCTCAGCAGTGTCGAGAGGAGAATCATCCCCGGGCGCGGACCTCGAGGGTATGGGACAAATCCGGCCCCGTCCTTTTCCACGAGGTAGGCGGGATGCATGATGATCCTCTCGAACAGATAATTCGGCCAATAACTCGCTAGGAGTGAGAAACGTTGACTGTGACGATCCGGAAAACGTAGGTGACGGGAGGTAGCGCGGTGTCGCACTGTGCGATTCAGAGTAACAAATTTGTGGCTGAGGAAATCTCTCTTCAGAAGACGCTGCATAAAGATTCATGTTGCCATCGGGTTGGCACGGAGAGACGCCTCGAGGGAGAGGAGCACTTCCTACCGGAGGCACGGGTGCGTAAAGGTGCACAGGAGGCTCAGGTCGTAGATCCGGCCAACAGGAAGGTTGGATCGTGTATTCCCCGTTGAATTCCACCTGATACCCAAAGGCGTGGGAAGCATAGGAGACATCTCCACTACCACACGTAAATGCTTGTTGGTGAAATATTTCCTGGAGAGCTGGTCCGGTCTCGCCAGTTTCCTGGTGGCCATATTGCCCTGTGTAATTCTGTAGAACGGAGCAGCCGATTGTTAGATTGCCCGACGCCAGTGTGCCGGGGTACTAAGACCGTACCTCTTCGATATCCAGGGCGTAGCAGTTTGAAAGGAGGCCTCGAAAGGTATCTCCGGGATTCTGGTATAATGTGTTTTCCATAGAGGCAAGAGAGAGGCCAGCGGGGTCACCAAGGTCTGCCAACGACGTTCTTAAGCCAACGACGGAAGCTATTCCCGTTTATACACGTAATCTGGGCCACTAACAGGGAGCAGCTACTCAGTAGCAGGCTGGAGTTACCGAGACGAGTATCGTGTGCCTCCACTTGCCAGGCGACGAAGTCGAGAAGCAAGATCACATATGTAAAGGCCTGGCCAGATCCATCAGGATCTTGAAAGGTAAATTCAGGGGTTTGGGTACAGGCTATCTGCGAGGGAAATTGGATTTCCCTTCATCTGGATGGGCACATCCAAAGCCCGATATCTGCAGGAAGTGAGCTCACCGAGACCAACAACGTGCCCCAGGAGTGACCAAATGTGTTGGAAACACAAGAGGGGCAGGGAGGATAATGTTATTGGGTTAGTTTCGAGCGAATATTCCCAAGCCGCGATTAAATTTTAGGCAGGTGGGCATTGTCAGTCAATACGTGACGGATCCCACGGTTTCAACGCAGAGACCTCGTCAAGGGAACACCGGGTGTTCTCTCCCTCAAAGCAGGAAACATGCTACTGCAATCATCTGAAGAACGGGTGAGCGCAGTCTGTTCTTCCCGTTTAAGATTTCATGCTCGCCACATGAACGGTCTCTGAATCTGAGCGCGATCTACCCACTGCATCGGTGCACTTTACGAGAACAGGTCCAATCCAGAGTTCGCAAGCCTAGTGTAGTTTCAGGGTCATTGCTAAATCAAGTGCCCGTCGACACTCGCCTGAGATTGGGGCCCATCTGACCAAGTCGGGAAGACGGAATTTGGGAGCCACGTCGCGGTAGAAAGGCTATTTTACTATAAGACTCTTTAAATAACCGGATCAGTCAGCACCCAGATCTTTGAAATCTGCAGCAGATTTAGCGGTGGATCTCATGTCCAATGCGCGGATCGAGCGGGACAGTTGCCTGCTATCGATATCGACACTGAATCCTGCTCGCAAAACGGCCACTCGTATTGTAACATCTGAGATCCTGTTAAAATTTTTCGCACATCAGAGTTCACATATAAACCAGTCAATGTCCGCGATGTCGGACTCCTCCTACCCCCAATTTTCGTGGCCCACACCTCGACGAATGGATGCCATCCCTGTGCCCCCTCGAGTTGTTTTTTCTGCGTTGTTAGGCAACTTCAGTCAACAGCCGTCTCCCCTGGGCGGGGGTCCAGGATCAACCAGCAGTGATTTGCCTCTAACTGCTCCGAGCCGAGGACTCACACCGGGTGGGCCTTCCCCTCAGCACACCCGCAAATATTTTGCCCAGAGCTCATCGGCCAAACTACGGATTGCGCACCCGTACACCCGACTTTTCGCCAAGAAGAATGATACAAAAAGGCGCCGGATCTGGAACCATTTACTCGAGAAATCGATTTTTAGTCCCTATGAGTTGTACGCCAATTGCTTGGTCCTCCCCCCAAGGCCTAATTTTTCTAGATCCACTCTTGGCGCACAGCCACGACGAAAAATCTACACAGCCAGTCTCGAGGCACACATCGACGAGTTGCATGCTCGACTACTAGTGTAAGGAGTGTCTGAACATGTCCATCTGTTTTGACTCTAACCGATGATTGCAGCTTGAATTGTTGTCCTGTTGATCCCGCAGAGCTAGAACCCTTCAGAGGCTTGAACTCGAAAACAGCCAAGGTATCGTATTTCCACTGAGCACGCCCGCGCGGTTTGTTCTAACCAGTGGGATATAGAGCACTGTATCAAGTCTCCAACACGAGGTTTCAGTTGCAAGGCTCAAGCTGCTTGAGCTTGAAAGAGCTGTGAGTTGACTTGATCGTTACCCAATGGCTGTAATTATCTGATGAAGAGGTCGCTCAGAACGCGGAGTTGGAATGTCTACTACGCACTCGTACCAACAACCTCTCAGTCGGGTCCTATGAGCAGAACTGAGCGAATCCCCCCTTTGTAAACCTTGTGCACTTTTAACGCCCGGTTTTTCCGAAGCAACTTTTGTGCTGCCGTGTCATAATCATGCGTGTAACTTGGTCCGTATGTATTTTAATCACTTGTGGATGTTCACATGGAGTCCACTATGTGGGCATTGCTGTTTCTCTTCGTGACACTGAGCGGGCAAACGATTCGATCTGTTGGAGCCTTACATGCGCTTAACTATCATCAAGCTGTATGCATCAGGCGTCCAGACTTATCCACTCTCAATCTTCGTTTACAAGAAAGATGCAGCAGATCCGATGCCATGTAGTACCCTCGTATCAGGACTGCCTGGGGAAAGATCGAAGGACAGAAGACAAATGAGGTAGAGTGTTGATAACAGTAAGGGAGACGTCACTTAGAGTGTTATGTGAACCCCTTTCCTGAACGGGTGTGGGTTTAAGCACATAGACGTAGGTGGTGGAAAGGAAAAAGGCGTGATTGTCACTGTCCAATATTGATGATACAGACAAAGGTGAACAAGAAAACCTTCTTTCGCGCTATAGAAACAGATTACAACTCGAACCGCAAAAGGGAACGCACTCGCACCTTAAGCTGTAGGTCTCATTGTTCATCGTCCTGTGCTACAAATTTGTGTTTTATCCTCGATGCTACCTCTGTCATCCCTCGACCACTCCCCGTGACGCCGACTGGTAAGATGAGACTCAGTAAAATCGTCGAAACTCGGGACAAAAGCCTCACCCTTTCCTGATGGATTGTCTGGGGTTTTGAAAATGCTCGTGCCGCTCATCCCGGCTATGTGAACACCTTTCTTCTCCGATTTCTTAGCAAACTTCTGCCAGCTTGCTTGCTTCTGCATCTGCTCCTTCGCTTTGGCGGCTCTGACTTCAAGCTTTTTCTCATTCTTCTTTTTCTTCTTCTCCCTCTCCTCTTCTTCCGCTTTCGTAAGTTTGCGTTTGTTCGACGACTGGACGGTTGTTGCGTGATTGGAGGGAATTGGCTTCAGGTCGGCTGCCTTGACCAATTCCGTAGTGTTGTATCCTTTGAAGACAATGCTGTATACACGATTATCCGTTGAACCACCCAACGACGTGATCCGGGCAGGATACCAGTTGTTGTCCTTGGAGTACCGTGCTAGGCATTCATCCCCAGCGGACCAGGTATGAGCTGGAGTGGAAGTGGCTGATCTACGAGTGCTTTCTGCCTTGGACGATGTTGCGACCTCTGCTTGGGCAATAGCGGTCTCGGCAAGTTGGATCAGTTCCTTGAGTTCCGAACGCAAAGACGCAAGTTCTGCGTTTTCAGGGTCAGCGGATAGAGCCAATTCGACTTGAGATAGTTGAACTTGGTATGTTTCTAGATCAGCCTTATCCATAATGAGGGAGGTGGGTAAAGAGCAAGGGTGACCAAAGGAGCAAAGACTCGAGTAGGTGCTTAATGTGGTTCAGCTCAGAGCTGCGAGATGAGGAGCGTGGGAATCTTTGTTTAACCAGGACACCGCACAGCGTTGGCCGCGACTCCAATTCTACGGCACACCCAATACACATAATTATGCCTCAGTTCTAAGAGACGACACCGTACTCGTAGAATGGAATAAAAAAAGTAAATTAGTCCCAAATCCCACCGCGATCAAGCTTAATCTTTTTGTCTTGTTTAGCCTTGCTACCTTGGGGCCTTCCGATTTCCCGTGTACTCCGCTTCGAGTGGTATTTGCGTTGTTGGTGTGAGCGGCTTTTTGATAGGTCGGATGTAACCTTACTCCTGATGTCTGAGAGGGTCAGAGCTCCCACTTTCTTGGAGACGTCAGGAGAACAGGAACGGGAACCGGACGGAGACTTCGATACTGCATGGTTCGACACATCCGAAGGGTTGGTGCCATCAGTGGACGTGATGGCGTTATCCAGACCGCCTTCATCTTCAGCGCTAGTGCTCCTCTGTTGGGGGTGCTGCTCCTCCGCGCGTTGGTAAGGAGCCATAGAGGTAATCCCATCGGTATCCTCCCTGTCACCGTCGGCCTCTTGACGTTCCTCCTCCCCCTCTTCCTCTCCATGCTCGTCGTCTTCGGAGTTCTCTTCATTTTCTCCGTCGTCCTGATGGCCATCCTCTTCTCGGGCAACATGCATATACTTGTCAAAGGATGTAGTATCAGCGACTCGATCGAAGAAGTAAATAACAGACCAGGCCGGACCCACTTGTTCTAACGCTTTCATTTCCTTGTTTCCAAAGCCACTAGCTGCTACCATTACATCAAGTCGACATTCTTTTCCGGACGGGTCTTCCTTGAGGACTTTGCTAAGCCTTGGATAGAGGATACTTTCATACTGGAACCGCCGTCGGAAGAATGTTCTGATACATTCCACGTCGCGATTGAAGTACCTGATGAGAAATTGTAGTCGTGTGAGTTGGCCGGCTAGTCAATTGTGCCCACCATTCCGCATTTTCGTGCGATGTGCTAACCATCTGGGGAAAGTCGATGACAACAGGTTCACCAGATTCTCGGTGGACCAATATATTGAATTCGTTGAAGTCACCGTGGATGAGGCCGGCATGAGCGAAACGAACGATAAGATCCATTAATTTGGAATACAGCTTCCCCGGAGATGGCAACTCGGAGACTTGGCGTCTTCGGGTTGCTCAGTTAGACAAATGCTTAATTTCCGCTGCAATATACTCACAAGGGGTAAGCGTCGATGTATTCCATGAGTATGCAATGTCTTGCTTGATCGATGGGGCGCGGCACGGGGAAGTCGTGGTCATGAAGCACCTGACAAGGTCAGAAAATATCCGAACAGCTGGAACTAAACTGACCTTCATGAAACTCCATTCCTTTTGCGCCGCGAGTCGCGACATGTACATCCACGAGGCAGATTTCCTTTTACCAAGATAATCACGCTTTTCCTTGACCGCACGAAACGATACACGCCCTAATCTAGATCAGATTCAACCTCATTCTCTCAGCGAGAGTTTCAAGTACTGACCTGTGGAGCTTGAGCACCATCTCACTTCCTTCCGAGTCCGCAACGATGTAGATATCTTGGGATGAATAGGGTCAATTCGTAGTAGAGCATGGAACCAAAAGGGTTACCAGATTCTTTGCCTACCCCAATTTGATTTCCCACCGAGTGCATCGAACCCCTTTTTGAAAGCGCTCGCATGGCAAGGTAGTCGTAACCACCATAGGTTAAACGATATCCATCATCTAGGGGTTACCGCCGAGTTTAGCAGGACCATCCTTTTGGCTGTAGAAGTCTACTGACACTTGGAGTGGACTTTGGAGACAAGGTTTCGTTTGGCGAGGTTCCCAATCAATTTGTTTACCCCACCATTTCTGAGGCCGGATATTTGGGCTATGAGGGGTGTCGGTACTACTTCGTGGTTCTTGGATCCTATTTCGACCTACTTGGAGGGTCATTGATCATCCATGGTTAAGATTAGCTCGACGTACAGCTGTTAAGACACGAAACTCGTCTGATGATACGTATCTGAGGTCAGTGGCATCCAGCCTCATGGTGATATAGCGAAGGATTCCAAGTTGGAGAATCTCGAAAATAGTTATCTCATCTTTCTGTGACAGGAACTGTCACATTCGTCGTTTATATCACGTCCAGGTCGACTTTTTCATTCAGACGCAATCTGGTCTTTCGTATTTTGACGCACCAAGTAGCGAGCAACCTTGTTGGCAGTCCGTGGACTCTCCGGTAGCCAACAATCGCATTTTCTCTTTCAGATGAGTAGAAGAAGCGATTATGTCCGCCGTGCTGTCGAGGCAAGTAGGCATCGGAAGCTAGTTATCACTTCTTAACGCTTCGACCCAGGCGGATTCCAGGGAACTTTTGGCTTGTCTACCAGAGAAGTCTCCATTGTTCGTGCTACGCTTGCCTTCCTAAGGTCTGTATTGATAGGCCCGACAGGCCTTACCTCAGGATTGCGCACAGTTCGGAACTACAAGAAAAAGAAAAAACAATCATTTGGAACCTCTTTGAGGAAAATATGTTCGAGCTGTATGGCCATCCTGGTCCAGCATATATATGGTGCTGATCAAGCAGTCAAGATATTCCGGTTCTTCTTTTGGATGGAAACCAGCGCAAAGGAAGAGAGAGCTGTTCCACATTCTATCACGTTTTCTCCTCGTTTATGATCCAGGGGAAGAGGAGAACATGCTTGCTTTTTGCATGTTCCGATTCGAGAACGAAGAGGGCGAGCGTGTTGTCTATTGGTACGTTAAGTCATCTTTGGGCTCGGCTCGTTGACACTCACGAGAGCAGCTACGATATCCAGATCGCCTCGAAATATCATCGCACGGGAGTAGGAAAGAAATTAATCTCCGTTTTATCCACTATTGGCAAGGCCTTTAATATGGAGAAGATCGTTCTCACAGTGCTCCGAGGTCCCCGTCCTGCTCAACTCTCTGTTCTATTCTCAAATTGACTATTGACCAGCTAACGCGAGGGCTATTGAGTTCTATAAAGCGTGCAGGTGGGGTTTTTTTTACTAAGTGAAAACGGAGCTGCCCTAAAGAGCAAATAGTTTTGCGGTGGATCCGGCATCACCTAGTCGATACTTAGATGAAGACGATCCTGATAGAGATAATTACGACTACGAAATCATGTCAAGGAAGCTAACCGAGTCGTGAATATTGATTTATTTGGTGTTGCTTGACAAGAGCCTCCCGAGTGAAGCTATTCCGAGTTGACGACCTTTCGCTCGTAGAATCATGCTGTCGACAACTCTGCGTGCTGTGCGCCCTTGTGTGTGTCGTATACCAGGACGCCGATTCGCATCACACGAGGCTCCTCAGTACAATGAGCCCTCCGGCTACCTCTTTGGTGAAAAGGTGGGCTTAAACGACTTAAGTGCCCAGGCTGAGGTTCTAACCACTCTTTCTTCGTCCAGCCCCTGCCCCCAGGCCAAAAGCGCGTGAAAGAGGATTGGGAGAATATTTGGTATTGGGGAATGTTCGGTTCAATGGCATTTGGGGCAGTTATGTTGTATTACAAGCCAGATACCAGGTGCGCTAAAACGTCGACCTACCTGTTGCCAACCAACTCTAATTCGCCCTTAAGCATACAAACTTGGGCTCTTCAGGAGGCAAAAAACAGGATGGAGGCGCGCGGAGAGAAATACAAATACGAGCCATCGTCATCGTCATCGTCATCGCCTTCGTCCTCGTAATTGTTATATTTGAGTCGTTCATATAATAGAAAGCACTGGATGTCTAGCCGCAACTTGGGAGGGTTTACGCTAATCTATGATATTCATATGAGGGCGTACTCTATAGAGTCCACTAGGCAGTTCCTGGCTTCTCAGTATGCTCCTGATATTTCTCCTCTGTCAGGAGAGCTTCCATTTCGGAAGGATTCGACAGCCTAATTTTGCAAAGCCATCCTGCGAAATATTGTTAGCATTTAAATGGAAGACTTGGAATGTGGAGGGTATGAACCTTCTTCCTCTGGAGACTTATTCAAGAGCGAAGGTCCTTCTGTCAGAGTTTCGTTAATCTCCTCGATGGTGCCCGAAACAGGTGCGTACTGTTGGCAATTTAGTTACATGTGTCACCTCGGTTGAGGCAGACTCACAATGTCTGAGGCCGCCTTCACGCTTTCCACAACGCCAATTTCTCCTAAGTTTGTACTCCATGACTATTATGGTCCTCAGCAAGCTGTAGGAACTAACCTCCTTGTTCCACCTTCTTACCAACAGCTGGAAGCTCCACGTAAACCACATCTCCGAGAGCAGACTGTGCATGATTGGTAATGGTAACAATGCCTATTCCTGTCTTGTCATCATATGCGACAGTTTCATGGTCCTTGGTATAACGCTTGGCTAGGGTTATATCAATGAAGTTTTCGGGGTAAAAATGAAGGGAATACGCACTGATCAAGGTACGAACCCCAGAGCGAGGGTAATTCGTACAAGAAGCAGCAGCTAGTCCTCGGAGGGGAACAATAGTCGGTCTTGAGCGAACGGCGGCTCGAAGGACGGATTGCATGGTTAGGTGTGGGAGGACTACAACAGCGGAGAGTGTAGAGAAGTGGGTTCTTTTCTGAAGTTCCGGGTCCAACTACTTCCCGTTTTAAGTAAGTCAAAGGGTTTGATCCCTTTCTGTGGCTCGGTTGGTTCTCGAGGATTTTGTTCTTCAACTGGAGCTGAGGCAAAGTTAATCTAATAAATTATGCAGCGTGCGGTATCTATCGTCTACGTATTCGCAGCAGGTGGGACGAACTACTTTTAAGAGCGGAGTAGAAATGGTTGTCCTATTAGTACGACTATGTTGTGTTCAAGATACAAAAGCATCCTATGCCTCCTCGATGATCTTGGTGATGAGACCAGTGCCGACTGAGTAAAACATGAGTAAAAGGTAACAAGAAAATGGTGGGAACACTTGCCTGTCTTGTTACCCTCACGAAGAGTGAAACTATTGGGATAGTAAATGAGCTCTGATACGATGTACGGCGAGTGGGCACTCACCGGGACCCGACTTCGGCTGCAACATCGTGGACTAGATCGCAGACGAGTTCAACATTGTCACCAGGCATGACCTTGTTGACATCCTCGGTAAGTCGCGATACAAAAGCGGCCTCAGTGCTTACCATCTTCTCGCCAGCATCGGGGGTACTCTCAGGCCATGTAAGGGAAACATTGATATCAGCAGTGCGAATGTAGAGTTGGGGTCTGTAGTTAGCCATGAAGGGGGTGTAGCGGCCACCTGGATTAAGGATAAGTTGCTAACCAGACCAATGAACAAGTGGATAAGCTGACCTTCTTCCTTGGTTAAAACGTAAATCTGAGCCAGGAACTTCTTGACGGACTTGATGGAGCCTGGAGCAGCCAGAACTTGTCCACGACGGACTTGCTCGCGCTTAATACCGCGAAGGAGGGCACCCATGTTATCTCCGGCTTGAGCCTGTTTTATGATCTTTCAGACGTGATATCGTCTAAGGTCAAATTATATACAAACCCTGTCCAACTCCCTGCGGAACATTTCTGAGAGGAAGTGAGTCCTATAATTGATAATATCACAAAAGTGAACATTTGCAAACCAATGCCAGTAAGAGTGGTCTTCAAGTTGGAGCCCAAGCCAACAACCTCAACTTCAGCGCCCTTATTGGCGGTACCACGCTCAACCTATGAAGGGGACCTTAGCTGGGAATGTGCATGGAGTGGGAAATCTAGGCTTACTCGGCCAGTTGCGACAGTACCACGACCCGAGATTGAGAAGACATCTTCAACGGGCATGAGGAAAGGCTGGTCGAAATTACCTAAAGAAGATTGTAAGAATAAATGACTAGAGAGCATCTATCACCTACGAGGAGGGAGTTCGAGCCATTCATCACATGCCTTAACCAGCTCCTTAATCTTGCTGGCACCAATATCGTTGTCACGTCCTTCGAGAGCGGCAAGAGCGGATCCCATAACGATAGGAGTTTCTTCACCCTCGAACTTGTATGATGACAAGAGGTCGCGCATTTCCATGTCGACAAGTTCCAGTATTTCAGGGTCGTTGATTTGATCGACCTTGTTGATGAAGACAACCAATCTCTTGATACCGACTTGGCGAGCGAGGAGAAGATGTTCCCGAGTTTGAGGCATCTGACCATCCGTAGCTGAAACCACAATGATTGCACCATCCATCTGTGCTGCACCGGTAATCATGTTCTTTATGTCTGCGACGCGTCGTTCAGGAAATGGTCAGGTTAAATAGCGATAGCTTACAGTCAGCGTGGCCGGGACAGTCTATGTGCCCATAATGACGAGACTCGGTCTCATACTCGACATGAGACGAATTGATGGTAATACCACGAGCCTTTTCTTCTGGAGCCTTGTCGATCTGGCTGTAGTCGGTAAACTTTGCGCCACCTTGCTCGGACAATATTTTGGTAATAGCGGCAGTAAGAGTTGTTTTTCCGTGGTCAACATGGCCTGAACTCTGATTCATCGCAAGCAGGGCGACCTCAGTTTGTTGGACACACCGATTGTACCAATATTCATGTGGGGCTTTGAACGCGAGAATTGTTCTGCATAACCCCTACGAGAAACTGCGGCCTATAAGAACGCGTCCAAAAAATCTATGAGGCGTTGGCATACTTAAGCTTGCCGAGACTGTGGACGACCGAGTGGACTTGAATGTGCTGCGCTGGAAAGCAGCTAGGAGGGAGACTGAAGAAATATTTGTGTACTGTGCACGAGAGAGGTTGTAGAAAAGACGACGTACGGCGAGACGATACCAATCCCCGAGAGACAGCCTTGCAGGTGGCCAGTGGCAGCATGGTGCAGTTCGACTTTGAAGAGGAAACGACCCGGGTCAAATTTTGTATTTGGTTCTCTGCCGGCCAACTCCGTGATTGCATTCCAAATATGGACATGTCGGTGTGCACCTCCTTGCCTCTTGCAAATGTCTTCCCTAGATCGTCAAGAGCTCATTCGAAATGCTGTCATCTTCCTGCAAGACCCAAAGGTATTGAAGCTCTGAACATACTGAACATACCAACTAATCTTCCGAGTCAGGCACAAGCCTCGCCTCTTACCCAGCGTATACAATTCCTTGAGGCAAAAGGGTTAACTCCCGCAGAAATCGACGAAGCCATTAAACAAGCCCCTATACCATCCCCTTCGTCAGGTTACCAGCAAAGTTATTCTCATATCTATGGTCCGGCGCAATATCCCATGGTTCCTGTGCCCCACCAAGGATGGGATTGGCGGGATTACTTCGTAAGTTCGGCTTTTTAATCGTGTCCCGGAGCGGAATCATGCTCATGTTCTACCCACCAGGTTACCGCGGTCATTTCTGGAGTCATAACCTACGGGGCGGTTACCCTGTTCAAGGTATACCTCTCTGGCTTCGGGTTGTTTACAAATCGTGACTGATGCCTTTCCCAGAAATACCTACTACCCCACTTGCAACCACCGACTGCCTCAGCTTACGAGGAGGACCGGGACGCTCTCAACGCCCAATTTGATGCTGCAGAAGCTCTCCTCAAAGAGATTCAGAATGAAACTGCGGCAGTTCGAACAGCAGTGGAAGAACAAAAGTCGAAGATCGACAAGACGACACAGGAAGTTGAGGCTGTTGTTGGTGAAATGCGTCAAGCAGAAATTCGGACCCGGGATGAGATGAGGGAAATTCGGGAAGAAGTCAACAACATTCGCGCGATGCTTCCAAAGGCAAGCTTGACAGAGTTGCTATCACAGTCGCGTTCTCATCAGGTTGTTAGGTGGTTGAAAAGAATAAAGAGCATCACATTCAGTCACTCAGTGAGCTGCAACAGGAAGTGAAATCGTTGAAAGCCCTGTTGCTCAACCGTCCAACGGCTATACCATCGACACCCAGCCCCTTGCCTGTAATTGGTAGGCCGTCCATACCCGCCTGGCAACTTGCAGGCTCTGGTGCGACGACACCAGGTGCACCCAACGGCACCACCGAACCTCCCTTGTTGACTTTCCCCATCCCAGCATCAACTTCACATCCTAGCAGTAGCATGACGATACCGGTTAGTAACGGCAAAGTTGAAACAGATTAGAATTTGTTATAATACCGTTGTCCTAACCACTGAGCACGTGAGCGTCCCAGCCAGCAATTGTCGGAATTCATAAAAATAAAGTTGCAAGTTTCATGTTTTCTCAGTTTCGCCAGGCCGTGGAGAGCCTTGCTCCTCAATCACGCCGTTCAATAGATGTCCCCGCCGATGACCGAAGGGATACGGCCCACCCCCGTTCGCGGTCCACTGACACATATCCCGCTAGTCTTCCTCCAACCTCGCCCCCGCCACCAGGCCAGCTAGCAGAATCTGCTCTCTCAAACCTACGCAAGTCCCTTGCGACTCACCGAGCAGGTGTGATCGTGAATAAGAGCGCCTCTGCACCTCCCGTTGTATCCTCCGATAAACCGCGCCCGAAGATGAATCTGGAGGAACGCTTACGTGCTAGTCTCTCCGCAACGGACGCTGACTCGGCGTCACCCAAGTCCTTGCCAGCCATAGTCACCACTTCGAAGTCGGATACTCCTTCCCCATCATCCATACCGCTACCCGAATCTCCCATAACCTCTCCCACGAGCGTACAGGACCCACCCCGGTGTTCAACCAGGGCAATTGATGACCCCGAGTTGCTTGCGGAACAAAGCTCGCAAGATGGTCTTGCCGTGGCTGAAGAGGACGATAACTTAGAAGAAGATATGGAAGAGGTGGTGGAGATACAGGATGCTAGTCTGGCCGTCAGCAGGAACGCGGAGGACGATCATACTGGGGATGAGAGACAGGTTATACCCCCGGATGAGCAGAACGAACCAACCCCCGTCACCGGTCCAACCAACAACGCTTCAAAGAATGAGGAAAAGCGCAATTCAATATTCATTTCGAATGAGTCATCGAAAAGAGCCTTCGTGGGATCAAATTCAGAAAACGAGGGAAAGGCGACCCAAGCTGACATGGAGGAGCTACAAAAGAGGCTGAAGGAAGTAGAGGAACGGTTTGCAGGTTCCTTTTTTTCCCCCGTTCTTCTGTTGGTGATCGTCTGACTAGGCGCTTCTACAGACGTGTCAACTTCTTTCAAACGCCTCCAGGCAGAGAAATTTGGCGCAGACTCGGTTCTTCATGAATTGACACCACTTACAGACATTCAAGACGCGACAGCTTTGAAGGCGTATCTTCAAAGCATGAACTCAAAGGCTGAGGTGGGTCCGTGTCTCTCTAGTTACTCCTTTCAGGATCAAGCGTCCGCTCCATTGCGTCTAGGTATTCCAAGAAGAAATTAAGCGCTTGAATGGAAAGCTCGAAGGTATGTTGTCAGTTCACATTCCTTGGACTGATACCGAATTTCTTGTCTCAAAGTCCAAGAGGATCGGGTTGAAGAGCTGAGAGAAACACACAAGCTTTCCTCCGCCTCGCAGTCAGACCAGATTCGCAGTCTGCAAAACCAGCTTTGCGAGACCGAGACGCTCTTTAAAGAGAGCCAGAAGGCTGTGGCAATATCTGAAGAAGCCCTATCCAAACACGCCAAAGAGATCGAGGGCTTCAAGTCAGAGACCGAGCGCTTAAATACTTTGGTTAGAGAAGAAGAGGAAAAGCGCACGAAAGCAATTAGTCTTCTCAAAACCGTGAGACAGAAACTCGTCAAAGCAGAAAAGGAAAAAGAAGACGCGCTGAAGGAGACGGCGGTACTACGAGAGAAGGAAAGGGTCGAGGCTGACGAGGAGCGGATGGAGAAAAAGAGGCTCGAGCATGAAATAGAGGCTGCTAATATCGAGAAGGAGAAAGGTATTGCAAATTTACGGGCACAATTTGAGAAGGAAATTGCTGGTCTCAAGGAACGTCACGAAAGAGAGATGTCCGCTATGCGTGGTCAATTTGAGCTGGATGCCATCACAACGAAGGCAAGTACATTAATGATAACCAAGGTCTCATCTAACTTGTCTCTTAGAGTGTGCACAAAAAGGAAATTGCAGCAAAGAATTCTCATATAACCACGCTAGAAACATCTCTCAACAATGTGACTAGGGACAAGAATGCGTTTTTCGAACAGCTACAGCTACGACAAGCCGAGGCGGAGTCTGCTCAATCCCATCTCGAAAGTATCCAGCACCAAAACACCGAGCTTCAGTACCAGCTCCGTGAAACCAACGACCGGGTTGCACTTTTAAAGGAGGATCTCAACGAACTTCAACGCGAACAAGAGTTGCGTTCCCGCGAATCCACCACCTCGGCTGAGAGCATTGGGCATCTACTCGCAGCCACAGAGTCGAAGTACCAAGCCAAAGTCACAGAATTGAAGAGAATCAACACCACCTTGGAGAAGGAAAGGAATGATAGTGAGGCTGAATGGAGTCGGAAGCTTCGAGAGAGAAGTACAGAGGCAGAGGAACTCAAACGATTGCTGGGAAACTCTGCCAAAAGTCGGGAGGAAGAGGAGGAACTTGTCGCTGAACTGAAGGAAGAGCTTGAGCGTAAAAGTGGGACGGTCGCTACCTTGGAGGATAAAATAGCCGAGTTGTCCAAGACATGTAGTCGACTTGAGAATGCCGAGGTATGTCCCAACTAGATTTCGATGCATGAGCAGACTGACTTGTTTCCCTTAAGGCGTCCGCCAAATCCCTAACCAGCGATCTATATGTCAGAATTGATGCACTAGAAAAAGAGATAGAGGAGGCCAAAGCCAAAGACACCCAACTACGCCAGACGAACAAGGTAAACCATAGCTTTGTCCCTCGCAAGAGACTCTTTAAAGAAAACAATTAGGCACTACGAGAAGAACTCCGGAAGGTACAATCATCCGCCGCACTGCTCGAAAGACAGCGAAACCCGGGAGTGGGGTATTGGACAACCCGAGCAAGCGACGGCAGCAACCCAACTGAGACAGGATCATCCACACCCGTGACCAGCTCTCGCGTAAGTTCACCAGCACCCCACTCGTCTGATAAAAACGAAGAGGAGGTGAACCTCGAATACTTGCGGAACGTGATCTTACAATTCCTTGAACATAAAGAAATGAGGGTAAGCCCTGTTAAATACAGTTTTCTCGTAGACTGACTACTACTCAGCCTAACCTTGTACGAGTCCTGTCCATCATTTTGCACTTCACACCCCAAGAAACTCGCCGATTAATGTCCAAAGTCTAATATTCGATTTGTTCACCACGCTATATATCATATATATCAAGAGACACTCAAAAAGGTGAAATAGTACTGTACTGCCAACAGTCTGAGTCGCAGAAAGAGCATATCGCATATTGGAAAGATTCAGCAATAGAAGCAATGAGGACCAGACGAACAGATCTTACTATAAAGGAATTAAATGTCCTGATACGGTGGCAACTCATCGTCTCCGCCCTTCTCATCTCTCCTCTCCGACTGAATTGAAGTCCCAGGCCCAAGAAGCCGCTCCCTCTCTTCCCTCTCAAGCCTCTTCTTCTCGTCCTCAGCACCTTCGTACGGTGGATTTGGAGCGGGGGCCATTTGAGAGGGCTGAGGCTGAGAAACTGGCGCCGATTGTGAATACGCAGCTGCCAAACGCCGCTTCTCGTCTTCAGCGGTTTCAGACTTCTGAGGACTCGAAGTCGTATGAGTATTGACGCCCGCCGAGCCAGATAGGGGGGACTGGTGAAGTTCATGTATAGAGCCACTCGCAGGACCGGGACCTTGGGCTCCAGCAGAAACGGGCATGCCTGTCTCAGCAATCGTAGGTGTAATAGTCGGGACCGTCGGAGATGCCTTCGGTGGGTCGGCAACTGCAGTAGGAGGTGACATAGAGATTGGTATGGGCGCAGGAGAATTATTGAGTACGGCAGGATCGAGTGGAGGGGATTGGGTCTTCTGAGGGTGTGTGGCCGGTTGTGCGGTGGCTGGGGGTGACAGGGGCGAGCTGGATTGGAGGGTGGTTTGAGAGGCATTGATACTTGACAGTTCAGAAGCATGACTTTCGCCAAAACTTTGGGTATCAGACCTGGAGAGTTCAGGAGGCAGATAGCTGGGGTGGAAGATTGATATGACCAGTCTTGTAATTGTCCAGTGCACGCTGGAGGGATGCTCTGGCAGCTCCAGTGGCCTGCGCACCAGTGTAAGGCTGCTCCGATGTAGGAGGGATAGAAGGGAGGACAGCTATGATAGGAGTCGCAGCTTGGGAAAGCAACACAAGCTTCTCTCCATACTAAGGATCCCATCAGAAATAGCAGTCAGGAAGAGAACAACAAACTAACCTCCCGGATCGCCTCCCACTTGAGCCTCTCGCTTTCCCTTACGGCCTTACGCTTCAGGATCTCGATCTCCCGTTCCTGATTAGCGTCATCTAATTCAGCTTTGCGTATCTGGTCCTTGACTTCGGCAAGCTTCTTCTCCTGGCCTTTTTGTTGATCGTGCTCGATTCGGGCGAGTTGACTGTGCAAGGTAGCACGGATGTTACGGCGGGGAGTAATGGCGGTTTCGGCGTCTCGCAGGGCCTTGAGTGGTACACGTGCTGTCTCCAACTTGGTTGCCAAAGAGCTGGCGAGAGAGCCTTGAACAAAGTTGAGGTATGCCAGACGATCAGTGACTGGATGAGGCTGATTAGCGACCGTCAGAAAAGTGGGGGTCATATGGTACCAACCATCCTTGAGATCTTCTGTCTCATTCTGACCCCATGTGTAGAGCTCCTTGCTCTGCAGCTTGGAGTCGCGAGCGACGCCGTCAAAGTCAATTGCGACGCCCTTCTCAGCAGTGATTATCTTCTGGACAGGGGTGGTGGAGCTTCATCGGGAGGATCGCAGTGAGTAGCGCATCGACTCGAGTAGAAAAAACTGGCGTACGAGTATTGTTGTCCAAAGGTGCGGATCTGGTGTGAGATGCTCTCAAGGGCATGAGATCTATGGCCCCCTTGGGCGGCGGCCTGGTTGGCGGGAGGTTGGGTGCTGTTGTCGGGGCTGCTAGGGCGGCCATGAGAGGGTAAGTGAGAGGCCAAGGGGGAGGCGTTGATGGCCGACTGGGCCTTGTCAGCAAAGGAGGCGAGGAAACCTGGGACTGGCATTGTTGGAATGGAGCTGGGAGGAGGATTTTGTCTCTCTTATATACGTGTGGTGATAAGAAATGTCGTCATTACATAGCTTATACCAAACACACTTCCAAAAGCAGTGCAACTATACAATAATTTTCTTCGCAGCCTTGCCCTTCTTCTCAGAGTCCTTGTGCGACAAGAACTCAACCTCAGTCGCAAGCGGCCCAGCCAGCCGTGCACTCTCTGGATACCCGAGTATGTTTATCTTGAAATGGCGGCCAACCGTCTCAATTCGCTCGCGCAGTCCGTCCTCGTCTGATGTTGATGATGCAAGTCTCGTCCATATCGATATACGGTAGAACTGCGGCCGTATTGAAACGATCACACCTGTGATCAATGATTGCGAGGAAGGTCCCTCCGCCTCAGGTGGGGTAGGGTCAAAAGTTTCGCCAATGGCAGCGAGCATCTAGAATTGCATGTGAGGCCGACATGTCCGTGGTGGTCCTTATTCACTGACCGTGTATAGCCACATCTTGTCGACATTGCCCCTGTTTTTATCTCTCGGCAACTGTATGCTCCATTTACCACCGTGTTTATTTGCCTCGTCCTCCCACGCTGGGATAATTCCTTCCTGGTTTGACGGTGAGAATAGGTCTACCTTAGCTCAGCGCGTGTACGCACCTTGAACAGGTAGTAATTGGCTTTTTGCGGTAGTTGCGAAGGCGGCACAATGTTGTTGTATAATCTGTGATGCAATGATGCTAAGTCCACTATTCTCACTCGCGCAAACCGAGAGCAAACTTACCCCCAAAATTCCTCCACGCTATCAAAGCTGATGACCCGTTTGATGTCCTCCATCCATCCCTGGGCAGCGGCAACACCGGGCGTTTGAGGAACCGGAGTTTGAGGGAAGGCAGAAATAGGTGTCTGGGGCAGATTGCGACCTTTAGTCGCCGGAGAGTCAAACCAGAGAGTCCAGGCCGAGTAGAGAGGATGCTTTTGCACAGCTGAGAAATGTTCCGGACAAGACGCAGCAGAGAATCGAAAATCACCTTGACATTGAAGTTTTTGGGATCGCTGAACACTGTTCGGATTCCTTGAGCTTGCTCCTCCATGTCTATCTCTTGAATTTCCCCGGGCTCCAGATCGTCGGTCTCATTTGATTGGGGTTGATCAGCTAGTGCTGCGCTGAGGGCAGCCCTCGAAGCTTGCAAAGCTGGGGGAGGAAGAGTGGAAGCCATGGTACTCAGACGTGCGGCGAGAAGGGTGGCAAGCGGAGGTGAGAAGTATTAAGAGGGTGCGTTGAGCGTAAGAGTTGTTCTGATGATTTTTGTCACCGTCGCCATAACGTAGGCCGATCTCGGCTGGATAATAAAACTCCGCCAAACCCTTCAAACCCCGCTTTATCTGATAAGACCTCCGCTCGGCATTGCTCCAACCGAAAATTACTCACTTGCTCTCGCAGCCTCTTCTCCTCTCCCCTCCTCCTCCACTGCATGGACCTCTTCCATGCAAAGCTCGTGGCCGCCGCAACGGGGTCAACCCTGACCGCCCTCACAAGTATGTCCTTCAGCTCCTGTCCTACCACCCACCCTGTATACTCACATATACCTAGTGACCCCTTTTGATGTCGTCAAAACTCGCCTACAGACCCAGCCCGTTCGTCCTCGGCCCCTCTTTCCACAAGCCTCCACCCAATACTTGTTGCCAACCCACAAAGGCAGGGCCCTGCGTACGGAACATGTCGTCGATGGCAAGGAATGTGACCCTGGCGCGACCTCTTTCTGAGGTCGTGTGCGTGTGGCATAACGGTGTCTTTCAGAACGGAGCAGGTTAACGGCTTTTATGACGCCGTCAGACACGTATTGCGAGCGGAGGGTGTCCGTGGGCTATGGAAGGGTGCTGGTACTTCCCTGTGAGTAAAATCTTTTACTTTCACCAACTTAGCCAGCTCAACCACACTCAGAATAATTGGTGTGCCCTCATCGACGGCATATATCCTCACATACGACCACTTACTTAATGTGCTTTTGCCGACGATTCTACCTGCCGGGTCTGTCATTCCACTCTCTGCTGGGATTATTGCACGTTCTGCCATTACCTCTCTGGCATCTCCTCTGGAATTGATCCGCACAAATCTCCAATCCACTCCTCTCTCCCCCAACAACCCTCACACCCTCCGTTCTGTGCTCATATCAATACAGAATCTGGTTCGAATGAACGGTGTCCTTTTCATGTGGCGAGGACTGGGTCCCACGCTATGGCGTGATGTGCCATTTTCTGGAATATACTGGGCTAGTTACGAGGCTTGGAAAGGCTTTTTCGCAGGCAGAGGTCGTGAGGGAGCATCCGTGGCATTCACGAGCGGCGCCGCAAGCGGTATTCTCGCAGCTCTCGTAACTTCCCCGTTTGATGTTCTAAAAACCCGACGCCAAGCGCTCATCATGTCAGCAACGAATGCACAGTTCACGCGGACTATGCCGCTGCTCTTGCGTATCATTCGGACGGAGGGCTCCTCCGCACTTTTCGCCGGGATCTTGCCCCGGGTTGTCAAAATTGCACCCGCCTGTGGCATCATGATTTCGTGCTTTGAGGTATGTACATTGCCTCACTACCCACATATAACCATAATTCTCGTCTAATATTCCTTGCTTAGGGCATTGGTAAATTTTTGTCGAAGGGGTCCCTATAAATTTATCTAGATTATGATATTTGTATTCCTTGTGATGAGGATATCGCTCTGGTTCAACGTAATACTCGGGGGAAACATGCATACGTAGTAACGACATTCCTCTAGCCTAATCTATTCAATTGCCGGTTGGCCTGACGCAGTTTACCCGAAACTTGATCAACATCATTGGATAGGGCGTCCAATAACTCGTTTTGTTCAGCTATCTCATTGTTGATGGCGTCTCCTAGTTGGCGTTGCCGCTGGAGAATTGTTGTAAGGACTGAGAGTTGCTGATCTTGTTGCTGGACCTGCGTCTGTTGGAGTCCGAGCAATCCGGCATTATCCAAAGGTCTTGTAAGCTCCGTTTCTTGAGGTTCGGACGCACCAAAGACTCTCCTGGCAGGTTTGCCAATAGCCTTGCTCCCAAGCAAGGCCTCCCTGTCCGTTTCAGGCGCCGGGTTCAGAGCAGCAGAACCACCAGCCGTCACCGCTCGAGAGGTCTGACGGGCAATCGTCACGACTCTGCTAAGTTTCTCGCAATCATCCTGCAATCGCGCGACCATATCTGTCCGGCGCTGCAACTCGCCTTCGCTCATCCCTGCTAACGCCAATTCTTCTAACCCCTTCCCTAGCAGCCCGATACGCGAGAGCAAGCCGGCTAGCTTGGTTTTCGCGCTAACATTGGACTTATGTGAGGCACCGACGTCACCAAGATCGGAGAGCGCATCGCGCTTGTTGATATCTGCCCAGACATCTCGTAGACGGGCTTGGATGTCCAAGTGCTCATCTAGCCAAGACGCAGATGTGAATTGGGTTGGGGCGATGCCTTGCGCAGTTGACCCCTGACGTCCAATGGGAACACCGAGGAAGTCGCGGAAAGCAAAGTGTTCTCTCCATTTCTCGTCCTTTGCGCTGATTATAGCTCGAAGATAGCGTTCCAGCCCCTCTTTTCGTTCTTCGAGGACCTTGATATCGTTATGGGAGCGAAGGATGGAGAACTTGTGCTTGGGTGGGAGGGAACATGGTGGGGCACCCACTGACTTTGTGAGTGTAATGTGTAAGTCGTCGAATTCGGAGTATCGTCGCCACATCTGCCATGACCGAACGTGAGCCTGGATTTCGATGCGGTAGACTACGTGGTGTTTGGGAGAAGAACGTTCTTCGTAGCCACGAATGAAGACGGCTTGGATGGCAGTCATGGTGGAAGTGAGGCTCTCACCATATTTGGGCATCATACCGTCTTGCATGAAGTGAATCCGAACAGCTGGAATCCATCACAAACCGTGAGGCCTGAAGCTTAATGAGGCTCAGGCACGACCTGCACCGATAGATGAGCCTATGCAACTATTTTCTTGCTCGTAATAAAGTGGGATATGCGACCCAAGAAACCATGTACGAAGGGGAAGGGGGTCAAACGCGTGTAAGAGGCGGGAGGTGCAAGAACTCGGATTATGTGCGGAAATGCCACAGGATACTGAGACTTTGGCAGTGGACGACTCGGTATGATTATGGTCATCATTACACCTTGGATGTGTGGATCTTTCACCGGAAGTAGGTTCAGTTTCAGGCGACCCCTCGAAGGCATCTGGATGACGAGAGTATGGGTGGTGGCTCGGGCATAGACGAGACCTCAGGCCTCAGGGGGGGGTGCAATACATAGCTATATCAACTAATCGTCTTCGCCAACTCAGGCATATCTCCATGTCAAGCTTGCCATTCATATCTGATTTTTGGAATTTGGAGAGCGAAGTAGGCATTTAAGCAGAAGAAACACTGTCTGTTATCCGCGATGTCCAGTGACTGTTATTGGTGCAAGCCTGTCCCCAGGTAGGTATGTTGGGGACTTTGGGATTCTTTCAACGAGAGCAGAGGATGGAGAGAACTCCCGAGATTGTTCAGTGGTAGAGAGATATAAGATGGTGCTGCTGACATGTCCATGCTAGAAACTAGTTTGACGGCCGTTGGCCACCGACAATTACAAAACGAGTCTGAGTCGTAGTAGTGTACCACCTCAGAAACTTGGCGTACAACCACCACCCCCAGCCTTTGGTTGGACAGAACCGAATCATACCCGGAAATACATGAGATGTAATGTCCTCGAGCACGACGTCAGTATATCCGATCTCTTCCAGGTCCCGCACATATTCCTGTGGTGAGGTCATGTTCTCTTTCGGCATAATCCCGATACAAGAAGTGAAGAACGACGCCTCCCAGCTACACAAGGCAGAAGGGGCGAAACACATGTCTCCGAGCGCAATCCGTCCTCCGGGAGAAAGCTTCTGATAGGTCTGGGTAAGGAACTCTTTGCGGGTGATGAAGTGATATGCGCAATCTAGAGCGAGTACGGTATCAAATTTAGATGAGTTGAGAGGATGGAGAGGGTGTGCAGGGGAGTCATTGCGACAGATTGCATCTCCGTGGTACAGACAAGCCTGGACGTTTGCAGCATCTTTATCAGACGACTGCAGTCGAGAAACCCTTTCCTTCGATCGTTCGTGGTGAGAGACGAGGCTTGTGATGCCGACGATACTTGAAGGTCGGGGAACAGCAGGATCCGAAAGTAACATGATCAGAGACTCCCCAGTTCCATGACCGACATCTGCACATCGAAACGCTGAGGACAGAAACACAAATAGAGGAGGATGGCAAAACGCACCCAATATCCTGGCCCCAGCTTTCAACTTTGCTGCTTCTACGAGCTTGAGCGCCAGTGCTTGGGGGCCCTTTCAGATCAGCCTCAGTTGAGCCGACATGGGATCCCGCATACCTCGGCAGGCTTGAGGGAACAAACTCGTATCCTGCGTCGAATCTGAGCAAGGTGTAGAGCTACATTAACGTTTGACTTGAAACCAACCTTCCAATATCCTTGGTTCAACCACTCCGTCTGGGGCATCGAATTTGTACCTTCCCCCGCATACCGGTTCAATTCTAGGTGAAAGAGTCCATATGGGTCCTTTGGGATTGTCCTAACAGTAGCAGCTATTGCTACAAGCCCAAGGATGAGAGCGAGCAGGGTTACCTTGTCAAGCATAGGATACGTCGGGGTTTACGCCGAGTGCTGAGCGCTGGACTTGAATGTTGTTTGCAAGTATGGTGCATTTTGAGGCCATATATTTCTCATGCCAGAACACTTTTGAAACTCCAAAAAATGATCGACTTTTCGTTTTATTTATGTTTTGCAACCCAGTCCCAAATGCCTCAGTTGTTCTGTGTATCCAGAACATGATGCATAATCATATTATCCAAAAATATTACCTAATCTCCCCTTTGTTGAGCTTTGCATCAGTGCTGAATCGGATCATTTGCTCGATCTACATTGCAGTATCAGCAGCTCATTTCCTCACGTTCGAGCGTTCGACACTCGCCATGCTTTTATTGTAGCTCGTCAAATCTATACTTGTTTATGACATTGTGTATTATCCCTCATCATCAGCATCGCCAGTCTAGTCGTTTTCGGTCGTTTTCGGTGGATCATGTGTGACTCGGCTGTTAACATACATAATTGGAATTCAAGATCTATTTTCCATCCTTTCCGCCAACCGCTCCATAAGACCCTCGTGCGCCCGAATCATAGTGCCAATTACGTAGGGAACCAATAAACACAACACCTAAACTCCGAAATTATGATCACTTCAATTCGCCAAGAATTGTGGAAAAGAAAAGAAAAACCTAACCTCCACCTCCAGCATTTCCGCCACCTCCACCACCCCAGGCTCCTCAGTCTCCTTCACCCGAATCCGGGTCTCGAACCGTGGAAGCAGGAAGCTCGGACTCAATTCGAGGGACACGTTCATCCCTTGGCCAAGCTCATCCTCGACGGGATGGAACTCGGCAAGGAACGAGTTGTCATACGACCAAAGGCCCCCAATTACGCTTAGCCGCTCTGTAATTTTGTGGCGGTGGGGAGTTCGAAGCGTCCTGCTCGACTTTGATCACCAGGGGCTGAAGTCTACTGAAGGATTCGGCACTTTGGACGACTTCGCAGACTTGAGATTTTGAGGCACGAATGTGTCTGCGAACGGCGACCTCACGGCGGAGAAAGAGCGGCCACAACATGCTGGTGGTTGCAATCGCAAAAGAGCGGCGCGGGCCGTTGCACGCTGGTGGGTTCTTTCTCTATCACGCCCGGCCACACCATCTCTTTGGCTTGTGAGATGATTCCCACAGGAACACCGCGGAAGTAGTAGCGGCGTTATGCAATATCATACAAATTTGGGTTCCCTGTACCCCAAACACTCGAAACGATCGAACATTGCGTATTTTACAGCTGCAAAGGCAGTATGTGGACCTAGTATACAAGACAGGATATGTGTAGGAATGAGCAGCTCTAATATATCCAGTAGCAAGAAAAGTGGAAATTAGATCACGAAGTAATGGATGCAGGTGGATCTGCTAAAATGGTCGGTGGTTTTGCTCGCTCTTCCTTGGCGTCTTCAACGACGTCTGCACGCCCGACAATGTAGCGGAGGACGTCGCTTAGTGTTATGATGCCCACTAGCCTGCCTTTCTTTCCGCCTCTCTTCTCTTCCTCCTGGAACCGTCGGAAGTAAGTAACGAGTCGAGTATATTTCGGAAAAGACACGTTACCTCGCCTTCGACGACGACCAGGCGGTGAACGCGGCGCTTCTTGATTAGCTGGAGAAGAGTTCCGAGGGAGTCCGACGCGGTACAGATGACTACACCGGGAAAGTCTGGGGAACGCTGTGTGATGGCCTCTCTGATCTTGAGATCGAGCGATTGGTAGACTCCCAGGCGGACGAGTGTCTGGAAATCTGATCCAGAAAGGGGAAACTAATACCAGATCAAGACTTACGATGACATCGACGGTTTCATATAGGTTGACGACGACGCCCTCCTCGTCGAGGATAGGGACAGCAGATATGGAGCGCTCCGAAAACATGTGGACGACATCAAATACAGAGGTGTCCATGCTGGCGGTGGCAATAGGATAATAAGGGTTGTTCAAGTCGGGGGATGGTGAAGCGACATATTTGCCGATTTTGAGTCTCCTGAGTGGCAGGTGTAGCTGCTGAATTTCTTTATGGCACTACGTAGCGGTGAAGATGAGAAAGGGGGGGGGGGGGGGGTTAGATATGTAGAGACTAAGCTTACATTAATGGAGATGAATTTGAGGAGACGGTATTGGGTGAGGACGGAAATGATGACTTCATGGCCTGTTTCAGGTGTCATTGTCGAGCAGTGGCAGCCGCCGTGCGTGAGTCTGGATGATGAGCTTCGCGGCATCGAAAAGGGAGCTAGAGGGATGTTCCCGCGTGAGTGGGGGAGGTGCTACACCCAGTTCTTTTTCGATCTCTGGATCGGGGCATTGAGTATGGCTGCGGCGGACAATGTGCTCAAGCCGGCCTACCACGGAGAGATTCGAGGCGGAAGATTTCAACGTCAATGGCGGCCTGCTCAAAGTCTGCGGTGCGGTAGTAATATTGGATGAGATGGATTATATCAAGCACTGTCAACATTCCGGCAAATTTGGATTTCTCGCTGTTCCAAAGGGGCGCAGAGACGACGCCTGAAATGATGATCAAAGGTACGAAGGGGGTGGATGAGGATGGTAATACCGTTGAGAAGGAGACATTGGAGCGCCTTCTTCACATTGAGCTTTGTGTCGAGCACGATGAGCCTGAAGCTAACGGGAAAGGCTTCGTAACAGGTATGGCCTTTGAGAAAGGATCGGATGGCGTTGATCCCAGCGTCATGGAGCTCCTGAGCGGGGTTGTATGCCTGAGAGCCTGCGCGACGGCGGGTGGATGTTCTGTGTCTTATGTTCTTGGGAGAGGCAGCGGGAGAGAGTGTGGCCATGGATTGGAGGGGAGAGTTGTCGAGAGGCCCACGAAGGGAGTGTTGTCGCCGGAGAGTGTTCCTAAAAGGGCAAATATGTGCCGGGATGGCCGGTTGGACATGATGAGAGCAACATCTGCTCGTGCAGTGCCGCTGGCGCTGAGCCAACCAAAACACATCTTTGTTCTTGTTCATCACCACCTACCCCTCCCTCCTCTCCACGCTCTCCCTATGGCCTCCCAACACCCCTTTCCTCACTCTTCCATCCCCAACTACGAGCCACCAGACCCTCCAGCCCCGCAGCAGCCAGATGCTCTCCTCGTCCTGCTTCCCCTCCTCATCGTCCTCTCCACCTTCCTCTTTCTTCTCCTTGTTTTCCTTCTCTGCGTCCTTCTCATCCGCAGGCGTAGGGGCATCGTTCTCCGTGACCACGATGGCCCCGTCGACATGAGCCGTGAGGAGCTCATAGAGGGCGAAGGCGGCTTTGACGGTGTCGAGTCCCGGTGGCTAGAAAGCGTGAACGAGAATGTTCGCAGAGCATATAACATTGCCAAAGGTTCGTCCTTCTCTCTCTCTTCTCCATCAACCCCGGTCCTTGTCGCTCACCCTCCACGCATCGATAGACTATCAGTTCCAGTATCCCCCCAATTCACTCCCAACGGATATCACGCTCTCTCAGTTTCTGTCTATTCAGGAGAAGGGCGTTTCTGCCTGGTGTTTCGAACCAGACTATGAGACAGTCAATTCCCTTCTTGTCCATGCGCGCACCGAAATCACTTTTCTCCCGGACCCCGCTTCATCCTCCTGTGTCCAGTCCAATCTTCCCCTCCCGAAGCTCAATGAAGTCTACTACTGGGAAGTCAAAATGTTTGATCTACCAGAAACTACTACAGTATCAGTCGGTCTGGCCACCAAACCTTATCCGCCATTCCGTCTCCCGGGTTACAACCGATATTCAGTTGCCTACCACTCTAACGGCGACAAATCACATAATTATCCCTTCACGAGCACCCCTTTCGGCCCTCACTTGAAGGAAGGAGACGTTCTCGGGGTCGGTTATCGTCCTCGCACTGGCACTGTCTTTTTCACACGGAACGGCCGCAAGATGGAGGATGCCTTTATTGGCCTCAGTAGGTGGAATCTCTTTCCCACAGTCGGGGCGGACGGACCCTGTAGCGTCCATGTCAACCTGGGACAAGCTGGTTTCGTTTTCATCGAAGCTAATGTCAAGAAGTGGGGCTTGGCACCGAGCGTCGGTACCCTCGCGCCTCCCCCCGCTTACGGCAGCGAGCGGGGAAGCATACTTCTCGACGTAGGGGGTCGCATTCGCTCCAGTACCGATAACACACCTCCAAGCACACCCGGTGCATCCTCACCAACGCCGCCGCACCGTCGCTCACGCCGGTCACGGCCGTCAGGCGCTACCATTGGCTCGTCGCCTCTGCGAGCATCCTCGCTTATGGAACCCCCTCTGACTCCCCCTCCACCTATCACACCCATTGATGAGGAGGCTGACGAGGGACATCTCCAATCAAATAATGTTTCCACTTACGCTGATCAGCCGCCACCCGATTCCCCAGATGTCGCACTCTTGAGCCAGCCTGAGGATCGACATATTGGCTCAAGGCCATCATCACCCAGCACGTCTACTCGTTCTCTTTCACCAAACGCAGGTGCGCGAAACCCCTTCATCCTACCTCGACCTCACCGTCGTTCCCTCACTCATGCTGCAACCTCGTTATCTCAATCAGAGTCAGAAATGGCAGTTACCCTCCACCCACCTCCTGATTCGCCAATGAGTCCCAATCCGGATCCTCCGACTCCCAATCAGCGTGATATTCGGCTTCGCGCACTCTCCAGCATGAGCTCCCACCGTCGAACGGGTAGTTCTGCTAGTGCACGGAGTGCGGATGATGAGCAACGCGTCCTGCGCGATAGCAATGCATTGACGAGACGGGAGCCCCCTGCCTACTCGCCCCTGGACGCGTTTCGGTATGCCGAAGGCGTGCACTTAGACTTACCGGCCGATGTCATTACTGCTGCGCTTGAGGGAGACACCATCCCAGCAACCGCAGTCGGACAGAGCACTCCGTCACGTCCCTCCGATAGGAGGAGATCTCGGAGGAGATGATGTGCTTGTACGCATAGGATTTGTTTGGTTAGTACTCGACTCATTAGGGAAGTTTGTTTACTCAATAGTCGCCCAGCACTATCACGGGATATTCATATGTTTGTACTCAAGTTCAATACGCATGTTAATAGATAAACTCGCGGTACGAAGTTTGTAGACCAAATGTTTACAGGTTTGAGGAACAGGATGCCAAAGTCTGCATGTCGTGATAGATTGCATGGCGTTGCATTGAACACTGCCCATAACAACATGGGACAAGGATCACTCCAGGCAGGCTAACCAGTTTTGGGCTACTGGGACCAAGCCACATCACCAGCCATAGGAACTGGTGTTGGTCGAAGTGTACGATATCTAACAGCACTTCTTCCCTCTTCCATCTGTCACCGCTGATACGCCAGAGATGGTTTTTGGATATGCACCTCCAGCCTTTGGTTTGGCTGGTCATCGTTAGGAGTTCGAACCTGTGCAATAGACCGGTCCAGACGGAACCCAAAAATAACCTCTGTCGAGAACAACGCACCTCGTAACGAACGCTCCGAACATGCTCTACCTCCCATCTCCTCAGTTCTCCAGGCTCCACATCGTCCTGTTCGTTGCTGTCCTTTGCAACATGCATCACTCTATCAGCTGTCGTGCGTCTGCTTCCTTTCCTGCTATTACTGCGGCTCGAACTCCCTCGGGAGCCCACGGGCGGCGGCTTGGATTCTATCGTCTGATGACGAGGTTTCTCTTCCGACGACAAGGACGATGATGAAGTCTCTAGCACAACGGCAACACGTTCTACCATCACCTCCTCTCCCTTCCGTCTCCTCCTCCAGTAACACCCTTTGAGCACCCGTCTCGGCCGTTTGCCGAAAATGATATACGCGGCCAGTGCCAGAAAAACCATACCCGCCACCATTCCAATCCCTATAAACCGATGTGGCCCTGGCTTCCCATAATCCGACGGACCGAACGCTGTGTTGTTTTCTTTTTCTGACGGGTCTTGTCCGATAATGGCATATGTGGGTGTGCAGTTGCCCGGGCAGTTTTCATCATTGTTGCTCCGCCTGAAGGGCATGTACATGGTTGGCTGATGGAGGGGGTGAGGGAGGGAGGGAGGGGTAGGGAGGGGGCAGGAATGGAAGAAGGAGTCTAGCTGAAACTGAGCTCCTCCCTTTTGTAACTTATTAACGTAGAGTGACTGGTAGCATAATCGCACTTTACGCTAACCTGTTTGGTGGTGATTGTTATCAAATTCCATGTTTAATAGCGTTCTTCTCCTCGGACGGCGCTGATGCAATCAGTGCTTCTGGATCGCTTCTTGGCAGATGAGTGATCCCATTTGGCAACTCGGGTTGCCATTGGTAGGGGGGGTCCCGGCAAGGAATTCTCTATTTCTTTAGGGGGGAGGAGACAAATGTCATCTCGGTATTGCTTCAACCATGGCATTTGAGGTATTGCCACAATAAATTTATGTCCCGCCGTATTAGGCTTCACAGCACCACCTCCCACAAGCCCTTTGAACGACAATGGGGCGCGGATGCCCAGGGGACCTCTGTCACTCTACAGAAAGTGGACACATAATATTAGGTAAAAATGGGGGGTGTCCACGAAATAATGTGTCCACAACAATTGCACTTCTTTGTACGTACAAAGCTGAATCAAGGCTCCAACCGCTTGGGGTCTCTAGGGAACAAAGAGGCTCGCCGGATATTGCCCAGCTTCAAGAACAGCATTAATACACGTTCCAATCCAATACCACCACCTCCGTGAGGCGGACAGCCCATGCGGAATGCGTTGACGTAATCTTTCATGGACTCCGGATCGACGCCTTTGCCGCGCATCTTCTCGCACAGCACATGAGGATCATGGATACGTTGTGCCCCGGAGAGAATCTCTTCCCCGCGCATGAAGAAATCATAAGAGTTGGATATTGTCTAGAATTTCATTAGTCAGAACAGGATAGTGCCAGGGCCAATAATGCGCACGGGATCTTCTGGATCAGGCATAGTGTAGAATGGGCGAAGCGCCATTGGGAACTTGTCAACGATAAAATAATCTGTGTCGTATTTTTCCTTCACAATGCGGCCAAGAAGCTTCTCCCTTCGCGTGCTTGGCTATGTTAAGCCAATGCGATGTTCTGATTAAACACCACTCACTCAATATCATCCAATTCCTCCCTTGGCTCACCGTTCTCTACCAGTAGGTCGACCGCTTCCCTGAAAGTGAGCTTAAGGGTCCCCTCTGGTCCTTCTCTCCATTTAAACTCATCCGCCGGGAACTGCTGACGGACAACCTCTATCTCCTTCTTGTACTTATCTCGCAGCCCTCGGAAAATGTGCAAGAAAAGACCATCGAGCAGTTCCACGACCTCATGGTAGTGCTCTTCTATAGCCATCTCCAAATCAAGGCCGACAAACTCCGTCATATGACGATGCGTATTGGAATCCTCGGCACGAAAGACCGGACCAATCTCATAGACTCGTTCAAAGTCGGCAGCAATTGCCATCTGTTTTGGTAGTTGAGGTGACTGTGCGAGATATGCGTTCCCTGGTAACGTCTCAGATCGTTGGTATAACGCAAAGGGTCGGTAGCCTGCCTTTAAAGTAGTCGACCCTAAAAACGGAAGCACCAGATTCTGTGGCAGCACCTTGTAATTTGGGACTATGGATTTCGATGAAACGGTTGGCGTGGAGGTATTCACGGAAGAGTTCTCCGATAGCTGCTTGAAGACCAAAGATACCCTGGCTGGTCCGGGTCTGAGGGATGAACATCATTGGTGACGAGCCTCTTGGCCAACTTGTGGACTCACCCGAAGGTCGACAACGCGGCCATTTAAGCGGGTTTCTAAAAGCACTCTGTTGTATTGCACTTCGCCTTCTTGTGCGTCGACCTCAGGGCGGGCAGCATCCTCCAGAGAGAATGGCAGTCGTCCATCAACACCCGAGATAAGGTGAACCTAGCAGCGTGGAATGAAGTGAGGTAAGGGAGAGTGTGAGATGGTCATATTACCTTGGTAAGATGGACTTCGACATCGCTAACACTGGCGCTCTTGATTGGCTCTGGTGATTTACGCACAACACCCTCGACGAGGATAATACTCTCGTCCGTTAAACTCGCGATCCACTTGACCATCTGCTTGGAGATCTTTTCCGGGGTGACAGTGGCCAGGGCTTGGACAGTATGAGTTTGCTGGCGGAGACTGAGAAAGACCATTTTGTTTCCTTGGGCACGAGATGTCTGGACTCGAACACGAAGCAGAACCGTCTCCCCATCACGGTTAGATAGAGATGATACCTCTACTCTCTGTCGACGGGGTCGGGACTGTGACTGGTGGAGAGGCAGGATGCCATAGAAATCTGCAGCGTAATCCTGAAAGGTAGGTGAATTGCGAGATACGGCGTGAAGCAGGGTAGAGCTGCGTACGGGTTCTGCGGAGACTTTTTGCTGAGCAATCTCCTGTTTCGCAGCCTTCTTCTTCGCTTTCTCGGCTGCCTTGGCCTGTTTCTTCAACTCATTCTTAGACGGGCCCTTGTCTTCGGCTGGCGTTTCGGGTTGTTGTTCAGACATGACTCAACTTGAGAGAGAGATATGTGATCTCGCATAGATAACCTCATCAGTGGGGCCGGGTGTCGGCACTAACCGCCGGACGAAGAGGCGTATTAGTGCCGCAGTAGCGCCGACAGCCGGGAAATTTTGTTCTAATATTCCGCGTTCGTTGTTGTTCATACACTAACCCGATGCTTACTACCTCTCTCGCTCGTCGTACCGTCTCTGGCTTCAGCCATGGCCCCCTTCGTTCTCTTTCAATCTGGTCTACCGTCCCTGCAGGCCCTCCTGACCCAATCCTCGGTATGTCTCTCCCCTCCCGTCATGTTTCTTTCTTTCCACCCAAGCTCTCGTATTGACGTATTCTTTCTTCACGAGGTGTGACCGAGGCTTTCAAGGCAGACAAAAATCCCCGAAAAATCAACCTCGGCGTCGGTGCATACAGAGATGAGAAAGGGAAACCCTACATCTTGGAAACTGTGAAGAAGGTACGGTTTCCCAACCTCCCCCTCTTTCCTGCTTGTACTTACTCGGAACCACAGGCGGAGGAAATTGTCAATGCTTCCAAGCCAGACAAGGAGTATTTGCCTATCACTGGTCTTGCCGAATTCACCCAGCGTGCCGCCCGTTTAGCCTACGGCGCTGAGAGCACCCCTCTTAACCAGAATGCTGTAGGCGAAACTACAACTCCCTTCTTGTATGTCTCACGACCTCCCTAGATATCAGTTACCCAATCCATCTCGGGTACTGGTGCCCTCCGCATTGGTGGCGCCTTCCTCGCTCGCCACTACCCTCACTCCAAAGCTATCTATGTTCCGGCTCCCACTTGGGGAAATCACATTCCTTTGTTCCAAGATTCTGGCCTCGAGGTTCGAGGCTACCGTTATTTCGACAAAAGTACTGTTGGACTTGATTTTGAGGGGCTGAAGGCCGACCTTCTGGTGCGCGCCAACTTCCCTGTTGACTGAATATGGCGATTGATGTGTGATCCTAGGCTGCTCCTGAGGGCTCAATAGTTCTCTTGCATGCGTGCGCTCACAACCCCACTGGTATTGATCCCACGCAGGAACAGTGGGTTACCATTTGCAACATCGTCAAAGAGAGGAAACTCTTCCCCTTCTTTGACATGGCCTATCAAGGTTTTGCGTCTGGTTCAACCGATCGTGACGCGTATGCGGTTCGCTTGTTCGTCCAGGAGGGGCATCAAATCGCTATCGCCCAATCATTCGCTAAAAATATGGGCCTCTATGGAGAGCGTGTTGGCGCCTTCTCATTGACGACCGCCGACCCTGAGGAGAAGGCACGCGTTGACAGTCAGCTCAAGATCATCATCCGTCCCATGTACTCCAATCCCCCGTCACATGGTGCTCGGGTTGCCAATGCCATCCTTGGCAACGAAGCCCTCTATACCCAGTGGATTGGTGAGGTCAAGGGTATGGCTGATAGGATTATCAGTATGCGCGAGAAGCTTTACAACACTCTCACTTACGATCTGAAGACTCCAGGCGAATGGAGTCACATCAAGAGTCAAATCGGAATGTTCAGGTAAGAGCGCTCGTACGAAATCGCCGCCGCAATTCTCATCAGTTGCCCCGCGCAACTCTAGTTTTACCGGCCTGACTGCACCCCAAACGAAGGCGCTTGCGGAAAAGGCTCATGTATATATGACTTCTAACGGTCGTATCTCTATGGCTGGCTTGAACGGTGGCAACATCGAGTACTTTGCACAAAGCGTGGATGCTGCTGTGAGAGGGACTCTTTGAACACAGAGTTGAGACTTTGGATTACTCGCCCACCCTAAATGACCTGGACAAAAGTGGAATACTAGCTCTTAATATCACTCATGGTTCTGAATGGGCGTGATGGGCGAGTCCAAAAGTCACGAGGCCCAGGTATACGCTTCACTTTAAGCCTGAGTTAGAGTTTGACTCGCATTTGAAAAAAATTCTTTCTTCCACAGAGGGTCCTTTGTCTCTTGCCTCGACCATGGCACCCTTACCCCAGAGTCCATCCTTTTCTCTCCCAGGAGCTTGGCCGGCGAGTCCAAGTCCAAAACTCCGCGTTGGGCAACAAGAGCGCAATGCCGGCGACCCGCACTACCTGCGCTCCAGCCAGCGCCCCGCTGACCTGCACTACCGCAAGGCGTCTGTTCATCGTACAGCCCAAACCCGCATTAATTCCGGGACCATTGGCCCCATACCAGACAACACACTCACAAGCACTGCCGTACGTTTGGTACCCCTGATACATACTCAATTATAACCTTTTCCAGTCTGGCGATCTCAGCCTCCAACCCTCTCGGGCGGTATATGTCGACTACCTCCTCGAAGACCTAACCTCACATACCTTCTTTTCCAGAATACGTCCTTCTCGAGCGCATATACGAGCCCAACAACGCCAAATACTTCTCTCTCCCCAAAAACACCTGACAATGCAAGGCAGAGAGACGAAAGCAAAATAGATGCGCAGAAAACAATCATTGGAAACGACCCAATTGGGCAAAGGAATAAAGACCCCTGCCCTCTTCTCGTCGGCTCCTTGGAAGGAATAGAAACTTACACGGATCAGACCTTCCTCTCGCTTCCCGAAATCCCAGACCTCGCCTCCTTATCTTCTCTGAGAGAAGAGTTTCGAATCAGTCGAAGAGAGTTCAGTGTGTCAGATAGTCGATCGAGCCGCCAAGTATGCCTCGACGAGAGCTTTTTCGAAGCACATACAATCTCTATGCAACAGGAAAGCTTCGATACCTTGTCTTCCTCTTCTATCCAATTCCGCCAGACGAATCCCTTGCCGATAGAATCGCTAGACATGAACGCGAAATCACTACGGTTTCCACAGCCAGATGGCCGTGATTCCTGGACTCTTTTTCTTTCCCCGAGATCCATATCTTCCGAGGGCCTATCGATACCACGGGTGACACCAAAGACTCTGGTCCCTACACTGCCAACGGAGTCGGGATGTGAGACCACGAACCCAGGGCCTCCTGCCATTCGAAGGAGCTGGCGGGCTTCTGTGAACCCCCCTTACTTTTCTCGTCTTCAGCACGAAGACACGAGCACTACCCAGTACGCCAGGGATATATTGGAACGTGCCTTTGGCGTTGATGGGGTCAAGTCCAATTTGGTGCTAACCACTCCAAGAGGAGCCAGCAGTCCCACAAATTTCTATACCCTCCCAGCCACGGACGCGAGACAACCCGAGGCCATACGAAACAACTCCTCCGATGTTCACCTACCGCGCAGGGCCAAGATACTGCATACAGTAAAGAGAATACGGCAGAAAGTACGAGGGATGCTCGAAAAACTTGCAGCCAAGGACTACGCATCGGCCAACTACCAGGACAAGTTCGCGACACCCCAATCCCCTTGTCAGCATTCAACTCGAGCCCCGACTACGGGAAGCGCTCAACAGGCCTTTCCACAGACACATTGGTGCCAATCCGAGGGACTATACGTATGCGTTGTGTCATCTTTATAGGCGGACCATTAACCATTTCTTTCCAGTGCCCCTCTGCGACTGCCTGTGATACACAGTCCAAACAAGACAGGCTCGATCCCGAAATCCTGTCTCATGTCTCTCATGACAAGACTCAATGGCAGCCAACAGAACCTTCGACATCCACTAGCCCGCCCACTCATCATGATGGGTTCGATACCCCACGCAAGCTGAACATTCAAACACCCTTCACGAGGATTCACGGCAGCCACATTCTTCAGACACCAACTGGGCGCCGCAAACGTACGAGTGTGTGCGAGGACACACCTGAACATGAAACCTTTGGGTACGCTAGTAAGAAGCCCGAGAAAATCAATAGCAAGCAACGTCGGTCTCTCTTTCGCCTTAGTTTCCATTCCGATCGAAAACATTGAGCAACCACTCTGATTCTTCATATATCCAAATCGTCGTCAGGATCGTCATCATCGATATCATCCGCAGAATCAGGGTCATAGAAGATAGCACCAGACCCGGGTCTTATATTATCCAAACGTTGACCTGTTTTTGTCAATTAGCCAGGGCTACACGATGCTTTAGGGTTATAGAACTGACCTTCATGGGTGTACGGGAGTGGTACTTGAGCTCGCGACAGCTGCTGAGATGCGTTTAACTTGAGGTCGAATGATAGATCTCGTGTTGGGTCTGGCGCAGCCTGAGAGCCGAGGTCAGTATGGCTGTGCATTTGAATAAAGGAGGCAGCAACCTCAGCTGTATGCTTCGGAAGGAACAAGGATTTGATATCCTGCAAGTCTGAGATCGAGCAGGGTAATCCTTTGAGTGCATTCCAGCCCTCCAACACCCTTTCAGTGCCACGCTTTTTAGACTGGACACTGATGCCTCGGGCGAGGATTTCGATAACCATCTCAGAACCGCTTCCACTACCCTCTCCACGTAGGCCAAAGGATAAGCGTTCTGCTTCGTGGGTCCTTTCACTGATGGGTACGAATATACCCCAAAACTTGATATCAGGTGTAGTCGGTGGAGGCGATATCATGTATTCTTCCGAGAGAGAACGAAATAGAGACGTCGGGTGGGTGGTCAAATGCACCAAGGATGACGAAAAGTCCGTTTGACACAGGAGGATGGCATCATCACTTGGCTTGACGGAGTGCACGATCAGCTGCGAGGGCTCTAATAGGCGGAAATTAGCCCAGTGCCATGAGGAGGACTGAAAGAAAACAGACGGGAATGGGTTCTGGTATGCTGCAATATCTCGTGGAGAAGTTCGTATGTTCCTACTGTTGGCAGCAAATTCTCAGAGAGTGTTTCCAGAGAGTCGATGATAATATTCAAGGGTTTGTCTCGAGGGCCTAAACATAGGCCGTCAAAAAAACAGTATGAATTCGGCCTCTTAACATTTCTGCATACCACTCTCTATTGCTGACAACAGTTCAGCCCTGATATCATGTAGTTCGGCATAACCGGGGACTTTCGCTGTCCAATCATAAACCTGAACTGTTGAGGCCTCACTGGACCCCTGTTCCACCAAGGTCGGTGGATCGTAAAGAAGGGCGAAGACGAGGGTATGGGTAGAGGGCCGGGTGGTTAATTTACGAAGGATGGGGAGTATAGATTGTGCCGCAGTTGACTGCAGGAGTAAGAAAGGATGGCCTGTACTAGACTGGTCGAGCAGGAGTGGAAGTAACATCAATGATGCCGAAAATTATGTAGATGGCTATGTAATTAACTGGATTTTTTCCCTCTGTCCTTCCTGCCAAGGATTGTAGTATGATATCTCCATCGCCCGAATATACCAGTCGATGCGTGTGTAGGCGAAAGTCGAAACCCTGCTTGTCGGTAGCACTCGTGGATGTACGGGGTTAGAAGAGGCGCGGCCACTCCTTGGATAGAGTCTAGGGCAGTGTGTTTTTCGAATGCATTTTCAACTGCATGGAGAAGAAGGTCATGTTGTATTCCGGTGCCTCGGTACGCCTCCTCGACGTAGAAATGCCTAATAAGCCCCTTCCTGGTCTTCCCAGCATCACGGGTATCGATGGCTATCATGCCCACAAACATATCGCCAAACTCGAGGATCCAAAACCCAGACCCAGGAGACTGATTATAATATTCCACAGGATCCCGCATGTCCTTGTTCCGAATCGCTCCCTGCGTACGATCCTCAAAATGAGGACGGTTTTTCCTATGATAATTAATACCATCAGATTAGAATTTCATATGACAGGCTTGCATTACCAGTCTATCATGAACATCATGGGGACGGCCATCGAAGCAAAGGCAGGTAGGGGTTTCAGAAATCCTAGGATGCCCAGAAGACCCCGATGACTCGAGGGCCACCAGTTCATTAGGTGGACAAAAGCCAAGGAGAACAAGACCCATATCGTGATAGTCAGGGGATGAGTGTAGACTACAAAGGACGCGAGATTAAGTCTGTGCAAAGAACAAGAAAGATACACTCTCACTTTGACGGTTTGCAATAGCCAGACTCTCGAGGTTAGCTTTTCCGACGGCGAATAGCGCAAGCCTCTTGTCGGACGCAGTGAGCGAGCGTATGCGAGCCTCTTTGTTGTTGCTCATGTTCGCGGGAGGGTCCACAGTGCTATGGAGGACGGACCAGAAGGCAGGGGAGGGGCCACGACTGCAAAAAGCATGGCCATCATGCATCTGTCATATGCCAGTCCCGCATCACTTGTGCTCTCCCCATAACAGGCACACTATGCTCATAACCAAGACGCACTATGATATTCCGTCAAAGCTCGACGACGGCAAGCCGATCAGGGTCTATGTTATCTCCCCCAACGTGCCCAACTATCCACAGGCCAGATTTCCCGGTAATTTCCCTCGCTTGTTCAATTCACGCACCAAGTGATCCCAGCCTGTCTAGGCGTTGTTGTGTTTAGGTGGGACCACACTGTGGCTGTTGGCATCCACGAGGCCTAAACCCCCCACAGCGAAATCTACCAGGTAACTGGCCCTGTCGAAAGGTTCGCTGGGCAGATTGCAAGTCAAGGTTATGTCGTCGGTGAGTCTGCAATCATCTAACAGGCTGTCTCATCTATCTCAATCATCGGCAAGCCTGTCCCTCCGTTTATCATGAATTCGAAGGGCCCGAGCCGATTCCATACGACGCGGAAGGTACGGTGGGATATCATGAAAACCTACAGCCTCATCAACCATATCATCGCAGGTACTGACCGGGGAAACAATTATAAGGTACGCCGACGGCCCTCCTTGTCTAGATGGATCTGATGAGTCAATCAATTATAGATTGAGAAACAACTAGCAGCGTTTGACGAGGTTAGTTTCTTGGAGAGATATTTCCTTCCCAACACGACGACAGCTCATAGTATTTGAGGATGCTACTTTGTCTGTTGATTTGTTGATTCGACTCGGAAATTGCAACGGCCGCATAGCTGGTCTGAACCCGCATTCGCACAAATGATCTCTCTGACCCATTCCCAGCAACCGGAATGTGCCTGGGTGGACACCTCGTACGTCTTTCACCACTCGAAGATGCCCCCCGCAATTGAGGTCAATTGCAGGCCTTCCGGGTGGGTGCTAGTACCTCATTGAGTGGACCCTGTCACTCTTACGACGAAAGGCACTCAGGCCGCGTTTGATTCGAGAGTCCTGGCGTCTGTTTGCTTCTTTGCTACTGATATCCACAACGCGGCCCTTGGAAAAGGTAAAAACGACGACTCCCTCGCGAAGGTACGCAGCGGCGAGCTGACGGGAAAAGGAGAAGTTGTGGTTTGTCGACTTTTATCTTGTTTCCCCAGCTGCATCTTTACCAACCACCCACTTCAGATGATATTCGGCAAACAAGTCAAGCGGTATTGATATCTCGAAAATGAGCCAACTGATCATTGTCCTATAGGACACCCACGTCCCCCGCGTCGGCCGGGATCTGATAAGGAAGACGCTGGAAGATGCAGGTGTGACCAGCTCTGCAAGTGTATTGCTCGTATGATGATGTCTGGTTGTCCGCTTACAATGTCCCTCAGTTCCTGGAAGTCCAAGCTCAACACGCATTTATTCGGGACGAGCACTCCAAAGGCCGATGGGATGCTGCGCTAACTAGGTCCCTCTTCAGCTTCATGATGGAAGTATTTGAAAGAACGGTAGGAAGAGACTTGGGGCCTCGTCTAGATGACAGCACCCCTGTGGAACATGTTTGCTAAAGTGCTGAAAAGCAGAGGCCAAGTATACGTATGCACGATAATAACACTCCAAGGATCTTTGTTGCGGACTCTGTTCGCAGTGCGCCCTGTATATACAAAATTACCACAACATCTGAGCGAATTACATGACGCAAGGCGGCGATTCATTGCACTTTGGAACATCGATGGTCATGCGGCGAGATAACCCGCGCCAGCTTCGTTATGAAAATACAAATGATGTCGTGAAAGCAGAGCGTAGCAACGTGAGTACCGATGAAGAAATAAGAAACAAGAGTGAGGGGTAGTGAAAAGGAAATGCAATGTTCGACTCTAGTTTATTTCTTCTTGGCGGCTTTCTCGGCGGACTTCGTCACTGTGGGACGTAGTGAGCATCAATGTCACCAACTTGGATACATGAACACTAACCCTTGCCACCACTTTTATCGGTCTTCTCAACACTCTTGATGATACCAACGGCAACAGTCTGCCTCATGTCACGAACGGCGAAACGACCGAGAGGAGGGTATTCATTGTAAGACTCTGTGATTGGGGTTAGTCGTATGCCTACTTTATCAACTACTCTTAATACTTACCAACACACATAGGCTTGCTAGGAACCAGCTTGACAATGGCGGCGTCGCCAGATTTGACAAACTTGGGGTTATCTTCGAGAGACTTGCCCGTTCGGCGATCAATTTTCTCCTTGAGTTCGGCAAACTTGCAGGCAATGTGGGCGGTGTGGCAATCGAGAACTGGAGCGTAACCCGCACCAATTTGACCGGGGTGGTTGAGGACAATGACTTGGGCAGTGAATGAAGCAGCTTCCTTGGCGGGGTCGTTCTTGGAGTCGGAGGCGACATTGCCACGGCGGATATCCTTGACAGAGACGTTCCTAGAAGAGGTATACAATTAAACATTGGAGCGGGAGGAAGAGCCTTGATTTGTGACATACTTGACGTTGAAACCGACATTGTCACCGGGGTTGCCCTGTTCGAGTTGCTCATGGTGCATTTCGACGGATTTGACTTCGGTGGTCACATTCGAGGGAGCAAAAGTAACGACCATGCCAGCTTTGATAATACCGGTTTCGACACGACCGACGGGCACAGTACCAATACCACCGATCTTGTAGACATCCTGAAGAGGGAGACGGAGAGGCTTGTCAGACGGACGGACAGGGGGTTCAATGGCATCAATAGCATCAAGAAGGGTCCTGCCCTTGACGGCTCCAGCTTTAGTCTCCTTCTGCCAGCCCTTGTACCATGGCATGCTAAAAGGAACTAGTTGAGCGCTGGAGATAGTTGCTGGGGCTGGAGACTCACTTGGGGGATTCTTCCAACATGTTGTCACCATGCCAGCCGGAAATGGGGACGAACGCAATTGCCTTCGGGTTGTAACCAACCTTCTTAACGAAGTTGGTGACTTCCCTGACGATTTCGTTGAAGCGGTCCTCGCTCCACTGCGACTGGTGTCAGCACGGTGAAACTGAGGGATGGACAAGTATTGACAAACCTTGGTAGTGTCCATCTTGTTGACAGCAACGATGAGCTGACGGACACCAAGGGTAAAGGCCAAGAGTGCATGTTCGCGGGTCTGGCCATCCTTGGAAATACCAGCCTCGAATTCACCAGTGCCACCAGCGATGATAAGGATAGCGCAATCAGCCTGGGAAGTGCCAGTGATCATGTTCTTGATGAAGTCACGGTGTCCAGGGGCATCAATGACCTAAACGAGCGCATAGATTAGATGAATTCGTAGCCGAGCGGGGGAGGGGGAGGCAATCAAAAGACGTACAGTAACCATATATCTGGGGGTCTCGAACTTCCAGAGGGCGATATCGATGGTGATACCACGCTCGCGCTCAGCCTTGAGCTTGTCAAGCACCCAGGCTATAAAGGGAAGTCAGCATCGCCGACATCCGTCTAAGCAACAACTTTCTTGCACGCACCATACTTGAAGGAACCCTTGCCAAGCTCAGCGGCTTCCTTCTCGAACTTTTCAATGGTACGCTTGTCGATACCACCACATTTATAGATCAGATGACCAGTCGTGGTAGATTTTCCAGAATCGACGTGACCGATAACTAGCAAATGGTAAGGTCAGGAAGATGAGATCAGAAACCTATGTGGATGGTGACCGACCGACGACGTTAACGTGAGTCTTCTCCTTTCCCATTTTTAAAGAGTCCTGTTACAGGGCAAGCTATTAGTACGCGAGGTGGAAAGGGACGGGGATGTTCATCGTGGTTGATGCGATTTGATCCACTGATCATCATCGCGATGAGGGCGCCAGAGGGCCTCCAGAGTGATATGGAAGAGGACGGCAACTTACTTGGATATGCGAGGACGAGGTAGAGGTGGGTGGGGGGTGGTGGTTGGAGAAGGGGAGAGTGAAGAAGAAATCTTCTCGGTGTTTGTCCTAGTTATACTGTAACGGGGAAATTTTTTATCGATAGAGAGATTTGATGGCTGATAAAAGCCTGCGTGATCACCCTAATTATGACTCCCCTCCGCCCTGAGCGAGTCACGGCGGGAGCTCTCCGACACAACAGTGTGATCGCGTGACAGAATACAGCTAATAAGACAACAACACGAAATAGATAACGAGGGTGAGACTGCTATAATATATCTTTTGTGCATTCATTCCACACCCCACCCACCCTTGCCGGCCAAGAAGCGACACTGCAGAATCCTTTCAAATGTCGGTCGAGCCGCAACATCCACCTGGAGGCATGCCCGGACCAGTGTCGCTGCGTCTCCTAGAGCACCACCGCCGTCTTCCTCTTCTCCATCTTTTTCTTTGCCATCAGCGCATCTCTCGTCCAATGCAATAGACGCATTCGCGAACGGAGACGCTAAACCATCCTGCGCCTCCTCCATGGTCATGAATGGGCACTCGCCGACGAGGAGGACATATGCCACTACTCCGAAGGCCCAGACGTCCTGTTCCTTGCCGTAGTACCGTTCTCCTCGTAGAATTTCTGGGCCAGCATAGTCGAGTCTAAAAGAAGCATATTAAGCGGGGTATATACATGAGGGTAGGGAAATCGACTTGCGTTCCACTAAATGTGTCCCATCCACCTTTTTTCACTAGTCCCGAGCTTCCGAAATCGATTAGTATGCATTTGCCCTTTAGTCCAAGAACGACGTTTTCATCCTTGACGTCTCGATGCACTGATAGATGGATTGGCAACTGATCGTTCTAGCTCATCAAGCTACTTACCAATGCCATGAGAATGCAAAAAGGCCAGTGCATCTGCAATCTGACCGAGATATGTCCGTATCGAACTTGGAGGGAGTCCGTGGGGGAATGCTTCGACTAAATCAAAGAGATCAGAAGGCGGGGGGGGCTCATTTGGGTTCTGCTCTTGGGTTGTGGATGGTAGGATTAAATAGTAATAATGGCTGTCCTCGAAGAAGTCGAGGAGTGGACAGATGTTGGGATGGCCCTTCACGATCTTTCCCTCATGCCAACCGTCATTGATGCCATCGGTCGCTTGCGAAGCCTTTTCTGCGCTATCGTTGGCTTCAAATCTTAAAGGATCCCATGGTCGACGAGGGGGAAGGACGTATGTAGTATTGGAGATAGCTGACATGACGTAAATTTCAATGGGTATCGTTCCATGGATAGGGTGCTTCTTCCAGCAATCCGCGAGGATTCGAGACTTGATAACTTGTTTGATCACTAAAGGCGGCTACAGTTCCATAGTTTCAGAGGGTTTGTATATAGTAAATAGTGATTAGGCTTACTCCGACCGAGCCATCTGTATAGAGCTCTCTTCCCCGTTTCACAAGTCCGTATGCTCCCCTCCCGATTTCGCCCTCTATGAGAAATTCCGATATGCTCCTGCCACCGAGGAATGTATGATCTTCGGAAGGAGATGGAGCACGAGTGCTTGCAGATACACTGAGGAGGCTTCCGGTGCTTCCTGCACGTTTCAGGCTCTGGGGAAGCATCGGGGGAGGTGATGGTGGTTCTATGGGAGCGATGGACACCCGACCAGCTATCAGAGAGACGCGCTGTTGCGATGAGCGGCGGCGGGGCCGGGGGGAGGACGGGGAACGGGATGGAAGGGGGCGGGAAGAGCCCACAGAGCCGGAAGGGGAAGGGGCGCGAGACAGTGAGTGAGACAAGAAGGAATCTGGGGCAACAAGGGGAGAAGTGGTGAGTCGGGGAGGCGGAGGGGGAGACGGCATGGAGATGCTTGAGAGCAGGCCTGGAGCAGGGGACCTAGTGAGGGTGTTCTGGTTGTGTTTGCGTGCATGTGGGACAGCATCCGTTTTAGCCGCAGAACCTGACTCTTGAAGGGGGGAATTCTGGAGTATTGACTCCAGCGTCTTCTCCTGCGTGCCCCCCGACCCAATTACCTGACAGTTACTATCATGTTTGGTCCAATCAAAACCACGGCCGATGGACGTTACGCCCCAGCTGCCAACGCTGGCAGCCCGATAGAGCTTCGGAGGACGCGGAAGCGACCAATCATCGTCGTCATAGCTGAAGTCGACAGCGGGTACGGAAAGCATAAATCAAGCGGCGAATAACGGAGGTAATTAGGGAGAGGGGATGAGCAAGACAAGTCTATGGCTTAGTGAGAACTCAGGGGAGACCAGCTGAGGTTGACAAGAAACAGTGGTGCTAGGCTCAGCCGCTCTCTTTGATGATTGCATTTTGCACCGACTTTGACTCAGGACCCCGGTTCATTTCCCCACGCGCAGTCAGGTCCTCCGCTTGGTACCCGGAGCTTGTTCCGACCGATATTACTAGCCTTCAGCCAAATGCTCCGCAAATGAAACGTATACTCATTCAGTGCTGCACTGCCTGATGTTGTACTTTGCTTGCTGAGTTTGGCATCATGATGCCTGGTTACGCGGGGTGTTCGAGGTACGGCTTGCTTACCTAAGCGCATCGAAAGACACTCCATCCGTTCGTTTGTGTTGTCGACGCCGTCTCCCCCAAGCCCAAAAGACATGTAAGTTTACTTGTTTCTCCTTCAGATCGTCACAGGCATGTCCTAGCGACATGTGTTGTGCATCGTATCGCATGTTTCGTGATCCAGTGGCGAAATCTATGCTGGATGTGACTTGGGAATCCCGGATGACGCTCCTCTCTGTCTTGCAGAGATTTATTGATTTCTTTCAGCAGAAGACCGCCATGGCCGTCAACATCCCCATCGTTAAAAAGCGCACCACCAAATTTAAGTTCGTACACATGGGCTGAGAATTTTTTTTATCCAACTCGTCCTAATCACTATGTCCCAGGCGCCACCAATCCGACCGCTACCACAGTGTCAAGGAGGCATGGCGAAAGCCAAAGGGTATCGATAACAGGGTGAGGCGTCGTTTTAAAGGCCAAACGCCTATGCCCAAGGTATGTCGTATCTTCTCAGCAGTTTCCTGCGGATGTTAATGCAGGATCATAGATTGGCTACGGTAGCAACAGGAAGGTATGGGGGTTTGCCAACGTTAGGGGAGTTGCAGTTCTGAACAATCTCCAAGACACGTCACTTGCTTCCGAATGGCCTTAAGAAGTTCCTTGTCAACAACACTAGAGAGGTTGACCTTCTCCTTATGCACAACAAGAGCTTTGCGGCCGAGATCGCACATAACGTGAGCAGCCGCAATCGTACTGCCATTCTTGAGAGGTTCGTGTGTCGTATGTATTTTTGGATAGCTGCGCTCATGACTTGTTCCGCTGCAGGGCCAAGGTTCTTGGTATCAAAGTCACGAACCCTGCCGCCCGTCTGCGGTCGGAGGAATAAATCGTCGCGTGTTGTTTTTGTTTTCTTTGCACACATTCCCATGTATTTTGTCAATATGCAATGATGCACATGCGATGATTATGCCTTACGGGATGTCGACCCAGAGTTATCGGGCCCATGTGTAGTGCGGCTGAGAAACCCATTTTTGGTGGTGGTGATCAATCCACATTTAGTTGGGGCTCTCAAGTGTCTAGGCATCAGTGGCGAGTTCTCCATTATCGATCTCCCAACATCCACAACCATTTCATATCTGCCACCATGTCGGCGCTGGGATTGCAAGTACTAGGCGCTATTTACCTCTGTACTGCATGCTTACCCTCCTCACAGTCGAAAGACTTTCAGAGGTGCCGCTCACGCTGGAGAGTGGTATACCAACAACGGTCAGGCAATGCCATGGATTGGATACCATCAACCTTTCTTAAAATTCTTGTAGCACCCCAGCTGAATGAAGATCTGACCGGCTGGCTATCTCAGGTCCGCCCCAGAAAGGAGGGTGACCAGTTCCCAGTTCCTGGATGTAAAGCCATCATCGCCCCGTACGATCACATTTGCTTATGCAAGATCTGGATGTTTTCTAACATGAATCTAGGCATGCGGGGTATGCTTTTTCCGGAGAGACAGCTGCATGGGCATACAAGTGCATCGATACATCGATCACGTTAGTTTCCTCCTCTGCTCGCGTAGGCGCCCCCTCTCCTCACCCCCCGCCTTTTGTACACAGAAAACGGGTCTTTGTCCTTGGCCCTTCGCATCATTTCTATCTCGAGACTTGCGCACTCACTGGGTGCGACACCTATGAAACACCGCTCGGCAGTATTCCCGTAGATCTAGAAGGTAAGGGCTTGTGGCTCTTCGCTCCAGCGTTCTAACGATGGGCGCGGTTAGTGGTGGAGCAATTGAGGGCCACAGGGCGCTTCGACACATTGACTCTCGACGCAGATGAAGCTGAACACAGCATTGAGATGCAATTGCCAATCTTACGCAAGGTCTGTGAGGGGTAGGTCCCGCGGTCTACGGATCAGTATTTCACGACGCTGAGCAGCTCAACTAGCAAGGATATCAAACTCGTGCCCATTGTCGTTGGCAGCCTCACGAAAGAAAAAGAAATGGAATATGGTGCCATCTTAGCTCCTTACCTCGCCCAGGAAGGGACTCTCTTCATTGCCTCTAGCGATTTCTGCCATTGGTTAGTCACTTCCGCAATCACGTTCCGCCGACATTTTCTCAACTTTATACCAAGGGGTACTCGCTTCTCTTACACCTTCTACTATCCTCAGGCCGATCCCAGCAGGGTGCCAGGTTACCATATATCACGAGCGAGTGCTCCCGAACCCAACTTCTCCATCTACGAGTCCATCTCGCGTTTGGACCACCAAGCGATGAATATTTTGTCCCTGCCCCCGGGGAACCCCAGGGCTGCACTCTCTTCTTTCCACCAGTATCTGGACGAAACGGGTAACACGATTTGCGGTCGTCACGCTATTGGGGTGCTATTCGGTACACTGGCTGGTGTGGAGAAGGAGACCGGGAAGAAGTCGACTTCTAAGTGGGTCAGGTATGACCAGAGCAGCCAATGTACCTCTATCAGAGAGTCCAGTGTAAGCTATGCGAGTGGATGGGTCAAGTTTTAGTCTTTGTTTATTTGCTCCTCACCGAACGACATATGTTTAGAATGAGAAATACAGCCCTGAGAATGTCCGTCACTTTCCTTACAACAGGCTTGTGTGCATCACTTGACATCCCGCGGGTCCTTCGTGATGGTTTTCAGTTCCAGGGACACCTGGGTCTTCAACCACCTGAGGGCTGAGCCTGTCAGAAATAGAAGCAAGAGTCATCGGGAAGTGGACTTGAACCTTTCCGGCTTCAATCTCGATATCCTCAAATCCCCACTCCCTACTGGCGCCCTTGCTGAGATGGCTTCCATCTGCGAGCTTCCTGGCCTCCCAACTACCAATCACCTTCTTCGTGCTTCCCACCTTATCCCCTTCTCCTGACCTGGGGACCAGTTCCGATAAGGTACAACAACCCACCTTCAGATCCAATTCCCTATCTCCAACCAACGACCTCACGAGTGTAATAATGGTAGCAGCATGACTGACCATCAAGATCTTTGTGTATTGACCGTCTGGGAACACACGGTCGATCTCTGGGAAAAAGACGGAGAGGAACCCGTCTGAGCGGTCGTGCACTTCCGCGATGGCTTCGCCTTTCTGGGAGGGGTACCACATGGACGACCAAACTGGGTCTACTTCGGTAAAGTAGGATTTCAAAGAAGTGGCGTTGGCTGGACGAGGATGGAGGCCCGACCCAGGGACAACTGGGGAGTACCATTCAGATATTCCTGGAAAATGATCAATGAGAGAGGGGTTTGCCGTTCAACATTGTACACACGAACCGTGTTCGACGTAGATCGGAATGCCGAGCGCGCGTGCTGTTGGTTGGGCAGTTTGCAAGCATCGATCTGTAGATTTGTGGGTTTTGGATCAAAAAAAAAAACAGTTTTGGAATGAAAGGTTCGGACAGTAGGGAGACGAGAAGATGGCGGTGGGCCGTTCGTGTTCTGGCAAGTCTAGGAAATAATTCGCGAGTTCGTGGGCTTGTGTCTAAGGTGTTGGATTAGAGGTACATTTATGCATGCAAGTTTTGAACATACTTCTCCATAGGCGGCAAGCGGAGGGTCGCGAGGGACGCCGGTTGCACTTTGCCTTGTTGATCAATGAGATCTTCTTGATCTCAAGGAAACCATAGTTGATATACTTGCCAGCTCGTGGTGACCCAGTTTAATCTGAAGCCTTTTGTTTGCTGTGAGCCATTTCGAATTAACAGTGAAGATTTCATACCGTGGCGAGCGATATATATTTTCTCAAGCGGCATATCTGAGAACAGAGGAATAACTGTGACGATAGGCGGGGTATTCGAGTACACCGGCTAGATGCGGGTGATAAGCGATGGCCCGTCTGTCATTTAATGTATTGGTGTTATCATGGAGATCGACTCGTGCGGCTTGTCATAAGATATAGTTGATAGATCATGACAATGACAGGAAAGACGAATCGAAGTGATCAAGTAAAAGATTGTAAGTGGAAAAGAGAACAATAGGCAAACTACTCCCCAAACCCCAGCAAGCAAACATTTTTGCGACGCCACGGAAGTAGTTAGGAAAGAGAAGGGAATGCAGTCTGGTCGTCGACGTTCAAGGAAGCGCCGCCATTCTGGCGACCATCGCGAGCTCCATCACGACCACGGCCACGACCCCTATCTCCCCCACGACCACGACCACGACCACCACGCTCGGGACGGTTGAAGTGTCCATCAATCTCGATATAGACTTTTTCTTCCTTCTTTGCGCGAGTCTTGGGGGTAGATTTAGACTGTTTGAAAAGTCAAAAACCCAAGTTACAGAGGTAAAGACCAAATACGAACCTTGCCAACAAAGTAGGCCTCATCCTCCTCGTTTTTGGAGAGAGGGACAGCACCCTTCCAGAGATCACTTTCGGCACCCTCATTAGCCTGGCGAGTACCCTCAATCTTGGGAATGTTGGGATCCTTCTCCCTCTTCTGGGCGAGATATTGATCAAGGGTAAGAGTGGTGTCCTCTTCTTCTGGCTCGCGTTCTTTACGCGGGCGACCCCCTTCAGGCCTATCCTCGGCAGGTCCTCCTGCGCCCTCTGCAGCGGTGTCCTCGGGAACGGCCTCCGCAGCGGCATCCACGGTCGCAGCCTCCTCTGTCTTTAATTCAGTGTTGCCATCATCACCGCCCCAGCCCTGATGGAACTTCTTGTCGGAGTCGCTTAGGGTAAAAGGTGGGAAGTTAGAGCGGGAAGATGACCTGTAAAGGGATCGACGTACGTCTTGCCTGTTTGGCTGTGACGATCGAAGGGACGACGGCCGCCCCGCACAGATCCGCGATCGCGACCTCGACCCCTGCCACGGGGTCCCTCGGCTGATAGGAAAGAGGGGGATGAACATGGGACAGTGGTGGAGGTGGGGATGGGGGAGAGTTGGTCAAGTTGTACTCACATTTCCTTTGGTTATCCGTGACTGGATCCTCTGCGGGGTTTGGGTTGGAGTCCCTGGGAGCGCCGCCACGGGCATAGTACTTTCCGCCACGCGAAGCAGGGCCTCCTCTGGGTTTAGAACCTCGTGCTGTGGTAGATGGAAGTTGAGAAGTTGCCTTTGGGGGGGGAGGGGCCGGGCTGGATGGCCTGGAGACATCCTCAGCTGGAAGAGGGGAAGAGATGAGGAGGAGATGGTGGTATGAGAGGGGGACTCACCATCCAAGATGGCAAAGGGGTTTTTTGTGGCCACCGACATTGTTGACGGGGCCCGTGTGCTGGTCGATCAGAGTTGGGTCGGATGGGCTGGGCTGGGTGCAGGTAGGTGTAGGTAGGGGGTGGGTTGGGGTATGTTGGGTCCCCCGGAACGGTGCGTGCGGGGTCTCGATCAGCCACGGGAATGGAACTGTACAGTTCTTCGGCTACTTTAAGAAGGGGATTTCCTGGGAGAACTCGGTTCTAGTAACGAACAGGTAAGTGACCCGTACTTTATTATGAGAGGAACCGCTGGTTGAAGAGGAATTAGCCACATAAAAAGCATCTCGACGAGGATTCGCCCGCCTGGTTGCAGGACAGGAGTGGATCGAGGACCTCGAGACCGTCTTGGATGGCTGTAGAGTGAGAGAAGAAGTGAGCGATGGGACTTGGGTGCGGCGTGGCTCTCAGGATGATCGTTTGTGGTTGCCGCGTGGGCCATGGTGCAATGTCCGTGTTGCACAAGCGTAGATGATTAGAAATTAGTACAGAGGGTGTGAGAATGAAAATCAAGGCACACACAAACACCGAACAATCCCTTTCCACACCTCCACTGTTCACTACACCTTGCACCCCATGGGCTCTCGTCGTCTCGACATTGGCTCTCTCCTCTGTACAGATGACTCAACAACACAGCCCATCGTCCTTGCACCTCATCTGCGCACCAACAACACCAACACCGACAATACTACTCACCATCCACCCTCTCCGCCATCCCCAACTCCTCCTCCTCCCCCCATACTCACCCCCCGTCGCTCTACCCTCTCAGAACTACCCCCAACGGATGCTGACCACCACCGCCCTAATTATCACCCCCCGCCCCGTTCCTTAGATAACCTCATCCATCATCATCACCACCACCACCACCACCACCAACATCAACACAACCACCCTTCCTCATCCCGCCAGCAGCAGCAATCAGATCCATCATACCCTTCGTCTCTCCCCCGCCCTTCATCGTCATCGTCGTCTTCCCTCTCCGCGCGTTCCCCCGCCGGAGGCTACGCATACCCACCCGTCCACTCTCCCTCACACTCCCCTCTCACCCACATGGCAAGCTTGCCCCTCCTGCCGCCACCGCCGTCATCACTCCCGCTGCACTCGGGATATACTTCGCCCGCTCAACAGCGATCATCCTCCTCGCCGTTTTACCAACCCAGTCAGACTTCACCGCTCCTCCACCGTCCCGCCTCTTCACACTCCCAGGCTCTGCCCCACGCCCAAGCCCAGCCCCGTCACACTTACCGTTCCCGATCCAACACTACCTCCTCTGCCAGTCCCACCACCAATCTCTATCCGCTCTCCAGTCCTCAGATCCCCAACAAGATGGCATTTGCCGGGCTTGAGGCTCTCGTCCATGCTGCGACCGAAGAACGCAAGCGACTCAGTGCCGGAAGCACTTCCGACCACCCCCCTCCTGCTGACCACCCATCGCCTCTTCTCCATCATCCACACACCAGACTCCCTCCTCCTCGCTCTCCCGATGATCCTTATCGCTCCACCCAATCCGTCACAAGTCCTTCCTTAGCTCACCAGCGCGAATATCCCGCAGCTCTCCCTCCTTCTCACGTGTCCCGGCGCCGTCCCCTCTCAACCGACGACCTTCGCTCATCTGATGATTACCATCCCCGCACCTCTGCCTCTCCCTATCCTCTTCCGCCCCCCCTCTCCCGCCACCAGTATGAGGAGGATCAGCGTCAGCAGCTCCTCCTTGCCCAAGAGCGGGAACGGGAACTCCATCTCATCGAGCAACGCAGGCTGGAAGAGCAAGCAGACCACAAACGGCTCGAGCAGCAGAGGATCGAACGTCAACGGATACTCGAACAGTGGGAACAACGGCAACGTGAAGAAGGCCTCCGTCAGAAGCGTCTCCAGGAACAGCTGCAGCAGGAGGAGATGGAGCGAGAGAGGCTACTCGAACAGCAGAGGCTGGAGAGACTGCGATTGCAAGAGGAAGCAACTCTTGGTTGAACGTCGCAAGCAAGAACGCCAGCGAGAAGAACGACGTCTTCAGCAACAGCGCCTGGAGGAAGAGCGTTTACGAGAACTCGACCGCCGTCGTCAGGAAGATGTGCAGCGGCACCTTGAGGAGAAACAACGCATGGAAGAGGAACTTCGCATCAAAGAGGAAGAACTCCATCGAGTGGACGATGAACACCGACATCGGGTAGAGCGTTTGGCAGCAGAGGAAGAACGGCGGCGCGAGGAAAAACAGCTGGATGGAGGAGCAGAGGCGCCGGGAAGAAGAGCGTCTTGCGGAAGAGCATCGTCGTATTGAGGAAGAGCAACGCACTCTCCAACGTCAGCGGGAGGAGCGAGAGCGGCAGCTGCGGGCTGAGCGAGAACTTCAGAGGCAGCAGCAGGAAATTCGTCTGGAACCTCATTATACGACTCAAGTCGATCAGCGTCGATCACCACTCGAAGACGCACATCAGCATGCACTCCCTGTTCCACCCAACCAGCACCACCACCCTGCTACCTCCCCTACAACGATCGAGCTTCCGCAGCCTGTGAGGCCCTATCCCCACGTTACCCTCCCCCGGAAAATTGACCCGATTCAAATAAAGCGTCAGGTCAGCCCCGAGCCTCCTCCGCTCCAACTTTCGACCTCCATCCCTCCGTCGTCGTCTCCTGTTGCTGACCAACGGCCCACCAAAAAGCAAAGATATTCCGAGTCTCCCGTACGCGTATCGCAAGTTTTATATATACATACTCAAACTAACCGTCTGGTTTTTAATTTTTTTAATTTTTAGCCGCCACCTTTGGCCGAGCCTCCTTATCCCAGGGTCGTTGCCCTACCGCCTCCCATCTCAACTGACCAGCTCCCCCATCGTCCTAGCTCGTCCGCCGTCCGTCGACCTGGATCGGGGCAAGGGAGGAGACAAGTACATGGTGGACTTGGGGATGCTGTTGAGCGCGAAAGAGAGAAGGAAAGGGAACGGGAAAGACACTTACCGGATGCTCATCGTATCATCAGCCCTTTGGGGAGGAGATCTCCACCTGGAAGCCAAATTGGGCGAGCCAAGGCGGCGAGAAAGTCTGATGATGCTCGACGTGCCGACGAAGCTGCTACCGCAGCTGCTATTGGAGGCGTACGAAAGATGGAGGAAGTGCAGGCTCAGGCCGAAAAAACAGATGAAATTCTTCGGTCTGTGGTGTCCCCTGTTCATACGGAAGCAAGGAGGCCCTCTCAAGAGCAAACCTCGACCACATCCCGCAACCCAGACACATTGGCTCCAAAACTCGATGAGTCTACGGTCCGTAAACTGGTGGACGATGCCCCACGCAAGATGTCGCTCGACGTAGTGATGAATGACGAACCAGAGACGCTGGCAATGATAAAGAAGGAGTCTCCTCAGTCTACCTCCCCAGAGTCACCCTTACGATTAAAGGAGCAGCCCAGGAGGGACACTGTCGCCAAGTACGTTGGTGAATGGGATACCGAATATATATATTCATGACGTTTTTCAGGTTATCTCGAGATGACAGGGGCAAATCCGCCCGTTCGCGGTCCTCTGACATAGGCCGTGTTACTGTTGATACTCCTTTAAAGACCCATGAGGCCAGCGGCACGGAGACGGTTTCCGCCACTCGGCCACCTCAACACGAAGATGCGCACGAATGGCTGCTTGTCCATTATGCCCAAACCCCCACCTCTCAATTACCCCCTGAGCCCCCACGTTCCCTCTCACCCTCCATCAGCCCTGTACTACCTGTCAAACTTCAACCAGAACAACGCAAGGCACAAACCCCTCCACTGAGTGCTACAAAAGCTCGGAGCGTTTCACCTGATGCCGATGCCGCACTTGAACGGGAGCTCGCGGAGCTGATGGCGGAGGAGGAAGAGGAAGAGGAAGAGGAAACTCTCGTTCACAAACGCGAGTCAGATGACATGGACATTGACCTCGCTGTTGCACAGACCTTGGACGAAGGTGGTGAAAAACTGAGTGTCGCCGTGATGGAGGTGGACGAGGCGGATGACGTTGAAGATGAGCTACTGAGTTTAGTGGATGATCGGCCACCACTACCGCCACCTACTGGCCGGAAAGTCGCAACCCCGACCATCGCAGCTCAGTCCTTGTCCAAACCACCATCGCTTAAAATGAACATGGATGATCCGAGCCATTTGTCACTCCCTGCTCCAATTATTTCTCCCTCTACCATTTCGCCCACAGCCCAACCACCCTCGGTTCGCCCTGGATCAGATCGCGGTTCGATGCCGCCTCCCTCTGCTGCTCCCCGCGACAAGGAGAAAGCGGAGGATGTGGGAAAGAAGACTGACTTTGCTAGTGCGGCACCAACCCCGGCCACCAAGAAGAAAAAAGATACAGGGGTCAAGGTAAGTTCGTTTTCAACGTATGTCGGGATATGCTTTGAATGAGGATCCTATCAGGCCGTTGCCAAAGGCAAGGCAGGGAATGTAGCGAACCCGCCGACGGCCACTCCGGGAAGCAAGCAACAAAAGGCGAAATCTACAGCGACAAAGAAGGCAGCTGCAAAGGTTAATGATGCTGCTAACAACAGCTCTACTCTTACGTCAACCGCTTCCAATGTCGGCAGTGTGAAAACCACTAAAACCTCTACCGTGACCAGCAAAAAGTCTGCCACTGTTGCTGTTAATTATGCTTCTTTATCTCGCTCCCGTTCAACCTCGGTCATACCTGCCGGGTCCGCTGACGCTGAATCGGAACGGAAATCGGAAGAGAAAAACGAAGAGGAAGAAGACAACGCAGAGGTGGTTGATGACAAACTCTATTGTGTTTGCAAGACAAAGTATGATGAGGATCGCTTTATGATTGCTTGTGATCGGTATGGCCATTTGCACGGATTTCAAAGCTCGGGTTGACGGAGGTTCTAGTTGTGACGAGTGGTACCACACAACCTGTGTGAACATGCCAGACCTCGAGGTTGACCTTGTCGACCAATTTTTCTGCCCTCCGTGTATTGAACGTAAGCGTTTCATCTCACTGTAAGACACAAGTCTGACCCAGTGCTAGAAAACGGTCACCTGCGTTTGAAAACGACTTACAAACAACGATGTCTCAATGGACTTCGTCATCCAGATCCTGATTCTCCTAAAGCCTGTCACAAGCCCGCCCGCGGTGCATTTTCAAAGTACTGCTCAGACGAATGTGGAGTCAAATACATGCAGTCCCGTATTGATGCCTGGGCGAAAAAGGGAGGGAAGAAGGAGGAGCTCTGGGAAAGCGTCAAGAACGCTGAACGGCGAGAGGGTGTCGCTGTCTGTGTTGATGAGAAGGTTAAATCTGAGCTTGAAAAGAAAAAGAAGAAACAGGGCAGGGTAGACCGTGAGACTGAGCGTCTCCAGGGACTTTTGGACCAGATTGTCAAGATGCGCGACGAGATCAAGAGCAGCATGCAAGTCCTTGTGTGGCGTGAGCGCCTTCTCCAGCTTGCTAGTGAACGGGCGGAACATATCGACCAGTGTGGGTGGGATCAACGTTTATGCTTTGGGGACGAGGAGTGGCAGGATTTTGGTGTTGGTGTTTTGGAAAGCTATGATGACATCAAGGCGATGAAAAGTGAGAGTGGTGGTATGCAGGTCGACGAAGGTGAAGAAGAGGGCGAATGGTGGTGTCCCGGAGATAAGTCGTGCAAGCGTCATACTGGGTATTTGTGTTTTATTTCCCTTTCCATTATGATACAATGCTGACCATCTGACTCACAGCTGGCAGACCCTCCGGTATAAGGATATTTGCAAGGAGAGGGAGAAGAAGGAAGACTTATTGACAAAAGTGACGACTCGAGAACGCCAACTGCGTAAGCGTATAGAAGACTTGACCGACCCCAGTGGCCGTAAATCCAACGACTCAACCTCCCAAGCCCCATTAAAATCTTCTAATACGAAATTGTCCAACGGACATACTAAATCAAAAGGCACGACTGAAACCTTAAAGAAGGGCAAAAAACGCAAGGCCCCGGCATCGTAAAATTACAACTCGTGTATTTTTATGGACTTTTGGCATTTCCTCTTGGGCTTACTAGGGGTTCTTTTATATGTTTATGATAACTCTTCGCTTTCGAATTTAAAGACCCCATCTCGATGCTTTCGCTCTTTATGTGTATCGTTTATGTCTTATTTTGTAGCTAAATCGATAAGAAACGCATGCTCCTATTGACCCGCAGAGCGATGAGCCTTAATCTACGAGCGTCAAAGGACCTAGTAGCCATCCCCTTCACCACCTTCCTTGCAAAATCCTTTTTCCTCATACAGTATTTTGGCCTTTGCTTCGTCCCGCTGCCTTTTGAGATCTGTCTCCCGTTTGACGTACGGTTCTAACAGGCGATAATCAACCTGCCGAAGTGGAACATCATCCTCCCTGTCTAGATCCTTGTCCCGACTTCAGATCACGATCACAGCAGACGCAAAGGACGGCAAACCCACAATTTCACCGAGCAGCACCACATTTTCTCCGCGAATCAGGAATAGCCCGTGCCAGTTTTCGGCGAAAGCGTCTCCGTGGTGTATTCGTTCGACTGTATCTTCAAGAACGAGATTGGCTAGAAGAAAAACCTCAGCCTTTGACAATGGGTCATCCATAGAGAGGCCTCACCAAATTGATCGTAGGATCGCAACACCCCATGAAGCTTTCGGCCATCTCGTAGAACAACGAGCATCTTTCCTGAGCCAAGCCGAGTAACATGGGGTGCAATGGGTGGTGAGCATAGGGAGGGAGGGGCTCAGGATATGGTGGGGAGGCTGTTCACTGAGGTAGTAGACGTACTGTCCACACAATCCATGAGAGAGCCCGAAGTTGTGAAGGGAATAAGGGAATCCATCTGCGGGAGCTCCGGTGGGCTTTCGAGAGATGTATAGAACTGGTATGATGTACTTGTAACCTCGGGAGGTGTTCGTGGTCCAGTGTTTTTGTTCAAGCTGGAGGAAAGACCTTGGGATCTTGTGTGTTAGCAGCAGACTGAGTTACAAGCTGGAATGGCCGAGTCGTTAAGGCGAGTGATTTGAATAACCAAACATATCACTTGGTGTTTCACCGCGTAGGTTCAAATCCTGCTTCCAGCGAATTTTTTTAACTGCATCATTCACGAGCTGGGTTTTGGGCAACTGGAACCAGAGTCCCCCCGAGCAACAGTACCAGGTGCTCCTGGGTTACAAAAACTGTAATCATGCATTTCACAACATTCTATGGTCTCGTTGGTAAATTTCTCCCCAGAGCCCTTTCTATGATGAAGCCTTTCCAAAGTATTCCCATTGGCCAGGTTCAGGAGTTTCTTCGAGGTCCTCCCAGCTGGAGCATGGGCCGTTAACATCATATGGGTGGTAACTGGGTTATCACATACGCTTTCCACTCAGCCATCTTGTGTGCAAGTTGCAGCTCGCCAGAGGCGATGTCCAATGACTCCTCTATCTGCCCTTCGTTCAACTGTTTTTCCGCGGCTGAGGCATCTCCATTTGCGGCTTGCGCAATACTGAGCTTATGTCGCGTGAGGGCCTCTGTGCCCTGACGATATACGGAGGTTTGCGGAATAGAGGCGAGCGCGGAAAGAGTGGACTCGTAGGTCCTGATAAGTTCTGGGAGGGGATTGGGGTGGACAGCAAGGCCAGTGATCCCGGTGGAGGTTTTGAGGACTTGGTAGAGGGGGCGGGTGAGGCGGAACATTAGTGTTGTTGTTTATCGGCATGCGCGAGAGAACACAGTGAAGATCACGCGTCGGAGTGCAAATTTTGTTCTGTCCTCCATGGCCACTCTGCTCTACAACCACACGCGCAGTGTTCTGTCGCCTATCATCATGGCCTCCGTCTTCAGACCGTTCTTCGCGACCAGTACTGTTCTTGTATCCCTCACCGCGGCCAGGCCAGCGCTCGGCTGGACACTACCACCCCTACAGTCGCTCTTCGATCTCTTCCCGCCATTCCTACTTGCTGTTCCAAAAAAGAAGACGTCGCATTCTCGCAAGGCCATGCGGTCGGCGAACAAAGGATTGAAGGACAAGCAGAGTGTGTATATACTCCAAACAGTCTGACATGAGATTTCACTCAAGCCTACTTAGATATCAGCAACTGTCCTGGTTGCGGTGCTCCGAAACTCTCCCACCATCTATGCGCAGCTTGTTATTCGTACTTGAACCGGATCTGGAAATCAAAGACCAAGACTGACATCCCGGACTTTTCATAGCCACGCGATTCAAACGTGTGTTGGCTGACTCGACTACCTCGTCTCCACGACTGAAATTCCCCGAATTTAGGTCCCCAATTACTCTAAAGCTGGGCTCTACAATACTCGCCGCTATATATTCCCGATTCCCGGACAAACCTTTGGCATTATTCTCTAGTTTTAACCACTGCAGCGAGTAGTTCACCACCAATTGGCTTCGACGGTGGTCGGGGTAGTGGATGATTGCTTAATTACTTGTAGCGAGAACTCTAACTCGGTTACCTTGGATTATCATTCTTCCGATTGCACGTCTCATTAGATCCTTCCTGTGTGAATAAACCATTTAACGCCCCCAGGCTTATATATGCCTTCACCATTACATACATACCTCAAATACTCACCATACCCACCATGTTGTCGCTGCCTACAAGGTCATTCTTGCGCAAGATAGGTCCCAGCACGGCCCGGACTGCAAGCACTCGGACTCGTCCCCAGGGTTTGTCCAGCATCCTTCAGAAGAATCCAGAGGACGTTGTCATAACGTTCGCAAAGCGAACTGCTCTGGGGAAAGCAAAGAAAGGACAATGGAAGGATACCCCCGCTGACGAGCTGCTCTATGCCCTCTTTAAGGTATAGAGAAGGCACGCATATTGCTCTCGGTACCTGCTGACTGCCACTCCGTCCGCAGGCCACGCTTGAGAAGACAAAGTTGGACCCAGCCAAGATCGATGACATCTGTGTTGGTGAGGGGATTTGCTACGTGCTCAAACTAATGGGGGGTTCTGAACGGCTCTGCTAGCGACATGCCATTCGACTTCGCCCTTGTACATCTCTCGAGCAGCAGCACTTGCCGCTGGTATCCCTTACACTGTGCCCATTTCTACTCTCAACCGCCTCTGCTCTTCGGGGTTAATGGCAGTTCGGACAATCGCCCACTCTATCCAAGCAGGAGAAACCGAGCTCGGCTGGGCCGCCGCTGTTGAAAATATGAGCCTCAAGTAGGTAGTAATTAAACTTTTATGTTGAAAATGCTCTAAAGTGACATTTTCAGTCCTCGTCCAACGCCCGAGGTTGTGAGCATCATTGATCAAGACCAGAATGCCCACGATTGTATACAGGTACGTAATTACGACATGTTCGTAACAAGTTACCCTTGTAGACCTTGGGGGGGGGGTAGCCAATGGGTTGGACATCGGAGAATGTAGCCAGGGATTTCAACATCTCGCGAAAAAAGCAAGACCACTACGCTCTTATCTCACACACCAGAGCGAATGAGGTGGGCCCCGCAGCTCTACAAGAAAATGTGTCTGCTTAATCAAAACGCACCAGGCGGTCCAACGGGGCTTGTTCGCGGACGAGATTTTGCCAATCGAGATCCGGGGAGCTGTTGTCTCTGTAGATGACACTATCCGACCCGGCGTGACAGGGGAGAGCCTCGCAGGACTCAAGCCGGTGTTTCCTCAGTGGGAGCCCCAGACCACTACCGCAGGGAACGCGAGCGGCATAGGGGATGGCGCCGGTTTGATCATGATGACAACCAGGGATCGAGCTAAGAGAGAAGGCATGGAGATCATCGGCAAGTGGGTTGCCAGCACGCTCGTCGGTCAGTCAAACGCCATATTAGTGCCCTGAGTCCCAATTCACATCACTACTAGGTGTCGAACCTCGGCACATGGGCATTTCCCCGATTTACGCTGTACCCAAGATGTTGGAGGAGGTGGGTTTGCGCAAGGAAGAAGTGGACGTTTACGAGGTAAGAGCTCAGATCGGGTTGTTTCGAGACGACCCATGTTAAGCCATCCGCCCTTAGATCAATGAGGCTTTCGCATCGCAGTTTGCTTATTGCGTTGAACAGCTAAACATCCCTTTAGAGAAGATTAATCCCAAGTGAATTTGTTTCCCCGTCGCGAAAACATAGACTAACATACCTACGCAGCGGCGGCTCGATCGCAATCACTCATCCCGTTGGATTCAGTCAGTCTTTCTTGATTTTATAGGTGGTGTTCCCTTTGAGCTGACTCCCTTCAGCTGGTATCCGCCAGGTCGTTACCGGCCTTGCTGAACTCAAGAGGAGGAACGAGAAGATATTGTGTACGAGCATGTGTGTTGGAAGTGGAATGGGTGCAGCTGGTATATTCGTGAACGAACTCGTCCATTAAGCGTTAGTCGACAGTCATAATTGATTAATATATAGCAAACAAAAAATCTCTTGGAGCAGAAACCTACAAAGGCCAGCAGGGTCAGCAAACTTGTCCATGACTCGACAGTAAGGAATGAGAAAGGTCAGACAGTCATTCATGTCAGTGGAAGGTAAGAGCGAAGCCCAAGTCTTCCAAGTCGACTAAGAGGTGCCAAAAATGGTTGAAGTACAACACTCATCGTTCTAAAGGATTTTTTTGAAAAAAAAACTCACCCAAGGAAATGGCGCGAAGAAAAACAAGAAGGCGAGTCGACTTTTACAGTCACGTGCTCGGCGCAGTGCGAGATACTGTGCAGCTGCTCCAGCCACCCAATTCTGATTAGGTGATCGTACTGTCGTATCTCGACCGTCCCACCAAGTTCAAGGCGAGCTTTATTCGAGAGTGTTGCTTCACCATCTTATTCTCCACAGACTCCAAAAATGGCCGCCCAGATCAGCAAGAAACGCAAGTTCGTTGCCGATGGTGTTTTCCGGGCCGAGTTGAACGAATTCTTCACCCGTGAACTCGCAGAGGAGGGTTACTCTGGTTGTGATGTGCGCGTCACCCATGCACGCACAGAGGTAGCTACTTTTTGGATATATTCGAAGAGGGGGGGCGTTTCTGAGGCAATGTCGTTCAGATCATCATTCGTGCCACCCACACCCAAGAAGTCCTCGGCGAGAAGGGCCGCCGCATCCGCGAATTAACTGCTCTCGTCCAGAAACGGTTCAAATTCCCCGAAAATTCTCTCGAACTCTACGCCGAAAAAGTTCAATACCGCGGACTCTCTGCTATCGCTCAGTGCGAGAGCTTACGGTACAAGCTCCTTGGAGGCCTTGCTGTCCGTCGGTTCGTTAGCAAAAATTTCTCTCCTGTCTCTTCCCTCTGAAACACATATCCAGTGCTTGCTATGGTGTCCTTCGATTCGTTATGGAGTCCGGTGCCAAGGGGTGTGAGGTTGTCGTTTCTGGCAAGCTTCGTGCTGCCCGTGCAAAGTCCATGAAGTTCACTGATGGCTTCATGATTCACTCCGGCCAACCTGTCCGCGATTTCGTTGACTATGCCGTCCGCCATGTCCTTCTAAGACAGGGTGTCCTTGGTATCAAAGTGAAAATGTGAGATTTGTCCTCGGGTGTATTTGAATAACCGCTGAAGATAGCGATTAGCATGAAAGGCTCGGATCCCGAAGGTCAACTTGGTCCTAGAAAGCCTCTACCCGACTCTGTTCAAATTCTCGAGCCTCCCGTTGACAAGATCGTTCTTGAGCCCTCTTCAGAACAACGCGAACCTGTCGCTGCACCTGTTGCCGCTGCACCTGAGGAGCCATATGCTCCTCAGGATACCTCATACCAGCAGCCAGAGGCATACACCGAGCAGCCTGTATTCTAATTTTCCATGTCCTTATTTGCCTGCAACGTTGCTGTTCTAATGCATTCTGGTCAAAACCATGGTTGGACCCTCGAAAGTCATGGTATTTTTGCGCAAATAAACGTAAGTATACGAAACGAAACTAGTATCAACAAAAATCCGTATTCAGTTAAAAGTCCTGGCGCACACTGCTACCTGCCAAGCCACCAGTCGGAAGCGCTATTACAAAGTTTTTCGACCGATGAGGTCCCCATTGAGGAGGTTTCCTTCCTGGGCCGAGGGACAGGCTGACTTCCACCGCGTCTAAAGTCTGCGATGGATCAGATACGACGATTTCACTGTCGTCGAAACGATAAAGCAGTGCGAGATTGCCGTTGGAAGTGATGGTGATGGGAGCGAATTTTGCTGGAGTAATTGTGACCGAGCCACCGCCTGCCTCCCAAAAAACGACCATAGCCGTCTTATGCGCCTCGTCAAAGACTGCTGCTACGCTTCCGTCATTCGAGACAGACTGAAGGCGGAGTCGATGGTTCTTCTGGGCGAAGCTTTCAAAGGTGGTTCCGGGGAACATGGAGTAGGACAACGGCCCCAAAGTGGTACTGTGCTCGATCCAAGCAGTGAAGAGATCCACTGTTGCGGGAGGCTGAGTAGATGTTCCAATTGCAGGCCATGGTCCGGTCTTCTCTCCGACCTCGATATGAAGGGTATCATTGTCCCCCAGATCGGAAAATGCGTACCCGACACCACCGTGCCAAAGAGTAGCTGGCATGAGAAGAGAGGAGGCCGCTCGGAGTCTCTCACCGTCGTCAATGAGGATAGCCCCGTCATGGAGACGCTGGTCGAGGACGGAATATACGGGTTTACCAGATGTAGACGTGATGTTTGATATCATGGTGTGTTGAATATCGTCTTCGAGGAAGAACCAGACCTTTTGCCATTTCAAGGCTTTGCTCAAAGGATTGGTGTAACGCATTACAGCGATGCCAACATCACCATTAGAAACACCACCAACAAAATTTTCAATTCCGGTGATTTCGGTCCGATCGCAGGAAAGAGGGGTTGCGCCATAATCAGTAGTTATACCCGGGATCAAGTTCCAGTCCCAGGCAGCCGAAATGTCTTCATACTCGTTTCCTTTGAGGTAGGTGTAATGGACTCCGTCAGAGAGGTGAAAACCCAAGGGCTAAACGGGCAACAGCCTTAAGCATCGGGGAATCACACCGATGATAAGCTACGTACATTTTGGGTGTTGATGCATTCTGTGTTTTTGGTTCTAGTAGAAAACATCTTGACTGTCGAGACATAGTTCCGACCGCGGTGGACCTTGCAGTGCTATAAGCGCCAAAAGAGATTGCAGCTCAGAGTGGACAAACCATATAGTCATTGGCATAGAACATGCGGTTGCCCTTCAGCTTTCCAGCGTTGGCATTTTTATCGTCCTGCCCGAGGCTCTCCGCAAACTCAATGAGGGTGGGTGAGTCCCAAAGTCGCCCAAGCTCTCCAATCTGTGTGAGGTTCATTTTGATGCTTCCAGTAGCCCTGAATACCCAGATAAAAATATGAGTAATGAAGATATTAGAAACTCATACTGATTGTCAATAACAGGGAAACTAATGAAACGTCCAAGAGCCGACTGAGTATTCAATAAGTAATTTGTGCTGTGGAGGGAAGCACACCACTCACAAAATCCCAGTGTAATACACCAGTGAGAGAGTTCCGATATATCATCCAACGATCCCCGTCGAAAAGCGTGGCAAGGGCAGATTGAGATTCTGCACTGGCAGCAAATCGCGTCTGGGCTCCCTCGATCTCCAGGTCCAAAATATCATTTGTACTTTGAATGCGAGCTTAAGCGCAAAAAAGAAACTTGCTGATCTTAGAAACACTTACAAATCCTTGCCTGTAATATGTTTCAGAAACGGCAAATGATTTCAGTGAAAGCTAGGCTCACCATAATTTCCGTTATAGAGAACACCACCATGTTGTCCTTGAGATATATGTGAATATAGGAATATTTGACTATGAGTAGAGCATACCAAATGATCCATCAGGCCTGATACCGTCGGCCTTGATAGCATCCTGAATCACAACCTCTTCATGAATCCTTCGAAACGCATCCGATATGATTGTGACGTTGAAAGTGAGCAATGCATCATCAATGCCAATCTTGGCGACGTCGAGTGTGTTTGCTCCCGTCAGAAAGCTGACTTCGTTGAAGGGACGACCGAAAAGAGCATAGGATCGACCCGTCATGTTGGTGCAATGGTTGGATTGCGATGTGGTGAGAGTATCGTTGAATAGCAAGCATGTTTGTCCGACAAGCTCTGGAATCAATATGACCTAAAGATATATATGATGAGCAATGGTAGGTTGGGTGTCCAAGAGCGGACGAACATTAGAGAACCAATTGGTGTTCCTATGAAAAATTGATGTTAGCTATCAACACCTATCATCCGGAAAGCCACGTACCAAAGAGTGTTATCCGGGTTAGAGCAGGGACAGCTTGCAGTACCGCCATTTATCAGACACTCGAGATTGGTGATATCACGTCCGAACCAGTAGTCCATGGCTAACGAGGTCTTGGCGTGGAGATTATCGTCCTTGACGAAATCATCCCCTCCCTTCAATCCACCGTGCCATGCGGCTGCCATTACGACTGGAACAGCGTGAGGACTCCTGTTTAACATGATCAAACGGACAACTTACGGATGCGTTGCCAATGCTCTTGGGCTGGCCAATTGGCTCGGCGAGCGGGACATCCTGTGGTATAATCAACCTCACTATCAGGCCACTTTCCGTCAGCCCCGAGAGAAGATACCCTATGAACCGAGCGAATTAGGCGCCTTGTTCTGTTCGGCATGAGACAGTGGTGCGCCTACCAGTTTGGGATGTTGCTAGCGCCACTGAGCGGACCCACAATACTGCTAAGGCGTCTGCTTTGCACTAGTTGCAGCTCCTCCAAAGTCCCAGGGTCCAATGTCTGCGTTGGCTGGGACGGCGAGGCTGCAGTTGTAGAATTGGCCGTAGTTACAGTTGAAGTATGCGACGCGACTGTGGTCGAATTGAGTGCAGATGAAGTTGACGCAGGTGGGGTGGACGACAGAGAAGAGGCCACCTGGGACTGTGTGGTATGAGCCGTAGAAGAGACGACTGGAGAGGAGGTCGAGAGAGATGTAGACGCTGGGTTGGTGGGCGTGGATGACCCAGGTGACTGCGATCGTACAAGTGTGTAACTAAACAAAGGAGCGTGGAGGAAGAGAGCGTAAGAGAGTGTCAAGAAAGACCTCATTGCAGCAGGATCATAGAAGTGTTGAGGAAGAAAAAATTGAGAGATCCCTCCAGCATGTCGGATGTGGCACAGGTAAGCGCTTTATACTAGTCTGTATTGGGCTTAGGGTGGCTGGCATAGAAGTGATGCCAGATGTCTGCATCGACGTTCTTCCGTGTTTGAGCTATGAAGTGTTCGTATCTGAGGCCGAGAATTTCCAAACTGAAATAACCCAGAGAGATTTTTCTGGCATGCCGAGCCAAGGAGGCGCCGAGGCGAGCAAGTTTGGGACTGTGCGGGGGGACCGGCAGCCAGGTATGATAAGCAGCGTGAAAGCCGCAATCTGGAGTCCTTGCCCCACATGGCGGTAGAAATGGAGGCGGCTGATGTTGGGGCCACATCCATCCCGCAGAAACCCAAAAGCCATCCGACAGCGGTTGATGAATCAGAATCACGAAGCCTGATCTGTGAACCTCACAACGCCAGCAACACCCGCATTATCTTTCTCAGGCCTGTCCGGCAGCCCATGAAGAGGGGCGCCAGAGAGTCGAGTATCAGGTCAGCAGACCCATATGAAAATAACCGTACGAGCGAGAATGATACGCTAAAGTCTCCGCCCAACCGCGCTTCCAGGCGGAACACGCGGTTCACTCGCTGTCCCTGCGGCGCTGGCACTTGGCCGGTAACAAACACATCCAAACATTTATCACAAGGCCATCCTTTTCAAATTTCAGATTCCATCACGAGACATGTCTACGCCCGAACCGCTTACTATTCCTCATCAACTCGGAGTTCTTACAAGTTGCCTCGAAGAACAGGTCGAGTCAATTGCACTCGGAAACGAAGGAATTCAAAATGCGGCACTGCAGGCGACAAAATACATTTTCGATTTGTGTATGTGCAAGCTACCATCTCCAACCCACTCTGCTCTGAGCGACATATACAGCATTGGGGGCAGAAAATGAATCCAAGAAACCCATAGACAACTTGCTAGCATCTCTGAATCCGCTCCAAGCACCGCAGACAAGGTCTCAGGTGAAATCAGGTGGCCACCAGACACCCCATTCTCCCATCTTGCACCAGTTTGAGCCTACACCTTTGTCGTCTTTGTTAATCGAAGGCATTGACTCGGAGCAGATTTGGATGCAACTTGACCTAAGGGCTCAGGCAGTGTGTGGTTTACTGGACTTTGCCTTGGAAGGTGGAACCGGGAGGGAAAGCGAGGAAGAGGTGTCTCCAAGTGAAGGGGAGGAAGATGAAGATGACAGATTGTTCGAGGTCATTGAGTCTCTGGAGAATGGAGGGGGTACTGACTTGGAAGCGCTCCAAGAAGAGTTGAATGAGGAAATGGAAGTAGGGGATGAAAGCGGGACGTCTGAAAGTGAGGAAAGCGGGGGACTGGGGGACGTTACTGCAGAGGATGAGGAGGATATTGTCCATCTGCGTTCGTCTGACGAAGAGCATTCCGACCCGGAGAACGGAACCACCTCGTTCGACCTCATTCGGCCGATCTCCTTCCCCAAACAAAGTGGATCTCATGGTCTCGACGACGGCTTCTTTGACCTAGATGTGTTTAATGCCGAAACTGATCAGGCGGAAGCCAAATCTTCATCTCGTGGTCACCTAGCGGAAAACTCAGATGACTCAGATGACTCGGCCATGTCGGTGGATCTTTTTGTTCCCATCGAGGACAAACCAGACGATGTCAGAGACATGGGAGGTGCGCCCCTTGATAAAGATCGAATATCCGTCCTTCATTAATTCACTATCGCAGATGTGTTTTATCGAGACTTTTTTGAGCCTCCCCGGAGCTCTACAGCGCAATATCATCGTTCTAAGGTAGGGAGCAAGCCGGCCAGTGAAGGCAGAGTTCGCTTCCACGACCAAGTCAGGGTCAAAAAAATCAAGGCTAAAGGCAAAAACCTGCCGCTTCGTCTCCTGCACGAAATGGATGATTTCGACGAGGATGAGGACGAGGGCGATAGTGACTACGATGGCGGGTTTGATGATATTGAGGAGAAAGAGGATGGCGACAAGAGATTGGGCTGGGAGGACGACGAATCAGCAGAAGAGGAGGATGCTGCAGGGACATCAGCGATCGAGCCTTCAGCGGGAAGTCAGGACTCCGAAACAGAGGATACCAGGAGGACTATTGAAAGACTCAAGGATGATCTTTTTGCGGAAGGTGTTGAGCTCAGTGTCGAGGATGGTATGGAATTACCACTCATGTTGTTCCCAATATTTAACAGCCCCACGATAGGCATGACATCCCACGAAAAGCGACAAGGAGCACTACGGCAACAGATAGCACAGTTGGAAGCGGAAAATGTCGCAAAAAAGGACTGGGTTCTCTCAGGAGAGGCAGGCAGTCGATCGCGACCCCAAAATTCGTTACTTGAGGAGGACCTCGAGTTTGAACGCGTCATGAAGCCCGTACCTGTGATATCTGAGGAAGTGGTCCAGGGTTTAGAACAAAGAATCAAAGAGCGAATCCTTGAGAATCGGTTTGACGACGTTGTCCGGATTCGGCCCTTGGAGGATAAACCATTCCTACCCTTCCATCTATTGGAGTTGCAAGATACGAAATCGACACAATCGCTGGCCCAAGTATACGAAAACGATTACATTGCCACCCAAGGAGGCCTAGTAGATGATCGGGACGGAAAACTCAAGAAAGAGCATGAAGAGATCGAACAGGAATGGGATAAGATATGCAGCAAGCTCGATGCTCTATGCAATGCTCATTTCATCCCTAAACAAGTATGCCTGTCATTGATGTTCGTCGTATGTGATGTGACTAAAAGAACGCCCAGCCGAGAACAGTGATATCCACACTGTCGAATGTTGCTACCGCCTCGATGGAGTCCGCACTACCTGTCGCAAGGGGAGCCTCGACCATTCTTACACCAGAAGAGATATTCAACGCAGCATCCTCTGAAACTCGTTCACGAGGCGAGCTCACACCAGCAGAAAAGCGAGCCTTACGGATGAAGGAGCGCAAGATGAGAAAGAAACAACGTGAAATATTGGAGAAAAAAGTAGACAAGGTGCCCAAGGCACCTAAGGGCATCGGTAACATCAAGAAGGAGAAACAAGCGGCCTTGCAAAGCGTCGTCAAAGCTGGAAAAGGGGTGACGATCGTTGGTAAACAAGGGAAAGATCTGGTGTCGACGAAAAGACGGAAGAAAGCATCATACAATATTCCCACCTAGTAGCCTTATTGCATTTTATTGAGACAGAATCGTCCAGATGGCCGAGTGCTGGATACTGAATATTGAATACCCGCGAGGTTTGCAGTTGTAGGGAATAACCTGTAGCACGTCACGTGTGATTGGTACATACTTATATCTCCCGCACAGCAGATGGCCGTCCGTTGTCACCCTTCCATTTCCCACTGCCATGCCTTTTTTCAAGCGCAAAGGAGACAACCTGATCCCTCCTGTGCAAGAGAATTCGCCCATTGGGAGCAGCTACTCCGGCTCGTACCGCTCCTCCACTGCTACGTATGTCGCCAGCAGGGATGGCGATCCCTACAGCACCCCGTATACACCACCAATGAGCAGGACGAGCTCCCAAACTGCGGATTCCGCACAACAAGTCCCAGTTGACACAGCGGACAGATATCCAAGAAGAATGGCCAACGACGTCTATACTCGAGGCGGAGCCAACCTCGAGCAGGACCGTAACGAGCTTTTTGCTGGATACAGCCCACAGAAGTCCGGGTCTGGCAGATTCTTCGATGGGCCTGATACTAGGCCACCTCCCAACCCAGGAGAAGAGACTGAAGAAGACATCGAAGGAATCAAACAGCAAACTCGATTCACCAAGCAAGAGAGTGTTAATTCGACAAGGAATGCTCTACGTACGGCCCGTGAGGCGGAAGAAACAGCGAGGAACACATTGACGAGGCTTGGAGATCAATCAGGTAAGTTTAAACGATCAATCTCGACGCTCTCTCCTCATATATCATCTACAGAGAAACTGGCTAATACCGAACGTCACCTGGACGTCTCTAAGGGACATTCCCTCCGTGCGGAAGACAAGACCGACGAATTAAAGCAGTTGAATCGCTCTATCTTCAGGCCTGTCATAACATGGAACAAAGACGCCAAACGCGCGGCTCAGGAAGCCAAAATCCAAACTCGTTTTGAGGATGAGAGAGAGGAAAGAGAGAAGGCGATGATGGACATCAGGGAAACGCAGAACCGCTTAGGGAGAGCCGCTACCTACGGTCGGGATGACGACGAAGAAGGCATTGGCGGTAATGGTCGACTTCCCACCGCCCAGCAGAAGAGTGATAGAATGGATCAGAGGAAACGTTACCAGTTCGAAGCGGCTGCGTCTGATGACGAATTGGAGGACGAACTCGACGATAATCTGACCGAGATCGGTGATGTTACAAAACGACTCAAAGCGCTCGGAACCGCCATGGGCCAAGAACTCGACCAACAGAATGGGCGTATCGACCGTATCGCAGAGAAGACTACGGGCTTAGACACCCGCATTTACAGAAACACAGAACGCGTAAGTAGACTCGAATGTCTGTGATTCGTGTGCTTACGACTCACTTGATCTTGCAGCTGAGGAAGATCAAATAACCCGACTCTGCCACCATTGGTTTATTTCAGGGCCTTTTTGTTGGGTTAGTCAGTTGTGGGTAATGGACACTGGACAGAAAGACCATATATCCCTTAAGTATGTGTTTTAGTGAATGCATTGTCGCGGTCATGTGACTGCAACACTTGAAGTATTAATTCGACATGAGGCAAAAAGACGCGCGCACAACTCTTTATTCTCCAACTTATTGACTCCGACAAAGATGGTTTCAGAATACGAAGAAAGAAGGGCCCAAAATATAGCAAAGGCAGCTCAGCCCATGTCTTTTCTTGATATCCCTGAATTGATCCCAATAACACAGAACAAGGCTCTTCTGCAAAGTATGGGGCTCGATAAACCGATGCTCGAGCCCAAAGAAAAGCCAAGGAAGCAAGTTTCCCCAAAAAAGCGTAAAACACCACAAGACGATAGCGAAACACCGGCCACGAAAGCTCAGCGCGTCGAAGAAAGGACGGCCGATAATGAGCCCTCGATATCAGGCGTCCGCCGTAGCTCCCGCAACACTGGAAAAAAAGTTGATTACACCGGTGAACTGAAATTAGACGTTCCCCAGCCTATTACGCGCAGAAGAACCTCAGGAAACGATGGGCCCATGGGGCGTGAGGCTGGTCAGCGCTTGCACGATCCGTAAGTTCGACTTTCTTATCTGGTATGGCAACGCAGTCCGTTATTTTTCTCCATCAGAAAAACCTATGGACACATCCCTGGCATCGTCGTCGGTACATGGTGGCTTACGAGAGAAGCGTGTAGTCGAGATGCAATCCATGCGTATGCACCTTCCCCCCGGGCCCCGCATGATCGGCGCTAACACTTGATAGCCCTTGGGTAGGTGGTATATCTGGAAGTGACCAGGGGGCGTACAGTGTCGCTCTCAGTGGAGGCTACGATGATGATGTTGACATAGGCTACGCTTTGTGAGTTGGACCGTGATAATTAGACGAAGGCTGATTGATGACCTATACTTTCGACAGTACCTATACTGGATCCGGTGGGATTAATTACAGCTTTCCCCGCTGAAATTGCTGAGTGTTCGTGCCGAAATCCAGGAGGCCGTGATCTTCGAGGAACCAAAGCGGCCCCAAAAAATGTTGGGACACTCTCACCTGCCGATTTAGCACACGGACTAACCCCCCGCCCCGCCAGCTCCGGACAGCACCACAGAGCTCAGATCAGTCATTTGAGAATCAGGTGTGCTAGCACTCGCCTAACTGGACTTTTCTATTCTAATGAACCCTATTTCAGTTCAATAAAATTTTAAAGGTAACGCTAATCATCAGCTGCTTCAGTCTACGTAGTTATAACCAACCCACGAAGCGTTCCTGTGAGACCAAGAAGCCAGTTAGAGTTATCCGTGGCTTCAAGCTCAAGTCGAAATACGCTCCGAGCGAAGGGTTCGTCATGGCACTTTGAATCAATGGCCTCACCCTCATCGATTACAGGTACCGCTATGACGGCTTGTATACTGTGGAAAAAGTCTGTTACATTTTCTAACTCGAAATGCCCCCTCAACTGACGATGCAACACTCAGGCCTGGATGGAGAAAGGACTCAACTCGAGGGGATTTTTGGTCTGCAAATATGCTTTTAAGGTCCGCTACAGCACCCTGTCTTCATCTTCTGTCCCTGAACCCGGTGATGTAGCGTTTGGCCAACCAACCGCCCCTGCCAGTCAGGGAAGATTTTCCTGAAGAGGGAGGCGAGATTGCTGAAGGATCAATGTCAGAGGGCACTTAAAACCCCTTCTTGCTGTTGCATCGCTGCCAGTCGAAGTCTACTCACCAATATACCTGACCCTGCTCTGATATATGTCTACTAACTCTGTACATAGAGGCCTAATCCCCGTTCATACCACCTATACTTGGTCGACTCTTCTCCTAATTCGATAGTACTCCCACGAATAGGTCATCTAAGGAATCCCGACAAGTCAAGTGCTCAGCTGGCTGATTTTTATCCGAAAATACTCCCCCGTTCAAATTCATCCACGAATTGGGATTTCTCCGGACGACGTCGACGGTTCATTCACATATCACGGAAGCATTGAGTTCAACCTTGACCTTCACATACCCAGGATATATAATAATAGTGACCAGAAGGAACCTGCGCTCCAACAAGGACGCAAGTATTTACTTGAATCTACCTTTCCGGGTACAGAGTCAGCAATGAAAATTACGGCGAACACGAGCTACAGCTGTTGAGAATCGAAGACCTATTTCCCCGTCAGGTATTGTTCACCTTGCTCCAAAACTTCATAAAGCCTTCTAGCAATGTCAGGCCAGAGAGTTCCGCGGTCTCGAGTCTCGACAGAATGGCGCAGTTCGCTTTGATTTTAGCCCTCCTCTCAACCGCAGTTGGCGTTTACGCCGTTGCTGGAGTGACGACCTTTAACGACGTAAGGTTGCTTTGGACATTGTCGACTTTGAACAGTCGACTCACAGAAGTAATGCTAGTATGGAACTCAGACCGGTGTCGCCTGTCCAGGTGCGTATGGCTCGTCGTAGAGTCAAAGCCATCTCTCATCCAACTTGAATGGTTTTTACAGGGTTTCCCCCCACCAACTCTCAGGGGAATGGAATATTCGCCGCTGCAATGAGCGACTTATCTCCCCTCTGGACGGGCTCGCGATGCTCCGGCTCCAAAGACGCCAGTAAATGGTCAGAGGCGCATATTTCAATACGACCTTAAGACAACGAATTGATATTACCACTCAAGCAATGGCCGTGGAAGTTGCGTTGATTGCACTGGACGTACGTCTCTCTTTCGAAGTCTCCTCAGTCTGTTTGATGAACCTTCACAGCGGCTTGTGCTAATGAGCAACAGTGCGGACATGTGAGTAAATGACAGGAGAATTGTGAATATCACAGGCTGATCAATTCTGTCATCAACCTCGAAGTGTTTCAACGTCCGGTGTGCGTAACACTGTTCACTGCGCACATGTTTGTTATACCAATATCAGGCAGGCACCGGTTCCCTTGATGGAGAAACCAGAGGAGCGTGCACTGGGAATACCATCAGGGTCAAGATTATCGATGCGTGCGCCATGTCCACTTATGTTTTAGTCTGAGTGTTCAGCACCAGATTCAGCTGTCCTGCCACTCACCCAGCAAATTATTGCAAGACGGCAGCCTTTGGTGGAGTAAGGGCTCAATATTCAACTGTCTTGCAAATCCTTGTGACCGCCATTTAGACCGTACCAGATAGGGAGGCCTGTGAAGCCAGTGGGATCAATGGCTTTGACATCGCCACGACAGCCAGGAGTGCACTGTCCTCTTTCGTGAGTATCTCAGCTAACGTCGTGATTGCTTTCCCTAACTCCCGCAACAGCAAGGCAATCTCAACATCGATATCCAACCCGCCACTTGCTAAAGGAGATTGTAGCTCAAACACGTGTATTATCATCCCCTGTTCCAAAAATAGCTCCGTTATGCCTCTTAGCTAGGTAGAGAGGAACCTCCGCCAGCTAGTCAGTCAGGACTGCTCAGAATATGTTAGGACACAGCATACCCCTCCGGTGGTCTTGGACTGTCGTGTTTGTGTTTTTAAAGAGCCTCGGGTTTAACGTGCCTGGACAGCGGTCAGATCAGGAAATGTTGTGCTGTAAACAAGGGCGGGAAATTTGTAGTGCCGTTTTTTTTTAAGCTTGAGATACTTATTTCCCTCTTCTTTCTCCCAACATCCCCGCTGTCTCTCGAGTTTGTTCTCTCGTTGGATCCGGCATTACCGCCCACTCGTCCCTCATTTGCCCAACCCTCGTCATTCTTTTCACCTGAAAACTTTACCTCCAAACCCCCCATTTAATGGATTCCAAGCAGCTGTCCCACCACTTTGAATCCGGCGCTATCCTCACCAAGGTTGGCGGAGAGCTCCCAACAGTGAACTCCTCAGCTGGGTCCACCGCATCGAGGGCGAAAGCCTCGCCTTGGAGTCCTCTCTACGTCATCGGAGTCTTCGGATGTGCTTTCTTACTGTTTCATATTTACCTTACCACGACTTTCCATTATGCTGTCATGGATCGTGGGTTGCATCGGTTGGAGAAGGAGTTGCATGAAATGATGCAACTCCAACTCGCTCAATCAAACGTCACTACCGCGGGCGTTGTCAACCCTGCGACTCAGGACACGGATGAAAATCGCGTTGTTCCTGGCACACAGAGATTGCCATACGGCGGGCTTGAAGAGTTGCACAGTGGCTCTCACCGAACACGCAAGAGGCACTGGGGTACCAGGCGTTCTCATACTGGGAATGATCCCATCGCCAAACGAGGTGGTGGCGCGACTTTTACCTGGTTTCATCCTGGCCAGTGAGTGAGCTCGTCTACTCTGATGCATCTGGTATACTAATGGCACTAAACAGCGGTGCTTGTGGAGGTTTCAACGGTGATAATGACTTTGTAAGTTCCGCCCGATTTCCAGGTGTGCCAGCTGAGAGCTTATCATTGCATACATCTAGATTGTTGCAATAAGTCATATCGTATGTCGTTCCTTTGTTGTTTGGTTTTGCAATGCTGATTTGCTGGCACCAGATCTGGAATAACGGCGAGCACTGTGGTGACACCATTTCCATCACGTATCAAGGCAAGATGGTCCAAGCCACGGTCGTGGACGAGGTGAGCAAGTTCCTCATATCACAGCCGTTCGTGTGTAACCTTCTTTTCGTAGTGTATGGGCTGCGATCCCAACCACATTGATCTTAGCCCTGGGCTCCTTCGTCATCTGGTTGGCTCAGGGAGGGATATGGTTACTGATGGCCTTTGGTCGTTTGGTGCTCCGCCTAAGGAAGTTGAAAAACCTAAACCTAAACCTAAACCTACACCCACAACTTCGCGCCCCCAAACAACCTCACGAGAACGTCCGACTACCACGCGAATTTCGACCGGGCTCAGCAGTACATCGGCTCAGACTACATCATCAACGCCTTCGGCAACTTCGTCTTCTGCCTACCCAACCCCAAGCCCAGAGACTGGAGGTGGAGTCCAGAATCTCGAGGCCTTTACCGACTTATTTATCAATCTCGGACGAGTCGCTATGGCCGGAGTTCTGGCTGAGAATCCCTAGAAAGTCCAGATCAATCAATCAATCAATCAATCAAGCACCCGGCTGGCTCTTCCTGTTTTCGCTCCTCTGCGGATATGCACTATATATTGAACATTGGATTGAATTGATTGGAACGCTTCCGTGTTGTCTATCTTCGTTTTGTTTTCGCCTACCGTCCATAAATAATAAACGAATGTTCCGGGTTGCTTGATGAGTATATATCCCGCGGCAGTTGGCCTTGACTCCTGAGGCCTGAAGCTACATCGAATGTAGCATATGACTCGGTTGTCTACTTTTCCTGCATTAGCCATTCTGTCCACTCCATGCCATTAAATATATATATATGGTTGATCTTTTACCCTGCCGCTATTGTTAAGCTGACAGGCGAACTAAAGATTCTGGGTTACACTTGCAGAACAGTAACAATCAAGATTGAAGCAGAGGCATCACAAAAAATACATCGCTATTCATCTATAGCTTGCTGCACAACAGCCAAAAAGTCCTTTTGGGATCTGGCACTGGTGTTCCAGAGGCGGTATAAACCCCTGATGGCGTGCTTGAGGGCCTCGTCAGCGGCGGTATTCTCCGAACAGGTTTTGTCAGTATCAGAGGCTGGTCCCGACACGAACTCTTCTGCTAGGTCCGCATGCGGAGATTGCGGAGATGGGGAACTTGCGGAAGCGGAAGGAGGTTCATCGTCCTGCAAAGGAGGGCTCGAGTGAGGACGGATGGGGAGCGACGCGAGTCTACGGGTGAGAGAGCTGGGAGAGGGAGGCGCGAGGGGGTTATAAGTCTCGGTGTTGGGAAAGTCTGGGTTGAGTTCCGAAGAGGGTACAAAAATTCTTTGGTCAACTTCGGGCTGCTGAGGCTGAAGAAGCTTCCGATCGAGTAGACGGGGGGACGGGATGGTAGAATCAG